>CM057456.1:1758585000-1760059166 GCA_016271365.2 Neoceratodus forsteri | reverse complement strand
CGGCATAGCGTGAGGTTAGGCATCCAGCATCTCAACCCTCTCGGCTACCAGGCCAGTGGGTATGCCTTTTTAAGGTTTTGTAAAACTATTAATCAGTTCTAGAGTTACAAGGTTTTGAAATTTGGCATCTGAGCATGCTCAGTAGGGTTTCTGAGTTAACCCTTTGATATGACCAAGTAATTTTTTTCCATGCGCCATCTTTAGGTCATGATGTGCCTTTGGGTTATAATAAAACAAAGTTTAGGTTATGAGGGCCACAGTCCTGTTTTTTTTCTGAAAAAAATGGAAAATACATAAAAATTATGCATTTTCAAAAATAAACACCTGAACCTAGGTAAAGGGGACACATTTAGTTAGATTCTGCTGTTTGTTTTTGGAAAATGGCACAGGAATACCTTTTCCGGGTACTCTAAAATCTTGACTGACCAGCTTAGCAAGGGGGCCAATTTATGGGTCATGAGCTGAGAATTCTTTGATCACACATAAAGTACTGTGAGCAAAGAAGTTTTGGTTCACACTTAAAATTGAAGGAGCTACTGAAATTCACTGACCGAAAGACAAAAAAAAGGACTCTGAGGGTGAGTTGTTGAAAAAACATCCTAGTGCAGTAAGATGGCCGCTGGGCTGGGCTCGTTGTCGGCTGCTTTTACAGCCTAGTTCTTTTTAAGTGTATTTTCACTCACCATTTACTGCTAGTTCGTTATGGATTTTTTAGTCTCACTTGTTCCCCTGTCCATTTGTGTATAATGCTCATTTTTGGGCTGTCCGGTGTTTATTTGCTGCCCCCTGAACTTTTTACCATGTGGTTTGCCTCTTTGAGTTGGAGTCAGAGTGAAGCACCGCAGTTGGAGTGTGCTGAACATTTGAGCGGTATCGGGGTAACTGCAGGAGACCGCTTCCAAGTGTGCACTGGGGCCATCCTGTCTTGACCCATTACCGCCCCTTCACTTTCGGTCTGTCAGTCCGCTGCCTCTTCACTTTGATGAACTCTGTGGGGGTTGTTTATTGCTGGATGCCCTTTGGAGTCACTGTTGCTGGTGTTTGTAGCTTTGTATGCAGCTGAGGTTGCCGGTGAAGATTTTTGGGAAGCCACATTGTTGATTTAGAGCAGGAAGAGCGGAGAGGGGTATTTGACTATTCAAGAGAAGACTATTGGATTATTCACAGAGGATTTTACTCCAAACGACAGCAGTCTGGTTTGAGTTCAGGAGCAGTGGGTATATGAAGACCAGCTTTTGATTTGGAGCAGGGAGTTAATGCCCTGATCCTGTGGGTGGGCTGAGTGCGGTATGTGACTGAGCGGGGGTCCTGGTTCTATTTCGTCGGGTGGCCGGTGATTTAGACTGGTGTCCCCTAGGGTTTCTCTGTGGGCCCTGCTGGAAAGTGGGCCTGGGTGGGGGACTCACAGCAGTGGCTGCAGACCTTGCAGTTTGGTTACCCAGCAGGATTTGTCGGGGCCTGCTCCGGCTCCAGAGCAGTCAACCACTGAAGTGGACTATCCTGGGCTTTTTCCTCCTCAAACACGGTCAGTCTCATCCTTATTTTTTCAATTTACATTTTGGTTAAGGAAGTGAGAGTGCCTTTTTTCCTTTACCCATGGTACGGTGAGAGTGTGCCTTGGTATTAAAAGTCTTGGACATATTCTAATTCCCCCTTGTAGTGAGAGTATTTCGGGGTCTGGGAAAGTATCAAGACTTTTTCACCAACGGTCTCCTTTGGTGGTGTAAGGACAATTGGGGGCTGGAAATCTCGAATTCCTCTGTCGTCTGCCTTATATGTGTTTATTTTTAGTTTTCAGTTACAGTTTGAATGTTCCTTGGTTGTTTATGCTCAGTTCGTGAGCAACCTAAACCTGCTGGCCTGGACTGGATGATTGTGATATTTTATCTACTTTTATTGATTTTAATATATAGTTTTCAGGGCTGGGTGTAAGTCTGTGTTGTTAGTTGTATAATTTTGGTTTTAGTTTATGCAAATTTATTTGGTTATAGATTTTGTTTAGTCCCCCCCCCCGAAGTGAGAATTGAGGGATTTATATTTTATTTAAATGTTACAAATTGATACTTGTTTTTTGAGTTTATTTAGCTATATTAGTGATTAGGGTTGTTTTGTCATTTTATTTTATTTGGTAGATTGTATAGTCTTATTGGGGGTCACTGAGATGTGCTGGAGGCCTGCCCCCATGGTCGTGCGCTATTCATCCTCTGCCCTTCGCACCCTCCACCCCTTTATCTCCCCCCATTGCAGTTTACAACCTACCAGCGCTGAGAGTGCTGGATATTGCTTACCGGGGGGAGGGGTGCAAACAGTGGAGGGTGAATGAGCGGGGCCACCTCATCAGGGTCATAAGATCCAGAAGATGCCCTGGGGTGAAATCTAATCCAGATCGTGGTCCTCTATGCCTGGTTTCCATATCCAAGGGCACTACCAGTTTTAGTGGGCAGGTGGTTCGGGTGGCCCTGGAAGCTCATCCAACTTGAGCAGTGTATGCAATGCCAGGTCCATTAAAAACAAGACTGCAATTATTGCAGATCTTGTGGGAACAGCGGACCTGGCTTGTATTACCAAGACCTGGCTGGATGAGAACTCTGGCCCTATATTGGAGGCTGCAACTCCAGCCGGGTACTCGGTGATCCACAGCTCGAGATTGGATCACGGGGGGGGGGGGTTGCTGCCTGTTTCAAGACCAAACTGGGCCTCACGAGAGTACCAGCTGAGGAAATTGAGTCATTTGAGTGTACTGTGGTAGGAGGTGTAGGTTGTAGGAGCACCCTCATCTACCGTTCACCTGGGGATGAGAAGCGGTTCCTGCAGGAAGTGGCAGACTTCATGATCGACATGGCATTTGAGTTGCCCAGGCTGATGATCCTGAGCAACTTTAATGCCTGGGCCAATGACAAACTCTCACAATTTGGTCAGCACTGCCTCCAGTTGATGACATCTCTGGGCCTTACACAGATTGTTTCTACTGCTGCCCATAAACATGGTCACTCTCTTGACTTAGTCTTCCTCCTGGGGATCGAAGCCTCGGATTGGGGTGGAACCAGTCGGATGATCTGATCATTACACCGGGGGGTTCAGTTTCTGTGCCCCCCCCTTGGTAGGCCTACCCCTGTGGAGATGGTCAGGTACCACCCTTTATGAGATGTAAGCTCCGAAGGCCTGGTGGTGGTGCTTTACCTATCGATCCTTCCATCGGCAAACAATGACCCAGAAGCCCTAATGACAGCCTATAATAAGAACATTTCTACAGCCCTGGATGTCGTTGCTCCTGTCCGAGTTCATCCTCTCTCCCTTTGCCCTCAGTCCCCTTGGTTTGATGGGACTCTGAGGGAGATGCAGCGATTAGGAAAAAGGTTAGAGCATTGCTGGCGGAGATAGAAACATAGACTTTGATGGCAGATAAGGACCACTTGGCCCACCCAGTCTGCCCATTTCCCTACCTATTAGATAAGCTGCAGATTCTAGTTAACCAACAGCCTACTTCCTGCAATCCCCCACTATAATTGCCTTATGTCTGTCCCATGCATGTTTGAATTCCCCCACTGTTTTAGACCCCACAACCTCTCCAGGAAGGTGGTTCCATTTGTCCACCACTCTCTCCTTGAAAAATAATTTCCTCACATTACCCCTGAGTCGTTTCCCCTCTATCTTTAAATTGTGCCCCTTGTTCTTGCACATCTCTTTTTCTGAAAGATGCTGCCCTCCCAGACTTTGTTGATTCCCTTGAGGTACTTGAACGTTTCTATCATGTCCCCCCGGCCCTCCTTTCATCAAGGGTATACATATTAAGCTCTCTCAGTCTCTCTTCATATGGTTTCTGATATAGACCCTGCACCATTTTAGTTGCCGTCCTCGGGACTGCTTCCATCCTGTCTATGTCCTTGCATAGATGAGGTCTCCAAAACTGCACACAGTACTCCAGATGGGGTCTCACCAACTGTCTGTACAGAGGGATAACCACTTCCCTTTTTCTACTTCTGATGCCCCTCCCTATGCATCCCAGTATCCCCCTGGTTCTCCTTACTGACTTCTCACATTGCTTACCCACCTTTAGGTCATCTGATATGACTACACCCAGATCCCTTTCCATTATTGTTGTTGTTAGTACCTGCCCTGCTATTGTGTACTCTTCTCCTGGATTTTTATTTCCCAGGTGCATTACTTTGCACTTCCTTGCATTGAATCTAAGTTGCCATATGTCTGACCATTCCTCCAACCTTGCCAAGTCCCTTCTCATCCTTTCTACCCCACCTTGTGTATCAACTCTGTTACAGATCTTTGTGTCATCTGCAAAGAGGCATACCTTTCCTTCCAGACCCTCTGCAATGTCACCTATAAAGACGTTAAAGAGGACTGGACCCAGTACTGAGCCCTGAGGTACTCCACTAGCAACCCCCCTTTCTTCAGAATGTGTTCCATTCACTATTACCTTCTGTGTCCTGTTGTGCAGCCAGTTTGCTACCCAGGCTACCACCCTGGGACCCACTCCCAGGCTGGCTAACTTGATTAATAATCTTTTGTGCGGGACTGTGTCAAATGCCTTGCTAAAGTCTAGGTAGGCCATATCCACAGCCCCTCCCTGGTCTATTACTTTGGTCACCCAGTCAAATAAATCGATTAGATTCGTCTGACATGACTTTCCTGCTGTGAATTCATGCTGCTTTGGGTCCTGTGCCCTGCTGGCCTCTAGGTACTGAACAATTCTTTCTTTCAGAATTGATTCCATCATTTTCCCCACCACTGAGATCAAACTAACAGGTCTGTAGTTTCCTGCTTCTGCCTTGCTCCCACCTTTGTGAAGGGGAATCACATCTGCCCTCCTCCAGTCCTTAGGTACCACCCCGTCCTCCAATGATTTGTTAAAAAGTGTGGTCAGTGGTGTCACTAGGTCCTATTTATTTATTTATTTAATTATTTAATTAAGAGATTTACCAGGAAGGCATGCTGAGCAGAGTACCGCTCGATTCCAGATGCACCCTGGGGTTTTGGGGTTACAGTGGAAACATGATACAATCTGAACAAAACAATACAGTGGAACATGGTATAGTCAGAAAACAACATACATAAGGAGTAATAGAACAGCAGTGGGTAACATACATAATGTAAAATGGAACAAATTGAGGGTCCTCCCTTAGTTCTTTTAGGATTCTGGGGTGAATCCCATCGGGTCCCATTGCTTTGTCCACCTTGAGTTTTAGGAGTTCTTTCAGGACTCTTTCTTCTGTAAATGGACTGGTGTCAACCCCACTACCCAGAGTGCTTCTATTGTTTGGTTTAGGTAACTATTCCTCTTCTTCTTTTGTGAATACTGAGCAAAAGTATTCACTCAGTATCTCTGCCTTTTCACTGTCTCCCTCTGCCCACCTCCCCTCTCCTTTATTAATCTTCACTATCCCTCCCTTAACCTTTCTATGCTCCCTAATGTACCTATAAAAGGTTTTATCCCCTTTCTTAACTGAGTTGGTTATCTTTTCCTTGGTTTGGGCCTTTGCTTTTCTGACTGCTTTCCCCACTTCTTTCTGTTTTAACTGATACAGTTCCCTGTCATGCTCCTTCTGTGATTCCTTATACTTTTTGAATGCAGCCTTTTTCTCCTTAACCTTCCCTGACACCTCTTTTGAGAACCACAGTGTTGTTTTATTCCGCTTTGTTTTCTTTATTTGTTTTACACAAATGCTTGTTGCCTCCATCATGGCAGTTTTGATTTTTCTCCATTGTTCTTCCACCCCTCCTTTCTGGCCATTTGCTAATGCATTCCTCAGGTATTCACCCATTTTGCCAAAGTCAGCCCTTCTAAAGTCCAGTATCCTTGTCTTTGCATGGCTTGTCTCCATGGTTGTGTTTATTGTGAAGCACACTGTGCAGTGGTCGCTTGTTCCCAGATGTCTACTGACTTCTAAATTTGTGATCCTCTCTCCATTTGAGAGTACCAGGTCTAATATTGCTCCCTCCCAAGTGGGTTCCACCACTAGCTGTCTAAGGCATGCCCCCCTGTAGGGCATCGAGAATGACCCTGCTCTTGGATGTGGCTGCAGTCCATGTCATCCAGTTAACATCTGGCATATTCAGGTTCCCCATCAACAGTATCTCCCCTTTTTCAGCCATTTTGAGAATGCCCTCTATCATTTTCTTGTCCATTTCCTCCCCTTTAGATGGAGGTCTGTATACAACCCCTGTGCGGATTGTGATGCCATTCCCTGTCTCCAAAGTGACCCAGAGTGCCTCTTGTCCTCCCCCTTTACTTTTTAGTTCTGTAGCTTTGATCCTTTCCCTTATGTAGAGAGCTGCTCCACCTCCTCTTTTTACCCTCCCTGTTCCTTCTGTAGATTGTGAACCATGGTATGTTGACACCCCAGTCATGGTTCTCCGTGTACCATGTTTCTGTGACTGCCACAATATCCAAGTGTTCCTCTTCCATCAGGGCTACTAGCTCTGGAAGCTTGTTTCCCAGACTATGGGCATTGGTACTCATTGCCCTCCATTTAATGTTGGCTTTATCCTTTTTTACCCCATCCCTGCTCTTATTGCCCTTGTCTATTTTTCCATTTACCCCTGTCCTGCCCTCCATCAAGCTCTGTACCTCAGTGTTTACCCTACTACCTGCCATGTTTTGTGGGGGGAGGCTTGAACTTTCCTGTTTCCTATCAGCACCTCCCCCCTTGGCTAGTTTAGATGCCAACCACCTTAGATTGATGGACCATTATCAAGCCCATCAATCTGCAATCACCTGTAAGAAGGCAGAGTTCCTGTCTGGGAAGATTGTAGCCACTCAGAATCCACCAGCTCAGCTTTTTTGAACCGTGGACAGACTGTGCAACCCAGCCTGTCTACAGGATCAAAAAGCATTTTCACAAGTAGAGTGTGATGAGCTTGCTCGATTCTTTGCGACTAAGGTGGCTGACATCAGGGCAGAACTCCAACCAGCACACTCTATGGGCATTGCTTTGGATTGGTGCTCGGTTGCTGACCCTCAGTTTTCCTGGAGTACCTTCAACCAGCCGGAGTTTGTGGATATCATGTGGATTGTCCAGGGTTTGCGCCCTACGTGCTGTAGTTTGGATCCAGGACCAACCACCCGGATTATGGGTTGTAGCGACATCATTGGTCCGGTCCTAGCATGGATAGTCTGGTGCTCCTTGGAAACAGGTGAGTTTTCTAGCTCCCTGAAGGAGGCGGTGGTGACACCCCTCCTGAAGAAAGCTTCTTTGGACCTAGAATGCCATGCGAACTACAGACCAATCTCAAACCTCCCCTTTATGGGGAAGGTGATCGAGAAAGTAGTGGCCGAACTACTGGAGAACCATTTGACCATCCATAATATCTATGAACCTCTCCAGTTTGGTTTTTGAAAGAGGCACAGTACTGAGATACTTGCAACTGCCAGTTACTGAATGTCTCTCAGCACTATGAGAGGAAAATACTGTAGATGGCACTCCAAGTTGTGGAACTCACTCCCATTCCAACTAGATATGCTAAAGATATTGTTATTTGAAGATCCAAATTCCTAATGTAGGTGTCAAGGGTAACAACCGATGCACACTGAATCTCAAACCAGGCAAACCTGGCAGTACGAGGCTGCAACATCTTGACATTACGTCTTTGTCTGACTCATTGCAGGGGTGATGAAAGGGCAGTATTTACACCTGAACTCTGCAAGGGGAATTGCTTATAAAAAAATTGAAGGGAATACTGCCCTCCCCAAAATAATGTATTTTGTGCAAACTGGGCTTTAATGAAGTGAAAGCTAAAAAAAAGTACAAATCATAAATGTTATAGATTTGTCACTGCAGCAGTTTTTAGGGCAAACAATATAGTGAATAAAATATATATTTTCATCTAATGGCATCAAACAGGATGTTCTGGCTGAGTATGGTTGCCTTATATTTCTACAACCAAACAGTGCAGAAATGAACCACTCCCTGGTGTAACTTTTTAAAACACTTTATTAAGGAGATCTGTTTTTTCACAAGTTAGGACATGATCATTAAAAAACATAGCCAAGGTTTCATGGCCTTTGTTCACTTTATCAGGGGTATGCCTCTAATGCTTGCAATTTTAAAAACGTTATATATAATTATAAAATAGCAGTTTAAAACCTTTTAATAAACGTATGCATCACCACCATTGGAGGACAAACTCTGTTTGCATGCCAATTGAGGGCTCCATCCTATTTACTGTTAGCGGCTTTGACCATCCTGCATCAGCCAGCAGTCCGCTCACTACTTTCTTGGCCTGCATTGCACTAAGGAATTTTATTACACTAAAAACTTGCACAAACTGTTATTATGTTTCCAGCCTGCAGCCTTTAACCGATGTGCATAACTTGTGGATACTGTGTACCTACCTAACTGAAGCCTGAGCCCTTGAAGCAGCACACAACATCAGAACCTGGCTGCTACATCAGCTCATTGCCCACCTGTACCCTGGTAAGCAAGGGAGGCTACGGGGGGGGGGTGGGAGGCAGTCTAGTTAGAGACATCAGGTGCAGATAGCTGCATAAATAGCAGCCACATTAGTGGCTGCCTGTGCAGCAGCTGCACGCTTCAGTTGCTCATGCAAGAGTGGCATGAGTCATCCTGTGTAAGTCCACCTGAGGCAGGCCACGAGGAAGCCTTTTAAATTTTTCTTTTTTTGTTTTTATATTCTGGTTTTCTGAATGGTATTTTAAATTGCTGAGCAATAATATGTAACTGTATCCTTTAGATTATAATAATGGGTTTGCATTTCTGGTTGGGCAGTGGCTGTAATGTGGGAATTTGTTTAACAACAAAAATGGAAAGGGACCTGGGAGTAGTCATATCAGATGACCTAAAGGTGGGCAAGCAATGTGAGAGGGTAGCAAGGAGGGCTGGGGAGATACTGGGATACATAGGGAGAGGCATCACCAGTAGAAAACAGGAAGTTATTATCCCTCTGTACAGACAGTTGGTGAGACCCCATCTGGAGTACTGCATGCAGTTCTGAAGACCCAATCTCCGCAAGGACATAGACAGGATGGAGGCTGTCCAGAGGAGGGCAACTAAAATGGTGCAGGGTCTGCACCGGAAGACATATGAAGAGAGACTTAAGGAGCTGAATATGTATAGCCTCGAGAAAAGGAGGGAGAGGGGGAAATGATAGAAACTTTCAAGTATCTCAAGGGAATCAACAAAGTCCAAGAGGGTAGCATCTTCCAAAAAAAGAGGTGTGCAAGAACAAGGGGGCACAATTTGAAGATAGAAGGGGTGGCTCAGAGGTAATTTAAGGAAGTATTTTTTCACAAAGAGGGTTGTGGATGCATGGAACGGCCTTCCGGAGGAGGTTGTGGAGTCAAAAACAGTGATGGAATTCAAGCATGCATGGGCCAGTCATAAGGCAATTCTAGGGGGTTGGGGTAGGAAGAAGTAGGCTGCTGGTTAACTAGGATCTGCAGCTTATCCAATAGGTAGGGAAATGGGCAGACTGGGTGGGCCAAGCAGTCCTTATCTGCCATCAAAATCTATGTTTCTATGTTTCTATGTTCCCACAGGCTGGAGTCCACAGGACGATTTTGACTCTACCTGATATTCTTCCACTTGTTTAACTTTTTGTTGGGATGAATACAAAATATCAATTTTTCCTTACAGGGAATAAATAAACTGAGCCACAGAGCCTGGGATTCCTGACTGTTGTCGCTCCCCTAACTTCTCTTAAAAGCACAAGGCTGTATTTTTTTTATTATTCCTTTTTTTTCTTTCCTTTTAAACATCAGAATGTTCTATAAATAAATCACATGGGTAGGGATCCTTTTTATAGTGAGTTGGGGTTCTAGTCATATATGCTGGGACAGTGGAACCAGCAAGCAAGAGACAGGATTTAGGGACTGGCTCGTGGCAAAGCATTCCATCAGTATATCTCTGTGGCTCTAATACTGGGATGGTTGATGAGTGTTACGTCTGGTTTGCTGTCAGTCACAGTAAGGAAAGATTTATCAGAAATAATGGTACTCACTAGTTTATCTGTGAACATATCAGAGATGCACAGCAGTCTAATGAAAATGACTACCAATTCACTCCTAAAGTTATTTTTAAAAAGTAAGTCACATTATGGAATAGATAACATTTTTATATCCATGTTAATTCTTTTCCTGTTATTCTGTGGAAATATTCATCCAATTCCAGGTTCCTTAAACTCTATCAATAATATCACCAAAATCCTCCATGAAAACAACTTTAGTGTAGTGCACTTTCAATACAAGAAGCCAACTAAAGAATGGATTATATGTTACCAACCTGACCTAGTCATACTTACTGAATCCCT
This sequence comes from Neoceratodus forsteri, assembly GCA_016271365.2. Lineage (NCBI taxonomy): Eukaryota > Metazoa > Chordata > Ceratodontiformes > Ceratodontidae > Neoceratodus > Neoceratodus forsteri. The sequence continues at coordinate 1,760,048,885 of CM057456.1, read as the reverse complement.
GCTAAACATTAAAATACTGGATACACAATTAGGCATAAAAAGTTACCAGACAAGGCGAAAAGACTGAAACAATAAAGGAGACTGTTACTAATTTACTAAAAAGCAGGATTGCTGGTATCTGAAATTGAATATGAAATGGGGGGTCTGGAGGTGCTCGCCTTGGATGTGAAATAGCCTTTTGTAAAACCAGTGTTACTGACAGGTATATATAGACCACCAAAGGTAAATCTAAATGTATTTGATAGACTGCAGGATTTTTTATTTGAATATGCTCTCCAGTAAGTTACTGCCAGGTATTAGGAGACTTCAATGTAAATTGGCATACTGCAAATAGAACCAATAGCTTAGTAGAACTGCAAGAGAATTTAGGTCAAACTCAATTAATTAATGACTTATGGGGGCCACCTGGGGACCACTGATCACCGTATGGTGTGGTTCAATATAATCACTGTTGCAGAATCTAACCACACAAAGGCAAAGATCCAGGATTTCAGGAGGGTTGAATCTAAAAACATGAGGGAATGACTCAGGGATGCCGGCGGGGAGAACTTGTGTGAAATGGAGGAACAGTGGGTGAAACTAAAAGAGGGGATAGTAAAGGCAACAAACCTCTGTGTCAGGCAAGTAAGCAAAAGCAAAAGGATAAAAAGACCACTATTGTTCTCAAAACAGGTGGCCTGGAAGGTAAGGGCAAAACAGTTAGCATTCAGGAGGTATAAGGAGACACTGAGGTAGGTGCATCAGGAGAAACAGAGGGAGGCAGGGAAAGTAATTAGGAGTACAAAGGCACAAATGGAGGAGAAAACAGCCCAGGCAGTAAAGAAAGGAGACAAGACATTTTTCAGGTATGTAAGTGAAAAAAGAAAGACCGAGGGAGGGATAGTGAGGCTAAAGAGGGAAGCAGGGGAGTGTGTGGAGGGGGACCAGGAAAAAGGAGACATCCTGAACAAATACTTTTGTTCAGTGTTTTCAGAGGAAGAGGAAGGGGAAGGTGAGGGATCACAGATAAGTGCCAGGAGCATCAAAGGAAGGGTGGTGGACACTAGTCCACTTACAGAGGAGAGAGTTCTGAAGGAGCTTGGAAATCTGAAAGTGGATAGGGCAATGGGGCCAGATAGCATGCATCCAAGAAAATTGAGGGAGCTCAGAGAAGTGTTGGCTGCACCTCTGACAGCCCTGTTCAACCACTTACTGAAGACGGGAGTAGTTCTAGAGGACTAGAGGGGGGCAGATGTAGTCCCACTTAACAAAAGTAGTAGCAGAGAGGAGTCTGGCAATTACAGGTCAGTCAGCCTGACTTTGGTGGTGGGGTGGTGAGGAAATTAATGGAATCACTACTAAAGGTAAGGATTGTGGAAAATTTTGAATCCAGTGGTGTACAAGATCCAAGGCAACATGTATTCACTTGGGGGAGGTCATGTCAAAAAAATCTGATAGATTTCTTTGACTGGGTGACTAGGGAATTAGATCAGGGTGTAGTGGTGGATGTGGCCTACCTAGATTTCAGTAAGGCCTTCAACACCATTCCACATAGAAGACTCATAAACAAGCTGGGCAGCCTGGGAGTGGGTCCAAAGGTGGCAAACTGGTAAGGAATTGGTTAGGGGACAGGAGTCAGAATGTAGTGGGAAATGGAGTTCACTCCAAGGAAGGGATGGTGACCAGTGGTGTGCCACAGGGATTAGTACTGGGACTGGTCCTCTTTAATGTCTTTATTAGCGACATTGCAGAGGGGCTAGAAGGGGAAAGTGTGCCTTTTTGCAGATTACACTAAAGTCTGCAACAGGGTGGACACTCCGGGGGGTGGGGAGAAAAGAATAGAGATCTAAGAAAGCTAGAGGAGTGGTCAAGAGTGTGGCAGCTAAGTTTCAATGTGAAGAAGTGCAAAATCATGCTCTTGGGGTACAGAAATCCCAGGGCAAAGTACAAAATGGGGGGGAGAGTAGTATTAATGACCTTAAACAGGAAAGAGACCTGGAGATAATCATATCTGATGACCTAAAGGTGGCCAGACAGTGTGACAAGGCAGTGGGGAGAGCTAGTAGAATGCTAGGGTGCACAGGGAGGGGTATCACCAGCAGAAAGAGAGAGGTGGTATTAATGCTATATAGATCACTGGTGAGACCTCACCTAGAGTATTGTGCACAGTTCTGGGGACCACATCTTGGGAAGAACGTAGACAGAGTAGAGGTGGTCCAGAGGAAGGCAACTAAAATGGTGGAGGGTCTGCATCAAAAGCCGCATTTGGAGAGATTAAAGGACCTTAATATGTACACTCTGGAGAAAAGGAGGGAGAGGAGAGATGTAATAGACACTTTCAAATATCTCACGGGTATAACTAAGGTTCAAGAGGGAAGCATTTTTTCAGAAAAAAAGATGCTCAAAAACAAGAGGACATGACATGAAGTTGGAGGGGAGGGTAGACTCAGAGGAGATGTGAGGAAGTATTTCTTCACACAAAGAGTGATGGATGTCTGGAATAGCCTCCCAGTGGAGGTGGTAGGGGCAAAAATGGTATCGTGATTCAAGAATGCATGGGATAAGCATAAAGGAACCTTAGTGTCAAAGAAAGGATGGATAAGGCTGGAGATCAAGTAGGGTCTGCGGTGTTACAGTAGATAGGGAAAATGGGCAGACTAGGTGGGGCAAGCAGTCCTTATCTGTCATCAAATTGTATGTTTCTCTGTAATTCAAATATCCTAGAGCCTCCACATTATTGAATGTTATAATTACTAACTGCCCACAAAAATACAGAAAGAGTGGCATCCATCCAGACTCCTCAGCCCACCAAGTGACTTTTTGATTGTGGGACAAATTACAGACTGCAAGAAAGGTGGTGCTTTAAAAATGTTGATTACGTAAATTAGTTCTAAATGCAAAGAAGGCTCAAACGGTAATCTTTGTCAAGGATAGGAAAATTAACATAGATGAGCTAAACCTCAAAACTGAGGACTGCATAATATTGCAACAGGTCAAGTCCTATAGATATCTTGGGATATGGCTTGATGATAGACTGAAATGGGACATACATATAAATAAGCTAATGAGAAACTTGGGAAGATGACTAGAGATGTTGTACCATCAATTCTATTGACACATAGTAAATGCACCAGTTGTTCTGGTTTTGGACTATGGTTATGTCCTATACGCTGGGGCATCAAGGAGGTGGGTGGCAAGGCTGGATGTGTATTACAACAGGCTTGTCCACTTCATCCTCAGTGTTCCCTTATGACTCATCATTGCCAACTTTATGCTGAATTGGGATGGTTGCAGCTAGAAGACTGCAGGAAAGGTCAAGTTTTGACCATTATGCACAGGTGTCTTGGGGAAAGCTACCAGATCATATATTTATATTTAGATATATATATATATATATATATACATATACATTTTTTTTTTTCCAGGACAGCCACACTAAGCTGAAGCTTGTTTACAGGTGTGACCTGGGAGCACAAGGAAGTTAGGTGACTTGCTCAGGATCACACAGTATGCAAGTGGGGGCTATGGGATTCAAACCCAGGTCTCCAGGTTTGCAGCTCAGAGCCTTAAACCACTGCACTATACTGCCTCCACTATACTGGAAAACATTAGAAAAAGGCTAATGAAATCATGTCGAAGATTTGCATCGGGTTTGGAATTCACAGTCCCGTTAAGTAACCTGAAAATAGGCAGATCTTTTTTTATTTATTTTTATTTAAAAGTTGGTAATTGGAAGAGGCACATTGAGTCGAGGCTTGTCCCAGGTGCAACCTGGGGGAGGGGAAAAAGGAGGTACATTACATCAAATACATAGTGTTAAGCAGGTTTCAAAGGTTAGTAGTAATAAACTGGATCAAATATGAACAGGTTACAAAAATTGCCCGTGGCAGATACATAGTAGGCAGGTACAGAATTTGAACAGGTAATAAAAATTTCTATAGGCAAGTACACAGGTACAGTGTGACACCAGTTCAAATGAGCAACAAATAAAGATCACCTGGGTAAGAGGGTAATGCAACGTACAGGTTTACATATTGATTTACATACAGCAAGATGGGAATGCACATGAGATATAAAAATTGCCTGAGAAGAGGCATGTGCAAGGTGCATGTGTACATACAGGAAGATAGGAGTGCAAATGAGCAGGATATCCACAACCTTAGGTGGATTGAGCAAAAGTGAGGTGTAAATGAATCAAAGTGCTACAAGCTGTAGGTGGCTCACAAACTTGCTAGAACTATGGTAGTTGTATGAGGACAAGGAGGCTGGGTTAGTCAGAATGGATGCACAGGCAGGGAGGAGGCGACAAGTGGTAGAAGGTCCATTTAAAAAGGTTTAGCGATGGAAGCATACAGAGCAACAAGGGGAGGGATTTCCACAGGTTAGGGAAGGAGAAGGAGGCCTTACCAGAGTTAGAATGGGATCGAGGAAGGGCGAAGGAATGGAGGTCACGTGTGGAGACAGTAGGAAGTACGGGGAAAGGAGGGAGGTGAGGTAGGAGATGAGTGAAGCCAAACCAATATCTGGCCAAGATGATGGTGGTGTGGTGGTTACGGCAGGAGGCTAGAGAGGGGAGCAATAGGAATGCGTAGAGGGTGCAGCGATGAGTTCTGGGAGGGGCATTTAAGGTGAAGGGACAAAAGGCATTGAAAAGGACATCCTGTCTGGAGAGAGAGAGATTGCAGGAGCAAACCTATATACCACATCGGCATAATCAAAAAGTGGTAGTATCACCATTTAGGTCCTGTCACATGAAATATAGTACCATATATGTTGAGACCAACTATTGAGATTATTAGCCTGGGTAAAATAAAAAAAATGGATGTATCTTAATGCCAGTGCACCCCAGTCATGTTGGTATGAGGAGAGATAAGCTGAAGAGGGAGTATTATATGGGAGAGTATTTATTGTACTTACTAGTAACACTATATTCATTGATTAGCAGGCACCTGTACATTGGGGTACTATGAAGAGTGTAATAACTTTCTTTCTTGAATATCTTTGACTTATACTTGTTGTTCTATAATAATGTGTAATATTACTGTAATGATTTAACTGACTAAGGAGTATAATGCCAGTTGATCAATATGTAATTATGTAGTATTAAGATGCAAGTTTTCTGTGTTATTGTTGGAATATTTCCATGTAAAGCAAACTGGCATCTCGTTGTAAATGAGTTTCAGCTCAATTAAATTTTATCCCTGTTCATATCTTGATATGAATAACATTTTACCTACCTACCTAATTAGGGTTCCATTATAACCCCATTAATTCCATCTTCCAAAAATAATTAGTATTTAGTTTTTCACTTTTTTAATTTTCTAAACTGTAGTGAGATAACACTGCAAAGCATCACACACATGTGTGAATTATTATGTAAGCAATAAGACACAACAAGGTGTTGTGAGGCACAAGGCATTTATGCCAAGTGTCTTAGCTCCTGAAAGTGCATTTTTTTACATAACTATCCACGCCCTGACTTATCTTATGGTGCTTATAAAATGGGGAAACTAAGATATCCTAAAAAAAAAAATGGCAACTTTTTAAATTTAAGAACAGGTGTTTTCTTTTGTTTAAAGTTATTAGTAAAATGTAGTCCATCCAACATGTCTATCATCTGACTTTCCACACATTCAGTAGATGGAATGCTTGTTTATCGTGGAATGTAAGAATTCGAGCTTCTGCAGAAGTCTACTGGCAGAATGTTATCCTCTTTCCACACAAACACACACACACCAGAAGGCCTCAATAAAGCTAGAGATTCAGTTTTATCTAGGCAGGGTAAAGCAGTAAAGATTTCCCTGGTAGGCAAGTAGGAATAGGCATGGGTGATATTACTTCGAGAGGATTCCTGCAGTAGGTCTTCACATATAGGACTGTGCCCCCTGGCAACAGGACCACATGGTAAACTTCTAGCTAGCAATACATAGCAGGGGACTGCCCCTGGAGTCACATGACAGGACATCGGAGTGATACTATAAAAAGAGCGGTCCTCACGCCCACCCTCCAGTTCTTTCCTGCCATCGACCTGAATTTGTCGCACTTTGCAGTGAACTCAGCTTCGGTCGACCACCATTTTTCATAAGTGTTTTCAACTTTTTCTGTCCTTTTTCTTAAATTCTGTTGCATGTCTTGGCACAAAATAAAAAAGAAGTGCTCACAGTGCGGTGCGCAGATCCCGCACAGGGACAATCACTCTCACTGCATTCCTCTACCTGGGCCCCAAACAACAGGTGGCAGATTGCAAGATCTGCCTGTCCTTTAACCAGGCCACATACTCCCAGTGCCAGAAGGCCCTTGATGCCCATCTTCTAAAACAATGCCTTGCATCAATGGAAAAGGAGCTTCAGGAGCTGCAGGAACGTTCCTCTTCACCCACCTCAGAGAAAAAGAAGAAGGAGAAGCACCGGGAACGGGAATGGTCTCCCTTTACCCAGCATCACCAGACAGCCAACGCCACTTCAGGTGGGGCCTCTACATCAGTGAGTACTCCTCGTCCTCCAAGGTCTCCATCCACCCCGGTGGATCGGATGCCTTCCACTCCTCCTGCCTTGGTCAGTGGGCAGCTAGGGGGTTTCTTTGCAGAGGATTTGTCTTCAGGGCCTGTTGACAGTTCAGCTGATAAGTCTCCCTCCAGCTTCACCACCGGGTGCATGGCCTCAGTTGATAAGCCGGACTCCAGCTCTCTGCTGTCTACCCGACCATGACTGATAAGTCGGATGTCGGCTCCTCCAATGCCTGCCCAGTCAAAGTTGATCAATCAGTTGCCGGTTTACCCGACAACCACTCGGCTGAAGCTCTCCCCTCAGATCCTTCCTTGGTTCCCGATGTTATGCAGAGCCAGCTTCCAGGCTCCCCTGTGCCCCGCGTGGGTTCTCCCTCTGGGGCCTCACTGACCCAGCCCGACCTCTCGTTTTTCCCAGACCCCTGGGACTCAAGTTCTGCTGTCCAGCAGACCTCTTCTGCATCAGGCATTCCTGCCAAGATTCCTGCTTCCCCAGCGAACCTGTCGACGGGAGTATCGATTCCCTTACCCCCCTCGCTAATCTCAGATCAGACGTCAGACGTCTTTCGACCCCCGATGCCAGACCAATCTCTGGTCCAAGTACCCACGGATTTGGGGGTGGACTTGGGACTTTTTGCTCCAATGCCAGAGCTCCCTCCTGGCCCATCAGGGATCCTTATAGAGACCCCAGGCCAGCCAATGGACCCTCATGCTCCCAGTGGTCCCTTGGCCCCTCCACCTTCTGGGCCTTCAGCCCTTCTGCCATCGGGCCCCTCTGGCAACTATCCTGGCTACCCATCACCACAGTTCCGCTTTTACCCGACACCTGGGGGGATGTAGCCAGGCTACCCATCTCAGGGTGCCGACACCAGGGTACCTGATGCCAGGTCACATGTATCAGGGGTGCCATCCTTACCCATACTGGTATCAGACTCCCGGCTACCCCCCCTTACCCTACCATGGGGTACCCAGGCTACCAGCCTCCACCACCTCCACTGCCTCCTCCACCTCCTCCTCCTCCTCAGCCTGAACTGCAAGGGACAATTCTGACCTGGTGGAAGGATGCTAAATCCCAACTCCTGCAGGAGCTGGAACAACCTCAACTGGTCATGGCTGCCACCCCGACCCAGAGGACAGTAACGATGAGCCCATCCCCAATCAACCATCAGTTGTCAGACAGGGACTTGGGCAGGTGTCTAATGGGGGTTTTCTCTGGAGCTAAGACCATGGAGGCAATACCCGACGTGAACTCCTTACCAAGCAGATAGGAGTCTTCAGACTCGGACTCTGACTCCAACTCTGTCGGTCATTCAGAGCCTCATTCCCCTAAATAGCCACAACTGAAGGAGTCTCCTAAGTCTTCACCAGAGGACCCATCCTTTGCGGAACTCCTCAGGTCTATCCAGCAGGCCTGCAGCTGGACATGTCAAGAGATGGGACCCAAAAGGAAGAGGCTCGAGGAGTATCTTGACCTAACTAATGTGGACCCCCTCCCCATCCCACCATGGATGGGGCTGCATGAGGACTTAATGTTGACAGTATGGCAACAACCATCCTCCATTCCTGTGGTCTCAAAGAAGGCAGACAGGACTTATCTCCCCCAGAAAGGGCCATGCCATTTAACAAGTCAACCTAAGGCCGACTCTATAGTTTTCACTGCGGCCCACGATAGGTTGGCTCAGCTGAAGCACCTAAGTGCCTCCTCACCAGACAAAGAGTCTGAACAAATGGACCAATATGGTCGCAAGGTCTATGCTTCTTCCACCTGCATCATTTGGTCTCTTAATTATGTGGCCCATATGGTGTCCTTCCAGAAGTCGGCTTTATCTGACTTGGAAAAGGAACTCCAAGCTATTCCAGAAGAGGACCTCAGAAATAAGCTTCTCAAAAGAGTAAGACTTAATAAGTCTTCCTGCCACTGTGTTTTGAGGTCCACCTATGATTCAGTTGATTCAGTGGCCCAATGCACTGCTTTGGGCATTTGCATGAGGCATCTGGCTTGGCTCTGGCTTACGGGACTGGTGCAAGATGTCCAAAGTACTCTTCTGGATGCCCCCTTCAAGGGTTCCATCCTTTTTTGGAGGTGACACTAAAGACATTATAATGGAGCTACAAGAGAGTGGCAGGTCACTCAAGGATGTCCGCCCCATGTATCGCTCGGGCCAAAAACCCAAGCAGCCCTTTGTCACCGCCAGAAGAGGTGGAATAGGCAGAACCAGGGCAGACATCAGGGCAAGTGACATTCTACTGGTTCTGGTGCCCAGACTCTCTAGGCAAAAACTTGAAAGGCCACTGCAGGCAGCAAAGTGGCACTCCCTTCTGCATCCTGACTCGAGGGGATTCCCTCCACCTCCTCCAGTGTTTGAAGAAGAACAAGTGGGGGGAAGGTTCGCCCTCTACCTAGAAGGGTGGAAGTCGATAACCGCAGATGCTTAGGTACCCCAGCTCATTGCAAGATGGCACTCAATTGAGTTCCTGGACAGACTCCCTGCCAATCCTCTGAGCAGGTCTCACTACCTGTCAGGACATCAAAGCCTCATTCAGCAGGAAATCCAGGCTCTATTGGAAAAGTCAGCCATACAGCAGGTTCCTCCAGGGCAGATAGGAAGGGGATATTACTCCCACTTCTTCCTAGTGCCCAAAAAGATGGAAGATCTGAGACCCATTCTTTGATCTCAGTCTGCTCAACCTCTTCATGGAATACAAGAGGTTCCACATGCTAACTCTCCAGGGACTCTTGCCCCTGCTCTAACAGGACCAGTGGCTGTGCTCCCTGGACATGCAGGATGCTTACCTGAACATTCCTATCCTCCAGGACCACTGCCATTTCCTGAGGTTCTCCTTTCAGGAGAACCATTATCAGTTCAAGGCCCTCCCTTTTGACCTTTCCTCAGCACCTTGAGTTTTCATCAAGTGCCTGGCGGTGGTTGCTGTGGCCTTGCGCCTCAAGGGGATTTATGTGTTCCGTTACTTGGACAACTGGCTGTTGTCAGCACCATCTCAGGACAGTCTGATGGGATCTCTTTCCTCCACCCTGGACCTCTTTTCCAGACTTGGCATCACTGTGAATTATCCCAAGTCTCAACTCTCACCCTCTCAGCACCTACAATTCATTGGAGTGGTGCTGGATATGGTGCAGGGCAGGGCCTTTCTTCTTACGGACAGGTTGGAGACTCTAATTCAACAAGTCACATTAGTGTCCAACTCCCATTGGACCATAGTGCACTCCATCCTTCACCTGTTGGATCTCATGGCAGCTGCCATCCTCACAGTTCCATTGGCCAGACTGCATATGAGGGTAACCCAGTGGACCCTCCAGCTCCAATGGGACCAGTGATCGGACTACATGGACCGCAGGGTCTTAGTCTCCAGCAGCACGAAGAGGGATCTCCTCTGGTGACAGGAACTCTCCAACCTTTCCTTGGGGATTCTTTTTCATTTCCCATCCCCTCCATGACCCTCATGATGGACACTTCGGGTCAGGGTTGTGGAGCCCACCTGGGAGATCATCAGACTCAGGGGAGATGGTCTCCTCAAGAGGAACATCTACATATAAATATTTTGGAGATGAGAGCTGTGCTCTATGCTCTCCAAGCCTTCCAATCCCTCTTCCTACTGGACTACTCCTAATCCAGACCAACAACACAGCCACTGTCTGGTGCTTCAACAAACAGGAAGGCACCCAATCATGCCCCCTCTGCAGGGAGGCGATGTGGGTGTGGTACTGGGCAGTTCAGCATGGCCTGTCTTTGATAGTAGTCCATGTTCCAGGAGTTCACAACATCCTGGAGGATAGTCTCAGCTACAATGTCGCACAGGCTCACAAGTGGGAGCTAAAGCAGGAAGTAGTGGAAGATCTCTTCTATCAGTGGGGTTGGCCAGAGATAGACTTCTTTGCCTCCCCATCCAACGCAAAACCACCTAGCTTTTGCTTGCTCTTTCCTGGGCATGGTGTTTTTTGGTGAGACGCGCTGTCTCTATCCTGGACAGGGAGATTTCTGTACGCTTTCCCTCCCTTTCCAGTTCTTCAGAAGGTTCTACTGAAGCTTCAGGCAGACAATGCTCACATGATTCTGATAGCTCCTCTCTGACCTCGGCAGATTTGGTTCCCTCTGCTGCAGCAGCTGGCATTGGAACCCCTTACCACGTCCTCTCTCCCACAACCTTCAGTTTCAGGAGCCGGGCAGCCTGGTGCATCCGAGCCTCAGGTCTCTTCAACTGCATGCATGGCACCTTTGGACATTGCAGTCTCAAGGTTCAGCATCTCTTCTTGAGTTGCCCAGGTTCTAGTGGAGGCTAGGAAGCCCTCCACTAGATCTACGTATGCCATGAAATGGAAGAGATTCTCTGTCTGCGCCATGGCCAAGGGCTTGGACCCATTCTCTTGTTCAGCACCCCAGGTCCTTGAGTACCTCTTGCACTTACTGGATTTGGGCCTCAGTTATTCTTCTGTGAAGATCCACCTTTCTGTGGTTTCCACCTACCACCTTCCAGTGGAGGGCAAAACCCTTGCACAGTTGGAGGTCTCCAAAACTTTTCTTAAGGGGATCTGGGATCCTCCACCTTAAGCCTCCGGTCCATTATCCAGTTCCCCCTTGGGATTTAAATTTTATTTTAAAGAAACTTACTTTGCCCCATTTTGAGCCAGCAGCAAGTTGTGACATGAGCTATTTGTCTTGGAAAGCGCTCTTTTTAGTCGCTATCACTTCAGCTCTAACGATTTCAGAGCTTCAGGCCCTCATTTGCAAGGAGCCTTATTTGATTTTTCACAGAGACCGGGTGGCTCTTTGGACTAATACTTTCTTTCTTCCAAAAGTAGTCTCAGTATTTACTTTGAACCAAGTTGTTCAATTGCCGGTTTATTACTTAGAATATTCCAACGGGGGGAATACCTCTTGCACGCATTGGATGTGCACAGGATTTTGAGATACTATATCTCTCAGACTAAGGAGGCACGAAAATCTAACCAGTTGTTTGTGGCTTTTGCACCCAGATGACAGGGTATGGCCATTTCTAAACAGGGTTTGTCTAAATGGTTAGCTAATTGCATCTCATACATTTATCAAAAGTACGAGAAGCCCCTTAAGGGAGAAGTGAAAGGCCACTCGACCAGTGGCATGGCTGCTTCAATGGACTTCTTGCGGAATGTGCCCGCTTCAGACATTTGTGCTGTGGCCACTTGGTCTTCAGTCCATACTTTCACCAAGCATTACAGCCTAGATATTGCCTCTAGGCATAGGGATGGTTTCGGTCTTGTGGTCCTGCCAGGCCTTTTGTCATAAGTGGCTTACTAGTTGGCAGATGGTCCCTCCTCCCGGATCTATATCTCCAAATTCTTTTTCTTGACTGCTTGCTATTCAGTTCTATGTGTAAAGACCTACTTTAGGAACCCTCTCAAAGTAAGATATTACAGTTATGTAAGAACTTACCATAACAGTAGATCTTCAAAAGATGTTCCTGCAGTAGGTCTCATTTTCCCTCCCACCTTCCCCCAGCTCCTGTTTTTTTCTCTCCTTTCCTTTCCCAGGGCTTTGTTTTCATTAGCTCCAGGCTTAAGGAGTTTTGTCTCCTTTCTCCCATTTTTCCTCTTCCGGGGTCTTCCGGTGGGAGAACTGGATGGCAGGTATGGGGACAGTCCCCTTTGTACTGTCACACCGATGTCCCATCATGTGATGCCAGGGACAGTCTCCCGATATGCATTGCTAGCTAGAAGTTTGCCATGTGGTCCTGATGCCAGGGGGCGCAGTCCAATATGTGAAGATCTACTGCAGTAACCTCTCTCGAAGATCTACTGTTACAGTAAGTTCTTACATAACTGTCATTTTTAATGGCAAGGAAAGCAGCCCAAAAAAGTAAAACTATGAGTAGTACTTATTTTTTTAATTGGCGTATGTGTGTTTTTTATTTATTTATTTATTTATTTGTACAAGTCAGATTTACAACCTTTGAGTCAGGGACTCATTTTCAAAGGCACCTCGTCACAGGGAGGGCAAAACAATAGAACATTGTGCAGATACAACATTGGACAACATTACAGGTGCAGACATTGAACACAGAATACACTTAGTTACATGTTGGTATAAAATACAGGTTTACAATTAAAGATGTACAATTTTTCTGGAGTTGCAGTGGAATACATCCTTGTATAAACCTATGGGGGTAGGTAAAAAGGGGTAGGGGGAAGATGGATCAGCAGTCCATGGGGACATTGTCAAGATTAGGGGGGCCAGGCAGGGAAAGGTTCTGTAGTGGGATTGGGGGGGCAGGCTTAGTTGCACCTACAGCAGCAGACATTAAAGAGATGGTTCTGGAGAGTGGTTTTGAAGTGGCCAAGTTTGGCAGTGTTGGTGATGCAGGTATGGAGGGAGTTGAACCAGGCAGGGGCTCGATAAAAGAAGGACCTCTGGGCAAGGGAGGTCTTGGTTCTGGACACTTTGAAGGTGGCTTTAACTAATTGCCTGCTAGAATACACCTGTAGGTGGCAGCAAATGTACTACAGTGTATCCTAGAACGACTACAGAAGTCACCTACAGACTTCCTGTGTGCCCCAGTAACGTCTGGAGACATCACTCACATGTTTTAATATTACTTGCCAGCCAGAATTTATTAGAATTGATTGCATAGCACCATTAGAAAGATAATGTTGTGCTGAACAACTTTGTCACTGACACTTTGTGTGTATTATGTTCATTTTAGGAGTTATTCACATTTGTTTATGACATGGTGTATATGGTAGACATGTTGTCCATCAAGAACCACCTGAGCACTCTGAAGAAAACACACATTCTGGTTATTTCAGTCAATATAAAACAAAAACCGAACTGAGCACAGTTGACTGCATGGCACCTTTAGAAAGGTTATTTTGTTTGGAACAAGTTTGCCACTGATACATTGTGTGTATCATGTATACTTTATTAGTTATATGCATTTGTTTATGGTATGGTGTGTATGGTTCAGATTCCTCCCTCAAACTTCACCAACACACCTTGACTACACACCTTGACTAAAATGGGGAAAAATTATGTTTAATACCACAGAAATAGCTGTTTTTTGGGGGTTTACAAACAAATTATTAAAACTATATCTAAAGCCTGGATGCTTAATTTGGTATTCATATGTTATATATTTCCCAACAAAAAAAGACTTATGGTGCATTTTTTAGTGGACAAAATATTTTTTTTTTTCGCTGTTTCAACCAGCATAGAAAAAAAACCAAATTACCTACTATTACTTGCATACCACCGCTGGAAAGGTAATTTTATGCTGAACAAGTTTGCCACTCACACTTTGTGTCTAGCACTTACGGTGTTTGTGCTATTAGCATTTGTTTGCGGCATGCTGATTATGGCTTGATTTTGCTTATAAAGGCCCAGGATTCACTGTTAACAGTATACAGGAGACAAGTGATGCAACTTCAGAGAGCTTCTGCGGAGGCAATTAGTTAACAGAGCTGTGGGTGGAAACGGATGAGGATGACCGTGGTAGGGAGGTAGAGACTCCAGGGGGGAGAGTCCAAGCAGGGATTTCTTAGCAAGAAGGCAAGTCTGATACTGCAGACATTCCTCGAAGTTGAGCAGTTTGGCAGAGGAATAGAGCAGGCAGGTGTGGGTGCTACTGGAGGCTCCAGTCAGGAGCCTACAGGTCTTATTGATGGAGAGCTGGATTTTAGGGTGGGCGGTGTTATCAGCTGCAGCATAGATAGGCAAGCCATAGTCCACTAGGGACAGGACGGAGGAGGTGATGGCCAGCCGGAGGGCAGCGAGGGGCAGGCAATCCCTATGGTGGTAAAATAAGCCAATCCGAGAGTTTATGGCAGAGGAAAGAGTGTTGATGTGGGTGTGGAAGGTGAGGGCAGTATCAAAAGTGATGCCTAGGTATTTGTATGTGGCACTTGCTCTAATGGGAGCTGAGAGTTGGGGGTAATCAGGAGGGGGCACTTCTAGTTTTATTTTGGTGGTGAGAGAAGAGCATTGATTTGGTTTTCTTAAGGTTTATGACTAGTCTGTGATCAATAAACCACCTTTCTGTTTGGTTGTAGGCGAGTTGAAGGGATGATTGGAGAATGAAGGGATCTGGGTGTGAGGCAAAGAGAACTGCATCATCTGCATAGAGGAGCATCTTGCTATTGCAGGAGCTGGGGAGAGTGTTGAGATAGAGACTGAAAAGAATGGGACCCTGGATTGAGCCCTGTGGGACCCCGAGCTAATGGGTCAAATGTTGGAGAGGAAGCCGTTGATCTTTGCATGCTGGGATCTAGCAGAGAGGTAGCTGGAAAACCAGGCAAGGGGACCAGCAGAGAAACCAAGTTGGTGGAGAGAGTCAAGTAGGAGGGGGTGACAGACAGTGTCAAAGGCCTTGGGGAGGTCAATAAACACAGCACCGGCCAGGTTGCTGGAGTCGAGAGCAGAGTGCAGGTATTGGGGGAACTCCAGGAGAGCAGTGGTTGTACTGTGTCCTGGGTGGAAGCTATGCTGCTCCGGGCACATAATGTCATACTTAGCCAAGAACTCAGATAGTTGGATAGACACCACTTTTTCGAGGGCTTTGGAGAGTGGGGGGAGGATGGAGATTGGCTGATAGTTGCTGGGGGAGGATCGATCACTGCTCTTATGTATTGGAGTGATTTCAGCAGTTTTCCATGCACGAGGGAACTGTCCAAGGCATAGGGACCAGTTGAGTAGGTCCATCAGGGGGACTAGGACAACATCCAGGACCAGGCGGAGGATCCTGGAGTCGAGGGGGTTGCTGCTGGGGTTATTATTTCCAAGGGATTTTAGCAGGTGCAGCCTGGCTTCATGGGGGGATAGGGTGCACAGGTAGAAAGGGGGGTGATGCAGGGCAGGAGTGGGGAGTGAGGAGAGGATTGGATCAAAAAAGCTGCCGGGGAGGACAGAGCTTAGATCAGAGAAAGTGGTGTTGAGGCAGTCAGCTATAGGTAGTGGATCAGAGGAGATAGCGCCATCAATGGTGAGCTGAGATGGTGGAGGGGAGCAGGTCTTCCCATTTAGTTCTTTCATGCTATCCCAGAAGGTCTGGGCCGAGCCCCAGGTGGAGATGAGGGTGGCCTGGTAGTGCTCCGCCTTGACTCGTCTGATGGCCCAGGTGCACTTATTGCACACTGCATTGTAGGCTTGTCTGCCAGATGGATTGCCTGAATCTACAATGATTCACCAGAGGTTATCCCTATTCTTAAGTTTCTGGATGAGGGAATGAGTGATCCAGGGGGTGTTGCATTTCTTTGTACGGATCCTGGTGGGGGGGCCAAAAGGTCATAGGCCTTGCAGAAGGCACTTGTGAAGAGGTCAAGAGCTGAGTCGATATCTGGGGCTTGTCAGATAGGGGACCAGTCTAGCTGGGCTAGCTTCTGTTTCAACTTTTTTAGGCCACCAGGGCATAGCTGCCGGTGCAGTGTAGCCTGGGACACTGGTTTTGGAGAGGAGGATGACCAGACACAGATCACTGGGGAGTGATCACTAAGTGAGTCGAGGAGGACAGTGATGTCCCGGATTTCAAAGGGGCGGTTTGATAAGATAACGTCTAGGAGGGTGTTGGTTCCATTGAATTGGTTGAACCTGGTGGGCTATGAGACTAGTTGGGACATATCCAGGGCAGCGAAAAAGTCCTTGGTTTAGGAGGTGGCAGAAGCAAGCCAATTAACATCAAGATCACCAAGGATGACTTGCTCGACTTTGTGCAGGAGGGATGCGAGGTAGTCGATGAGGGACTGGACTGCTGAGTTCTGGTTCCTTGGGGGTATGTAGGAGACAGCGAGGAAAAGAGGGCCTCTGGCGGGATCAGGGATAACTTTCAGTGTGAGGGCTTGGGCACCATAGTCAGGTTTGGGAGCAGGGAGTGCATGACCTATTAGGGTGTCCCGCATAGATATAGTGCACCCACCACCGTGTTTGCCTACGCGGTCTTCCCTGAATAAGGTGTATCCAGGGAGGGAGATAGCAGAGTCAGGGGTGGACTTAGAGAGCCAGGTCTCTACCAGAGCAAGAATATCAGGCTGATGCTGGGTGACCCAGCACTGGAGAGCAGCAGTTTTCTTTAGCAGGCTACATATATTAAGGGAAGAAAGGCGGAGACCAATAGTGGTACAAGATTTGGGTGGGCTGGCACATAAAGGTCCAGGATTGGGGTGTACATTCCCAGACAGTAAGAGTAGCAACGTGATTATTCTGATTAGGGGATGGTGGTGGCCGGGACCCATGGTTCAGCGCAAGGACCTGGTGGTAAGGGTGCAGGGGATAGGTAGAGCACGAAGGGTGGGTATGGCAAGAAGAGGTGGGTCCAAGGTGGGACCGGGAGGGCAGAGGGAATGGGGCTGTAGGCAGGGGGTGGGTGCTGGGAAGTTAGGGTTGCATTCAAGGTGGGGGGCTGGGTCATACTGGGGTAACTTAGGGGTGAGGTACCTGATGTAGTGGGTGGGAGCTCAGGTCAGGGGGAGGTTTGAACCAGGAGGGTAAGGGTGAGGAGACATAGCAAGGGAGTGCAAGTGCACATAGTTCTATGCTTATAGTGAAAGATATGGGTGATAGCTGAACTTCAGTGAGGGTGACTGCCACTGTGGAGTAGTGCTAGTGTTACTGACTTTGGTGCAAGAGGTCCCAGATTTGAGTACACCGGGGGGAGGGTGTCTTAGAGCCTTGTGGAGGAGATGGAAGAGGTTAGCCAGGGACTAGATAGGGCTGGGTTTGGAGTGAAAAAAAGGGGAGAACTAGCGATTTAGGTTTGATCTCCTTAGGAAGGGAGGGTGTGGTTTCAGGGGATAGAAAGCCAACTGACTGTGGGATTCCAGTGGAAGAAGTTCCTGGACAGAGACTATATAATAAACTGTCGGGGGAGGGTGGGCAAAAAAATTGAATGAGAGCAAGCTCTGGCACAAAGGTCCTTCAGTGCGCAACTACCTTGATTTAGAAAGCTGCTTAAGGAGAGGGAATAAAAATTAATTCTTGGTCCCTCAGTGCACAACTAACTTGATTTAGAAAGCTGCTTAAGGAGGGGGGAATAAAAACAAATTCTTAAATATTGAGTTACTAAGTTAGGGATTGCAGGTGACCTCACAGCTCTTAGGTTCAAGGATGGAGTCAATGCTCAGGCTCACACAAAGATCCAAGAAATGGTGCCAATTAAAAATTTACAGCTGGAGGGGGGCACTCTATCAGTTGAGCAGGCGTACTTGTTTTTGGCCCTTGAGAGGGCAGGGAGCAGCTCCTGTGGCTACGGCCATGGGTGGAGGAATGCCCAGGGGACTTAGGCACAGTCTGTAAATAAAGGGATAAGAGATTATTAGCAGGAGGAAGTGGAAGGACTGTCTGAGTAGGCAGGGCGGGGGGAGGGATAGGATGGCTAAGGTAGGATTCCTTGAGAAAAGAGAGAGAGAGAGAGAGAAAGGGGGAATGGGATGAACAGAAGAGGAGAAGGTTAGTTAAAAATGCAGAAAAGAAAAGGCTGAAGTTCAAGGCAAGGTAGATGCAGATTTTTTGAGTTAACAGGAGTAAGAAAGGTGAAATCAGGGGCTCAAGCAGAAGATTTTAAGCACTAATGTTCCATTTCAATATATGCAGACTTTGGTTAACTCACTAGTTGAGGAAATTTTGTTCAGTAAGACCTTGCTAATTCGCTAGCTAAGGAGATGCAGTGCATAGAGGAATAAATGCAGACTTTGGAAAACCCGCTTGCTGTACTAGAACTATGCAGGAAGGCCTTGCTACACAAATTACAAGAACAGTGTTATAAAAACTATATAAAGCTGCCTAGCAGGAACAGTCCTAGAAAAACATACAGGTCTGCTGGAGACTTACTGGATTGCAGGTCACTTAGCTAACAGTACAGAAGAAGCAGTTCTACAGAAATCT
The DNA here is from genome assembly GCA_016271365.2 of Neoceratodus forsteri. Taxonomy (NCBI): domain Eukaryota; kingdom Metazoa; phylum Chordata; order Ceratodontiformes; family Ceratodontidae; genus Neoceratodus; species Neoceratodus forsteri. The sequence continues at coordinate 1,760,030,540 of CM057456.1, read as the reverse complement.
CACTTGCTAGAGAAAAATCTTACAGATACAAAAAATCTACTAGACTACTAGAAAATCAAACTGGTCTGCAGATCATGCAGCATTACAGTTGTTAACAAATGGTACATATTGAAAATGATGTAGGCAGGTGAAAAATCGAGTGACAGCAGCCTCTGGCACAAAGGTCCCTCAGTGCGCAACTAGCTCGAATTTACAAAGCTGCTTAAGGAGGGGGAATAAAAACTAATTCTTAAATATTGAGTTGCTAAGTTAGGGATTGCAGGTGACCTCGCAGCTCCTAGGTTCAAGGAAGGAGTCAATGCTCAGGCTCACACAAAGATCTAAGAAATGCTGCCAAATTTAAAATTTACAGCTGGAGGGGGGCACTCTATCAGTTGAGCAGGCGTACCTGTTTTCAGCCCTTGAGAGGGCAGGGAGCAACTCCTGTGGCTACGGCCGTTGGTGGAGGAATTCCCAGGGGACTTTGGCACAATCTGTTATCAGCCCTTGAGAAGGCAGGGAGCAGCTCCTGTGGCTATGGCCATGGGTGGAGGAATGCCCAGGGTATTATAAAGTGAAAGCACATTGGCCCAGATATTCAAAAGGGTTACACATGGCGCAACAGTGTTGTGCCATGCGCAACCCACTGATGTGCCCCAGCACGATATTCAAAAGGGAAATGTGCGCAGCACAAATTCTGATGCACCGGAGCACATCAGTAATGTATGCAGGCACAGGTGGGCGTGCTCATGCATAACCTGCACAGCCCGATATTCAGACCGGGATGTGCAGAGCCATGCACGCGCAACCCCTACCTGTGCCAGCACAAAGTTACACCAAAAAAAAAAAGGAACAACTGATGGCCACCCACAGGTGAGCTGCTGCATTGCAGGGTGCAACACGGCAGCTGCCACCTGTGGGTGGCCACCAGAGTTCCGGCTGCACCTGGCATGCCCTCCCCCATGCCCAATCGCAGGCATTTGTAAAAAAATAGAATAAGTCGTCCAAGATCCCTGGTGGTCCAGTGGACCTCTATCTGACCCTATCGAGCATCTGTATGTAAAAATAGGCATAAGTCCAATATCCCTGGTGGTCTAAGTACCCCCATCTCACCGCCCACTGAGCCCCACCGCTCCAGCTCCCCGGTCAGCCAGCGGGCGGCAGCTCCCCACCACCTGCTGCCCGCCGACGATTCAGTGCAGTATCGACCATTGTCTGCCAGCGTGAGCCAACGGACGTGCAGCCCATATTGCACAACACATTCTAGATATGTGAATGAATCATCTACATATCTGAATGTGTAGTACGGTATACAGACGCCCATTGGCTCACGCCAGAACCATCGGGCGACAGCCCCACCGATGGTGTCAGTCGGCAGGCGGCGGGTGGCAGGCGGGTGGAGCTGCTGCCCACCAGCTGACCAGGGAAGGCAGGGCGGTCAGGCTCAGTGGGCGGGTGGGGAGGGGCACCTTAGACCACCAGGGATATTGGACTTATGCCTATTTTTACATACAGATGCCCACGATCGGGCAGATAGCGGTCCACTGGACCAACAGGGATATTGGACTTATGCCTATTTTTACATACAGATGCCCGCGAGGGCAGATAGCGGTCCACTGGCCCACCAGGGATATTGGAAGAGGATCTTTTTTTTAAAACAAATGCCCATGATCGGGCAGATAGCTGGTCCACTGGACCACCAGGGATATTGGAAGGGGATCTTTTTTTTAAAACAAATGCCCACGATCGGGCAGATAGCGGTCCACTGGACCACCAGAGATATTGGACTTATGACTATTTTTACATACAGATGCCCGCGATCGAGCAGATAGAGGTCCACTGGACCACCAGGGATATTGGACGAATTATTCTATTTTTTCACAAATGCCCACGATCGGGCAGATAGAGGTCCACTGGACCACCAGGGATATTGGATGAATTATTCTATTTTTTTACAAATGCCCACGATCGGGCAGATAGAGGTCCACTGGACCACCAGGGATATTGTAAGCGATCTTTTTTTTTAAACAAATGCCCGCGATCGGGCTGCAGGGGGCATCGGTTCCCGATGGCTGCTGCCTGGCAGGGCGCCAGGAGCAAGTCGTCGGAGATCGGTGCACCTGCATGCATATGGGGCCATCACGACATGCAAATGGCCCCATGTGTGCCTTGCATACATTATGGCCCCATTTGTATGTCAACTTTTGAATATCGCGGTTGCTGTGCATGGCACAATGGAACTTGCGCTAGCGCATCCCCATGCTCCACTCTGGCCACTTGCGCTGGCGCATTGCCACTGCGCCATACACACTGGGGGTGGCCAGGGTGCATATTCAATGCTGCTGAGCCATGGCAGCTCGCTGAATATCGCCCAGTCCACACCCCGCGCAGCTGTTGAGCTGTGCTAAGCTTGCACCACAGCCTCGAAGTAGTTTGAATATCTGAGCCCTTCAGTCTTTTTTTTATATATATATATATATAGAGAGAGAGAGAGACCAAGAGAGAGAGAGAGTAAACACTAACTCTCTAGCACTGGTTCAGACCTGTTTCAAGTCAAGTCAATTTTATTTTTAAAAAGCACTTTTCAAAATACCAAAGCACTTGTACATATATAATAAAAACAGATCATCAATATCCGGGTCAACCCTGAAAAGGGATATTTTGGTCTCAGTAGGCTTACCCAGTTAACAAAATTGAAATAAATAAAATCTAATAATTAAAAATAACAGTAATATTAATAATGGCAGGCAGCTAAATTTAAGAGGCATCAGGAAACGCTAGACTAAATAAATAAATAAATATGTTTTTAGCACAGATTTAAAAGTCTCAGTGGTCATGCACTCTCTAACCTGATGAGGTAGAGAGTTCCACAGGATTGGGGCCGCAAATGCTCTGGCCCTCGAGGACTTTAAACAGATCCTTGGAACCTCTAGCAATCCCTCATTAGTGGAATGAAGTGGATGGAGGGGGTGGTAGGGATGAAGCAGATCTTGCAAATAACACGGTCCCTGTCCATGTAGGGCCTTGTAGGTCAGCAAACCAACCTTGAAGGTGATCCTCCACTGCACCGACAACCAGTGCAGTCCGCGGAGCACAGGTGAGACATGGCTAGATCTAGATAAGCCAGTTAACAATCTGGCCGCAGCATTCTGCACCAGCTGCAGGTGGTGGATGTCCACCCCCAGTAGCCCTAGGTACAGAGCATTGCAGTAATCAAGGCAGGAGGTCACAAAGGTATGAACCAACATTGGAAGATCATCATGTGGAACAAGATGTTTTATCTGGGTGATATTCCACAGATGGTAAAATGAGGTCTTGATGACAGCTGACACCTGGGATTTAAGCGTCAGCCCATCATCAAGTATAATGCCCAGATTCCACACCCGCTCAGATGTTCTCAACTGGCTGTCCCTCAGCCAAAGCCCAGATGGCTGACCGAAGGAAGACCCCTCTACCTGATGACCTGTGTCCACAACCAACACCTCAGTCTTGTCTAGGTTCAACCTCAACCAGTTAGCACTCATCCAGTCTTGAATCTCAGTGAGGCAGTTGTTCAAGACCGAGATGGCTTCATCCTGTTCAGGCACGAAGGACATGTATAGCTGAGTGTCATCTGCATAGCAGTGAAAACTCAGCCCAAACTGCCTTCTAATGTCTCCCAATGGCAGCATATACACTGCAAACAACATGGGTGATAAAATGGAGCCCTACGGAACCCCACAGGCCAGGAGGAGAGGGGCCAAGGAAAAAATCCCGACACCACTCTTTGGGTTCTGCCTGTAAGGAAAGAATGAAACCATCTGAGGACTGTATCAGACAGTCCACAGATCATCTGCAGGGGCTCCAATAACACCCTATTGTCCATGGTGTCAAACGTTGCAGAGAGATCAAGAAGAACCAAGATCGAATGGTTCTTTTGATCTCTCGCTATCAGGAGGTCATTAAGTACCCGAACAAGTGCCATCTTGGTACTATGCCTCTTCCTGAATCCAGACTGGAGAGGACCATAGACATCGTGGGTGGTAAAATGATCCTCCAGTTGCAACGTGACTACCTTCTCAATAACCTGGCCCACAAAAGGCAGATTAGAGACAGGCCTGTAGTTAGCAAGACAATCCCGGTCGAAGAAAGATTTCTTCAATTGAGGTGTCACCACTGCCTCCTTCAAGGGGTCAGGAAACACCCCTGCCTCCAGTAAGAACCAGACTATCTCCATTAGGATTCAAGGCTCATGAATCCTGAGTGACTCAAATTTGGTAGAAAGTAAACAAAAAGGAATTTGATAATAACCATGGTACTGCTAAGCAATTATCTGTATTGATCATTCTTTCTAGCATTCTTGATGTTGCTTACCCTTGCTTAAATTAATATTAGCATCTGTCATTATTTCCATAAGTCAATATTTTGCTTTTCTGTTCCAATTTCTGTAGTTAGAAATCACAAAAAACGAAAATGTTATAAATAATTATACTGCTGTCATCAAGAGTAAGTCTGGATGGAAGCATTGATCAGGGTCATATACAGTACAGTGAGCATTTTATTCTCTGGCCCACACCAACCTAGAAATGCCACAAATACATATTTTTATATCACTTATATTGTTACATCCTGGTTCAGCAATAAGCATTATGGTTTTATTGCATAGTGTTTGTGGAGTGTGTGTCTCTCTTTATTATTCCTTACTTACAGAGCTCCTATAGTCTGCAAGTCTTGGCATGGGGTGCATTGTATATTTACAGTATTTATGGTATCTTGACCCCAGGGGGGCACAGTCAATTTAAAACTGGCATCAATAGTGGGGTGAGGGTGATGCTTCTGTGTACAGTTCCATTAATGCTACTCATTTTATGTTTGTGTTATGTTTTGTAGTGCAAGTTTCTGGAAAATGAATAGCCTTACCTTGGTGATGAAATATTCAGACACGCTAACCACAATGACTGCTTCAGCAGCTGACATAGCCAACTCACCTGACAACTCCTCTCCAAGCAACAGCAATAACAGCAGAAGTGCAACCACAGCCATTGGGTACAGAGTGTAAGGAGTCAAATCCTAGAGTACTCATTATATTAAGAAGAACAGTCAACACATTTCTGGAGAACGTGAGTTGGCTCTGTCAGGAGGTCATGCAGGTCAGTGAGCAAAATAAAGAGCACATCCAAAGCCGGCTCGCCGGCGCAGCAGTTGGATTTCCGCTTGCGACGCCTAACGACCCAGGTTCGGGAACGACTCGGTCACTGGAGAGCCGGCCGGGGAGTAGGCTTCAGCATCTTGTGACTGCTTGCCTACTCCGGGAGGGAGGGCGGACTCGCTGTCTGCTACCCCTGGCGGAAGCCGGGAGAGCAGCAGCCTAAGCGGCCCCATTGCATAAGGGCGGGTGAGGCCGGTTTTGCTCTAGACGCTCGGGCACACCATGCTCCCGGAGAAAAGCGAAAATCCTGGCCTTCTGGCCTGCCGGATGATGGCTGCCAAGCTCCTGCCGACCTGAGATGCCCTGGCGCCCCCGAACCCACCTCAGCAGCGCCCAGGGACTGATTGCCTAGTGCACTGGTCTCCCCTCCTGGCGCCTTCCCCCTCAGAGGAGGGGGACCCACCCGGTGAAGGGATACGCTTGGCCAGCCCCTGGGTCAGCTGCAATCTGAGGTGAGGGGAAGGGGGTCAGGGCGAGGGGGTTGGAGGAGGCATGAGCAGCCAGAAGGAGAGGCAGGTCAGGGGGAAGTAAGGAGCAAAAAAAAAAAAAGCTGAATATATTACTACTGCAATACAGCTCTTTAAAGGGATCAGAATCAGAAACATCTTCAGCAAGTTGATTTACACAGCTACTCTTTTCAGACAGTAATGATCCAGGCAGTGTTCACTTACCATACTGAAAGTCTGCAGAGAGAGTCCAAATGACTTTTTACATCTTTGTTCCATTACCATCTGTATTATCAACCTCACTGCATCCTTTTGTTCTCATACCACCCTTGATACTAACCCCCATTGCATCCCTTTGCTCCCCTACCACACCTATTACCAACCTCACTGCATCCCTTTGTTCCCCTATGCCCAGTACATACCCTTACTGCATTCCTTTGCTCCCCTACCACGCTGCTACTAACTTCCACTGCATCCGTTTGTTCCCCTGCCACCCCTGTTATCAACCTAACTGCATTCCTTCGTTCCCCTACCACTCTGGTTCTAACTCCACTGCATCCTTTTGTTCTCCTATCACCCCTAGCACCAACCTCACTGCATCCCTTTGTAATCCTATCACCACTGTTTCCAAACCTGCTATAGCCATTTGTTCCCCTGCTTCTACAGGCACTAACACAGCAACCAGATGTACACCTGCAAGCCATGCTGTTGACCCATGTTAAAAGATGATATGAGTACCTGACACCCAACCCTCAGCTTAGCACTTTCCCTTCTGCACAGAGGTACAATAAGGTCTCACTGCCCTTGTACAGCCATTCCCCCCCATTCTATCTGCTATACAGCCCTACAGCAGTATAGCAGCCCACCTGAGTACAGTTTGCAAGGATGTCAAATCACAGTGTTCTAACGATGGAGTGTCAAAGGTCATGGCATCAACAATAATAAAACCATACATGCAGTATGCCTAATCCCCCCCAAAGTACAATATCATGGTGCATAAAACAGTATCCCTTAATCTGGCACACAAAAAAATATAACATCCCTTTTTTTTCTTGAACACATGCAGAATATCAGCTTTAGCAAAAGTTCACACAGTGCCTGCATCAGTGTGAGATTAAAGGTTATAATAAAATATGGAGACGGAAAAGAGGACCCAGTCTTCCTATCCCAGCAAGTGGGAACAATGCTATCAGGCTCTTCAGCACACTACCCTGTGCTGAGCAGAGAATGGGTACAGTGACTTGGCGGGAGACACTGGCTAATTGTAATGTCATAGCCAATAAGCATGCTAAGTTAATGATGCAATATACGCAATTACAACAGTATTAACAAGGATCTCCAGCTATAGTTTATTTTTATCTCTCTTGCTACTGGGCCTTGAGAGAGAAACGACTGAGATCCTCATATGGCAGCAGGATGCTGTTGTCCTTCCACACCCTATTGGGAACTGGCAGTCCCTGCATCCCTGACTTGGCAGGGTGATACCAGGATGGCCAGGACCACTGATGGCAGATCAAGTACCCCAACCCAAGTAAGTACAGTACAATGGTGTTCGACGACAAACAGTCAAGACATAAAAGTGCTGTTATTGTGATTACCCTCCCCTTTTCTCTCATTTATGGCATTTCAGGCATTCCAGGGGAAGGTGCAGGAGATACTTCTGAGCCGCTCCCCAAAGGAGCAGAGCATGTTTGTTTGTGCCATTGATAAACTCAGCATCCCCAGGACCAGAAAAGAGAGATTGGGGAGGACCTCAGAGGACATGCCTGCAGCAACATCCCAGTAAAAAGAGATTAATGCATTCTATTGTCTTGGAGAGGTTTATTGCCATTTATTTCAATCTGAGTGTGTGTGTGTGTGTGTGTGTGATTTGTTTCTTTGTTCTGTTTGGGTTGGGTGGCCGAGTCAACCCTCATTTGAACCTTTTTAAAATCTGTTGGGGGGCTTGGTTTGTTTGTTAAATTTGGGGAGGTTGGAGGTCAGGTAGGCCCCAACTGGTATTTTTTTATTTAAATCTGTGTGTGTGGTGGGTGGAGGAAATATCTTTGTTAATATGGGAGGGGGCAGGCTAGGTAGGCCCTTATACGTATTTTTGTGAAATTTTTGTTCAAATCTCTATAGGGGATGTTATTTTTCTTCAATAAATTTATTTATATTTATACCCACTTGTTGTCATACTTTTCCAGCTAAGGATTTGATTCCATGACACTTCAGTTTGAAAAGGTACTTGCCAGCAAGTGCCCAGGTCCGGAACACAGTACTTCAGCAATGAACCAGTAATGGTAGAGTAACTTAAGATAACACCTCACAAAATGGCTGACGAGGTTTCATAGCAATATTTCAATTGCAGATCATAACCCTCTTGATGACAGATGAGATTTGATAGCTACATGTCAATCCATACTGATGTCACAGCAACAAGAAACATCACTTGTGTGGGTGTCACTACACAGCATGGGACAACATGAACTGCACAGTTTTGCACCTCACACGGTATCACTGCAGGTAGGAACCTGTTTAAGTGAGGCTTCTTGGTGCTACAGTATTAAGTGAAATCATGCTGTCAGATCTTGCCTGTAAATAAATGTGCACTGTACTGGCTGTGATGACTTTTGTGACCTCCAGAAAATCATTGCATTAAAGCAGTTAATACTGTAAAGTGCCAACTAAGAGACTATACAATGGGCTTGGAAATTGCTGAATCTGGTTGACTGACTGGCACCTTTCTGCCATGGTAAATTGCAGCTTCTACCATTGGCTTGGAAATCCTTAAATCTGATTGGCTGACTAAACAGACAATGTCTTCCAAAAATTCCAACTGTGTGGAGTGCAGATTTACACTGGCGGAATTCAGCTAGACTGCAACTGCACTTGCAAAATGCCTTTTGGAATTTTTGGCAAATTCTGCAGAATTCTTAAAGTTTTTTAAATTGTGAATTTTTTTTTCATGGTTTCTATAAACTACAGATTACTTTTCCACAGTTTGCAGAAAACTAATCTGTGGTTTACATACACAGTCAAACAGAACACTAATCCACATATTATGTAAACTACTGTAATACACACTTTAAAGGTGACTTGCACATTTTTAGCTTCGGCCCACTCCCGTTCCCACATACCTTGCCATGCCACTGTGGGAGTCAAAGGCTGCTATTACAAAAAAATTCTGAGCAATAGTTACATTTTAAATCAATGCCAAACTATTAAAGGGATACTGTCAACCCCTTTGGGCCTTCAACTGCCCCCAGTTTTAAAAACACCTTTTATGATTGTATGCATTCTGCAGAACATGCCAATGTGGCTGGAAGTTTGTTTCTGACTTCTTTTTAATTTTTAAGTGAAAAACAGACTGGTCACTATACTGATGTGACCACACCAAAATATGTTTATTTACATTCTTCAATCAAGTCCCTCTGCACCTTTCTTGGACTTGGGAGAACCCCAGCACAGTCTAGTCACTCAAGATGCAGTGGAAGCACAGGAGACTATTGCATCATGAGTGGCTGCCCTGTTTAGGGGTGTTCCTAATGTTCAGGAAGTGAACAACAAGAGCAGAGCAAGGATTTGAAACAAAATAAGATTGGGTATAATTACACAATTACCATGCAGTTTCAGCTCTACCAAAAAGAAGCAGATTAAACCACCAGCAACACCTGTGAATTTTAGGGAAGGTAAGTAATCATAAAATGTGTGTTTTCAATTTGAAACAGTATGGTGAAAAAAGGGTTGACAGTGTCACTTTAAGCCAAATCCAGAAGCACCATGCAGGTCCCACTCAAGTGCATGCAAGGCCTCATAGGTATTCCAACCCATTTAGTGATGTAGATTACACCACTGCTGTGAATGTAGCAGCAGTGGCTGGAGATTATTATTTTATTGCCGCCATGGAGGTGTTGATGTCTAAAAACAATACCAGTAGCAACACTTGGACAAGACATTGCTGTAAATAGTATTTCAGGCATCAACACCCCTGGGGAGGCAATAAAATAGGTATAATACGCTCCAGCCATTGTGGTTACATTCACAGCAGTGGTGTAATCTACGTCACTGAATGTGTTGGAATACCCATGAGGCCTTGTATGTGCTCGACTGGAACCCACATAACACTTCCAGGTGGTTCTATGTGATAATAGCGAAAAAAAGGGAAATGACAAAAATAGCAACTGCTTATTGCCAAAAAAAAAAAAACGAAACAACGATAAGCAGTACAGCAAGGAGCAAAAACAGCTATGGTTCCTTCCTTCCGTATGTGGCTAAATATTTACTTTGTTTTTATGTGGGGGCATAATCACCTCTGGGGAGGTGACAATGGGGGAGAGGGAAAAATGTGGGAGAGTGGCTACTCAAAGGGGGGCACAAGGTAGCAGGGGGAGAAAGCTGGGGGGGCCAATTGCAGGCGGGAGTGACCAAAGTCGGGAGGGCGAGGGGACAAGAGTGCAACCACAAAAAGAACAAACTCTGGCAGAGCAACTACGGCTGTAAATGCATTATCTAGATAAGGGTGTTTCATGGGCTTAAACATAAACATGAATTGCCATTGCATACACTAACTGAATCAAAGTACGGTACATTGAGAAAGGGCAGCTATAAAAAAAATGTCACCACCTGTATTAGTTACCTATATGTTTCACATTTTATTCTATGCACTGTTATAGCAATCAACCCAACAAAACTGGGCCATCATATACATGAAGTTACTGTACCTTAACTGCAAACACTGCTGAGACAGCTATATGTTGTGACAAGGTGGAAGATAAACACAATGTTGAAACATGTTTAGAAAGACATTTGATGTGTTTAATTGATTTTTTTAGAGATTGCTATATAGGACATACATAATTAGTACAATATAAAAGTGCATATACCCAAATGTCAATGTAAGTATTATAAATTTCATTACAAGTTGTTCTCTTGAAGGAAGATCTTACTGTACAAGGCCTAAAAATGGGCATTAGGTAAAAGTAAACTGGGGTGGGTGTGTTATTGAGGGTATTGCATAGTTTATCTTTTATTGCTGCTCCAACCCAGGCACACACAATATGAAAATCAGCAACCCCTTGATATGAAGCAACAAGAATTGGTTAGTACAAGGACAGAAACGAGTAGGTGACTGAGTAAGTGCATAGACAAGCATGAGTATGGTAAGTTAAATAACATTTCAAAAAGTCTCACATTTATAATTCATCTTTTACAAACGCATCTGCACAGTTGGCAATTTTTGTAAAAAATAACAACAATGGGAGTTATTCCACATATGTCCACAGGTGCCACACATGCAGGTGGAGGGATTTGAGGCCCAGATGCACCAGTCTGCCCTGCTCCTGAGTCAAAAGATCATGGCAGAGAGGCAGAGGTACAGGGGGTTCCATCGATAGCTGTTGAAGCAGATGGAACCAAATCTGATGAAGCCAAACCATGTTATTAGAATCATGTGAACCCCTTCCGCCTGTAGCTTCAGGAGAACCCTCTGAAGCACTGGGAAGTGAGGAAAGGCATACAAGAACCTCCCTGTCCAGTAAAGAGACAGTGTGTCTCACCAGAAAACACAATGCCCAGGAACGAGCGAGCAAAAATTGGGTAGTTTAGTGTTGGATGGAGAGACAAAGAGATCTATCTCTGGCCAACCCCACAGGTCGAATAAGCTTTTGACCATCTCTTGATTTAGTTCCCACTCCTGAGCCCTGACAGTGGTGTGGCTGAGACTGTCTGCCAAGACATTGCTGATGCCTGGCACATGGATAGCAGTCAAGTGGAGGTCATGCTGGACTGCCCAGTACCACACTCGCATCGCTTCCCGGCATAGAAGGTACGAGCGAGTGCCTCCCTGTTTTTTCAGGTACCAGACCACAGACATATTGTTGGTCTGAAACAGGAGCATTCCCGGACATAGAAGAGGCTTGAAGGCCTGGAGGGCATACAGCACTGCCCTAATTTCTAACACATTGATGTGTAGAGATGCTTCCAGCTGAGGCCATGTTCCCTGGGTCTGAGTTCTCCTAGATGGGCTCCACAACCTTGACATGAAGCATCCGTCGTAAGGTTCATGGTAGGAGCAGGGGGTTGAAAGGTGAATCCTCATGGAGAGATTGGACAACTCCTGCCACCAAAGAAGTTCCTTCTTCATATACCCAGACAATAGGACCCTGTGGTCCATGATGTCCAGCCTCTGATCTCATTGGACATGAAGAGTCCATTGGGTCACCCTCATATGCCGTCTGGCTAGAGGAACTGAAGGGATTGCAGCTGCCATCAGCCCAAGAAGACAGAGGATCGACCGGACTGTGGTTCAGCATGAGTTGGCTACTAATCTGGCCTCTTCCTGCAGGGTCTCCACTCTGTCCGATGGGAGGAAGGCCCTACCCTGGACCATATCCAGCACTGCCCCAAATGAGTTGTAGGCACTCGGAGGGGAGAGATGGGACTTGGAATAGTTGACTGTTATTCCAAGCCTGGAAAAGAGGTCCAGGGTGAAGGAGAGGGATTCCCTCAGACTGCTTTATAATGGGACTGACAGAAGCCAATCATCCAGATACAGGCACAATTAGAGCCCTCTGCAGCATAGGCCTGCAGCCACCACTGCAAGGAACTTGGTAAAAACCTGAGGTGCCGAGGACAGGCCAAAAGGGAGAGCCTTGAACTGGTAATGTTCCCCCTGGAAGGCAAACTAAAAAAGTGGCAGTGGGCCTGGAAGACAGAGATGTTCAGGTAAGCATCCTGCATGTCCAGGGCACAAAGCCAATGGCTCTTGTGGAGCAAGGGTAGAAGTCCCTGGATGGTGAGCATGTGGAACCTCTTGTACTTGACGTACAGGTTGAGCACACTGAGGTCCAAGATGGGTCTTAGGTTACCCATCTTTTTGGGCACTAGGAAGAAATGGAAGTAGTACCTTCTTCCTATCTGTGCTGAAGCTACGGGCTCTATGGCTGACTTTTGAAGAAGAGCCTGGCTCTCATCCCCTATCAGAGACAGGTGCCTCAGAGGATAATGGGAGAGGCCTGGGGGGTTGTCTGGAGGCCTGTCAAGGAACTCTATGGTGTGACCTCTTGCTATTAACTGAAGGACCCAAGAGTCTGTGGTTATGTCCTGCGACCCCAGAAGGTGGAGGGCAAATCTTCCCACTGGTTCCCCTAGAGGATCTGCAGGAGGCAGGGGGGCCCCCATGAGTCAGGAGGCTGAGGGAAGGGAGCTGGCAGCTTCTCTGGGGGGCTTAAGGGACTTGGCAGGGGGAGTAGGGGTTCCTGATGCTGCATACCAGCATTTGTCCTGCCGTTTAGCAGGGGCCTCTTTGAATTTGTGCCTCTGTTGCCAAATAAAAGGCTGTTTGCCTTTGTAACCCCCTCAGTACATGAAGCGGACATCATGGATGGATTTACCTTGGTCCTGCAATTCAGTGATAATATCCTTGACTTCAACTGTGAATGACACGGATCCCCTGAAAGGAATCCAGGATTGAGGTCTGGACATCTTGTGCCAGGCCAGCAATCCTGAGTCACGAATATTGCCTAATGCAGACAGCAGTGGCTGTGGTGCAAGCAACTGAGTCTACTGTGTCATAAGGGGCCTGGAGGGCTTGACAATAGGAGATTTTAGCCATTCTCATTGTCTTGGCAATCTCGGCCTTAAGCTCCTGGTCCTGGATAGCATCCAGTTTGGACTCAAGTGAGGCCAGGGAAGATTTCTGGTAGAAAACCATATAAGCCACATAATTAAGGGACCTGAGGGTGCAAGTGGAGAAGGAATGGATTTAGTGATCAAAATTGTCCAGCTGCTTAGACTCCTTATCAGAAGACATGCTCAAATGTTTAGGTTTAGAGGACCGATCTTGGGCAGCTGTGATAACAACTGAGTCTACATTAGGATGGCCAGTAAGGTGTGTGACCCCATCTGGGGGGAGGTACATCATGTCTGCCTTTTTTGAAACAGCCGGAATGGAGGAAGGCTGTTCCAGATAGTGGACGTTAGGTTTTCATTGGGCCCAGTCCAAGGCAGTATGGGAATAGAAGCTGTGTCAGTCATGTCTAGATGCTCTGCAAGCCTTTTCCGCTTTGGATCCTGTTCCTGGATAGCCCAGCCACAGGCATTCTGTATAGTTATGAGGAGTTCTGTAAAGGAAGTGTCCTCCAGAGGGGACTTTGGGGACTTCTTAGGATGAGGCTCTATAGGTGTATGCATACCAGAGCTGGAGGATGAGTCAGAGTCATAGTCCAAAGAATGCCTGCTGGGGATCTTCCCATTTTTAGAGGAGTGTCCTGGGTTTTATCCCTGACCTGGTGTCTAGAGGAGACTTCTCTGGAAAGGTGAGAATCCACAGGAGAGGCTGATCTAGGGATCGGAAAGGAGGTGGGAGTAGAGGCTGCCACAGATTTCTGATGGTCAAGCTCTGAGGCTAGTTCAGTTCTGACCTCCTGAATCAGGGTCTGAAACATTGCCTGGATATCAGCCTGAGGCTGCTGTGAAGGCAGAGGCTGAAGCTGAGGAGGAGGAGGAGGAGGTGGTGGAGGAGGAGGCTGGTATAATGGATAGCCCGGCATCTGATATTGAGGGTATCCATGAGCCTGATAGGAGTAGGGAAAGCCAGAAGGAGCATACCCTTGATTAGACATAGCCTGGTGTCTGGTACCTTGGTACATAATGGGGTTGATGACCAGGCATTGGATACCTCAGTGAAGGGTACATTGGGTATTGTGGTGGCAGATAACCTGGAACATTGCCCATAAGTCCAGCCAGAGGCAGAACTGAAGGCCCGGCAGGAAGTCCAGAAGGACCAGGCATATGCCCCATAGGGGCATTCAAAGGGGCTGGCACTGGATCAGGCACAGAAATGTCTGGCACTGGAAGATTTGGTGCCTGGGGGCCTGATGGAAGGCCATCCAGGATTTGAGGAATGGCCAGAGTGCCAGACATACCCTGACCCAGTGAAGAGTCACCTGGTGAAGGGTCATTTGGCATCAGGGTGTGAGAAGAACCCGACAGAAGACCCATCATCGTCTGGGAAGCCAGAGTTCAAGATGACAGAACTTGGTTGTCCATGGGGGCTTGGGTTGAGGAGGTCATGACGGAAGGTCCCGGGAAGGATTAACAATAGGCCCAGTGGGTGAACCAGGAAGAGATTGACCCAGAGAAGGAGGAGGAACCTCCAGATTAGTGCCCGCCTCCGGCTCTTGATCTTCAGGCAAGCACAGAGGGTCTGATTGGGTCAGTGGGAGCGAGAAATCCTCTAAAGACTGTTGCGTGTCTGGCAGCTGGCTCAAGTCGACATAGGGGGTATCCTCTGACCCCAATGGAAGAGCCTCAGCTGTGTGGTCCCCAGAGAAATCAGGGAGTGACTTAAGAGCCACGGCCATGCAGACGTCAGAAGAGCTAACGTCTGACTTATCAGCCTGGGCCATGCAGACAACAGCTGAGCTGGAGTCCAGCTTAATGGCTGTGACTGTGCACTCCTCAGTGGGGCCAGGGAGTGACTTATTGACCTGGCTGCTGTTGATAGACCCTGAAGAAGATATGGGGCTAAGGAGCACAATAGGGGTTCCGTCATCCAAGAAAAGCCCCGACTGCACCGAAAGTAAAGCAGGAAGGGAGGCCGTGGTCTGATCTGCTGAAGCGGTAGGAGATCTGGCAGTAGGGGTACTCACCAAAGTAGAGGAACCTCTTGTGTCAGTAGTGCCCGATGGTCACCACTAAGTGGATGGAGACCTATCCCAGTCTCAGTGCCTCTCCTTGTCCTTTTTCTTCTTTTTGGGTTCTGGTATTGGAGAAGAAGATTTTTCCTGCAGATTCTGCAGCTCCTTTTCCATCAAAGCTAGGCACTTCTCCAGCAAGTAGGCTTTGAGCTTTTCCTGGTGCCTAATCCGTGTGGCCTGGTTGAAGGATTGACAGGGCGCACAGTCCCTGATCCAGTGTTTGGGGCCTAGGCAAATCATGCAGCGAGAATGCTTATCTGCATGCAGGATCTGGGTGACAGAGGACTTGCAATTCTTCTTTTTGAAGCATCACCCAACTGATCATGTTCCTGAATTGTACCTCCAACTATATCCCATGCTGTAAATTTGTCAGTTATTTAATTGCTTCCCCTTTCTTCTGTATACCCCTCAAGATCTCTATATTAGACCTGTTTATCTTAGACCTTGTTATGCTGTATTTTACTATGTAATTGTTTGACCTGGCGTTCTAGTCTCTTTTTATGCTTAACTGGATGTTTGTGTAAACAGGCATTTTTGCTCACATACCTTTCAGTATAAAATAAAGATTGATTGATTAAAAACTGAACTGACAGACCTGAACCACAGCAGTTCCATAAAAATCCAAACTGGCCATACTGGGTGCAACTTGCACAAATTCTGCTGGTCCGGTCACTCTGGCTGCACTGTTCAGTCCACCTTTTACGCATCTGGTCCACTCCTTGAAATCTGTTTTTCAACCCTTCCTTGGCATGGTTGAAAATGGAACTGTCAGGACAAAGACCAAAGAGGTAAAAGCCAGACCAGATCATCTGGAGTGAGTGGATCAGCAATATTTGCACAAGCTGTGCCCAGTTCAGATTTTACAGCTCTGGTTCAGGTCTGGTGATCTGCTTTTTATCCATACCCCATTGCATGTGGTTTAGTGGCATACTGTACAGATGGATGCAGAGTCTAACCCATTAAAGATTGATGTTTCAGAAAACCATTATGCTAAAAATACCAAGACTCACTTAGTTCCTGATGATCCCCCACCCCCAAGTCACACTTAGTCCTCTGCCAAAGTTATGCTCAAATATTGATGCCTCTATAGCCACACCATTAAGCTTTTAATGCCATCATGCCTCTTCTGCTGCCATGAGCTCCCCATCCACGAAGTCCCATTCTGCTTGTGGCAGCACCCCCCCCCAAAAAAAAAACAGGTAATTTTTCAGGGAGCAGCTCTTTACACCACATCAACTAAATTACTGCTAAACTCCTTATTTTTAAACATTTTGTTGAGAAATTTTTGTTTTAGTATATCCATGGTCAGAAAAAATAAATTTGTAAAAGAAACCAAAGCCCCCATTTATCAGTTCATTTAATCACAATACAGCATGTTATGAACTGATTATATTCTATGTGTAACTTAAGTCAAACAAAAATTAGACACACACATGTCTACCTATTTGCAAGTGAAGCAAATGTGGTTACTATCATTCAGCTGTAAATACCTATAGTCACAAACTGCAGGCTAAGAACATTCAGTAGAATATAAACAGTAGCCCGGAACCGCCTGCCTGAGAAAATGAAGCTGGTGTATTATTTGGAAACAGGCATCACTGGGACTCTTTGCTATGGAATGTCCTGCAGCATAGAAGAATGACTGCTCTTAGGATGGTGGTGTCAAATGGCTTAATGAGGTGTTCATAGGAGCTGAGGGCACAGCAGAACTTATTTGTTAGGCAGAAAGCTCCAGGAAGTGTTTAACCCATTCTACTTCCAATAGCTTTCTATGATGTCTGTACTATCCAATGGTAATCTGACACAGAATAACTGCCAGAAGATAATGAGGTACGTTTCTGTGGGATCAATTTACTCCTCAAGCCAGAGGAAAAATAGTGCTGTACAATTTCCTGTACACACACAGGCAGCGCAGTAATGAGGCTTCAGCGGAGGAATCTATTTTAAACACTTTATCATGTTGTTTGGTAGCAAAAATGACATCAGCCCTTTTCTGAATGCAAAACAACTGCTGGGCTATGCCCACAGCCATAAAAAAAATAACACCACAAAAAAAAAAATAAATAAATAAATAAATAAATCCCCCTTGCCGGTTCGGTGGTGCAGAGGACTGAAGCGCTGGATGCCTTACCTCTCACTACGCTGGTGACCCGGGTTCAGGAGTGGACTCGGGTTGCTCAGGGGTTGGCTGGGGTGAAGAAGGATTGCGCATCCACTGACAGCTCTCCTTCCTTGGGGTGGGGGGACTCAGCATCATGCTATAGACTGATGCCCAGCAGAAGCCGGGGATCAGCACAGGTGCGATGCTAAAAAAGGGTGGACCCATGCACAGGGCATAAGACTGCCTCCACAGAGGTGGAGACAGTTGCCCTACCCATTGCAAGTGTGTGGGTCTGGGGAGAAAAAGGAAAAGGTTCAGAGTTGGCAGGCTTAATGATGGTGGGCTGTGCCTGCACCTCCCCCAGCAATCTAGATGTTGGCTTCTGGGGGTGGGGGAGTCTGGCACCCCTCGCCACCAGCACTGTCATGGGCCGCAACCCGTTGGGGATGGTTGGTTGGGGTGGGTGTGGGGAAAGCCTTGCCAGAGAGACGAGGAGCCAGAGCTGCCTGCTAGTGCTGAAGGAGGAGTAAAGTATGTATGGAAAAAAAAAAACTATCCCTGCAGCCAGTCCCAAACCCGGGTCTGCCAGCTACAGCAGCAGCAGCAGTGACCACAACCACTACTGCACACGGCTGACTCAGAACTGGCCTGACAAAAACACTATTACATAACTACTCCATACGAAAGCGAATAAATAAAAGCGCTGAACTTGCAATGGGCTGTTAAGTGCACAAAGCCCATTTCACACTTGCTATTTTGACAGTGCTGAAACTGACTCACTCAAGTTGATTCGCTATAATCACGGGACACCCTTCTGGTTTCGGCTTCATAGTCCAGAATTGATTTCAAATGTAACTATAACTCAGAAAATTGTGATTATTACAGTTTTTGATTCCCACAATGACACTGGCAAAGTATGTGGGAAGGGGAGTGGGCAGAAATAAACTGTGCAGGTCAGCTTTAAATAAAAAGCCACACACCACTTTCAGAATTTCTGAATTAAGCTTCCGGCAGAATTCCACAGAATTAGACAGAATTTCCAAACTGCCACAGAATTCCTTCAGAAACAGAACTGAAAATTTCACACAGCTGTAGGAAAAAAATATATTTTTATATAATAGTTTAAACAAAATTAATAGTCTCAGTGGCGCACAAACAGAGAACGGACAAAATCAAAATAATGGCATAAGGGTCAGGGTCCATCTGGGTAACGTCCATTTGGAAAACATAAGTGAATATATGGCAAGCAGCATGGAAATGCACTGTACAATATCGTCACTACAGTATATGTGGAGCACAATATGTATATGCAGCACAATACTGTATGTACAGAATAGCCAACAATGCCCTCGGAACACCCCCTTCAGTGAATAGATGGCTTCCTGTCTGAAGCCAGCCCTACTAATGAGGGTAGGAGAGTCCCGTCCTGAAGCATGTGACAGTGCTAGCTCTGATTGCCCTACATTGTCTGATGCCTAGCATTAGATCCAGATTCTCACCCTGTAAAGATGCAAAAGTTAAGGCAAGAGGGCCACTGACAACATGGAGTATAGTGCGACAGCACATAAAAGGTAAAATGTACTGGTTGATCTGACACAGCTATCTCGAGAACTATACTGCACAGATATTTAAAAAAAATGGGAATAGCAAGCATGGGGTCACAATGCATGGGCTATAAGGCACGTTATTTACTTTGTAAAACTTCATACAATACAATAATGCATTTTCACATAATATTCATAACAATATGTATTTCTTTGGATGTTAATTGCATTACAGTTGCACACCCCTCTTTGCCAGTTTCAATTGCTGTGCACAGCAACAAGAAACAAGTAGGGTATGGGGACATGTGTTAACATACCTCTCAACTGTCCCTGAAAATCAGGGACGTCCCTGATTTTACCTCAAAATTTTACTCTGTCCCTCCTAAAAATTGTGTTTCCATGACCAAACAGTAGGAGTTGTGAGCACAAAATAATGTCAAACATTAAGGTTACAGATTTGTTCTTCCTTAGGAAATACATTTTACACTAAGCCCCTTATTCTACCAGGTTCCTGAGTAGATATCACCAATTTTGAAGATGCGTCCCTGATTTTGGTCCTTTGACCCTGATTTTTTTTTAAGCCTTGTCCCTGATTTATGAGGCAGGAGGTTGAGAGGTATGTGTGTTAATGGTCAGCACTCCTTAGGGGTCACAGGACACATAACTGAATTCTGCATACAGTATCTGAGACTGTAGCAGCTGTTACAGTATGATTAACTTGGTTACCATTATAGAGTAAACTGGAACAGAGTGCACTGTGTCACCACACATGGGCCATAACCTGACCATCGGCATTAGAGGTCACTTCACACACTGCACGCTGCGTACCAGAGGCCAAGCCAACAGCCAGTTTACTAAACTGCATGATTAACCTACAGTAAGCAGCAATCATCTGCCTACCTAACAACTCCACAAGCATCACAGCACACAGCTACTGACAGTGGGGGACCTTGTACAGCATTCCTGCCAAAGGGTAGGAGGTGGCTATGTTGGGGAAAAAAAGCACAAGTTCACCTAATTAAAGCCCTGCTCTGAATGATAACGTTGACTGCCAAGTGTTCATGATCAGCCATGCATATGCACTACTACTGCAGGTGCAAAGTAAATGGTGGGTGACACCTACAGGTACAGATTGAATAGAGAGTGAGCCACAACACTGACATGATGCCCGTACAGCTACACTGCACCTGCTGTAAAATTCCTAGAACTGACAGCAAATGGCAAACGGCAGAGTCAAACATGCTGCTGGGCCTTACTGTAGATGATGTTTCCCAGATTTGTGTTCACATATACTGTAGTACACAATCAGTATCAAAACTGAACTAGATTCATTCTCTTGAAACTTATCTGCAGTACTGTAGTTCCTGTTAGTGCTTCCTTCTTGAGAGTTCCTCCATTGTTTACTATCAGAACAATGATCCATTCCTAGCTGGCTGCTAAGCTAGACTTCCGCTATGCTTCAAATACATGCTTGTACCCTCTGCAGGTCCCCCCCATGGTGGGGCCTTACTTGGATGCCACTGAGAAGTCCAGCAGGATTACCTGTTTGTGTGGCCTGGAGATGGAAGCTAGAGAGAGGAACTTAGCCCAATGATGTCTGCACTGAGGGCTCCACTATACATGGTGCCAGGAATGTTGTCCCTTTTTTTTTGTGTCCCATTCACCCCCAATGCCTAAGTCATCCCTCTGATGGCTGTTTTCTGTAGGGAAGGAGGACTGATGCTCTGTGGTCACCCATGGCATCAAAGCTACTCCACCATCTGCCACAGGAGGCAATCAAACAGTGGAATGAGTACCACCCTACCCCTGAAGTCTGAATGGATTACCTCTGCTGTGCACTTAGACTCCCCTAGCCCAAGGCATGGAATTTGGGCTCCAGACATAAACCTGAGTCTCCTACATTGTAACTGGGTTATAAAATTACCTTTCTCAGGTTCTTGATGGAACTGCATAAAAGGAAGAGATGACAAACAAGTGGTGTCCAGATAATAAATGTAATTTATTACTGGCAAATAATAATAATACAGGCTTACAACCAACAGTGTAATCACTGGGAAAGTATCCAGCTTCCTTACCTATGTAGGCGCATTCTCTAGTCTCACTGAAGCTACGTGCTGCAAGGGGTCTTATACCCTGATAATCACTATGGTAACTATAAAAGAAGATACATAAAAAGTGTATAATTGGCCAGAAATAGGTGGCCTGAGTAGCCATCCTAACTAACATAAGAAGTTGCTTAGCTTGCAGAAGATAACTGAACAATAAGGTCTGTGATGCTTCCAAGGTCACTTGCAGTTACAGTTGTGCACAAGGACTAAAGATGGCATTGTTGCCTAACTTTTAATTATACAATAAAATATAATGGATAACATCTCCCAGTGGCAGAATACATTATAAAAGTATAGTGAAGCATAATATGCATTAGAGAAGTATAGTAGAACTCAGATCCTGACACTTCTGCTTATAAGATAAGCGCCTCTGCTCTAAGGTTAGTACAGATACCTACATATGTGTTGCTGTCCATGAGATGGGGGTACAGTCAGGGTGCTGGACCATGGAAAACAACATGCAAGCACACTTGCTGTCCCCAGAGCCACTCAGCTGTGCTCAGAAACATTGTTAAGCAAAGCAGAATTCAAATCTACATTAAACACACGAGGCCCAAGCCAGCCCAGTGGTGAGGAGGGCTGATGCTGGGCATTCCTTCCCTTTTCCCACACCGGCGACCTGGGTTAAGGAATGAGCTCAGATCACTTGGGCTGGCGAGGTGGGGAGAGGACTGAACATCTGATGGACATCTCTCCTCTCCCGGGAGGGAGGACTGCTGTCTCACTCCTTGGCTGCCACCTGGTGGAGGCCAGGTGGCAGTGATGGAGTATGAGTGACATGGAAGAGAGGGGCACCCACACACATGCACTTACTTGCTGTTGTATGTGGGGACAAAGTAGAAAATGGAAAAAGGTTGGTGGCAGCTTAATGAAGCCCTGCCTGCCTACTCCAATTCCTGCACTGCCACCTGACCACCAACCACCATTTCTGAATGTGAGTCTTCAGGTGGGGGGGAATGGCCCACCCCTTCCTGGCCTTACCATTGGGGACAATCCATGGGGGAAACTATGGACCAAGGTGAATCGGGCAGATGGGTGTCAGGCGTGGAGGCAGAGACAAGGCTGAACAGCCTGCCGGATACCAGTCAAGGGAGAAAAAGCTCTATGTCAACACACACACACACACACACACACACACACACACACACACACACACACACACACACACACACACACACACACACATATGGCCCAGTTTCTAAAGACTAGATCCACCTGTGTGCACACCTGGGGACTGAATAAGCATATGGGGCTGGATGAAAGTACTACAACCTATAACCTGCAGCACTTCTTGATTTTCCTTCAAATCTTCTCACAAATGGCCATAAATTGTGACCTGCTGTTATTTGCAACATAAGTTGGCTCTGAATTTTAACACAAACCATGGCTATAAAGCAGCGGTGCATGTTACAATGAAAATTTTGCACCCATACCTTTTATTCTATTTTAAATTGCATTTTTGTCTAGTGCACTGTATGATACTCTGTTCCACGATTCTGACACAGCTTTAACATTTATTTAAAGATCTGCTGAAATAATTAATGGTGCACTTCTTTTAATATGGTGATCCCCAGGTTTTTATCAGTATTTTCAGCTGTTTCTGTCTTTACTTTAGTCCTATATCCCACACAATAAATCTGTAACAGGCCAGTCTGCTTTCTCCAGCCACCTTCCAGCACTGTGGAACAGCCCCCATCCATCTCTCTTTTCCGTGCATTCTCTCACTATTACTGACACACTTCTCATAAGCATGTCCCTCAGCTAGGCTTCTTCCTGTCCTCTGCACATTACAACAACCTATGCCCTATCCACCCCCACCCTCACTATGTTACCATTGTGCTTCTTACTCTGTTGTACAGCTTACAACTCAGTGTACTCTGTGATTTCAATTTTACACCACTATAATTCTGTACAAATATCTTACCATACATTGGTGATACGCTCCCTTAGCTCTCATCCTAGCTACCCCATAACTGATGTAGCTGTACACTTTTTACACTGTCTTTTTTTTTTCTTTCTCTGGCATTCTTTACCTGTACTGTGATTTTATTGTTCATGTACATGCACCTGTTGTTGTCACTTTGTTGTTGCTGTTCACTGCCTGCTGTATTCCATCCCCCAGGTCACACCTGGAAATGAGCCCCAGTGTGAGCATATCCCGACCACCAAATTTTAAATAAACATGGTCAGGAAACAGTACCTGCTGCATATCACCTCAGTCACAAGAAAAGTGATGTTAAACAATGAGCGTCCAAAAACAGGTGAGAATACAGATGAAAATCTAGGCACAGCCATACTAAAAGTAGTGCTCCTTTAATTAGTTCAAACTGGGATGGGGAGGGAAGCTTGCAAGACAACAGCAAAGAGGGATTTACTACGAGAGACTGACAGGTTTTTCCCAGACTCCCAGAATCCCAAAGCCGCATTCCCAACATACGATATCCCAACAGTGAAATTTTGCAGGCGGCAGAGTTTATTTAATGTTTCAGGGGGCATCGCCACTCCACACCCCTCTTAATTAATATAACATACTCCCCCGTGGGCATAATTTCAATATCGGGATATTGTGTGTCGGGTATGTGGCGTCGGGAATCTGGGTGTTGGGCTGTTTCATTTCTGTCAAATAAAAGTATACGGAAAATAATTATCTAAAATAGAAAAAAAATCTGTAGATCAATGTGCACTGTTGCTTTCACTGAGCAAAAACACTTGGCACAAAACCAAGACCATGTGACAGTTTCAGAAAATCAAGCCCTAGACGTACAGTGACCAATGGTTACCAGTTCAGATTAGTTTATTTGTTCGACTAAAAAAGTCATTACAAAATTTCGAAGCGGGTATAAAATTAGAAAAACAAAGAAAAAAATGTGCATATACATATAAATACATACATTAAAAAGAGTATCTAATTCATAAAATCTAGATTGGACTTTCACATACCGTCAGTATAGTACACATCATATTGGTTAATCAGTGGTCTGAAAAATGTGCAAAAAGCAGATGCTTAGAAATACTTGTGTGATATTCATGTTTCATCTAATCCGATCTTCTCTACACACAACATATTTTTTTTTTTATTGTATAAGATTTTATTAAGTTTTAGTACAGTGTAAAAAGGATAGTATGGCAGGATAATTTACAAGACATACATGACCAAGTATGCATGTACATAGCCAGAATACTTAGATTATATATAGGTATATATCAACAATGTGGAACCGACTATATCAAGCAATAGATTATTACAGAGTGATCAGATGCTTACACCTTCTATAGGTAGGTAGTGACAGGTCAATAGCCATATTGAAGTACCTGTGAGAACTGTAGCTGAAGGGGGGGATTTGCAGGTGGGGTAGGAAGTTTACAGAAATCAAACTGCAGATATGGCTCCCATTTGGATTGGTACTACAGCAGGCTGTTCCCTTATGCATGTGATAGCCATTCAAACAGTAACAAGTGGGCTAGTGCTGCATGCCAGGTCTTCCGAGTGAGGAGGGCCATTTGGCACCAATGAATAAGCAGCAGAATCTTTACTTCTAGAAGGGCCAGGAGTGTCCAATCCTGGGGAGGTTTGGATAAGTTAGCCAGAGAGGTGGTGTCACCCAGCAGTAATATGGGGTCAGTGAGAGCCATCGGGGTCTTGAGCACCTTAGAGAGGTCAGATGCAACCATGTTCCAAAGTGCAGAGAGGCGAAGGCATGTCCAGAGTATGTACAGGAGATAGGTATCAGGCTGTGAGCACCGCCAACACTCAGCATGGCTTAGCAAACCCCGTGCATGCAGGGCCATAGGAGTACAGTGCCAGAGTAGCAGGATTTTTAAGTTGGAGAAACCAGCTTTTAGTGTCCCTATAGACACAATGGGCATCTTTGAGGTAGAGACTCCATTGGCCCTCAGAGATAGGGAATGCCAGCTGTTCCACCCATTGTTGTTTGCATGCTGAGGTGGCAATCGGTTGTGTGTCCCTCCAAGTTGCATAGAAGCGACCCAACAGGCCCTTGGGTGTGGGATGTTTATGAAGGGCATTCAACCAATTCCAGGGCATATCCAGAAAATTAATATTGAGGAGGGGTTGTAGAATACTATGGATCTAGAGATATCTCCAGAAGTCCTTATGTGGGAGGGAAAATTTAATCTGGAGCTGCGCAAAGGACAACAGGGAGGTTGCACTGGTTGAACAAAGGTCTTGTACTATGCGAATTCCACACCTCTGCCAAGAGGGCCAGTGCAACAGGGTCCCATCAATTTGAAAGAGAGCATTGTGCCATAGTGGGGCATATCAGAAAGGAGGGGGCCACGCCTGTTTTGGCGTTCGCGTTTTTCTCTTGAGTGTTTTCCAGGCGTGGATCATGCCAGTAATTGTGGGGGGGTAGGGATCGAGCTAAGGGATACCTGAATGTGAGAAGAGAGTAAAGTGCAGTCCTGCCTCCCAGATCTGGCTCCAGTTGAACCCAAGACAGTGGGCCCATGGGGCTGGGTGCAAACCATTAGGTAGCATGCGCCGCCATATAGGCAAGGTGGTAACCCAAAACCCAGGGGACATTAAGACCCCCATGCGACCAGTGTGCTCTCAACTTTTGCTTGTTTCATCTAGGAGGCTTATTATCCCATAGAAAGGCAGAGACTTGGCGTTCCAGTGAGGTAAACAACTTAGGGGAAAGAGATATGGGCAGGATTATTAAAGAGGTAAAGGAGTCAAGGGAACAAGAGCATGCAAATAGCAGCTACCCTGCCTAGCAGAGAGAATTGCAATTTGCGCCATCTCTCTATCTCTGTAGTAAGTTGTATTAGCAGAGGAGAGAAGTTGACCAATTTGAGGCTGGACCATTTAGTGGGAAGCTGGATACCGAGGTAGGTAAAGCCCTGGGCAGCCCATGAGAGATTGGTGCCCTGGAGGTAGGCATTCGTGCACCCAGAGTTAAAAGGGGGCACAGTGGTTTTCCTTTGGTTGACTCGTAGGCCTGAGAGAGACACAAAGTCCTCAAGGATCCAAAAAGTGGCTGGGGCCAATTGGTGGGGACTAGAAAGGGTCAGGAGGCAGTCATCCACATATGCTGCCACTAGATATGTGTGACAAGTGATCTCAATACCTTTAATCTGGGGGGGAGGAAACCAGGACACGAATTAGAGGATCCAAGGCTACGAGAAAGAGGAGAGGGGAGAGGGGGCAGCCTTGCCTGGTACCTCTGTTAAGGGAAAAGGGGGTGGGGGATATGTCACTATTAGTAAGAATGCAGGCCATGGGAGAGCAATAGAGTGTATGGACCCACTGTCTAAAGTGGGCCCCAAAACCATACGCATGCAGGATCTCATGGAGGTAATGCCATTCTATGGTGTGGAATGCTTTAGAAAAATCTATTGCCATGGCCACCATAGGGAGGAACAATCTGGAGGCAAACCATTTAAGGTTAAGCAGGAGTCTGATAGTGTCTGTTACAGCTTTGCCCTGCATGAAGCCCGCTCGGGAGGAATGAATGATAGATGGAAGGACAGTCATCATTCTGGATGCCAGGACTTTGGCTAGGATCTTAGTATTGACTGACAGTAGGGATATAGGCCGTAAATTGGCGCAGTCCAATGGGTCAGAGGATTTTTTAAGGAGCAGGGTGATAAGTTCATACCGCATGGAGGATGGGAGACAGCTGGCATCATGAGAGGATTGCAGAGGTAGCTGAAGAGGTTGTAGGATATCGGGTCCCATGGCTTGTTAGAGTTCCACTGACATACCGTTAGGACTGAGAGCTTTTCCTCGGGCCATTGTGGATAGCGCTACATGAAACTCTTCACAAGAGAGGGGAGAATCAAGATGGGCCACTTGGTCAGGAGTGAGAACTGGAAGAGGGGTGCCTTGGCAGAAGGTGAAAATGTCTTGGGAAAGTTGTGCACCATGTTGGAAGCTTGGGATTGACAGAGGTCTTCATAGAACTGCCTCATAGTATCGTTAATGCCTTTAGGGCTTGAAACTATGGTGCCGGTTGGTGTACGAAGGGCATGGATTCAGGTAGCCGCTCTCTATTGATGGAGGCGGAAGGCAAGGAGCTTACCAGATTTCTTTCCACTGTCCCAGTACACATGTTTGGACCTGAGTAAAAGCCGTTTGGCTTTCTGGTGGAGGATGACATTGATCTGATACTTAAGCTCCACAATTTGACATTGCAAGGCACCATCTGCAGAGGCCAATGGGGCAGTCTTGAAGCGCTGCTCCAGCACATACAGGTCTGCTTGCAGCTTAGCCAGCTTTGCCCTGCGGGCTTGGTCTCAGCTGTCAAAAAGGCAATGATGTGGCCGAGGATGACTGCCTTAAATGCCTCCCAGATCATGCCATGTGAGGTCGCACAGTTGAAGTTAAGGGTGAAATAATCTTTTGTGGCTTGGATCAACATGGGGCGGAACATAGGGTCTTTGAAAAGAATGGGATTACAGCGCCACTTGACCCGATGGGAAGGGTTACCAAGGGGGGGTGTAGGAAATCTGAGTGGTTGCATGGTCAGAAATCAGGATTGAGCCAATTACCGAGTCCAATATGCCCTGAGCCGCCAGATCATTGGCCAGCCAGAAGTCTATATGACTGTGAGAACGATGGGCTGAAGAATAAAATGTATAATCACAGCCTGTGGGGTGGTCTCGACACCAGATATCTACAAGATCCCGCTCCTCCATCTGGTCCTGTAACGATTGTCTGCCTTTGGGTGTAGTGTGGGGCATGGGGTGGGATTTGTCAAGAAAGATGTCACCCACCATGTTAAAATTTCCCCCTATAACAACCGGAATAGGTAGACCATCAACAAGTAATGCAGAGAGGGCTTGGCTAACTGCTGGGGAAAAGTCAACATGGTCGGTATTAGGTGCATAGATATTCCCTAGTAACAGCGGACCCCCAGGGGAAGATAGTTTGGCCACCACCCATCATCCTTGGGCATTCTTCCTGATGCCCTTCACTTTCCAAGGGGAGGCACAACAGAGAAGGATAGCCACTGCCTTAGTTTTATACACTACAGATTTTTAGATGTAATTCTCTTTCTTCTAATATTTTGAGAAGGGAGGCCACAGGGACCAACACTCCTGCATCCTGTTTTTTCAGCAAATAAGTTAGCATATGCTGAGGTTCGTATTCTAAATTCCTCAATATGCCTCCCAGCAATTGGTGCCTATATTTTTCATAAAGTGGGCATAGAATAATTAAGTGTAAAATATTGTCCTGCCCTAATTTGCATCCACATAGCAGATTATTACCCTCATTTTTATTGTATTGCCCCTTTTTCCAATTACTAGCAAAACCTTCAAATCTAAATCTTGTTATTTTCCTATGAATGGGTTTCTGAAGTGTCAGTAAATATGTTTCCATTTTGTGACTTGTTTTGTTTTTAGCGAACTATAAGCAGGCTTTGGATTGTCTGCAGGCCTCCATGTCCTTCCACATGTAAATATCTCTTACTCTGCCTCTTACCATTTCCTTTATTTGAAAAAAGGGTATCTAAGGCTATCTGTGATAGTTTGTAAAAGTCCATATGGTTTAATAATGTCTTCCACTACACTCATGCTGGGGAAAATTATATTGGAATGTTGGTATGTAATAGCTTCATCCAGACAAATTCTTGGAAGTCTGTCTTCCTTCATCCCCAAAATTTTAATTCAATAAATTATGTCTTTGTTTTATATAGCATTCCACCGACAGCTGACCTAGCTCTGCCCTTACTAAAGCTCTATTTGGAAGCCCTAATAATTGTTTATATAACTTATTCAAACAAGGGTCTAAATTTATTTTTGATTTTGTTACCCATATTTTGGCTCCATATAGCAATTGGCTTCTAAGTTTTGCATTAGCTACACTTACTGTATATTCCCCTTAATAGATTTTCCACCAAATTTATAGGAAAATGAAGATAAAATCGGGAGAATTTTTTTTTTGCCTTAAGTACTGATTCCCTCACATGACTACCCTTTCTGATTCACCATTATGCCTAGGAAACAAAATTCTGGTACTACCACCAATTTATGATTATTTAAAGTATATTTATATGATTTTTATTCCCCCCCAAAAAAACAGTACCTTGGTTTTATTATAGTTGATCTATAAATCAGCTTTATTACATTCCATATATAATTTTTCAAGCATTCTTCTCTTGCCTAAATAGCTGGTTGACAATAATGCTACATCGTCAGCATATGCCAGATACGGCAATGCTCTAGCTCCTATTTTCATAGGTATCATAGATATACACAGAGCTGAGGGGACTTTCGTCCATAGTGCTCACCATATGTTACTAAAGCTGTTCCAACAGATACAGCTCATCAAGGTGAAGTTTAAAAACTTCCAAGGATGAAAATCCCACTACCTTCTCAGGTAATGCATTCCAGATTGAATTATCCTCTGAGTGTACCACATCTTCCTGCACCATGTCTTATGATTTTCCCCTTTCAATAGTAGTTGATGTGCTCTAGTATTATGAAGATTATCCCTAAATTGCAAGCCCAGTTTTTCCCACAGCTCTTGATCTGTGAGTGCGTTAAAGAGCAAGCACGTGTCACCGCTCAGCCTTCTATATTCCAGTGTGAACATGTTAAGTTCCTTCAATCTAGTGGTATAGTTTTTGGTTTCCATCCCTTTTATATAGTGTGTGGCTCTTTTTTGTATTCTCTCAAGTTTGGAAATAGCTCCCCTTTGGTGTGGCGACCAGACCTGGACTCCATACTCCAAGGGTCTCACCAAGTACCCATACAGGGGGACCAGAACCCTGCTATTTCTGCTGGAGATATGTTTCAGACTGCAGTTTAGTACCCTGTTTGCTTTCCTGCTGATGTTTGTGCAATGTGACCTAAATCGGAGGTCCTTAGAGTTTGTGATCCCCAGATCCTTCTCCTCTGTTACTGATTTAAGGCTGTTGTTGCCTAAGTAGTATTTAGCATTAGTGTTTCTCTTGCCCAGGTGCATGACTGTGCATTTCTCGGGATTTAGGTAGAGTAGATGAGTGCCACATCATATATTTATATGATCCGGTGCCTGTTACATTGCTAAATGCCTGTCCTTGTCTATCATCTCTGCCCCCAAATGGCAAGTCATCCGCAAACTTAGTCATCCAAATTTTCTCATGGTTGTATGTCAGTGTAGCAACATATATATTAAATAGAGATGGCCCAAGGACCAACCCCTGTGGTACTCCACTAGATATATCTGTCCATTTCGACAAGACACCCCTGATGCTAACCCTTTGTTTTCTGTTCTTAAGCCATGAGGTGATCTTTGATACTATGTTTTCATGTATGACCATGTTCTTTAGATGTTCTATGAGCTGCTGATGGGGGAGTTTGTCAAAGGCCTTTGTAAAATCAAAAAAGACCACATCCACTGTGCCACCCTCATCTAGGCATTTGCTCTCTCTGTTGTAAAATCAAGCATGTTTGTTTGGCAAGACCTTCCCTTCCTAAAATCATGCTGTGCGTCATCCTCCAACCCATTTTCCTGAAGGAAGGTGGTAATAAAATGTTTAATTATACCCTCCAAGATTTTGCATACTGTGCTTGTCAAGCTTACTGGCCTATAATTCACTGAGCATTTTTTTTTCTCTTTTTGTACAGAGGTATCACTACTGCTTGCCTCCAAGCAGTTACTACTTCACCCTTATCTAGAGAGTGTTGGAATAGGTAGCTTAGTGGCAGTGCTAACTCAGTGGCTAACTCCTTGAGTAACCTTGGATGGAATCCATCCTGTTCTTGTGATTTGTTCAGATTTAGTGCTGCCAATCACTCATTTAAGGTCACTAGTCTCTATTTTTATCAAACTAGTAGATATACTGCATTGTTTCCCTGCTGTATTTATGCTACTCTTTTTGTTAAAGACCGAAGCAAAGTATGTATTTTGCACATCGGCCATGGCTTTGTTTGTAGTTGCCATTGACCCATCTAGCCCTTTAAGGGGACCTATTTTGCATCCGCTGCCCTTTTTTTATATATATAAGCATAGAACGCTTTGTAATTATCCTTTGTTTTAGTTGCCAGCTTGATTTCATAGGCTGATTTTGCTTTTTTTAATATCTTTTTTCACTTGTTTTAAAGATGTCTGAATTTTATCCATCCTGTCCCCTTTCTGTTCCTCCTTAGAGTCTTAAAGAGCTTTTGCTTTTTTTAATCATCTTTTTTATGTTGCTAATCATCCAGCTAGGTATATTAAGTCCTTTCTGATATTTCCTTTCGGTAGGAATATAGTCCGTGATACATTCATTTAATTTTGCTTCCAAAGCCGCCCACACCTCTTCTATAGATTTATTCCTAAAAGCTTTCCTCCAGTCCCACTTCAACAATCAGTTTTTTATAGAATTGAAGTTAGTTCTTTTAGTTATTTTAGGCATATGGAAGTCATTATTATACATTGTTTTTAGAAATGGACTAAAATAGAGATTAAATAACAGGGGTGCTAATGTGCAAAGCTGTTTTACCCATATGTTCAATCTGAACCAGTTACTCAGTTCTCCCTGTTCATTATAATGTATACTCGTGAAATTATCCTGATGTAGAAATCTAACCATTTCCAATATGGAGCTCTCAGCCCCTATATCATGCAATCTTTCCCACAACAAATTTCTATTAACATTGTCAAAGGCTGCCTTTAGATCTATAAATATACAATACATTTTTTAATTTTTAACCACCTTATATTTATGGACTATATGTGCCAGTGTAAAGCATTGATCTATAGTGGAGTGCTAGATTTTAAAGCCTGCCTGTGTTTCATCTATTGTATTATGGCACTCAGCCCAATCTGTTAGTCTATTGTTTATTATCCTTGTGAATAGTTTTTTTACCATGTCCATCAGGCTAACAAACCTGTAGCATCCTGGGTCATTAATTGAAAATAGACACAATTATATTCAATCTCCAGCTCTTAGGAATATACCAGTCTTCCATATATAGTTGAATAGTTTATGCAAAAATGGAATCCAATAAATTTTAGTCATTTGAATCACAATAGAGATTAAATAACAGGGGCGCTAACATACAATCTTTTTTTTGAAATGTTCCTTCTAAGGTAATTTGCCTCATATCCCTGTGGCACCTGCCAACCTCTACCTCCACAATTTGCTCCACCACTGACCTTAGTTCAACATCATCCTTTCAAACACCCCTTAAATCCACTCTATCCCTTCCACCTGCACATATCACCTATACTCCACCACAAAAGAATTCGACTACTAAGAGGCAGCTATACCTGTACCCACTCCCCCCTCCAATTATAAATTTCATTATTGGCTGCACTAAAGTAAATAGATGCCAACACACCCACAGAACCCATTCAAGCCTCAAAACCAGCCTAAAATGGGAGACACTATGGCTTGCCTGTCTCCTCTTACTAATATCTGGGAATGTACACCCAAACCCAGGGCCTATACCACAACTCACAGCCCCCCAAGCAAACCACAGTGGCCTAACCATAGCCTCTATAAACATTTGCAGTCTGTTGGCAAAAATCGATGTCCTACAAGTATAGATCACCCAACACAAACCCGACATTCTTGCACTTTTGGAAACCTGGCTCAGTCCACGCATCCCAAATTCAGCCGTTCAGATGCCAGGATACATGACTTACAGGCTCGACAGAACTGGCAAACATGGAGGTGGCTATGTAATATACATAAAGGAGCACCTCTAGGCACAAACACTACCCCATATTACCTCCTCTAAATACACCCAGCTGCTCCCTATAAAGATCTTACTTGCCCTCAAAGGAAATCTTTCACTGTGGTATCTGTATATATCCCCCCACCCCAAGAAGCGTGACCCCAGTTTCAAGGCAGTCTCAGACTTCCTAGCCACCCATTCCAATAGCTCTGAAATCTTACTGCTAGGGGATTTCAGTATAAACTGGATCTCCCCTAAAGTGGGTCTGTACAAAGATGCAGTAGCTTCGGAGAGTCACGTGATGCAAATGTCTGCTTAACAGCCTTTCTGCTCGGCTCTCGGTTCCCGTCACTGTTTTTCAGTAAAATACCGAATTGACACCCGGTACACTAGCTATAACCGGGGTGAGCTCCTTTCTTAAGTTCTTTGAGGACATAGGGATCCCATTTTGAGCATAGATGGAAAGAGAAATGCGCAAGAATCAAGGGAAGCATACCCCATCAGTTTCTCCTGTGAAGGCCTCAAAAAAAGCCTGGGCCTCTCCAAGCACTGGGGATCCCGATTCTGAGATGGAGCCCACTGATAGTGAACCACTAACACTTGCTAGATTTCTCTTGGAGTTCAAGCCTTTTCGTATGGAACTCCAAGCGGTTACCAAGGAGCTGAAGTCCGTTACCCAGGCTCTAGAAGACCTATCCAGAAGGACACGGGATAATGAAACCAGAATTGCATCTGTGGAGGCTTGCTCAGCTAAGCAAGAGCCAGAGTTGGTGGCCATTCACCAGAGGTTAGCCAGAATGGAACTAAAAGCTGAAGATTTAGAGGGAAGGAGCAGACGCAATAATATCATTATAATCGGGCTTCCAGAGAAGGAGGAGGGGGCTGATCCTATTGCATTTATACAGAAGTTCCTTTTAAAAGTTGCTGGGCCATCGCCATATGGCCCAAAATATATGATTGAGTGAGCCCACAGGGCATTGAGGGCTATGCCTCCACCGGGCGTCCCCCCACGCACAATGATCCTTCGTTTCTTGAATTACCTAGATAAACAACATGTGCTCCTCAAGATTAAGGATCTGAAAGAAGTCTCCTGGGAGAATGCACCCCTGAGGATCACCCAAGATTTGCTCCTAACGGTCAGGCAAAAGCACGCTGAATATCACCCCATTGTGGTAAAGTTGATCACTTCTTCCACTCGATTTCGCATGGGATACCCAGCGCAGCTGCAAGTTTTGTTGTCGGGAGGATGAGTGACATATGAGAACTCACAGGCTGCTAAGGAAGGCTTAAGGGCTGCCCTTCCAGATTTGTTTAAATGAAAGAGAGGGGACTGCTGTCAACCGTCGTGCTTTAATGGAGATTCGTATGGCTTCTAGTTTTGGTGAAGTTTTTCTAACTGGGAGAAGACCGAAGAGACATTGTCTTCTGTTGTCCTGCTACCTCTGGAAAGGGGGCCGAGGTTAGGACTGAACTGTGATGGGACTATACTGCTTTCACGTCCCCTGTTTGAGCTGGAGTTGCGAGAGCTTGCCGCCAGGGATATGGATGTTCAGTATCAACAAAACCTGCAAACTGTAAAAAGTGTTGAGTTATTGTTTTCTTGTCTTTACTATTGGGGGACCTGATGTTACTCAATTGTAAAAGTTAGCTGCAGAGCCACTAGAGAGCACCAGCAATTTTTTAAGAAATGGGCACTGCTCAAGTTTTATTTGAATTATTGGGTGCATTATTGCTGTGTATTGGACCCCCGATGTATACTGTTTTCACCATTGGTTTGTCGATACTTGTCCCATGAAGGGTAACTGTTTATTTAGGCAGTAGGATGCCGAAGCACCGAATAGTGCTGGAGAAGTGCCCTTTCTCCCCAGAGGTCTCCCTTCCCACTTCTTACGCGGTGTATTTTCACACTTGCTTTTGCACCTCAGGAGCAGGAGAGGGGTTTCCCACACTGGGTGGAAGGAACTTTACATTCTAGGGAGGGACAGTCAAGGGATAAGTGGGATCCGAGGTTTAAAGGAGGAGCATCGTTTCCTATTCTCCTGGATCCTTTTCAGTTCCCTTTGGATTTTTGGATACTGGAATGAAGGGACGGATGGGGTTCGGCTCAGGAACAGGGGGTCTAGCTGAGCTGGACATGCCCCTTTTTTTTTTTCTCTTTTTCCTATGGAGGCACAGTCCCCAGGAGTGGGTTATGCTTCTGGCGTGCTTGTCTCCTGGTGCTCTCTGTACTGAAACAAGGTAGCTGCCGGAGGTGATTAAGGAGGGAGACTGTCATACATGCAGGGATGCGAGGGTGCTGGGCAGAGTCTAGGAGGGCTAGTGCATTTGACATCATGGACCAATATCTTTCTCAGTTGAGAGGGCGTACTTTACTGGCAGTGTGTCTGGGAGAGGGAGGGTTGGGGTATAGTTCATTAGGGGTTTGTTTTAGGGGAAGGTATGGGAGAGGGAAACCTTTTGGGCAGGGAAAGGAGGGTTGGGGAGAGGGTATAAGCAAGCAGAAGAAACTGGATCTCTGTCAAATATCTGAATCTTTATTGGAGAGGGTAAACAGGGTCTTATTGTGGTCCTATTTGATATCAGTTGTAGAATTTACTCAGTCTGGATATGGGCACCCTATGTGACTTTGTTACATGGAATGTGAACGGGGCCAGAAACAACACAAAGCGATACAAGTTA
This sequence comes from Neoceratodus forsteri, assembly GCA_016271365.2. Taxonomy (NCBI): domain Eukaryota; kingdom Metazoa; phylum Chordata; order Ceratodontiformes; family Ceratodontidae; genus Neoceratodus; species Neoceratodus forsteri. Next base: position 1,759,995,202 of record CM057456.1, on the reverse strand, counting down.
TTGAAACATCTACAAATGCAAAAAGGGAAAATTATCTGTTTACAGGAAACTCACTTGCTTGAATCCAAATCGGCTCTGTTGAGATGACAGAGCATTGGGCAGGTATACCTGTCTGGAGGTAGTAAGGCGAGTAAAGGAGTAGTGATCCTGATTACCAGGCAAACACCGTTTGTCTGTGAGGAAGTTATTAGGGACCCCTCAGGACGGTTTCTGATTATTTCAGGTACGCTTTTTAGGTCAAAGGTGTTAATTGGTAGCATATACGGCCCAAATCTGGACACGCCAAGTTTCTTTGCGGATCTTTTAAGGGTCTTGTCCAAATTTGCCCACACTCTGATGTTTCTAGGTGGGGACTGGAATTTACCATTCAACTCGGAGTTGGACAAAGAGGGGAAAAGATGAAGTGGGCTAACACCCGCTCAAAGAGCCTAAGGGAGTTAGTGGACACTGCTGGGTTATGCGACCCATGGAGGGTCCTTTTCCCCTTGCAAAAGGAATATACATTTACTTCGGCTGTGCACGGATCTAGATCTAGGCTTGACTATTTTCTGGTTAGCCAATCCGCCCTTCCGGGATTGTCACAGTGCATAATACTTCCTGGGATAATCTCTGACCACTCGGTGGTCCGTTGTTCATTCAATCTATCCCCCAATCTTCCCAGACAAACAATCTGGAAACTGAACAATCAGTTATTATGATCGCCGTTAATCAAACAGAATATCATTCAGACCATAGAGCAGTTTGAGGGGAGTAATTTAGGTTCGACAGGCAAAGGGGACATGGAATGGAGCGCGCTTAAATGCGTCCTAAGGGGAGAACTTATTAAATTGGCGGCAGAAAGAAAGAAAAAGAGGGAGCATTATGTTTTGAATTTGCTCAAGCAAATCAGGGAAATAGAGTGCACCCTGTCCGCGGATACCCCTGCTACTACTAGGGAAAAGTTAATAGGGTTAAGAAACCAGTACAGTACCCTCTTGAGGGAGAAAGCGGAATACGCCTTATTAAAGACAAAGGCCTGGTATCTTGATCAGGGCGAGAAGGCGGGACATCTGCTTGCAATGAGATTAAAAGGGGAGGAGTTGTCTAGGATTACAAGAAGTATAACTTCTCGGTCAGATGGGGAGGTCAAAACCCACCCCAGGGAGATTATCCAGGAGTTTGAGATGTATTACCGGGAGTTGTATAGGCCAATGAATTCTAGCCATCCGAAGGAGGAGGTAGAAAGATACTTTGCTTCTTACTCACTTCCTTTGCTGCCGACTGAATTGGGGGAAGGCCTGTCCCTGTCCATATCTGAGGAGGAGATCATCAACACCATAAACTCATTTAATCTAGATAAAGCCCCAGGCCCTGACGGGTTCTCCTCAAATTTTCACAAGTGCTTTGCCGGTCAGTTGGCTTCTGGGTTAAGCTATTGCACTGTATCCTGAACTCGGAGAGAGTGGATAAATATCTATTCGTGGCCCTTATCATTGTTATCCCTAAAGAGGGCAGGGACCCTGATAAGGTCTCTAGTTATAGGCCTATCTCATTAATAAATTATGACGTCAAGATCCTGGCAAAAATTCTGGTGAATCGCTTAGCTGAAGTAATGCCCCTACTCATTCATAGTGACCAAGTAGGTTTTATGGCGGGCAGACTGGCCTCTGACCACCTGCATAAACTTGCCACTGTCTTCTCTGCGACCAGGGATCATTGTTTACTGGCTGGGCTGATATCAGTGGATGCAGAGAAGGCATTTGATAGGGTGGATTGGCAGTTCCTGTATTTGACCATGGTGAAATTCGGTTTCCCTCTCCCTTTTATCAAGAACGTCTTTTCCCTGTATAGCCAGCCGACCGCGTAGATTTACTGTAATGGAGTGTTATTCTCAGCATTTCCCTTATGCTTGGGAACGCGACAAGGATGCCCCCTTTCACCCCCTTCTTTTTAACCTTTATCTCGAACCGTTACTGGCAAAAATCAGACAAGATCAAAGGGTTCAAGGGGTTATAGTAGGCTCCCATGAGTTCAAACTTTCGGCCTATGCAGACGACATTCTCCTCCACTTCTCTCGTCCGGCTACCACTATTCCGGTGGTCATGGGGATCATAGAGGAGTACAGTAGATTCTCTAATTATAAGATAAATAAAGAGAAAACCCTGGTGTTCCCCTTGAACTCTAAACTATTCAAGTCTGAAATCATGGCGTTAGATTTACAATGGAGCCCGCATAGGCTCAAATATCTAGGGGTATTTCTTGCCCGGAGTGATTCTAAGATGGTCCAGCTGAACCTAGACTCAATCAGGACCGTCATTCAGCAAGACCTCACAAGATGGGCCAAACTCCCGATATCTTTATGGGGAAGGGTAAGTTTAGTGAAAATGAATGTGTTACCCAGGATACTTTATCCTTTAACCATGTTGAATACTTGGCTACCATTAAAGTGGTTTAAGACTGTTCACACTCTTATATCAGCTTTTATCTGGCAAGGGAAAACCCCGCGCAGAGCTTACTATCGTATGGCTGCTCCTAGAGAAAAAGCCGGTCTGCGCCTACCACATATAGGGCTATACTACTGGGCATGCAATGCCAGTAAGTACCTAAAATGGCTGGTAACACCTACAGAACAGCGCTCTCTGCCATATATTCCTTTTTGGGTTACCCTAGAATTGGAGCTGATAAATGCAGTGGGACTTGACCCTCTAGCCTTGCTTTATACTTCACCTAAGTCCCTCCCCGCCGGACTATTCCCTACCCCTATAAAAGCCTCTCTAAGAATTCATGCACAGTTATGCGCATTTTTAAAATATATCCTCTCTAAAGACTACCATCAACCTGTGTGTCGGAATCTGAACTTAAAGATGGGCGGAAAACCAATTACAGACTCTTGGGTTCCAGAGATAAATGGGTTAAGGGTAATAGATATTTTTCATGATGAAAAGTGTATGGCAGTTCCGGAATTAATAAATAGATACCGGATACCTCCTGGCTGTTCATTCAAGCTCTTTCAGCTTAGGCACCTAATGGTGCAATCTCAAAGGAGGTTTGAGGGCTCCCAGTCCTGTGAGGGTTTATCTGAGAGTCTAGCCCGGATGGTATGGGAACCTCATGTGGTGTCCAGGTTTTATAACACCCTATTCAGTCAAGCGTTTCGGCACCTGGATGGAACTTCCCGTTATTGGAACACCGCTCTGGGGGGGACAGAGAGGGATTGGGATGCAATCTGGCAAAACGCTTATAGGTACATAACCCAGGATAGGTTGAGAGTGCTGCAATTCCAATTTTTAAATAATATTTTTTGGACCCCCTCAAAATTAAACAAGATCGGTCGTATTCCTGACTCTAATTGCAATGCTTGTCATCAGCAGGAAGGGACGTTATACCACATTTTCTGGGAATGCCCTAGAGTGAAGTCCTTGTGGGACAAGATTAAGGAACGTGCAGACCCCATGCTGGGACTTGAATCTTTTTTTAAGCCGGAGATCTGTCTATTAGGTGATTATCCCAGGAACATGATAAAAATAAGGAGATACCACATGGCCATTATCTCATCGTCCCTTAAAAAAGTAGTTCTAAAACACTGGGTGGATGGCACCGCGATTACATACACAGACTGGTTACAAGAATTACTTTTTAATCTGAACATTTAAAAATTCAGTGCAATTAGAAGAGAGTGCTTGCTGAGGTATCGTAAGGTTTTGGAAGGGCTACATGAGTTGTATACACTCCAGACAGGCGCTCGATGGTTGGCCACTAACCATCCTGAAAGGATCAGCAGTGTTGCAGTACTCCCCGACTCTCTTAGCAACCACTCCCCTATCCTCTTCTCTTGGTCAAACAAGTCACATTAAAAAATACATCCCAAAATAATTACATCAAGACTACTTAAGAAGGGAAGCTTAATGTGCTAAAAGCTCATCTTAGTAACCAAGACTGGAGCTTCCTAAACTTCGTGACAGACGTTAATGCTACCCTTGAATGTTTTATCCATAAATTCAACCAGTCCTGTGATATTTTTGCTCCCTGCACAAAACGTAAGGACAAGGGCTCCCAAAACCAATGGGTCACCCCCCCCCCAGCTTTTAGATCTGATGAAACACCATGATCAGCTTTGGTATAAAGCTTGAAGTACTGACTCCATATCAGACATCCAGGAGTATAAGGCTGTCTAGAATAGATGCACAGCTGCAATTAGGAAAGCCAAACATCAACATTTTAAAACAGAATTAGAAAACTCTTGGGGGGACAGCAGACAGTTCTGGGATAATATCAAGACTCTTACAGGGAAACCTGACAAAACACCCCCATCCATAACAAATGGAAATGGAACTCCTACCCAGGACCCTTTCACCACTGCTGACATTTTTAGTAAGGCCTTCACCGACCTCAGTGGCATCCTCCCCCAAGATTTCCTTCTCCCTTAGAGGGAATGCAAGATCCAAAGTAGCACAAACACCCATTCAGGCTCCCATCCTCCTTTCTACCTCAAAATAGTCACCCCATCAATAGCCAAAAAATATATCTTGAAGGTCCTTGGGTAATCAAGAAACAGCAGTGATACACTCATTCTCAAGTTCCTTGAACTCACTCTAGAAGCTATTCTAGCTCCCCTCACTAAAATCTTAAATCTGTCTCTCATCAAGGGCAAGTTCCCCTGAATCTGGAAAGCTGCCATTGTTACACTTGTGTTTAAAAATGGTGACAGAACAAACCGCTAAAACTACCAAGCAATCTCTATACTTCCCCCTTCTCAAAAGTGTTGGAACGTGAAGTCGCGGACCAGCTCTCTGAGTACCTTGGCAAACATCAACTACAATGCAGACAACAGCATGGATTCCGGAAACAGCAAAGCATCACAACTGCACTCGTAGAATTTGCAGGGTACATACATAGCGCTCTTGACCGTAGGCTCTTAGTGGGGGTAACTTATGTGGACCTCACCAAGGCCTATGATTCAGTTAATCATGAGCTGCTACTAAACCAACTATCTGACATTGGTCTCTCCCTGGAGTCAGTGGCATGGTTCCAGAGTTATCTCCAAGGGAGAGTACAGAAGGTGAAGATAAATGGCATCTGCTCAGATAATCTCTGTGTTAACACAGGAGTTCCACAAGGATCAATACTAGGGCCCCTGCTATTCAGTCTTTATCTAAACAAACTCCCCCAAACAGTAGATGATCAGGTTTTGCTTTATACTGACAATGCTGTGCTCTACTCAGCCCACTCTGACCCTGTGGTCCTCAAAAGCCGTATGCAGTCCAGCTTCACATCCATAGAAAATTGGTTCTTGGACTCAAAGTTACTTTTGAATTATTAAAAAACTAAAACAATGATATTCACCTCAGCCCACAACACACACAGAAACCATTCTATCCAAATAGTTAACAACCAAAACTCCCCACTTGAGATGATAAACCACTTTAAATATCTGGGGGTAACATTAGACTCTACGTTGTCCTACTCCCGACACATCGATCTAGTTGCAAAATTGGCAAGGATAAAACTGGGGCTACTATTTCGTAACAAATGCTGCTTTACTAATGAGGGCCTAAGCATCACTGTAACTAGCTCGGTGCTGTCTGTCATAGACTATGGTCTGGTGATATATGGCGCCACTACCCCCACAGCTCTTAAAAGGATCAAGACCACCCTTAATAAAGCTTTTAGGCTATTTCTGGGAGTGCCCCGACTAACACACATGTGTGAATTATACTCCCAAATTGGATGGCTCAATTTAGATTGTTGTATCCAGTACCAAATGTGCCTGCTCACCAAAAAAGCTACTCTTGGTCTAACCCCTCCTGGAGTACGGTATTTTCTCAATCAACTTTCCTCATCCAGATGTACCAGGGGGTGGAAAGAACAAACCATGGATGTCCCTTTCCGTTGAACCTCACAAGGCCAGAGATCCTTCCAATACTGGGCCCCTAGACTACTAAACATCATCAATGAAGACCTTCTGAAGGAAACTAAACTGGGTCTTTTTTAAACAATGCTTCATTCCACCATTGCCCAGGCCAATGTTTGCGACTGCTACTCCTAAACCCCTGTAATCCTCCTCCCAACTAGTCCAACCCTCTCTCCCTACCGCACCATCCACATAATCTCCTCCCTTGCTTTTCGAAGCACTGTCCTTTCCGCCTTACACCCTCCTTTCCCCCCTTTCTGCCAACACCTCATATACTCTCGATCCCACATTCCTCGCATTTGCTCTTAATTTCTCCTCCCCTTTTTTCCTGCTACCCTCCTCCTATCCCTCTCCCTCCCCGCCCCCTACAATACTTATCCCCTTGTTTGCCACATACTTGTACTCCCCATGTTTGCCCCACACCTGTACTTTCCTCCCTTCCCCAGCCCACCCATTTCCTCCTCCGCACATTACCAAACCTCCACTAAAACTGTCCTGCTTGGGCACCAGTCCCCGCCTTTGCCCACCCCATTGCCCCCCCATACACACACACACACACACACACCTTGCTTCTCTCACCCTTGCACCCCCTTGCTGACAACTAGCACTCTCAAAACCTAGAGCTCATCACTAAGGACTAGCACCTCCATCTGCACTATGACAATAGTACTGTTCCTTTGGATTACAGCCTAGCTGCTAATTGTTTCTTCTTTTTATCTCCTAAACAGGAGTACTCCCATATTGTCAGCCACTCACTGTTGTATTGTAACTATTGTTTAGCTGAAATGTATTTTGTATTCTGCCTCTGTGTAATCTCTTGTTGACCTCCACTTCGCGTTGAACCACTGTGCAATCTATATAACCCCATTTGACGTGGAACCTCTGAAAATGAGTCACTGGTTCAAAGGTATTTCCTAGACTGTAATAAATAAATAAATAAAGCATTTACTGGAACTCCATCTGGTCCCAGTACTTTTCTCTTTCGAAATGAGTTAAGTGCTAATTCTATTTCAAGCAAAGTAATATCAGTTCTGGGGTGGCACAATCTTTCTTTTAATTGAGTTTCAGTCATTCTGTGCAAATACTCAGGGTCCTCCCTATAAAATAATTGTCTGAAATGTTTTACCCACTCATCTGGTTCAATGTAGGCATCAATTCAATTATTATATTTCATACCCTGATTAACAATCTGCCAGAATGTTTTATTATTTTTTGTGGTTTCTGCCTTTTCAAGGTCAGTCCATAATTGTTTGACGTGTTTCTTCTTATTATTTTTGAGTATTATTCTAATTCCTTCCTCATCTGATTCATTAATCTGCTATTATTTTTGTTGGGTTATTGTTTTAAGACCCTAAGTTGTTTATTTATTTTTTTCTTTGCTTGTCTACATTCAGTATTATACCAAATATGTCATTCTTTCCTATTTTGAGTTCTTTTAAAATTGTATACGCTATTGTTCCTATAATTGAGTTATAGTCTGATATGACTGAATTATCAGGTTCCCTATCAGCTAATTTCAACATTTTACTCAAAATTCCTTTCCCTGCCAAGGTTGCTTCAAAATTATGTCCCTCTATTGTTTGCCATTCTATACAATTTTTCTTCAGTTGAGTGGGAATTGTTTTCTTTTTTTTATTATAAGGATTTTTTTTATTTTAATTTTTATTTTTTTGTTGCTTTTATCCTTAATTCCATAGCTGCATGTTGACTTTCTGGTCTTTTTGTCATTTGTAAAGATACACACTGATTAATCAAATGTATATTAACCCACACATAGTCAATGGTGGAAGAACCACTTCCACCAATATAGATAAATTCACCATGTAAATCGAGACTAGTTCTTCCATTCAACAGAAAGAAATTCCTGTTGCTTAATGCCTTGTGTAGCTCAATGCCCCTTTTGTTGATAATCTTATCCCTCACTTTCCTTACAAGGCTAACAATTTTGAATCTAGACATGTCAAAACATCTGTCATGTCTTTCGAACATCCCTGTAAATTGCCCATCCTGGCATTAAAGTCACCCGTAATAATTATATACCCATCTGGGTTATCTTGTCATATTTTTTCAATATGTTCATCTAGAGTTTAAAAGTAGTTCTTGTCTCCATGCCTAGTACCTACTGTGTGAGCATATACATTAATAAGGAACAGTTCTCTATTGCCCTGCTCTAGAATTTTGATTGCTAGCAAACTATTGCTTAATGTACTTATCTCCTTGGTCTTAACCTTATTGTTAGGCCTACAAAAAATTGCCAATCCACCTGTACCCCTACCATATTTCTTCCTCTTATTAGCTTTTTTGCAGTGTGTTCTATACCCATCTATGTACAGACTACCCAAAGCCCATGTCTCCTGTATACATATAAAATGAAATTGGGGCAGTATAGCGTAGTGGTTTAAGGCTCTGCGCTGAAAATCTGGAGACCTGGGTTTGAATCCCAAAGCCCACACTTGCATACTGTGTGATCCTGAGCAAGTCACTTAACTTCCTTGTGCTCCCAGGCCACACCTGGAAACAAGCTTTCAGTCTAGTGTGTCTCTCCTGGCTAAACCTAAACAACATTTTTTTTAAATATTTACTGACCTCTGGTTCTCCAAGTTTTTCCTCTATTCCTGATGGATTCCATGAAAAAATATTTAACATTTTACCATCTATGACCATCTTAACTTCATTATTTGATGGTAATTTTACATTTGAAGTGTCAGGCGCTCTGTTAGGTCTCTGTGGCCTCCCTCGAAAGAAAGTCCATTCAGTTGTCATTGATCACAGGTAGCCAATATTTCAAACCTATTAAAAGTCTCTGTCAGTGATTCCCATTTTGAGGCCTTCTTTAAAATACAGTGCTGATTACTGTCTTCTTTCCCTTTTTCATTTTCTATACAAACATGGATGCTCAATTCATCTAAAATGCTTTGCTTCTTCCTTAGTTCATTTACAACTGTCTCTTGATTGGCCCAAAACATTATCTGCCCATCCACTTCCCATCTCAGAGATTTAGTTCTTTCCTGGCTGCTGACATGTGAATTTAAAAGTGCATTAAGTGTGTTAATTAGTTTGCCCTTTAAATTTGATTTATTTTCTTTATACATTTGTTTCAATCCAAATATCAAAATTTGTTTTTCATTCTTCTCAGTTCTTACTCTCCCTTTCCTTGTATAAAATTCTGGGAAGAGTTCCCTTAAGGTGGTCATCTCCCCAACCATGATTCCCATTTTATTTAGTTCCTTCGATCTATATATAACAGCTCTCAAAATGTAAAATTGGTCTGTCACCAGTAGCACTAGTTCTGATCCAACGACATTTTCAAACATACCATTGATTTGCTCCATTTTTTTGTTACCCAGTTCTTCATTTCTTTCCCCCTCATTATAATACTCAGGTGGAATATTTTGAGGGATGCATTATCTGTTTGCTTTTTGTCCTCCTCATTTATAGTCATTTGTGGGGGGCCAAAAGATTTTTTCCCCATTTAAAGTCTTTCTATTTTTGCCTTCCTTAGGTTTTATAGATTTAGTTTTCTTCTTACCTAATTCTACCTTCTTTACTCCCTTATATTTCTTATATTCCTGTCTTGCTTCTGAATGCTCTTTAGTGGTGACAGGAAGGTGACTCCCATCTATGTTATTATTTCCACCTTCCGTCATCACATCGGGATTAACCACTTTTTCTTTCTGGTCACATTCTTTATCCAGATTTTGTATGCTAAGGTTTTTGTAAGTTTTATCAGTTCTTCCTTTAACCTTTCTATCTTTCTTAGACCTTTGCTGCCTAGGTCTCTCCAGTTGGACCTCTTCTGCTTTTTCCTGTCCTACTCCTTTCTGCCAAATCAGTGAGAATTTTGTCATCCATTCCTTACAAATGCTATCATCCCTTAAGTTCTTATTGGGTATCATTATGCATTCCTCCATATCTATACTGGAGTCAGTTACTATATCTGAGAGGACCTCCATCACACTGTCACTAGTATCTATTATTACGTCTTCATTTGCTGGCTCATCACCTAAAAGTTCCTTGTTTTCCTGTGGAGGTATTATGTTTGAACCAGTAGATTTACTAAGGCAGTTATTTATGGGTATATCAGCTGTTAATGACTCCAATTTCATCCTGTTTTCTATACGTTCTCCCTTAATAAAGGCACAATCTTGCTTAATATCTAACAGTTGCTTGAACAGGAACACATTTGAATTAAATGGATCTCTTAATACAGTCATCACATCTTTTGTGATACCTTCCATATTAGGCCTTTTTATACATTGTCCAAGAGCTGTTACTATAGGATCTATGTTTATATCTGCTAAACTCTTCAGCAGATCTGTCTTTAATAGACATATTTTCTCCCTTTTACCTTATTGTGATCGATTTTTCCCTTATGTCTTCATTTAGATTTTGGTCAGTTTTCTTCAGGACTTCACTGTCAACCCTTATAGACTCTCTCAGACTTTTGACCTCCATATCTAAATAGATAGGTTATGAAAGATCTCTGAAAAGTTTATTTCAGTGTTGACTGCCTGTGCTTTTTTGTGTTCTAAGCCATCCCCAGTTGGTTTAATCATACTGGTTTCTTCAATGCCCTCTACCTCTTCGGTTTATTGGAGCATCACAGAAGGGTAAATTTTACTTAATTTCTTCCATGTATAGGGGGTACTATCTAGGAACTTAACAGTGTTCCCATTTGGAGTAGAAGAGTATAATAATTCTGTGCTTTTTCCTATCTTATTTTTATCAGTGTATTGAATTTTGTTTGGGATTGAGTTTTTTTTTTTAGACGTCCCCTTTTGTGTAATGGTCTTGTTTTACATTTTGCTTAATGCCTTTAATGCAAGTAATTTCAGAGAGAAAGATTCTTTGTCCTTGCTTTTACCTTCCCCCTCTCTTTAATATTTTCTTTGAAGTACAAATACTGTTACCAGCCCCCACTTTGCCACTTCTAGTAATAGCAGGCATTATTATACACCTAATTGTTTGAAAATATCACAAAATACTGCACAATTCAAAATCAAAGTTCAAAACAGGTTCAATACACAGCATAAATCAAAGTCCATGGAAGATGAAGTTTAAAAAAAATGAAGAAAAATTCTGATCATGATTTTTAAATTGATCCCAAGCAGGGTTTAGTCTCACAAGGCACTGGACAAGTCCCAGAATAATTTGAGCTCTGTGATCTCTGTTATCTTTTGTCATACATCACCATTCGGTGCTGTTTGTCTGGTCGCTTGCTTCTAGCACTGTACTGGGTACAGCTATGCAAATATATTCTCAAGACACTCCTGTCCAGTAAATCTTGTTCCCACAGTTTCCATGCCTCAGAACTCTCCCTTCTGGGCAACTGTAGTTTCTCAGGTTTAAAGCAACATAATGGTCTTCAAAGCTATTCACAGCAACAATTTCTGGATTCACTGAAGTAAAAGAAAACACAACTATGAAAGCATAAAATAGGGACTCAGTTTCTCTCTGATTCATTAAGGAGAGATAATTTTGATCACATACAGTAATTCACAGTTAAAAATTAACTCACGGGGGCGCTAATTTCATAGATTTCATAGATAATCCAAACTGCATAGACTTGCGTCCTTGCTGCTTGCCAATAAACTTTACATCAACTTATATTTATTCAAAAAAAGTTATCTAATCCTTTTTTAAATGAGTACATTGATTTACTCATTACAACTGCTTCTGGGAGGGAATTCCATAACTGAACTCCTCTCTGGCTAAACCATTTTTTGCGTCATAAACTGTTCCACTTATCCAATTCCAATTGTAGTCTATGGCTTCTGGGCTCATACAAATAATGCTTCTTTGCCCTTAACCCTATATCTATTTTAAATTGTTCATCCTTTAGTGCTCTGAATATCATGCACATATCTCCCCTCAACCTTTGATATTGCAAAGTATACAGCCCTAGTTCTTGAAGCCTATTTTGATATGATTTATGACACATTCCATTAATCCTTTTGGTCAGCCTTTTCTGTACCCCCTCCACCCTTTTAATATCTGCTTTCTTGTAAGGAGACCAAACTTGTGCACAGTACTCAAGATGCAGATGAACCAGTGCAGTATACAAAGGCAAAAGCACTTTGCTTTCCCAACTTCCAATGTGTTGTAAGATACAATTTAAAACCTGGTTTGCTTTCCTTACAACAGTAGTACAATGTGTATCAAATTGCAGATCATTAGTTACTTGTACCCCAAATCTCTTTCCATTTTAGTTTGTTGTAATGCCATATTGCCCAACTTGTATTCACAATTACTATTATTATTACCTAAGTGCATCACTGCACATTTATTTAAGTTTAGTTCTAACTTATACTGAACTGTCCACTGTAACAATATATCTAATGCCTTTTGAACATTATCTTGATCATCCAAGTTATTCACAACACCTCCAACTCTACAATCGTCCACAAATTTATTCAGCCAAATGTTAGGGAAATTCAACTTTATTGATGTTACGTAAATATTAAATAAACAAGGACCAAACACCGACCCCTGTGTGACTCCACTAGTCACATCCCTCTACTCAGATAGTACACCCTTAACTGAAACCCTCTGCCTTCTATTCTGCAACCAATTCTCCACCTAGTTAACTATATTCGTGGGTAAATTAATACTAGTTAATACTTGTATAAGTTCTTTGTGGGGTAGCTTATCAAAAGCCTTAGAAAAATCCAAAAATATAACATCCACTACATTCTTTGTGTCCAAGGCCTTATTAGTTGCTTCACAGAAGGTAAGCATATTTGTTTGACATGAGCTAGTTTTTGTAAACCTATGTTGGGTTGGGTCTATTAAATTATGCGTGCTTAAGTGTTGTAAAATCAAATCTTTTAATATTCCCTCAAATAATTTCCCCACTATCGACGTCAAACTCACTGGTCTAAAATTTTCAGGTCTAGATGAAGGGCCTTTCTTAAGTAGGGGAACCACTATTGCATCCCTCCATGCCTGAGCCACCTCTCCCTCATCCAAGGATTTCTGGAACAAATGAGTCAATAGGGGAGCCAAACTAGCTGCCAATTCCCTTAGAACTCTAGGGTGTAATTAATCCGGTCCCTGAGATTTATTTATATTAATGTTATGCATTCTATTGAATACCTCATCAGGCTCTATTTTCACCTGGCCCTTCTTTGGTTTTATTATATTCATTGCATCTGAACCATCACTTTTATTAAAAACTGAACAAAAATATAAATTCTGAATATCTGCTAATGCCTTAGTGTCAGTCACTCTCTCACCTGATTCATTAATATATGGACCTATTACATTTTCCTCCTTTTTTTACTATTAATGTAGGAAAAAATGCTTTCTTATTGTCCCTGACTCTAGTTGCCAAGCTAAGTTCATAATTCCCTTTGGCCTTTTTTATTTCTTTCTTTACTTGCCTTACTTTGTTCCTATAAATGGTCCAACCCTCATAATCATTTTTACTTATTCTTTTAAATATCTTATTTTTTCCTTAACCATTTTTTGTAGCTTTGAATTAAACCATCCCTTTTTAATATTTTTATTACTATGTTTGTTAGCCCTAGGTATGAAATTCAGCACTTCAGAATTAATTTTAGTAACCAGGGTTTCATTTATTTGATTAACTGATTGGTCAGAGAATGCAGTTTCCCAATCCCAGGCAGCTATTGCTTTATTTAAGCCCCAAAAGTTTGCCTTTTTTAAAATTAAGCTTTTGAGTAACACCTTTACTGATTTCATACTTAATTCACCTTCCATCCTAAAAAAACTCAGTATTATGGTCATTGTTTCCCACCGGACTACCAATTCATACTTTATTAATTTTATCCCCCATATTTGTTAGTACTAAATCTAGTATATTCTGACCTCTAGTTGCAATCATAACTTTTTGCTCTAAACCAATTTGGTGTATTGCTTCAAGGAATCTCTTTTCTGAAGTGTTTTTTGCACTATGACTCATCCAATCCATTCCAGGCATATTAAAGTCACCTGACAGCAGTAGGTCATCTGCTGGGTTTAGGTTAGAAATATAATCCATGAGGAGATCATTCTCATGTTTGGTTATAGATGGGGGTCTATATATTAATTCTATCCTTGTTTTAACATAACTCTTATGAATTAATTTAACCCAAAGCATTTCAATATTATCTATTTGTATATTTTCCTGCTCACAGTTAAAAGTTTCTCTAATATATATAGCAACCCCTCCACCTTTTCTTTGAGCTCTAATTCTGTGATACAGCTTATACCCTATAATTTCCCTCTCCCAGATATCTGAGACCTCCCACCATGTTTCAGTCACCAGGGCTATATCTATATTAGGTCAGGTCCTCTCCAAGCCTGCTGGGGCTTCGGACTTGCTCCTCCTTGGACTTGCTCCTCCTCGGACCCGTGGACCCACCGCCATGCCCAAGGAAATCTCAGTGGACACCGCTTGCCCAGCAGTATCTGCCAAAGAAAAAGCCACACTCCTCCAGGAAGCCTGTTGTCAGGGGCCGCCCTCCACACTGTCGCCCAGGAAGGGAACCAGGAGCCCGGCCGCTCACTGGTACCTTGTGCCACTAAAGGCATAAAGCCGAAAGGTCCTCTCCAAGCCCACTGGGGCTTCGGACTTGCTCCTCCTCAGACCCATGGACCCACCGCCACACCCAAGGGAGCCTCAGTGGACACCGCTTGACCAGCGGTATCCGCTGAAGAAAAAGCCATGCTCCTCCAGGAAGCCTGTTGTCAGGGGCCGCCCGCCACACTCTCGCCCAGGAAGGGCCAGGAGCCCAGCCACTCACTGGTACCTTGTGCCGCTAAAGGTGTAAAGCCAAAAGGTCCTCTCCAAGCCCACTGGGGCTTCTGACTTGCTCCTTCTTGGACCTGTGGACTCACCACCGCACCCAAGGAAGCCTCAGTGGACACCGCTTGCCCAGCGGTATCCGTCGAAGAAAAAGCCACGCTCCTCCAGGAAACCTGTTGTCAGGGGCCGCCCACCACACTCCTGCTCAAGAAGGGAACCAGGAGCCCAGTCACTCACTGGTACCTTGTGCCACTAAAGGCATAAAGCCAAAAGGTCCTCTCCAAGCCTGCTGGGGCTTCGGACTTGCTCCTCCTCAGACCCGTAGACCCACCGTCGCACCCAAGGAAGCCTCAGTGGACACCGCTTGCCCAGCGGTATCCGCTGAAGAAAAAGCCATGCTCCTCCAGGAAGCCTGTTGTCAGGGGCCGCCCGCTGCACTCTCACCCAGGAAGGGAACCAGGAGCCTGGCCGCTCACTGGTACCTTGTGCCACTAAAGGCATAAAGCCGAAAGGTACGTTTTTTCCGCTTTCTCCCACCAGCTCTCTCCAGTAAGGGTTGGTGGCACTAGCTGGTTCCACCTTTCACTGAAGGCGGCTGTTTTCACCTTGAAATTTGGACTCTTGGACTGCCTAAATGTGCTCTGGGACTGTGAGCGCTGTACACCACAGTGAGCAGTCTACTGTCCCTGCTAGCGGTGAGCCGTTTATGGCTAGTGTTACAGCTCCTCCGGTGAACACTCGTCCCGCTGGCGCTTCGTGCTGGCTCCCCACCGCCCCCACCTCACCCACCCTGGTTGACCCTTTAGCTATATAGGCTTATGTTGGTCATATGACTAAGTGTCCACTTTCCCATTGGCTCCTTATACTCTCTAACCACTGGTGGCGTTAGACCCACTCACTGCCAGACAGCATTGCTTGCAGTTCTCTTGAAGCTGCCTTGTGTGGTCTCTGTGCCTTTCCACTAAATCATATAATCCCACCCCACTTTATCCATCTTACTCGGTCTCCTCTCCTTCGCTGAGTCTTCACTCTCTCAGACCGCCCTCACCTCAACATAAGCCTACCTTAAAACCTCTCCTGAAATTCTTGCTTCACTTTCAAACCTGACTCCCTCTCCAATAAGTGCTATCATGTTCCTCCTACATGTGGGCTCGCCATCGTGTGGTAGACTAAAGGTATTAACCCCCTGATCTGCCTTCTTTTCCTGCTCTGCCTAAACAAAATCTCTCTGTCCCTACTTCACGTGATACACCACGACTCCCCCTCACTCAGTGATTTTAGTTTTTCAAACCTACTCGTTGCCAAATATTACTTTAAAACCGCTTGGCAATACTTTTTTCTTAAGAAAGGATGCACGTATCTCGTACTCACTACCTACTATAAGCAAAGGAAAAAACAGAAATCTACTGATACTCTATACAGACTACAGCCTGAATTTCTAGCTTCTCTTTTGCTACTGCTTGCAGGTGATGTGGAACTAAATCCTGGCCCTCCCTATAACGGCACCCCAAGCAACTCACAGGGCAAGTCAAAAAGGAGTCTTCTACTTGCACATATGAATATTAGAAGTCTACTGAGCCATCTGGCTGAACTTGAGGCTTGGATCACAGCAGTTGGACCTGACATTCTGTGTCTCACGGAAACATGGCTTAAACCTCGAATCCATGATGCCCAGTGTAACTTACCTGGATACTCCATTATCCGACAGGACAGGCCAGGGTCAAAATGGGGTGGGGGCATTGCCATTTACCATAAAACCCACCTCAGCATTAAAACGGCTCCTGCCTATAACCCTCAACGGACCTGTGAGTCTTTACATGCAATTTTGTCCCTAGGTGTGAAAAATCTGCACATAATATGTCTCTACAATCCGCCCACTGGAGGGGTGGAGAGTTTTCATGAACTACTCAAGCTAACATTGCAAACTATTAACATGAATGAAGCCATTATACTAGGCGATGTAAATCTAAACTGGCTGGGCCCTTCTCATAGCACTCTAGCATATTCTAGTCCAAGGTCTTAACTTCTATCAGCTTATAACTGAGAACACCAGGATGATAAACTCTCAGTCAGGTACGCTGATAGATTGGATTCTCACAAATAGGCCTGAACACATGACAAAGGCAGGTATCCTGGCTGATGCTATAACCGACCACTCACTCACTATCTGTCACTGGCGCTCTGGTCCACCACCCTCTCCTCAGCCCCGCCTGGTCACATTTACCAACTTTGCACATATGGATTTAAACACTTTTCTCTTTGACGTATCCAACATTGACTGGTCTGAAATCTACCAAACAACAAAAGTTGAAGACGCCCTTAATGTGTTCCTGACCAGGTTCAGGGAAGCACAGAATAGGCATGCTCCGAAAGTGCAGAGAAGGGTCAGGGGACGACAAACGAGATGGCTCCATAAAGATCTTCTCTGACAACTTAGAATCAGGGATAAACTATGGAAGCACTTCAAAAACACTGGTCTACCCAGGGACCACTCAATCTACAAGCAACACAGAAACTCCTGCAAAAGGCAGATAAGGCTTGCAGAAAATAAGTACTGCCAGAACCTGCTATCCAGCTCAGCACATGATTCCCGCAAATTCTGGGGTCACATAAAGACCTTCTTTGGTACCCCACAATCTGTAACCCCCTCGGAAATGATACTAGATGGTATCCACTGCAACGACTCCCTCACCATAGCAAATGCTTTCAATAAGTTGTTCTCTGATCTGTCTCTTTACACATCCACACTACCACCGGCACCTGTCTCATCTCAGCCCTCTGCTGCTAGTGAACTAGCCAGCTCCCCAACTATAATCCTGAGCTTCAAACAACCAAGTCCTTCTATTTCAAGGCTGTGTCCGGTGCCCAAGTCTTCAACCTACTAAACAACATATCTGACAATACCAGCCCTGGATCTGACTCTCTGGAACCACGCCTTTTAAAGGCAGCTGCTCATCTCATCTCTGATCCACTAGCCAAGGTGTTCACTCTGTCCCTCTCCAACGGTACCTTTCCAGATATCTGGAAATCTGCAAGAAGTACTCCTATCTTCAAAAAGGGAAACAAGCATGAAATCTCAAATTATAGACCAATAGCGGCCCGTCGGTACGCAGCAGTTAGATTTCCGCTATGACGCCCGGCGACCTGGGTTGGGAGCGGATCCGGTCGGCGGAACTTGACTTGAGGAATAGGATCCGAGCATCCGATGGACAGCTCTCCTATTCTGGGGAGGGCATGGGTTAGCCTCGGTCGTTGGAGACCCCTGGTGGAGACCGGGGTTCCACAAGCAGCTCAACAAGGGGGATGGAGGCGGGCGGATGCTGGCATCATTGCGTCCCGCCTCCTCTGGGAGAAACGGTGGAAAAGATGGAGGCAGGACCACGATTAATGAAGCCCTCCTGGAGAGCCTCACATAGCCGCCGCTGCAGGATTCCAGACTAGTTACAGTTCAGGGGCCACATAGGTGGCTCCAGCCCTGTCTCCGGGGCAAGCCGGGTGACCGAGGGTCCTCAGCAGCAATCGACGGCGAGAGAGGTTCCGGGGCTATGACCAGGTGAATGGCTTCAGTGGTCCTCCCAAGGAGAAAGAGAAAATAAAAAAAATAAAAATTATAGACCAATAGCGATTCTCTCGGTCCTCAGCAAAATCTTAGAAAAACTTGTAGCCACCCAGACCATTGAGTTCCTTGAATCCTCTAAACTGCTATGTGAAGTGCAGCATGGCCTCAGGAAAAATCATAGCACTACGACAACGCTAGCCAAACTCACCTCAGACACTCTCACAAGCATGGACGAAGGTCGGCTTACAGGTGCTGTCTTCATTGACCTTACCAAGGCTTTCGACCTCGTGGATCACCCCTTGCTCCTGTCCACCCTCCATGAATTTTGCTTCTTATCTCCCGTCACAAGCTGGTTCAGGAGCTACTTAACAGATAGGTCCCAAGCTGTCAAACTAAACTCTGCAATCTCTGGCAGCACCACTATCAACATTGGAGTGCCACAAGGCTCAATACTGGGCCCTCTCCTGTTTTCATTGTTCATTAACAACCTACCTAGCAGCTTCATATCCTGCGCCTCTCTTCTCTATGCATATGACCTGGTCATCTATGCCAGTTTGGATAATATTGACCACCTAAACGTGTCTCTGACCTCTGCTTTCAACAGTGTACAACACTGGCTAAGCTCCCATTGCCTTATCCTGAACTCTAGAAAAACCAAAGCTACAGTATGCTACTGGGCACCACCTATAAGCTAAGATCCTGCTCTTCTCCCTTAAAAATCCTGGACCTGGATGGGACCCCTCTTGAGGTAGTCACCACATTCTGCTATCTTGGTATCCTACTTGACCAATCTCTGGACCTGAACCTCCACATTCAAGAAACATGTAAAACTGTGAACTGCAAACTGGGGGCTGCCTACAGAACCAGCTATATGCTTACACCTGCTGCCAAGCTGGCCATTGCCAGAGGGATCCTCTTACCAACTCTTACCTACTGCGCTCCCATCCTGACTATGGCACATAAAACTGCCTTGCAAAAATGGGATGTCAACTACAACAATGTATAGCGGTATGCTTCAAAGGCCTCTTGGCTCAAGCATCACTGCCAACTGTATAGTGACCTTGGCTGGCTCTCTCCTTCCACCACCAGGCTTTACTATCTGGGCTGTCTCTGTGACTCCATCATCAGACTGGACAGACCAGCATCATTAGCTGAACTATTACATCCTGCTTCCTTTACTCATGAACTGAGATCATCTGATAAATCTCTTCTGAAAGTTCCCCGTTGCCGCACCTCAAAAGGGTCTGGTGCATTTGGGCATACTGCCCCCTAAATGTGGAACATGCTGCCACTTGATCTAAGACATGCATCGTCGCACTACCTCTTCAAGCGTGGGCTACACAACCACCTAGCTACCTCAGACCAATGTGCCTGCTATGACCCTACCTGAGCCTGTCCTACCACTCCCCCTTTTCCTGCCTCATCTTCCCTTCCCTATGCTAGGTCCCCTCTCCACAAACGCTCACTCTCCCTGCTATTTCTTCCTTACCCTATCTATCTGCTGATATCCTATATTTCCCTTATTTAAACTACTCGGTTATGTAGCCTATTGTACTATACAATGCTGTGTTATATGAAGTTAGCCCTTACTATTATGCCTCTTTTATGTACTGTGTAAAATGTCTGCACCTTGCATTTGCCCTTCACATTGTTTGCTTATAAAATGCTGTTTCAACTTGTACTGGTATATATAGCAGGACTGTTTTTTGTGTATTTGGGTACTGGTACAATCAAGGTCTTAGCCTCTTCCCTCCCTACCCATGTATGTACCTCCCCGGGTTTGTCCGGGATTGCTCGCCTGGCTCCGCTTCCCTATTTTTTAGTCACCAATCCTTCCTATAATTTCCCTTTTAAACCTGTCTGTGCACCGCTCCTATGCCCTGCTATGGACCCATGACAATGGTAACTTGTCCCCACATTTCAACTACCACAGCCGCTGGACTGCCGTAACCCCCCCATACCCCGACAGAGTACAGCTCCCACGCCCGGTAACAGAACCGTGAGCCCGGGCACTTTCCACACTCTCGGCCGCTGAAGCCACTAAATTGCCATAAAACACCTCCGACCCCTGCCTTTTGACACTTTCAAGCCGGTGAGCGGATCCATGAGCCCGGTTACAAATCCCCGCTTTCTGCCACTAAAGCCATATAGCCCCTCCACACCCCGACAGAATACAGCTCCAGCTCCCGGCAACAGAACCATGAGCCCAGGCACTTTTCCTTACTTGTGGCCGCCAATCCCACATGGTTGCCGTACTACACCTCTGACCCCTGCTTTTTTGACACTCTCTAGCCGGAGAACTGACCCATGAGTCCGGCTACAAGTCCCCGCTCTCTACCCCTAGAGCCGTCAGATCATGCCTCTTCTAAACTCTAACCCTGTCAACTTGTCGCTCCCATACCCGTCTTTGGGACCAGGTGGCTGGTTGATTGTCAATGCTGTCTAGCCGCTAATCCGTAATTTTCACCAAGTCACTTGTGTGCTGCTGTAATGTCCCTGCCCGTACAGTCCTGACCGTATGCCGTTAGTATGCCCAGCCTCGGAACCAAGAATCCGGCTGCTTGTCCCTACCTCCTACCGCAAAATCCGTAACCTGCTGACACAGTCCCAATAGGTCCGCTTCCCAGAGGCTGCCGGCCGTGTTTTGTGCCCAAGCAGGAGTTCCGTGAGCCCGGCTGATGACAGTACCCTGAGCCGCTGAAGCCGTAAAGTGTTTCTGTGCTTGGTGCTGCAGACAGTGGTTCTCTCGGCTTAGTTCTAAACCTGCTTTCTCGGATCCTTAGCCCCCCTCCTCCACCATGCCTCCCCCTCTTTCTTCCTTACATCATGTCTGCCTGGAACAATCTTTGAGGTCTGTCCTGGCACCAGTACCCGTTTTCTCCTGCTATCTACCATCATAGAACAATGTTATATTCATTGTACCTTTGACCTGTAACTCTGCTTCATCGTCTTTGTAACTTTACTGTTTTGTTATCATCTTCACTATGTTTTGTTCCTGTATCTCCCAGGTCATGCCTGAAAATAGTCACCTGTTGACTAGTGCACTTACCTGGTAAACAAAAACTAAATAAATAAAATTATTGCCCAACAACATATTCTGAAATTCATCAGATTTATTCCTCAAACTCCTTGCATTTAATAATACCATGTTCCAACCCTTTTTTCATTCTCACTTGATGCCAGGTCAACCCCTGATGTACTAAGACCATATATCACCCTCAAGTCTGATAGTTTCTGCTCTGTACCTCCCAGTTTAAATGGAACTTATTACTTTGTTTATTTTAGCACCCAGCATTCTTTTCCCTATTTTGTTAAGGTGCAGACTATCATGCTTATAAACAACCTCGTTTTTAAATGTACTTTCATTGTTCATAAACCCTATATCTTTATTTATACAAAGAGAACGTAACCATTTGTTCACTTGATTTATGACCCCATTTTTATAAGCATTTGGCCCATAAACAGGCAGAATCCCTGAAATTATAAGCTCTGCTCCTTTTGCCTGAATTCTTTCTATTATGTCCAAATAACATTGCTGTGTTAATTCCATTTTGTTTCTACCTATATCATTAATTCCTACATGCAATATGACTAGGGGTTTGTATGTATTTTCCATGAGGCCATCCAATATGTTTACCAGATCTGTTAATTTCACCCTGGGGAATGTGCTGATGGTTGTCTGCATTTTCCTATTTCTGCATACTACTTCATCTATTCCCCTCGTAATTGAATCACCTATTACAAGTATATCTTGTTCCATTCTTTTCTTTTGAACAAACTATTTGTTGTTTCAGTATGTTCTAATCCAGTCTCTGTTATAGTTTGACACATTGAGCAAGTAGCTGTGAGGACATGTTTTTTGGAGCTCCAGAGTCCCAGAAATAAAATATAATTTAATCCAAATATTATTTGAGGCACAACCAGCATCTTCTTTGAGGAAAAGGGTAACTCTACAAAAATAAAAGTACCGGACCAGTAGTGCGAGCAAATCCAAGGGAGCCTGGAAAAGCGTTCAGAGACAGGGGGCCTTTACTCAAGCCCCAGTAGGGGATAAAATCTCTTTATCCACAGCTGAGATGACCTCCCTGGGCTGAGAGGTTACAGAAAAACTGATGACAGCCTTAGATGCTCGGCTAACCAAAATGGAGACCACGCTAGACTCTCGACTACAATCACTGGTGGAACAGATGGAGGCACAGGCAGCTCGCATCATGGAGGCTGAGGAACGGGTATCTCACCTTGAAGACATGGCTGACCCTGTCCCACAGCAGATCATGACTTTAGAGAAAGAGCTCGAGGTGATCAAAGATCTCCTGAATTACCAAGAGAACTATCACAGACGACTCAATCTGCATATTAGGGGATGCCTGGAGGGAAGTGAGGGACCCTCAGCAATGGAATTATGTGTGGTGGTATTACCAAAGCTTTTGCACCTACAAATGAAGGGGAACAGGCTGAAACTTGAGAGGGCACACCAGGTGGTTGCGCCTACGCCACCAGCGGGGCAGCTGCCCCAGCAGATCATATTCTGTTTTCAGAATTATCAGGATCGGGAGAAAGTCTTGGCTGCCTACCGTAATATTCCTGATTTGAGATATGAGGATGCACGTCTGTTCCTGCTCCAGGATTATTCCACATGAGTGCTATGACATCGGAGGGCCTTTGGGCAGGTGATGGCCCAACTTCGGGACATGAAAATGGAGCACTTCCTAATTTACCCAGCTATTTTGAAGATCAGGTCGGAGGAAGCTACATATTCTTTTTGCGATGTGGAGAAAGCTGAGAAGTTTGTGGCAGAGCTCAAGAAGAAGGTGGGCTGAGAGGGTCGACAGGTGGGTGATATTTTAGGATCTGCCTGAGACTCGTGGTCACTACATCATGATCGATGCTATGAAACTCTGAATTTATGGGAGGGATTTATTTCAGTTTGGTGTGGATAGTCAGACACTCGGGTCAGCGCTGCTTTGGAGATCTTCCCCGCAGACTTTCCCACTTGTGGCTACTTGCTCCTGAATGCTTCAGATATGGCACAGATGGAGCAGGACATTGCCTGGTTTTGGAAGAAGGAATGGTGACAGACATGGCTCTACCTTCTGTGTGGCGAGGAGTGAGGAGCCAGCCTGTGGTAGAAGGAGACCCAGAGGAGTGAGACTAATTCAATTCAATTTTATTTATAAAGCGCCTTTCAAAACCAAGGCGCTGTACAAAATATTAAAAATAATAAAATCCCAGCATTTAAAAGTCAGCCACAACTAACAGAGATACGCTAATCCAAAAAGATATGTTTTAAAAGCAACTTTAAAGTTTTCGACGGTTGGACATTCTCTCAACCAACGAGGTACAGAATTCCACAGGGTTGGTGCTGAAAAAGCAAAGGCACAAGATCCTGATGACTTTAATTGAACCCTGGGAATCTCCAGCAATCCCTCATTGGTGGAACAGAGAGGACGGAGGGGGCAGTAGGGAATCAGAAGATCTTTCAGGTAACTGGGTCCCTGATCATGTAGAGCTTTAAAGGTAAGTAAACCAACCTTAAAGGTGATCCACCACCAAACCGGCAGCCAGTGCAGTTCGCGGAGCACAGGCGTAATATGACTGGTTCTAGAAGTCCCAGTCAATAGCCTGGCTGCCGCATTCTGCACCAGCTGGAGGCCGTGGATATCAACCCCTGGTAGCCCTAGGTAGAGGGAATTGCAGTAGTCAAGACGGGTAGTGACAAAGGCGTGGACCAATGTTGGAAGGTCCATTGGGGGAATCAGATGTTTCATCCGGGCGATATTCCTCAGATGGTAAAAAGAGGACCTGACGACAGCTGACACCTGAGATTTCAGGGTCAGACCATCATCAAAAATAACGCCCAGATTTCGCACCCGTTTAGAGGTAGAGAGTGGTACACCACCAAGTAATCAACCTGATGGTTGTCCAATTCCCACACCCATCCCTGGACGACCTGGATCCACAACCAACACCTCAGTCTTATCCGGATTGAGTCTCAACCAGCTCGAACTCATTCACAGTCTGATCTCATCAAGGCAGCTATTAAGTACAGAGAGTGCATCACCCTGACCGGGGAGAAAGGACAAATACAGCTGAGCATCATCTGCATTGCAGTGAAAACCCAGACTGTATCGCCTGATGATTTCTCCCAATGGCAGCATATACACTGCAAGCAACATGGGAGCTAAAATGGAGCCCTGTGGTACCCCACAAGGCAGGGAGGGAGTGCCAAAGGAAAAAATTCTGGTGACAACTCTCTGAAACCTGTCCATGAGGTAAGAGCGAAACCATTTGAGGACTGTACCAGACAGCCCACAAAAGACCCGCAGGCGCTCCAATAGCACTCCATGGTCTACAGTGTCAAATGCAGCAGACAGATCAAGAAGGACCAGAATGGTACATGCCTTTCAATCTCTGGCCATTAGGAGGTCGCTCAATACCCAGACAAGGGCAGTCTCTGTACTATGCCTTTCCTGAAACCAGACTGGAGAGTATCATAGACATTGTGAGATGTAGGGTGATCATCCAATTGCAACGCAACTGCCTTTTCAATAACCTTACCAACAAATGGCAGGTTAGAGATAGGCCGGTAGTTAGCTAGACAGTCTGGGTCCAAAGAGGATTTTTTAAGGAGTGGTCGAACTACCACCTCCTTAAGGGGGTCAGGAACCCCCCCCCCAAAGACATCCAGACAATGTCTACAAAGATTGGGTAGATAACTTCTAAACAACCTACTAAAAGTGGTGTAGGACCCGGATCCAAACTACAACTAGTTGGTCGCATTGTTTGGATGATCTTCACAATGTCCCCAAATTCCGGCTGGTGAAAATCTAACAAGACAGACTGAGGGCAAGCCACTTCCAATCGACCACCGCAGTCCCATAGGAGGGGTCGGACCGATGCCGGACCTGATGCCAACAACCTTATCCGAAAAAAAATTAGCAAACTCCTCGCATCTTAGCTGAGAAAAAGCTTCTCTAGGCTGAAGACAGACTGGATTGCACAGTCTGTCCACAGTCCGGAAAAGCTGAGCCGGTCGATTTTGTGTGGCAGAAATCTCTCTGGACAGGAATTCTGCCTTCTTATGATTGATTTCTGATTGATAGCTATCATAATGCGCCATCAATCTAAGCCTGTCGGCATCAAGGCTCGACTTCCGCCAGGCTCTCTCCAGCCTTCGGCCTACCCGCCTTAACTCCTTCTAGGAGCCGTCATACCACGGACTCCTTGGACGGAGGGTGAGAGGCCGAACATGAACAGGAGCAATTTTGTCCAGAGCATCTCCCACAGCCTTATTATAGGCTAATACAAGATCATCTGGACTCATGCATTCACCCGACAAGCTTGATAGATCCAGTACCGCCATCAGGTCATTGGGTTGCTGCAAAGGCGGTACTGAACCATCTCTGTAGGGGAAGACCTATTGGAGGGGGCCCTGAAGCTGAACCTTATGGTGTAATGGTCAGACCAACTGACTGGTTCCACCCCCAAATCAGTGATCTCCATACCCAGGAGAAAGACCAGATCCAATGAATGACCACCTATATGGGTAGAGGAGGTAACAACCTGTTTCAGGCCCAGCATATTCATCAGCTGGAGGAGATTTTGACCAAACTGAGAGAGTTCATCGTCGACCCAGGTATTGAAGTCACCCAGAAGTATCTAAGGTAGGCCTGGGGATGGGGAGGTCCGAGGACCCATGTTCTCATTCTCTCCTTGGGCCCCGGTTCCGCTTCCCATATCCTGGGTCGGGATTGTAAATATCATAATGGACTCAGATATTATTTGCTCCACTCTGCCAACGAGGGATTGCTAGAGGTTCCCAGGGTTCGTTTAAAAACATCTGGAGCACAGGCATTTTCTTATGCTGCCCCTACCCTGTGGAATTCTCTACCTCGTCGGATACGAAGCTGCCTGACCGTTGAGAGCTTTAAGTTAGAACTAAAAATGTATTTATTTCAAAAGGCACACGGAGAGTGATTTTATTGTAATTTTATTGAGATCATATTGTTATTGTTGTTGTTTGTGTTATTTGTATGTATATTAATTGTTTTTATTTGTACAGCGCTTTGGTATTGAAAAGCGCTTAAAAATTAATTTTACTTACTTACTTTACTTACTTACTTACTTACAATTTGTGAGTCACAGACACCTTCCCTTACAAATATCCAGAGTGATTGCTGACCCTCAGGAGGGACGATATGTATTTGTTGAAGGTATTCTATTTGGAGAAAAAATTACAGTGGGAAGTGTTTATGCCCCAGCCCAGTTTGACCCGCAGTTTTACCAACAAATATTAGATCTATTAGTAAGAGAACAATTTGAGTGGTTAATAATGGGGGGAAGGGATTTTAATATTCCCATGCATCCAGTTTTGGATCACTCACAGGGGCGGGGCTGGGATTCGGCCAGGGTAAGGAGATGGAACCGGGGCATGGTGGAGCTGGACATGGTTGACAGCTGGAGAACAACAAATCCCAGAGCCAAGGAATATACATTTTATTCTAACCCGCACAGGTCATGGTCCCGCTTGGATCACCTTTACGTCCCCAAGAGTTGGGTGCACAGGGTCAGGAAGACTCAACATGGTCCAATATATATCTCAGACCATGCCAAGGTCTCATTGGAGTGCTGTTTCTTGGCTGAGAGGCCTGCCCCTCCGCCATGGAAATTCCCCAGGTATTTATTGAATAATAATGAGTTTCTCGAATTTCTGAAGGACAAATGGGGAAAATATATATTACATAATGCGGGATCGGTGGAGTCAGCAGGGGTCTACTGGGAGGTTGGAAAGGCGGTGCTCCAAGGGGTTATCATAGGGTATATGGTTAGACATAAAAAGGACCAGAGGAAGAAAAGGGAAGACTTATTGGAGCAAGTTAAGAAGCTGAAACAACTCTCAGCTATTGACCCCGGGGAAGAAGTCCTTAAGCAGCTCACAGCAGCAAGGGAGGTGCTTAATGCTAACACTATCACGGAAGCACGTACTTCCTACTTTTTTGCCAAAAATAAATTTTATGAGTGGGGAAATAAGCCGGGCCTATTATTGGTCAGACATATAAAAGGGGGCCGAACACAGAGGAGAATTCCTGGTATCAGAACCAAAACTGGAGCAATAGTAAGTGGGAAGGGCGAAATGGAAAGGAGATTTGAACAATGTTACCTGGAGCTCTATACATCAGAGTGTGAAGGGATGGAGGAGCAGGTACGGGCCTTTTTAGATAGGATTGATTTGCCCAGGGTTTCTTGAGACCAGTGTGAGATTCTGGGAAAGGAAATTACAGGAAAAGAAATAAGGGAGGCAATTCAGCATTTGAACGTAGGTAAGGCAAGTGGCCTGACAGTTACCCTATAGAGTTTTATAAAGCATTACAGGATCAGGTGGCCGAGCCATTGCAGAAGGTGTTTCAGAAGATCTGGGAAGTGGGGACACTGCCTGGCTTTTTCTCGAAGCCATTGATATGTCTAATACACAAACAGGGTAAGGACATATTGGACTGTGCTTCGTTCCACCCAATCTCCCTCCTGAACTGTTATGCCAAGATCCTGGCTAAGGTGCTTGCTGGTAGACTGGACCAGTTGCTGCCGAAATTGATTCACCAGGATCAGACGGAGTTTGTTTGTGGTAGGCTGTTGTATCATAACATTAGGAAGCTACTGAATGTGGTATGGCTGGCTTCCAGAGCAAAAGGGGAAACTGCGGTACTGTCAATGGATGCTAAAAAGGCCTTTGATAGGATTGAATGGGGGTACCTTTTCATGGTACTCAAGGAATATGGGATAGGGGATGAGTTCCTCAGATAGGTACGTACCCTTTATACAGCTCCTTTGGCTAGGGTTTTGGTGAACGGCGCCGGGATGGGGCAGGTCTACCTATGAAGAGGAATGCACCAGGGGTGCCCTCTCTCGCCATTGCTGTTGCCTTGGCAATTAAGCCTCTTGCAATCAGTATAAGGAATGATTGCAGAATCCTGGGAGTTACTGGCAGGAGTGGTCAGCAGAGTAAAATAACTTTATATGCAGATGACATGCTGCTATATGTAAGAGAGACAGGCAGATCTGTGTCCCCCGTTTTGGACTTGATCACCGAATTCGCAGAGTTCTCAGGTTACAAGATTAATATTGCAAAGTCAGAAGTGAAGATTTGGGGTAGGACCGAAGGGGCCAGCAGAAGCGAGAGCTGAGGACTGAAGCGGGTAGGAACCTCCTTTCAATATTTGGGAATTTATATAGGTAAAGATTTAAATTCTATCTATAGGTTGAACTACATACCCTTGATTAAGAAAATTGAAGAGGACCTACATAGGTGGAGGGAACTGTGTATATCCTGGCTAGGCTGCATTAATGTTATTAAAATGAATATCCTCGTGAGGATTTTATATCTGATGCAGATGTTGCATCTTGAGCCTACCAAAAGGGACCACAGGCGTCTCGAGAGGGCATTTTCTGAGTTCCTGTGGAAGGCAAAAAAAAACAGGGCAAGTCTAAGAAGGCTGCAGGGGGATAAGGACAAAGGGGGTATGAATTTCCCAGACCTGAGACTTTATTATCTTGCAACCCAAACTAGATATATTAGTGGTTGGGTTTATGGGCTGGATGTGGCGGGTTGGCTGGACCTGAAGGAGATGGGCTTGAAGGGCAGGCTAACAGCTTATTTATGTAGAGATGGGTTAAAAAGTACAGGAGAAACTCTGATGGGAACCCATTGGTGGAGGCAGGTCTCATCACCTGGGGAAAGTTAAGGAAATTGGCAGGAGCCCCCCCAAGATGAAACACTGCTACTGCTGGTTGCTGGAAATCTGGCCTTTCTGGCATGGCTTGAGGACCTGGAATTTAGGAAATGGGAGGAAAATGGGGTTAGGTGTGTTAGAGATCTTTATGTGGGGGAACAGCTGGCATCAATGACAGAGTTGTGTAGTGGGGAAGTAGTGCCTGTGGGGAGGTATTATAGATCGCTCCAGGCAAGGTCCTACATCAAAGGTCTGGGCAGGGCAATAGCCTCAGACTCACTTCTGTCTCAGGTGGAACACTTAGTTGCTCAGGCAAGGAAGGAGATGACAGGTTTTATAGGCAAGGTGGTTAGGCTGGGGAGAACATTCTTGCCAAATCACATGCACAAGGTAAGGGGGCATTGGGAGGCTGACTTGGGAAGAGAAATATTGGAGGAGAACTGGTGGCGGGTGCTGAAATTTCACAGAAGATTCCTTATATGTAATAAGTATCAAGAGGCCACATATAAATTTATGCATAGACTATACTGCCCCCCTGTCCTGGTTCACAAATTTAACCCTGGGGTTTCCCCGATGGGTGGCAGGTGAAATAGGGACCTCAGCACATACTTTCATTATTTCTGGAGATGCCCTAAAGTGAGACAGTTTTGGATGGAAATAGCATTTGCATTAGGCAGAATGATGGGTGAAAACCTGGAAGTGGACCCTCTGACATTATTATATGGGATGAGGGTAGAAGGATCAGCTGACTGGACCCCTTTGCCCAGAAAGGTGAGAGTCCTGCAGGCTCTGGCTAGGCAATGTGTTGTAAATACCTGGGTATCGGCTGCCACGCTGAGTGTGCAGCAATGGAAAACTCTGGCAGTTCATGCCCTAGCCCTAGAGAGATTGACCTTCGCACTGAAAAACAAGGAAGAGAGATTTTGGCAGGAATGGGGTGGTTTATAGGTTCTCTCTCCTTGGGAGGGTGTGAATCCTTCATGAGGGGCTCTAGACTACTGTGCTGAAGGCGCAACAGGATAAAGGGGCCTTTGTTTCACCCATGTTTACGAATGATGTGTAAGTCACCAAGAAAATGGTATTAATATTGTTTTGTAGTATTCAAATGCAGGATGTCTTGAGGGAGTATTTTGTTTTACTGTACATAGTGAAATGTCAGCGGGTACTTATTTGTAAAACTTTTTGGGGGCAAGTATGACATGGAATATGGTATGTATAAAATGTAGATTGCTCCAATAAAATTTTTATGCCAAAAAAAAATCTACTCACTATAATTTATAATAAATATTCCCTCTGGAGGTTCTGCTAGTTAACTTATTTGGTTAATGAAATTTCATGTATAGTGTAATTAATTAATACAACTGACTTAAACTGATCAGTACAAAGTACATTCTATATTACGTGAATGCAATTACTACTTACTGATTTCAGTGTATGAGAAAATTCCTTTCAACTGTGTCAAATGAATCTCCTGGGTCTCCGCAGTAGATTTTCTGATCTCAGCCAATACCACGTATCACAGAAAGGCCTTGTAACTTTTAACAGCTCTTAACAATGGTTTTCTAGTATTAGAATAAAAAACTCTTTTACCCCAAAAGCTGTATATTCAGGGATACTCGGGAGTAAGAAGTAAAAAACAGAAAGCAATCCTTTGAATAATGTCAGCAAATCAGGATATGGGTTGCTTTTAAGTTTTTAAGCTGGCCGCATGTGAAGCAACCATGCTTCAGGTATTGGGTGTTGTGCATTTATGCTTAACAGCTAACAGCAGGGTTTTTATATGCCTGCTCTCTCTGCCTTAATTGATCTAGCCACTCTATAGCAATAGAGTCAATTAGAATCAATTTCCTAGGAGTCTTCAGGGGTCTTCAGGTGAGTGCACTAGCACTTCACTAACTGGTCGGTTGTATGTCATAAATCAATCAGCTAGAGGCACTAAGGCACTAGGGCACCATAATGCCTAGTTAATTGGATTAATTAAATTAATTGAATAGCCCTGGTGTAAACATGAGATTAATGATCCTTTGTCTGTGTGTAGCATGGGAAGTTTGCAATACAAACAATTGAAGTAAAACAAGGAATGCATAATTGTATAGTTGTATCACGCACAATGTTGTAATTGCACTGTATAATAGCTTCCTTGAGCTGAAGCTTCTACCTATCGTACACTAAAGTTTTATCTACTAGAAAATATATGACAATAAAATTATAGAATTTTTAAAACTGCCCAGAATCATACACAACATACAAAGCATTCAGAACATTTAAAGTTCCTTGAGTACTTTAAACACTCTTTAACACGCTTTAAGATAGATAGATAGATAGATAGACAGACAGATAGATAGATATTTTATTTATATAGCACCCATCTCCGAAGACTGTGGGTGCTGCACAATGTAACACACATAACATACAAAACATCTTAAAAATACAATAAATGCCAGCCCAGTGGCGCTGAGGGTTGAGGTGCTGGACACCACACCTCACGCCATATCGATGACCGGTGTTCGGGAATGAGCACGGGTCGCCGGGGGTCGGCAGGGAGGAGATGGACTGAGCATCTGATGGACTGCTCTCCATCTCTGGGGAGGGGGGACTCCATGACCAGTGCTTGTCTGACCCCTAGCAGAGGCTGGGACTCAAGGGCATGGAGCCGCACAGAAGGGGAGGCAGGGACGTGGCAGCCGCTCGACCAGGGGCACGCACAGGAGCGTACGCAGACCCAGTCACTGGCAGCATTGCACATCACGCTCCCAAAAGGGAGAAAAATGAGAAAATAGCCTGCAAAGGATGAAAGGGAAACTCACAGGCCAGCTAGCCACAGCACGGAGGCACTAGATCCTGTTTCTGGGGGAAAGCGCCCTCTCCAACCCCACTGGGTGGGGTAAGCCCTGGGAGTGAATGCTGTTCTGGCTGGTAGACGCCGGGGTGATGGGGCTGGGGTTCCCCCAGAGTGAGAGGGCTGCAGGGCTGGCATATAAAAAAAATACAATAAAACAAATTTAAAACAAAACAGCAACAACATACAAAATACAGCTGGGAGCAATAGCTTAACTAACCATCATAAAATCATGTAAATCACCTTCAATTAAAAAGCTTGATTAAATATATATGATTTGAGGCCCTTCTTAAAGGCTTCCACCAAGGGGGCCTCCCTAATATAACCAGGCAAGGAATTCCACAGGGTAGGTGCAGCTGCCACAAACGCTCTATCACCCGAATGCCGCAGCCTAACCCTGGGAATTTCAAGGAGGCCACCCCAGCAGAATGAAGAGCCTGGGTTGGGTGGTACGGCACAAGGATCTCTTGCAAATAGACTGGGCCCCTCTTGTGTAGAGTTTTTTAGGTCAACAGCACTATCTTAAAGACAGACTTCCATCTGACTGGCAGCCAGTGCAGTTCGCAGAGCGCCGGGGTGATATGTTCACATCTTTTCACCCCCAACAATAATCTCGCCACCACATTCTGCACCAGCTGCAGTCTGCGGAGGTTGTCTCCAGATATTCCTAGGTACAGGGCACTGCAGTAGTCCAACCTGTAAGTGACAAAAGCATGTACCAGTGTGGACAGGTCATCAGGTGAGATCAGGGCTCGAGTTCTGGCAATATTCCTGAGATGATAAAACCCGGTTCTCACCACAGTCGACACCTGTGCATCAAGTGTCAGACCGCTGTCCAGGATTATTCCCAAATTCTTCACCTGCCTAGAGGGGGCTCAAGGCACAACCCCAGCATAAGGTTAGAGGGTAATGTCACGCCCCAGCCAGTGACCCGGCTCCAATACCAATTACCTCAGTCTTGTCTGGGTTAAGCTTAAGCCAATTGTGAGTCATCCATGTCTGGATTTCCTCAAGGCAGCTGTTAAATACAGAGTCTGACACCTGGCTATTGGGAGCAAAGGACAGGTACAGCTGGGTATCATCTGCATAGCAGTGAAAACCCAGCCCATACTGCCTGATAATGTCCCCCAGTGGCAGCATATACACCATGAACAACAGAGGCGGCAAGACTGACCCCTGCGGAACACCACAGCACAGAGGCTTTGGATTTGATGAGAAAATACCCGTGGTCACCCTCTGCACTCTGTCTGTCAGGTATGACCTGAACCAGTTGATGACATTTCCGGACAGGCCACACCAAAACCGCAGTCGGTCAAGTAACATCTCATGGTCCACAGTGTCAAACGCCACAGAAAGGTCTAGAAGGACCAAGATAGTACAGTCCCTTCTATCCCTCACCATCAGGAGGTCATTAAGCACCCTCACCAGGGCCGTCTCTGTACTATGCCCTGCCTGGAACACAGACTTTAAATACTCTGTGCACTCAAGTGCTCAAAATATTCCAGAGTACAACTCTCTCAATGAACTCAATGATCTTTAATAAATTTGGTGGGTAAAAAAATATAAATATTTCCCAACTTTAAAGCATAGTGTCTCAAATTGTCAGTTGTCAAAACTGGGTTAGCACAATATCACAATACCCAATTGCACGACGCACATCAGAGAAATGTTAAATAATAGAAAAAAATGAAAATAGACAAGGTTGTGAAAAAAAATAAAACTCCTTCTCCAATGAGTCTTTCTGGTTTTCAGCCATACTTCCTGCTACTCAGCCCTCCACTGGGCTGTTGCCCTCATCCTGCTGCAGGAGCAGGCTCCAGCACTGCCTGGACTCCAAGCTCTCAAAGCAGCACAGACTGCAGCTAGGACTCCACACTGTTAAACTTGTAGCACAAGTTAGTCTGGAAAGATGCTGTTATTAAGCTGCTACCGCTGACTCTCTTCTGTTAGTAGATCGAAGGAAAGTTTCCAGTCAATTCAGGCAATAATGGCATACCTGTATTAAACAAAAGGTGAGCATTTACAACACCCTGCTTCTCCTACTGCTTTTCAGCAGACTAGCATGCAGCTACGTACCACCATCTTGGATCCAGCAATGCATCTGTCACATACCATGTTTACCAGGTTTACAGAAGATGTACAGTACATTGGCTGAAGCTGCACATTATTTCCCTTGCGCCAGGTCTCATGCCTACAAAATTATCAATTTTGCACTAGTACAGGTTAAATTGCCCATATAAACAAGGAGCCTTTCCAAATATCTGAGTGAACTTACAGTGTGTGTCAAGCACTACAAACAGGATATTCTTGGCATCACTGAGACCTGGCTAAAGTCACACATTCCTGACAACTTCTGTGTTTTGCCAAGTTATAGCTTCATTAGGTCAAACCATCTTACATTCAAGAGGGGTGGTGGAACTATGATCTACTAAAGGGATCACCTGCATGTCAAGGTCTCAAATCACTTAACCCCACCCCCATCCCCAAGTTGAATTTTGTCATACAATACTCCTCCTGAGCAACTCAAAAAAGCTTCATATTTTTTGTGTCTAAATCCCCCCAGCAAGTAGTCTTCATGACCTTCCCCCACTTAGGAGCTCAGTCAGTTCGCTTTTTCAAAATAATGAATTTCTTCTCATCAGTGATTTTAATGTTGATTGGCTTAGTGGCAACTCTAAAAATGCGGAACTTACCTTTAACAAATTACAGTTCCACCAGTTCATCCCTGAACCCATTAGAAGAGCAAATAATATCAACTCTGGTGCCTTCTCTTTCAGATGTTCTTCAAAGCCTCTCTCAGTATGCCTCTCTAGACCGATTATCTCATGTTACTCATAACCGACTCACTGTATATGACAGACGTTGGCAGGATTACTTCAAGTACATGAACCTAGTTCTTCTAGACCCTAATTCTTAGGGATATTTAGCCCTCCTTCTTATTTTGCTCTCAGATTAGGTTTTCTTGAAACTTTTGTGCACAGATTTCTCCTCTTTTTTCCCTTCTTCCATTTTCTCCCTCTCTCCTTCCCTTCTTCCTTCCTTTTTTCTCTCTTCTTTCTTTTCTTGCACACTTTTCTCTTATCTTCACCGCTCCATTACTGAACATTGTTCATATTACCACATTTATCATTTTCTGCAATTTACTGAATGCCGTTTCATAACCTGCCATAGCATGTATTTTGTACATGGTTGCTATTTCTGATCCTATAATTCCCTATTGATTGTAACCCTTCTGCACGCCGCTTACATCCTGTCTAGGCTTGTGTTTTATTATTAATACATGTATACAAGGCTTCTCCAATATGTTTACCATAAACTCTATGTTTTGTTAAGTGATATTTTATACCTTACATGGAGGATAGTCTTCTATTGTATGAGATGTGTGCTTTCTTATATACTCGAATTTCAATAAAAAGATAAAGTAAAAAAAAAAGAAGAGCAAATAATGGTCAGACCTCCACCCTAATTAATTGGATTCTCACCCCTTGACCTAATAGAATTGCTTGCTCTGGTGTCCTTCCCCATGCTATAAGTGATCACTCTCCCATTTATTGTGTCTGGAGGGCAAGGGCCCCTAAGACCCACCACCCCCAGAATCATACACTTTAGAGATTTTTTAAAGCTTGACCCCACTAAACTGAAGCAGGAGAGTGAGAGTACAGATTGATCACAGCTATGGGCCACTAATGACATAGACTATGCCCTCTTTGTCTCCAGGAAGGTCCTAACAGAAATGCAAAATAAATATGCTCCCTTGACCTCCAAGCAAGTACACAGCTCCATCACTAAATAGCTGGATCGACCCCTGCTGGCCTTTATTAAATAGAGGGACGACAGCTAATCTACATATAAAGCCACCAAGACTGCCACTAATTGGGCTAGCTACAGAATGCTCAGAAATGAATGTAAGAGGGTCATTTGGCATAGTAAAAGTCTTCATTTCAAATCCCTGTTTGATGTTTCAGTGGGAAACTCCAAGACATTTCTGAAACAAGCATTTTTCAATGCCAAACGTTATCTGCTTGTTAAAGCAGCAGTATTTGTTAAAAACGATACACATTGTCTGGCAAAAATATCAAGATACACATTTTGCTTTTTGTTTTCTTTTATTCCAGTTCACACACCCATGCCACACTCACTATGAAGAAAATTTTATATTTTGTGCTGTTTACTAACAGAAACATGCAGAAGAACCATCCTAATACAACTACAGCATGAATTTAGCATGAACATTCAACAAGTGTCACCAGGGAAAGATATTTTAAAAAATGGTGGCTGGTGGCCATCTTTAATGACGTGAATTATTAATTAAAAATCAGCTGTAAAAAAAGTCTTAACAACACCTGAGAAAACAAAAAATATATTGAGCATGACTCTTAGATTGTCAGAAATACATTTTTGCCAAAAAAAAAAATATATGATTAGTGATATGAAACTAAGAACTGCACAATCGGGCAGACTCGATAGACTGTGGGCCTTTTTCTGCCAGCAATTTCGTATGTTCTCATGTTTATTGCCAACTAACAAATACTGCTGCTTTAATTTGTTTTTTGTGATTTCTGATCCCAAATTTTGAAGATACTTGTTTTAGGATTCTCCTTATAGCCATAACGTGGAATTTATAGTATATTGGCCAAAATGTCATTTCGCACCAGAGATGTGAAAACACATTTCATCCAGGATTTTAAAATTGACACATGTCACATTTATGAGGCAGTATAGAAAAATGACTATGTTGAAAGGTTGGAATAAAAATATTGAAAATTAGTAAAGTTACGAGTGAACATTGAAATAGTGTAATGTTCAGTCATAGCCTGGGCATTTTACCATATTTGTACACCAAATTTTCAGCATAGCCTTCTTATTACCCCCACCTAATGAATGTGGTAGGTAAAATTTTTAAAATCCCCAGCAAAACGTCATTCCATGCCACAGGTACTAAAACACATTTTGGTCAGGGTTTGGAAAATGACAGCTGTCACATTCATGAGGTACTGTGAAGAAATGGCTATGTTAAAAAGATGGGAGTTAAAATACTGAAAATTACCAAAGTTATAAGGCTGCATTGGTAGATTTCAACATAGGCTCATAACTTTGGTGCTTT
The DNA here is from genome assembly GCA_016271365.2 of Neoceratodus forsteri. Lineage (NCBI taxonomy): Eukaryota > Metazoa > Chordata > Ceratodontiformes > Ceratodontidae > Neoceratodus > Neoceratodus forsteri. The sequence continues at coordinate 1,759,958,334 of CM057456.1, read as the reverse complement.
TTAATATTTTTGCACCAAACTTTCAACATACTGTAGCCTTCTTATGACCCCATCTCATGGACAAGTGCAGAGATAATTTTCAACTCCTGCATGAAAGGTGATTTTGTACAGCAACTGGGAAAGCACCTTTCCCTTTTTGGATGCAAAAAAAAATTTTGGCCAGGATTTGAAAAATGACAGCTGTCACATTCATGAGGTGCTGTAAAGAAATGCCTGTGTTGAAAATTTGCGGTCAAAATATTTGCAAATTTCAACACAGGCTCATAACTTTGTTGTTTTTTAATATGCTTACACCAGATTTCAACATAGCCTTCTTATGAGAGCCTTCACTAAAAATATCACCAACAGCTTAATCTGGTTCAATTTCAGTTGGTTACCATCTGTATCACCCCTACCCCGGTCACCCCTGAAAAAGGGACTTTTAGTTTCAGTTGGCCTACCAGGTCAACAAAATTCAATAAATAAATAAAATAAATGACCCCATATCATGAACAAGGACAAAGAAAAGTTTTAACTCCTGCCCAAAAAGAGATTTTGCGCAGTGACAATATACTATAAATTTAGTCTAATGTCCCAGATTCCTTTCAGGACAGATTTTCCTAATGTCATTGTAATTGTTCATAAGGTGGGGTCCCAAAAAGGGTATATTGAAAATTTGGGGCAAACATGTTCAAAAATAGCCAAGTTATGCCACTATGTTCAAAACCCCATTGAAATACATTGAACTGCATACCTGATTTCCTCAGTTTATGGTCCGGTTTTGAAGAGTGAAGACGACTCTGAAGTCTAGAGAAGATTACAGCGTTAGACCCCCAGTGGCTAAGTAAGGGCTTGAGTGGCATGGGGTGGTGAGTGCTGAGTAGGAGGGTCGAGTGGGAGGACTAACAGCACAACAGACAACAATGAAAGAGTTTTCTGTTTTACAGGTTTAAAAAAAGTAAGGGATGGTGTTCTATATTGCAGGTGATGATACTGGAGGATTGGGCACCCCCAGTGTTAGTGTTAACTTTATGAGGGGTTGGGGGGTTGGTGCTGAGAAGGAGGGTTGGGTGGGGGGAACAGTTATGGGGCACCTGCAACAGACATCGATGGATGGTTTTCTTTATCGCAGGCAATTTATAAATAAAACTAAAATTTAAAAAACTATGAGGTGGTGACACTGGGGGATTAGGCACCCCAGGTGACAGTGTTATGTTTTTTGGGGGTGTGGGTGTTGAAAGGGAGGGTCAGATAGGGGGGAACAGTTCCTGGGAACAGTTACAGAGGCGCCAGCTACAGCCATCAATGACCAGTTTTCTTTGTTATAAGCTGCTTGTAAAAATAAAATAAAAAAACTACAAGGTGGTGACACTGGGGGATTGGGCACCCCCAGTATCAGTGTTGTGTTTGGGGGGTGCTGAGAGGGAGGGCCAGATGAGGGGGACAGTTACAAGGGGGCCAGCAACAGACATCAATGGCCAGTTTTCTTTCTTACAGACTGACAGGCTCCTAATGTTGAAAGACGCTCAGCTGTTTGCTGACCGGCTTCATGCAAATAAAAGGACTGAAGCCCTCTCTGATTGGAGTGGGTTTGGTCCTTTGTAGTACATGAAGTTTCCGCCCAGCAAGCAGCAACTGATGTCAGGACCACAGCAAGTGGTCATTGGGAAGATAGATAGATAGATAGATAGATAGATAGATAGATAGATAGATAGATAGATAGATAGATAGATAGACAGATCAATAGACAGATCGATAGACAGACAGACAGACAGACAGATACTTCATTTATATAGCACCCATTCCCAGAGGCTCATAGCACTTAACAAGCTTTTAAAAACAGGCAATACAAAATTCCAATAACACACTGCAGAATTTAATATAAAAGAGTCACTCTATCTACAAATTAAAACAACAATCAGTACACTGCATGACCTTCTGTTTAAAATACATTATGTAGGTCATAAGCTTGATTAAAAAGAAATGTTTTCAGCCCTTTTTTAAAGGTTTCCACTGAGGATGCCTCCATTAAATGTCATAAAAGTGAGTTCCACAGGGTCAGTGAGGCAACTGAGAAAGCACGATCCCCAGAAGGCTGCAACCTAACCCTGGGAAACACCAGGAGACAACCCTTGGAGGAATGGAGAGTGCAAGGTGGGCAGTAAGGAACCAGGAGGTCTTCCAGGTAAACTGTCAAGCCCCTGCTTTTGTGAACTGCAATGGGCTTGGCTGTGATACACCCCTGATGTCCTCTATTCCTTGCCAAAAAAAACATTGAGAGCGCAAGCGCAGCCAACGTGAAAATGTCAAGTAAGTCCTAGGTCAGTCTAGTAATTTTACGCCCAAGACATAAATATTGATGGAGTTAACTGCAGTAATCCTATCACTATAGCTAATGCCTTCAATCAAAGTTTCGCTGACCTCTCTGCTTACACAAGGGCCTTTTCCTCACCCCCTGTCGCTCCCCCTTGCTCTTCCATCACTGATGCCTGCTTCTATCACCACCTACTCCCCTTTTACCTCAAAGTGATCACTTGTGGAGAGGTTCACAGACTCCTTATGCAAATTCCTATATCAGAGTCTGCCAGCTCTGATAAAATAGAGCCTAAAATACTGAAGATTGCTGCTGCGGAACTTGCCCCTCCTGTTACAAGAATCTTTAACCTGTCCCTTACAACACATACGGTCCTTCATATCTGGAAATCTTCACATGTTGTTCCAGTTTACAAAAAATATGACTGTATGAACAATGGCAACTATAGGCCAACCACGATTGTACCAGTACTCGACAAATTGCTCAAAAAATTGGTTGCCTCCAAACTGACTGACTACCTCACCAAACATAACCTCCTGTCTCTAGCACAGCGTGACTATAGGAAAGACCATAGCACTACTACTGCCCTCCTGTTACTAACCTCCTCCATCTCCACCACCATGGACAGGGCTGAACTCACTGGTACAGTCTTCATTGGCCTTACTAAGGCCTTTAATTTGGTCAGCCGCACCCTACTCAGTGGGAAACTAAGTGCCTTGGGCATCTCTTCCACTGCCCTATCATGGTTATAAAGCTACCTGGATATCAGGCACCAGAAAGTAGAATTTCGTCACACCCTGTCTAACCCAGCAGCTTCTGCAGTTTGGGTCCCTCGAGGCTCCACACTGGGACCCCTTCTTTACTCTTTACACATAAACTCAATCCAGACTAGTTTTAGGCAGTGCACTTCAGTCCTATATGCTGATAATTGTGTCTTCTTCATGAGCTCTCGCAACACCCCAGATTCAGATTGTCAACTCTCTTCTGGCCTTCAGTCAGTACAAGCATGGCTCCACTCAGACAGGCTTCTTATGAACACTACTAAGACCCAAGCCATGCTTTCTGGTTCATCCCCAAGGATAAAAATGTGCCATACCATACCCCACTAGCAGTAGCATGTATTAATAGAACATGTTATTACACAAGGTCCCTGCACCCTAATTGGTACCCTCAGAGGTACACCGTAGACAGCCTGCACTTAAGCATATGTTATACTAACATATAGGGCTAAGGGCATCTACCGTACAAGAGTAGATGTCAGGATATGTATGCATATTGTTGTAATACACTTTGCTTGCTAATACATATATTCTTCTATGTATTTTCTGTGTATTTCTTACTTGTAAGATGCCAAGGCACCTGTGTCCTTGGAGTAATTATGATATATAAGTTGGCATTGCCACCTTTTGGTGATTTGTACTATTACATTGAGTTATGTAAGACTCTGTATAAGAACGCTTTTGTTCACAAACTGATGACTATACAAAATTGTATAATGTTATCTTGGACCGTGAAGCCACTTCTAATTTAGCCAATAGGGCTCATCTCTGTAACTAAAAATGTTTCTATCTTACAGTAACCATAGTAATTATCATAGGTATATAATGTGATACACTAGTCTTGTACCTCAGAGAGCCCAAGAGACACAAAGAAACCTTGAGGTATAGGGAACACTTAGCACTGGCTCCCGGTTCGTATTGGTAAGAACTGCTTAAGGCAACTGTGATTTTATCCTTTGGTAGTAATAAACAAGTTTATTACTCTTATGCAACGTGTCTGTGATTACTTGCATTCCCAATATTGCCAAGAACCTGAGAGTGAGGTTTAGACCTCTTAACAATGTCTTGCCACAGTCTCCTCTTTTCACTATGTGGGAGATACACTTGACACCTCTTTGGACTTCTCACCTCATATCTCTGCTGCATGTAAGGCTGTAAACTCCAAACTGGGGCTATCCTATAAGATCAGAGAAAACTTTACACCCATATCACCATTGCCTGGTGCATCCTGCTCCCCAAACTGACCTATGGGATGTCAGTCTACTACTCAGCCTCCAAAACTGTTCTACAAAAATTGAATACGGCCCATAACAACACTTGCAGGTCTGTCTTGGCCACAAACATATACACATACCATTGTGACCATTACAGTAAACTAAGATGGCTTCCTCCACCAGCCTTGTACAAATTTACCATGGGAGGTGTAATACATGCTGCTGTGACTAAGCCATCCCCATGTCCCTTTCAGTGCTATTCATGCCTGATAGCCAATCCTATCCACCAATGTCTAATGTCCCAGGTTCCTTAAACATATCCAAAACCAAGACAAAACTAGAAGAAATGTCCTTATCCTACTCTACTTCCACACTTTGGAATGTCATCCTGATCAAGGTATGTCAGCGTCCCTCCAGCCTAACCTTCAAAAGAGAGTACCACACTCTTATTAACCAGGCTTCTGTGTGTACCTATCCTTAGGCTGCTAGTCATTGTGTCACCTTGCATATTTTGGCTGAACACCATACTAATGAATGTTAACTATCCCTGTATCTTGATTGTAGGTATACTATTGCACATAGTACTGTTATCTTGCACAATGCCCTTCACATATTGTATATTTTGTATTATTTCCCTTGATCCATTTATTTTCCTGTACTACTGCCTGGCTATATGTACTGCACCCTGTTTCTTCTTATTTGTGTACTGTTGTGATTACCTCCTATGTTGTAATCTCCCAGGTCATGCCTGAAAATAGACAAATGTTCTGTCTAGTGCACCTACCTGGTAAATAAAAAATTAATATTTAAATACAAATCTGCCTTCCTTTATTTTTTATTAGTAATTTTAATCTCTTTTTTTTCTGTATCACTTAATTTTTTTTCCCCAGTCCTATTGCCACTTGACAGTAGACTGGAGCCTAAAAAGTTATTTCCAAGTCCAAATGACCTGAAAATGGAAGTGTTTCCCTTAACCTTTATAAAATAACTTCCCCACTTCCTTATTTCATTTTTATGCTAATTTTTCACCCATTGCTAAAGTGGGTATACAGTATATACTGGTACATTTATAAGACCATAATCCATGATAAATGGTCCAGCCTGGCCAGGGAGGACTTGAGGCAGTAAGTATAGTGCACCATGCTTTGGGGGGGGAGACTTTATGGATGGCATTTATGTGGTTAGAAAAATAAGGGAGGTGGTCTAGACAGACACACACTTATGGGGTGTTTCAACATTTCTCAATAAGTTGCATAAGTATTCCTGGATCCAGCACATAGGTTTCAAAAACAAATGACTATGAGTTACAATACTCTTTTGCATTGCATTATGACAAAATTGCAAAAGCATTCCAGCTGAGTTGCAAAATTATTTTTAAACGTTGCTCTTGAGTTGATTAAGTGACGTGAAACAACATCACAAATACAATGTGAGTTGCCCAGCCATTACCAGCTTAAAAACATGTATCCTGGATTTTAGGGGGGCAGACTTTGGAAAAATGGGGAGATACTTGAAAGAGGCATTAAGGGGAATGGGGCAGGAATCGGGGGTTGGGGAACAGTGGGCAGTATTTAAAATGGGGATTACAAGAGCAACAGAATTATGCATTAAGCAGGTTAGCAAGAGGAAAAGGAAGAGGAGACCATTATGGTTTTCCAAAGAGGTAGCAAAGAAAGTGAAAGCCAAAAAGATTGCATTCAGGCAATACAAAAAGACACAGGCAGAAGGGATAGGGAGAAGTACCAGGAGAAGCAAAGGGAGGCAGGGAGGTCAGTAAGGGAAGCCAAAGCTCAGACAGAAGAACACATTGCAAAATCAGTGGGTAGAGGGGACAAAACTTTTACAGGTACATAAGTGAAAAAAGAAAGGCAAAGGGAGGGATAGTGAGACTGAAGGGGGAGGATGGGGGCCGTGTGGAGGATGACAACAGAAAAGCTGACATATTGAACAAATATTTTGCTCAGTCTTTACTGAGGAAGAGGAGGGTAATGGGTCTGAAGGGAGTACAAGGGGTGAGAATGGTGCAGAATGGACACAAGTCCTTTGCACGAGAGAGGTCCTGAAGGAACTGGAAGTAATAAGAGTTGATAAAGCAATGGGGCCAGATGGGTGCACCCAGGTCCTTAAAGAACTAAGAGAGGTGGTGGCTGAACCTCTGGCTATCCTGTTTAGCCGATCACTGGAAACAGGGGAGGTACCCAAAGACTGGAGGATAGCAGATGTAGTCCCCTTATACAAAAGTGGGAACAAAGAGGAAGTGGGGAACTACAGACCAGTCAGCCTCACCTCTGTAGTGGGGAAGATCAGGGAAGCACTACTGAAGGAGAGATTGGTGGAACATCTGGTTGTCAATGGACTACAGGACCCAAGGTAGCATGGTTTCACCAGGGGGAGGTCATGTCAGACCAACCTCATTGAATTTTTTGACTGGGTGATTAGGGAGGTGGATCAGGGGAGGGCAGTGGACATGGCCTATCTGGACTTCAGCAAGGCCTTTGACACTGTGCCACATAGAAGACTATTACACAAACTGGGGAATATGGGTGTGGGCAGGACAGTAGTGTGGTGGGTAGGTAACTGGCTGGGCGGCAGGACACAGAGGGTGGTGGTAAATGGCTGTCACTCCACAGAGTGAAGAGTGACCAGTGGGGTACCAGAGGGATCAGTGCTGGGACCAGTCCTATTCAACATCTTCATCAGTGACATTGCGCGGGACCTAGAAGGCAGAATTACACTGTTCGTTGATGACACAAAGCTCTGTAACAGAGTAGACACACCAGAGGGTGTAGACAGAATGAGAGGGACCTGCAGAAACTTGAAGAATGGTCAGGGTTTGGCAGTTGAAATTCAATGCAAAGAAGTGCAAGATAATGCATATGGGGCACAAAAACCCTGGCACAATATATCAGTTGGGGGGTGAGGATATAGCATGCACCAAGCAGGAAAGGGATCTTGGGGTTATCATCTCTGATGACCTCAAGGTAGGGAAACAGTGTGACAAGGCAGCAGGTAAAGCAAATAGGATGCTGGGATGCATAGGCAGGGGCATCACCAGCAGGAAAAGAGAGGTCATAATTCCACTATACAAGACACTAGTGAGGCCCCACCTGGAGTACAGTATACAGTTCTGGAGACCTTATCTACGTAAGGACATAGACAGGGTAGAGAAGGTTCAGAGGAGGGCAACAAAGATGGTGCATGGATTGCATCACAAGTCCTATGAGGACAGGTTGAAGGAACTGAACATGTACTCCCTGGAGGAGAAGAGGAAGAGAGGGGATATGATAGATACATACAAATATCTTACAGGGAGGAACAGGGTGCAGGAATACACTATTTTTAAGCGAAAAAGATGTTCCAGGACTAGAGGGCATGGGATGAAGTTGGAGGGAGGACGATTCAGAGGAAACGTGAGGAAGAATTTCTTCACAGAACGGGTGGTAGACAAGTGGAACACCCTGTCAGAGGAAGTGGTGGGGCTGAAACAATCATGGATTTAAGAATGCATGGGATAGACATAAATGAATTCTGGAGGTCAGGGGTAAGGGGCAACAGACTTCTAGGAAAACATAAACTGAACTTACAAGCTCAAATGAGCAGACTAGGTGGGCCATAGGCCCTTATCTGCTGACACTGTCTATGTATCTATGTATCTATGTAAAAAATGCAAAGCCAACTTGTTGAGATGACATTTTAATGTCAATTGTGCTATTCTTTGCTAAGTGAAATGTGATGTGCTGCAATGTCCAATGTCTGTGTGAGACTGGCAAAAAACAGAGGAGGTGAACAGGCCCTGATCCATCCCCTGCAGGACAGCTTTGAACCTGAAAAGGGGGGATATGGTGAAATGGGTATTACAGAAGCCAGACTGAAATGAGGTAAGGGTGGAAGAGGAGTCAAGAAATGAGGAGAGTTGGGAGGGCACAAGTTCTTCCTTACCTTTGGCAAGTGTAAGAGAGATTCAACAGTAGTGCCCTGGGATGGAAGGATCACACCAGTAAGTAAAGGGGAGGCCTTTGGTGCTCTTCCAGATGCCAGGCTCCTTTCCCATGAGAACAATGAGGTTGTAGACAACAGAGATAGGGCAGCAATGAGAGGAGCAGGGAGACAGAGTAGCTTTAGAGCAGATCATCAAGACTATTGCTCTTAGAAGAGCTGAGGCTTAAGAATGACTGCCAGAGAAGTAGGAAAAAGGTGAAGACCGGGTTGAAGGTGAATAAACTGGTAACTAAGGAGGCAACCTAGAGAGAATCAGAGACAGTGGTGCTTACTAGTTTGAGGATTGGGTTACAGACAGATAGGGGTTCAAACAGGGAGTAAATTACCTTCAAGAATTTAAATGGGTGGCCGGCCCAGTGGTGCCAAGGGATGAGTCACTGTAAAGTACTTCACCTCATGCACTGCTGGTAACCCAGGTTTGGGAATGAGCTCAGGTCACCAAAGGTTGGTGGTGGAGATGGCTGGGAGAAGGACTAAGTAGCCACCTGGCAGCTGTCCTCTCCTGGACTGGGGTAGAGTGCTTCCTGGATTGCAGCTGACCACAGGTGGAGGCCAGGTGGCAGAGCTTGTTGTCTGGGATGCTGATGTAATGTCAGCTGGGTGGAAGGAGTGATGGTTCCAGAGAGCATGAATGCCTCCACGCATATGTGTCTTCTGCATTCCCATAGCTCTGGGACAGCCAGAAAACAGAAAAAGGGTCCTGAGGGTTGGTTAGCATGCTGCACACCTCTCGGGACCCACACCACCACCTGAATGCCTCCACACTCTCTGGATATGTGAACTGGTGGGGGGAGGATGGCCTTCCTTCTCTGACCCCGCCATGGGGGGCAATCCATGGAGGTCCCTGTGAGAGGGTAAGTTCACTGGAGGTGGCAGCTGGTCTGGGAGAGATGGACATAGAGAGACCTGGTTAATCCAAGTGGTAAAAAGCTGTATGGAGAAGAATTTAAATGGGGAGTTTAGGTTATTCATCATAATATGAAAGGTTGCATTGCTACTATAGAGCAATAAAGGTATCACACCTAAGGGTTATATGGATAGTTTTTTGCTTGATTTTGCAATGTGATGGAATATAAGGGATTATAATTGAACTTGAACTGTTTTCAGAAAAGGTTAGCAAATGGCTAAAGTAAATCTACTTTCCCAGCTGAAAAATAATCCATTTAAGAGAAGCTAAATGTAAAACCAGTTAGCATGCAGTCCCTCTCGCCATCTCCCCTAACCCTTGCACAGTGCACTTTATTCTGTTACCTGCCTATTTTTCTAGAGCTACATGCAACCCACCTGTCAACCCCCCATTAGGTGTGGCCAAACCATACATACATTTAGGTGTCTTTTATCTTTTGGGCATTAGGGGAATGATCCTGGGTTCTTAATTGTTTTCTGGGTCTCTTCTGTTGGCACATGGTGCCTCCATGCAGGGGACTCCTTCTTGCACACAGGGTATGATGGTGCATTCCTTTGAGAATGAACATTGACGCAGTGTCAAGTCTTTAGCAAGTAACTGGGTCCACACACATTCGGAGTGTTCAAGCACTGCAGCAAATTTATCGACAGGACATATACAAAGGTTATTGATGCATCATTCCCAGGGATTAGCAACAGTTCATATAAAACAGCTTTTTGAACTTCAGAATGTTGTACTGAATGTGGGACTCCCCTTCTGAGACATCCCAGTGGGCACTGTGTTGCACCCACACACACTGTGACACATTCCTGAACACTTGCATAATCTAATGACACTAGATTTTTGGTGTAAGTGCCCCGGCTCATACCTTCCCTTCAGTTGCTTTCTTGACCATACAGGCACTGTTAGTAACAAACTGATGGGTGGCCAGGCCTCCAGCTAAGGCCTGAAACAGCACTTCTTTGGATTAGAACTAGGTAATTCAAGTTGAACTAAACTCTCGTTGAGTCCGGGTGGCCATTTTGGGTCGGGTTCAGCAATGGTTGTTTCTAACGCTATATGGCGGCTACCAGACCCATGTAAGCTTCTCCATCCCCTATATTCTAGATTAACTTGCCCAACTGAACAAAGTCCCTCATAGCCAAAACAAAAGCTGGACTGTGCTTTATATACTTGGTAGCCCTGATATTGTCCTGGAAATTTTCCTGCTGCTGTCTTGAGCTAACACAACTCAATATTAAACAGTCACTTGTGTTAGCTGTACTGTAATCCAGACCTACATGGCTTTCTGCAGTGTAGTTTACCTCAGGACAGCTTTAATTTTTAAGAGTTATAGTAAAGTGTTCAGCTGTTCAGCCAGGGTCCATATGTTGGACCACTCTACAATACATCCATGGCATTCCAAACTATTTCCTATACCCGGTACTGAAAGACCATTTGTGCCTGGTGAACTCCAAACACATCACAACATGTAAAGTCATAAATGTATCATAAATTGTCTTAGTTATAGTTACACTAGTGCAAAACACTGGTGTTTCCTCCACCTGCTTCCTTCTCTCTCTCTCTGTCTCTTCTCATATAGACACAATCCTCCCTGCTTTGCTCTGGAGTACCTGTTGAAATAGAAACATAGACTTTGACAGCAGATAAGGACTGCTTGACCCACCTAGTCTGCCCATTTCCCTACCTATTGGATGAGCTGCAGATCCTAGTTAACCAACAGCCTACTTGTTCCTAACCCCACCAGAACTGCCTTATGTCTGTCCCACGCATTCCTGAATTCCTCCACTGTTTTTGATCCCACGACCTCCTCAGGAAGGCCGTACCATGCATCCACCACCCTCTCCATGAAAAAATACTTCCTCACTTTGTCCCTGAGCTTTCCCCCCTCTATCTTCAAATTGTGCCCTCTAGTTCTTGCATATCTCTTTTTCTGAATGTTGTTTCCCTCTTGGACTTTGTTTGTTCCCTTATGGTACTTGAAGGTTTCTATCATGTCCCCTCTCTCCCTCCTTTCCGCGAGGGTATACATATTAAGTTTCTTTAGTCTCTTTTCATATGGTTTCTGGTGCAGACCCTGCACCAATTTTTAGTTGCCCTCCTCTGGACTGCCTCCATCCTATCTATGTCCTTGTGGAGATGGGGTCTCCAGAATTGCACACATAACACCAGATGGGGACTCAACAACTGTCTGTACAGAGGGATAACAACTTCCTGCTTTCTACTGGTGATGCCTCTCCCTACACATCCCAGTATCCCCCCCAACCCTCCTTACTGGCCTTTGCACATTGCTTGTATAGCTGTAGGTCATCTGATATGACTACCCCAGGTACCTTTCCATTTTTGTTGTTATTTTTACCCCCATTGTGTACTCTTCCCTGGTTTTTGTTTCCCAGGTGCATTATGTTGCACTTCTTTGCATTGAATCTAAGCTGCTATACTTCTGACCATTCCTCCAACCTTGTTAAGTCCCTTCTCATCCTTTTCACACACACCCTTGTGTGTATTAACCCTGTTTCAGATATTTGTGTCATCTGCAAAGAGACATACTTTTCCTTCCAGTCCCTCTGCAATGTCATTTATAAAGACATTAAAAAGGACTGGTCCCAGTACTGACCTCTGCGGTACCCCACTAGTAACCCCCCTTCCTCCAGAGTGGACTCCATTTACTATTACCCTCTGTGTCCTGTTGTCCAGCAAATTTTCTACCCAGGCTGGCTACCTTGTTCATTAATCTTTTGTGTGGGACTGGGTCAAATGCCTTGCTAAAGTTGAGGTAGGCCATGTCCATAGCCCCTCCCTGGTCTACCACTTTGATCACCCAGTCAAAGAAATCTATTAGATTCGTCTGACATGACCTTCCCGCTGTGAATCCATGCTGCCTTGGGTCCTGTGCCTTGCTGGCCTCTAGGTACTCAACAATTCTTTCTTTCAGAAATGATTCCATCATTTTCCCTACCAGTGAGGTAAGACTAACAGGTTTGCCTGCCTCTGCTTTGCTCCCACTTTTGTGAAGGGGAATCACATCTGGCCTCCTCCGGTCCTCAGGTACCACACCATACCCCCATGATTTGTTAAAAAAGGTAGTCAATGGTGTCACTAGTTCTCCCCTTAGTTCTTTTAGAATTCTGGGGTGAATCCCATTGCTTTGTCCACCTTCAGTGTTAGGAGTTCTTTTAGAACTTTTTCTTCTGTGAATGGACTGGTATCAACCCTCCCAACCCCATCAAAAGTGCTTCTATTGATTGGATTAAGTACCTCACCCTCCTCTTCTTTTGTGAATACTGAGCAGAAATATTCATTCAGCATCCCTGCTTTTTCACTGTCACCCTCTGCCTACCCACCCTCCCCTTTATTAAGCCTCACTATCCCTCTCTTGGTCTTTTTCCCTCCCTAATGTACCTATAAAAGGTTTTAGCCCACTTCTTAAATGAGTTAGCTATCTTTTCCTCAGTTTGGGGCTTTGCTATTCTGACTGCCTTCCCTGCTTCCTTCTGCTTTAGCTGGTACAATTCTCTGTCCTGCTTCTTCTGTGTTTTCTTATACTTCCTGAATGTTATCTTTTTCTCCCTAACCTTTCCCGCCACCTCTTCGAGAACCATAGTGGATTTTTCCTTCATTTTGGTTCGTTTATTTGCTTCACACAAAAGCTTGTTGCCTTTGTGATTGCAGTTTTGATGTTTCCCCATTGTTCCTCCACCCGTCCTTCTTGCCTATTTGCTAGTACTTTTCTAAGGCACTCTCACTTTTTGCCAAAGTCAGCCCTCCTAAGGTCCAATACCCTCACTTTTGTATAGCTTGACTCTACAGCTCTGTTTATCATAAACCACACAGTTTGGTGGTCACTTGTTCACAGATGGCTACTCACTTCTAAATCTGAGATCCTTTCTCCATCCCTGTTTGAGAGTACCAAGTCTAAGATTGCTCCCTCCCAAGTGGGCTCCAACACTAGCTGTCTGAGACATGCCCCCTGTAGGGCATCAAGAATGACCCTATTCTTGGATGTGGCTACAGTTGAAGCGCTCCAACTAAAATCTGGCATATGCAGGTCCCCCATCAACAATATCTCCCCTTTTTCTGCCATCCTAATGATGCCTTCTATCATTTCCTTGTCCATTTCCTCCCCCTTAGATGAGGGTCTGTATACAACCCCCATGCAGATTGTGGTGTCATTTCCCATCTGTAGGGTGACCCACAGTGCCTCCTCTCCTCCCTGTTCACCCTTTAGTTCTGTTGCTTTGATCCTTTCCCTTACGTAGAGAGCTCCTCCTCCTCCTCCTCTTCTACCCTACCTGTCCCTCCTGTAGATTGTGTACTCTGGTATGTTGACATCCCAGTCATGGTTCTCTCTGTACCATGTTTCTGTGACTGTCACAATATCCAGGCTTCCCTTTTCCAGCAAGGCCACTAGTTCAGGGAGCTTGTTACCCAGAATACAGGAGTTGGTATTCATTGCCCTCCATTTTTTGATGGCCTTACCCCTTTTAGCACCATTCCTGTCCTTACTGCTGCTGCCTTTTTCTCCATTTACCCCAGCCCTTTTCCCTATTTTTCCTATCAACTTTTTGATTTTGGTGTGTACCTCTTCTAACTACCCTGTTTTGTGAGGGGGGGGCTGGGATTTTTCCTGTTCTTTTCAGTGCCTTCCACCTTGGCTAGTTTAAATGCTTGCCAATGAAGCATTTAAACCTATCACCTAGGATTCTGGTTTACCTCCTGGACATGTGCAGACCATCACGCCAGTATAGGCCTGTATCTCTCCAGGTGGACCTCTGGTCTCCAATGAAGCCAAAACCCTGAGTTCTGCACCAGTTTTTCAACCACTGATTGAATCCCATGGTGCAGAGCACCCTAGCCTCACCCGTGTCATAGACAGGCAGCACTGCCGAGAAGGTTGCCATGCATGTTACTTGTCTAAGGCCTCTCCCCAACTCCACAAACTCCTCCTGCACTGCCCTGATCCCATTCCCAGCCAAGTCATTTTCCCTAGGTGGACAATAACATCCAGCTCTGTCCCCCATGCAGCTGCTCCCATGACCCTGAAGATTCACTCCCTGTCCCTCCAAGCCATAGCACAGGACAGGCACCTTACCTCCCTCTCCCTACCCTCCCACAGTTCTACCCCCCTAACAATTGAGTCCCCTACCAGGAGCTGTTTCCTTCCTCTGTGGGGTCCCGTGCAACCCTTCTGTGGGTCTCCTTTGTGGAGATTCTCAGCATCCTCCTTGGTCTCCACTGCAGGTGTCTGCATAGAGGAACCACACTCTGCCAGAATGGTGTATGAATAGTGGAGAGGTACAACTGGAGGGATGCACCTCTCTTTCACCACCCTCACCCTCCCTGAGCCGACCTTGGTCCAACCGCTCCTCTTTCTTGGCAACCTCTGAGGCAGTTGTGGCTACCTTGGTGGTCCCTGGGTGGGAGAGAAGGTCCCCCGAATCCTGGTCAACTCAGCCTGGAGACGAAAAATGCTTGGGCTTTCTTACTCCCTTGGACAGTCAGTGGAACTCTCGCTTCCCACAGTGAGTACCAATGACAATGCTCCAGTTGCTGGCTGTGGGAAATGGCTGGTTCATGTTATCAGAAATCCATTGAAGGTGCATGCAATACATAAATAAACAGTTTGTGGGCTGTGTGCACATTACATCAAAGCTGTCGGCTAAGCGTTGTTTTTTTTTTTTTTTTCAAAATGACTCCAACATTTCACCCTGACCTTTAGGACTTTTTCAAGGGGAATTATTTCAGGTTTCTAAAAAAGAAAACAGCATAGTATTCCATTACCATGAATTAATACTCTATATTTACACTGAAAATTTAAGGAGCTTCTGACGCCTCAAAGAAAACTTTTAAAAATATAATAATTAAGTACAATTCTGCCTGCATTCCATTTCTGTTTTGTATATTTCCCCTCTCCATTATTTATTACTAAGGAATTTTGCATGAATATATGATCTTTATCCCTTAGAGTTCAGTTAGAGTCCATCTGCCTCTATATCTTACTCTCTACTTCAAGTCATAATCTTGTGTTGTCACATCACAATCTGTTGCCATGTGAGTAACTGTGATGTCACAAGCAGTGCATTATGGCTTCAGGTAGGGAGAAATCAGCAGGAATAGATAAACTTTTCAGGAGCAAAGGTCCTGTTTTCATGCAAATGACCTCAGTAATAAATAATGGGGAGGAAGAATGTAGCGCTAATGGGAAATACAAGCTGGACTATGTCTAATATTAGGTTTTGTTAAAGTTCTCCTGAATGTGTCACCAGCTCTTTAAAGTATCTTACTTATTCATTACTGCTACTGTACCTTTAAATATAGCGTTGTCCTGCTTACATCAGGAATTCTCTGTTATAATCACATCACACTGGTGTTCTTATGCTGTCATAAATATAGACATTTAATTTATTTACAAGCTTTATCTCCCAATTTATGCACAGCTTAAACATTCTAATATGGAAATTGACTCCTGTACAGTATATGCCACTTATAACGGACCGAAATGTGCAATGGCATTTCAACCTTTCTCAGCAGCATCCATTTGATCCAAATTGCAGTCCAGAACCCTGAAAAGAAAATGTATTTTGTTAGCACAGTATCAGTGCCAGATGATGCGCACAGCAATGTGATTACAGCTCTTTTTTGAGGTTGTATTTGCTGTGCAGGCATCCAAGGCACTACTATTTAGAGTCTAAAACATAACTTTTATTGAACAGTTTAAAAGCAAGGGAGTTTAAAAAAAAACCAAAACTTGCATGCTGTGTGGCATTAATCCAGTCCTGGCTCTGGTTGCTTGAAGAACTTGATATTTTTGGTCTGCACCTTTGGTTTCTCCTCATATCTTCTCCAGTGCTTGGTTGATCATGCCATGACCTCCTAATCCTGCAGCAGGTCCTCCAATTGCTCCATGGCATGCCTTAGGGTGAGGAGGGCATTCTGAACATCTCAGGAAGAGACAGCAACTTCAGGCTCCTCCACAAACTCCTTGCTGTCATCTTCACCCTCCAGGACATCCTCTGAGTGTTACCCTCTGGCCGCATCAGCAATGTAATTGTTGGGGGATTGCGGGTCTTCTCCTTCCATGGAGCAAATTACCTTGAATTCTTCTGCATCGAGACCTGGTGGTGGGATGGTGTCTTCATGGTCAAGATCCTCTGGAACTTTGGAATCACTTGGGGCTAAAATCCTGCTTTCCAAAAGCAGTTAATAATCGTTTCCGAAGTGACACACTGCCACGATTCCTCCATCAAGCAGACAGCATCCAGCAGGTTAATTTTTTTAACACATTCTGCTACAGTCAGGTCTTGATCATTGTCCAGGATAGTCAACATCCATGCCTTCATGTTACAGACATAGTGGCACTTAAAACTGTAAATGATGCCCTGGTCCATGGACTGTACAATGCTTGTGGTGTTGGCAGGAAGAAAAATTAGTTTAATGTTCCTTAGCCCAGGAACTGCTGGATGGCCACAAAAATTGTCTAGGCAAAGGGCAAACTTATGCCCCCTAAGCCTCCGATCCCAAGCACAGAGCCATTCAGTAAAAATGTCTCCTGTCATCCAGGCAGTTCTATTAGCCCTGTAGATGACAGGAGGATAAGACAACCCCCGAAAACATCGGGGGTCAAGGACTTTCCAATGACCAGCAGCTGGCATTCTTCGCAGCCTGTCATATTGCATGTCAGTAGGACTGACACCCTCTCCTTAGCCTTTTTTAAGCCCATTGGAGTTTTGGACTTAAAGGAGAGGGTGCCATGTCCTACACACCAAAAACAGAGCTCCTTTTTGTCAGTGTTAAAAATATCCTCTGGTGGCCCAGCCCAGTGGTAGCCGAGGGCTGAGGCATTGGATGCCACACCTCATACTATGCCGGTAACCTGGGTTCAGGAATGGACCCAGGCAATCGGGGGTCAAACGGGGGTTGGAGGATTGAGCATCCCAATGGATGCTCTCCTCCTCCAGGGTGGGTTACTAGGTTACTCCAAGCACCTGTAGCTCCTCTCCTGGTGGAAGCATGGGAGGTAGGGGCACATGGCTCTCTGGAGCCGGGGGAGGGAGGACGCTGTTGGGCGCTTGACAACAGCATGCATTAGCACATCATTCATCTGGACGAATGTCCTCTGCACTGACATCCTCAGAGGATGGGGAGAAAATGGAAGAAAAATTAATATACCCCTGGCTGAGCAAGCATGTGAAACCAGGGGGATCCTGGTGGCAGGACCTGGCGGATGGAGTAGAAGGGGGTACGAGGCCCTGTCTGAAGCCGAGGATATGGGCAAGTATAAAAAAATATATATATCCTCTGGTGAATGGCCACGGAGGAGAAAGAGGAGCATGTCTCGAATCCAGGCAGTTGTGCTGTCAGAATCTGCACTCTGCTTCTCACCATGTATTTTTTTGAAGCATATGTTGTGCCTATGTTTCCACCAGGTAAGCCAGCCATCAGTGGGTTTGAATTCTGGCTTACACAACGTGACTGCCAGCTGCTGAGCCTTTTGCAGGAGCAATGAACCACTAATTAGGGCTTCCCGACCCCGAGCATTAGAAAACCATCTAAGAAGGGCCTCCTCCACATCTCTGTCTTTGCCCTCTCTTTTGCGTTTCCTATCTGGATTATGGTTGGCATGCCAATCAGCTGTAATCTGGTCCTTAGCCTTCATTAGGTCACACATGGTGGCGGAGAGATCGCGGAGGCTCATTTTAGGAAGACTGTCTATTTCCTCAGGGATCTGAACTTTCCTTGTCAAGGTGAGCCCATTTTGTTTTATCCCAGCCATCTCCATAGCACAGCACAGCACAGCAAACAATGCTAGCCACACTAGACACCAGCACTCAAAAGCTGCAAATTACTCTGCCGCTTTTAAGCACCTGCTAATTGCAACTGCGTATCGCTTAACTGCGGGCAGAGTGGAGCATCAAGGTTGAATTGAATGTTTGTTAGAGGCTACTTTGGGCTTCCAAGTGGGCAGTATAGGCGGCGACCACAGTTCATCTAAATACTAATTTTTAACATTGAGGGTATATTTTTTGCCTTTTGGTTATGGGAATTTGGATGGATTAACTGTCGGTCCGGCTTATCCATGGGCATCTTAAGTGGTGCATACTGTACTTACATCATGCTGAAAGCAATGACTTCCCTGTCACCCAGTCACTAATCAGTGCTCTCCCTGCTCATGTTTTTAAATACGTTTCAATGGTCTATGCAACCAGTATAGTGTTATGCTTGTGCAACTGTGTTACTTAGGTTTTGGCCATTCGCACTCTCTACTCCGGAGGAATTACCACCCTGTAGGGGTACCAAAGGCAAGGAACCCTCTTGAGGTTTCCACCCCAGCGGTGCCGCTGGATGATTTTCTTAGCTAAAGATACCTTAGAAAGGATCCCAAGGGGAGAGATGCTGCCATTGGAGGAGGAGGGAAGGATGGCGGGCAAAGAAAAAAGTGTTTCAGAAGGAGACTGAGGGGAACTGCTTATATAGCTCAGGAAGTAGGAGTGGCTGGTTGCTTGTCCATCGCACCAAAGGTGAAGCTTCCAAGTCAATGAACTATGCAGCCAGTATAGTGTTATGCTTGTGCAACTGTGTTACTTTGGTTTTGGCCATTCGCACTCTCTATTCCAGAGGAATTACCACCCTGTAGGGGTACCAAAGGCAAGGAACCCTCAAGAGGGTTCCACCCCTAGAGGTGCCACAAGACGATTCCCTTGGCTAATGCTACCTTAGGAAGGATCCCAAAAAAGGAGGTAGTAGTATGAAGAGTATAAGCAATCAGTTATTGTGAGACATTATACTGGATAAAGCATCAGGCAGCTTGATAATGTAATGGAATGTTCAGGTTAGCAATGGCATGGGGGTCTGGTCTTGTTTGAATAAACTTTTGTGCATTTTGCAGCTATTTCCAGTGTTAAGAGTGCTCCTTTAGCTAAATTTCTGTCAGTTCATTTGAGGTTAACCGCCTCCAGCTGGAGCACCACCTCGTAGTATTTGCGCTTTTTCATTCTGTTTTTTACATAGCAATGGCATGAGTTTAATGGGTTGCAAGAGGGAATTAGGGGACCTCCTAAGGAGAGAGGGAATGGCAGTAGGAACACCACCCCCCTCCATCCAACAGCGGATCCTGCCAACGGAACTAGGGAACACTACGCTAACTAACAGTTATGACCTGAGACACGGAGGTGAGAAAGAAAACCCTTTGAGGAGGAAATCTCTGGGGATCCAAGGCCTAGGTCGCCTTCCCTCCATGCTTGGGATATTTTATTTAGTGATGACTCTGCTGCTGCAATTTGGAAACCCAATTAAAGGAAGGTGGAAAATATTCAAATTTTGAGGAAAGCTCTCACTCTGTCCTTCTGACAGGTCGCCATGGAGGGTTGAGAGCCGCTGTGCTCTGCAACAAGCCACCTCCAAGATGGGAGGAGGAGAGTAATAACCACCAAGGCACTCACCCGGCCTACCAATCTAAAAACAAACTTGGTGAACCAGAGGCAGTTATAGGGAGAATAGCTTTGAAGGGTGCCTCCTCGCTCAGGTGCTAAAGAGGTCCCCGTGAGATACCCCAGCCCTTCAGAACTGAGTCTTAACTTCTACAACTTGAGGTGCCATTGGTACAGTTAATGATTGAAGGTTCACCCTGAGCGAGTACATTCCCAGCTATGGGCCAGGTGAGACAGACCCCACCCCCAAGCTTCGCATGTTCAAGCTGTGGACTCAGGTGCAGAGCGAGACGGTCAGCTGCAGGAGAACCCTGCACCAGAATGGTATGGTTGGCATGCCCCAGAGACTGATTAGGAGCTGAATGAGTGTTGAGTGCTGAAATTGCTGGGCAGATAGCAGGGAGCATTGAGCAATGATGACATAACCAGGAGATGGTCTGGAGGTAGTGCAATAAGTCAGGGTAGTTCAGTAGGGCAGGGTAACAATGGTTGGACCTGCATGTAGGTCAATAAGCAGTAGGAAATGACAAAACTGCACATAGGTCTGCAAAACATAGTAGCAATGGTGAGACATGAACATAAAGGGAGAAGCAGCACTATGACAGTGGGGCAAGCCAGCCAGGCATTCAAAAGCCAATGAAGGTGACAAATCCCTTGAGGATTTTCAGCAGTGAAGACAGAATGTACAACATAAGTCATTAGCCACACAGGGCCATGACTCCCCAAACACTTCCAAGTCCCCACCATAGGAAAAACAAGAAAGTAATGGAAAGAGTCGAGAACCACATGCAAATATTAAAGCTAGTTTATGGCATCAGCAATAGCTTAGCTGACCTCAGAGTATAACAGCAGTGTACAAACATGGAACAGCATCAGCACTGAATAACTATGAGTGGTATTATTGTATAAGCATGGAATGGAGGGGAGCACAATGGTCTGAAAGCAGCTATGACCATGTGGGAGGTAGATTAAGCTGGGAAAATGTGATTGAGCTGCACAGCAAGGGTTCAGAGGGAGCCTGAATCAGGTGAAAACAGTTAGGCGTGTATCATGGGGAGCAGCTTGGATAGAGTAGAATACAGGTACTGATTGCAATAGCAATGTGGGTAACTGAAAGCAAGTAGCTTGAGCTCTAAAGGAGCAAATGGTAGGAGCTTAGAAACTAAATCCCCCCAAAAATAAAACAAAAACAAAACAAAACTAAGACACACAAACACAGAAGAAACAGGGAAGGGACAAAAAGAAGCACACAGCCCGAGGTATAATATGAACCAGAAGCAGAAGAAGAAAATGCAGAGTCCAGCAGAAAGACTCAGCAAGGTGGGGGGCGCAGGCCCCAGCCAGCTGCAAAGAACAAACGGACAGAGCCTCCAGCTGGCAAAGAAAAAAGTGCCTCAGAAGGAGGCTGAGGGGAACTGCTAATATAGCTTAGGAAGTGGGAGTGGCTGGCTGCTTATCCATCGAACCAAAGGCGGAGTCTTCCAAAAAATTAACTGACTTCATTTTTACAACTTAAATATTCATCTTCATGGTTAAACAAACATTAGCAACTCATTTTTATGTTGATTGCGCACATGCACAAGAAACATGTTGTGGCAGCTTTCTCCACAAGCAGGTTGTGGAGGCGTGGCACTGTTGTGCCCAATGCCCCCACAGCCTGCAAAGGCTTGTCCCCCATCCCCCAATGCTGTGGCATGCTGCTGCTGACACTAGTTCAGCCAGCGTGCCGCAACTTTCTAAAAAATCAGCCGCTGCAATCAGGGGCCGTCTCGTCATTGCAGCGTCAGCCATCCGCTGCAATGAGGGAGCGACCTGTCATTGCAGGGTGGGCTGTAAAAACCCTGATATTGTTCATGAACATGGCAGCGGCTTGCCGCTGTGTTCACAAACAATATAAACCCCCCCCACTACCATGCTTAATTGCCGATGGGGCAATGTTGATTGTGCCGACGGGGGAGCCCACTCCCTGTTGGCATTATGTCAAACACTCCCCCCCACAATACTGTGTGCCGACGGGTTGCCCAATCCCCGTCAGCATAATGTGAACCCCCTTTGCTTGTGTGCCGACAGGGTGCCCAATCTCCGTTGGCTACTGGCCCCAAAAAGCAGTCGGGTGGCGTGAACCCCCTTTACTTGTGTGCCGACGGGAGCACACTCCCCATCGGCATTATATCAAACACTTCACCCCACTGATATTGTAGTGCCGACGTAAGTGCCCAGTCCCCATCAGCATAATGTGAACCCCCCCTTACTTGGTTGCTGACGGGGGGTGCCCAATCCCCCGTCGGCTACTGGCCCCCCAAAAAAAAGCAGTCGGGTGGCATGCTGGGAGCCCACCCCAGCGTGCCTATTGCCCCTGTGAAGAAAAAAACTGTCCCACAATGGTTTTATTGTTTTTAAACCTGTGAAATAAGAAAACTGTCCCTCGCGGTCTCCCTGGCCCCCCTCCCACCACCTGCACCCACCCACTGCGGACCCTACCTCCCCACACCCCCCCTCACCCCATATTTACCTCTGGAGTCTGGTGCGACGATCTTCTGTGGATCGGGAACACGTCTGCACTCTTCAAAGCCGACCGCGAACTGAGGAAATGCCGGAAAGCTATATAATGGTAGAAATAGGGTTTTTTCAACTTTAATGCATATCTCAGTAATTTTTTGGAATTTTTCCACCAAATTTTCAACATGGGGTTTTTAGGACCCCTCCTCATGAATTCTTGAACTGTCATGGTGTTATTCGGCTCCAAAAGGTGGTTTCGTGGTCACTGTGTGGAATCACTCTTCGGGGCCGATTAACGAAACGACAGTGACAGTGTTTATGAAGTGGGCTCTCAAAAAGCCTATGTTGCAAATTTGGTGGAAAAAATCCAAAAAATGACTGTTTTACGAGCGTGCGTTGCACAGTTGCTACGTACACTCGTAACTTCGCTAATTTACAAAATTTTCATGCCAGATTTTCAACATTGACATTTTGTCACACCTCCTTGTGAGCAGTACAGATGTCATTGTTCACATCCTGGCTGAAATGTGTTTTCGCACTTCCAGCGCAGAATATTGCAGTCGCTGTGCGAAATCAGTGTTCAGGACAGACTAAGAAAATGAGAGTGATACTGTTCATGAGCAGAGGTCCTAAAATGCCTATGTTGACAATTTGGTGATGAGAGCCCATCAAATGACTGTGTTACAAGTGTGCGTTGCACACTTTCCATGCACCCTTATAACTTCGCAAATTTGTAATATTGTCACGCCGGATTTTCAACAGTGGCATTTTTTTCACACCTCCTTATGAGCAGTACAGCTGTCATTTTTCACATCCTGACTGAAATGTGTTTTCACAGTTCCGGTGCAGAATAACGCAGTCACTGTGGGAAATCACTGTTCGAGACAGATTAAGAAAGTGACAGTGGCACTGTTCATGAGCAGAGGTCCTAAAATGCCTATGTTGAAAATTTGGTGACGAAACTTCATAACATGACTGTGTTACAAGCGTGCCTTGAACCATTTCCACGCACCATTGTAACTTCGCAATTTTATAATATTTTCAAGCCACATTTTCAACTATGGCATTTTTCCACACCTCCTTATGAATAGTACAGCTGCCATTTTTCACATCCTGGCTAAAATATGTTTTTGCACTCCTGCCGGACAATAGCATGGTCACTGTGGGAAATCACTGTTTGGGACAGATTAAGATCAAACAACTGAGAGGGGGGAGTGACTGAGCTCAGCTGAGCTCTGTCGGGACTGCTGAAGATTTGTTTGTGGGCAGAAAAAGTCCCCAACGCAAGAACCCAGTACAAAAGGGCAGCCTGCAGCACTGGGAGAAACAGAATGAGAGAGCAAGTGATGGAGGGAGAGTGAGCAAACTCACTGGAGTGCTGTTAGGACTGCTGCGGATTTCTTTGTGGGCAGAAAAAGGTGTCAGTGCAGGCAGGGGCCCAGTACAAAAGGCCAGCCTGCAGCGGTGGGAGAAACAGTACGAGCGAGTGAGACAGGGGGGCTGAGTGAGCTCAACAGAGCTCTATCAGGACTGCTCTGGATTTCGTTGTGGGCAGAAAAGGGCACCAATGCAGACAGGAGCCCCATACAAAAGGGCCGCTTGCAGCACCAGGACAAACAGAATGAGCGTGTGAGAGAGGGAGATTGCGCGACCTCAATGGAGCTCTGTAGGGACAGCTGCGGATTTCTTTGTGGACAGACAAAGATACCAAGACAGCCAGGAGCCCTGTACACAAGAGCAACCTGCAGCGCCAAGAGAAACAGAATGATTGAGTGACAGAGCGGTAGTGAGCGAGCTCAATGGAGCTCTATTGTGACAGCTGTGGATTTCTTTGTGGGCAGAAAATGCAGCAACGCATGCAGGAGCCCAGTGCAAAAGGCCAGCTTGCAGTGCCGGCCAAAACGGAATGAGTGAGAGAGCTCAATGGAGCTGTGTCGGGACTGCTTCAGATTTCTTTCTGGCCAGAACAAACCACCAATGCAAGCAGGAGCCCAGTACACAAGGGCAGCCTGCAGTGCCAGGAGACACAGAACAAGTGAGTGAGGGAGGGGGAGTGAGTGAGCTCAACGGAGCTCTGTTGGGACTGCTGCAGATTTGTTTGTGAGCAGAAAAAGCCAGCAATGCACACAGGGGCCCAGTACAAATGGGCAGCCTGCAGTGGCGGGGAAACCAGAATGAGCGAGTGAGAGAGGGGGAGTGAGTGAGCTCAACAGAGCTCTATTGTAACTGCTGCAAATTTGTTTGTGGGCAGAAGAAGGCGTAACACTGGCAGGAGCCCAATAGAAAATGGCAGCCTGCAGTGCTGGCAGAAACGAAATGAGCGAGTGAGAGAAGGGGAGTGAGCGAGTTCAACGGAGCTTTGCTGGGACTGCTGCAGATTTCTTTCTGGCCAGACAAAGGCTCCAACAGAGACCCAGTACAAAAGGCCAGCCTGCAGCACCGGCAGAAACGGAATGAGTGAGTGAGAGAGGGGGAGTCAGCAGGCTCAACAGACCTGTGTCGGGACTGCTGCAGATTTCTTTGTGGGCAGAAAAAGCCACCAACAGAGGCAGGAGCCCAGTACAAGAGGGCAGCCTGCAGCACCAGGAGAAACAGAATGAGCAAATGAGAGAGGGGGAGTGAGCCACCTCAATGGAGCTCTGTCGGGACAGCTGCAGATTTCTTACTGGGCAGAACAAGGTACCAACCCAGGCAGGAGCCCAGTACAAAAGAGCAGCCTGCAGCACCGGAAGAAATAGACTGAGCGACTGACAGAGGGCCAGTGAGCAAGCCCAACAGAGCAACGCAATCACCATTCGGCGTTGACAAATGCTTGTTAACTGATAGTTACATGTCATTCAGTCCGTCTTATAACTTCCATAACTCCTTTGCTGCTTGTACTTGTGACACAATTCACTTTGTTTCTGTGCAGTTTTCACTGCTACCAACTGCTGCAAATTCAGTAGAAAGCTAATGGGTTAACACCCTTTCTATTCAGTCCCAACATATTTAATATTATCAAACAGGCAACGATGTCCGTCTAACATATAAATACAGATTATTAATTCATGGAAACAAAATACTATGTCGTTTTATTTTTTAGAAACCTGAAAATCATTCCCCTTGAAAAAGGCCTAAAGGTCAGGGTGAAACATTGGGGTTGTTTTGAATATAAAAAAACAATAACACTAAGCCAGTATGAGTGGACAACTTTCATTTAAAGTGCACATAACCCACAAACTGTTTATTTACGTATGTACCAGTGAGAACCCCTGCCACATCTCCTTGGCTGGCAAATATCTCTTACTAGGCCTATATGTCAGTGATCCTCCTGGACGTATCTCTTCCTCTCTCTGATGTTGCCCAGGCAGTTCACTGGCATCTCTTTCTTTAGTGAGAGTCCTTGCTTTTGTCACTCCTGGGACCTTCCTCAGGAGCTGCCTCCACCATTTTGCTTAATCTGAAAACTTCCATCAGGAAAAATGACCAGGGGAGCCTCTACAAGAAGAGCTCCCCTCACCCTCAAACCTTGACTCCAACTGACTTAGCTACATCTACCCAAGTTTCCTATCTTTAGGGACTACAGTATATCTCTGCTAAGCATTCCCTTTCACAGGGGAAAGCAGTACTATACTAGTATCCCTAAAATTGGGGTACTACAGTTTCCCCCACCCAAAAGCTTGATGCCTTTGGCAAGCCTTTACCTGGATTACAGTGCTGAACAAAACCTGGCCCTGCCTTAACCTGAGGCCATGGCACTATGACCCCCAGTACAATGACTGTCATGGTAAACAGCTCAAAGGGCCAGCCATTTCACATCTGACTGCTGTCCTGGTTTAAGAACAAATCAATAAAACAGTTCAGTGTAACCTCCCCCCACCACCACCCAGCACATACCTGGAAACAAGTTACCATAGCTTAGTGTACCCTTCTTTTTCAACTATTACAGATTAATAAATAAACCCAGTCACATGCAGTGCTGGATGTTATGCTAAATGAGTTACAGTTTACTAAGATGTCCCTCCAGAGGGGGAGAAAAAAAAAGACATTACTCATTACCAAAGCACACACCACATAATTCTATTTAGCGACAACATACCCACTCTGCTGTATTACCAACATAGTTACTTGAGGTACTCAACAAATTGCTTTCATTAAGTAGAGGTACATATAAATAGTTCACTCAGCAGCTCAATTATCTGAGCACCAGACAGGTTGCAAACACTCAAGGGCATCTCACAGGATGCTAATACTTTCTATACGTGGTTCCATTCAAGCCTGGACATATGGGTGCCAGGAACTAAAAGAGCTATACACAGAAAATAAACATTTGCTTGAACACCTGTCTTGTTTTTTTACCTTTACAAATGTACAAATTGGCAAGGTTGGAGGAATGGTCATGGCAAGGTTGGAGAAATGGTCAGACATATGGCAACTTAGATTCAATGCAAAGAAGTGCAAAGTAATGCACCTGGGAAGTAAAAATCCAGGAGAATAGTACACAATAACAGGGGAGGTACTAACAACAACAATAATGGAAAGTGACCTGGGGGTAGTCATATCAGATGACCTAAAGGTGGGTAAGCAATGTGAAAAGTCGGTAAGGAGAGCCAGGGGGATACTGGGATGCATAGGGAGGAGCATCACAAGTAGAAAAAGGGAAGTGGTTATCCCTCTGCACAAACAGTTGGTGAGACCCCATCTGGAGTACTGCGTGAGGTTTGGAGACCTCATCTACGCAAGGACATAGACAGGATTGAAGCAGTCCAGAGGAGGGCAACTAAAATGGTGCAGGGTCTACATCAGAAACCATATGAAGAGAGACTGAGAGAGCTTAATATGTATACTCTTGATGAAAGGAGGGACGGGGGGACATGATAGAAAGTTTTAAGTACCCCAAGGGAATCAACAATGTCCAGGAGGGTAGCATCTTTCAGAAAAGAGATGTGTAAAACAAGGGCACAATTTGAAGATAGAGGGAGGGACGGCTCAGGGTAATGTGAGGAAATTATTTTTCACGGAGAGAGTGGTGGACGCATGGAACCACCTTCCTGGAGAGGTTGTGGGATCTAAAACAGTGGGGGAATTCAAACATGCATGGGACAGACATAAGGCAATTATAGTGAGGGGTTGCAGGAAGTAGGCTGTTGGTTAACTAGACTCTGCAGCTTATCCAATAGGTAGGGAAATGGGCAGACTGGGTGGGCCAAGTGGTCCTTATCTGCCGTCAAAGTCTATGTTTCTATGTTTCTATGTGCTTAACTTTTTGTTTAATCAATTTTTCACATGTTATACTTTTTCCTCCATTTTTCAAGTCCGGCCACTTTTTTTCAAACAAATAGAAAATGATCCACTTTCTAGTCCCTTCACTCCTCACTTGGAGTAGATAGAAACTAAGCTGTCCCCGAAGGGCAGCCAAGGACATTTTTGAAGAAATGAGTGGACAGTGTATATTTCACAAGGCAAGCAATAACCAGTCTCCACAGGAAAAAAAAGATTCT
The DNA here is from genome assembly GCA_016271365.2 of Neoceratodus forsteri. NCBI lineage: Eukaryota > Metazoa > Chordata > Ceratodontiformes > Ceratodontidae > Neoceratodus > Neoceratodus forsteri. The sequence goes on along the minus strand of CM057456.1, from coordinate 1,759,930,736 downwards.
GCCATGGTTCATCTTCAAAAGTCTTTTTGAGTGGGATTGTGGGGTCTGGCTTGCTTAAAAGGGTATTGTCTCACAAAGTAACATTGGTACTGCACAGTTTCTCACTTCTGTCTGGGTAGTATAAACTACTGCATCCTTGCAAAGGCTGCGGCTCTGCTGTTAGGCATGCACCATTAGTTTTTAAACTCTGTAGTGCAGAGAACATGCACAGGATGACCCCAGGAAATCACTTCCATCACCTAACCATGCACCCACTTTTCATGGTGCAGCTCAATGACATCCATCAGACACTTGGGTATATCTGTAAATGGGATTGCCTATGTATTTTTGTACGTCTCTCCTGCACTAAACAACTTAAGAGATAAATACAACAAAATTCTATTTATCTGATTGTCATGTACAACATAAAAAACTTTTGGATAAATGGGGTTTCGGTTAATCAAGGTTCTTATATTTTACATTGGACCATGCTCAATGAAAGACATGACACCTGAGGAATAGTAAAGTATCTTTATTTAAAACGTTTAAAACCTGTAAAAAGTTTTTAAAGCTTCTAAAATGCAATAACAACACTGCAGAGAAATGTTTATGAAGTAGTCTTGCATTGATAATTTTATTTTTTGTGCTTGTTCCATTTCATTGTTTCACTGCCTTCATTGTCTCAGGCTGATTTTTGAGGCATGATATGTTGTGCTTGAAACGCAGCAGTCTCAGCATCTAATGAGATAGTAGATTTTTCTTCAGTCCACTTTTCAGTCATTTTCTTCTGTGTCAGGGTTCTGAATTGTTACTGAAAGGACAATTTCACTGTCTCTCATTTCACCATACTGTACCTGGTTTTGGCATCATCTGTATGCACCCAGCCCTCTGTGATATCTTCTGACAGTTCCATCTGCCCACTGACAATGCGCAGCATGGCTGTAATCTCAACCATCTGATCTTGCTCTGACTCTACTGTTTTCTTTGGTGCTATGTGCCAGGAGTTAAAATGGGCAGGAACTCTCAAGAACTCAGTTCCACCTCCTCTGACACCTTTCTCCAGTGAATATTATGGAGAGTTCCACCTCCACGAGATGACAGTTCCACCTCCTACAAATGCAGAGATTACAGTTCCACCTCCTAAACATTTGCAGTTTAACCATTGCTGTGTGCTATGAGACGCTGAGATTTCTGTCAACGCTGTTTTTATTGTTTCAGGCTTGACTTCCTTCCAAGCCCCTGTCAACATTGGAAGGGCATTTTTATTGTGATAGACTTTATGATGTCAATCAGAGACTTTTTCCTCATTTTTCTCAACCAAGACCATTTTGTGGAGTTTAATCCAACACATTATTTTAACGGTGGCCAAAATGCTCTGATCCATTGGTTTGATCCTTGTGGCTGTGTTTGCTGGTAAAAATTCATACTGGATTGTCTCATTGTCCTAAGTGTATCGCAATTTAAATGAGCACCAGCATTGTTAATCAGCAAAATTGCTCTTAATGGTGGCCCCTTAGATTGCAGGTAGGATTTGATGGCGGGTACAAAGTTAAAAAAATCTTTGAAAATCGCAGCATTAATCCATGCACTCCACTGAGAATGGTGCAGGGCAGGCAGGTTATGCATGTTCATATGCTTAAAACACTGGGGTGTTTGTGCTTGCCCAGTGATTAAAAGTGGCAGCTTGAGTGTTCCTGGGGCATTGCATATGGCAAGCATGGTCAGGCACTCATTTTTTTTAAAACCTGGGGGCATTTTTTCCAGAGAAGGGTCCAAGTGTTGTTTTTCTGGCAGCAGTCACCAGTAGCTACCAATTTCAGAAGCATTATACACTTGATCTTTGACCAGACCTTCCCTAGCCAACATGTCTTGCAATGCTGGAGGACATGACTTCAAAAGAGATCACTAGCTGCCTAATTCTGTGCCAGTATTTTAACCTGTCCAGCCAGTCTTCACTACCTGAAAATAGACAGTCTGCATTCAGCTGTTTGTGAAAGTGCAGAGCCTTTTCTTTGAAAACTGTGCCCGAGACTGGTGTCCAGTTATACCAGTTCTGTACAAAGCAAACCACATAAAAAATGCCTTCTTGAGCTCCTCATCTCTGGAAGAGTGCATTACTTTTCAGCTTCCATTTCCAGTGCTGCAATCTACAGTTGCCATGATATAGCAAAACTTTTCCTTTACTTTTTTGATGTCATAAACTGGGGCATTGCCAACCCAAACTGACAAGCCACTTCAACCACTTTTTAGTCACTATCAAGATACTCTAAGGCCCACATACTCAGATGAGATGAACGGTGCATCTCTGGATGCACTGCACATCTCTTTCTGGACCTACTCGGGCTGCTGGGGGTGTGTCCATATTCAAAGGCCACCGATGCGCCCTGCACCCCTGACTGAGCCACCATGCATGATATTGTGATGTACCTATACAAATGAAGGGTCCCTCATATATATGCTGTGCTTCACAATATTGAAAAAAAAAACAAGCGTAACTATGGCTGGCTGCACCGGTGCATAGTTATGCTTTCAAAACCCCACTTTAACTATGCACGGGATCAGGTGGTGCACCGCACACAGTCTAGGGCCAGGTACACCCCCCCAGCTCCAATCTGTGTAAATAATAAAAGAAGTGCCCTGATCCCTTTTCCCTAGTATAGTGCCCCCCCACTCTCCCCAGCCCCAATTTGTGTAAATAATAACAGAAGTGCCCCGATCCCTTTTCCATAGTGTAGTGTCCCCCTTCCCTGGTCCCAATAACTGGCAGAATAAATGTGCTACCTGATCCCCTTTTCCATAGTTTAGTGTCCCCCTCCCCAGCCCCAATCACTGAGAAAATAAAAATAAATCCTCCAGGACCTTTCCATAGTGTAGAGTCCCCTCTCCCCAGCCCTGATCACTGATACAATAAAAATAAATCCCACAGCATGTTTCCATAGTGTAGTGTCCCCCCTCACCTGTCCCGACCACTGATAAAATGAAACTAAATCCCCCAGTCCATTTCCATAGTGTAGTGTCCCCCCTTCCCAGCCCTGATCACTGATATACTTAAAATACATCCCCAATCCCCATTCCCTGGTGGCTAGTTTCCCCCCCCCACCCCATTAGGATTTGACCCGCCATCCCCATCCCAACCCATACTGTGACAGGCACAACCTTCCTCACCCTGCCACAGCCAGCTGCTGACAGATTGATACCGGAGTGCATACAGTAAATAGTACATGTTTATTGGTTGGCAAGACAACCAATGAGCACATACTATGTGTGTGATGTCATAGTCAGTGAAGTCACGGTGCTGATGATGTAATGGAGGGACTAGAACTTGATATGTACGCTGCCAGGCAGAGTGCTATTCCACACATCTAGCATAGTACTCTCACATAAAAAGACTTTCTAATGAGCAACCAGAAAGAGAAAAATACTTCAGAAATAAAAAGTTACAACTACTTCTTAAAATTTGTACCATTTCCTGTCTGCAATTTTTAATTACACTAGCTCTTTAAGTTTCTGCCCAGTGTCTAGGACAGAATATTTTCTTTCAGCCATTCTGATGTTGCTAATACCCTGTCAGAAAGCTGAACTCCAAAAAAACTCCACTGCTACCGCTGAATGCTAACTAAAACAGACCGGTTTAAGTAAATACCACATGATCACCTGATAAGTAGGTGCTGGAACAGCCAGATAACAGTGATAATGTAATCAGTACCAATTAGACCTGTGCTCTCAGCTCTTAATTTGCCTGAAATTTAAACCACACATCAGATGGGTATGTGAATCCCCATAAATACACAACATTTTTTTTATTTTTTTATTTTTTAATTTTAACCAGGAAGTGAACTGGGCATAGACCTTTTTCAGTCATGCCTGACATTAAAATACAATACAGGTAGTAAACAAATATTGAACAAAGTCAATGAAAATTACAAGAACAAAAGTTGAGTTTGTCATAATAAGCTTTCAGCAATGTATTAAAGGATACCTAAACAACATTTTGACAACAAACTATTCAAAAATCTGACTCCGTAGGTGACTAAAGGAAAGGCTGCTGTATTCATTAATGCTAAAACTACATTTATAAAATTTACCTAAATGTGGTTCCAGAGCATTTTAATATTGTAAAATCAGCCTTCTAATTTAAAAAAAAACTCTTACCTTTTTCCTAAAATGGCTGCCAAATTTGTTATGTGATGACATTATTGGAGCCACAGTCAGAAAGATATATGGCTCTATAGTGCTAACTAGTTATTTTTTCCCCTTTGTATAGAATTGTTTCACCCAAATGGTCAAAACCATGTGCATTATTTTGTATAATACACCTGTTAGGCTATGGTTCAGTTCATTTTGTTTATTTTAACATGCTGTAATTGTGTTTTAATCCAACCGACTTTCTCTGTGGCAAACCACAGTGCAGTACAAATCTTGAATAACTTGGTGGTCTAGTGGTTCTGGTGGATCCAAGATGCTACAGTTGGAGTGCTGGGGTGGTGTGCTTGCTTAATATGCACTTTTTAACATTTTTATTAAACCTTTATATTTTCTGCTATTCTTTTCTAATACGTTTTTGACAGAACCTACAAATTTAATCCACAGTTTGAATGTAAACATTTGTACAATCAATAAATCAGACTTCTTCAACAAAGTGAAATGCAGCAGTAGCAGTAGCACACAAGTACGTTACTATGTGTGTGGGGGGGTGCAGCCAAACCCTTCACCACCCCCTAGAGCCACCACTTTTTTGTAGCAAAGTTCTTGTTCAGTCCAATGTTAGAGTTCATACTTTCTTGAAACTCAACTATACTGTATGCTTGTCTCATCTTCTTTTTCTATGGGAAATAAGAAGAAGAAGAATCAGCATTTATATAGCGGTTTTCATACACATTGTATCCCAAAGTGCTTTACAAGCAATACTAGACTGGTAGTGAAGTGACTGAACATGTAGTGGCAGCCATTTCATACATTAATATCCACACACAGCCTTGGGCAATTGCATGAACTGGTTTTATGGGAAGGGGAATGTTGGCCAGGACAACGGGGTCAGGTAGTGATCAAGGTGCTGGCAGCCCACATCTTATTTCTCACAGTAATCTGCTCATATTTCTCTCCTCTCTCTTCCCCCATCCCTGAATATAGCAGTACCTTGCAAGAGTGGCCTTCTCAGTTCCCTTCTGGTATTCATTCTTCACTATTCCTCCTCACACTGAAAACTGGTGAGCTCATCACCCTTCTGCATCATGAATGCAAGTAGTACAGTCCCCGGTTTATTTTGACATATTAAATATAAACATATCTTTCCAGTAAGTCAGGCTGATAGCAACAGGGAACAAGGGGAATGATGGGCTTTCCTATCCTTAACAGATCTAGGCTACCTTTGATTAGGCACTGCTAAATGATGGGTGTGCACATCATTATGCACATCATTTAATAGTGCCTATTCATAGCTTGCTTAAATCTTACATCGGTAGGAAAGCCTATTTTTCCACTTGTGCAATGCAGCTATCAGCTTGGCTTACCAGAAGATCATGTTTATTATTAATATGTAAAAATAACATGGGAGACTGTACTAACCACATTCATGATGCAGAAGAGTAGTAAACTCACCAATTTTTGGTGTGGGGAGCAGGCAAGAAGAATGAATGACAGAGAGGGACTGAAGAGGCCATTCCAGCAGGTTATACAGTAGCTATATTCAGGTTAGTTGAAGACATGAAGGAGGACATTGAGCAGATCACTGTGAGATCTGAAATGTGGGGCTGCCAACATCGTGATCACTACCTGACTGTAGATGACAGTAGCCAGCAATGACAAATACTCAGAGTGGCAGGGCTGCACCTAAACTGTTACTTGAATTCAGTGTAGGGAGATTACCCTCGGGTGAGGGGGTGTTGACATTTGTTAGGACAGTATTGAGAGAGTTGTGTATAGCTCATTCAAGATTTGGAAGGGTGGTAGCCAGCCAACTCACATTATGGAGTACAGCATAGAAAAATACTGGAGAATAATTGCTGGGAACTGTCCTGCAGGGTTCTGCAGATCACAGGTAAAGGAGTAGACTGACACTGGAAGTCGGGTGGATTCGCTCAAGATATTTGTATGCCTCTCCTGCTAATAATATTGTTATCCATTGTAAGTGCAGCCCTTATGAGGGCATGAACAGCAGTTTTCTAGTGGGTCATGATGCTTATTGCTTGGCCCTCAAGGAAGACCTGCAGTAGTTGTCGGTTAATGAGGTGGGAAACAACACAACGGGGGAACTGTACATGCAACTGTCACTGTGCAGAAGGGTGGTGATCCACTCAATGTTTACTGTGGGAGCAGAACTCAAACACTGAGAATGTGGACTGGAGAGTGATTTGGGAGGCATTTTTTAACAGTGCCATCTGATGAAGTGTATCGTTATAGGTGTGCACAACTCTCAGATACAAGATTGCAATCTGAGGTATGATAATTCTCTGCATGAGACCGTAAGCACATATGCTGCACCACGCAATACTAAGGACAGGGTATGGATGGCGGGGTGTTCAACAGAAGGCAGGCTAGATGCAGGAGGTTCACATGGAAAAAGAAAGCCTTATTTTTGGATTAACCAGACAGCATGGGCTTTGTAACTGAACCAGACCAGAACTTTGCTCTGTGAACCTGATCAAGTCATTACACTTCCTTGTGCTCCCAGGCCACACCAGTAAAGAAGCTTTCAGCTTAGAGTGTGTCTCTCCTGGTTAACAAAAAACAAAATTCAGTGCATCACATAACCACTAGATTATCAGGTAATTGAAGTGTTGTACTGTAATGCAGTTTGCCAAGGAAAAAGTCAGCTGGATTGCAAAACATTTTCCGCAAGTTAAAGTAAACAAAATGAACAAAATCATAGCCCAACATGTGCACTGATCAAAATAATCCGCGAGGTAATACATGGTGTTGATCATTCTGGTACAACAATTCAAAGTAAAGAAGGAAGGAAGAACTAGTTAGCACTATAGAAATATATGTGGATCTGTGTCTCTGGCTCTGATGAAGTCATCATGACTCATCACTTAACACACTTGGCAGACATCTTAGGGAGAAGCCAAGGCTGTTTTTTGAAAGTGAAAAGCTGATGTTTACATTTTTCAAAAGCTATGAAACTGCATTTATGTTATTTACATAAATGCAGTTTTAGCATAAATGTAAACAGCAGCCTTTACTTTATCTCGCAATGAAGCCAGATTTTGGAATTTGTAGTTTTAAGAAACTGCTTGTTTAGGTACCCTTTAAAGTGCTTTAAATTGTTTGCAATCTTGATTAGTGCTGACAAACCATTTAGTAAAGTGGGAGCATACCAAGTGAAAGAACATTTACTTATGGCTGATTTTAAGGAATTAGGGTAGAAAAGTGCTCACAGCTGCAATATAAACTTTATGCTCTTTTATTTCATTTTTACTGTTTTACACCACCATGCATTGGTTCACTTATTTTTATTTCTTTTAATCAAGCCTGTTTCTGGATCCATTGGTGGCATCCCCAGCCCCATCACCTACCTTCTCATGGACTTATCCATACACAATGCTTACCCAGGACCAACTAGTTGTGGGCGGAGAGCCACATTGGTAGTATGTGGTCCTGCAGGGCAGAGTAGGCATCATTCTAAGTGGTTGGATGCATTTTCTCCTTTTCTCCCTTGGGGCGCCAGCAATAAAAAGATGCACATGTACTGCACAATATATGGCCACTCACATGTCAGAGGGTGCCCCTTCCCTTGCTGTCAGTCCCAGCTGCAACACTGCCTAACCTCTGCTAGGTGGGGATCACACTGCGGGGCACACAAGACTCACCAATCCCAAAGGAGGAGAGCTCTCTGATAGATGCTCAGGTCCCCTACCCCCATGACATCTCAAACTCATTCCTGAACGTGGCTGTCACTAACAGTTAAGCTAGCACTCTGCCAGCATACCAGCCTGGGTTACTTTAAGGCACAGGCAGGTGGGGACTTTAAACAGTCATTCATCCACCACTGATCCCACTCCCTGAGGAAGTGGCAGAACACAGCCGGCACTGTGATATTCGATCAGCCTGTACTACTACCTAATAAAATTTTCAGTTATTACGCTAGAGCCAACTTAAGTGAATACTTGATAACAGCACAGATCTGTTAAATGAATACTTTACTGTGCACAGATTCAGTTATAGCATTTAGGTATATGGAAGCCATCTGAAATGAATATCTTGTAAAAAGAATTAACCTGTTTTCTAAGGTGCTGCGTTCATGGACCTAACCGAAGCATTCGATCTTGTTGACCACCCCCTTCTAATAAATAGTTTAGAACAATTGGCATTAAGGTAGTCCTCCCTTGCTTGGTTTTTGCATTATTTGAATGAAAGGTACCAATGCATCAGATCTGGAGATTGTACATCTAGCAGCATGTGGGTCCAGTATGGGGTACCACAAGGCTCCATACAGGGCCCAATGCTTTTCCTCATTGTTTATTGACCCCATAGCCAGCGTTCTTTGTGATTCAGAGCATCTGTTATACACAGGTGACACAGTGGTGTTCTGTCACAGGGACTCAGTATCTGACATAAACACTACTCTTTCTTACAAATTTGAAAACCAAACAGGAGTAACTAAGTCTGAACAATTTAGTTTTAAATAAATCCAAAACAAAGACCAAGCTATTTGGACCTTCTCCAAGGATAAAAAAAACTAAATATATTTTGGAAATTTTAAAATATTAGCCTTAGATGGTACTCATCTTGATTGTGTTCCTACTTTTAACAATCTTGGGGTATTATTAGGCCCAACTTTACATTTTGGCCCAATTTTGGAATAGGTTACCAACAAGATACACTCTTAAAGCAGAACTTTGTATAAAATATGGAACTATTTAACCAAGGAGTCCTGATTTGCTATAGACACACACACAACTTGTTACCTGTAAAAACTATGCCTCCATTATGGATCTGGCCCCCTCAAGTAAACTATCTAGGAAATCAGTGTTGCTATTAAAAATGTATATTTTTTTCTTGATGGAATCTAATCAAGCACATCATTGTGATGTTTTAAGCAAATTGGGCTGGTTCCCAGTTCAAATACATTTTAAATTTGTTCGTTCCCATTGTGTTTATAAAATTTGACAATCTGGAATGCCAAACTGAGTGATCAAGTTATTGATTATGGTCTTAATTTTGACTGATGTTTTTCAAATTCTTCACTGTTGAAACTTGCATTGTACGTACAGTGTCCAGGCAAAGTATTTTAGCATATAGTGCTGGATCTGTGTTTATTTATAGTATATGGTTAGCCTTTGTTCTGCATAAAAATTAGCCTGCTCAAAATCCTTGTTGTGTGCATTCTAAACTGTTGTGCATATTTCAAAGTGTTGTTGAGCGCATTCCAAGTAGTCGTTCAGCACAGTTCAAAGGTCATAAAATGTTAAATTCCTCATTCACCCAACAGCTAGTTAATTACTAACCACCCAGTACCCACATTTGTACATTTTATTTTGTAAAAGTCTGTAAATTTAATTTTGATCATAGAATAAAACAAAGAAATGACAAGTTGTTGTTTTTTGTTGTTTTCTTTAGTTTTTACATTGAGGAGGGGTCACTTCTGTGACTCTTGTGTGCAAAACCATATACTATATGAAATATAATATGGGCAACCATACACAGCTCGACATGTGTTTCCATCTCAGGGTTGAGATGACAGCATGGATTTCTTGAGTTTCGCTCTCGAGTTTCAAATGCTGTCATGGCAACCCCTCGAAGGAAACACAGCCTTGTTGTGTTTGGCTCCCCATATAGTATATTATTCCTCTATATTTTGTTCTTGTTTAACAGGTAGGTGCACAAGACAATACAATGCCTATTTTCAGGCACAACCCCGGAGAGTGCAATAATATATAACAGTAGGACAGTGGCACAAGGGTACAGGACAACCTTGCATACATCAGCAGTAGAAGTTAAACAATACTGTAGTCCAGAAACTTAACTATATGGAATTAACTCCATAGTAATATAAAAAGTTTGGCCTCTCTTAAAGCCTTCTCAGCCTGTGTGTCTCAATATTTTAAAGAACAAAATATTGGCACATGTTTAAAATAAACGTCATTTGTCTGTACTGTATGCACATTGTATTGTGTATGATATGAGATACTTTGTATTTCTAAGTTCTTCATATTTGCATGCTGTTTTAAAGATCTCAGGTCATACCTGAAAAAGGAATGAAATTCCAGCATGCTAACCCAATATCAAAATAAATAAAAAAATCTAAAAAGGAATGTAATTCCAGTGTGCTAACCTGATATCGAAATAAATAAAAAAAAAAATAAAAGAATTATGCCCAGAAAGGTAGAATATAAGGATATTTTTATCTGTTTAAAGAACGGACATATTACATTAATAATTCTGTTGTACACATTTTTTGCCATGGTTAATGATTAAATGATATTTAAGCAATAAGCCACAAGGGGGTGTGGGTTATCGGGGGATTTACCGCAGCTGGCGTGGTTTGCCCACGAGGCATAGTCAAGTGGGTAAATCCTCACCAGCCATGGTAAATCCCCCGATAACCCACATCCCCTGAGTGGCTTATTGTGATTATAACTTGTTGTTTTTATTTTTTTTGTGGGGGGGAATAAAGTTTAATAAAAGTTTTTAAGAGTTTTAAATATTTTTATTCCGCAAGAACAAAGAGTTCCCTGTTGCTAGGTGGAAAGTTTGTGTTTCTGTGTGTTGTGCTAATGGGCTGCCCTCACACAGCACAGTGTGTGGTTTCGAGTTGGATTTGTGGTACGAACTGCTTTCATGTTCTAGGACGTAGGTTGTGTGGTTTTTTTTCAATATTTTTTTTTAAACAGAGGAGTGAGATAGGCTGGTAAATTAATGAGGTCAGAGACTGAGTGCACTGGCAAACAGCGCGAGAGCAGAGACTGAGGTGAGGTGGGTGCACTTTCGGTGGTTACAGGAAAAAAACATGCTGAAGTCTGTTTTTTTTCAATGCAAATCCACTTTCTTGGGGGGTTTGTGCTGGTCACGCTGCAAGCTTTGGTGAGTTGGACATGATGAGAGTCGGAGACCGCCGGTTAGTGAGCATTTCAATATGACAGATCTCCAGTTTGAATTTCCCGGGTCAGATGATTTTTTAGAGATGCAGCAGGCTGGCACCTTTTGTGGTGATTATCAGAGGATTTACAATGGTGGTAAGGTGCCAGCCTGCCATTTTGATTGGTTTGTGTCCGAGGTCCGTAGTATAATATGGATTAATAGTATTGCCTTTATAAAAAAACAGAAAACTTCTTAGTGGAATAACAGATTTGTGTGTCAATCAATCAGTTCTAATTAAGAGTCACACTGCAGGAAATGCGTGGCATAGAAAATCAGAAAAGTATCTGTGCTGCAACAGAAGCTCTCCAGCTGGCACTGCAGAAATTCTGTGGAGATCAGAAGCCACCACCACAGAAGTCCTGCAGCAATCTGAACATTCACCACAGAACATAGACCCAAACAGATGCAGAGAAACTGGGGCCTTGAACTACAGTAGGACCTACAAGTAAAACTACCTGAAAGTAGCAGTGTACTGAATAATGTTTTTCCAAAAACATCATTTCAGATACTATTAATAAAAATATTAGCATTCCTGTCTAATCTTCTTTTTAGGTGCCTCCTATGCTGTGCACCATATTTTTTTTTTTTTATTTTCTTGATCCTAATCCTTGCCAGTTCAACCGTTCTATTTGTAAGCCTAATGTAGTGAGTCTTTTTTCCTCAGAAAAACTAGATTAAAACATTTATAAAATATTTACATTTTGGTGGAACTAGAAAATGTTACCACCAACTAAAACTGGAAGATGCCTGGAATCTTTTATAGAAAACAAAACAAAAAAACAAGGTAAGATCAAATGTTTTACCCAATCCCGGTTCATTGCTACATTTAATTAGAAAAAAAATATAAAATGCTGATTTATTTATTTACTTATTTTAGTTTTTGTCAGCTGGGTAAGTGCACTAGACAAATCATGCCTATTTTCAGGCATGACCCGGGGGAAGGGGATACAGATGAATGTCAACTGACCTTGAACCAGATTAAGCTGTTGGTGGTATTTTTAGTAAATGAGGGAAATTTTGCCAGGACACTGGGGAAACTCCCCTACTCATTGGTAGGGGGAGCTGCTGTGCTGCTTGCAGTATGGCAGACAGTGGACAGACATTGGAGGAGATGTATGTTACTGCTGTGGAGCAGGCTGAGGAACTTTTGCAAGGTGCTACACACCCGATGATGGCAGGAGTTCAACCCGTGTTCCGAGGTGATTTGCATGACGAGTCTCATGCAGCGGGAGATGAGGAAAATAATGTACCTGCTGAATTTTCTCCTGATTCTGTACAGTGGCTGTAACACAGTCTGTGGTGCTGCCTCTGGAGGAGCGGAGCTCAGTGGCTGTTTCAGAACCGGCAGCAGCTTGCATGCCTGAAGGTTTGAGTCATGCTGCTGACATAGCCCACGATGGTATGTGGAAGCAGTCTGATGCCAACGATGACGGCTGATGGTCAAAGGAGCAAGCTGTGTTGGATGCCGGCTGGATGTGTGAGGATGGTAAATGGATTCCTGACTCCAACTGGGAATCTTTTTCTCCTTCTCAAACAGATTTGTTGGGGGACATAGCTGCTGGACTCAATTCAGGTCAGGTATTATGAGACTCTGTTGGTATGCACACAGAAGGTTCTGAGGACAATCAGGGACCTGAGCCTGTTGACAACTCTCTACCGAATGTTCTCCTGGCTGTTTCACACTCTCCTTCTCCCCATAGGGATTTATGTCAACTGGGGCCTCGGTTTTCAGATTTTTTTCAAGCATAATCAACTGGAGCAACCCCCAAATGCAATGCTGTCCGTCTCAGGTATCGAAGTGGTTTATCCAAACATCCTGACGGGACTTTTGTTGCCAGGAAACTCCTGAAGGAGTCTATGCATTTTCTTGCCTCAGACATTTATGCACTAATTAATGTCAGGGGGGAGGACACACTTGACATTAGTTTACGGTCTTTTTCTGGTTTGGACAAATTTTGGCAGCTTTATGAATCATGTAAATCTTCACCACTGTGGGTTCCTTTTTTTGCCATTCCCCTTACTAAGCCTTTATTTAAAACCTTACATATCATGTTTAGAAATGAATGTGTCAATGTGAGGGACATTCAATTTTGGCTTGAGCATAAATGTCATGTTTTGGGACCACCAGAAGCTATTATTGATGATAAGGGTATTTGGACTGGCAGTTGGAAGTTTAAAGTCAAACTGCATATAGTTGAAAATGAGGTGTTGCATGTCCCTGACAGTTTGTTTTCTGGGTAAAGACGGGGGGGGGGTTGTTTTTACCCAGGACAACCTAAAGCCAGCTATAAATGTAGTAGTCTTTGACACCTTAGTAGTGTTTGTGATAAGGCAAAATGTGCCTTATGTGGGGATTTCAACCATGACAGTGGGGTTTGTCGAAACACCTTTCCGTGTAACTTGTGTGACGAGCAGGGACACGCATATCATCAGTGTCCATGGGCTGGGCAGAATAGACGGGGTGGTATGAATAAAGATCATTAAATTAATAAGGCCCAGGAAACTCATAGGCCTCCTGAAACACAGGATACGTCCCACTCCAGGCCTTCTGCCCAGTCTGATCCTGAGGTTAGGCCTGATCACCTTTCTCCAGTTGTGCAGCCTACTGAGACTTGTCCCCAGAAGGGTGAACAGGGCATTCCGACCACTGCTGATCCTTTAGTTGAAGAGTCAATGCCCCCCCCAACCTGAATCCACACCCCACACCCCAAGAGGGCTATTAGAGCTTCTAGTAAAGCTGGTACTCCTTCTGTTATACTTCTCTCTAACATCCCTTTTCAAGTTTCACAAGATCAGGTCTCAGAGTCAGATGTTTCTTCCAAATCTGGAAGGCTTTCTGAAATGAAAATTGAGGAGGAGGGAGTTTCAGATCTTAAGACTCCCAAAAACAAAAAGGTTGGGAAAAAGAGAAAAAAAGATAAATGATAATCATAAACTTCTGATGGCATATTTGAACCTAGTCTCCCTTAACACCTGTAGTATGAAGCATTATAAGAAGAGGCTGGCTTGTTTAAATTATTGCAGGGGTTTGGGTGCTGATATTATTTTTTTTACAAGACACTAGGTTTAGTAATTTGAATGATGTCACTTTGGCAAAAAAATCCTGCGTTACAGGTCCTTCTTTCTGGTCTTATGGGGAGGATGTGGCAGATAGTTTGGTTATACTTTTTACTAATACACAGGTTCAGGTTCTCTGTCTGGTGGATTTGCTGCCTGGGAGGGTTTTGCTCCTTGATTGTGTATACCGTGGTTTTTCCTTGCGCCTTATTAATGTTTGTGCACCCCAGGTTAAAACTGCTCATATTGACCTTTTCAATTTAGTCAAACCTTTTCTGTTGACTAAATTGCATGTGGTTTGGGGTGGGAATTTTAATTGTAGTTTGGATTTAAAAGTTCAGGATCACATTCAGAGGAAAACCTATTGTGACACTCATGCATTATTGGACACCATTAAGAATGCAGTTTTGATGGATGTTTATAGGCAGCTTTATCAGGATGAAGGGGCTGCTTACAGAAGAAGTGTTTTTTCTTCTCGTGTTGATTATTTATTTATTTCCGGGTATCTATTGCCCACTCATTATTCTTTGAGACTTTGTGAGGTTTCGGATCATATGGTTTTGGTTTGCACAGTAGGCCTTTCTGCGGTCCCACCCAGGTTTCCATCAGTCTCTGGCTGGTGGAAATTGAATTCTTCTTTATTGGAACAGGATGATGTTAAGCGTAATTGTTTGTATGTCTTACATACAAGACTTTCGGTTCTTGATATGTATGATGATTGGGGTTCTTGGTGGGTGGATACCAAGACTGACCTTAGGCATTTTTTTTGTTACATTAGGCCATACTAGAAAACTGACTGATTATATTTGATATTTAGGGCTTCGGGGATCAATTGTATCACCTAATGTCTCTTCCGGATATTTCCTAGGTGAGGACACGTAACCAGATTAATACTATTAAGTCTGTTATGAGACAATATCAATATGATAGGGCTGCTTCTTTACAGGCAGAACTGTGTTTTGGGTTACAAAAGTTTCCTTCTGCTGACCCCTTTTTCAGCCTGCAAAAAGGCTGTAGAAAGTAAATTGATGGATGGTTTGTTTGATGTTTTTGATGGGGATTTGAAATTGACTGGTGTCGAAATGTTAGAGGTTGCGGAAGGTTATTTATTGAAACAACATGGGGCTCCTTTTTCTTTACATAGAGTTTGGGAGGAGGTTTTTAATTTTATCCCTCCTGGAGTGATGCAAGATAAAGCTGTGGAGCTTGAGCGTCCCATTACAGTTGTTGAAATTATGCTGACTATAGCTCATTTAAAATTAGGGGTTTCTCCTGGTGAGGATGGTATTACAAATGAATTTTATAAATGTTTTTCTGATGTTCTCAGTAAGGTTTTGTGTCAGCTTTATAATGAGATTTTAAGATCTGGACAGATATTTCCCAGGTTTGCTACTGCCCTTGTAATTTTCTTGCACGAAAAAAGGGTCTAGACAACATTTAGAAAATTGAAGACCTATCAGTCTTTTGAATACTGATTATAAAATTTTAACCTCCATATTATGTCATAGGCTTCAGCGTGTAGCAATGACAGTTATACACCCTGCACAGACCTGTTCTATTCCTAATAGGTCTAGTCAACAGAACCTTGTTTTTTTACGGGATATTTGTGCATTTGGTAAACAGAAAAGACTTTCTGGTTATTTAATAGCTTTGGATCAGACTAAAGCATTTGATAAAGTTTCTCTAGCTTTTCTTCAACTGGTTTTAAAAACATATGGGATGCCTGCAAACCTTAGATCCTGGATACAGCTTTTGTATCATGATGCTATCTTATGCCCTGTTATTAATGGTTTAGTAGGGAGGCTGCGGCAGGGTTGCCCTTTCAGTCCACTGCTATATGTGGGGTTTTTTTTAGACCCCATGGTACACTTGATTATTAATGATAGTAGCATTTGGGGACTTTCCCCTGCTTTAGAGCTTGTGCCTCAGAAGATTGCTGCTTATGCCGATGATGTATGTCTTACTGTTCCGACTGAGGCTTCTGTTTTCAGATGAATGGATGTTTTTTGTTTATATTCCAGGATTTCAGGGTCAGAGATTAACTTTAATAAGCGTTCTGGTGGTTTTATTTGGGAAGGGCTTTTTGTTCCTCATATTGGACAGATATAGATTTACGTTTCTTCTATTAAAATATTGGGCTGTCTTTTTGGAAATGGGGATTTAGCAGCTATTAATTGGATGGAGAAGCTTGAGATCAGGGAAAGAAAAGTGCATCTCTGGAAGTCTTGGTCTTTATAAAAAAAAAAGAGAGAGTTTTGATTATTAAAAAATGTTTGCTTCCTATATTTCTGTATATTAGTGTGATTTTTCCCATTCCCTTGTATTGGGAAACTCAAGTTTTGAGCTGTTTTTTTTTTAAATGATTTGAGGCAGCCGTTTAAACTCCATTAAATGTGATTTTACGTATTTGAAATTGACCAAAGGAGATCTAGGAATGATCAATCCTATAGTGTTTTATTTTTCATTTTTTCTATATTTTAATTTTGGGAAGGGAGGGAGTCATTCCTGGTCTACTTGGACGTCTTTTTTGTTTACTCCTTTTTTCAGAAATGGGGCTCAGTTTTCCCTCAGATAACCCCTACTCTGCAAGTTCCTGACTTTGCTATTCCTGCTATGAGAAAATGTAGCTCTTGGTGTATTACGAAAATAATGTTACAAACTTTGACTAGAAAATCCCTGTATATGGCAGTAATGGAGCAAAATTTTACAGTTCAGGTGGATCTTCCAAAATGCTTGCTTATGAAATTGAGGACTGCTTTTTGGCTTTTAAATGATAAATGCATTCCTGCTACTATGTGGGATACTCAGTTGTTATGTTCTCATGGGAAACTTGGGGTTAAAGGTAATCTTAAGTACAAACCACTTACTGAATGGCAGTGCATTAGATTAGAATGTGAGGGTATAGAAGAAACTTTAGAAAAATGTTTTCTACTGTGTTCCTTTTCTACTGTGTTTTGGCATGATTTGGCTGCTCGTTGGAAATGGCGCCGGTGTATAATATTTCTTATGAATGTCTGATTTTGGGGAACTATACTGGGTTTGGTTCCCAGTATCATTACAGTACTTTGAATGTTATTTTTGGCTATATTAAGTTTTGTTTATGGCAGGCATGATGTTGTTTTTCTTTACAGCATGTGAATACTCCTATGTTGCTTTTGATTACACAGATTGAAAAAGCTTTGGCGCAACAAAAGGAGAGAGAATGAGCAATCTTGGACTCTAGTCTTTTTCAGTCTCACTGGAGAAATGTTCCTTGGATTTAAAGTGATTTTTTCATTTTCTCTCAGTATATTATTTAGTTTTTTGTGTTTTTCTTTCTCTTATTTTGTATTTCCTGTGTTTTCCTATAAATAAATAATTCCCCTATTCTTATCGATAAGTGCCATGGGATCTTTAACATCCACTTGAACTACCACCCATCCAGGCAGATAGGATGTTTGTTTAACGTCTCATCTGAAAGACGGCACCCCAGAAGTGCAGCACCCCTCTCATGCTGCACTACAGTGTCACTACTGGGATATTAACCCAAGTGCCAGATGTGGGAACTGAACCCACAGACCTCTGATCTCCCAGCCTCAGAGGTGAATGTGCTACCTACTGAGCCACTGACACTGTTATCCTCTCTTTACACACATTCACAAATTAAAAAATTAAGTAGTCCTGTATTACTGATAGTTTCTAGTGTTCCTTTGCTAACTATGGTTTCCAACTTTCCTTTGCAAACTATGACAAAACCTACTTCCCTTCCCCACTTACCAAGGAAGTATCTGTTTACCCTTCCACAGTTACAAATTAGACCTTGGCTCCATATGAGACCTTCTGTTGTGTGTGTAAGATAGAGAGAGGGGATATTCTACCAATGGAATTGTTTAATTATTGAGTTCCATGGTAAACATCCCATCTATTTAATGTGAGGAAAGACAGAGAAAAAGAAATGGGGTGAAAAGAGGAAATAAAAGAAAGGTGGAAAGGTGAAATGCAAGAAAACACAAATAAATGGAGGTGGAATGGTTGAGGGCTCACTTAAAAAATAAATTATTTCACTGGCTATATATAGTATTTGAAATTAGAATGGTATGCCAATGCTAGGATAAACTGGAACTATTTTTGTAGATGGATGAAAGCTTTTTAAAGTCATTAAAATATTTTAATGTATTCTATTTTTATAACACTAAGACACTCCAGTGTGTACATTATAGTGGGATAATGACATTTTGGTTGGTTGAAGGCACATGGTTTAACACGATGCACCCAAGGTGTGCCATTATTTTAAAACAGAGCACACCATGTCATGGCTTATTGCTTAAATATTTACTAGAAGTATAGAGTAGATAAAGGATATGAGCCTATGTGAGCTGCCCTCCCACTATTCAGTGGTAATATTTGATGTTTGGTTTTGAGCCATGAATGCAACCAGTCTTTTTTTAAACATATTCTTTGTTTCACTAGCCACAACCTCAGTGGAAAGATCATTCCATATGCCCGCTGTCACAAGCCCACTCAGCAGGTCAGCCCTCTACTCTCAAAGTGCCAACCTCCGAGCACAGTCTTGTGAACAGTTAACAGAAACAGGGTAACCCTCCTGTCTGTTTTGCAGGGTCGAATCAACCTTTGGTCTCAGTTCTGGAGGGATTCAAACTGTAAACCTCTTGCTAGCATATCCAATGCACAGGCTCAGATAATTCTGTCTTCAGGGGGCCAGATATCTTTGCCTACAGGGCACCTAACCAGGTATACAAAATGAACCCTTTAAAATTCTAATAAAGACCTCAGATTACACTTACCTTTTTCCAGTTTGGTATCACCATTCAAGCTTATGCAAAGTGTCTGCTTTAACAATATCTACTTCACTTGTTAAAGAAAAGAAATTCAAAGACAGACCAAGTAGGCTCTAAAAATAGAGTTTTTACTAAAATAGATAAAAATATGTAAAACATAAAATACAGAACCATATACCACAAGAACCACACAATCATTTAAAAGAACAAGGCTTTAACAGTGCAATTCCTACTATAGTACTCGGATTTTGTCTCTCTCTACCTGTATACTTGCTTAAAGTGCTCAAAGGTGTTTCTTTGTCAGAGTGTAGATAAAAGTGTCTCTGAAGAAAAACAGAATACTCTTTAAAAAAACTGTCTTGGCCAACCCCTTTGCGTGAGGTCACCTGGTTCCTCCTCTGTTTATGAAAAATCATACACCCAGGATATTTTATAATATTAGAAGGTAAGATAATTAAGGTTACATCAGCAGAAACCCCTTTCCCCATGTGACTTCCCCAATCAAATCTGTAAATTTCCTTTCATCTATGAGCAGTATCCCCTTTCACACAGACATCAACGCATTTATGATCTCACACCAGTGTGCCAAACCTGACTTCCTCCTCAAAACATCATAAAATGGATACTGATCTCCCTCTTAGCAGTTAAAGCTATATTTAACTTAGAAAAACAGGAGATTCTTGATTAAGGCCTGTTCTAGTCTGTAATTAGCTTCTGGCCTTCCAGGTAACACCTTGTATCTAAAACCTGTGTGTGTGTCTCACATGCTGTCTCGGCAACTCTCATGAGAAACAGTCCATAACACATTTTTATATTACAAAAAATCATAGTGTACTCAGAACTGGCTGTCCACATGTCACAATCCTCCCCACCTAGACTGAATTTGGGGAGTCTATCCCCGGCATGGAATGAGCTTTCCAAATCAGTTCACTCCTCATACACGCAAGACAGACCATCTGAGTTCTGGTTTCTGGCTCCAGCTCTATGTATGATTGTCATATCATACCCTTGCAAAGCAAGACACCATCTTAGCAATCTACCATTGCTCTTTCCCATCTGCATCAGCCAAACCAGGGGGTTGTGGTCACTCTGCACCACAAAATGCTGCCCATACAAGCATGGCTCTAATTTCTTTAGGGCCCACACTATGGCAAGACATTCTTTTTCCACAGTAGAGTATGCCTGCTCCCTGGGAAGTAAATTCCTACTCAGGTACACTATTGGGTGATCCCTCCCTTGGCTGGATGTCTGACTCAGTACTGCCCCATACCCACGTCTGAGGTGTCAGTCTGAACTATAAAGGTTTTGCTATAGTCAGGACTTGTCAAAACAGGAGCACTGCACAGTGCCTCCTTTAGTTTGGAAAAGACTTCCTCACAGGCTGGGCCCCAGGTAATTTTCTTTGGCATCTTTTTCTTTGTTAAGTCAGACAGGGGAGCAGCCAGGGCACTGTAATTGGGTACAAATTTTCTGTAGTACCCTGCTATCCCTAGAAAACTCCTGACCTGCTTCTGTGTTTCTGGTCTGGGTCACACCTGGATTACCTCTATCTTTATTTGGTTAGGACGGAGCTGTGCTTGGCCTACCACATGCCCAAGGTATGCCACTTCTCCCATGGCCATCTGGCACATCTCGGCTTTGACAGTGAGCCCGGCCCTCTGTATCCTGCCCAGCACTTCCCTAAGGTGGGATGGATGTTCCTCCCAGCTGGCACTAAAGATGGCAATGTCATTCAGGTACGCCACGGTCTACTCCTCAGCACCATTTAATACCTGGTTCACCAACTCTTGGAAAGTGGCCAGGGCATTCTTCATTCCAAAAGGCATTACTTTAAACTCAAATAAGCCTATTGGAGTGATGAAGGCCTAGCTCTGTCTGTCAGCTCTACCTGCCAATACCCCTTGGTCAGGTCAATAGTCGTAAGGTAGGTCGCCCCTCCCAACTTGTCCAGGAGTTCATCCATCTGGGGTATAGGGTGGGTGTCTGACTTCATGACTGCATTCAGTCTGCGATAGTCCATACACAGAAATGAGTAGAGCCATCTGGATTGGGCACAAGGATTATGTGTGAGGCCCAGGGGCTGTGAGATCTTTGGATTACCCCTAAATCCAGCATCTTCTCCACTTCCCTCCTAATGTCCTTTTGGACAGCCTCTGACACCCAATATGCTGTCCGCCATGTGGGAATCTGTGTCCCTGTCTCCACATCGTGAGTCGCTAAGGGGGTTAGTCCAGGCTTGGTGCTAAATAATGGGGCAAAGTCTGCTAAAACCTCCCTTACTTTCTGGATCTGGTCCGAGGCCAGCTGGGGAGACAATTTTACTGCCTCCACAGAGGACTCCCACTTACTTTCTTCCAGCAAGTCCAGAAGGGGGTCTCCTTCATCCGTCCCCTTCCCAGGACTACACACTGCAAACACCATGTCAGTCCTATTTGCATATGGCTTCATCATGTTGACATGGTACATCCTTTCTCTCTGTCTTCGATCAGGTAACTCCACAATGTAGTTCATGTCATTTACCTTTCTGACCACTTTGTATGGTCCTGCCCACTCAGCTTGCAGCTTGTCTTTCTGGACCGGAATAAGGACCATGACTTCCTGACCCACCATGTAAAAGCGAGCTCTGGCTCTGCGGTTGTACCACACTTTTTGTCACTGTTGAGCAGCTGCCAGGTTGTTCTGGGCTGTCCCCATAAGCTCCTTCAGCCCTTTCCCAAACCTAAGGGCATAACCCACAATGGGAGTTCCCTGGGTGGTGTGCTTGCCTTCCCAGTCCTCCCGGATCAAGTGTAGGGGCCCACATACCCGGCGTCCATATAGGAGTTCGAAGTGGGAAAATCCTGTTGACTCTTGGGGCACCTCCCTGTATGCAAACAACAGGTGGGGAAGGTATTTCTCCCAGTTCCTCACATGCTGTTCAGCAAATGCCCAGAGCATTGACTTTAGGGTACCATTGAATCTTTCCACAAGCCCATTGGCCTGTGGGTGATATGGTGTCATGCATCTCTGCACCAAGCCATACTTCTCCCATAAACATTTCATCAGGTCTGACATGAAGTAACCCCCTTGATCGGTGATAACCTCCTCTGGAAACCCAACACATGAGAAAATCCCAAGTAAGGCATCTGCCACTTTGTCTGTCCTCAGTGAGGATAGGGCGACTGCCTCTGGATACCGGGTGGCATAATCCACCACAGCCAGAATGAATCTCTTCCCTGAGGAGCTGGGGGTATTTAAAGGCCCCACAATATCCATTCCCACCCTCTGAAATGGCTCCTCCACTGTAGGCAATGGAATCAGGATGGCTTGGGTTTTCTTGCCCGCCTTCCCTATTTCTTGGCACTGATGACAAGACCTGCAATACTCCTTCACCTGCTGGGTGAAGTTAGGCCAGTAGAAATTCTGGGCCAACCGCTGCATTGTGCATGTGATTCCCAGATGACCAGACAAGAGAATATCATGTGCAATCCTGAGCAACTGCTCACGATACCCCTGGGGAATGACAAGCTGCCTGCCTAGCATCCCTCCCTCTGTCTGCACAGCCTGAGTATACATAAGTCCATTTTCCCAATAAACCTTATGTCTGCCATCACCTCCCTGTGTGCCATCTGAGTCTGCCCAAGCACTCAGCTTCTCTAAACTAGGGTCACTTCTCTGACCAGCTGCGAACCCCTCACACATTCCCAAGGTATGGGACAGGTCCCCTTCAGTCGCTAAACTAGGGTACCTAGCACTAGCATCAGAGCACTCAGAATCACTGTCAATCCCAACCCTCTAACAATGGGTCACCCCTCCCTCTTCAGAGTAACCCTCTGTAGCTGTGTGGTTACTTACTACTGGTAAAATTTCTACCCCCTTTTCATTGGTCTCCCCACCTGGAGACACAGGCTGGGGAACCAGCCTCTCAGCAGTTTCCACAATGGCTTCTGTGGGGTTCAGGTAACTACAATTTTCCCTTACCACTTGGCTATGGGTAATTGCACATACCATCCCCTGTTTGAGATTGTTGCCCAGAATCACCTCCACTGCTAATGTTTTGGCTACTGCCACCTATTGCACAGTTCCCCCTGTTTCACCCCAGTCTAGGAGAACACTAGTGAGGGGCAATGTTTTCGCCTCACCAGTGAAGTCCTGTACAGTGACATATTTATTGGGTATAAACTGACCAGCCTCTACCAGATCCCCCTTTACCAAGGTCAAGGATGCCCCTGTGTCCCTTAATCCTTGCGTCTGTGCACCATTCACCATGACTCGGTGCATGTGTTCCCTCATGTTCACTGGCATGCTCCCAGGGACACACAAACAACCCACTTCTCTTCTAGTACCATTCTGCTTATTATTGCTTATTCTTTTGGGACACTGTCTGACAATATGCCCAGTTTCTTTACATAACCAACATTCACTTCTCTTTTCAGAGAAATCTTTTCTCTGAAATCTGGGGCTAACTGGTTTTGGTGGAGACAGTGAGGGTTTTAGCTGCCCTGAAGGTGCGCTTTTCCCTTTCTGCACTGCTACGCCCACCCCATTCGCTCTCAGAGCAGGTCTGCTCTTGGCATTGCGGTCCGAGAGTTCAGCAGCCTCTTGCACTGTTTTGGGATCTCGGTCCTCCAGCCAGGTTTTCAGCTCTGCTGGGCATGCCCAATAAAACTGTTCTAACAAAATCACATTTTCAATTTTATCGACAGAGTTTGCCTCAATTCCTTCCCACCAACGTTTTAAAAACTGACATTGTTTCATGGCAAGCTCCTCGTAGCTCATGTCAGGGCTTCTCCTGAGCTTATGGAATTTAGCTATGTATGATTCAGCAGTTAATTCAAATTTCTTTAACAGTGCAGCTCTAAGTTTGCTGTAATCATCACTGTCCTCATTGTCCATTTGACCCAATGCATCCCAAACTTTCCCAGTAAGTAGCAGGGATAGCTGGAAGCTCCAAGACTCTCTAGGAATTTTAGCCTGAATACAAACTTTTTCAAAAGAAATTAAAAAGGCATCCATATCCGCCCCCTCTTTAAATTTGGCTATTAATTTGGAATTCAGTTTGTAACCCAGTCCTGTAGTCCCAGTTAAACCCAAACCACTTACCTGCTCTGGTGCCGCTGGTTGGAGTCGTAGCTTCTCCAGTTCATGTTGCTCTTGGTGCTCCTGCTCCTCACAGTCTGTGTCTCAGCATTCTCGCTCTTTCTTCTCCTCTGCAGCTCACTGGCTCTCACACTTCTCATGGTCTGCCTCTTGATGTTCTCGCTCTGCCTCCCTCTGGAACTCCAGCTCCATTCTGCGCAACTCAATTTGCAGCCTGAGTACTTCTGGATCCAGGATACTGGTGATCTTCCCCTGCTGCTGCTGTGGCCCTTTGCTGACATTGGCCCTGCTGTCATCCTCACTGGATCTGGACACAGCACTGGCCGCTAGCTCTGCCATACTCGAGGTTTGGTCCTTTTCAGTCACAGTCTGTGACTCGGTGCTCTGGGTATCTACTACCATCAGGGCAGCCACTAGGTTCTGTTTGCTGGCTTTCACCTTGAACGGGACTCCTCTGTCTCCACACAACTGCTTTAAGTAGTCTACTGTGTGCCTGCTGTAGTAGGAAGCCATCTTCCCTAACTACTGCTACTCTGACTTGCACTTTAGGGAAAAAAAAATAAAATGGGTAGGAACTTGACTGTACGCCAAGTGATATAGTTCTGTCTCCTTTTTTAAAAAATAAATCACTGCCTTTTTCTTTCTTTGCAAGTGAGCTGACAGTCTCCAAGCTGACACACTGAACAATAAGCTTGTAATGCAAAATATCGCTTTTGCTGCCAACCAATCTGTCACAACCCACTCAGCAGGTCAGCCCTCTACTACCAAAGTGCCAACCTCCGAGTGCAGTCTTGAGAACAGTTAACAGAAACAGGGTAACCCTCCTGTCTGTTTTGTGGGTTCAAATCAACCTTTGGTCTCAGTTCTGGAGGGATTAAAACTGTGAAACTCTTGCTAGCGTACCCAGTGCACAGGCTCAGATAATTCTGTCTTCAGGGGGCCAGATATCTTTGCCTACAGGCACCTAACCAGGTGTACAAAATGAACCCTTAAAAACTCTAATAAAGACCTCAGATTACACTTACCTTTTTCCAGTTTGGTATCACCATTCAAGCTTATGCAAAGTGTCTGCTTTAACCATATATACAGTACTTCACTTGTTAAAGAAAATAAATTCAAAGACAGACCAAGTAGGCTCTAACAATAGAGTTTTTACTAAACTATATAAAAATATGTAAAACATAAAATACAGAACCATATACCACAAGAACCATACAATCATTTAAAAGAACAAGGTTTTAACAGTGCAATTCCTACTACAATACTTAGATTTTGTCTCTCTCTACCTGTATACTTGCTTAAAGTGCTCAAAGATGTTTCTTTGTCAGAGTGTAGGTAAAAGTGTCTCTGAAAGAAAACAGAATACTCTTTAAAAAAACTGTCTTGGCCAATCCCTTTGCGTGAGGTCACCTGGCTCCTCCTCTGTTTATGAAAAATCATACCCCCAGGATATTTCATCATATTAGAAGGTGAGATAATTAAGGTTACGTTAGCAGAAACCCCTTTCCCATGTTACTTCCCCAATCAAGTCTGTAAATTTCCCTTCATCTATGAGCAGTATCCCTTCTCATACAGATATCAAAGCATTTATGATCTCGCACCAGTGTGCCAAACCTGGTTTCCTCCTCGAAACGTCATAAAATGGATACTGATTTCCCTCTTAGCAGTTAAAGCTATATTTAACTTAGAAAAACAGGAGATTCTTGATTAAGGCCTGTTCTAGTCTGTAATTAGCTTCTGGCCTTCCAGGTAACACCTTGTATCTAAAACCTGTGTGTGTGTGTGTCTCACATGCTGTCTCAGCATATCTCATGAGGGACAGTCCATAACACATTTTTATATTACAAAAAATCATAATGTACTCAGAACTGGCTGTCCACGTGTCACACCCACCACCCTGTGTGTAAAGAAGAACTTCCTTTTCTCTGTTCTAATTCTTTCATCTCTGGTTCAAAGAGGGTATCCTCTGTTTTTTTATGAACATACAAACGTACAAATGTGCCAGCAGAAACAGACCACCCGGTCTATCTATGTCTGCTCGAGTGTGCAGATAGCAACCCTAGTTTGCAGCTGCCCCACCCCTTCCCTTTGTCATCCCACTGCTACCCCCACCTCCCCACCCTCACTCTTCCCTGCTCCCTGTCCCATGCCCTTTAAAAGCTGTTCTCAGATTTACACGATACCACCCATTCAGGTAGTACATTCCATTTTGCTACCACCCTCTCTGTGAAATAGTGTCTCCTCATTTCCCTCCTAAATCTCTCCCCCTCTATTCTTATCCCATGCCTCCTGGTGTCCCTCCACCTCCTTAGCTAAAAGACCCCATCTGTCCCATCCTTATTGATTCCCCTCACATACTTGAATGTCTCTATCATGTTCCCCTGTCCCTTCTATCCTCCAGGGTGTGCATATTCATGTCTCCCAGCCTGCTTTCATAGTCTCTGTCCTCCATTCCACATATCATCTTCATTGCCCTCCTCTGCACCCCCTTCAGTAGTCTGATATCACGCTTTAGGTATGGCCTCCAAACCTGCACACAATACTCCAAGTGCAGCCTTACCAGTGACCTGTAGAGGGGCAAAATCACCTCTCTTTGCCTAGACAAAACCCCCTCACTATGCAGCCCCAGCATTTTGTTCACTTTTGCTGCTGCTCTCCTGCACTGTGCAGTATTGTTCATGGTCCCTGTTACCATTACCCCTAGGTCCTTCTCCTCCTCAGTGATCCCCAGCTTAACCCCAACCAACCAGTATCCTCTCCTTGGGTTCTTCACCCTGAAGTGCAAATCCTTACACTTCTTTGCATTGAACCCCAGTTGCCAACTCTCTGACCACTTCTCCAGCTTGCTTAGGTCCCCCTGCAGCTGCTTCCATCCCTCCTCTCCATCCACCACTGCTCCTCTTTTGGTGTCATCTGTGAACAGACTTACCTTGCTCACCACCCCATGTGCAATATCTGATATGAAGAGCCCAAATAATACTGGTCCCAGCACAGAGTCCTGTGGCACCCCACTCATCACCAGCTTTGGAGTTGAGAGCTCCCTTCCCACCACCACCCATTGTGACCTCCCACACAGCCAACTTGTAATCCAATTCATCATTTTTGCCTCTACCCCATACCAGTCAGCTTCCCCCCAAGCCACCCATGAGGTATTAATCGAAGGCCTTGCTGAAGTCCAAGTAAAGAACATCCACCACATGACCCTTATCCAGCTCACCTATCACCCAGTCAGAATATTGTATCAGGTTGGTTTGACAGGACTTCCTTGAAGTGAACCCATGCTGCTTCACATCCTGGAGGCCGTTGTCCTCCAGGTACAACACCAGTCTTTCCTTTAGTATTGTTTCCATGAGTTTGTACACTATGGAGGTGAGACTTACTGGATGATAATACCCAGTTTGTCTCTTGGTCCACTCTTGTATAACAGCATTACATGTGCCATCCTCCAGTCCAGTGGCACACATCCCAACTCCAGTGAGGTGCTGTACAGATCTGCCAGTGGCTCCACCAACACCTCCGCCATCTCCTTCAGCACCCTGGGATGGACACCATCCAGCCCTGGTGCCTTGTCTACCCTCAGTGCCCTCAGTCCCTCTAGTACTCCACCTCCCTTAATCCTTCCATTCATCGCCTCCTCTCC
The DNA here is from genome assembly GCA_016271365.2 of Neoceratodus forsteri. Taxonomy (NCBI): domain Eukaryota; kingdom Metazoa; phylum Chordata; order Ceratodontiformes; family Ceratodontidae; genus Neoceratodus; species Neoceratodus forsteri. Next base: position 1,759,903,124 of record CM057456.1, on the reverse strand, counting down.
CCCATCCACCCATCCACACCCTCCCAGCCCATGGTGGTAGCAGTCCCCCCTTTTCTTCCATGAACACTGAGCAAAAGTATTTATTCAGTGCTTCTTTCTGTTCCTCCCCCTTTTCTGTCCACTGCCCACCCTTTTTTATTTTCACTATTGTCTTCTTGCACTTCCTTTACTCCCTGATGTATCTGAAAAAGTCCCCCCCCCCTTAATTCCTTGTGCTAATCTCAGCTCCCTCTGGGCTTTGGCTTCTCTCACTTTTCTAGTCATCTCCCTGGACTATCTTGCATACTCCTCCCTGTCTTCACCCTTCCCCATCCTCCTGTTACCTCTTGTGTGCATCTCATTTTGCCCTTACCACCTCCACTACCTCACTGTTCAACCAGCATGGTTTCTTGCTCTGCTCCTCTTGTTCTGTGTCTTGGTGCAGGTTTCCTTTGCCTTTGTAATCCCCCATTTAATAATATCCCATTTCTGCTCCTCGTCCATCTCCTACCTTATGCCCTCCAGTTTCCCTTTCGGTACTTCCCACATCCTCCCAAAGTCCACCCCCCTGAAGTTTACCACCTGGGTTACGGAGTTCTCTGGCTCCCTGCACATCATAATATTAAACCACACTGTTTGGTGATCACTGTCAGCTAGATGGTCCTCAACCCTTATTTCTCTTACTGCCTCCCCATTTGACAATACTAGATCTAAAGTGTTATTTAGCCTAGTACAGTAGGTCCACTGACCAACAGTGACAGGAGACCTTCTTGGATCGCATCCAGGAGTACTTGCTCCCTAGCACTGGAGGTGACTGGAATGCTCTAGTCAACCCCCGGCAAGTTGAAATCCTCCACGATGACCACCTTCCCTTTTCTACATACCTTTCTGATTTGTCCTGCTAATTCCCTGTCAAGCTGTTCAGACTGGGACAGCTACCTGTATACCACCCTAAACTTCAGTTTCCTACTCCTTGAGTCTAGGAGCTGCAACCAGATTGCCTCTGTTCTCCTTTCCTCCCCCTTATCTCTTGCACATTTGATCCCGTCCCTCACATAGACTGCCACCCCACCCCCTTCCCTCCTCACAGTCCTTCCTGCATAATTTGAATCCTGGGATTGCCATATCCCAGTCCCGGTGCTTGGTTACCCATATTTCTGTGACAGCCACAATATCCACCCTCCACACTGCCGAGAGTGCCTGTAGCTCAGCTGATTTGTTGCCTAAGCTTCTCACATTCAGTGAGACCACCCTCCATCCTGCCCCTTCCCTTCATTGCCCTCCATCACCTCCCTTCTACTCCCTCCCTTTCCAGCCACCCCAAATTGTTCCCTGCTATCCTGGGTGGTCTAATTTAAAATCTATGTTAAGGGAAAACATCAGTTATGGGTTTTGTAATACATCGTACAAAAACATTAAGCCCCCTCTTATTCATCTTGTTTTCAGAGAAGTTAATTTTATATTATAAAGACTTTTTAATGATCTTGATGTCTCATTTCTTTTATTGATTTAGTTACGTGCTCTGAATTTGTTCCACTTTATTTATCTGGGTGGTTTTATAAGGGGTCCAGATTAGGAAACTATAGTCATTGATTGGGCAGACATATGCTGTATAGAGCAGAAGCAGAACATTACAACTCCTGGATTTTATCTCAAAACAAAGAAGTTTAAAATGCCTGTGTGAATTATTTCCAGGGTCCCTAGTTCTCTGTCATACTTACATACATAGAACAGAAACACAGAATTTGTTGGCAGAAAAGGATCAGAAGGTCCATCTAGTCTGCCCCATTTTCCCTGCCTATTTCTACACCCTGGACCCTATTCAGTCACAGGTGTCCCTTCCTCCTCTCTTTCCTCTAGCTACTATGCCCATGTGCCTATACCATGCATGCTCGAAACATGCCTGAACATGTGCATAGTGTATATACATATAGGCATACATATATACACAAAGCTTTAGTGAGGAAAGGAAATCATTGGTTCATCGAGTTCCTTTCTCCCAGCATTTCAGGGGAAACACGCAGTCATCTCTTTTTCTTCAAAGTGCAGAACAATTCCAAACTTAAAGTGGTTACAATATCACAATGTCAGTGTCAGTGGCTTAGTAGGTAGCACACTCACCTCTGAGGCTGGGAGATTATAGGGCTGCGGGTTCAGTTCCCACATCTGGCACTTGGGTTAATATCCCAGTACTGACACTGTAGTGCAGCATGAGAGGGGTGCTGCACTTCTGAGGTGCCGTCTTTCGGATAACATGTTAAACTGAGGTCCCATCTGCCTGAATTGGTGGTAGTTCAGGTGGATGTTAAAGATCTCATGGCACTTATCGAAAAGAGTAGGGGAAGGTTTTTATTAATAAACAGAACAATAAATCAGAAAAACAGTAATACAATTCATGGAAAATAAGAAAAAAAACATAACAAAAAGAATATCAGCAATACCCAATTCTCTGACAGCATAATGATTCAACCTATTTTGTCTTTCAAAAAAGGAACCTCTTTCCACCTCATAAGCCATACATTTTTGGACAAACATTTGCGTTCAGAATCACATTGTAACAACAAATCATGTTCAACATGTTGAAGAACTTCAAGTGGTGAGTGGTATAACTGTTGTAGTGTAAGGTGACATCTGGCATGCCATAAATGAAACTTGAACATAGCGAACAGCAGCAGTACTACACCTGCATCCATCAAAATAGAATGTAGCAAAAAAACTCCCACAAATTCCAGATATGTAACAGCCCACCAGAAAGGCTGGCTCCAACGGGCAGAAAGAGTCATCCAGAATTCTTGCACAAAGGGTCAGGAAACAAAAAAATGGGACATTGTTTCCTCCTGATTAATGCAAGTATCCCTTGGACAAGTACATTCAGTAACCATTTTATGCTTTAAATTCCCCCTAACACTGAGTCGCCCATGACAACTAAGCCATAAAACATCCCATAATCTAGGTGGAATCCGTTTATCTACCAGACTTTTAAGTAGGTTATCAACATGACCATTTGGTACATCCTTAAAAACGGGGACTATGGAATGTGCTTTAGATTGTAGGACATCATAAATATATTTGAGCGATTTGCAATACACATGGGCCGGAAGTAACTTCCATCTATTAAGTTTCTATATCACAGGTCTGACATAAATCAGGTAACTAGAAGTGTGTAAATTTTTCTGGCTCAAACCTGGCCATTCTGAGGACAATTTAGGTAACCAACCATACACATAAATCACTCATAACACAGAGTGTGGACGACTAAAGTCTAGTAAATTCCAATAAAAAAAATACTATAGTAAAAAGCAATCAGATTCACACAGTTCAAACCACCCTGTGCAATAGGAAGATACAACACATCTCTTTTAATGGGATTTAGGCGACTCCCAAAAATAATTTGAAAAAAAAGACCCAATAAAGTGGTTTCCAAACCAGAAGTAATGGGGTGTACCGCACTAAGGTATAAAAATTGAGGGAGAAGTAAAGATTTAGTAATGATAACCTTTTTCTGTTTAGTTTGTTGCCAAGACTTCCATAATCTGATTCTGGACTGAACTGCCTCAATTTTAGCTGACCAATTAAGTAACGCATTATCACCTTTACCAAAATCAATACCTAAAATTTGGACCGGGTCCAGTACAACAGGAACACCTTGCAACTCCTTAATCTCTGGAATGGCAGTATGCAGAGGATAAAAAAACTCTTAGATTTATTAAGGGAGGAACCTGCAACATCTGAAAAATTAGACAAATGATGTAACACCTTATCTCCAGAGGTCAAATCAGCAACAAAGACATAGACATCATCAGCATAAGCCTAAATTTTGGCCTCAAGGGTACTATGAGGGGAAGCAATACCAAGAATCAGAACATATTGGGCAATGTACGTAAAAGTGGATCCAAACTAAAAACATAACGCAATGGACTCAGAGGGCAGTCTTGTCTCACCCCCTGATGAATAGGGGTATAGGAACCCAAATAACCATTTACTAAGGGCATAGCATAAGCATGACTATAAAGCAAAGCAATCCAGGTTATAAAGTGATCAGGCACTCCATAGGTTTGTAAAACCTGAAACAAATAACTATGCGGGACCTGATCAAAGGCCCTTTGTTGATCCATGGACACAAGAAAACCCATTATAACATCAGCTTTACCAAGTTCTGTTAGTTCCCGAAGCAAAAGGAGATTATTATAGCTAGATCTGCCCGGTACTGAACAGGATTGGTGCAGGGGAAATCAAGTGTGGAGCTATGGACAACAATCTGGTATTCAATATTTTCATTAAAATTTTAAAATCCGTATTAAGGAGACTTAAAGGCCTCCAATTGGAAAGTAAAGTTCTATCACCTTTCTTATATAACAAAATCTGAATTGAAGTACAAAAATGGAAATCGAGAGTGTGATGTTGCAAAACCCAATTAAACACTACTGTGAGCACATCACAAACCAAAGGACTACAGGTTTTATAAAATTCTGCAGGCAAGCCATCAATACCAGGCGCCGTGTTATTCTGTAAATGGGAAATTTCCCTTTTAACTTCATCAACTCTAATCAGAGCAACTAAAGCCAATAATAGTATATCAGAACAAGGGGCAATATGGAGAGAGGAAAGGAATTGTTCTACACCAGCGCTATTCACTAGAGATGCAGCATATAAATCTGAAAAATGCGAGGAGACTGCTCGCAAGATATCCGGAAATGCAGTGTAACTAGTACCAGCAGTATCCATAACTTCAGTCAGAAGGCGATCCGCAGAATGCCTACGACTACAATCCAAAACATCCCCCAAAGCAGATTTATTAGCAGAACAAACCCTATGTTCATGTAACAGGGAAGTAGCTCTAGTATACTGTAGTGTAGCCATTTATTTTTTTTACATTCTGTACCTGTGCTGTCAAATATAAGCCTTATGAGTGTATAGCTGAATATAAAGTTTCCAGCTGCATACGTAAAGACAAATATCTCTTATGTTTAGTCACTGCAGCATATTTAGATGTCCTCCTAACCAAAGTAGAGATTTCAGATTTAGTGAGTAGCCACCAATCTAACAAATCCTCATAAAGTCTAGATAGTGACAGACGAGCTTTCAACAAACCATGAACTTGGGCCAAAAACCTGTCATCGAGTAGCAGTAAAGAATTCAGTTTCCAATATCCCTGCCCCAGTTTAGCATGAGGGCCTACCCCTAACATGGCAGTTACCACATTATGGTCTGAAATCTCTACTGGAATGGTTTGAGCTTTAATCACCCTCAAAGCTGCAGAGACTAAAAGAAAATCAATCCTAGTGGACAAGGAGCCCATAAAAAAAGTACGTCCACCAGTAGGATGACAAACCCTATAAACATCCTGTAAATGACCCTGGACAATAATGTGACTGAGACAATGTGTATCACAGAAATCCTTATCAGTCCGGGCCCCCCGATCTGATTTATGCACTACACAATTAAAGTCACTGCCCTATATGAGAAAGCGTGACGTGAGCAAAAAAGGCTTCACCTCACGAAAGAGATCCACTCAACCTTTCTGCGTAACTGGTGCATAAATCACAATTAATCTCCAAGTGTAATGTAAATAAGTAAAATCCAATATTAAGGCCTGTCCCATAAGCAGTTCAACCAACTTGGAAACACGAAATCCATCACTCCTAAACAACACCCCAACACCACTACATGTGTCTAATCCTAAAGAAAAAAAAGAAGGACCCCATCACCAAAGCTTTTTGGCCATATTAACCAAAGGAAAGGTACTGAGATGGGTATCCTGAATAAGGCAAATATCACACGCCAAATCCCTCAAAAGTTGAAAAGTAATCAGGCGCCTATGAGCATTTTTCACACTGTTCACATTGAGGGTGACTACAGTGAGTTGAAATGCCATGGCCATGAAAGAGAATCAGATAAAGGGTAGAAATAAAAATAAGCCAACATCAAGTAACCCTTCCCTTTCTAGTACTTCTCCAGGGTCTCACCCCCCGACCGCGAGGGTCGAATATCCATAGGCAACTCCTTTGATTTATCATTCTCAGAATCAGAGGATACCATAGGTTGTGAGGAGGCGTCAGAATCAGCTTCCATATCGGAAGACTGAGTGTGACAGGACAGGACCTCAAATTTATTACTTAAGGGAACAGAGCCACCAGGAGAAGACACTTTAGCCAATTTGGCCCTACCTGTAGTCTGTTTTTGAGCCCATTTCTTTGTCTGAACACTAGGCTTAGGAGGGGGCATAATAATAATATCCAGAGGTTTGTCAGAGACAGGCACAGGTTCAGCAGGAACCAGAGAAACAACAGAAAGAGGGGGAGTGGGGGCATAGAGGAAGGGCCCTGTACAACCGGTCATGGAACATCCTTTAAAGGAGGCTCCGAGGAAGGTTCAGATATTGAAACCACTGACTGGGGAGCAGGCACCGCAATATCAGGGCATAAAGGGGGGCCAGTGACTACCTTAACATGCGAAGAAAGGGACTTTGCCTTAGCAATATCCTTTTTCTGGGCATTAAGAAGGATCACATCCTGATCCGGGCTATCTTCCCTGTTATGGGAAGCCCAAGGACAGGATCTAAAACCATGACCTAGTTCTTCACACAGGTTACACTTTAGTTCAGAATTACAATCTGCAATAGCATGGCCAAAAGATAAACAAAGGGAACATCGTAGTCTATCACAGGCTGCACTGAGATGGGAAGGGGAGCCACATTTAAAACAGGCACGAGGCTGCCCCACATAGAAGCAATGCCCCCATTCCCTACCTAAAAACAAACTATTAGGTAAGCGTATGGGACCCACATTCATATTTCTAAGTCGCACCCTATAACGCCAACCACCAGTCCACAAGTGTTCAGAGTCAAATATAGGCTGTGGCAACCCCAAGACATCACAGCGTTTAGCTAACCAATGCGTAATATCACTAGCTGCTACATTCTCATTTCCAAACAAAATGGTGACAGTTTTAATAGAAGGTCTAGTAAGTGGGATAGCCCAAAATGGTAGCCACAACTCAGTGTATTTAAGAGTATCATACTTTGTCCAGAATCGATCTAATCCTCTACAGCTTTGAAAACTAATGTCATATAAGGAAGAACCTGATGCATGAATCAATGTAAATATTTCGTTTGTAAAAAAACCAAAGATCCTTTCAAAAGTGACTTTCCCACATAGAGACGGTCTGGAGCTACATCAAGACATCCAATATACTGAAGGCAGACCGCATTCCGTCGTTGAAGGAGGTGGAGTTCCGAAACATATCCCTTCTATGAAATTCTTCCCAAGTAGATTTAACCTTGTCCCCAGGGTCAGAAGAAGGGCCTGGAGGAGGGTCAGGGAGTGGGACATCCATGTCCATTCTATCACCCCACGCTGGTCCTCTAGAGCTAGGGCCTTCATCACCCGAAGAGGAGAGAGGCAAAGAAGGAACTTTAGCCAGCAGAGTAGTATCCAATTCAGGATGCTGAACATCCTCAGCATGCAAATCCAAATCCGGGCTACCAGGCAAAGGTGGAGGCATATCTATCAAGGGGGACAGCTGCACTCCTCAACCAGGTATCGGGCTATGCGCAGGGTCAGGTATCCAATGCCCCGAAATGCCTGGTTTCCAACCCACACTCCACAGGGAGGTCTCTAAAGAGACAGGTAGTGGGCAAGAACAAGGCAACAGAGCGGGAGGAGGCAAAACAGGCAAGACAGTCTGCGCATTAGTTGGTGAAACACACAGTCTAGGATGCATAGTACTCACAAGTTCACCAGGCAAAGTCACCGCCAAGTTCAACGGCGGAGAAGACACTGCTCGATCCAGATTTGTAGGAACCGAAAATTCCAATGGAGCATGGTGCAACACTGGTAGGACTGGTGCTACAGAAGATTGTTGCCGACTCTGCACCTCCAAAGAGCCTGATGGTACCACATCCATAATGAAAGAAGGAAGAGCCTCCACAGCCCCTACTTCTGGCAACAGAGTCCGTGTCCCAGGAGAGGCCGACTCAAAAGGGCTGACGGCATCAACAACAACAAGTACCTGGTCCCGATGTTTAGCAAGGAGGGACTTCAACCAAAGTTCATCTGCAGGCAAAAAATCTGATGATGCAGAAGCAGACTGAGCAGGTAAAGATTCATCTGGTACAGCAAGATCTAGAAGCATATCAACAAAACAGTCAGACGTCCTCAGTACTTCAGGCTCCAAAGCTGGACTTGCAGGAGCGGAGCTCTGCTCTCCTGCAGGTACACCAGCAGAATGACTGGGTCCCATGAACGAATCCATGGTCCAACAACAGCCCCACACAGAGCTGGGGAATTTCCCCGGTGTCCTGGCCAAATTTCCCTCATTCACTAAAAATACCACCAACCGCTTAATCTGGTTCAAGGTCAGTTGGCATTCATCTGTATCCCCCTCCCCCGGGTCGTGCCTGAAAATAGGCAGGATTTGCCTAGTGCACTTACCCGGTCAACAAAAACTAAATAAATAAATAAACAATATCCACTAATGCCATTTGCCATGGTCTTAAATGTTTGTGGCAGGGCTCCTGGACATCTGTAATAGTTTGCCCTTTGCAGAAGCATGAATCATTCACTTCTGTGATGGAATACAACCCAGCTATTGGCTGAGATATCATGTGATGTCATTGATGGCATGAGATGCCAAGCATGGAAAATTGACTTCAGAATAAACAAAGAGTGGAAAGGAATCAAACACTTTAGAAAAACAGTATATTTTAACTAAAAGAAATCTTCAAAAATAATGAATTCTGCAGCTAGCACAGACACTTTAGAAAAACAGTATATTTTTAACTAAATGGGCCCGATTCTAGAAAGCATACGCCAATGTGCAACACAGATGCGCCAAAGGAATGACGCAAGTCACAAATACATCCAGCAAATATGCCAAATGCAATTCTACATTGCGAGATGCACACTGACGCAACGCAGCACGCCAATGGCGACTTACACCGCGGTTGAGACAAACCCGCAGATACACAAATGCGCAACTGGACATATGCCAAGGAAATGGCAGAGAAATGCCATGGCAGGATTCTAGAAGCAGCAGTGCCACAACATACACCAAGACCAGATGGTGTAACATAAACCAGGTGGGAGTAGGTGTAACATACACAGCAAAGAAAGGAGCAGGGCCAGACAGGTAAGACACACAGCAACACACATGTGACATAGGATAGAGAGTGGTCGAGGAAGACAGGCACACATGGGCAGTGTGGCACAGGGTACAAAGGGAGCACAAAAGCCACAGGCACAATGCAGGGATGATGGCGCCACCATGCACAATGCCCCTGCCATGGCCACTGATACATGGAAACAGTGCAACCACAACAGGGGCACAGCACCGGGTGGCACAGACCAGTGGACAGTCGGTGGTGAGACACACCAACGTCCATGCCAGTGGTGCCACCTGCAGGGAACAATGGCACCCCGATGTGGAAAGGCGCGGCATAGGCACCTTGCCACCACACAGCTGAGAGGTACAATGTGAGATGGCAAGGACACTACAGCATGCAAGGTGACCTGCAGCACACAGGACACCACGCAGACATATCCTGTGCTGGGGGCAGCACAAATGTCACACCAACCTGAGGCACAGGGAGGGAACACTAGGGACAGCAGGCACCAACACCAGTGTGTACCCCTGCGCATAGCGACAGACACACACACAGCCAAGCATACCAGTAACAGACACAGAGACAGTGTGTATGGCAAACGATTTAATGAACAAAACAGGGACAGGAATACAGGGTAACAATGGGAGGGGGATGGGGATGAACAACAGGCAACAACAACACAGTTAAACAGCACAGAAAACCCAAACCCAACCAGCCACCCACAACACCTCCAAACACCAACCTGCACCCATGCACACCCCAGCACAGGCCCACTACCCAAACAACAGTCCCATCCACAAACAAACAGCAATAATCAAATCCAACCACCCAATGTATACCCACAACACCCACACAAACAGATCAAGCAAAAACAACCACCCCTATATACACATGCCCACCCACACAGTTGACCCAACCCACGACCGGCTGTGGCGGACATGGCCACTAGGTGCACCGGAGTTTGGAAAGGAGGGCAGCCACAAACCCGTGAAGGCACCCAATGTCCTGGAGTATGGCAGTCACAAGTACGACAAGCCAGGCCCAGTCTGGGCCCCCACCCTGCACATGTTCGGTGGCGGGTCCCTCATCCACCATGGGCAACAGCTCTTCCCATTGCAACACAGGCATGGCCACCTCCTGCTGCAGTCCAGAGTCCCCAGCTGCAGGTACAGCAGCGCAAGGCATGGTGGCTGTTGGTGGGGCATCCATGGCCACCCTGCTGTGATATCCTCATTTGTGGCCCCAGCCGGTGATAAAGCCAAGGCCCCATCCCCATCTGCTGTGTCAGTGCACACTCCCTCCTGGCTGGGAGACTGTGGGACAACCGGCTCCTGTTGCCCACCATCGGTGGGGTCCCCCTGGACTGGCCTTGCCTCCAATGATGCCTGGTCCCCGGCATCATTTGCAACTGCAGAGGAGGTGGAAGACTAGGAAGAGAAGGAGGATGAAGTTGGCGGCAGCACCCTGGCCTTCCACTGCATACGCCAGGTGCGCAACCTGTACTCCTCCACATCACTAGCCTTGATGCCTGCCATCGCCCACAGCAGGGCCCTCTGCTGCTGTGGCAGCCTGCTATGGACACCTGTAGGGATGTAAAGGTGTAGAGGATGCGGTCAGTGCTGGGACCAGACAGGGGTGCACACACAAATAGGCAAGCAATGTGAGGGCGCAGCACAGGCCACACAGTGCCCGCCTGCCATGGCCCAAGGGGTCCATGGAATGTACTCACCTGACCTCCACTGATGTGCCTCCTGTCTGAGGCTGGTGAGGCATCCCTGTTGCACAGCGTGCAATGTGTCAGCAGAACTCGTGGGGTGAAGGGACAGGTGAGTATGTTGGAGGCACCACGTGCCATGGCCACCTTGCCAGCACTGCAGCAACAGATGAATAGCTGTGTGAAAAGATACCAAAACCAGGGTCCTGCCCTGCCTGCATCTCCATGTCCCTGCGGTGGGCCATTCTGATGAGATGTTGCAGTACACCAGCCTTCCTGTGTGTCAGGTCCTGCCAGCGGTGGGTGAGCTGGCGAATGGTGCACAAAATACCAGTTGTTGCCACCATGCGGGCAGAGATGGCCATCCAGGCCCACTCACGGTCAGCAGCACTGCTCCTGCAGCACCCTGGTGGCAGCAGTGTCCAGCCCCACAGCTGAACATAGTTCATGAGGAGCGCCCTCTCATGTGGTGTAAAGTTGGGCGCTCAGCCGCAGAGGCTGAGTGAAGAGCCAGATGACATCACTGCCCGTCTACTGCGTGGCACCTGTAACTGTGGAAGGAATGGCACATGCATCACAACAGATGTCCACCATGGCCGTGCAGACCACGCCCACCCACCATGCGCAACACCGCACACCGCCCTTGGGAAATGGGTCAGTGCCAGGCCACAGGCCTGCAACCATGGCCCACCCCCCCATGTGGCACCCCCGCAGCAATGCCATGCACAGCATGATGTGTGTATATGATGAGCCACACCATGCAGGGGCCAGGCACACAGTGCTGCACACAGTGACCACAGTGCACCACCACGGAGCCTGTCCCCTGCAGAGGCATGCCACAGTACGGCCCTGCACAGTGTAGGCATGGAGCACCATATGCAGCCCTGCCATACGTCCACACCAGCACCCCCATGTGGAGGTGCATGCGGCCACACCCACTAGGTGGACAAGGAGCTGACACAATGACTCCCGTTGGTGCCGGCATGGGGACAGACTGTTACTTACCTGTGTTGTGCACTGTGGAGTCCGGAGTGGGTGGCTTGGACTGGCCTGGATCACACCTGCATGGGGAAAGAGCAGGGCAACATAAGCCTGTGGCACTGTCGGGGACCCTGGAGCAGCTGCAATGTGGCAGTGTGTACCTACCTGGACCTGTGCAGTGGTGCTGACACCTACACAGGGGACAGAGAGCAACAATGTTAGGTACACAGTGCTGGACAGGCATTGAGAGTGTGTGCATTGAACAGTGCTGCATACTCACCAGAGTTCCGTATATGTCCACCGTGGAGCTAGGGAGGGAATGGACATGGGTTAGTACACAGCTGGATGTGCCCCCATGGCCAGAAGCCCCTGAGTGCTACAACCCCCCCCCCACTGTCACCATCCCACAGGCATGTGCCTGCACAAGGCCCAAGAATGCCCCCATGACACCCAGCCGTGACCGCCCATGCACAGGGTGTGGTAGTCGGGTGCGGACCCGATGGGTGTAACATGGAGGGCATGGTACAGGGACAGTGCCATACAGCCATCCGGCCAGGCGGCTATGCACCTGTGTGAATGGCACAGGCAATGTCCTGTGTAGGCCCCACCTTGCACAGCTATGGCTGGCGGCACCCTGCCCCTGCCATGAGGGATGGCTGGGCCATGGTCTGCCACATGCTGCACACAGGCATGGATGGTGCTACAAGGTTGGATGGTGCAGCATGACTGGACACTGAGCACAGGCCTGTGGGTGGGTCAGCCTACCACTGCAGTGACACCCCCCCATCAAACAGATATGCCTCCCTGATGCATCAGCACAGTGACAGTGTGCCTGGGCCTTGGCACCACCTGTGTGGGCCGGTACGGGTGACGTGTTGGCAACACAGCCATGATACCTGTGACCAGCACCAGACGCACTGTGCACCCATGGTGTGGCTACTGGCACACTGTCTGTGCATCTACACCTACAACACAGGAGTACAGAGCCATGTATACGGTCTGTGACACACCTATATGACCCTGTGGTACACCATGCCACCGGGTGTGCACAGCAGTACCCTGTAGTGGCCTACACGGCCCACCCAATGCATGCACGGTGGTGTGTGTCCCAACCCCATCCGGCCATGGCAGCTGTGTGTACCACATGTGGGCTCCCCGTGTGGCCCCGATGGCAACTGGCACAGCCCTGTACCACAGGGGCCAATGAGGGGAGTGTCCATGGCCTGTACAGCACAGGCATGCTGGCATGTGCCATGGGAAGTACCGCTGAGGGGCCCAGAGGAATGAGGGCGTGCCCCCAGACTCTCCTCAGCATGGGGGTCATCCCACTCCATGCCCTGCCCCAGAGCCCTGGCCCACATCCACCCCACATGGGCAGGGTGCCACCCACACAGCCACTGTGCAATGCCTGCATGTCACTGGCCAGTTGCCACAGCCACTACATGCCCATCACCACTGCTCACAGCGCACATCCCACCACCATGGGTGCCACAGTGGTCTGGCCATGTCACCCACTGCATGGGGTGGTGCCCCCCACCCTGAGGGGCACTGTCCCACAACATCCTCAGTGGTGGGAGGGGGGCTTTGTGACCCGTCTGGTCGAAAACACATCCATAGGATGCCTGGCCACACTGCAGGCTTGGGGGAGGGCCTGCCTGGCCTAACCACATGGGTGAGTGATGGACCACACAGGCAACAAGACACCACCCACATGTGGCAAGTCCAGTACACCGCCTGCCACACAGTGGTGTGTGGCTGTACCATGCCCCCCATATCCCTGCCCAACCCCCACAACACAGCCCCTGGTACTGTCCACAGCCATGGCACATTACGTATCGGTTCCCCTGACCATTCACGTTTGGAAGGACCATGCCTGCACAACACCCTCCCATTCCATGGTACGGGGACTGTACCCCATTGCACCACACAGGGACTCCTCGTGCCACACTGTGGACACCTGTGCAGCACACATTGTTGGCCTACGGGTGCATCACTCCATTGGACTTGCTGCCTGTCACTATGTCAGTCACCCAGAGACAGGCACGCAGAACATGCACAGGGGTGCAGCCAGACAGTGCTGTCTTGTACATGCTAACACCATGAACCCCCCATCTATAACAGTAACCAACCCCTCCAAATGCTCCCTCTCCAAACAAGTATGACTGCTGTCAGATGTCCCCTCTATAGCCTACAGTGGCCATACATGTGCCCCCCTACACAACAGATGTATCTACAGTGACACCTGGCAGTAGCCTACAGGAACACATACTACAGATCACAATGCTAATGCAATGTGAACAGCATATGAAACATGACAGGCACTCCACATGTCTGTACACAACTGTGTACAGTGCGTATGCCTGCCTACACCCTTGTACATGTCTACTACAGTACAACAGTGGCCTGTGCCCCACGGAAGAGTTTTATTCAACTCTAATAAGTGATTAGCGTATTGCTCATAAAGGTTCTCATACACTGTGACAATGCATGGCACCTGCCTCACTGTGTGTAGCAAACAAAACACCAGTAGGATACCTATATCAATGCATTCTGTACAGTTACTATTGTCCCAAGTAAATAATCGCTAATCAATTAGTTAGATCCCTGCCACAGTGATGTCTGTTGCAGTTCTCCACATGCAGGCCATGGGTTCTGCAGTGTGACAGGCACTGTACAATAAATGGGCTACATATGGCACAGAGGTATGCATGCTTGTCCCAGTCCCTCATGACAGCAACAGATGTAGTAGGGGTATATGGGGGGGGCCTGCTGTGGTCGAGTAGTCACCAGTCTGCTGAGTTTCTGTCCCTGTCCAAGTCCTGCTGGCACTGTACTTATGTAGCTCTCTCCAACAGCCAGGTCTGTAATCCCTGTACCACTACACAGTGCCTGGGCCTTACCGCTCACAACCACATGTGCTCCACGTGCTTTTCACACGTGTATCACATGTTGCAGATGTGCATATGCAGCATACACGACAGCAATTGTCTTTGTGCAATGCCGTTCTCCGGAATGGCATCTGCGATGTGCGGATGCAGCCTATCTGTTGTCACGCATATGCGTTTGCGCTCTGTAGCAGCAATGCACTTGCAGAATGGGTGTGGGTGGCTCTGCTTTGGTGGTACCTGTGCCTGCAGGGCTCCCTGTGCATGTGTGTGTGTATGTGTGTGTGTGTGTGTGTGTATGTGTGCGCACACCCTGGGGGGGGGGGGGCCATGGCAGGCAGTTGCCTATTGGCTGTGGCACACATAGGGCAATGTTGCACCTGGGAGGCACACCCTACCCAACATGGTCCCAGTAGGCCCTAGCAATGCAATGACAAATTGACAACACGCCATAGGGCTGAGGTGCAAACATGTTTATTTACATGGTGAACATTACACACATGTGCCCATTGCATAGTGCACCCCAGTCCTACCCAACACATGTGCCCCCCACACACCCATGCACACAGTCATGCATACACACACACACACACACACACACACACACACACGTGACTGTACAGTGCCCCCCATGGACATATTCCCCCTGCCATGCATATGGCCCCACACCCCCATTGCAGCCCCACCCAACAATTCCCCTACTGCGCAGGTTACCCAGGCGATGCACGGCTGTCTGCCACGCGAACGCTGTCCTCGCACCGACCCCTCCGGTGCTGGGCTGTGGGGGACCCTGCCGGTCTGACGGGCAGTGCATTGCCCTGGTGAACCTCCCCTGGCATCGCACCCTGTGGGCCTGTGTGTGCCCCCACAGGTGGTCTGCTGTGCCTCTGCCCATGCAAGCCTACATGCCTCTGTGCCACGTGTGGTAGCAGCCATGCCGGGGCTGCACGGTGTGTTCCCCCATCCCGTGCTGAGCACCTCAGGCCCTGTGCAGCCTGCGGGGCACCCTCCTCAGTGTGCCTGCCACCCTGTGCATGCCCCGTGACTGACCCCATACTGGTGGGACTGTGTGTGGTGCTCAGCCCAGCCTGTGCCTATGTTGCCGGCAAGCCTGTGTGTGCCAACATTGTCGCATCCTGGCGCTGTCCCGCGCCTGGGTCAGTGTGGGTGGTGCCCGGCTGGGCATGCTACTCCGGCAGCATGACTGGCAGGTGGGTGGATACTGACGCCGGGGCCTGGGGTGGGGGAGGGGTTTCCACTGGCTCCGGTGGCTGTGTCTGGGTGCTAGACTGAGCAGTGGCCGGGGCTGCCATCCACTGGGCCAGGCCTTGCAGGTGGTGCAGCGGCAGCATTGTGCGCCCTATGGCCTGCATGGCCGTGACCATGGCTGTATCCTGGTGCCGCTGGTGTGCCAGCATGTTCTCCAGGCCTATGCTGAGGCAGTCCATGATGACCATCTGGCATTCGGCACAGTGCCGGATGCCCTGTATGGCAGCCCCCAGGCCAGCCATGCATGCCGCTGTGTCTCTCGTGAATGTCTGCAGGGTGCCGGCGATGCTGGTTAGCTGCAGCTACATGCAGGTGTGGTGCTCCTGCATGCCCTGCCATATGTTCGCCAGCTTCTGCCTGCAGTCCTCCTGGCCGGCCAGCACCGACTGGAAATAGCCCCCGATGTAGACTGGTGGGGACAGCTGGTCCTGCAGCACCCAGACAGCCTCATCTAACTCGTCCTCAAGTCCACATGCACTCAGTGGACTGAGCAGCTCTATGCCAGTGTCCTCAGCTGCCGGCAAGTCTGGTTCCAGTGCCTCCCACTTGACCACAGGCATCTGCACCACCTCCACAGATGTGGCAACACTGCTGGTGGTGTCCTTGGTGGTCCTCTGCTGTTCCCGATGTAGACTGGTGGGGACAGCTGGTCCTGTAGCACCCAGACAGCCTCATCTAACTCGTCCTCAAGTCCACGTGCACTCAGTGGACTGAGCAGCTCTATGCCAGTGTCCTCAGCTGCCGGCAAGTCTGGTTCCAGTGCCTCCCACTTGACCACAGGCATCTGCACCGCCTCCACAGATGTGGCAACACTGCTGGTGGTGTCCTTGGTGGTCCTCTGCTGTTCCCGTGGTGGTCCAGATGCGTCCTCCTCACTGCTGTCCACTGCCTCTGCTGCCATGAGGCTGTCGCCATCCCCACTCCCCTCAGACTCAGACATCAGCTCTGGTGTTCCTGTCACAGATGTGCTGGCGGCAGGGCTGCCTCCAGCGTCTGTTGGACTGCCGTCGTCAGCCGGCTCCATGCCAGTGGCCTGGGCCATGCCGGAGCCTCCCCAGCCCTGCTGCTGCTGCTCCCACCCTCCGGTTCTGCTGGGGCCACCTGCGCCAGCTGCCACTGCACCTATTGGATGGGAAATGTGTTAGTGTGTCCCCCACATCACAGTGTGCCCTCACCTGCCTGATCGTGTTTCCCTCACAGGTCTGCTTTGGCGTAGCGTTCTGGCATTGCACCCACCACACCTCTGTGCTGTCCGACCTATTGTATGCCTCCACTGTACGTGTGTCCTGCACCGATGGTGTGGTCCATCATCATTGCTGTCCTTGCTGTGCTGTCCATCCTGGTACAGTGACTCTGGCTGTCCCACAGCTGCCCTGTACTGCTCCCCACTGCACAGTGACACCATGCATGGGCACGCCCATGGGTCCTCACTGCGCTGCAGGAGCCTGCACCCCTGGGTGCCTACAGATTCCATGCCAGCCATGCACAGCCCCTGCGGCCCTCGCCTGCACTCAGCAGGCACTGGGACGGTGACCCATGCCCCCTCCTTACTGCCCAGCACATGACTGTGCATACCCCCCCAAGCACATGGTGCTGATCAAAGCATCCCCCAGTGCAGCCCAGCCCATCCCTCAACATGCCCCCCAACAGTTCACAGTGCAGGACACACAGTGAAGCCCAGCCCATCCCTCTGCATGCTCCCCAACAGTTCACAGTGCAGGACACAGTGAAGCCCAGCCCATCCCTCAGCATGCCCCCCAACAGTTCACAGTGCAGGACATATGGTGCAGCCCATGCCATTCCCTCAACATGCCCCCAACAGTTCACAGTGCAGGACACACAGTGAAGCCCAGCCCATCCTCTGCATGCCCCCCAACAGTTCACAGTGCAGGACACACAGTGCAGCCCAGCCCATCCTCAGCATGCCCCCCCAACAGTTCACAGTGCAGGACACACAGTGCAGCACAGCCCTCACTCAGCATGCCCCAACAGTTCACAGTGCAGCCCATCCCATCTATCAGCATGCCCCCAAAAAGTTCACAGTGCAGGACACATGGTGCAGCCCAGCCCAGACCATCCCTCAGCATGCCCCCAACAGTTCACAGTGCAGGACACACAGTGCAGCCCAGCCCATCCCTCAGCATGCCCCCCAACAGTTCACAGTGCAGGACACATGGTGCAGCCCAGCCCATCCCTCAGCATGCCTCCCCAACAGTTCACAGTGCAGGACACACAGTGCAGCCCAGCCCCTTCCTCTGCATGCCCCCCCAACAGTTCACAGTGCAGGACACACAGTGCAACCCAGCCCATCACTCTGAATGACTCTCCTTCCAGGTTCTTGGGCCTTTGGCTGCCCCTCCACTGTTGCCCACGGGTCATTCCTTTGCACTGCTGCACATGGCAGCTGCACACATGCCTGTCCCTGGCCTGCCACTCACCATTTTCTGGTTCTCTTGGCCCATTCTGTGGCCAGCTGTGGCCATGTTGCAGTCCTGTGGCATGCCTCACCACCATTGCAACTGCCTACACATTGCCACCCCACTCCCCCCATCTTTGCAGTTGGCTCGGGTGCTGTTGCCCTGTCTGGCCTGTCTGTACATTGCTGGCTGTTTGTCCCTACCTGTAGCTGTCCACTGTCTGTATGTGTCCAGCTGTGTGACACCAATGATGCTTTGTTGGCTGAGGTGTGCAGCTATCCTCCTGTCAATGGCACTGACTGGCACCTGCTGGGTGGGTCAGCCCGTGCCCTGGGCACTGCTCCTATTCTCTGCGCCATCTTGCACTTCACCAGGTGCTTCAGGTCGTTCTATTTTTTCTGCACATCTCATACTATCCTGCGCTGTGCAGCAATGGCACTGACCCTGCATGCCACCCTGTCCCATGCCCTCTTCTGTTTCTTCCTCTTCTTGGCATCCCTACCATGGCCCATGAGGAGTGCATGGTGGTGATCTATCTGCTCTACCAGGGTGTCAACCTCCTCATGCTGAAAGTTCCTCTTCCTTCTCTGCCATTCCACTGCAGCTTGTGCCATTGCTGTGGCATATCTGCTACTGGTGTATATGTTGAGCCACTACTGCATGTTACGTACTTTTATATGGTGTATCTTGTGTGTTGTGACTTACGCAATTGCATTTGGCGTATTCTCATGGGTCCTAGAATTGCACTTATCTCGCATGTCACAGTTGCTATTGCATCATCTTATACAACTGCGATTCTTGCGTCTGGCATATTTCTCTTTCTAGAATCGGGCCCAATATCTCCAAAAATAATGAATTCTGCAGCTGGCTCTAAAAACAGCTCAGTGGTTGGCCACAACTTGTAGGCTGATTCTGCATCTGTGGAATCACAGAATTCACAGAGTTCGATTTATTTATCATTTTTGTTCATTGTTTTGGGGCAAAATGTTTTGATCAGGCAAGCTGCAGATCTTGTAAAATTCAGAAACGCATTATTCCCTTAAGGAAAGGCAATTGTCATAAAGGAACTGAACACCTACTTTTAGCCACTGATACTGTCATACTGCTAATTGTGCATTGGCAAATTACTCTGAGTACAGATCATTATGCTATTTTATTTGAAAGTTCCTTTTTAAATACATGGTTAAATGCTCCCAAGCTTTTTGTTTCTTCTTTCTACTATGGTAGGTATTTGGCAATGAGCTGAACCTCCCCAACCCATCAAACTTGCTAGTTAGTTGCCCTTGAGCAGCAGTTGCTTTAATTTTTATCCAGAATTTTGGTGGGCTGCCCTTATGCCCTGCATCTATCTATTTTTCTAAACAGCAGTGTTTGAGTAATTGTTCCACTACACATAACAAAGCCATATGAGTTTCTCCAGTTTTACATATATCAGTACTGTGAAGTTTTAATTAGTCACTGTTCCTATCAACCCATTTGTTACTTGGTTCTGCCATCTCAGGACCATTATCTATATATAAAACACCTCATCCGAAATTCCAAAAGTGATCTGCTGCCATCTGGATTTCATGTCCACAACATCTGTCTATACAAAGACAGGGACCACACATAAAGAGCCTCTTTATGGCTTTAATGTCAGTCTTGCTGCTTCTCATAAGATAGGCCTTAGATCCCTAAAGATGGATGAACCAAAAAAAATTGGTTAACTGAAAGATTTAATGATGCAGACATATTCTCTGTAACATGCTCCCAATTACAACAAATTGATAAGCACGTGCTTTCATGGGCTGTTTAGCAATAAACTGATGTTAAAGCATTTTAGCTTAGCAAGAGCTAGAGACCCCGCTGTGGGAGTTCATTTTGATGTGGCTGTTGAGCTGAAACTAGATTCAGCTCGCATCTTGGAGACTAAAACTGCTGGCCTGAATTCTTCCTTTAGCAAAAAAGGCAAGAACTTTGTTAAGTATTTTGATTGGTAAACACACAAGGATGTATGCCGCATATGCAAGCTACATGCAAGTTTTATATAGTTTTTATGAAGAAGTATATGCAAGGACTATGTAAGGATTTGTGACATGTCCTTTGCATGAAAAGTTATGCAAGAAAAATTCCTTGCATCATGCAAAAAAAATGCCATGCCAATATCATGAGATGCAAGAAAAACTGTGTGTGGGGTTACTGGTACAGTACAGGTTTTACATCCTGTTGTGGGGCTAGAACCTATAACTTTCTGGCTCTAGAGGAGACCGGGCAACCTACTGAGCCACTGACACCATGCTGTTTATGTATCTGGCAAAAAGGTATTCAACAGCTATGCAAGCATTAATATTGATAAAATCATACATATTTCTTGCATTTTTAAAAGGAAATGCCTTCTTTCTACTCACAATACTTGAATGTACAAAACCACTCTTATGACTCTTAGATGTAATCTTCACATCAGTATTAACATACAGCTGAGGTCATAATAAAGTGTTCTAGTTGTGGAATTGCAATCTTTACCATGACTAATTATAATGTAGCTATAGAGCGATATGAATTTAAGTGGGGAATATCAAACAAGAGTAGATAAATTATAAGGGATTGAGAACCTGTCGTCATGCAAATTTCCTTAATAATGACAGGAAAGAGAAATCTAAGAAAGATATAAGTAGTGTTAGCTGAATAGTACATAAATAGTACATTTTTTAAAATAATGTGCATGCAACTTTCTACAGCTCAGATTGTACCCAAACATTTAAACCAGCACTATGTAGACATGCATTCTTAACACCTATAAGTAAGCAATAACCCACGACAGGGTGGGGGTTATTGGGGATTAATCAACACCCGGGTGCGTTGTGAGCCCACGAGGTCACAGGCCAAGTGCCCCACAGCACCTGGGGTGTTGATTGATCCCCAATAACCCCACACTCTGGAGTGGCTATTGTGCTCATAACATGGGGTCTGTTCAAAACAAGGAGAAAACAACATAAAGGGGTTTTCTACCTGTTTATCAAAAAAGGGACTGTATCCTGCCACGTGGACAAATAGTCCCCAAGAAATACTCCATATCTCACTGCGTTTATACACATGCAAATGTCAGAAATGCAATACTGACATGATTCCTGACATTTGTTGTGCATAAATTACTTTCTGCCACTGGCAAGACCCTGTACTCGGGCCTCACCCCCGCAAGACACATGCAGTGGGAAGCTGGAGAGAGACACAGACACCCAGTCTCTCCCAACTCTGTGCTATGCTCTCAATTGACAGACAGACAGAGAGAGAGAGAAAAGTACTGTGCAGTACCTGTAAATTAAATACTTTCACTCTCTCTCTCTCCGGTGGTCACTAAAGACAAATACTCGGTGTGTCCATGCTGCATTCGTGGGGGGGGACAACTAAAGCTATGACAGCAATCCAGGGGCATGCATTAAGGGAACACAATACAAAGAGAGAGAAAGAAACAGAGACAGACAAAGGACAGTGTAGGAAGTTTGAATTCTACATTGTGTTGCTCTGTTTCTCCCTCTCTCTCTCTCTTCTCTCCCACAGGGTGCGTGTGTGCACAGATGACAGGGACACTGTTGTTACTAGAAAAGATCACAGTAACAAGGAACACATTGCATACCTTTCTGTAGCTGAAGTGTCGAGCACACAGTCATGCACTGGTATGCATACAGTTCTGTTATGAACAGTGCAGGACCAATAGTGAGGCTGTGAGGGCTCAGTGCGGCTGCTGAATGTGGAGGGTGGGGGCACCAAACGGAGCATAAGCATGACTGCACACAGGGACTACACACACAGAGGACATTTTCCCTGTCAATGACAACAAAGAGAGTGACAGAGACACACAGATAGAGGATTGCACTAACATCCTCATCCCACTGTCTCTCCCTCTCTTTCGCTGTTGCTCGCTCGCTTCGATAAGGCACTGCACTGGACAGAGTGAAAATGTGGCTTTCACTGACTGTAGAGAGAGAGAGAGAGAGGAAGACAGATGGGAGTTTGCTGCACATTTCAATGGCATATCCCAGTCCTGCTGTGTTGCTGTGTCTCTCACACAGAAACATGCCTTGTACAGTGAGTGCCACTCTCGGTGAGCGGAGGATGGCGAGTGGAAATTGTTGGGGTGGGTGGGTGGGGACTCTGGCTCTCCCACTCCTGACTTGTATGCCTGTTCACAACATTGACAGACTGGAGGGCTGCATTGCAATAATGGAGATGGACAGGCTGTCCTGCCTCTGTTGATATTCACCAGTGTTTAGGGGGAGCGGATAGAATCAGGACAGGCCATTCTCTCTGTCTGTCTTTCTCTCTCCAATGTGCACACAGGAGGAGAGCCCATTCTTTCTTTCTCTCTCCAGTTTGCACACAGCTGGATGATCAGTTGGGGGGGAGCCCAACAGTGTCTCACATGGGAACTGAATATCAGAGAGAGAGAGAGAGAGAGAGAGAGAGAGAGAGAGAGAAACAGTCACACAGGGGACACTGCAGCAAGTTGCTGTTCAGCACTGTATCACTGTCTGTCTCTCGCTCTCTCCATGCAGTACTGGCTATGGCTGAGTGTGTCCATGGGGAGCAGACATTGTTGTGTGAGTGGGGGGGACCAGAGTACAGGCTGCCATCAAGTGAAGGGGGAGAACACACAAGAACCACCAAGGGGTACAGTGGCAAGAAATGCTGTGGCAAGGGATGGGAGGAGAAAACAACAACCTGGCACTTCTCTACACACCATAATCCACCACTTGAAACTACCACTCACTTCACTGACTTTAGAAATGGCTGCCTTCCACTGACATGTCTTCAAGTAAATAACGAGTCCTGTTTTGCCCACTGATCCCTATCTTGCCGCCTCATACCAACTGTGTGAATATTGAGGATTAATCAGCAGTCAGGTGATGCTGACTGACCAATTGGCTTCCTGTTTTATCTTACTCCATGTTATAAACAGAGTTGAGTGATGTTCCTTGCACATTTCTTGCAAGGTGTCATTCATCCTTAAATGCTACATTTTATACTTGCATGTTTCTTAAATAGTGTAAGCACAAGATTTCTTTCTTGCACTATCCTTACAAACATGTATACAGGTTTGTAAGAATAGTGCAATAAAAAAATCTGTGCTTACACTAGTCAAGAAACATGTAAGTATAATTATTTTGTACCACACCACATTTTAAACTTGTAGATTTATTAACTAGAGTTAAAATGTGTATTGTGATCTTGCAGAAACCTTGTGTGTGGCCAGCCGGTGGCACAGAGGGTTGAGGCACTGGCACCTTAACTCACACCACACTGGCGACCCGGGTTCGGGAATGGACTTGGATCATCGGAGGTCAGCAGGGGAAGGAGAGGATTGAGCATCCACAGGACTTCTGTCCTCTCCTGGGGTGGGGTCCAGGGTCGTTTCACTGTGCAGCAGCCCCCAGTGGAGACCGGGAGCACTGCACAAAAGCGTCGCCATGTGGGAAGTACCAGAACACAGAAAAAATGCTCTGGATTGGCCAGATGAGGGCATCTGATCTACCACTACACCAGAAGACTTCCCATGGGTAGGCCATCTCAGCAGCACCCAAGGCCGAGGAAAATATAGCCTACTGGGCTGCCCCAACCAGTGCCTTCCCTCAGAGGAGAGGGACCCACTCAGCGAAGGGTAATGGTGAAGGGTAATGTCAAGGTATGCTGCAATGTATGGGAAGGGGCTCGGAGGGGGTTAGAAGGGTGCAGGACCTTGGATGCCCGAAGGAGAGGTGAATTCAGGCACGAAGGGAGAAAAATAGATCACCCAAAAAAAAAAAACCTGTGAGTACTTACAATAAACTTGTGATTTATTCATGCAAGAAGAATTCTTGCACAGTCATGCAAATAACTTACGGTCATTCTGACACTAGGTAATTTTCTTGTCTTATTCCTACAAGTCATAAAAAGCTAGTCAGAAACCTTACATTTTTTTCAATAAGGGATGGTAAAAGATTTATTTGAAACATGCGGTTTAATAAAGATGACAGACCAACTGTGTTGTCATATTGATTAACACACTTGGGACTTTAGTTCAATAGGCTAAGATCTACACACTGCAGAAGTACTGGCATGCTCAGACTTGTAGGAGGTGCAATCCATCTCTTGAAGCACTCCTCAGCTGCACTGTAGTGTGACGTTGGAGTAGGCTGCATTCTACATTTGCAGAGAAGGTTTAGTGCTGGCAGGTGAATGTCAACTAGAGGGGACAGAGACTAGTGGAGGAAGATGTTGTACAAGATGAAGGGATTAGAAATTCAAACTGTATCTCAAATTGCTTTACACGCCAGCACTCAGGGGAGGGGGAGAACAGTGTTGCCATTTATTTCAGTCACACAGGAGATTCAAACAGCACAGAGGTAGGTTTAGAGAGAAATTACTGGGAGAGAGAATTACTGGGAGAGAGAATTACTGGGAGAAAGATGCAAGGACAGAGAAGTTTAATAGCTTGTTAGCAGTCACACATTTAGTGAGAGGCAGTTGTGGGATTTAAATAAAGGTTTAATTTGTTATTTATGTACTGACTCATTTGGGGGCTGGGAGGGGATTTGGGAGGTGGGGAAGGCACCAGAGGGTGGGCTGAATGAAGGAGGTCAGAGGCCAAATTCTGGAGCCTTGGCAGTCCCAGTGGACCATGTGACAACAGCCAGGCAACTGGGCAGTTGTAGTTCACCCAGCTTAAAAGAGGCCTTCCTGTAGTCCACTCCCTCAGAAGGGAAGCTGTCATCAGGTGGCTAGGAGTGGATGGAGACTTGTGAGATGCGGAGCTAAGTGGGGGTTTATTGTGTGGAGAGCTGTGTCCTGTATTGTTGATTTTTAAACATTTCAATTACATTTATGTACTGACTGCTTTTGGTGTCTCTGAGTGGGATTCTGGAGGTGGGGGGAGACACCAGAGTGTGGGCTGAGGGAGGGAGACCAGCCAAATTCCCTTGCATTGGTGGTCCCAATGGACCATGTTACTACAACCAGCCAATAGGGCAGCTGTAGTTCACCCAGCTTAAAAGAGGTCTTCAAGTAGTCCACTCCCTCAGAACGGAAAATGCTGTTGGGCAATTAGGAGCAGAAGGAGGATTGTGAAATGTGGAGCTAAGTGGAGATTTATTGTGTAGGGGCTACATCCTGTATTGTTGTTGTTTTTTAAACATTTCAATTGCATTCATGCACTGACTGCTTTTGGGGGCTGGAAGTGGGGTTCATGAGGTGGGGGTAAAGAGGTGGGCTGAGGAGGGAGGTGAAGAGATGAATTCTGGCACCATTGGCAATCCCAGCAGACTATGTGTCTACAGCCAACCAACAGGGCAGCTGTAGTTCACCCAGCTTAAAAGATGTCTTCTGTAGTCTGCTCCCTCAGAAGGGAAGATGTTGTTGGGCAGTCAGGAGCAGACAGAAGCTTGTGAGATGCAGAACTAAGTGGGGCTTATTGTGTGGGGTCTGCCTCATATTGTTGTTGTTTTTAAAAATTTCAACTGCATTTATGTACTGACCACTTTTGGGAGCTGGGAGTGGGATTCAGAAGGTGGGACAGGCACCAGAGGGTGGGCTGAAGATGATGTGGATGGCTGAATTCTAACACCATTGGCAGTCCCACCATGTGACTACAGCCAGCCAGTAGGGCAGCTGTAGTTCCTATTTAATATCTAGAGGGTCAAGAGACCCCTCATGAGCAACCTCAAAGCATGAGTGCCACGAAGCAGGAGTGTGGCATCTGACTAAGTGGTGGATGGGGGCATTGCAGGACATCAGCAGGAGAACCACAGGCCACAGGCCATGCTGGTCAGTGGAGGAAGGTAAGTGTAAAGAGAGGGCAGGAAATACACTGTAGGATGCTGGAAATGGATTGTAGCCTGATCCCCATCTAGGATCAGCTTACATTCATACTGAGCATCAAACAAGGGGTTGGAGTAGTAGAACTGAGGGGATTTGGTGGCTGTTGTAGACACCCCCAACTGGTTTATATACTGAGGTACATATCTGGTGGGTTATGTCATTGAGGCACAGGTCAGGAAGCATTGGAAAACCAGGAGCAGTTATACAATTCATAAGTATCATTTTATTATCATCAAAGCAATAAAATAAAAAATAAAATTGAGCAGGATAGCTCTTGTACAGGCAGTTCAAACAAAGAAAACAAAGTCCTTCATCTGAGATTATATCTAAATCTAAATCCCGTCCCTTATATATGTCTTTTCCTGCTAATTAACTTCTGCATCCTGAGCTCATTAAGATACCTGTCCTGTTTTGTCACAATGCCCCACAACTTTGTTGGTTTCTTTCCTTACAGGTGCAACAAAATAGAACATTTCATCCCAGAACTGCTCTCCTGTTGACAACTTTGCAAATGAGCTTATGGAGGTCAAACTGCATTTCAATTTTAACCCCATGAGTTTCAAATAGCTTTTTACAATCATTTCAACAATATAACCATATACATTTTCAAAAACAGAGATCCCAGTTTTGCATACAGATTCATATATATTTTTAACTACAGATAAGCAAGGGAAGAAAAGATAGAAACAGCAAGTGAAGGTAGGAGACAGCAGGAGGGAGAATAATGAGATTGTCAGAGTGATCAGTTCCTAGGTCTCACAAGAAAATCTGATTGTACAATCAGACAGACAAGAGACAGAAAAGGAGAGGATAGAATAGATCTTTGCTTTTAACTCATTCTGCATAAGAAATGGAACAGGGTCTTATTCAGCCCTGTCGCAGGCTAAGAGAGGCAGGGGTCAGCAGGATACAGGGGAATAGGCACATGTAGAGGCATCAGTATAGTGGAAAGAAGGTGGTGAGTTGTAATGATTGTGGAGGGGCAGTTATACTAGGCACAATGTGGGGAACAGGGGCTGACCAGTGTGTAAGAATCTGGAGCATATACGGGCAGAAGTAAGGCAGCTCAGAAGGGAACTGGGAGGATGGAGTGGACAGTATGAGGAGCAGGTCAGGAGAGAAAGATAGATGGGGATGCCTAGGGAGCGAGGTCAGAGGCAATGGAAGAAGGCTGAGAGGAGTATACAGAATTTGGGGGTACCTTTACCTCAGAAGGCCAGAGAGCCCTGGGAGGGGAAATGGCAAGTGGTAGGGGAAGGAGTGGACTGTGAAGGTTGCAACAGGAGGGAGCATTTAAGAGTGCCTTTAAAGAATAAAGTTCACCCACTGTCTGATGAAGGGAGGAACAAGAGATCAGGAAAGAGCTCGGATTAAGACAACTGAGTCAGAGAAAGTAGGACAGTAGAGGAAGTAGAACTGTACAAGGTAGTCAAGGTGGGTGAGGAAGGGGGAATATAGTGAGTGGAGTGGGGGGTTGGGGAGGAAGGGAGGGGGTATGGTGGCTGGAGAGGAGGGGAAGGAGTCGGTGTGTGTGGGTGGTCAGAAAGGAAAAGATATGGAGGGGGTTGGAAAACAAACAAAGGGGCAAGTAGAGGCTGTGGAGGTGTCAAGCAAGCAGGGATTGGGAATAGTGATGGAGGGATGTTAACAACAGCGGAGGGGGGGTAGTTAGGTGGGGAGAAGCTCATACAGCAGTCAGAGTAGCAAGGTATAGAGGCAGAAATGAAAGAGGCAGAAGGGTGGTAATCCTAGGGGACACCATAATTAAAGGTATTCACTGGGAAAAGAAGGGGGATGCAAATACAGGTAGGAAGGTGGTTTGCATGCCAGTGGTAACAGCGGAGAGGGTGTGCCCAACAATTGGGGCATTGGTAAAGATGATAGGAGGGAAACCAGTTATAGTTATACACCTAGATACCAATGACCTAGCCTGGAAAGAGGTGGGGTAGTACAAGATAGATTTAGGTGATAAGGAAGACCTGCAGGAGGTGGTCAGATCGCTGGCATTCTCAGAAGTGTTACCAGTACCGAGAGCCAGCATAGACAGGAAGAAAAGGATAGAGGAATTCAATGACTGGCTGAGGGAATGGTGTAAGGAGGACGGGTACAACTGTATTGGGGACTGGGGGGAGACCTGGTCAAATAAAACACTTTTTGCATCAGACAGACTATACCTCAGCAGTGAGGGCTCAAGGGTCCTCAGGGAAAAACTATGGGAGTACATAACCCATAAACTTAATTTAAACTACTGAGGGGACAAGTGGGCCTATAGGCCCTGAGACTGCAGGAGGAGGAGGTCAGCAGATCTCCCCCCATATCAGTAGAGGGGGACTGGAGAGTGGAGGTGGATAGGGTGTAAAGGGGTTAGCAGCAAGTGGTGGGCAGTACAAGCAACAGGGAAAATGAGAATGGCAGATGGGAGGAAAGGAAGAAGGGTCAGAATCTAGGTGGAAGGTGGTGTTCCTAACACGCACAGTCTTGGAAACAAGATGATCTGCTGGCATTATTGGCAGAGAGGGAGTGAACATCATGGTGGTCACTGAGACTTGGGTGACACCAACCATGACTGGGACCACTCGATCCCTGGATATAAATTATACAGGAGGGACAGGATGGTAGGAGAAGGGGAAGGTAGCAATTTACATCAGGAGAGTATACCATGTATGAGGGAGGAGTCAGAGGAGGGAGGCGGAAGCAATGTGGCTTACTGTCTAATGGAGGGCCAAAGGTGACCTTGGGGTGGTGTACAGACCACCCAACCAGGTGGAGGAAAGAGACAGGAACTGAATTCTACAAATTTTGACTGCTGCAGGAAGGGAAAGGTGGTAATAGTGGGAGACTTTAACCTGCCCAAGGTGGACTGGAGGGTTTTGGCCATTACCTGTGCCAGGAGTCAGGTGATTCTAGATGTGCTGCAAAATGGGTTCCTGATGCAGGGCATCACAGAACCCCCTGGCGGAGGGGGCAATCCTTGATCTAGCACTAATGAATGGGGAGCACATCCAAGATATAAAAGTTGAGGAGCCCATGCGTGGAAGTGACCATAGTACGGTGTGATTCTGGTTAGGCATGAGTAGAGAAATGGCCCACACTAAGACTAGAATCCTGGATTGTAGGAAGGCAGAATTAAAGAAAGATGTGCAACTTGCTAAGAAATTACCTGGAAAGCATCAGAGGGCATATGGGGGCGGACCAAAGGCGGGCCATCATCAAGGAGAGAGTAACAGTTGCCACAGAGGAGTGTGTTAGGCTCAAGGAGAAGAACTCAAGGGCTAACGCACCCAGCTGGTGTAGTACTAAAGCCACCTAGGTAATACGGGACAAGAGGTTAGCCTACAAGAAATTCAGGAGGACCAAGAGAGAGGAAGACAAGGAGGATTACCTGAAGATGGCTAGCATAGTAGGTAAGGTAGTCTGGTGGGTTAAGGCTCAGAAGAAAGTGCAGCTACATGAGGGAATTAAAAAAGGAGAGGCCTTTTTCACTATATTAGTGAGAAAAGGCACAGGAAAGATGAGATCATTAGGCTAAGGAAAGGGAACGGACGGGTGGGTGGAGGAGAATGGGGGAAGTAGAGGTACTGAACGAATAATTCTGATCCATCTTCACAAGGGAGAAAGGTGGATTGTGCCTCTAGAGGGGGAGAAGAGGAGTGTGGAGGGCAGGGAGCACAGATGTAGTGACAGAGGCAGATAGGGTGAGGACGTGGCTGTTAGCATTGAAGGTGGACAAATCCCCAGGCCTGGATGGCATACACCCAAGGGTGCTGAAGGAACTGTCAAAGGAGCTTGCAGATACATTGGCTGGCCTGTTCAATAGTTCAGTGGAGTCAAGAGTGGTACCACAAGACTGAGAATGGCACAGGTAGTGCCCTCCATAAGAATTGTCCCAGGATGACCCAGGGAATCACAGACCAGTCAGTATGACCTCAATCATGTGCAGACACATGGAAACTATACCTAGGAAAAGTTAGTAGTATATCTAGATGAGCATGGCCTCCAAGATGTGAAGCAGCATGGGTTTATGGGAGGGAGGTTGTGTCAAATGAATCTGATTGATTTCTTTGATTGGGTCACTAAAACAGTGGACAGAGCCAGCGATGGACATCCTTTACTGGACTTCAGCAAGGCCTTTGACTCTGTACTCAATTAGTCAGGCAGTTGGTGGATCTTGGGGCTGGAGAGAAACTGACCAATGGGTAGAAAACTGGCTATGGGGCAGGATCCAAGGGGTGGTGATGGGAGGTGAACTATCTAGTACCATGGAAGTTAACAGTGGGGTCCTGCAGGGCTCAATGCTAGGACCACTGCTGTTTGCTGCCTTCATGAATGCTACTGGGGATGGCATTAAGGGCACAATGTGCCTATTAGTGGATGATACCACTCTCTATGGGAGGGTGGACACAGCAAAAGGGATACAAGACCTAAAGGAGCATTTGGAAAAACTTGAGAAGTGGTCTGGGATTCGGAAGCTTGGCTTCAATGCAAAGAAATGCAAAGAAATGCAAAGTTATGTACACTGCAGCCAAGAACCCCAGAAGGGAATACAGCCGGGGAGGGGGGCAGGTATCTGCATCAGAGGAGGAGGAGGAGGAGGAGAAGAAAGATCTCAGAGTGATGATTACTAGTGACTTGAAGGTGAAGCACACCATGCAGTGTAGGAAAGCAGCAGCAAAGGCAACTAAACTTTTGGGCTACATTGCCAGAGGGATCAGTAGGAGGCAAGAGGAGGTAATATTGCTCTTGTACAGGTCATTAGTTAGGTCACATCTGAAGTAAAGTGTACAGTACTGGTGTCCTATTTTAAAAAGGACATTAACCTGCTAGTGACAGTCCAAAGCAGGGCAACGTAGATGACCATGGCCAGCAGGGTAGAACATATAAGGAGAGGTTGGCATCCCTGAACATGCACTGCCTGGAGGAGGCGGAGAGAGAGGAGAACATGATTGAGACCTTCAAGTATTTAAAATAATAAATAGGGTGGATGAGGAGGGTCTCATTAAGCTGAGTGGAAACTGAAACACGAGGGGACGAAGTCTTAGACTGGAGGGCGGGAGATTTAGGATGGAGGCTAGGAGGTACTTCTTCACTGAGAGGGTAGTGGTGAGTTGGAATGTACTTCCTGAAGAGGTGGTTTCATCAAAGACGGTGGGCAGATTCAAGAGAGGCTAGGCTATAGTTAGGGAAATAGGGGTCAGGAAAGGAGCAGACAGAGGAAAGGGTGGATTGAGGAGGGGCAGAAACAGTTGATAAAGCTGAGGACACTGCAATACAAGCAGACTAGATAAACCACATGACCTTTTTCTGCTACTTCTTCATATTTGTATGATCGTAAGATCTACAGATTCACAGCACTGTGCTCTAACCACTGGGTTAAATTACCTCCCTTTGCATTAAACACAGGAACATAGAAAAAAAATAAATAAAAAGACCATGGGTCATCATATTCATCTCCTCACATCCAGACAGCTGCACCATTCAATATTACAGAAAATTTAAAACTTCAGGAAATCTCTTCTCCACCCCACCCCACCTCCAATTAATTTTATCTTTAATGTCCTTTTGTTTGTTCTCTTGTTGGCAATTTACTGTATGTCAATTTTATTCAAGTGCTTCTTGTAATTTGTTTATTTTGTTATACTTATTTCTATACGTCCATATTATTGAATTGTTTTTGTACACTGTACTTTGCATCTGTTCTGTTCTCTACTCTTCACCCTCCCACAGGACACACCTGGAAACAAGGTGTTACCAGCTCAGTATGACTTTCCTGATAAAACTTTTGATTGATTGATTAAATAAATAAATTGCCCACCTATGTTATTCTCTACAAGGAACTGGCACAATTGTGATTCAACACTCCCCACTTTCATTGCTTCCCTTGGGAACTTGTTCCACAAGTTTACGCTCAGGAAGAAAAAGCCTCCACACATTACCTCTAACTCTGCCCCCAGCATAGTGTATGCCCCTAGTTCTACTGACCTGAACAAGCTAAAAGGTTTCCCAGGTCTGCTTTATCTAATCCCTTTTTAATTTTAAAACTAAAATCATAGCTTCTCTTGACCTTCTCTTCCATAGGAAATGTACAGTACCTAGCCTATTTAAACATCCCCAAAGCTTAACATCTCCTTCCCTTTCTTATTTAACTTGTTGTTTTCTGTATCCTCTCGATTGTTGCAGCTATCTGTTTTGCAGTGCAGTGACCAGAGCTGCACACCATACTCCGAGTGCTGCCTTACTAGTGTCCAATCAAGGGTAAAGTCCATGAGTTCCACAACATCTTATGCCTCTTTTAATGCAGTCCATCATTTGATTTGCCCTACCCACTGCTGCTACACATTGCAGTGACATCCTTAGTTTCTCACCAGTGATGACCCTCAGGTCTTTTTCGTGATCCATTGTAGTTATTTGTTCTCCATTTACATGCTGCACGTCTTCCATTCTGAATCATTGGGGCCCAAGCAGAGAGCCTTTCACTTATCCATTTTGAATTTCATTCAGCCAGTTGTTGCCCCTCCTGTACATTTATTTATTTTGACTGATTTATTTAGTTGAAAAGTGGTTACTGGGAAAGTCATACTGAACCAAGGCTAATTTCAGGTGCGACCAGGAAGGGAATATGGGATACAAAATACATAACACAGACACAGTTCTCAGTTAAAATAAAGTACAGTCACAGAACATGAATTAAAGGAGTAGTCCACCCAGAATGTACAAAAACATATGTTATGTAGAGTGTTTTGATATGTATGTTAAGTTCTAGTGTGTCCTTCCCTCTGTCTACTATTAGGAGTTTTCCTAAATTAGCCTGCTAGCTGTATGGCAGTTTTATGACCCCTAGGGATCTCCATCACAAATGGGTTATTGGCTTTCTTTCTCCTATGATGCATCCTGTCTCATGTGACCATGATGTGAGCCATGCCCTTAGATTTAACATATGTACTACTTTAAAATCAGTTTAGCAACAGCAGAGCTTTGTAACTGTTCTTATCCAGGAGCACAATGGCAACAGTTAGTTTAGCAGATACCTGAGAGCAAGCTAACTGGGGTTTCTGTAAGACAACAGCTACTAAATGCCTCTAATTCACTATTTTTGTTTTCTATGTGCATCAGGTCTAGCTAGCAAGAGTGTTTTCATTTTAAACTTTTAATTTTAGTAAACATACACAATCATAAAAGCACAGAAACGCCCAGATCATCAATGCTATAATTAATAAAACTCTAGCTGTTTTCTTACAGAAACCCCACTCAGATTTCAAGTATTTGCTAAACTGTAAATGTAGGTATCAGCATTCTATTAGCAGTTAGTGCTGATTTTGGTCTGTGACAAGATTTTCATATTTATTTATTTATTTTACACATTAAGTGTGATGGTATGAAGCTGCAGCCTAGAAACTGCAAAATACTTTTGAAGTCAGCTTGTCTCCTGCCTGTTGTATGGCATGAAAGCAACAGGATGACGGTGACTATTCCAGCTACACATTTGATTCCATTTTACAGTGGTTCACTGCACTACACATTTAGTGTATCACACTTTTTCAAATAATGATACAAATATTCTCCAAACTAAATAACTCACACATACATATTTTTATACTTTATTAAAAGACACTTCACATTTGTAACAAAACACAAACAAAAAATAAATAAATGAAGGTGATGTCACAGGGCAAAATCAGCCCCAACTCCCAGTTTCTTCTAGTAGAATGATGGTACCTACATTTATGGTTTAGCACACACTGAAAACTGAGTAGGTAAGATAAAACAGCTACAGTCTTTACTAATTATAGCATTGATAATATGGGGCAATTTCTGTGCTTTTATTGTGTATAGTTTGAATAAATTACAATTTAGAATGAAAACACTTACTACTGCTAGCTAGACCTGACACACACCAAAAACACAAATAATGAATTAGAGCTATTTGGCAGCTGTTTTATTACAGAAACCCCAGTTAGCTTGCTCTCAGGTATCTGCTAAACTAACTGTTGCCATTTGTGCTCCCTGGATAAGAACAGTTACAAAGCTCTGCTGTTGCTATACTGACTTTAAAGCAGTACACATGCTAAATCTAAGGGCATGGCTACATGGTCACATGAGACAGGGTGCATCGAGAGAAAGAAAGCCAATAAACCTATTTGTGATGGAGATCCCCAGGGGTCATCAAACTACCATACAGCTAGCAGGCTAATTTAGGAAAAGCTCCTAATAGCAGACAGAGGGAAGGACACACTAGGACTTAACATACATATCAAAACACTCTACATAACAATTTTTTTTGTTTATTTATTTATTTACGTTTGGTAACTTGGTGGGTGCACTAGGCATAAGCATACTATTTTAGAGCCACGACCTGGGAGAGTACAATTAGACAATACATGAGTATGCATGTGGCCGCATTTATGAAATATATAACAACAGTTAGAAGGAGATAACAAACATTCTGAAACACAAGTGAATAGAAACACTGTTCGACATAATACCGTCAAATACATTTTGGACGAATAACAGTTTGATCAGACAACGATGTGAGAAAAATAATTAACACAGACAAGAAAAATAAGTGCTATTAGTGGTGAAAGAGGAGGAAGAAGAAAAGGTGGGGTGAAAGCAGAAAAGGGTAGAGGTAAGAGAGGAATAAGTAGGAGGATTAGGAGAAATGGATGAAGTGGTACAAGTGGATTACCTAGAGTAAACAGGTAAATTTGCACATTCTGGTGGACTACTCCTTTAATACATAAGTGTACAAAGTGCAAAGAAATGTAAGGTGATGCATTTGGATAAAGGGAATCCAAGGTGAGAATACCACCTCAACGGAGTCCAGCTCAGCACCATGCAGGAAGAATGGGACCTAGGTGTCATCATAAGCAGCACCCTTAAAACCATCAAGCCAATGCAACAAAGCTTATAGCAAGGCCAACAAAATGCTGGGGTGCATAGGGAGGATTCGACAGCAAGAGGAAGGATGAAGGAGTAATACTGCCACTCTACATGTTTCTGGTAAGACCCTATCTGAGTACTGTGTCCAGTTTTGGAATCCACATCTGAAAGGAATATAAACAGGTTGGAGGCTGTTCAGAGAAGAGTGACCAAAATGATCCAGGGTCTTCAAGGGCACTCGTACGAGGAGCGTCTGGAAGCATTAAATATGTTCTCACTGGAGACAAGGAGGGAGAGGGGAGATATGATTGAAACATACAAGTTCCTGAGAGGAATAAATAAGGTGCCATCCTATGACCTGTTCAACAGTCTCTGACTCTTAACACTAGAAGGCACGTGTAGAAGTTGAGATGGGGGAGCTTCAAGAGGGAGCTTAGCAAACACTATTTTACAGAGAGTCATGGAGCCATGGAATAAACTGCCAGCTGAGGTAATGAAAGCAAAGTCTGTGACATCATTCAAGCTGGGGTGGGACACGGCTAAAGAGCAATCAAAAGCAACAGGAGTAGTAGGAGGCATTAGGCAGAAGGGGTATTAGGTCCTGGGATCTGAATAGGTCCAAGCAACACATGGGCAGACTAGATGGACACTCGGTCTCCTTCTGCCATCTTTTTTCTCTGTTTACATAGAAACATAGACTTTGACGGCAGATAAGGACCGCTTGACCCACCTAGTCTGCCTATTTCCCTACCTACAGGATAAGCTGCAGATCCTATTTAACCAACAGCCTATTTCTTCCTACCCCCCACAAAAATTGCCTTATGTCTGTCCCATGTGTTCTTGAATTCTCCCACATTTTTAGACCCCACAACCTCCTCAGGAAGGCTGTTCCATGCATTCACCACCCTCTCTGTGAAAAAATACTTCCTCACATGGCCCCTAGAGCTGTCCCCTCTATCTTCAAATTGTGTCCCCTTGTTCTTGCACAACTCTTTTCTGAAAATGCTACCCTCTTGGACTTTGTTGATTCCACTGAAGTACTTAAAATTTTTATCATGTCCCCCCTCTCCCTCCTTTACTCAAGGGTATACATCTTAAGCTCCTTTAGTCTCTCCTCATATGGCTTCTCTTGCAGACCCTGCATCATTTTAGTTGCCCTCCTCTGGACTGCCTCCATCCTGTCTATGTCCTTGCAGAGATGGGGTCTCCAGAACTGGATGCAGTACTCCAGATGGGGTCTCACGAACTGTCTGTGCAGAGGGATAACAACTTCCTGTTTTCTACTGGTGATGCCTCTCCCTATACATCCTAGTATCCCCCCAGCCCTCCCTACTGCCTTCTCACATTGCTTGCTTACCTTAAGGTCATCTGATATGATTACCCCCAGGTCTCTTTCCATTTTTGTTGTTGTTACTACCTCCCCCCATTGTGTAATCTTCCCCTGGGTTTTTGTTTCCCAGGTGCATTATTTTGCACTTCTTTGCATTGGTTAATTTGACTAATAATCTTTTAACATACTAACATACTATTTGCCAGCAGATTAGGCCTTATGGTCTATCAAGTCTGCTCGAACCTAGATCCTTAGTTGGGTGCAGAGACCCTCCCATCCCTTGTGCTCAGAAACCCTATCATCCATCCCCACCCCCGGACAGGCCATCATCTGATACATCCACTTTCTGTGTCTGTCCCACCCTCTCTAAAGCCCTCCACTGTGGATCTCTGAACCAGCTCACCAGGCAGAGCATTCCAAGGGTCCACCACCCTCTCAGTGAAAAACCTCCTCCTCTTTTCCCCCTTCCACCTTCCAACTTCAAACCATGCCTCTGGTGATGCCTCCCTGCTTTAGTCTAAGATCCCTCCATGTTTACCCTATTTATTCCCTTGAGGTACTTGAAGACCTCAATCATGTCCCCTGTCTCTCCTCTCCTCTAATGAAAACAGGCAGAGCTCCTCAAGTCTGTCCTCGTAAGTCAAATCCCTAGCCTTCAGTATCATCTTTGTTGCCCTCCTCTGTACCCTCTCCAGGAGCTGTATGTCCCTCTTCAAGTGTGGTCTCCAGTACTGTACACAGTACTCAAGGTGTGGTCTAACCAGTCCATTGTACAGCGGCAGAATCACTTCCTTGCTCCTTGAGATGATCCCCCTTGCAATGCATCCCAACATCCTGTTTGCCTTGCTAGCTGCTCTCCTGCACTGCTCAGAGTTATCCACCATGACCCCTAGGTCTTTTTCCCCTGTTGAGGCTTCCAGCACCTCCCCTCCCAGGGTGTACCTGTGTTTAGGGTTTCCCCGACCAAGATGCAACACCTTGCACTTGGTGATATTGAAATTTAATTTCCATGTGTGAGCCCAGCTTTCCAGGGTGTCCAGGTCCCCTTGCAGGGCCAACCTCCCCTCTTCTCCCTCAACTACTGCTCCCATCTTGGAGTCATCCATGAAGAGACTCATTTCACACCCTATACCATCCCTGATGTCTGATATGTATGCATTAAACAGGATTGGACCCAGGACCGGCCCTGTGGTACCCACTACCAACCTCTGTAGGGTTGAGAGCTCCCCACAGACCACTACTCTCTGAGTGCGTCCAGCTATCCAGTTTTCAATCCATCTGACCATCAAGGGCCTACTCCTAACCCCATCAGTTTCTCCACCAGACCATTGTGGGGACAGGTCAAACACCTTGCTGAAGTCCAAGAATAATACATCCACAGGCTTACCCCTGTCCAGTTCTGATGTTACCCATTCATAGAACTCCACAAGGTTGGTTTGACATGATCTACCTGGCACAAACCCATGCTGCCGACTCATCCAGACCTCCCACCTCCCCAAGTAAACCCCCAATCGTTCCTTTAGTATACTCTCCATTAATTTCCCACCACCGAGGTTAAACTGATGGGTCTATAGTTTCCTGGTACTTCCTTCGACCCCCCTTTATGGATTGGTACCACATGTGCCTCTCGCCAATCCCTAGGTACCCTCCCTGTCTCAAGTGACCTGTTGAAAAGCTCCGCCAGGGGTGCAGCCAGTATGTCCGCCAATTCCCATAGTACTCTCGGATGAATGCCATCCAGCCCAGGAGATTTGTCTTTCTTTAGGGCCTTGAGGGCAAACCACACCCTTTTGGTGGGGATGGCATCATCTGTCCCCTCCACCTTACTGGTCTTTTTATCCTTATCCAGATGTGACACCCCTGGGGTACCTTTCCCTCCCTTTTGCTCCATTTCTGTTGCTCCCCTGATCCCACTCCCTGCCGCTTCTATCCCCTTTGTGCCTTGCTTTGTAGATATCCCATCCCCCTTCCTAGTGAACACAGAGGCAAAGTACTCGTTAAATACCTCTGCCTGGTCCCTCGCCTCTTCCACCCACCCTTCTTCTGATCTCAATCTGCTGAGATGGCCCTTAGTTTTTCTCCGCTCCCCAATGTACCGGAAGAACCCCTTTTCCCCTCCATGTATCCCCTGTGCCAGCCGTTGCTCTTTACTGGACTTTGCTCCCCTCACCATACAGGTGACTTTTCTAGATGCAAGCTGGTACATTTCCTTATCCCTATCCCCTCTTGTTGTTTTATATTTTTTGTAAGCCGCCTTCTTTTCTCTGACTGCTACCTGGACCTCACTGGACCACCAGCATGGTTTATGTGACCTTGCTCCCTTACGTTTCAACTTAGCGCAGATCCTGACTGCCTCATGAAGTCCCCGTTTTATGACCTCCCATCTCCTTTCCACACTTGTCGTTGAGGTAATCCCCTTCAAGTGATCCTTGAGAATATTTCCCATGCCCATAAAGTCTGCCCCCCTGAAGTCCACTGCCAGTGTCCTAGATCTCACCCCCACTCCCCAATGCTTATTTGAAACCAGACAGTATTGTGGTCACTCCCAGTCAGGGGTCCTGTACAACACATGTCCCTTACCAGATCCCCATCTGCCAGAACCACATCCAGGACATGCCCCTCCCTTGTGGGCTCCATCACATGCTGTGTTAAGAACACATCCTGGAAGCCATCCAGCAGCGTCTGCTCCTTGGCCACCTTAGAGGACATGGTTCCCCAGTTTGTACCTGGCATATTAAGGTCCCCATCAACACCACTCCTTCCCTTTGGACCACACTGGGCAATGATGTTGTCCAGCAACCATCCTCTAGAACATCACTCATCCCGGGGCCTATATGCTACTCCCAGCTTGACCTTATCTCCTGCTGGGGATCGTAGGTGACCCATAAGGCCTCCACGTTTCCCTCTGCCTCTTCTACCATAGCAATTTCTATGTCATCTCTAATGAACATAGCCACTCCACCCCTCTGCCCTCCTTTCTATCCTTCCTAAGCATAGTGTACCCTGCATATTTAGGTCCCAGTCATGGTTTTGTTGTCCACGTTCCGTGACTGCGCCACATCCAACCCCCTCGAACAGCATGGCCTGGAACTCTGGCAACTTGTTTCCCAAGCTCCTGGCATTTACTAACACTAACCCCCACCCCTTATCCCTGATCCTTTTTGTCGAACCCCACCCAGATTCCTTATACTTCCATCCTCCCCCTGCTCCTCCTGAAACCTCCACCTCCAGTCTGTTTCCCCTCCCCTTGGGCTTGAAGGCTACTCCCCTCATCTGGAGGAGAGGGCTTCTGGTCAGCCCCTCCCTTATCCCTTCCCCCCCTTACAAGTTTAAACCCCACCTTTCTTGTATGTAGTCAGCCATCCCCTGTTTAAGGACTTCCTTCCCTAATGGGGCAAGATGAAACCTGTCCTTGGCATATAGTCCCTTATCCTCCCAAACTCCATTCCAGTTCCCTAACACCCCCAACCCATTCTCTTCACCCCACTTCCTGAGCCATTTATTAACCTCTGTGAGCTTCATTTTTTCTCCACTGAGGCCTTTGGTACTGGCAATATTCAAAAAAGAAATGTTGCATCCATTATCCCGACAGACTCTGGCAAGTTCTTGGAACCTTGCTTGGATTTCCTAATGCTATTTCCCTCTAGATCATTAGTTCCCAAATGCACCAGGAAATCCGGTTTCCTCCACAATCCCTAACCATTTCATACACCATGAACTTTGCTCTGTGCACTGTCAGCCCAGAGATACTCACTACCTTCACCTGGCTATGGCATCCATCCCCTGTCCCTCCCAATGGATACCCTTAATCATCGAGTCTCCCAGTAACAGAACCTTAACACCGCCATCATCCTTATGGTTACCTCCACTATGCCCTCTCAGCCCCCCCCCCACTTTATTCATGATCGCAATTTCATGGGAGTCTTCCTGCCTTATTAGAGACCCCCTTGTCACCCTCCCCTTTCTGCCTCCCTTGCTATTTTGCCCACTTAACTCAAACCCCTTCTGAATAGGTGTCCCCTTTAACCCTCTCTTATCTGAACCATTTATCCTGGCCCTGATGGTTTCCCCTTCCCCATCTCATCCCCCCTTGTAATAGTACCCCTGTCTCCAGAGGCTCTCTGTGGGTCCCCTTTAGCTAGGGCCCCATCCTTGGTACTGACCTTCCTGCTGAAGGGGGCTCTCTCCCACCTCCTTGTCTCCCAGTTTCTCTCCAATCATGCTCTCCTCCTCATGTCTGGAATATGTTGCATCTCCCCATTTGCTTAACATATATGTTTCCTTCTCCTCTGGGACTATGTCTATCCTTTCCATAGCTGTTCTGTGATGCCCTATGGGTATCTGACTCCTCCCGGCCTCTGTATAAGTTTCTCATTTCCACCAACCCCTTCCTCCCCCTCTAGGATGCTTAGTATCTCAAATTTATTGTGACACTCTATGTCAGCCTCCATCAAGTAACCCGAGTTTCCCCTGACTGCATCTCTAAACTGACCCTCTTCTTCCTCTCTTGCACTGTTCACCTTAGGAGCTCCCTTCCCACAGTCTGCTGTTTTAGGCTTCCGCACAACAGCCCCTCCTGACTCTTCCCCCCCTCCAGTCTCCTTGAATTCAGAATTTTCACCCTGTACGCTTTCCCCTTAGCATCAACTTCCCTATCTAAGGGTCCTCTGTCCCTAATATCCCCCCTTCTGCTTGCTGTAGCATAATGTCCTGTAATTTCAGAGCGTTGCCCCAGCCTCCCCTCAGCCCCACCCTTCTGCTGCCCATATCCACACCCCTTATCCTTGGACACCCCCCCCAGCTCCCACAGCTTACTCCTTAACCAATATACCTCACTCCTGATACAAGATAGCTGTCTACAGAGTGGGCAGCCTCCCTCTCTCCAGGCCCAATTTAGAATTATTGCCATCCCACAGCCTGTGCAGCCTACAACCCTTCCGAAGATGCCTGCCATGGTGGAATATGGCCACCCTGATTATCCCCCTCTGTTTATAATAGCACACCCCCTCTTTTCTCAGTCCCTTTCCCCTGGAGTACAGTTTCTCTCTATACTGACTGTAGTTATTTACAAACCCAATTTCAATCCCACCAACAAAGTTCCCAAGTCTCACAAACACATACAGTCCAGTATGTGTTCAGTCCCACTAACAGTGTGTGTAAGCAGACACCAGGTACCGTGATGATGTCACAGGCCCACCAACTCCTGTTGCTTCAAATTTCAGTCCCAAACAGAAATACTAGCCCTTCAATCCCAACCCCAGTGGCTTTTCAGTATTTAAGAAAGCCTACAAAACAGGGTGGGTGGGAGGCTCTTACCAAACACCAGGCAAACAACACATTTAAATTACCTTCTAATTTTCCCTGCCAAACATCTATCCCCAAACCTACAATATCACAGCCCAAGTATCAGTTCAAATTCAAGGTAATAATTTTTAACACATAGAACTAATTTCACTTACAACTATTCAAATATTTCAGTTTAAAACAAAATATAACTCCTGGCCTCTTTTCTACCAACCTGTTGCTTAAGCTCCCAAGTGAACAATGAAAGCCACAGTAATTCCTGTTTAAAGACAAGTTAATTGCAGCTAATGTCCCCTCCTCCAAACAACACATTTAAATTACCTTCTAATTTTCCCTGCCAAACATCTATCCCCAAACCTACAATATCACAGCCCAAGTATCAGTTCAAATGCAAGGTAATAATTTTTAACACATAGAACTAATTTCACTTACAACTATTCAAATATTTCAGTTTAAAACAAAATATAACTCCTGGCCTCTTTTCTACCAACCTGTTGCTTAAGCTCCCAAGTGAACAGTGAAAGCCCTTTTGTGTGGGACTATGCCAAATGCCTTGCTAAAGTCTAGGTAGGCCATGTCCACAGCCCCTCCTTGGTCTACTACTTTGGTCACCCAATTAAAGAAATCAGATTTATCTGACATGACCTTCCTGCTGTGAACCCATGCTGCTTGGGTCCTGTGCCCCACTGGCCTCTAGGTACTCAACAATTCTTTCCTTCAGAAGTGATTCCAGCACTTTCCCTACCACGAGGTCAAACTGACAGGTCTGTAGTTTCCTACCTCTGTCTTGCTCCCACTTTTGTGAAGGGTGATCACATCTGCCTTCCTCCAGTCCTCAGGCACCAAACCATCCTCCATGATTTGTTAAAAGGGTAGTCAGTGGTGTCACTATTTCTCTCCTAATTCTTTTAGAATTCTGGGTAAATTCCATCAGGCCCCATTGCTTTGTCCACCTTCAGTTTAGGAGTTCTTTCAGAACCCTTTCTTCTGTGAAAGGACTGGGATCGCCCCCTATCCAGAGTGCTTCTGTTAATTGGATTAGGTACCTCCCCTCCTCCTCTTTTGTGAATACTGAGCAGAAGTATTCATTCAGTATCCCTGCTTCTTCACTGTCCCTCTCTACCCACCCACTGTCCATTCTATTTAGCCTCACTATCCCTCCTTTTGTCTTTCTACACTCCCTGATGTACCTGTAAAAGGTTTTATCCCCCTTCTTAACCAAGTTGGCTATCTTTTCCTCAGTTTGGGCCTTTGCTATTCTGACTACTCTCCCTGCTTTCTTCTGCCTTAACTGGTACAGTTCTCTGTCCTGCCCCTTCTGTGTTTACTTATACTTCCTAAATGCTATCTTTTTCTCCCTAACCTTCACCATAGTAAACCATAGTGGCTTTTTCTTTCATTTTGACTTGCTTATTTGCTTCACACAAAGGCTTGTTGCCTCTGTGATGACAGTTTTGATGTT
The DNA here is from genome assembly GCA_016271365.2 of Neoceratodus forsteri. Taxonomy (NCBI): domain Eukaryota; kingdom Metazoa; phylum Chordata; order Ceratodontiformes; family Ceratodontidae; genus Neoceratodus; species Neoceratodus forsteri. The sequence continues at coordinate 1,759,859,973 of CM057456.1, read as the reverse complement.
TCCCCATTGTTGCTCCACCCCTCCTTCTAGCCTATTAGCTAGTGCTTTCCTAAGGCACTCTCCCATCTTGCCAAAGTAAGCCCTCCTGAAGTCCAGAACCCTCACTTCTGTATGGCTTGACTCTGTAGCTGAGTTTATCGTGAACCACACTGTTTGGTGGTCACTTGTTCCCAGATGGCTACCCACTTCTAGATCTGAGATCCTCTCACCATTCCCATTTGAGAGTACGAGGTCTAAGATTGCTCCCTCATGAGTGGGTTCCAAAACTAGCTGTCTGAGGCATGCCACCTGAAGAACGTCGAGAATGGCCCTGCTTTTGGGTATGGCTGCAGCCAAGGTGCTCCAGTTAACAACTGGCATATTCAGGTCCCCATCAACAGTATCTCCACTTTCTTAGCCATCCTAAGGATGCCTTCTATCATATCCTTATTCATTCCTCCCCTGACATGGGGTCTGTATACAACCCTGTGTGGATTGTGGTGCCATTTCAGTCTCTAGGTGACCCACAGTGCCTCCTCTCCTCCCTGTTTACTCTTTTGTTCAGTTGCTTTTATCCCTTCCCTTACATAGAGAGCTACTCCTCCCCCTCTCCTCCCCTCCCTGTCTCTTCTGTAGGTTGTGTACCCTGGTATGCTAATTTCCCAGTCATGGTTCTCTGTGTACCATGTTTCTGTGACTGCTACAATATCCAGGCATCTCTCTTCCATCAGGCCACCAGTTTCTATGTTTTTAAGTGCAAAATTTGCAATTGATGTAGCAGAAACTAAATTAGGTGTTTCAGCCACTCCAACACCAGGGCTAGAGGCAAATGCAAGGGGAACACTTAAGTAGAGGGAAAACATGAGAATGAGGGTGAGAGAAGAAGCTTCAGCTGATACCTGAGGGAGCTAGGGAGGCAATGAAGTGGAAGGAGGAGGGGAGTTGGTTCTAAAGTGATGGGAGGTGATAGGAAAAGGCCAATTCCCAAGTGGAATAGTGAGGATGAGGAATGGCAAAGGTGGGAGGATCCTGAAGTGGAGGGAGCAGGAGGCAGAGGGTATGAGGGAGGACTGATGAGAGGTAAGAGGAAGGACCCAAAGCAGTATTTGGATATGAAAGAAGCACAATGGATCTGGCAATATGAAGGTAGATGAAGAATGGAGAAGGAGGAGGTTAAGTGAGCAATGATGAGTACAAGAGGAATTGTAACAAACTGGCAGAAAGAGTTGCAGAGGGTATCCAGTCTGGACAGGGAGGTGGAGGTGGAGGAGCAGTACCATAGACCATGTCTACACAGTAAAGACCGGAGCACCATTCTGATGACAAAGCATGGTGGGCCTGTGGAGACACACATTCTTTACTGTGATACAAGGCACCTAGTTTAGGGTGGAGCTTGGCATGGATGGCATCAATGTGGGAAGAGAAGTCAAGTTTGCTGTCTAGCCACACACCAAGGTACTTGAAAGATTGAACCATGTCAAGAGGGGTGCCATCCAAGGTGGTGAACATAGACAGTGTTGGGAGTCTGCCCAATTTCTGTCTGGTACCAAAGGTCACAGACAGTTTGTTTTCATATGTGTGTGTGTGTGTGTGTGTGTGTGTGTGTGTGTGTGTGTTGACCTGGAATTGGTTTAACTGGAACCGGCACCAGACACTGTGGAGGTCTTACTGGAGCAGACCTTCAACAGCCAATGTGGTGGGACCAGATGTGTAGATGACTCTGTGCCGTCTGCATATATGTGGATATGTCAGTTGGCACAGGACATGGTGAGGTCATTAAGGAAAATGGAGAACAGGATGGACCCCAGGATGGAACCCTGTAGGATACACACCTAGATGGGAAGTGGAGGTGACAGGGTGCTACCAACCTGTACTGACTGTAGAAGGCCTGAGAGGTAAGAACAAAACCAGTCAACAGCAAGAACTGAGAGTCCAGTGGAACTCAGCTTATCCAGGAGGAGTGAGTGGAACACCGAGTCAAAGGTCTTGGCCAGACTGATGAAAATGGCAGCTGTGATATGCCATTGATGCGCCCCTGACAAGATCGAATCAGTTATATGCAACATATAGGAGACAGTGCAATGATGCATCTAGAAGCCAAACTGGAAGGGGGAGAGGAAGCTGGTGGAGGATAGGAACTCTGAGAATTGGGTGTAGGCCAGCTTCTCTTGCAAATTAACAAGGGAAGGCAGAAGGGAGATTGGCCAGAAGTTGCCTAGGGTGGAAGAGTCCCCCCCCCCCCCACTTTGTGGACTGGAAGAATTTTGGCGAACTTCAGGACTGAGGGACAGCAATGAGGAGAAGAGGTGGTTGAGTAGTTGAGTCAGAGAGATGCTAGTGCAGGAGAGAGATATGGATTAGTTTAGGATCCAGCCCATCAGGACTAGATATGTGCAGGCTGAGGGGTAACAAGCAGTCAAGATTTCCTGGGTAGTGAAGGGAAGAGGAAACCCTTAGAGGGAGAGGAGAGGAGAGGAGAGGAGAGGAGAGGAGAGGAGAGGAGAGAAATATGAGGTGGAGCAGTGGAGGCTGAAGGGTGAGTGGAAGGGAGACTGCAAGTTGTGAAGAACTCATTGAAGTGAGCAGCAACAGATGAGAGGTCAAACATAGGTAAACCATTTAACAAAACTGACTGCAGGGGCAGACTGGGTGGGAGGGTTAAAGAGGGGGTGAACTACCTTTCAGAACTTTATTGGGGCTTTAAGGTTGTTCTGAAGGTTGGCCTTGAAATATTGCAATTTTGCCACCTGGACAGCCTTTGTATAGGAGTTCCTGATAGTCCTGTGTAAGTGGAGGTCAAGAAGTGAATGAAATGATTTCTAACATGCCCAAGCAAGATCACAGGATTTGCACTGATCAATGATTTCAGGGGAAATCTAGGGGTGATGGTGGGTTTTGATACTGAATGTTTAAAGTGAGGTGTGATTGTCCCAGACTGAGGAAAATTTGGAGTGGGACGGAGAGTGCAACATCAATATCGAGTGGCAGAGGTGTAGCTGTTCAATCTGCAGCAGCAAGATCACTCAAAGAGCAGTGATGTTGAGAGACCGTAGGGTCCTGGTCCAGATGTGTTTAGGGGAGGAAGGTGGGTGCTGGATCTTCCTGACACAGAATGCCATGCAGTGGTCAGCGAAAGAGTCCAGCATGATAACCGCTGCTACAATTCAATGAGAGTAGGAGGAGAGAGCCCAGTCCAGAAGAGAACGGTTGTGAGAGTGTTAATTGAGCCTGTTGTGTTCAGTAATAATCTAAGTGAGATTAAGGGACTCAATCTTGTGGGTGGCTGGCCTGGAGGCCAAGTGGAGCCAATTGATATTGAAATCCCATAGCACAGGAGTTCACCATCAGAGCAATCAGAATACACAAACAATTTGATTATACAAAGAATCCAGCAGAATAAGGTCATTTGGTCTATCTAGTCTGCTCATATTGCAGGATCCTCACCTCAAACTACTGATCCTGCCCCCCCCTCCCCAGTCCTCTCTTCCCCTCCATTCACCCCTTCCTTGACCATTATTTTCCCCTTAACTCTATCCCAGTCTCTTTTGTAGCTGTCCACCATCTTCAATGAAACCACCTCTTCCAGAAGGACAACCTGCCACCACCCTCTCTGTGATGAAGAGCCTACCAGACTCTCCCCTAAATCTTTCCTCCCCCCCCACAGCTTAATACTCTGTCCCTTGTGTTTTGCTTTCTACTAAGCACTTCTATAAATGGGATCTTCTCTTCAGACGACTATAATTATACTTCACATTTACAATACCCATCGTATTACCATTAATAGTACATGATTTGTAAGGAAATGAAATTTGTCTAGGTCATAAAAATATGGACTCTCATGGACATCAGATCTAACATAGAACCCTTACCTGAGGAGGAATAAAATGTACGTATTCATGTTTCCTTTTCCTTTGGGACTTTCATTTATATGCATTTGTTTTTGACAGGCATTTTGTATGATACTGCTTCATTTTTAAATATAACCCTTCTCTCCGCCCCATCTAGGGGCATACTTTAAAACTGCAGCTGGTCTGGGCAAGGAAGGAGAGCACTCTAAGTGCTACATATGAGACCTGTGCACTTCAGAACAGTAGGAAAATAGTTGATCTTCTACCTGTTTGGCATCTTCTATAACCGTGCACTTTACCTCTCTCCCTCTCTCAGCATTTGATTTCCTCCCCGAAGCTGTCCACCAGATCAGGACCTCCCTCTGCACCTTGGCTGTCTCGGAAGCCCTTGCGGCCCCAAACAGGCTAGATGGATAATGCCACTGGAATGCAACTCATGGAAAAATTAATTAGACTGCAAATACAGTGGGAAAGGAAGGATTTCATTTAATTCTTTTCCCCCATCTCAGTCAAATAATGCACAAATCACTATTTCCTCCCCAAACTGGCTTTATTTTGCACCTGTACTGCAAATGATTCCAGCGATACAGGGGTCACATACTTCATTAAAAAACAGATAAAGCAGCTCCATGGGGCTATTCAACTTTTTTTACAAATACTGGCTGGATGACATAAGGCAACAGAAACATTGGATTCAGGCAAACACATGCAAGGATTCTCTTCTTTCTACTAATCCATCTCAGGTGCTCTACCTGAGACCTACTTGAACCCAGATCCCTTCGATCGCCTGACTTCTTTGTATCTAGTAAGCCAACCCTTCTATTTTCCTTGGGTCACTCTTTTTTTCCTCTGGTACTGGTCATCCCCCCTTCTGGTGTGGGAAAGCAAGTGGCCTTCCCCACCTGGACCCCTGAGTGCTGGCCCAAGCCGCTGTGGCATCCAGGAATTTTCTTGATGACCCAGGCCCGAACCTCCTAAATTGGTTGGCAATATTCCTGGTGCTAAGGCAACACCTCTCACTGTCACTCAGCTCTGCTTCACTACCTGCCTTACCACACATGGCCCAAACTCACTTCAGGGATTCCACTGGTCTTAATTACTCTGGGGTTCCAGCCAGGCCCACATCCCTACTTTCACCACCTGTGCTTGAGTTAAGCGCCAGCATGGAGGCTACACTCCAAGATCTGCCATTTTCATCCTGTGACCCTCCCAGACCTCAATGTGCCAGCATCCCAGGATCTGTCCCTCCAAACAGGCCCCCTGTTTTGCGTGAAAGGCTCCCGGCTCCCTCTACTCCCCCCCAGGCCACCCTGCCACTCCAGGTGTGAGAAGAACCACTGCCACTGGTTCCCCTCCTGGGAGGGCCCTGCCACTGCCCTCCCAGCCCTGGTGACCTGGGGTAATACACACATGGGCCTCCTAAGGGCTCCTACTCTCTCCTGACTGGCTAAGCCTCCTACTGCCCTAGCCCCCATGATGCAGGACCTGGCTACCTCTTCCCCCACGGAGCTCCATACTCCCACTCCTCATCGACCATGGCACATAGAAAAACCATCTTGACTGCACTCTTTTGGGTGGCTTCCCTACTGGCCCTCCTGGACATCTGAGCTCCCTCACTTGCCCACCTTATCTGCTCCTAACTTTATGCTTCAAGCCCCACCCCTCCAGCCCCAGGTTTATTGCCCGAGCTGCAAAGGCCCTGATACCGAACAAACTTCCCCACAAGCCCAGAACACTGAGTAAGTCTCTGCAGGAGGCAGCTTACCAACCTCGAGACAGCTCCTTTACCAGTGGGATTTGAACATTTCAGTAGCAAGCTTTAACAGTATTTGTGTCCCCACACATGTGGAAACTATTAATTTAAACAGGACTCGTACTGATTCTGGCGCCAAAGTAGAAAAAATATCTACAGTGTTGTTTAAATCTGTGTTAGGACTACAGCTTTTGCTTGCTCATTTCCAAAATTTGCCTTTATTTGTAGCTACCTTTTCTGGCCCCATAATCGCTTTTAAATTTGTAATGCCAGAGGCTTGTAGCTGTAACAGTAGTGCTGCACTCCAGGGCTCCTTTTTACCTTACTGGCACCACTTTTGAATCTGGTCCCCCAACACAAAAGGCTGGCTAAGCACCCGCAGCAACAAAGAGAAAACAACTTAAAAAAAAACAATTGTATAGTTTAAAGGAAGGGCAGCATTTAATCTTAAGCTGTCTGCTGCAAAAAAAAAAAAGCCCAGCTCCTTTGAGAAACGCCCTGCAAGAACAGTATTTAATCCTGCTCACTGACCCTTTTCCTTGTCCACAGACCGAGGACCAAAGAGGAGTTGTGAGGCCAGATACCTAAAACCCTCCCAAAGCAAGGTCAGCAGTTACTTGCAGGGGACCTGACAGACACAAGCCCAGAACACTGAGTAAGTCTCTGCAGGAAGCAGCTTACCAACCTCGGGACAGCTCCTTTACCAGTGGGATTTGGGCCCTGCCAGCCTGGGCACGGCTCCCACCACCCCACCGCCACCCTTGGTTGACACTCAGCTTTATAGGCTGCATCACGTGAGCACAAAACCAATCAGCTCACTTTTCCATTTGCTGGTTATACAAAGTGAACACTAGGGGCTCACGTAGAAGAATAGAGTGAAAGTAAGAACACAAACCAAAAAAAAAACCTGAAATATAACAGATTCCCTCAAAAAATAGCATGTTAAGCAGCCAAATGAAACTAATACACCTAATGCTAACATTAGCTTTTGCTACCACTCACTCCCCCATCTCTCAGCAATAACTCCCCAGCTAATGGACAAAGGAACCTATATCCTTTTCAAACATAACCTTGAGCCTAACTACACCATAAGGGGCCAGCGAGGCAATCCATGCACCACAACCCCACACCCACCTCCTCAATAACCCCAACCCTCTCCTTCTACAAGGACAAAAGCCCTACTTAGCCAATCCATCCCTATACCATGCAAATCACAAAAAGGAAAACATAAGCCCACTCAACAATAAAAACCTTTCAAAATGGCTACAGCTAACAGCACTCAGACATGCGCTCTTACTTCTACTACTCTTGGCAGGTGATATACCCCCAAACCCAGGGCCGGACCTGGCTACCACAGCAAAAAATCTAAGTAACACAGGTCTGACTCTGGCATCCATAAACATACGCAGCCTACCAAAAAAGCTAAGTCTTCTTCAAGGGTGGGTCGCACAACACTCGCCAGACATCCTTGCCCTATCCAAAACATGGTTAAATACTCTGGTTCCAGACTCCGCAGTGGCTCTGAACGACTACATTATCTTCAGAGAAGATAGGGAGGGAAAGAAGGGAGGTGGGTGTGCCATCTATGCCAGAGCAAAATTTAAGCCTCTATTAGTCCCCTTGCCAAATCCGAAACATAGTGCCCAAGCAATCACAATCAAGGCAACAATTGGCTCCCACAGGAAACCACTATATCTAATGTCAGTTTACATACCCAACAACAAAAGGAGCCTTTGACTCTATACTGGCAAATATAACAATGCTCCCCCAAAGCGATCTCATAATAATGGGTGACTTTAATGTAAACTGGTTATCAAAAGCAGCAGATCCTTTAAAGGCGCAGCAACTGCTCACAATCTGACTCAGGTGTCCAGACCCCACACGACAAGGCCTCAGAACAGGTACACACGCGCTCCTTGATCTCATCCTGACGAACTCCCCAAACACCTATCTAACGTCAAAGTCCTCCGGACGTCCTCAGTGACCACTCTCCTCTCCCCTGCTCCTGGTCCAATAAGAGCCCACACAAGCCCCAAATTATCCCACCAAAGGCACCTCACAGGGAGCAATATCCAAGATTATCCACAGCCTCTCCACTAGTGACTGGTCCCAGTCCATACCGCCATATCCTTTGATGAAGCCCTCACCTCCTTTATAAATATCTTCAATGCAGCCTCGATAAACATCCCCTCTTGCCAAAAGTTTCTAAAATCTAGGGACACACCGTGATAACACCAACCCTCCTAGACCAGATGATACATAGAGATAATCTCTGGTATAAAGCTCTCAACTCCAAAGTCCCCATGACAGACAGCTCTACAGGGAGGCTAGAAATAAGTGCACCAGAGCCATTCGGCTACAAAACAAGCCACTAGAAACAAGCCCTAACAGCGTCCTGGGGCTCAGGGAACAAGTTCTGGAGCAACATCAAAGAACTATGTGGGAAAACAGAAAACCAACGCACCCAGATAACCTATAATGGTACCCCTCACAAGACCCCACCTTAATAGCCAACATTCTGAATAACTCCTTCATAGACCTCAGTCACATACTCCCCACAAACTTCTTTGACTCGCCACCCTCAGACCCCCCACCCCCTCCACTAGGCTGGCGTCCCACCTTTCCAGTTCAAATCAATCTCCTGCAATAAGACCAAGCACTACCTCACAAAAGCCTTTAAAAACAAAAGATATAGCAGTGATAATTTAGACCTCAAGATCATCCCGACTAACGCTAGACATGACCATCCCTCACCTCACTAAAATATTCAACCTATCATTACACCTAGGGCAATTCCCAACTCTCTGGAAAGGAATCATCACACCTTTACTAAAAGGTGATCCAACTGATCCTAGTAACTACAGGCCGATCACGATACTCCCCCTCTCTCAAAAGCTCTCGAAAGAATAGTGTCAGACCAACTCACTGAGTACCTGACAAAGCACTCCCTGCTCTGCCAAGAACAACATGGCTTCAGAACAGGACATTAGCACCACCACAGCACTCCTCGCTGACATCCTATATCCACAAGCACTTGACGTGGGTGACTGAAGAAGCAATCTTCATAACCTAACCCAGGGGTTCTCAATGAGAGGCCAGCTCCCCTGGGAGTGCCCCAACCTCTTCCAAGGAGGCTCAAGCAAGTCTGAAAAAGTACTGTATTTAAATTTGGGATTTTATGTATTTTGTGTGAAGGGATGAAGCAAACTGAAAGGATAATAACAGTAGGTGAATTTTATGTATTTATTTACTAATAGGTGACAAGGGAAGGTGAATGAGCCAAGGCTCATTTCAGGAGAACTCGGGGAAGGGTAGGGAGTGAATACATTTCAAAAGGTAATTGCAAAATAATCAAGAAATACACAATGAGCAATAGTGCAAATAAATATGAACAATAAACTAATAATGAGTGGTGGTAATTTATCAATTTGTAAACTGATGGCAGAACAGCCCAAATACAAGGGTTGAGCATAGAAGTGCTAAGAAGCAATAGCAGGAAGGAACAAAGTAATCCCCGAGAAGTTGCTTAGGAGCAGGGAAGGAGGGAGAGGCAAAGTTTGTAGGAAGGTTATTTCATATAGAGAGGAAACAGAGAAAAGTAGTCTGACCCATGAAGGTACTGTATCAAGGGGTAACAGTGGTTCAAGAATGAAAATAGCAGAGCAAGTAGGTTGGCCTGTGAAGGGGGGATTACAATAAGCTAAATAATAATATTTGTTATTTATTTGTTATTCAGATAACACCTTTGAGCACAGGAGCTCTTTTTCAAAAGTTCCAAGTCAGTATAAGACAAAGAACTGAATGAGAGCCAAATGCAAAGCGTTTCAATTTATTCATGGTGTACTGTGTAAAGTACAGTGTGTTATTTTTATTTTGGGAGGCCCAAGATTATTTCAGTTTTTGGGGGAGGCTCAAAATCTTTTCCATGAATTTGGGGAGGCTCATTGTGAAAAAGTCTGAGAGCTATTGCTCTAACCAAAGCATTCGACACTGTAAATCATGATTTACTATTACACCTACTTCCCTCCCTCAACCTAGCCCCAGACACTATACTCTGGTTCAAGAACTACCTCACAGACCAGACACAAGAAGTGAAAATAAACACCACCCTATCCTCCAAACTCACAGTCCAGTCGGGTGTACCCCAAGGATCAATCCTAGGCCTGCTACTATTCACCCTCTTCCTTAATGCCATCCCAAGCACCTGCAATGGTAAACTTCTGCTTTACGCAGATGATGCAGTAATCTATTGGAAAGATTCCACCCCAAATGCCCTTCAACACAATCTCCAAACTTACTTCCAGGAACTTGAACACTGGTTCATGAAGCAATGGTTAGTACTAAACTATAACAAAACAAAATCCACGATCTTTGCGCACAGACAAAGCCCCTACAGTAGCTCCCAACTAAACATCTCCAACCACCAGGGCACCAAAATTGACCAAATATCACACTTCAAATACCTTGGCATCATGCTAGACACATCACTCACCTATCACACACACATTAACCAACTCTCTGCCTCAGTAAACGCCAGACTAGGGACCCTCTATAGGCATAGACAATGCCTACCACCCCATGCCCTACTTCTGGCAGTGAGCAGCTCGGTTCTATCATTGGTAGACTATGGAAGAATAATAATATATGGAGCGGCTGATCCCACGGCACTAAAACGAATCAGTCTGGCCCTTAACAAAACCAGCTGTCTGGTCACAGATAGTGACAGACTAACACACACCTCACGACCTCTACAAAAAAGCCAACTGGCTGATTTCTCACAGGCAGGCTAAAATACCACACCTGCCTCCATGCCAAGAAAATCCTACTGGGATGGCACTCACTGGCCTTCACCCCTAATAAACCCTAACACTCACAGGATCACCCTAAGACCACCAGCAAAAACACATACCTTAGTCCCCTTAGAAGGACCACGCTAGGCCAAAGGTCTTTTTGTTACAGGCACCCACCTGGCTCAATGAACTCCCCACCCATCTCACAGGCCCCACGTCTAAGCCTGTTCAAAGCCAGCATTAAGAGGCACCTCCTAGATTCAGAGACATGTAGCTGCACCTAAACTCGCTACTCCACCTAGGCATGGGTTGATTATCCAACCTGAGATGATACCTATTGTCTGCAAATGTTGTTACACATTTGGAAAGTACTCAAGTACTCATATAATGCTGCATGTTCTATTGACCTGGGATGCAAAAGCAACCCCAAAGAAACTACTCAATTCATGTATTTGTATTTCGTCATTTTGTAATCACCTCTGTATATCACTATGTAATACATGTTGTTATCTGCTAACATGTCTGTCTGCCCTGACGTGGAGCCTTTGTAAAGGAGTCACTGACTCAAAGGTTGTAATTCTGAAACTTTAAATAAATAAATAAATAATTCCTGTCAGTCCCCTTATATACCCTCTGAACCTACTCTCTGCTGTTACCTTGAGATGTCCAGAGCAGTATCCCCCAGAGCACTACCCTATTTCCTAGCTCGGGGGGGGGGGTAGGAGGGGAAAAGGGATGCCTAAAATTGGGAATATAAGCTCCTCTTTTACAGGGTGCTTACATAAAGTTTCCTTTTCTAATAACATTTTAACATTTCTTGTACTAGAGAAACATGCAATGAAGTGAAATTGCACATATGAAGAATATAATATAATGATGCGCGGGCAATGCACAGCAGCTGGTGAATATCATTGGTAAGACCTTCATTACTAAATATTCATTGTGTGACCCTACACAATTCACCTAAGCTCCCAGTGCCCTATTCCACCTAGCCACAAAAATGGGTGGAAGCAGGAACTCACTGCAAATGAGATGAGGCATCTCAGCTGGAGTATCCTGGATAAACATTATAAAAATGGGGTAAAATCAGTACCCAAATGAAAATTAAATACTGCATCTCAGTTGGTGTATTCTGGGTAAAAACATTGTAAAAATGGATACAAGCAAAGCACCACCTCCAACTCATGAACAAGATATTGCAAATCCATTGGTCTAGATGTGTGTGTGTGCGTGTGTGTGTGTGTATATATGTATGTTGCGAAAAACTTTGTTAATGCTCCAGTTAGGGTCAAAGCGATACAAACTGGCAAATGAGGTATTAGGGTTTCCAACACTAACACCCCACACTCCCAAACCAGGCAAGAGAGCAGGTGTGGGGTGAGCCTTGAGCTTCTCAAGCCTAATAATCGCCCTATTCCATCTGTAAATAAGATCAGATGTGTAGACTTTATGAGAATGGGGTGAGCATTAGGCTTGAAAATAGCACACACACACCACACTATTCTCTATTTGGGAGAATGAAGGCTATTAAGGCTGGAAACTCTAATGGCTCATCTCCCAACTTTTGTCGCTTTGACCCTAACTGGAGCATTAATGATGTTTTTTGCAACTTATTTCCTTACTTTTCGAGATAGTATAATAGTATCCTTAGTTTACTGTGGGAGTGCAAGGTCCTTAAGACCCTGCACTCTCATCCCTCTATAGATGTGTATATGTATGTAGCTGTGGAAACACAGGGCCTTCTGAGTGAAAGTACAGCTGAAAATTGGCCCCAAACCACACATTTCTTTGCCACATCATAGCAAAAAAATGGTTAGGGCTTTTTGGCTGAAATTTGTAGGGTGGCAAGCACGTACCCCACAGACGTACCTTTTACTGGTTTGGTGAAACAATTTACAATGGTTCCATTATTACTGCACTCCGAAGCTGTGCAATTTCCCATAGTATAACATTGCACCACATTTCAGCACCCATATCTCGAAAATGGTTCAAGACACAAATGTTTTGCTACTCGCTGCTTAGTCCACCTTAATGTGTGGAGATTTCAAAGTCATGATTACAACAGCAGTGGAATTTTTCCCATACTTACTTCAGTTACTGACATATTGCCATATTTGTGTTACAAGGGTTCCTTTTCTTGTTTCTAGGCCTGTGGTATGTCTCTGTGGTTATGTGTAAATGTGAGCACAGGGTCCAGAGGGCCCATGCACCCACATATGCATACTATTATGCAAAAAATGGGAGTGGGGGCCATGCCATTATGCAGTGCTGGGTGTGTAGGGCCCAAAGGGCCCTGCAGTCCTACAGGAACATGAGGGTTCATCACAATGTCTCTACAGTTATGGTTATTTGGTGGCACAGGGTCCATAGGGTCCTGCACTCTAGGAAATGGATAACATTACATATTCATGGCAGTGTGAACTCCGGGACTGCGCTCCCACAACCACATACCACCTACATTACACTTTCTCAAAAAGAAGGGAAATTCATTTCACAAAACTGCGTTAATGCACCATTAGGGTTGCAACACCAAAAGCAGGGAAATTCAACCTTAGGGTTGACAAGGGTAACACCACACCCCCAGCGTGTATGCAGTAACAGGCATGACGGATGTGTTTTGGCATTATGAACCCTAATGCTCACCCCATTCCATGAGTAACTTAAGATAGGTAAAGTGTAGGACAATGGGGTGAGCATTGGGGTTCAAAACATCAAAACACATCCATCATGCCTGTTCCTACATGCACAGTGGGGGTGTGGTGTTACCTTTGTCAACCCTAAGGTTGAATTTCCTACTTTTGATGTTGCAGCCCTAATGGTGATTAATGCAGTTTTTTGCAATGAATATATATATATATATATATATATATATATATATATATATATATATACTATATCATATATATATGTGTATATATATATATATATATATATATATATATATACATATAGATAGATAGTATAATAGAATATTATTATCTGCAGAATTCGATGCAAAGACAGAGCTGTTATAGTATCGATGTGATATCACGCTGTTAACCACTGTGCGCACATCACCTAAATACCATAACAAGAAAGAAAGCTGTCGAGATTAATATTCCACCGCACCAGGGCTTCGCAATCATCCTCAGCACTTGGCAGCATTCAAACTAAAATGGCGGTTCCTCACTTGCAGTGAAAAAAAAGTTAACCAGCAATAGCGTTCACTTCTGAATCACATGGGACAGTGGCTGTTTTTGTTTTCTTATTTTAAAAGAAGGTAGTAATGGAATTTGTTGTACTTTAATAGTAATCCTGTTAATTCATTTTCAATAAATCTTATTCGGCAACTTTGACAGTGCTGTGTCCATGTCTTCAATCCGAGGTAAGAGTTTCATTTGTTGTGTTGCTCTGTACATTTGGTTGATAACTGTACGTAGTCAAAGGAGTCTATTTTTTGAACTGTGTGCCTGCAGTGGTTCCCCATACACTATATAAGACAATGTATGGGGATCAGTTAACTACCATGGTAACCTCTCTATGCAAATACACCATGGTTGTTAACTGCTCCCCATACATTATCATATATATATAGCATTATTTATGCAATAGGCGTAGGCATAAATGCTATGTAAAATATGAGCTACTATTGTATAAACATAAACTTTTACATTTATACACATAGTAGACACATCATCACAGATTTATACACATAGGATGGGATATTCAAAGGGGTTGCACTTGGTGCAACCCCCAATGCACCCCGGTGCAATATTCAAAGGGGCAGGTTGTGAGGCGCAACCCCCGATGTGTGCAGATGCAGGGGATGTGCATATGCATATGCGGCACATCCCGATATTAAGCCCAGGATGTGCAGCGCATATGCTGGTGCAATCCCTACATGCGCTGCACACTGGTGTTCAAAGTTGAGCCAAAAAAAACAGATTTAAATGCTGGCCACCCTCAGGTGGGCAGCTGTATTGCAAGGTGCAACACAACAGCTGCCAGCCATGGGTGACTGCCCACCCAGCAGGAACACCATCCACAAGCACCCTAACCCACCCTGGTAGTCTAGTGGGCCCCCAAGCACCCGATCGCGGGCATCAGTACATGTGAAAGAAATACCTAGTGGGCTAGTGGTACCCCTGAATGCCCAATTGCAGGCTGTTGAACTATAAGATTCACCTAGTGGTCCAGTGGTACCCCCTCCCCACCCACCCACAGGGCCCCTGGCAGCCCAGTACACCCCGTCATCGGTGGGTGGCAGCACCACCCGCATACCACCCCAGCCACCTGCCGAGATGACGGTGTACAGTATGATCTGTATGCCTATTGGTCCACAGTAAGGACCAATGGGCTTACTGAACCATACTATACTAAACAGAACCAGATATATAAATGATCGTTCATTCATATCTGGTCCTGTGTCAATACAATCCCATGGTCTGCAAGCCCGATGGTCCACGCATGATTGACCAACAGGCATACAGATCATACTAGTATGCTGTCATTCAGGAAGGTGGCCTGGCACTATGTGGGTGGGTGCTGCCACCCGCTGATGGCGGGGGGTGCTGGGTGGCCTGGGGACCTCTGTGGATAGGTGGAGGGGGGTACCACAGGACTACCAGGTAAATCTTTATTTCTACTGCAGCCCACAGTTGGGCGTATAGTGGGGTACCAATGGACCACCAGGTAAATCTTTATTTCTACAACAGCCCGCGTTCAGGCATATGGGGGGGTACCGCTAGACCACCTGGTAAATCTTTATTTCTACAACATCCCATGACTGGGCATACAAGGGAGTACTGCTAGACCACCAGGTATATATTTGTAGTTTACAACAGTCTTGATCAGGTGTACAGGGGGTGGGTACATTCACCCACCTGAGACCCAACCCCTATGTCAACTGCTAGTTCAGGCACCAGATGCATTCACGGAGCCGCCCTGTGCAACTCATGCAATTGGGGCCATAATGACATGCAAATGGCCCCATTTACCCCTTGCATCGTATTATGGCCTCATTTACATACCCCGACTGAATATCGCGGGTGATGCACCTAGCGCAACTGCACTGCTGGTGCATCCCCATGCTCCCTCTCTGTGGCTCGTGCTGGCACAGTGCCACTGCGCCATGCGTAGTATGTGCACCGACCTTGCCATATTCTACAGTATTGAGCCATGGTGCATCTCTGTTGAATATCGCCTGGTCTTGGCCCCTGCGCAGCCTAGTTGCGCTGCACCAAGGCTTGCACCACTGCCCGGCACAGTCTGAATATCCGGCCCATAGTAGAAATGTCACGATCACTCTGGAACACATTTAGAATGTTCAGCCTCAGTATCAGTACTAACTATATTCAAATGCAAATAACTTTAAAATGAAAAAAAGATTGCATAGTACTGTGAGCATGAAAGTTGTTCAGCACAAAATTATCTACAAAATGAGTGGTGTTTCATTTAGAGATACCTTATAGATTTATTTATAATTAGCAAAAAACAGCAGACAATTCAATTTTTATTGTTCACTTTTTGACAAACAAATGTAAATAACTTTAAAATCAAAAATAATAGCATAGCACTGTGAACATAGAAGTTGTTCAGCACATAAATATCTACAAAATGAGCAGTGTTTCATTCATAGATATCTTTTAGTTTTTTTATAATTGGCAAAAACAGCAGAAATTCAACATTTTATCCACTTTTCGACTAACAAATGCAAATAATTTAAAATGAAAAAGTAGCATGGTACTGTGAGCATGCAATTTCTTTAGCACAAAGTTTCTACAAATTGAGTGGTGTTTCATTTAATAGCAACCACTACACTAGGCAAACATACACTAGGAAAGTTAACAAAAGTCCCATTTAAATGGCCCCATTTGCACCTTGCATGTATTATGGCCTCATTTACATGCCCCCGACTGAATATTGCGGGTGATGCAAGATCTTTTAAAAAATATACAGTCAAAATAAATGTCCAACAATGAGAGAAAACATCCTGATTGCATAAATGAGATATACAATTTTGAGCTGTCAGATAAATAGTTATCTACACTTATGCTGTTTGATCACGGACTCCTCAATCATGGCTTATGCACCTCATGAGGTTACCTGAGGTCAAACAGTACTTGTGCAGATAAATCATTTATCTGACAGCTCACCATTGTATATTATATATATATATATATATATATATATATATGTGTGTGTGTGTGTGTGTGTGTGTGTGTATGTATATATATATTTATATATTCTATACAAAAAATTGTGTTAATGTATCATTTAGGGTTAAAACAAAAAAAGTTGGGAAATGAAAAATCTTTAGGGTTGCCCCTCCCCCCACCCTTCAATCATCCCCAGATTGACAGATGATGGGGTGTGTCATTGGGGTTGTGAGACCTAAACATCACCCCTTTTCATGTGTAATCATATTGAGAAGGGACAGCGAAAATAATGGGGTGACATTTAGGCCTCACAACCCCAATGACACCCCCATCATCTGTCAATCTGAGGATGATTGGTGGGTGGGGGTAGAGGCAACCCTAAAGATTTTTCATTTCCGCACTTTTTGTTTTAACCCTAAATGATGCATACTACAGATTTTGCATAGAAGTTCCTTACTTTTGAGAAAGAATATAAACTAAAATATTGCAGAAGTTGGTGGAAGTGCAGACCCTTGACCCATGCTCCCACCAACTTGGCAAACGTGTCTAACCATCAACACCTCCAACTTTCAATGTAAAAGACCAAACCATGTCTGAGATATAACAGGTTAAAATTTGAGATTTTCATTCATTGGAGTTGCACAATTTCGCACCTGTTGATATTGTACAGACACAACAACTGAAAAGTACATCCATGACACTAAGGCTAGGCACCCTATCAATTTCAAGCCACCATGACAATGCAAAATGCTGTCTGCAAAGCGTAAAGTGTGCCATGCAATATCTCCACAAAAAATATATTAGCTGACACGTATACACCATAACTGACATCTATAGCACATGCCATAAACACCCTCCAAATTTCAAGTAAAAAGACCAATCAGTTTCTGAGATATATAATGTTAAAGATTAGTAAAATTGGCCTATCAAATGCATTATAAAATCTGTCCATCTTGTCCCTATCTCGTGCTCAAAGATCACGATCAAAGAATCTCACGATCAAAGAGTTTGCAGGCTCACAATCAAAGAATTTGCAGGCTCACGATCGAAGAATAAAAAATGACAAATGCAGCAAACCACCACCATGGTTCAACAGAACAAAGCCCCCTAAGCAGAACCCACTCTCATTTGTCTTCCTAGACCTCCTCTGGGCTGAGAAATTTGATTATTTCATCCAGCCATCTTGTCCCTCACTCACGATCAAAGATCACAATCAAAGAATCTCATGATCAAAGAATTTGAAGGCTAACAATCAAAGACTTTGCAGGCTCACAATCAAAGAATAAAAAATGCTGAAAATCAAAATTTTGAGACAAATGCGGCAAACCACCACCATGGTTCAACAGAACGAAGCCCCCTGAGCAGAATCCACCCTCATGTGTCTTCCTAGGCCACTCCTGAGCTGAGAAATTCACATTTTTCAAAGGGCTATCTTGTCCCTCACTTGCAATGCAAGGTCACAATCAAAGAATCTCACGATCAAAGAATTTGCAGGCTCGCGATCCAAGAAAAAAAATGGTAAAATGCAAGTTTTTGGATGATTTAGATGAAACTACCACCATGCCTCAATAGAACGGAGCCCCCTGATCAAAACCCACCCTTATTTGTATTCCTAGGCCACCCCATGCTGAGAGAATTGTATTTCTAGCTCATGATGCAAGATCGCAATCAAAGAATCTCGCAATCAAAGAATTTATAGGCTCACGATCAAAGATTGTTAGTGAGTCACGATCAAAGAATTTAAAAGCTTATAATTCTATTTTTTTACCATTTTATACTAAACCAAAGGCATCGCTCAATAGATCAAGCCCCTGAGGAAAACCCATGTAAGTTTTACTTCAGGAATGACCCCAGAGCCGAGATATTTGAATTTTTATGATCAGAATTTAAAACAAGATGGTGGACTCACAATCAAAGAATTCTTGGGGCACATTCTTGAACCGTGAGACTAGACCAGATGTCCAGAACTCCATTCTTTGTTCACAAAATAACCATATAAATTTTCCCATTGACTTATAATGGTAACTTAAAAGTGTTATAGCTTTTGAATGTCTCAATATTTTTCACGGAATGAAACATCTTGTTCAGCCAGTGAAACTCTTTCAAATGAGCCATGTCACTAAAGTGGCATGCCACACGACAGTCGCGACAGCACCACAGACAACATCCAAAAACTGTCTTCAAAACTGGATAATTTAGCATTTTCAGCATTTTCATGTGCAAAACCATAAGTCTGACCAAAACGAAATTTGGCAAATCAAGGGATCTACCATGCCCCACCACATACCAAATTTCATGCAAATCTATTGATTGTGTGCATTGGGCTTGTCGACCATAACTCTCACTCCATCACATGTGTAAACAAGCTGAGGTATAGGAGAATGGGGTAAGTTAGGACCGACGAGCCCAATGCACACCCCAATGTCAGTTGGAGGGTGGGTTGGGGTGCGAGGGGTTTTCAACCCTAACAACAAATTTCCTTGCTTTTGTCACTGTGGAACAACCCTAACTGATGCATTAAACTGCGTTTTTGCCATG
Source organism: Neoceratodus forsteri (assembly GCA_016271365.2). NCBI lineage: Eukaryota > Metazoa > Chordata > Ceratodontiformes > Ceratodontidae > Neoceratodus > Neoceratodus forsteri. The sequence continues at coordinate 1,759,840,928 of CM057456.1, read as the reverse complement.
AATTTCCTTCTTTTTAAGAATGAGGACTATAAATAGTGAATAGAATGTGGTGGTGGGAGTGTGGGGCCCTTTGGGCCCACACTCCCACCATTTGATGTGTGGTGACATAGTAACGGTAACTGCAACGCAAATGCAAGTGCTAACAGTTATGCACATGGTGACACAAACGTAAAAGGTAATGCAAACTTTAATAGAAATGCAAGTGCAAAGTGATGGCACAATGAACAGTGATGCAAATGGAGACACAAGGGCGTACCTAAGTGCAACTGGTAATGCACACGGTCACGGTACTTCTATTGTAAATGCAAATGTTAAGTGTTACTGCAAAAATAACTCCAAAGGGAACAGAAACAGAAAGGCAAACGCAAGTGCATACAGAAATGCAAACTGTAATGCACACAGTCATGATACCGCAATTGGAAATGCAAATGGCAATGGTAAGAAGTAAAATAACACCAAAGGAAACAGAAACAGAAATGCAAACGCAAACAGGTACAGAAATGCAAACCGTTACTTGCACAGTCACGTTACTGCAATTGTAAACGCAAATGGTAACGGTAACAGCAACAATAATGCTGAAGGAAACAGAAATGAAACACAAATGCAAGTCCATACAGAAACGCAAACCGTAACACACACGGTGATGGTATCACAATTGTAAATGCCAATGGTAATGGTAACAGTAACAATAACTCCAAAGAAAACAGAAACGCAAACACAATCACAAGTGCGTAAGGAAACGCAAACTGTGACGTGCACGGTGACGGTACGGCAATTGGAAATGCAAATGGTAATAACAAAAAAGTAAACAGAAATGGAAACATGAACGCAAGTGTGTACGCAAATGAGAACGCAAAGAGTAACGCACACGGTGGCGTACATGGGAACAGTAACGCAAACGGGTACGGAAACACAAGTGGAAACGGTAACTGTAACAGGAATGGAAGCGCACACCCTGTATTTGTCCAACAGCTGCATAGAGAAACACAGTGTGAAGAAAGAATGTATGCATAATAATGGGCCTCAGAGCAGAAAATGAGCTGTTGGAATACTAAATTGCTGATAGCTCAGGAACCGTGTGACATAGAAAAAAAATTTAAATTTCACATGATTCATGAGTTTCTGGGCTAGTTTTTACTGAATGCATAGCCCACAGGGCTTTGCACTGTTCATGATGAAAATTCCGTATCTTGCACCGTTTTCGAGATACGAGCCCCAAAAGGCGCGGCATATGCCACCATGTTAGTCTATGGGAAAAATGTCAACTTTGGAGTACCGTAACTTGCCATCCATGCAATATTTTTCACCAAACCACCAAAAGGCACATCTGTGAGATATTGGCTGTGTTTTCTCAAATTTCAGCCAAAAGACCAAACCGTTCTTTTGCAGTAGGGTGGCAAAGAATTCCTGTCATTTTGGCCATAGTCTGGACAAGTAGTGTTGCAATTGCGAAAGTTTTCAAATATTATGAAAGTGTCGCAGAGGTGTATAATTACTTTGCAGCACTACTTATTCCAATTTGATAAACATATTTCTGGGGTGTTTAACCCAAAATAAAGACATATGCTAGCATCCTGAGGGTCCAACTAGGTGAACACAAAAAGAATTGTGTTTCTAGAGGATCCCAATTTTAAATGCCAAGCATTTTTCTGATCAGTAACTGAAAACAAAATGGTGGATTTGCAACACTACTAGGGCTATTTGCGATACTAAAAGTGCATTTGTGAAAGTGTTGAACTTTTGTTAACTTTTCCCATTGACTTATAATAGGAACTTGTTTTTGAATAACTTTTGAACCGATAATATTTTTTCACAAAATCTTCAAAAGGCACATCGGGGACCCCAGCTGCACATTCAACTGAAGTTTTTGGACTGGTCATGCAAACCATGCGACCTGTAGGTGAGAGCAAAAAATTTGCAGAAAAGTCTTAATTGCACACTTGGATGTTGCTTAATAACTACACAGCTAGTATATCCCACCAGTAGGAAAGTTGGCTGATCCCAAGTTCTATCATGTCCAACCGTGTCTACCAAATTTTAGGCAAATCTGTTAAGCAGTGGCAAAGTTATTAAGGTGCAAAGTTTCACCCTTTAACCTTAAAAGTGCTACTCAACTCTATCTATGGTAGCATTATAATATATATATATATATATATATATATATATATATATATATATATATACACATATATATATATATATATATATATATATATATATATATATATATATATAAGCAATAAGGCATGATGGGAATTGTGCATTAGACAGTGCTAATGCACAGCTAAGGGGAGACGTAGTGAGGCACGGGGCCACAGACCGAGTGCATCCAGTCCTTTCAGCCGCGGCATTAGAACTGTCTAATGCACATCTCCAGAGTGGCTTATTGTGCTTATAAATGGGCTTGTGTATTCTAAATGGGGGTTCTACTTTTAGCTGAGCATTATACACATCTAATGCACGGCTAACAACCAGTCAGATTGCTTGCAATCCCTTGTCCATTTTATAAGATACAGTAAAGAAGAATGAGGTGAGATTTAGGCCTGCTAACCCCGTTGCACACCCTGATGTCTGTCAGTGTGTGGAGGGGGGGGTTTAGGTGTTAGGGGTTACGTGTGAATCGGATTTGTGTTTTTTGAGACATAGAGTGTCAATAAATCCTACATTTACCAGTTTTCTTTACATTTTTTGTCCACCTGTATCTCAGAAACGGCTTGAGGTAGTGATCTGAAATTTTCAGGGTAGAAAGCCTTTGCCTCACAGACATGTTTTGTGAAGGTCTGGCCAAAAATATTAATCCTTTCAAAAGTTATTAAACTTTTAATTTCCCATTATTTCCTATGGGAAAATGTATGTGTCAGGCACGAAAGTTGTTATTTGCACAAGTTATATAGCTTGCATAAGATACTGTCAGGCACGAAAGTTGTAATTTGTGCAGGTTACATAACTTGCTCAAGATAATGTTGTACTTTGTGCAAATTATGTAATTTGTGTAACATACAACAGTATCTTGTGCAAGTTATGTCATTTGCGCAAAATACAACATGTTGAACCCAAATGTTTGAATCTTAATAACTTTGGAACTGTTCCACAGATTTGCACAAAAGTTGGCATGCATAATCTCTAGGAGAAGGCCTCCTGATGTGCCAAAGTTTGTGGGAATCGGTTCTGAGGTGTTTGAGATACAGAGCATCAGATATCGTAAATTTACCAGTTTGTTTGCATTTCTTTGTCCACCTGTATCTCAGAAACAGCTTTAGGTAGTGGTCTGATATTTTCAGGGTAGAAAGCCTTTGTCTCACAGATTTGCCTTTTGATGGTTTGGTGAAAAAATATTAATCTGTTCAAAAGTTATTAAACTTTTAATTTCCCATTATTTCCTATGGGAAAATTAATATGTCAGGCAGGAAAGTTGTAATTTGTGCAAGTTACATAACTTGCATAAGATACTGTCAGGCATGAAAGTTGTAATTTGCACAAGTTACATAACTTTCACAAGATACTGTTGTATTTTGTGAAAATTACATAATTGCACAACACTTGGGCAAGTTAAGTAATTTGCAAATGGGAGTGCAGGGTCCGAAGGCCCTGTGCTCCCACCGTAACATAAGGATGCTGTTATACTGTCTCAATGGAGGAATGGGAGTGCGAGGTCCAAAGGACCCTGTGGTCCACTGTAACATAAGAATAATGTTATATTGTCTCAAAGGAGAGCTGATGCGCAGTGCCCAAAGGGCCCTGCGCTTTCACTGTAAAATAAGGATACTGTTATAGTGTTTCAAGGATAATGATGTACTATGTCAATGGAGGGTTCAGACCCTGCATTCATACTGTAAAATAAGGATACTATTATACTATCTGAAAAAGTAAGGAAATTCATTGCAACAAAACTTTGTTAATGCACCATTAGGATTGAAGCATAAAAAGTAGGGAAATGTGATCTTAGAGTTCCCAAGCATAAGACCCTACCTTTACCCTTGGCTTCCAACCTGAACACCCCACCCTCACCCTTGGCTTCCACCTCTAAGGCCCACCTCCACCCTGCATGCAAGAACAGGTGTGAGGGGAGTGCCTTGGGGTTGGCTATCCACAGTTTAGATCAAGCTGAGTGTACTCGTGGGATCAAATGGAGTACGGCACATGGTCAGAATTGTAGAAATCAAACTTAAATGTATTCATACAGCAGGAAAAATAAATGGACTGAAGGCAAAAAAATAAAATAACACTAAGCAGATGAAAAGAAAATACAATTCTACAGTTACATTCACTGAAGAAAGGGGTTGCCTAGAAACTGGCTAGACAACTGGTGGGCTTGCCTCCCTACCACACACTGATCCAAAGACACTTTTTGCACTCAATATATACCGTGCTCAGATCACATGGTATAGGAAAACTCCTCCCTATACATAATGAATCTAACTATATATTACTAAATGCCCTTTTAATTTCATCTGAGTCTCAGTAAAGACATTCTCTTTATCCCTATATGTTTCTCTGGGGTTCAGACATAGGTGTAGTCAGTCATACTCCAAGTACTCCATGGTGTGCAATTTTATTTAAGGGGGTAGCAAATAGGCTCTGAACTGCTTCATTTTTCATGAAAACTAACAAAGAAAATGCTGAACCTTTCAGTAATATTATTCATAGGAGTCGAAACTAGAAGGACTGGTCACTGATACTGTCTTTGCATCCCAAGGACAATACAACTTTACAGGCTCTGGGCTGGTATGTGGGTGTCTTAGGGAGCAATGCATGGCATTGTATTTACCCATGCATGGCAACAACCATTGTCATGAGATACAAAAGTTGATTTATTGTGGCAAATGAGGCAACAAACACAGTCCTGGTGTACATTTGTATATTTTCTGGCTACACCCCTGGGCTCAGAGGTTAAAATTCTTTATTAATCTTTGATTTCACCCTTTTTCTGTGTGAAGCAGACTCCTCCCATCAGCTTTCGTCATAAAAGAGGTGGAGTAAGGGCCAGCCGGCTCTATAGTGAGATAGAAGGCTGAGGGGAGAGGCTGCAGAGCCATTTTATTTTCACAAACAATTGCAGATCAGTGTTTCATTATATACAACTTTTGGAGTAATTAGCCCTCATAAAATACCTAACCTAACCGAATAAACTACCTAAAATGGTTTAGTAAAGAGGCTTTACAAACACCAAATAATGTAAACCTTGCTGTTTCTTTTGAGTGTTTTACACACAAAGTTTGCTGGTTTGAAAACAAAATGCTGCAATTTGCTTCAGCGCTTCTTCTAGTTCAACCTCGAAGTGCTTAGCAGACACAAAACAACAGTATTTTACTTTTAGATGCAATGACAGGCATCTTACTGCAAACGCCTATCCTGAACAGGCTAAGATTAACTAAAAACCCTAATAAAGTTGCTGTAGGCACAGCAGTTTAAATTCTGATATGCGCACCCTCACGGAATCCTTTCCTTGCGTTCGAAAGCGCAAATGTGCACACATCTCGAAGGTGCTCTGCTACTGCTTTCTGAGCTAACACAACTGTATGAGTAATTCTGAGGAAAACAATAGAATAAATCAGCAGAGAGGACTTACAGGGATACAAAGGATACTCACAGGTGGCCAAACTGTGAGTAGTGAAAAATGAAGCGTTTTGAAAGAGAGAGATAGAGAGCCAAAAGGGACATAAACATAGCAGCAAAAGTACTGTTGCAACAGATTTGACAGGAAACAAGTATAGAAAATCGTTTTTAAAGCCTAAGAATTCTCTATTCCCATCTATTAAATTTAAACATAAATGACACCTACAGAGAGACTATTTAGTCATATCTGGAAACAGGGATGGGGCAGACAACCACTATCACACTGAGAATGATAATGTACTTACTGTTTAAAACCGAGTGATGTAACTTGATTTGATTAATGTTTGAAATATAAAGCCGTGGCTATGGGCATGCAAATCAGCACTAAAATGACTGAGATTAGCAAGTCTGCAAAGGATTGCAGCAGACGTCCATTTGTCTGTAGCCTCTCCCTGAACCTGAAGTTTGGCAGGTAGGGTTCCTCCACCTGGGCTGGAGGGGCAGACCCTGGTACCACATCAGCAGGAGAAACCACAGGGCCACCTGCAGGGCAGTCAGTTAAAAGAGCTGAGGCCAGCAGCTTCCCTCCTTTCTTCTCCCTCTTCAGATCACCAGGACACAGAAGGCAGAAGCTGACAGGTCTCTCCCAGCATTATTCATTGAGGTAAGGAAGTTAATTGTAAGTTAACTGGGCTCAAACAGGCTGGGTTAGCATGTAGCATATGCCCTGCTGAGAACAGAATTAGTCCCTGTCAGCACTGGTTAATTTGCCTGTGTGTGAGAGTTGGGGCGGGGATTACTCCTGCAGCAGACAAACAGCAGTGGCCTTACAGCCATTGTCCAGCACCCCTTAGGAAGATCAAAAAAGTGATACATGGTTTATTAAAAGGTACGAGTTGGCCTGGAAGGAATTCCCTCCTGGCTTCAGTAAGTGCAGAGTCCTTTTTTTTTTGTTTTACACAGCAGGAGCCTACTGGCTCAGAGAGGGGAAATAGTAAAAAAAAAAACGATGGCGCTGACCTGCATAACAGGCCACGTACTAACCTTCTGGCAAGTTGGTCCCCCCAGTAATGAATACTGTGGACTACAGCCAGTGAGTTCCCTTTTCATTCCAGGGATTCCATCTGTGCAGGTCTGAAGCAGGGACTGGCAGACAGAGGTAACGGGGGGCTAGCACATCCCCAAATGAGTAGTGCCTTGCAGGCAGCATCCAACGAGTTTCCCTGCAATCCTCTCCACCACAAAGCATGAGCTAGGTGGATGCCAGAATGACCAAGTGGTGATCACTATGGTGGGGGGGGGATCTGTTGGGCATGGGTGGTCATGTGGTCACAAAGTCTCTAGGCAGTGGCCTGGGTAGGTGAGAACAGGGCTGGTACTGGGATAGGTGTTGTCCTAGGTGGTCCCCATGTGGGTGTCTTTGCTGACACAACCATGCTCAAAGATCAGCTCCCAACCTGGGCACATCACTTTACTACTTAGAGCATGACTAGTGGAGTACACAAGGACATTAAATTAAAAAAGTAAGAATGCTGAGTGGAGAAGACTACAATCCTCTAGCCATTTGGCAATCCCATCACAGCCTCCTATCTCACAAAGGCCAGGGGCACTTAAGCAAGAACAAAATACAATATATACACCATTTTGTAATGCATACTATTCATTGCAAAAAACGTTGTTAATGTACTATTTAGGGTTAAAGTGACAAAAGTAGAAATGTGGTGTTAGGGTTTCCAACCCTAACACCCACCCTGCAGGCAGCAACATGCATGGAGTGTGCCTTGGGGTTGACACCCTAATGCTCACCCCATTCCATGAGTAAATGAACTGAGATGGGTACAGTATATGAGAATGGGGTGAGCATGAACAAAGTTTTTTGCAATGAATTTCCTGACTTTTTGAGATAGTATAGTCATATCCTTATTTGCCTGTGGGAGTGGAGGGCCCTGCACTACCATATCTCCTTAGATGCATATACTGTATGTATCTTGAAGCCCCCACTGGCATACTGTGTGACTCTGAGCAAGTCACTTAACTTCCTTGTGCTTCCAGGTTACACCTGTAAACAAGCTTTTAGCTTAGTGTGTCTCTCCTGGTTAAAAAAAAAATAATAATGCACATAACTATGCCATTGTTACATATTTTGACCTCAAATTTTCAACATACACATCTTATGACCTCATCTCATAAACAATGGTGGTGCAAATTTGCAAATCCCGACTGAAAGGTCATTTCACCAAACAACCAGAAATTGCTTTTCAGTCTGGATTTGCATAATTCCACCGACATTGTTCATGAGGTGAGATCTCAAAAAGGCCATATTGAAAATTTGGTATAAAAATATGTAAAAAGTGGCAAAGCTATGCATCAAAGTTGAAAACCCCATTGAAATATGTTGAAACTCAGTAGTCCCAGATTCTTTATCATGAGTAGAAATCCTTTATCATGAATCCTTTTTTGTACTCATGAAAAGGATCCTATCTCTTGAAAAAGGATTAAAAAAAAATTCCCAAATCCTTTTTCGCGAAATAAGATCCTTTTTCATTACTATGAAAAAGAATGAACAGAAAAGGATCCTAACTCACGAAAAAGGATAAAAAAAAAGAAGTCCCAAATCCTTTTTCACAAGTTAGGCTCCTTTTTCATGAGTATGAAAATAGATTCACAAAAAAAGATCCTACCTCACAAAAAAGGATTAAAAAAACTAAGTCTCAAATCCTTTTTCACGAGTAGAAATCCTTTTTTGTGAGAACAAAAAAGAATTCACAAAAAAGAAATTAGTGAGTCGCAAAAAAGGATTTAAAATGCTAAATAAATCACCTTGCAGGGTCCTTTTTCCACCAGATAACTTCAGAATCCACCTAATGGAGTCCTGATGAGCAAGAATCATGTATTGGTGTCTCTGGATAAGTTAATTTTCGTTGGTTTTCAATGTTTTTTTTTAAACAAAAAACAAGATGGCGGCTCACAAAAAAGGAATTTTTTTCTTGCGAAAAAGAATTAGTCCCTCATGAAAAAGAAGCCCTTTTTGTAAAATCAAATTCCTTTTTCGTTGCAGGAAGCAATCCAAATGACTGTACTGAGCATGCTCAGAACACAAAACTTTGACATTAAATAACTTTGAAACAGATTAGTATTTTATCACCAAAACTGTGAAAGGCACTTCCTATGCCACAAGTCCTTCGTACCCTGAAAATTTCAGACCAAAATTCCAAACTGTATAGGCGCATCATAAAGACAACAAAAGCACAAAAAAGGGCACATTTTAACATATTTGCACTGTGTACAACTTGACATCTGCCAATCCAACCAAAACAAAACGTGGTACATCATGAAAGCTACCATACAAGACTGTGTATGCAAAATTTTGTGCAAATCCACTGAATGGTTCCAAAGTTATTAAAGTGCAAAATCTGAGGTGTAACATTAAAGTGCCTACTCAAGCCTAACTATTGGGGTACTACCATGACCCGAATAAAAGGCACAGCAGCACTACTAATGGTGGACAGGGGCAGAGGCAGGCGGCATGTCCCCCATGAATAAACTGCTGGTACAGTACAGCACAACAGTCTTCTGATAAAACCAGAAATGGGAGTTCCTTGCAAGCCAATCATGGTCAGTGTGTTTTGTATTTCTGCAAGGCATACGAGCTGATTTTTGTAGTCAGAGCTCAGGAGCTTATATCATGAGAAGTGATGGGAGCAAATGAACAGCTCAGGGCAAATATTTTTGGGAAGCCTAAATGTTTGTTTTGTTGTCTGAGGGACAAATACCCCTGGTTCTCTTCTCTCTGCTCACCAGCTGCTAGCACTTTGAACACAATGGGAAGAGGGTGCTGGCAGTTCAATGGTTAAAATAAAGAGTAGTTAGGATGGTAATAAGGGGACTGCAGAGACCACATCAGGGCTTGAGGTAGAGCTGAGTATCTTTAATAACAAAATATCTATAAATAAATAAATAAATAGAAGAAAGAGGGAACAGTAGGTAGCCTTGTAGGCACATAATGTGTAGTCCACTGCATGGGGACCATGAGTTGGGGGTGATGCAAAAAACAGTAAGAAGACCCACACTTTATTGGGAATAGCAGCAGTAGGGTTTTGGACAATGTCTGCTAGGGGTACAGCTTGCAAAAAAGAGAAACACAAAAAAAAGTGGAGCAAGAGGGGAGCGTTGGTTGAAGCTGGGCAGCCACAGTAAGACCCTCCCCCCAGCATGCCCAGGTCACAAGAAAAAACTTACTAATGCACCCTTTCTTTGGGGGGTAGTGGTTTGTTGTAACAGCTTGAATAATGTCCAGCAAGAAGAAGACCACCTCAACAAAGGCAGCAACGGCAACCCTAGAAGCCCAGTTTCGAGTAATGTATAAGAAGAAGGGGCGGGAGTGGCTCAAAGTCTGTTTGGAAGGAACCAGTGCTCCAAGTAACACAACAGCAATGATGAAGAACAAGTGGTCAGCCAAGGAACTGTCAGCACCCCCACTGATTGTACCTACTCTAGGACACCTCAGGAAAGTAAGAGCAATACCAGGGTTCCTCAGATATTGGAAGAACAGTTATAAGTACATGGAAATTAGGGTGTTTGGAGGGATTCCTCTGAAGGTGATCCCATCAGCACAGCCCAAGGAAGAGACCAATGGATCAAGCCCCATCAGGAGAGGATTCTAACCCCAGGGAAAAGGAGATTCCCACTCCTCCCACAGCAGAATTGGAGATGGAAGCCACGGCCCCACCAGGTCCAGCTCTGAGGCAACAGGAGGCCATAAATGGGCCAACCACAGAAGAAAAACTGGACAAGATCATGGAACTGATGATCAGGTTTGTGGTATTGGCCCAGGGTCAGCAGCAAAGGGGGGGCAGACAGGGCACATGGTCACAGCTGTAGCCAGCCTGATGCCAAAATAAGCAATGCAGAGGGCTGCTCTGGTAACTACGTTACCATGGCACAACCAATGGGCTCCCACCTGACAGACAAGATCTAGCAGCAGATCTGGAACCAGGAATATGCAGACATGTTCTCTCTGCTCAACCTTCCTGGCAAGCAGGAGGAAAGACAAGATAAGTCCAAGGATTTAGAAAGAGAAGGCAAAAGGACCACGCACTTTCAATAATTGACTAACAGGGTTCATTATTTTTGCTAGCACCATACTGCAATGGTGCCAGAGCAAGGTTTAGATTTGTTTAATTATCTGAATAGAATCATGTTGGTGCATAGGCACAAAGGGGGTCTGGCATGGTTAGAATATGATGAAGAGTTCTGGTAACAGAGGCAGAATGACGCATCACAAGGGAGAGGATATTGAACATGCCCCTGTTGGTGGACATGATGCATGGCATGGGGTTGTTCATACAGACAGTGGATTGCTCATCAGGACATCCCAGCCACAGTGGCTGGAGTTGGGACCATGCCTCTGCCAGATGTGCTTCATGTATATTCAAGGGAATTGTACTAGGACCAACTGTAGGTTTCAGCATGAATGTTTTGCCTTTGGGCAGTAGCATCCCCTTGCATAGTGCAGCTCCCTGAAGCACCAAAGGGATGTTACCATTCTGCCTGTAGAGTTTCACAAGTCTCAGGGAGACATGCCTGCCCATGCTGATAATGGTGGACAGACTAAGACACTGGCTTGACCAGTACTCAGAATGCAAGGCTACCCACCTGTTAGTGGAGGGTTTCTGTAGGCTTCAGAATGCCATATATGGGTCCCCGGATAGGGTACAAGGTGGAGAATCTGAAGTGGTCCAGGACAAACTGAACAAGAGAGGTGGTTGGGATGGGTGAGTGAGCCATATTCAACCCCTTCCATGCCTAATCTCAAGATGTCCCCATCAGTCTGGTGCCCAAGAAGGCCCCGGTGAATTCCAGATGATCAACCACCTGTCGCATCTGGATGGGGACTCAGTGAATGATCATATTGATTCCTGGTTCATGACACTTCAGCATGTGTCATTTGACAGAGCTGTGTCAGTAGTGTGGGCAGCAGGGCCATATGGCTGGATGGCAAAGGCAGACATAGAATTGGCCTTCCACTTACTATCAGTTCATCCAGCAGATAGGAACTTGCTTGGTGTGAAATTCGAAGGAGAGTATTATGTGGACACCTGCCAATGGGATATGCAGTAGCTTGGCCAGTGTTTAAAGATTTCAGTACCTTTTACATTGGGCCACCACAGAGGCATCAAAGAACCAGGGCATTGTCCATTACTTGGATGATCTTCTGTTTGTGGGACATGCTCACTTCCTTGGTTGTGGGCAGATACTCAAACCTTTTGTAGAACTGTGCAACCACTTCAGTGTTCCATGGCTCCTGGGAAGGTCAAGTCGCCGAGTTTGGTGATGCCTTCCTGGGCATAAATTCAGTAAAGCAGAAGTTTTGCCTGCCTTGTAACAAGTTAGATGCACTGCAGTCTCTCTTGAGCAAGGCAACAGTGGTTAAGAAGATAACCCTGTAGGATCTGTGTCAGATGGTCAGACACCTAAATTTCACATGTTGGGTCATCCATAAAGGGAAGATCTTCCCAAGATAGATGGCAAAGGGGGGGTTGGGGCTAAGAAACCCCATCACTGTATTAGGGTTACAGAATGGTTCCACAAGGAGCTGCACATATGGCACACATTCACTGCTCTCTCAATGGTGTCTCTATGTGTCCAAAGAGTGAAGATAGCCAGGTCTTGGAGTTGTACATGGCTCAACTGGAGGGACAGGGAACCCATTGACCCAATAGGGGTGACCACGCTAGGGGTCAGGGAGTGAGTTTTCCTGGTTTTCCCTTTAGAAAGGTTTTTTCCAGGTGTTTTGGTTCCTCCAAAGGGATAAAATTTAGTTAGAGAGAAGAAACTGTTAACAGTCGCAACCATGAATCATGGCAGCTTGGGAGTATTGCAATGGTAGAGGGGAAAAGGGGGGATGAGTCAGATTCTTTTGAAGGGTTCATTGCCACCAGTTGGAATGAGGCCTGGGGGACTGCCAGACCTGGACCCTGGTTGGGAGGGGGTCACAGACCAACCTCATCAGGATAACCTGCAAGGACAACAGTGCCAGACGGGGGGCAGTCACTAACCACTTGATCACATCACCTCCCTCCTCTTGGGTTGGGTACTGACTCAGGAAGTACATCTATTCCTTGGCCCACACAATGGTTTGGCCCTTCCAATGAAGGCAAGTGTTGGGGCCATAGATTCTGGAAAGTCTTCTAGCTGCACATGCCACTCCAATAATGTGACAAGTTAAATAAACACATGACTGTGGCCATTTTCTTCAAGACCTGTGTGTGTTTATTCAGAAAAAGAGACATGGGGCTACCAAGACAAAATTTTTGAGCATGCTCAGTGACCAACTTTTATTTATTTTGCTCAGGTTGGGTCTAGATAACACTTTTTATTTTCAAAATGCATATGCACTCCCATGCAATACATACATAAAAAAGTCAAAGAACTTCAGCACTAACGCACTGAGGCAAGGGTTAGCTGTAAAGGGCATTGACATAAAGCCAGATTTCAGAGATATGTAGAATTACACATATCCCCATAATGCAAAGCATTGTGGGAAGTATATACAAATCACCACAAAATAGTTTAGACTGGTTCCACTTTAAGCAAGTGTGCATGGTTCCAAATGGCCTCTCACACTCTCTGCAAAGGCTGAAAACTTGTGAATCCTTACTTATCAAAGAAACATCTACCTACTAATGTGAAAAATACCCCCATAGAGATGTTATTCACAGCCTTTCAATCTCCGCAATCCATTTTGAATGTTATCTGGACTGATTTTGAAATGCAGCCTATATAGCAGAATCCAGTCATTAGACATGGCAAGATAATGCTTCATTTTGGACAGGTGGGCAACAAAAGGATATAGTCAAATTAGACCCATTCTGAAGGCTCATGAGATGGTACCTTTTAGATCACTTATGGTAACTTATAATTTAGATGCAAAGAATGCAACTGAATAAATGCAGCTGTCTCAAATCTTGATAAAAGCTTATATGCTGACCTTTATTTATTTATTTATTTTATTTATTTATTTATTGTAGTCTTGATTACAACCTTTGAGCTACAAGCTCATTTACAAAGTTCCACGTCAACAATGAAAACATAAGTATAAAAAAGAATAGAGGCAATAAGGAGCAAACAGTACTAAACTAAATAGAATTGGTACAATTGAAGATCATAGACATAAATCAGAATTAACTAGGTTATCTGAAGAAAGAAGTTAAGTGAGAAATGCAGGGTAGACCAGGATATGGAAAGAGGAAGGATAAGGCGGAGAAGTTATAGTGAGAGACTGCAGTAACCTTAGGATCAGGGTCACCTTGTCAGGTTGGGGGTAGTGGAGGTTGAGGAAAATGACATGTTAGGGAGGGAATATGGAGAGGGTTGGGCCATTGACCCAGTGACAAGAGTGGGAAGGGGGCAGGAGAGGGGAGTGAGGGACTAGTGGTATGGGAAGAAGGTATTAAGTTGCTAATTGGGTGGTAAAGAAGTGCTTAAATAGGAGGGTTGACGATAGTTACAAGGAGAGCAGGTCATGAGAAGCAGGTGCATTTCATTTGGCTAGACAGGTGAGATCTGAGTTCAGATTTGAAGAGACCAATTTTATTGATGGCGAGTAGCTCGGTTGGGAGCGAGCTGAACCAGAATGGGGCTCGGTACTCAAAAGATCTCTGTCCTTGAGAGGTGCACTGGAAGGGGACCTTGTAGGAGAGATTGCTTGATGCCTTAGTCAGTCCTGTTGATTCAGCCTGATGGAGCAAGGAACTGGTGCCAGGAGGCAGAAGGCTTAGGGCTGCTTTTGGCTAGGAGACAGATATTGTAGCGGATCCTCGTTCCCAGATTTAGCCACCCCATTTGCAAGTAGAGGTTACAGGTATAGGTTAGGCATGGTGCTCCAAGAGCAAGTCTACAGGATTTATTCAGTGTAGTGGCAACCTGATTGAGGGTGTTGTCAGGGACATCAGTAAATGGCAAGACCATAATCAATGATTGAGAAGACCGAGCTGGTGATGGCAAGCTGGAGGGCATTTTCAGTGAGGCAGTTCAATGTTTATATAGTAGATCGAGCATCCAGTTAGCTGATATGGTGACATGGTCAGCATGGGAAGAGTGGGAGAGGGAGCTATCTAAGGTGAGACCTAGGTATTTAAAGTTGTGGACCATTTCAATAGCTTCCTTTTGTTTGTTTAGAATGTTAATCGTGGATGTCCTGAGGTGACTGTGGGCAGGAGCAAAAAGCATGGTCTTACTTTTTTTATAGTTTAAGAGCAGCTTTGCATTACCAAACCAGTCCTCTATGTTGTTAAAGTCCTGCTGTAGCCGTAGTTTAAGGGTGGTGGGGTCAAGGTGGCTAGAGTAAATAACCGCATCATCTGCATAGAGAAGGATTTTATGCTGACAGGCTAGGGGAAGATTATTTAAGAAAAATCTGAACAGTAGGGAGCCCAATATGGATCATTGGGGAACACCAATAGCCACATGTCAGGAATCTGAGAGAATGTTAGATATTTTTACCTGTTGTACTCATCCTGTGAGATAGCTCCGGAACCAACACAGTGAGTTGGGGATAGACCCGTAGCACCTAATTGGGCCAGTAGGAGGTCATGGTTGACTGTATCAAGGCCTTGGTGAAGTCAATAAGGTTGCCCCACCAAGTGCCCATGATCAAAGGCACCATGGATGAACTCCCACCAGCGCTGTAGTAGTGCTGTGGAGTTTCCAGAAGTCATGTTACTGTTGGCATTGCAGTTGATATTTATTGAGGTATTCTACAAGCTGATCATAAACTGTCCACTCCAGGGCTTTGGAGATTGGAAGGAGAATAGAAATAGGTCAGTAGTTCGTATGACTTGTCTTACTACCAGCTTTGTAGATAGGGGTTACAACTGCAGCTTTCCATAACTTGGGAAGTGTACCTGAGGTGAGGGAAAGGTTAATGATTTTTGATAGCAGTGTCAGCAGTTCATCAAGTGTAAGGGAGATTAGTTTTAAGTACAAGCCCTCAGCAGTATGCCTGGACTTCCCAAGTACCTTAGAGAGGTATTTTTTTGCCTCTACTTTAGATATTACTCTGAGGTAGAATTGGGGAGCATGATTTGTAGGAAGGGTGTGTGGTGGATTTGGTAAGTTCTCATTAGCAGGGTTTAGGTAGTCAGTGGGGAGCACAGCACTGAGGTCTGTAAAAGCTTTGATAAAGATGCCAGCAATAGTCTTGGGGTCTTGTGTAATGGACCCTTCATGACTCAGCACTGTAGCCACTGTAGTATCCTGTTTCCCAGTAATCATGTTAATGTTTTGCCAGAATTTACGGCCATCCCCCCAGGAGGAGTTTAACTTTGACCTGAAGCAATTGGCCTTAGCCTGGCAGGTAGCATGGGTAAATTTTTTCCATGCCGCCTTATAGTTTTGCATATCAGTAGTCATGTGAGTACTTCTGTACTTATACCATAGGAGGTCTCTGGTGCTCATCCGGGCAAGAAGGTGTGGGGTTATCCATGATTTATGGGATCCACGGACCTTTCTTTTAGATATAAGAGCAAAGATGTCACAAGCAACATTAACAATTTCAATGAATTTGTCCAATGCAGTATCTGCATCCTTAGTAGTGAGGATAGGGGCCCAGCACTGCTGCTGGAGGTGCTGCTTGAGGAGCCCTAACTGCCCCTTTTTTAGTATGTGGGACATTATTACCTTCACTAGTGGTTTAGAAGCCTTGTTCAACCAGTTGAAGATTATGGGTGAGTGGTCACTTAGAGAATCCGGGAGCACTTTTAATCATGAGATCTGCTCAGGGGGGTTTGTTAATACCCAGTCTAGTAAGGTGCTGGTTCCTGTTCTATAGTTTGTTTGAGTGGGTAGGTCCACTAGGTGGTGGATGTTGAAAGAGGAGACAGCATCTTTAAATGTGCCAGAGTCAGGTAACAACCAGTTTATGTTGAAGTCACCCAGAACAATAAATTCACTATTGGATCGAAGGTTAGCCAGGTATTCATGTAGTACTTTAAACCCTCTGCTTGCTCCCTAGGAGGAATGTAAACTGAGATAAGTGTGAGGCCCTTACTCTGGCTACCTATAGTTAGCCTTACAGAGAGTATTTGCACATTTTTCCCCATTTTTTATTGAGGAAGAGCAATGCCCTGAAGGTGATTTTTTATATACAGTAGATTATGCAGCCACCACCCCTTTTGCCTAGCCTATCGAGATAGAAGGTGGTGTACCCTAGAAGTTGGACTTCATTGTCCTCTGTCCTGGGCGTAAGCCATGATTTGGCCATGGACAGGACATCAGGGTTATGCTGAGCTACCCAAGCTTGCAGCAGGTCCAGTTTAGGCAGAAGGCTACAGATCTTGATAGAGGCAATGGAAATCTTGTGATTATTCTCAGATTGCCCAGCGTCGCTATACCTGGGGCTAGGGTTTGGATGAATGTTGCCTGGTGGGAGCAATAGTAACAAGGCTACCCTGATAGCTAGGACCTTGAGTTGCTTAAGGGAGCGAGATCTATGGTGACAGGAGAGAAATTGCATTCTAGAATTGCAGGCAACAAGGATTGTGGTTATAGATGGGGTGGGACTGGGTAGCAGATGCATATGGGAGACAGGCACAGAGATACTGTAGGCTGGTATTCTACAGTTGTTGAGAGACCTGGTGCAGATGAGGAGTTTGGGGACCCATCCCTATAGGTTGGTCTTTTCCTGATACTGTGCCATTGGTGTCATAGAGCAGAGCATTAGTTAGTAGGAGAGTAGCAAGCACAAGTGAAATGAGCCAGTTAGCATGAGGTAACATGGTTAGCTTGCTCTGAAGAGAAATTGAACAGTAGGAGGTAAGGTATATTTTGAGCCAATATTGACCTAGCCAGGGATTTGCTTTATTGGTGTGGTACAGCTTTAAGAGATCTGTGCTGCCCAGAGATGGTCGTGTTGGGGTGGAGTCTAAGTTGGGGGAAGCAGATTTAAAGAGTGTAGAATAATGACAGAGGCACATACACTGTGTGATCTGATTAGACGTAGCCAACTAAAACATTTGGTTAGTATTTTATATAAGACAAGCTTAAATAACTATAAACCGGCACCTGATAAACTACAGAAATAATGGGCAAGAAAATTAAAACTGAAACTGAATAATACATCTTGGGACAAAATATGTGAAGATTGAAATAAGTAACATAAATTAAATGTGCACCAGCTAACACATTTCAGGTTACTCAATAATACATGTTGGACACCTGGAAAATAACACCTTCATAATAATTCTACTAATGACAAATGCCAATAACAGATCCAGCTATGTAGTGAAGTAGCGCACTACCCCTTGTCCCATCAATCATGCTTTGAAGTGTTTGAAAAAGAAATGTTTTTTTTCAACTTATTCTGAGAGTAAGCATAGGCTTTGCCAGAGGGCTTCCTGCTCTGAGGTGTCATAAATGCAGTGGTATAACCATTCTGTAACTCCTGAACGCCTACCATAATGATCACTGTCTTCACCCTGTTGCAGCCTCCCCCTCACTCTCAGTTCATCACTGACCCCTATAGAGGAACTACTGGCCTCTTCATGTTCCCATCACTTTTTTCTGACCCAGCTTGTAATGCAACCCTGATCTTCTACCTGGTTAATAAAACCCCACCTCTACAGTGCTCACAGCGCAACTCCTGCAGCCAGATTTTCAGCAAGAACACCAGCCTTGTGGCACTCTAGTGGGATTTTGTATCCCGTGTGGCAACTGATGCAGCTTAGACCATCTTTTTGTGGTCTAGCTTGCATTAATCCTAGGGACCGTTTTCATGGAGCTTGTGCCTGAGATTTGGTGCAAGCTGCTGCACAGGGTGAAAATTGTTGCAACTGCATCTGACATTTGAAAATTGGGCACAGTTAAGTGTGCTTACTGCTGGCATAGCGGCACTCAAAGTGTTGTGGTGCACGGCTTGATGCAAGCCATGCATCACCCTTTATTTATTTAGTTTTTGTTTACCGGGTAGGTGCACTAGCCATGGAAATGACTATTTTCAGGCACGACCCCAGAGGGTACAGTACAATCAATGCATACAGAAACAAACGTGACTGATAACAACATACTTCAGCAATAGCCAATATTTCAACTGACAAAGAGGTAGAACAAATGGGAATACACTTGGGAAGGGGAGAGAACGGTATTCCAGAGAAACCAAGGTACACAAGTACATGGTTGTTTACAGTAAAGTTATAGAGTACAGATACAGAACAAGGTTCAGATAACAGTAACACAATTAGCAATCAACAGTTTGGTATAAGTGGCATAATCGGTTGAGACATAAGTGCCTTGACAACAGGACTAGGTAGGCTGGATAAGTTTTAGGGTCCGCTAGCAGCAGTAGGAGGTAAGACAGCAGGACCATAGAGACCACAGAGATAGAATGGCACATTTAGTGGGTTTGAAGCAGGTACAGGAGACCTGACTGAAGAGGAAGGAGGACATTTGCTTTAAATTGACATGACTGGGAGCTAGGCGGATGTCCAGAGGTAAGGAGTTCCAGAGTTTGGCCGCTGAGTGTGTGAAAGCTATGGTCCCTTTCTTAGATTTACATCCAGTTATAAGCAGCAGTGATTTATCAGCTGATCCAAGGCCATGTGAGGAGGGCAGCGGAGATAACAAGGAGGCAAGTGAAGTCAGAATGCCATTTCTGAGTATATTGTTAGTCAGGGTGCTAAGGGCCAGAGTACGGACAGAAGTGGAGAGAAGCCAGTTTAGGTCCGCATAGAGCTGGCAATGGTGTTTAGACCAGGGGAAAGCAGAGGCATACCTGCAGATACTGTTGTAGGTGGTATCCCATTTCCTGAGAATAGACTGGGATGCATATAGATCTGAGACTACCCAATAGGATAGCGACGGGAGCAGGATCCCCCTAGCGATGGCTAATCTAGCTGATGGTGTGAGGACATAGCTGGCTTGAAGGCTACTCCAATTTTAGTATTAACTGATTTACAGGTGTAAAGTATGTGTTTGTCAAAGTTAAGATTTTCGTCAAGGAGGACTCCAAGATACTTGAAGGCGTCATATTTCGATTCAAAGTCCTAGCCCACCCTGACCACCCGACACCTTAAATAATTCTCGGTTGTGTTTTAATTTGACTGCTGTCCCAAACAGCATTGTTTGCTTTTATTAGCATTAAGAATTAACTTATGGTGGAGAAGTCAAGATTGAGTAGACATGAAAGCAGAAGAAAGCTACTGATTGATGCGGTGTATATTGTTGTCACTACAGTATAGGACCAGATCATCAGCATAAAGGATCGCATTGCAACCCAGGATAGCTGATGAGATACTATTAGTGAAAATGGTGAAGAGAAGGGGGCCTAATATTGATCCTTGTGGAATACCTAGATTAATTGCCATAGGGCTGGACACCACAGAGTTGAATCTGACAATCTGGGTTCTGTTTGATAGGTAGCTCTTAAACCAGGTTACTGAGTTAAGCAAGAAACCAAGGGCTTGGAGGCTATCAAGTAGGAGAGGATGATCAATGAGATCAAATGCCTTGGTGAGGTCGATAAATACTGCTACTGTTAATTGGCCTTTGCCCATTGCAGTAAGGGTGTCATTTGTAAGGTGAAGCAAGGCAGTGGAGGTGCTATGACCTTTAGGAAAGCCATACTGAATTGATGAGAGAAGGTTGTATTTGGTCAGGAATTCAGTAACTTGGATAGACACAAGTTTTTTCATGAGTTTGCACAAGACTGTCAGGATAGCAATCGGATGGTAATTTGCCATATCTCTTTCATCTCCTTTCTTTGGAACCAGGGTGACTTTAGCCACTTTCCAAATCTCAGGGACAAGTCCAGCACAGAGGGAGACGGTGAAAATCCTAGACAGTGGCAGGGTAATGAACGGCGCAGCAAGTTTTAAAAGTTTGGGCTCAATTTCATCCGAGCCTACACTAGTATTATCAGAAATGGTGTTAAGTAAGCTAAGGACTTGTGATTCAGATACCGCCTTAAAGTAAAAGGGAGGGGCAAGCACAGAAGGTGAGGGCAAAGTGGGTTGGAATAAAAGCTGTGCAGGGAGGAACATGGATGTGAGCCGGGACAGGTCAGAGGATTGCTTGTTAAATGCTTCAGCAATAGTTCGGGGTCGCTAGTGGATTCCGCCATTGATCATATCGTTGTCTAAGTGAGTTTCTTAGCACCTAGAAATGTTTTCACATGCACCCAGAATTTCCTAGGATCATCAGATGCATCCAGCAAAAGATCCTTACAGTAGGAGTTTTTTGGTTCTCTGATTTGCTTTTTACACTCACTACGCTGGTCCCTATAGATCTGGTAGTCTGTGTTAAGGCCGAATTTCCTAAAGCACTTCCAGCTTTTGTCTCTGGTGTGAAGTGCAGCTAGTAGATTCTTGTGTAACTACCTAGAAGGTTTCACACTCGAACACGTCAGACCGCGAGGGGAGTGTGTCTATTCTGAACTGCTAGAAATTATTCTAGAAAATATTCAAGAGCTGCTTGGACATCTAGGGTCTGCAAAACATAGGTCCAGTCAATAGCCGTGATTTCATGTAGGAACTTCACTTCGGCTAGGTTGGCAAAGTTTCTAAAGGTGATCAAGCATGGTGGTGAAGGCTGGGGGCTAGAGTGTTGCCACACACAAAAGATGGGGGAGTGATCAGATATAGAATCTGGCAAGATGCCTGCATTTACAATTCTGTCTATCCTGTTTGTTAGTACCCAGTCCAATAGCGTACTAGAAGTTTCTTTAGGGGAGACCTAGTAGGTACAGATATAACTTGGTGAAGGTGGTAGCTTTGGATCAAAGATAGAAGGGAGCTATGAGTTTGCCCGAGCCAGTTTAGGTTCATATCCACAATAATGAGCAGTTCATTGTGGCCTGATATTTTTATCGATTTCTCCAACAGATTGGAGAGGGCAGGCAGCCCCCCAAGGGGTGGATTATAGGCAACAACTATGTGAAGCTTTTTAGGACCCAGGTGGTGGAGTGCATGAAGGGATTCACATAAGGAAGGTTGAGGAATATTAGTCTGAGTGATATGGAGATGTGCTTTATAAAACAGTGCAACACCCCCACCCCGCTTAGAAGATAATCGGTCATGTCTAAGGAGACTGTAGCCACTAAGTGAGCAGACAGAATAGGGGGTAGAGGGCTTAAGCCATGTCTCAATAGACCCAAAATGTCTGGGTTATAGATGGAGACCCAAGCCTCAAGATCAGGGAAATTATGCATCAGGCTCCTTATGTTTAGGTGGGCTATGCGGAGCCCAGAGGAAGTAGTCCAGGAAAAAGCATTGCTAGAGTGATGCTGTGAGGGACCAGGATTCCGTTCCACATCGCCTGCTAGCAGGATGGCTAGCAGCATGAGATACCAGAGTCTACGATGGAAAAAGTGGAACAGTCATCTTCTAGGGCTGAGACTGAAATTCAAGTAGGCAGCAATTAGGTAGTTGAGGAATTTGGGGATCAGTAGTGAGTCAGGTTGAAAGGCACTATCTGTCTGACAAGCAAGTTTGAAAAGAAGAAATCATTAGCAGAGTAATGCCCCAGTAATTCCTATGGGAGCTTGTAGCCAGGAGAGCTTAGCGAATGAGAGGACCAGCAGGCTGGTTACAAGCAAAAGCAGGAATGTCTGCATCATTGTGTGAGAAAGATTTACAGTTGCAGAAAGAAGTCAGCATAACATAGAGCAGAACTAGTTTTATATGGAGCTGTAAGCATGAGAGGTAACTAGACGCCCCTAGTGTTGGAATTATATAAGAAGTTAATGGCAAAACGATCTGATAGGTTCTGGATGAAATTGATACAAGGCTATAAGTAAATGCCTAGATAGGGGCAGACAGGGTGGGGTGGGGAGCCGGGCGCAGTGCGCCGCGGGGCTGGGACTAGGAGAACTTTCAGCTGTGGCTGGAAATACCCCTGACCGGCAGAATTGTTCCAAAAAGAAATTAAAAGTAAACTGCAGTACAGACACTTCGGTGAAAATCCAATGTGATGTTGCAGTGCAGCTGTGCCCACAGTGCCGACCAACAGGGGTTGTGAGCAGCTGTACTCCGATGTTAAAGTTCGGGAAAAAAGGCGCCAAACGAGCAAATTCAAACTTTTTGGCTTTTGTCCTCAGACAAAGCAAATGGCCGTGCTCCTGTTCTCAGTTACCTTGCTTGACTCGAGGGTGGGCGGGTGGTCTCCTGTAGTACAGGACTGCTATTAGCCAATTCTGGGGCTGTGGATAAGGGGCCGTGGAGGGTCCGAGGCGTGCCCAAGTGGGCGGTGTTATCCTGGGAGAGAGGAGAGAAGGGCAGGGTTAAGTAGGGTAGAGAGGAGGCAGGGCTACAGAACACAAAGGCAGAACTGGGAGGGGTTAGAACAAAGGTAGGAACTGGGGAACTTCAGGACACTGTCAGTAAGCAAAGCAGTTTTCGATTGCAGTGGGCAAAGAGAAATAAAGTCTAAGCTGCTGAAATCTAGCTCCTGGTATTTAAAGAGCAACTCTGCACTTCAGCATAAATAAGATGTTTCATCCCTTGCAATTTACTAGAGAATAAATTTTTTTCATTTTCAGTGTTACCTTCAAAGGTTTACAGCACATCAAGGCACTCCATCTAAAACGTCTGTATAGAAAACATTTGCCTCTACCCTATTTACCTCCGAGTGCCTTTGTTTTTGACATCATAGTGCTCACCATGACAGCAGACTGTGATGTCAGAAACACCCACAATAAAACAGCTCCACTGCTAGAATGTGCCCAGTATAGAAAATCAGCAAACAAAAATAAATACCGGCACCACTCAACTGCATGTAAAAAAGGCTTTATTAGAAAATCAGTTTAAAACATACCACCACAGCATCAGGACATCACAAAACCCCGACCAGTTTTGCATTCAGCATATCATCTGGGGATAGGGAAGTGAATCACAAAGGGTTTTAAATCGGGTTCAATTTAAAGTGACAGTGTGCATAACTTTCACAAGTGTAACAAGTTTTAACTGCTCAGCTACAAATAAAAAATAGTAATAACTATGACAACATAATCTAATCCCTTACTAACCCCCATTAGAAACCTACAATAGAACAGTGGGATATACACTACTAATACAAATACTAATGTATCATTTTAATGTGCTCATAACCATTCTTAATAGTCATATGTCCATACTGGTACTCCTCTAGTGCATGAGGTATGTTAATCTCCACTCCTCCACACCCTAGAGGAAGGAAAAGAAGACATAAAATTAATATACATGAGAGCAAATTTGTCATACTGCAGCAAACAGCACCATTTACTGATGAACAGGAGTATAGCAATTCTGTCATTTCTACCGGGTGGTTTCAATGTCCCCAGAGTAAATATCCCAAAAGACTCTTGTCTGATGAGTTTAAGATCCACATTACCCCCCTCCAATAGTTCCACGTCCAATACGATCAAACCAATAAACAAGGGGGATCAGTGGTGGTCATGTTGACTGCACAGTATGTTAAAGAAGTGCAGAGACAAGACTGCATAATATATCATTCTACCATAAATTATGAGGAGACCCCATTGATTCCTTTAAAAATCAAATTGATGGATTTTTGGCAGAAGCTTGTTTAGAGGGAGTAATTACACAAAATGAACAAGATTTTCTAACTGTTCATCATCCTATTCGAGCCAGAATATGCATCTTACCTACTGTAAAATACATAAGAGATTGGAGGATCCCCCTGAACATAAAATAGTGGCAGTCATTGATTCATTGACTGAACCATTGTCCACATTTGTGGGTGCACACATCAAAATGTATGTGTGCTGTTGACCACATGATACAATGGAGATGTTGTGCATCCTTGTGGATCTGTAATAGATAGATAGATACTTTATTTTTATAGCACCCCATTCTGGAGACTTGGAGCACTTCACAATTCTCAATTAAAACACAATACAACAATTAAAACAATTTAACAAACCAGTTGGAACAAGCAGCAATATACATAAAAACTATCTATCTACTGTATACAGTGAGCAACAATCAAAATATTTATCCATTAAAAGCCTGGTTAAATAAAAAAGGTTTTAGTCCCTTTTTAAAGGTTTCCACCAAGAGTGCCTCCCACAGTTGTTTAGGCAAAGAGTTCCACAGGGTAGGTGCTGCTACTGAAAACGCTCGATCACCAGAATGCCGCAACCTAACCCTGGGGACAGTAAGGAAGCAACCCTCAGTAGAACAGAGAGCCTGGGATGGCCAATGAGGCACAATGAGATCTTGCAGGTAGACTGGTCCCCTTTTGTGTAGGGCCTTATAGGTCAGTAATCCTACCTTGAAGTCAGTCCTCCACCTAACTGGCAGCCAATGCAGTTCGCAGAGGACCGGAGTAATCTGATCACACCTTTATGCGCCTGTCAATAATCTTGCCACCACATTCTGCACCAGCTGTAGCTGGCAGAGGTTGCTTCCAGATAGCCCTAGGTAAAGGGCATTACAGTAATCCAGCCTGGATGTGACAAAAGCATGTACCGATGAGGTCAGGTCCTCAGGTGATAACAGGTTCCAGATCCGGGTAATGTTCCTCAGATGGTAAAATCTGCACTTAATGACAACTGACACCTGAGTATCAAATGTCAGGCTGTCATCAAGGACCACACCCAGATCCTTCACCCATATGGAGGGGAATCAGTGGCATCCCCCCAGCACAAGACCAGGAGGATCCCACAAACTCCCATCCCCACCACGATGACCCAGATCCACCACCTGCACCTCAGTTTTGTCTGGGTTGAGTCCTAGCCAGTTATGAGTTATCCAAGTCTGAATCTCTGCTAGGCAGTTGTTGAATATGGTGTCTGCCATCTGGTTACCTGGTGCACAAGACAAGTATAGCTGGCTATCATTTGCGTAGCACTAAAAACCCAGCCCATACCACCTGATAATGTCTCCCAATGGTAGCATGTACACTGTAAACAACAAGGGCGACAAGACTGATCCCTGTGGAACTCCACAAGTCAGACGCTTCAAGCTAGATGAGGCTAACCCCATCACGACCTTCTGCAGTCTGCCTGTCAAGTATGACCTGAACCATTTGATGGCATTACCGGACAGGCCACACCAGTACCGTAGCCAGTCAAGCATCATCTCATGGTCCACGGTGACAAACGCTACAGAGAAATCCAGGAGGATCAAGATGGCATGCTCTCTCTTGTCTCTTGCCATCAGGAGATCATTAAGCACCTTCACCAATGTGGTCCCCATACTATGCCCAGCCCTAAACCTAGACTGGAAGACCTTATAGGTGGAGGATGAGGCAAGTCGTTCCTCAAGCTGAATAGCATCACTTTTTCCATAACCTTCCCTAAAAATGGGAGGTTAGAGACCGGTCTGTAGTTGTTGAGACAGTCTGGGTCCAATGAGGGTTTCTTTAGTAGAGGTTTAACCAAGGCCTCATTCAAGGCCAATGGAAAGACCCCACACTTCAAGGAACTCCAGGCAATTTTGTCCACAACAGATCCAATCAGGTCCAAGTATCAGACCAAAAGTCGGGTTGGACCAGGGTTCAGATCACAATGTATTGGTCACAGTCTCAAGACAACTTCCACCACCTCCTCCACCCCAACTAGGTCAAGCTCAGCCCACTCAGGAGGAGTGCTCTGGCATGTCTCAGGGTGAACTTTGCAATCCCTACGAGTGATGCTGGAGGAGATCTCAACTCTGATAGAGGACACTTTGTTGGTAAAGAACAGAGCAAACTCTTCGCACCTTGTGCTTGAACCTGCTCCTCTTACATGGAGACAGGCCAGATGTAGTAGCCAATCTACCATGCGGAAAAGATGAGCCAGTCTGCTCCTTGCTGCAGCAATCTCCCTTGACAAAAAATCTGCCTTCTTTCGGTAGATTACCCCCGATAGTCCTTATTGTGGGACCTCAGGGCCAATTTGTCTTCCATCAAGCCAGAACTCCTCCAACATCTCTCTAACCTCTGACCCTTAATCTTTAATTCCCTGAGTTCTCCATCAAACCAGAGAGGTCTCCCATGAGTAGATAAGGGTCAGACACGAACAGGTGTGATTGAATCAAAGGCCGCAACGATAGCCCCATTATAGTCCACCATTGCCTCCTCTGTTCCAATCACAAACACAGCCTCCACACTTGATAAGTCTAGCACCACCAATAGTCCTGTTGGGACAATCCCCATAAAGGGTGGTACTGGACCATCTCCACAGAAGCAGGACCTTTGGGGGGGGGCCCAAACCTAAACCCCACAGTGCTATGATCCGACCAAGCTACCAGATCTACTCTAAGGTCTGTGGCCTCAAGGCCTAATGAAAACACCAAGTCCAGTGTGTGGCAGTGTGAGTGGGTCACTGAGGTAACATTTTGCAACAGGCCCAATACCTACATGCTCCTAAGGAGACCACATCCAAATGATGAGAGCTCATTGTCAACCCAGGTATTGAAGTCCCCCAAGATTAACCATCTGGGGGGCTCCAACACCAGGCCGGTGACAAGCTCTGTGATCACTCTCAAAAATTCACCCTCCCAACCTGGGAGGCGATAGAACAGAAGGATCCTGTAACCCGTGCCAGGACCCCCCCCCCATGCGGCAACACAATCAAAAGACTTAGTGGGACAAATAGGTAACACTGTGAGGCCCAGGCTAGATTTAAAACATATGGCTACCCCCCCACCTCTGTGATCCTTCCTCGGGGTGTGTATCACGGAGTACCCGGCTGGCACTGCCGCCTCCAAAATGGGAGCCGCATTTTCATCCAGCCAGGTCTCCATGATGCAAGCCAGGTCTACTGAGGCAATCAAGTCCACCATTATGGCAGCTTTGTTCCTCATTGACCTTGCATTGCACAACACAGCCCGAGTAGGATGAGGGAAGACTGCTAGATCAGCTATCTGCCCACTTATCTCAGTGGAGCCCTTGGGTATGGGCACCAAACAAGGAGGACCCCTTTCTAGTACCCATTTTGCCCCAGGGTGTCCCCTTGGTCCTGCCACCTGAATCTGTGACTCTCCAGCAGCCACTCGGACTGACCCACCCCAGACACCCCCCAAGCAGTCCCTAATGCCCAACATCTCCTATAGGTCTCTAAAGAGAGTGGTGAGAGCTCAAAGGGACGGAGGCCCCGGAGGGCCACCGAGTAGCTGCACCTTACCAGACTCTGTCCCAGGCAAATATTTCAACTCAGGTAACCAAACCAATATTTAGAAACCCCCCATTATCACACTCTCACCTCCAACTCACACACTCACATCCAAAGCAAATACACACCGTTCACCTTACACTCCAATGCAATTCCCCACCCACTCTTATCTCATACAACTTCAAACAAACCCACCAACCCCACCACTCACTTAAAAACAATTAACCAGTTCTATATCCTTTAGGGGGATAAAAACCAGAGTCTGAGGTGATCTCCGAAAAACCAATTCAGCCCTTGTAAATTTCAGCACAGGCAAAGGCAGAAGTTTCTGTCCTCTCTCACAGAATGAAACAATCAATTGCTTTGTACTTTTAGTCAGTATGAGGTCACACTAGAAGCAATCAGCCACAATCCAGACACAGGCTAAAAGGACCAACAGATCTCCAGTAGTCCAGGCTCTCACCACTGTCTGTCCCAGAGTCTTTTCAGGCCTGATGTAACCACATAATTAGCCACATAATCGGAGCTCAGAAAGTGGCTCAACACCAGTGAGCCCAAGTCATACAAACAGTACACTCAGAGAAAACATCTTAGCCAGCAGTTCTTTCCATGCTGCAGAACTTTCACCCCCAACCCAGCTCTCATCTTCAGTAATAGGCCTTCCACTATCCAGCTGCAGCCGAGAAGTCAACCGCTGTCAGCAATCACTTCTAGTCGCAAGGGTCTCTCACTACCCCAGCAACCGATAAAAATCCAGATTGCTCCAAGCTAGCCGGACAGCAATCAGAACTAAACCACTGCCCGAGTTGCCCTTCGGCCACAGTTCTCCTCCTCCCCTAGCCAGGGAGCCAGGTGCACACTGTCTCCAGCCAACCACATAATTCAGGGCAACTTCAAGGCAGCTTCACCTCCCCAACCACTTTCAGATCATATTTCTCCTTTCCTCCTTCTCCTGTTTGTGATCCGGACCCAATTCCAGACACCCACGATGACTCCTGTACTCAGACCTCAATGGCCACCCAGGAGTCAGTCATCCTCTCAGTCTGCCCAGCACTCAAAACCTCAGCCATCGGTTATCTAAAAGATGAAGAAGACGGTTGAATATTTCACTCCTCTGAGCTCCAACTCCAAATAATCTGGATTATCTGTGTCTTGCTGCTACGTTGACTCTGATTATGTGCAGGTTCGCCCCACAGACTACTTATTTTCTGGCTAAAAAATTAAAATAAAATATACCTCCTCACTCTAACTCACTGTTAGCCCCCGACTACTCTCCCACACCTAACTCACCACAAACTAAAAACTTATAATAAAATATTTTAAACTAACTTAAAATAGCTGACAATGCTGCCATTCTTATCAACCTTATCACCATCACTAGCACCTATTCTACCAATTAGAGAGTCCCTTCAGGACTCTCTGAGAACCAGATTGGTATCTTGTGTCTATGGACATAGAATTTCTTTATAACAATATCCCTCATGAGGAGGGATTAAGTGCATTGGCATACTGACTCGAGCAGGATGATGCCATTGATTGGGATTGTAAACGGTTCTTGATTGAATATGCAGAACATGTACTAACTAAAAATTGTTTTCTTTTTCAGGGTACATTCTGTCTCCAAATCAAAGGCAAGGATATGGGCGCTATATTTGTCCCGCAACTCTGAGAACCACTTTTTGGGTCAGTGGGAGAAAATCAGTAGTGTATGACAGCCAGGTCATTCCTTTTTACGATAGGATTGCCCTCTGGCATTGATTTATAAATGACCTATTTATGGTGTGGTATGGTACTAGGGAGGAACTAGATGATTTCTTCAGCTATTTGGAGGAAAGCAACAACAATCTTAGATTTGCATTACAATATAATAGAACTTCTGCCTCCTTTTTGGATTTGCAGATAGAGATGTTGCAAAGTTTTATTTCGCTTGTGAAGTTTAGGTGGAGTCGCAAATCTGCCTTCCAAGCATTTTGTGAAATTGCCACTGTGGTGGAAACTTAGCAAATGGCCTTTGGTATTGGTTTTAAAGTGCAAACTGCACTTAAAAACCCAAAGCAAGCCAACCCCTCCCAGCCAGTAGCCTGACTTCCCACAGTCCGACTTCCTTTCCTGGTGTCTAGTTGCCCCCTGCAGATCGTTGGTCACAATAAATTCCATTCCCACCCACTGTCTAGTACCTCCCCAACTGCCCATTGCATCCACAATATAATTATTTTTTCCCTTCCTTGGTGTCTAGTGGCCCTTCCACTGCTGATCGCCAGCCTGCTCACACTGCCACTGATTTCCATCCACTCCTCCTGGTCCATCCAACTCTTTTACCACACACTCTGTCTGTATATGTAATAATAAAAAAAATACATAGATACATAGACAGTGTCAGCAGATAAGGGCCTACAGCCCACCCAGTCTGCCCATTTGAGCTTGTAAGTTCACCTTATGTTTTCCTAAAAGTCTGTTGCCCCTTACCCCTGACCTCCAGAATTCCTTTATGTCTATCCCATGCATTCTTAAATCCTGTGATTGTTTCAGCCCCCACCACTTCCTCTGGCAGGGCGTTCCACTTGTCCACCACCCATTCTGTGAAGAAAGTCTTCCTCAAGTTTCCTCTGAATCGTCCTCCCTCCAACTTCATCCCATGCCCTCTGGTCCTGGAACATCCTTTTCGCTTAAATATAGTGTGTTCCTGCACCCTGTTCCTCCCTGTAAGATACTTGTATGTCTCTATCATATCCCCTCTCTCCTTCCCTCCCTCCTCTTCTCCAGAGAGTACATATTCAGTTCCTTCAACCTGTCCTCATAGGACTTGTGATGCAATCCATGTACCATCTTTGTTGTCCTCCTCTGAACCTTCTCTATCCTGTCTATGTCCTTACGTAAGTAAGGTCTCCAGAACTGTATACAGTACTCCAGGTGGGCCTCACTAGTGTCTGTACAGTGAAATTATGACTCTCCTTTTCCTGCTGGTGATGCCCCGCTTATGCATCCCAGCATCCTATTTGCTTTACCTGCTGCCTTGTCACACTGAGCTTCTCCTTGAGGTCATCAGAGATGATAACCTCAAGATCCCTTTCCTGCTTGGTGCATGCTATATCCTCACTCCCCTCAACTGATATATTGTGCCACAGTTTTGTGCCCCATATGCATTATCTTGCACTTCTTGCATTGAATTTCAGCTGCCAAACCTCTGACCATTCTTCAAATTTCTGCAGGTTCCTTCTCATTCTGTCTACACCCTCTGGTGTCTACTCTGTTACAGAGCTTTGTGTCATCAGCGAACAGGGAAATTCTGCCTTCTAGGTCCTGCGAAATGTCACTGATGAAGATGTTAAATAGGACTGGTCCCAGCACTGATCCCTGTGGTACCCCACTGGTCACTCTTCCCTCCTCTGTGGAGTGACAGCCATTTACCACCACCCTCTGTGTCCTGCCGCCCAGACAGTTACCTACCCACCACACTACTGTCCTACCTACACCCATATTCCCCAGTTTGTGTAATAGTTTTATATGTGGCACAGTGTCAAAGGCCTTGCTGAAGTCCAGATAGGCCATGTCCACTGCCCTTCCCGATCCACCTCCCTAGTCACCCAGTCGAAAAATTCAACGAAGTTGGTCTGACATGACCTCCCCCTGGTGAAACCATGCTACCTTGAGTCCTTTAGTCCATTGACAACCAGATGTTCCACCAATCTCTCCTTCAGTAGTGCTTCCATGATCTACCCCACTACCGAGGTAAGGCTGACTGGTCTGTAGTTCCCCACTTCCTCTTTGTTTCCACTTTTGTAAAAGGGGACTACATCTGCTGTTCTCCAGTCTTTGAGTGCCTCCCCTGTTTCCAGTGATTGGCTAAACAGGATTGCCAGAGATTCAGCCATTACCTCTCTTAGTTCTTTAAGGATCCTGGGGTGCACCCCATCTGGCCCCATTGCTTTATCAACTCTTTTACTTCCAGTTCCTTCAGGACCCTTTCTCGTAAAGGGACTTGTGTCCATTTCTGCACCATTCTCACCCTTGTACTCCCTTCAGACCCATTACCTCCTCTTCCTCAGTAAAACTGAGCAGAAATACCTGTTCAATATGTCAGCTTTACTGTTGTCATCCTCCACGTGGCCCCCATCCTTCCCCTTCAGTCTCACTATCCCTTCCTTTGCCTTTCTGTTTTCACTTATGTACCTGTAAAAGGTTTTGTCCCCTCTACCCACTGATTTTGCAATGTGCTCTGCTGTCTGAGCTTTGGCCTCCCTTACTGACATCCCTGCCTCCCTTTGCTTCTCCTGGTACTTCTCCCTATCCCCTTCTGCCTGTGTCTTTTTGTATTGTCTGAATGCAATCTTTTTGGCTTTCACTTTCTCCGCTACCTCCTTGGAAAGCCATAATGGCCTCCTCTTCCTTTTCCCCTTGCCTGCTTAATGCATAATTCTGTTGTTCTTGTAATCCCCATTTTAAATACTGCCCACTGTTCCTCAACCCCTGATTCCTGTCCCATTCCCCTTAATGCCTCTTTTCAAGTATCTCCCATTTTCCCAAAGTCTGCACCCTAAAATCCAGGATACATGTTTTGTGTGGTTTGGTTCTGCTCTTTCTGTGATTTCAAACCACAATGATTGGTGGTCACTGTTCCTCAGGTGCTCCCCACTGTTACCCCATCACACTGTCCCTGTTTGTGAGCACAAGGTCCAGTATTGCCTTCTGCCGAGTTGGTTCCATGACCAGTTGCTTGAGGAAGGCACCTTGAAGGGAGTCCATGATAAATCTGCTCCTATTTGATGCTGCTGCTGGGATGCTCCAGTCCACATCTGGAATATTGAGGTCTCCAACCAGCACTACCTCACCCTTGTCTGCCATTCTTTAGATGGCTAGCATCAGCTCCCTATCTGTTTCTTCCTCCTGGGCTGGTAGTCTATAGATCACACCTGTGTGGATGGCTGACCCCATTTTCCTTTCCAGCTTAGCCCACAATATCTCTCACCCATTTTGTTCCTCCTGTATCTCTGTGGCCCTTATGTCATTTTTCACATAACATGCTACTCCTCTTCCCTTCCTACCTACCCTGTCTCTTCTGAATATGCTGTAGCCAGGTATTGCCACCTCCCAGTTGTGGTTATCATTACACCAGGTTTCTGTGATGGCCACAATGTCTAGGTCTGACTACACCATGACAGCCTCCAGATCCTCCATCTTGTTGCTAAGGCTCCTGGCATTGGCACACATGACTTTCCATGATTTGACCTCCCTAGACTGTTTAGCTATTCTACTCCTGCCCCTTCCTTGGTTGTCCTTTATCCCTGGTTCTCCCTGCTGTCAGCCCTTCTGTTGAATTTTTCCCCTTTTCTGCCTATCCACCTCTTGGGCGCTTATCTCCATCTTTTGCACACTGCTTTGTAGAGAGATCCACTCTTCCGGTTCACTGGGTCCACTGCTAGGTGTGGGGGGTGGGCAATTAGGTACCCTCCTTGCTGGCCTGCTGCCCCTTCTTGGCTAATTTAAATGCTTGTCCGTATAACATTTAAACTTATCATTGAGTACTTGGATTCCTCTCCAGAATGGATGCAGGCCATCAAGCTTGAACAAGCCTCCATCCCTCCAGGTGGGTCCCCACTCACCAATGAATCCAAACCCTTCCTCGCAGCACCAGTTCTTCAACCATGAGTTAAAGTTCCTGGTGCATGCACCTCTATGCTGTCCCATGCCTCTTGCAGTACTTCTGAGAAGGTGACAGAAGTATCTACTTGCTTGAGACCCCTCCCCAATTTCCTAAACTCTTCCTGAACTTCCTTTGGCTCCCCATTCACCAGATCATTAGTACCTAGGTGGATAATGACATCCAGTTTACCCTCCCATCTTGCCTTCCTAGTGATCCCCAGGATCTTCCTCCCATCCCTCCATGCCCTGGCACCTGGTAGGCACCTCACCTCCCTGTCCTCTCCCTCCTGTGTTCCAAGCTGGATCCCTCTTATGATGGAGTCCCCCACTAGGATTCTCTTCTTCCTCCTCTGGGGTCCATTGCTCTTCCCACGGAGGTCACCTACTTAGCTAACTTCCACATCCTTTCCTTCCACTTCTCTGGGTACCTCTATTTGGTTGTTCCCATTTACCAGTGTGGCATATGAGTTCTTGAGTGGAATAGGATCTCGGATGTGCCTCTAATTGACCACCCTAACCCTTCCTGAACCCACTGTCATCCAAGTGCTTCTCGTTCTCGACATCCTTTGAGGCAGCGGCATTAGACTGGGTGGTCTCTGGATAGGAGTGATGGTACTCCTGACCCAATTTACTTCTGCTCTGAGTCTGGCTACCTCATCCCACAGTCCAGAGAGATGCATGCAGATAGGGCAGCACCTCAGCATCCAGAAAGTCTGCCTGAATATGGCTGCCCCGGAGCCACTGCATTGCACCACTCTCCACATTATACTGCACTTATACGGCTATTCCAGTACTTATCTGTTACTGAAGCTCGCCTAGTTCCCTTTTTATTAATTTACTGTCCTAAAAATCCTGCCACTGATCCTCAGATACTTTTCTTTAAACAAGGAAAAAATAATTAAAAAATGAGTCAAAACACTTGTTGTGCCGAGGGCCGGCTTCTTCCCCCTTATGCCCCTCCTACTCCAAAAACGCTACTATCCCCTATTAAATGTAATTTAATCCCTGGTGTCTAGTAGACTCTGCCACCCTGTCAGGTAGTGCCCCCCACCCCACTCCCCCAAAACTAACCCAGAGTGGGCCATCAGCACAGCTCTCCACTCACCTCCATGGCTGGCAGCCCAACTGAGCTCAATGAATGAGTGTGTGCTAGTACAAGTACGCGTTCATTCATTGCAGCTCAAGGTCATTTTCTGTGGCTAATTTTGGAGCACTAGAGAAGAACAGCAGACTGCTCTGGTTGCCCATGGAGGAGGCAGAATGGGTGGAATGGCATTGTGGACCCCATTCCCCCATCCCACCCCCCTGCCAGTGAACAAAGCAGCCCCCTGCCCTTCTCTAGTACCCCAAAAACTGCTGCAAAAAATGACTGGGAGCTAGTGACCCCCTCATTTGATGGAGGGTGGAGGGATGTGTGTAGCAGACTGGCACACATGTTGAAAAAAGTGTTCTGGCCTCTGGTTATGGAAGAGGGACAGGTGGCCAAACCAGCGAGCACAGAACAATTTTTTACAACATATATACTAGTCTGCTGGGTCCGTCCCTCACTTTCATGGTTTGTCATTTGATGGAGGGTGGAGGGACAGGTATAGCAGAGTGGCACACATGTTGAAAAAAATTGTTCTGGCCTCTGGTGGTGGAAGAGGGAGGGGTGACCGAATCAGCAGGCACAGAACAATTTTTTTCAAAATGTATACCAGTCTGCTGGGTCCGTTCCTCGCTCCTGTGGTCAGTTGTTGGTGTGCTGATGGAGAGGCATTCTGGTTCAACTGGAAGATGGTTTTAAAAAGGAAAAATGTGCTCACAGCTGTGTCTCTTGGGGTTGGAGAGAAACCACTATTAGAAAGCTGATCACGGAAGATTAAGTTCTGGAGTCTTTCATCCCATGGATTCAAACTGAAGCCACCCATGCTGAAGCTCAGTGCCACAACAAGGCAGCTCCAGTAGCTGAAGTTGAATGCACAGCTGCACCAGCCAGGATGCAGTGCACAGTGGGTGGGCTGAGCTGACTGGCACAGAGACAGTCCACTTGGCTTTGTCCCTCAGTCTGTCAGTACCTGCTATCAGTACCACAGTAGTTTAA
Source organism: Neoceratodus forsteri (assembly GCA_016271365.2). Taxonomy (NCBI): domain Eukaryota; kingdom Metazoa; phylum Chordata; order Ceratodontiformes; family Ceratodontidae; genus Neoceratodus; species Neoceratodus forsteri. The sequence goes on along the minus strand of CM057456.1, from coordinate 1,759,805,562 downwards.
AAAAAAAATCAGGCTGTGAATCTTTTTTTATTATTGTTAATTATTAAAACTTTTGATTTGGTTTGGAATTCTACTGCATTGTGTGCACTTTAGTGGGTAATTTAAATATGTCCATGCCCACCATCAAAGCGTCCATGCATTTCCCATGATGAAGCTAAGAACTGTCACCTCTCCAGTACTGTTCATGCCAGTGATCAGGTGAATATTTGCCCAGCAGATCTTTATGAGGATGGGGAGGAACTGTTCTGTTGAGTTTGCTGCCACACACTAGATTTTGTTCAGAAGCACACCATCGATGTTCACCTGAAGTCAGGGAAACATCTGGAATGAAAAGAAGCACATTAAAGAAAGCAAGAAGGTACAGTAATAGTTTGCTTAAAGTAATTGATAGGTGCATTTAAATCTGTACCTTAATTATTTGCCTTTTTTTCTTCTTTTCTGTAGGTGCCACGTGATAGCAAGTGCTGACAACATGCTTTGCTAAAGCCACCTCTTCATCCCTGGGGCAGAATTAATTTGTTATGAACTTTTTACCAGTCTTGACGCAGGCAGACATCCCTTTGGTAAAAGCTTCAGCAGCTTTCCAAGAGTTTCTGTTCAAGTACGTAAAGCAGGGTGGGAGTTTTCCTGGACCTGCACATCCTAGAAGTACGTACCTGCAAGAACTTTATCCTCAGCATGAAGCCCTTCCTGAAGACACAACTCAAGGATGATCAAGTCTTCATCCTTCTAATGAAACTACTGACTCCTGTAGACGCAGTGTTTTAGCTATTTTGGCAGCCTCTCCTAATTGGTATGGAATTCCTACAGCACGTCAACAACACAAAAGTGGCCCAGTCTCTTCTGCAAGTCCTAAACAGCAATGGGGTGGAATCTGACAAAGTTCTTGCTGTTGTTAGTGACAGTGACAGTTACATGCACAAGGCTTTTGGCACTATACTGAGTGGCCTGTTGCAAAATTCTGTGCATGTGACCTGTGTGGCCCATCAACTTCATCTTGTGGTGTTGATATGGGCTGACACCTTACAAGATTTAAATCTTGAGTTGCTCTTGTAAAGAATGTTTTCTGCCACAGCCCAATGCACAGACATCAGTTTTTAGAGTTCATGAAGTCTAAGGAGGGTAACGTGCCAAAGATGCCAATCTATGCAGTGCAGACCCGGTGGTGTTCTTGGATCAGTGCTGTGGAATATCTGGTGGACTACTTGGCTGTAATCACAGAATTATTCAAGAAGAGCACTGCATCTGATGCTGCAACATTAAAACGTCTCAAGTGCATCCTTAAAAGCAAACAAACAGAGCTGCTGATACAAGCAACTGTTGTAGCTGAGTATTCTTCCTGAGGTTGTCAAACTCACTGAGCAGTTGCAGGCAGGTTCTAAGCCTTAGGTTCACACTATAGTTGGCCGTTTACAGAACGTACATCTATTTTTGGATTTTTATGCTGCAGCAGGTGAAAGTGAATACAGGCCTAAGACAGTGGACATGCTTGCCAGGTGCTCAGAGGATGAGAGATAAACCTGTGTAGATCTGTTCCAGAGGGTGATGCTGCAAAACAGTGCTAAGCTGGAAAATATTTTATGTGCACATCCTTCACTGGCTACTTTCAAAGCAGCCCGTATTCTGGATCCACAACAACTGCAATTGCGTTATCCAGATAAAGAAATATATGTTAATGAACTCCAAGGCCTGGCAACTGTATCCACTTTTGAATGGCATGCGTACAAAACCACTGCAGTCCATCCCAAATGAATTGGACATCAACGAATGGTGGGGAGCTCAGCGTGATGCACTGCCAAACCTTAGTGCTGTGGCAAAAAGGTACATCTGGCTCCCAGTTTCCACAGCAGATGTGGAACAGACATTCTCTGTATATTCGGACCTTCTCAAAGACAACAGAAGAAGCATGATGGAAGAAAATGTGAAATTGTTGCATATGTTAAAATACAAAAAAAGTTATAGATTTGTGGATTGCTAGTTGCTAGTAAAGGGTTTTTTTTGTACCGCTTAATATTTTCCAGTGTTGTCAATATTACTGCATTTGGTTTATGTATATTTTACTGTGTGTATTGTATTTATGTGGAAATGTGTACAATGGATTGCATTGTTTTTTTCTGTTTTGCATTTACTGTAAATTAATTGATTTTATTGCAATAAATCTGGAATAGCACCACATAAGTTAGAAATCTGAACAGAACCAGAAAGTTAACCCAATGTGTCTATTGTATTGTATATATTGCATTTATAATGTGGAAATATGTATTATGAACTGCATTTGTTTTTTGGTTTTGATTTATTTTGATTTGCATTTACTGTAAGTAGTTGATTTTGTTAGTAAAATAGTAATAGAATGTAAAGCCTTTCATCATTTGTCTGTTTCTTGTAAATACCAGCTTATAAAGACCACTGCAGAACCCCTGCAATTTTTCCACAATTTCTTAACAATTTCTCCACAATTTTCCAGTACTCCTGTCATTGTATATCAGTTTAATCCATCCACTGAACTGTGCACCAAAACCCATCTTATGCAAAATTTGAAATATGAATTCCCATTCTTTTCTATCATCTGCCTTCCCTGCATCGATAGCTAATAATACTTATCTTTTGATTTATTGTTTGCAATTATGTTAATGGTATGTCAGATGTTTTCTGAGATACACCTTCCCTTTATAAAATCATTTTGATCTGGTGCTAGTAAAGCCAGTAGTATCTGTTCCAGTCTCTTTGCTAACACCTTTGCAACAGGGACACTGGTTTACCGGGATTGAGAAAGGGCACATTCCGTTTTGCACATTGTAAAAAACGGTATTGTCACCAGTGTCTGTTAAGCCAAAATCCGGTTTTACTGGTGTTTGGTTTTATGTACTTTATTTAACAATTTTTAACTCTGCTAACATGCATTTTAGCAATTTTGACCTCCACTATTACACATCCTTCCATCCTTGTACCAATTTAAAGTTAGTTTGGGTACAAGATGTGATGGCAGCAGCAACACTACAGCCCCCATCCCTAAGGTGTGATAGAAGCAGCATTACGACTCCATCCCTCAGGTGCGATGGCAGCACCAACAGCACTACGGCCTCCATTCCTCTGGTGTGATGGCAGCAGCAACAGCACTATGACCTCCCTCCCTCAGGTGTGACAGAAACAGCAGCACTGTGGTCCCCATCCCTATGGTGTGATGGCAGCAGTACTACATTCACTATTCCTCAGGTGTGACAGAAGTAGCAGCACTGCGACCCCTATCCCATAGGTGTGATAGCAGCAGTACTACGTTCCCCATCCATCAGTGGTGATAGCAGAAGCACTACAGCCCCCACCCCTTTGGTGTAATGGCAGTAGCAACAATGCAGTCCACATCCCTCTGGGGTGATGGCAGTAGTGACAGCACTATGATCCCCTTTCTTCAACACCCACACCTTACACGCACAAGTTACAAATGACTTGGCCTCTTTGCTTGTAGAACTCAGATGTGAATTAATCAGAACCATCACCGCTAAGGTGGGCTACCTTTGTTTTTTCCTATCTATAATTTAACTGCCTGAATTGGACTTCTGCCTGTGACACTGCTGACCAGGTTTAGGGAATAGACTTGGGCGTTGGAGGGCCAGCTGGTGGGTGAAGGCTTGAGTGTCCAATGACCACTCACCTTCTTCTGTGAGGGAGGGTGGGTTCACAGCTCAGCATTTGCTGGCCCCTGATGGAGGCCAGAGGCATGACAACATGTCAGCTCTCACTGCAGTAGGGAGCGTGATGGACGTCAGCTTGTGCCTTGACATCATGTGGCCTGTCACACTCCCAAGAAAATGGGAAAAGACCTGCTGACCAACCGAAGGACAGCTGTTGGTCCCTCCATAAGCCGGAAGCCCCAGACATGCGTTTGTTCTGACCCCTGCCATGCCCAGGATACACAGGAAGCTCTTTAGGGCAATTCTCCTCCCCTGGTAGCTTCCCACAGGGGTAGGGGCCCACTCAATGAAGGATTACTTTGGGTTACCTGGTAGCACAGCAGTAAGGGGCAGTGGATGGTGGTTGGGACTCCGCAGTGGTGGTAGGGGGGCTTGGCAGGCCTGAAGGAGTGAATGGCAAGGGGGTAGGAGGAGCAAAAAAAAAACTGCTTGAATTTGCTTCTTTGAAATACAGTGTCTGCACCTAAAAAATCCATAAGTGATTAGTGGAGGACGTTCAAATGGATTTATGCATCTCCAGACATGTGGATGCTTTTTTTTTAACTTGGTGTCCATGAAAAGGGTATCTCCCAGTTTTCATGTCTTTGTTCAGATGTGAATTGAGCACTACTCTGCCCATCAGCATCATACAGCCCCTGGGGTCTTACCTTCTGTACGACATTGACTGTGCTTTCAAAATCCACTTGCCAAACATAAGTACACCTAAATACTTAACATTTGAGAGACTGAGAGAGCTTAATATGTACACCCTTGATGAAAGGAGGGATGGGGGAACATGATAGAAACTTTCCAGTACCTCAAGGGAATCAACAAAGTCCAGGAGGTAGCATCTTTCAGAAAAGAGATGTGTAGAACAAGGGGAAACAATTTAAAGTTAGAGGGGGACGGCTCAGGGGTAATGTGAGGAAATTCTTTTCACGGAGGGAGTGGTGGATGCATGGAACCGCCTTCCTGGAGAGGTTGTGGGGTCTAAAACGTGGGGAATTCAAACATGCATGGGACAGACATAAGGCAATTATAGTGGGGGTTGCAGAAGTAGGCTGTTGGTTAACTAGAATCTGCATCTTATCCAGTAGGTAGGAAATGGGCAGACTGGGTGGGCCAAGTGGTCCTTATCTGCTGTCAAATTCTATGTTTCTATTTGCTTTTTGTTGAAGCAGTCTATCAGAAAACTTTTTGTTGTCACAGAGACTGAAACAGCAGGTGGGAGAAAAGGTGCAAATTATCCAATTCACCTAAATGGGGTGCTAACTGTGAAGTCTTTTCATAAGTAGTAAGGCAGTTTCTTCTTTGTGAACATACTTTCATTCAGACTAGTTTTCATTCAAACAACTGAGGATTTTGGATGGCCCTACTGATTATAAACTTGAATAAGCTAGTTGGTAACAGTGATCCTGCATTTAGCAATCTACAACTCATACCTGCCATTTATACACCCTAGCTAATCTACTCGATCTAGATGAACATCTTAGATACCAAACCTGCCTCCTTATTAAAAAGACTCTCCTTGGACTAACCCCACCAGGTTTGACTGCCTCTATCCACCGAGCAAACTCACTAGTGCATACCCGAACCTCCAGCAAAACTGCACTGTTAGTACCGAAGGCAAGAACCTCGCAAGGGCAAAGGGCATACTCCTACAAAGCCCCTTCCTGGTATAATACCCTTCCTCCCAGTATCACTGATGTTTCCACGATCTCGCGTTTCAAAACCACCCTTCGAAATCACCTACTTACTACGCGCAGCTGTGGCTGCCTCTAAGTTTACTCCAGCTCAATTGTTCTGACAAAGCTCCCTGAGTGGCTGCACAAACCCATTGCCTATCACAATCTATGATCCTATTCACTTCTCCACACGTCTCTACAATGATTACTTCTGCTTAGTTTCCGCCACTGTTAGCTTACTGTACAAATTTTACTATACCTACTTGTGCACTGCCAATCCTGTAATACTAAATTGTAACTGTTCAAACCACTCTGAACCGACATGTGCTTTGCCAATCCCTGTAATACTAAATTTGTATCTGTCCTATGTCTTTATGTTCCTTCAAATTTTTTGAACTCTGTTTTATTGTAAAAATGTTGTTTGCACTGTTTTGTCCTCTCTGTGATGAGGTACCTTTGTAAATGAGCCCCTGGCTCAAAGGTTGTAAACTGATGTTCCAATAAATAAAAATAAAATAAAGAAATAAAATAGATGCTTATATGCAAAGAATACAATAAAAACCTGACTAAAATCTAAAAACAAGCTTATAAAAGACATAAAATGTATCTGAACATTTATCTTTACCTATACAAAATCATTGCAGCCCAAGTAAAACTCAGGTAAATTACATGGCACCCTGACTACTATTCTGTGAAGTAGTAAACGTATATTGGTATTTTTTTTTATATTCTTTGTAAAGCAGGTAAGGCCCACTAGGCAGAACTGTCTGTTTTCATGAGTGACCTAGAAGCACTGGGGAGGTTAAGTGACTTGCTTGGAGTCACACCCCCTTGATATTGTGCAGTGACATGCAATTTCCATGAGGCACCGGTACAAGAATTCAAAATCCGCAAACCAAGCAGAATTCCATAATTGTTACCACTGTTACCGGTAAAAATGGAAAACCAGGGTCCCTGCAAGTGGAGGTTGTGGGAATCAAACCCAGGTCTGCTGGATGTACCCAGTTCATTCACTGTTTGTTACTCTGACCACTAGGCATGGGTGGTTAAACTGAATGGCTGATTACAAAAAAGCAGTGCGGGTGATTTCCTTACTGACTCTATATGCAGCAAAGCAGAAAGAATGCAAAGCACAGCAGCATTCATTTTAAGATGCTGAAATCTGGTCTGGCCCACTGGCGCTGCGGTAGCACTATTGCTTGCAATGCCAGTGACCCAGGGTCAGAAGCAAACTCTAGTTGCTGGAGGTCTGGCCAGTGGAGTAGGATCGAGCACCTGGGGGACTGCTCTCCTCCTCCAGGAAGGGTGGGCTGCAGGTCCTGCTGCTTTACCACCACCTGTGTGACCACGGGTGGTGATGCATTGGTGCTGCAGAGTGATCAGGAGGGGACGATGCTAGCCAGGATCTGGAGCAGTGGCATGTTTCTATGTGACCTACCTCCTTGGATCTCCTATAGTGCCGGTGCCCTCAGGGACAAAGACCAGAAAACCAGGAACAATCACCCCACATTGGCCACTGGCAGAAGGGACCCAGGTGCCCCAGACTTCATAACCAGGCTCCATGAGGGACCCACTGAGCTGCCCAATGCACAGTAAGGGAGTGTGGAGGAATGACCTGGGGTCCCCTTCCTTCCCACCTAGGGGGGTACAATCCAGGCAGGATAGGGGCAGGACCACATGAGCACCTGAGCATTAGCTGAGGGTGAAGCTAAGGGATAGCCAGCTTAGGGATCTCTGAAAAATGGAGACTGATGCTGTGAGAAGGGGACATAGAAAGAGAAAATAAAAAAAATTTAAAAGATGCTGAAATCTTAGAGATTCTATGCAGTGACATGCAATTTCTGTGAGGCACTGGTACAAGAATTCAAAATCATGAAACCAAGCAGGATTCCATGATTGTTACCAGTGTTACCGGTAAAAATGGAAAACCAGGGTCCCTGCTTTGCAAATATTTTGTAATCGATGTTAAGCAATGAAATTGGTTTGTATGATACACAGCTCAGTGGATCCTTATCTTTTTATGAAAAACATGTATTATAGATTCTTTAAATGAGTCTGGTATATTATGTATTTGATTAAATGTATTAAACATTTTTGCTAACCAGTGTGACAGTATTGTTTTAAATTGTTTATTGAATTTAGTTACTATATCATCTAGGCCCCTTGGATTTTCCATTTGGAAGTGCTGGTATTGCATTCACCATCCACACCATTTGATAAACAACATTCCCGAAGTCCAAATGTTAAGAGTACAGAAAAATTGTAGTGAGGACAATGACTTTCCTATTAATGATTCAAATATGTGTCAAAGGTTTCTGGATAGGAGATATGGTAGGAGGAGGAGACCTTTGAAGTTGATAGAGATCAATTACTTACTGTCAAGGAAAGAGAAAGGGGTCCACTTGGGATGAATTTTGTCACAATGCTTTCTACACATTCTAGAGAAATTGAAAATATTATCAAAGCAAATTAGGGAATCCTACTGACTGACCCCTTGTTGAGAGAGGTCACTGCACATGCCTCGAGAGTGGTATACAAAAGGGGTATCAACACGCCGGACAGGTTGGTGCACAGTTGCCAACTAGAGAGTAGGCCCACACCTAGGCCCGGGCAATGGTGATCATTACAACCCTGTGGCGCTTTCCTGTGTGGGAACCGCAAGTTTTGCCCATCTGTACTGAAGAGCAATACATTCACCACAGTGAATATTACTAAAGAGTATGAGGCTAGATCTTTTCTCAGCTGTGTCACAAACAACGTGGTATACAAGGCAGTTTGCAAATGACGAGCCTTTTACGTGGGCAACACCACAAAACTCTTCAAAGTTCGCATAGGAGGGCATCTTAGGAATATAGCTGGAGATGATAATAGTAATGCATTGGCTAATCATTGTAGGATGGGAAGAAAAGCTAGGGGAAACCACTCATTTAAATTTTGTGGAATTGAAAAAGTGGGAGTGGGACCACGGGGGGGGGGGAGGTTATGTGGATCTGAAACTCAACAGATGAGAATCTTTTTGGATATTTAGTCTGGGGACAAGGAAACCAAACCGGTCTAAATGATATAACTGATACACTCCCGTTCGTTAGTAAATGATGCTGTCTGTTGCCGTATGAATAATTTGCTCTTATGTATATTAATTGTGTTATGTGTTCTTTTCCTTTCTCTAGGGTGTGGAGGAGTAAAGATTAACATATCTCATGCACTAGAGGAGTTCCAGTATGGACATATGACTATTAAGAATGGTTATGAATACATTAATATTATGCATTAGTATTTGTAATAGTAGTATAATAACTGACTCAGCCTTTTTCCCATAGGGAAACTGTGGCGTAATTTGCCGTTATAAAAGAGCATTTATAACGGCAAACACGTGCATGATTTCCCTTCCTCTGCGCATGCTCACGCAGCAGCGCTACCAGCCGAGACCGGCCACCACTCGCGGTTACGGGAAACAGAACCACCACAAGAACTCGGTCTAAGTCCTTTTCTTTCTCCCCATACCTCTAAACACAGAAAGACCTCAAGAAATGAAAAAAAAGCAGCTTAAAATACAAAAATCTCGGCACCGGACTAAAAGGTCCGACATTAGGATACACTGGGAGGGTACACAGAGCTGTTTATTTTATATAATTGCTGAGGCAAAAAAGGGAAACCCAGCAATTATATAAAATAAAAAATGGGTCGGTGTCAAACTCGATTTTACACAGACCCTCGTTGTGGGATGCTTTTCACAAACCCCTTGGGCTTCGCCCTCAGGGTTTATGTAGCATCCCACAACTCGGGTGTGTGTAAAATCTCGTTATACACCCCGACTCATACTTTATCCTATATGTGTATCCCGCTGTTCTATTGTAGGTTTCTAATGGTTGTTAGTAAGGGATTCGATTATGTTGTTATAGTTATTATTATTTTTTATCTGTAGCTAAGCACTTAAAACTTGTTACACTTGTGAAAGTTGTGCACACTTTCACTTTAAGTTGAACCCTATTTAAAACCATTTGTGATTCACTTCCCTATCCCCCTGATGATGCACTGAATGCAAAACCAGTCTGTGTTTTGTGACATCCTGATACTTTGGTGGTATGTTTTAAACTGATTTTCTAATAAAGCTTTTTTCACACACAGTTGAGTTGTGCCGGTATCTGCCTTTGTTTGATGTCACAAACAGCAGTTGTGTTGTTAGCAGGGCAGAGTCAGATACATTTTGAAAGACTCAGTGAAGTAAGTACTGCATTATCTCAATATTTAGTAGACCAACAGCAGGGGAAAGTAAAAAAAACTAGAAAAGAGAATAATAAATAAAACATAACTGGTGTAAATCGAGTGATCTTAAGCTTTTTATTATAACAGAGAGTTGCTCTTTAAGCATCTTCCCTCCTGCACCTGGAAATAAGCTCTGGCTCACTGTGCATTTCCTGGACAACAATTTTAAATAAATAGGTTTTAAATAAAGAAAATAGCCCTTTGCAAACAACTGGAAGGCTAATTTTGGTCTGAGACATCCACAATATTAATACTTGCTTGGATTTCTAATCAATCTTTTTATTTTTTTATTTTGGAAATGAAAAGTTGAGCTGTACTTATGCATAGTAATGTAATAGTAATTTAAGGTTGAAAGGGACTCTTTGGTCCATCATGCCCACCCACCCACCCATCCTCACCCCTACCACTTCATAATCAGGGATCATAAGTATATTGTACAAACATGTACCAGTTTATAAATACTGTATATAAATGTATAAAAAATAGGTGTATGGTTTTGTAGACATAGCTATGATATAAGCATTTGATTAGTGTATTGTTGGTATTTAAAATGGTTGACAATTTAGCTTTAGGAAATCTACTGGCTGACAGTGTGTGCAGTACCCTATAGCATGGCATGCTTTTCTTTTAAAATTATCTTTTTTACAAAGAAAGCAAATAAAAAAGTAAATATTGCTGGCTGTTTTACCATGGTTGTTTTTTGGAGAAGCACAGTCTCAAGTCTGGCAAATCTGACTGCAGAAAACTTAACAGTGGGATTTAAAATGGTAAATGCCAAAAGAGTAGATAGCAGCCCTCATCCGAGAGTATTGTAAAATAATGTATTCATGGGAGGGCTGAAGACCAAGGTTCAATGTGGAGAATAGTTCCTCCCACATTCAGCATAAAAGCAGCCAACTCATTACAGTCCACGCTTAATGTTATTCTTCACACTGGCCTCCTGTGTGGCTGTGCATTCTTGTTTTCCCCTGCTTCCTTGCCTTGTCTGTTTTTTCTCATTCCCTCCTACTCCCTTTTGTTCTCCATGTTTGTTCCTCCCATTCTGTTTCTTGATTGATGTTGTCTGCTTCTGTCCCATCTGTGCCTGCTGCTATCTTTCTTTTCCCCTGTCCTCTCCCACTCCCTGCTTGCTCCTTCCCCTCTTCCCATTGTTTGCTAATGCTATTCCATTCCCTGGAGTCCCTGCACTTTGCTGTCTGCTAACCTGGCAGTCGCTTGCTCCATTTCTCTCCCTGCTGCTTTGCTGCCTCCTCTTCCTTCGCATGTCTCAGCTGTCATCCCTTCTGTTCCCCTCTCTCTGTGTTTTTTTTTTTGGGGGGGGGCTTCTGGCTCCTAGGGGCTGCCACTCCATTCTCATCCAACACTTGCAGATTTGATGTGCTCCCATCACCCCACTTGAAGCTACACTCCTCACCATACCACTCAACTCGGTCTTCTCAGCATTGCAATGCACAGCTCTGGCTTAGCAAATGGCCAGCATGTGTAGCTCCATTCTATTTCAAGAAGAACAAGCCTAAGATGGTGGGTCTATATGTTTTGATGACACAAAATGTTTCTTTTAAGTTATTTTATGTTTATCTTAGTCTGTGTGTCCAGTACTAGCCCAAACAGTATGAGCAACATCAGTTACCCTTTGCAGAGTAAGGATAGTAAACTGAGTATAAAATCAGAAGCACTTGCGACATTCCTCAGTTCAGAGATATAGTCCCCATTTTCCTCACTTGTGTTTTCTCTGCCCCTTCTTATGTTTATTCTGTGTTGTTTTGTTCCCTGTCACAGGTGTCCTTCACACTTGCAGTGTCCATTTCCTCCATTGTTTGCTCCTTGATTCCACTTCCTGCCTGATATCCATTTCTGCTGTCACTCCAGCCTACTTCTACACACAGCCTGCTGCTCTTTCCTTGCCAGCCCTCACCAGCAGTTCGCAGCAGTTTTGCAGTGACCATCTCTAACTCAAACCTTTTGAGGTATTCGAGTGCAGGTGGGCTCGCCCAGTCTACCAGAAACAGAATTTCTGTCACTAATCATTCAACCACTCTGCATCTGCCTCAATATGCAGCTGGTATTGACGTTGTGGCATCGACAACTCTACCAACTTTCTGCATCTACCGCAATACGCAGCTGGTATTGATGTTGTGGCATTGCCCACTCTACCAACTCTCTGTATCTACCACGATATGCTTCTGTGTATTGGCATTTTGGCATCGGCCAAGCAACCAACTCTCCGCACCTACCACAATACGCTGCCACATATTGGCATTTTTGGCATCAGCCAAACTATCAACTCTCTACATCTATCTGCAATGTGCAGCCACATATTGGCATTTTGGCATCAGCCAAGCAACCAACAGTGCATCTTCCTCAATACGCAGCCATGTATTGGTGTTTTGGCATCTGCTACACTACCAACACTCTGTGTCTACCATAATACACATCTGTGTATTGGTGTTTTGGCATCTCTTTACCATCCAACTCCTGCAAAACCAGAAGAATCTCCCACAAGCTCTGAACTTCTTCTCAAGTTCCCTGCTCATACCTGAGCATCCGAATTGTGCTTCTCCATTTAGGTTGAACCATTCCCTGCCTTCTGGCTGACTGAAGATATCTGGCATCCAATCTTGGCATCTGCCACAACAGGAATCATAGTAATGCTACCTCAGTTCAACATCTCACCCTGTTTAGGGTCCCAATTTTAGCCAGCCTGTTCTTCAACAGGAACCAGCTCCTTCGTCAGATATTGAGACTTCATAGCTCCATTTGCCTTCAGTTTTGATCTGCAATCCCATTCGTGACTACTAAAGTTTGCTTCCTGCCTCAACCCACTTCAAGCTTCCAGTTCAGCATTCTTTTGCTGCTATTCCAGTCATCAGCCATGCTCCTGTCACCCAGGCTTCTCCGAGTAACACTCCACATCAGTTCTTTACCTACCTTAGAGCGTCCACTGCTCCAGACCTCAGTGTAGTGATTACCGACTCATATCCTTTGATGACATTCCTGTGATATGAAGTCTACAGATCCCAGATTCCTGCAGAAATTGACTGTGCCTGACATTGTCCTAGCATTCAACCTCTACCCTGATGTGATTTTATTCTGCATTGCCATCTGGCCGTGGGATCTCGGACTCCTCCCTACATCTTATCACTGCTTTAAGTGTCCTTTACAGAGGACATCATTTCTACGATTACCATGGATCCTCATTCACTAATGCAGCAGCTGCATTGGAATATTACATTGCCAAAGTACACTGGGCATTCTTGATGTGGAATTTTTTCCTTCGCTTCTCTGAGTAGCCCGCTTACTCCTATTCCCTGTGCAGCTCTTTTCCATTGGACTTCTTTGCCTTCTAATAGCTTCTCATGCCTCATTCTGCATCAATTCATCAAGCCTAGACCATCCATCAAGCTCAAATTTCACTCCTTTGCCAATGTTTGCTCAGATCTTCTCTACTCTCCCATCAAGCTTGACTGAGTATTCTAGCCACCCTTATTCAATTCTTGCGAGTCAAGCCTACTGGCTTCAATTGTAACTACTCCAGCTGCCCTGGATTTGCTGCACATATTTTATATCCACAGCTTGGTGGCTCTGTCATGCTCACTATATTTGCCTGAGAGCTCTCAACCTCCTCAATTATTAATCATTCATCCATCTACTTTGATCAACTTACTTACCCAATAGTACATGCTGCCCTCATATTTGGTTATTGCTGGTCCCTCCAGACACTCTACAATTTTCTGACAATCAGCAGCAGTGGACATCATTCACAAGGGCTATCCAATCAAACCAGCTATTTCATTTTCACTTTCAATTCAGACCTCTCATCATCACCATACTTCAGCAGACACTGTCATAACTTCGGCCCTTGCATTCAGTGACATCATAACTTAGTATATTGACTCCTACAGGCAAATGCCATCATGGGGCCATTCTAACTCAATCCACCTAAGCTACTTACAGTATACTACAGCATGAAAAGTAATCTTCATTCTGCATCCTGCAATTCTCCCTGAGTACAACTGCTCATGTTGAAAAAACTCTTGGTTTCCTAAAGCCTTGCAGTTATCACCAGAAACACTTCTGCATCAGCTTGGCTCAATTCTTATCCCCTTCCAGGAAATGTTTTCAAATCAGAGCAGCTTCTTCAGCACCAAAGAATAACACCACTTCACACATCATCCAGAGACTGGGAAAATGGACTAATCAGTTAATCCAGAAGCAGAAGCTGGCAGGCATTTAGGATCATCTCCTCTTAGCTTACCCAGAGGATGGGCAGGTCAGTAGACATGGGCCCTCAGAGGTTTCCTCCACAGGGGTGTTTTCCTCTCCTGCGTGCTACTGGTCACACTCTTCGTGAGATGGAGGAGGTTATCTTTTTTGGGCCTTCTATTCCCTACACACTACCCAGCTTCCTTACCAAAGGTGGGACTAGAGAAAGGCCAAAAACTTTATCAGTGTACACAGTCATAATTGCAATTCACAACACACTGAAATGGGAGGGCTGAAGACCGAGGTTCAGTGTGGATGAATAGCTCCTACCACATTCAGTATAAAAGCAGTCTACGCTTAGAGTGTTTCATCATGCCCACCATCCTCCCCATCCTCCTCCTCCTCCTCCTCCAGCACTCTACTCACCCTTGGTGCAGGGCCTTCTATTCCCTACATGCTACCTGGCTTCCCTACCAAGGGTGGGAATAGAGAAAGGCCAAAAGCTTAATCATCACAATTGCTATTCACAACACATTTAAATATTTTTAGAATGCTGTCATTTACTTACACACACTTAAATCCAAAGGCCCCTTTGTGATGGAACTAGCACGCATCAGGCATATGGATTTTGGGTACCACAAGGCTTTTGGGTGCTTGACAATGAAAGGAAAGGGATTTGTATATTTTGTTAGCACCTTTTCTACAAACAAATCCCAAAGAGGTTTTACAATTTAGGTTCAGGAGATTGCCGGAGTACAGACATAGATTTGAGATTTTACAAAAAGACTAAGTGACTTCCATGTGGTCACACAGTGACTGATTGTAGTGGAATTCAAACATGGATATTCACAACTCTGCACTCATCACAAGGGAAAACTGCTGAGAAGTGTTGTCACATATATCTTGTCTGTGACTTATTTTGAGAACAGCTTCAGTATAAATACTCAATAAAAAACGTATTCCTTGTGCTGAGAGCAAGCAAATATTCTTCTGGCCATAGAGGTTAAAATCATGTTTACTTTTTTATGGCAAAACTCTGTAGAAAATATGATAGTGCCTCTTAAAAAGTTATAGTTGGGGGGAGGCTGGTACAAAATACATCCATGTGAAACTGTAAGAGAATGTGTAAAATACCATAGTAAGCCCAAATCGTTAACAAAATAACCTTTAGTGTATTTTCAAAACAGAGTTTGTGGAAGAGGAGATAATAAGCCCCACCTACAATGTCTTATGCCAATGCCCCAATGTCGGAGAAATTGCTACCCCGGTAAGAAAATTTTGGAGCCATCCCAAACAACTGCAACAGATGTGGTACTGCAAAAGTTAGTTTACTGCAGTGTTGGAATTACAGGGGGGGTGCCAGGGCTCAGCCCCCCCTAGTTCTGAAGTGAGCCCCTGTAGCTCATGCACCACTTCCACTGACTTAAAATGGAAAGGGGGCTAAGTTTAAAGATAGGGCCCTTATGGTCCCCCTTGCTCCCAAAGCTCATAAAGTGTAATTCCAACACTAGTTTACTGTATATGGATGCCATTTGTTGTGCATGGATTTCCATGCTAGCCAAAAAGTTGTTGTACCACTTATCAAAAGGTCATATAATAGTTGATCAAAAGGTTATAATGTACTGTTGTACCATTGTGTGATACGGAAGTTTTTTTAAATTAGAATGGACATTTTTGTCACCTGCCATTTTACTCTCATTTTCCCCACCAACACAGAACCCAGACCCTCCCCAACACAAAATCTGCTGCTGTTTCATCATTTAAAAAAAAAACAGAAACCCACTCATCACTCAGGTGGGTTATGAATGGCAGGGTGGGGTCAGGGTCTGTGTTTTTTTTAAAACAGTAAAAAAAGATTTTTTTAGAAGAAAAAAAATGTATATTTTATATTATGCTTCAAACTGTGTGCTATGCAAAAAAAAAACATGGGCAACCACATACAACTCAGCTGTTCTGATGACAATAGTGACCTCTCAGGCTTTGCTCTTAAGGTCCCTTTGTAGTCATCAGAACCACTTAATGGAAGGACATAGAAATGTAGGGCAGGATTTATAAAAGTGTGGACACAACACTTAGGTCCACATTTTGGATGCACACTGCATCCACATAGATGCATCCTGATGTCTGCATCCTATTCAGTGACATCTGGATGCATTTGTGGCCATTCCTGCAGTTTATGGCAATTTCTGTTGCAGCTGCAGGATACATGTCTGTTTATCGGATGCAACTGTGGGATTCTGTCCCAAAAGTCAGACCAATGTTTTGTGGTCTAACTATTCAGGCAGAATACCACACTTACATTTGAGAAACAGATGCAGAAGCTTCAGAAATCTTGTCCAGAGTATTTTCAGCAGAAAAGGACCACTTGGCCCATCCAGTCTGCCCAAATGGTACCTGCCTAGTCTGTCTCTGCAGACCCTACAGTAACTGGTGTCCAGTGGCCCTCCCTCCTCCCTGCCTATTTACTAATATTCCCCTATGTCTATTCCATGCATGCTTGAAGCCCTTTACTGTTTTCACCTCCACCACTTCTGCTGGTCATCTGTTCCAGGCATCCACCACTCTTTCAGTGAAGTAGTACTTACTCATGTCCCTCTTAATTTTCTCCCCTTCCAACTTCATCACATGCTGTTTGGTCCTGGAACTCTTTCTTATTTGAAAGAGACTCCTCTCCTGTACCTTGTTCCCCCGATATAGTACTAGGTCTCTATCATGTCCCTCTTGCTCCTTTCTCTTCTAGCATGTACATGTTGATATGCCTCAGTCTCTCTTCATAGGGCTTTTGATGCAACCCCTGCACCATTTTAGTTGCCCTCCTCTGTATTGTCCTCAACCCCGTCTATATTCTGTCTGAGGTGCAGTCTCCAGAAGTGTACACAGTACTCGAGGTGAGGTCTTACCAGCAAGTTTAAGTGGAAACGCCACCTCTCTCCTACTGCTGGTGATACCTCTTCCTGTGCATCCTAGCATCCCACTGGCCCTACTCACTGCTCTGTCACACTGCCCAGTCACTTTGAGGTAATCAGATATGATAACACCAAGGGCCCTTTCATGCTTATTGACTGTCAGTACCTCCCCCATCCTATACTCAGCTCCTGGTATTCTATGACCCAGGTGCATGATGTTGCACCTTCTGGCATTGAACTCCAGCTACCATGCCATTAGCCACTCCTCAAATTACCAAGGTCATAGAAACATAGAATTTGATGGTAGATAAGGACCGCTTGGCCCACCTAGATTGCCCATTTTCCTACCTAACAGATAAGCTGCAGATCCTAGTTAACCAACAGCTTACTTCCTCCTACCCCCCACTAAATCCCCACTAGGTCCCTACATGTTCTCTCCTCCTTCTGCTCCTGAGTATACACACTATATAGAGTTTGGTGTCATCTGCAAAAAAAGCATATCTTCCCTTCCAGTTCTTCTGCAATGTCACTTATGAAGACATTAAAGAGGACCATTCCTAGTACTGAGCCCTGTGGCACTCTGCTGTTCACTCTTCCCACATTAGAGTGAGTGTGATTAGCCACCACCCTCTTTCACCTATCCATTAACCAGAATCTTTTGCAATTTACCACTTTGGATCCAGGCTGCTCAATTTCTTTATCGGTCTCCACTGTAACATAGTATCGAAGGCCTTACTAATATCCAAATACATCACATCCACTGCCATCCCTTGATCTATTTCTCTGGTCACCCAGACAAAGAAATCAATCAGATTCATCTACATGACCTCCCTTCCCCACCCCATAAATCCATACTGCCTTTGGTCTTGTAGCCAATTAAATTAAAGATACCCTACTAACCTTTTATGTAACAGAGTTTCCAATAATTTCCCCACCACTGATGTGAGACTGACAGACCTACTGCTGTTAGTTTCCTCACTGCTGCCATTGTTATGGAGCGGGATCATGTCCACTTTCTTCCATGCTAAGTCTAGAACTATGCCTGTTTCCAGTGAGCTGCTGAATAAGACCATCAGTGGTGCAGCAATCAACTCCCTGAGTTCCTTTAGTTCCCGAGGGAGTGTCCCATCCAGTCCTATGGCCTTGTCCACGTTCAGAGTTGCAAGTCTCTTCAGGACTCTTTCCTCTGAAAATGGACTTGTGTCCACTCCCACCCCCACCCCCGCCATTTTCTCCTGTTGCTCCTGGTGGTCTGTCCCCACCCCCCACTGTGAAGACTGAGCAGAAGTACCTGTTCAAGATGTTTGCTTTTTCTTGATCTTCTTCTTCAGTCTCACTTTGTTGTCCTCCTTGTCCTCACCATCCATCCCCTTGCTTTTCTCCTCTTGCTTATGTACCTGAAGAAAGTATTATCCCCTTTGGCTATCCCTTTAGCTATCCTTTCCTCTGTCTGGGCCTTTCCTCCCTTCACTGCCCTACCTGCCTCCCTCTGTTTTACTTGGTACACCACCCTGTCTTTCTCCCTCTGCATTCCTTTGTACCTCCTAAATTCCATCCTTTTTTTCCCTTCACCACTGGGGCCAATTCCCTAGATCTAACAAGCAGTCTGAGCACTCCAACCATCATTGTATAGGCCCAGGCGGCTCACGCAGGAGCTGTTTTTATCAAAAGTGCCATTGCCTTTTATCTGGAAAAGGGGACTTTGTTTCAAATTTTACAAACATGTTGTTGAAAGACTTGCGTGTTCCTGTCCCGATGATTGATAGACTGCACCTGGTGAAGCTTGATTAGTGTATCCACACATATACAGGACAAGACCAGCAAAACCTACCAAATTGTAATAGAACTTCCTGTTCATTACTAAAACTGTTCAGTGCTAACTGTAATAACCTAGAAAAAGGGGCCCGCGATACATCTGGAAACCTTTCATTTACCGGTAGTGTTTGATGGAGCCCTTTCCTATCTTGGAGAACCTGCTGAAGGCCGTCTCAGGGTCCTTAGCTATAAAATATGAAAGAGCTGCTGCTATCAAGCTATTAAGTTCAGTATCTCAGAGGAGTTGAAGAAAACTGAAGATAAGAGGCTGTTTGCAGAAGATCCCTGCTGTACATTGCTCCACAAGGACCGTTTTTTTTAAGCACATTTGTCTGCTTATTAAAGGACTTTTTAACATTAAACTCCCACTATTAGGGGTTTTATAGCTTAACAAGTTTTTGTGAAACTAAGTTATTATTATTGTTATGTAGTGTTTTTGGTTTTTATTGCCCCTCAAAATGGTTCAAACATGAAATCAAAAATATTTTAGTGTTCCCCTTTCTGATTCTGTACATTAATTGAACAGTGCTATACTTACAGGTAAAACAAGCATTTGTCAATGCAAAAAGTTCACCATTGGCATTGCAGTTATACATGCTGGCCCAGATATTCAGAGCGGATGTGCCATGCGCCAACAGCGATACGTAGCACAAGTGTGGAAATGCATTGTGCGTATTCGGTGGGGCGGCTCGCAGCTATTAAGCAATGCACCAGAGCGCAACAGTAATGAATGCATATGCAGCTGTAGGGGGCAGAACCATGAATAACATGTGCAGTGCGATATTCAACAGCATGCACCGTGCGCAAGTGGAAGTTGCATGACAGCGGAAATGAGCCAAAATAAAAAGGAGCAAGAAAGGGGAGGAAGAACGCAAAAGGGAAGCCACAGGTGGGAGCATGGTGACAGACAGCCCGGCAGAAATAGAAGGAAGCAGTGCGCAGGACTGGGCAGGAGCAGGACAGGGCCCACCAGAACAGTGCCAGAGACAGAGTAGGAGTGGGTGCACCCATGCCACTGTTCAGCAAAGGGTGTGGAGTGCCACAGTGGACTGAGAGCAGTGGCAGGAGGCAGGACAGCCACAGGCAAAGGCCGGAGGTGTACCCATTGCAGGGGGAGCATCAGGAACAGACAGCAGGGGGAACAGGACAACAGTCACCCAGGGGGGAACACCAGCCAGGGACATGGCCAGAACCACCTTCTAGATGGAGGTGGTAATGAGGGGTGTGAGAAGGCAGGCAGCGGGGGAGGTGCAGCTGTGGAAGGGCCTGTCAGTGGTATGCCCAGAACAGGCAGTACCGAGCCCACACCAGCTTCGAACAGTACTCCGACACAGAGATTGTGGGCTGGTACCGCCTGAACTGGGTGATGCTGAGGCAGCTCTGTGAGCTGTGCAGTGATGAGATGCAGGCACCCACACGATGGAGCAATGCTCTGTCAGTGGAGACGAAGGTGACAGCCGTCATGTGCCTGCTCACCACGGCCACCTTCCAGAGACCAACAGGGGACATGACAGGCATAACCCAGTCGGACGCATCACGCCTACTCACACAATTCCTCAGTGCACTGCTGCCACATGCTGCAGAGTACATCCATTTCCCCAGCACACAGGCAGAGTGCACAGCACACATACAGGAGTTCCACAGGGTAGCACGGTTGCCTGGCATGCTGGGGGCCATTAACTACACCCACGTGGCCATTCGCATGCCACCTGGCCTGGAGGGTGCAGCATACATCAACCACACGGGTCACCCAAGCATAAACTGCCAGGTGGTGTGCGATGCCAGGGGGCGCATTACTACTGTCTGTGCCATGCACCCTGGGGGAGCACACGATGCCTTCATCTGGCACCAGGTTTGAGAGTGGGGACATCCCCACTGGCCATCTAGTAGGTGAGTATGCATATCACACAGGATGATATGAGCAGACGTGGGGGGGTGCATAGTCAGAGGTGCCATGGGTACCGGCCATGTTGGCCCATGGCATAGCAACTCAGACCACCATTCTAATGTCCACACTCTACACACAGGTGACAGTGGTTACCCGCTATGTCCCTGGCTGCTCACACCATACTGGCACCCCACGACCACATCGCAGCTATGGTACAATGGAGCACATGCCACAACATGGAATGTCATTGAGCAGGTGTACGGGATGCTGAAGGCATGGTTCTGGTGCTTGGACACATCAGGCAGTGCCCTACAGTACAGCCCCACGAAGGTCTGTGGACTATTCCTGGCCTGCTGTATCCTGCACAACATGGCCACCGACTGTGGGATAGCTGTAGAGGTCGAAGAGGAGGACAGCGGTGGGGATGATGAGGATGCCAGTCCAGCTGGTGATGGGCAGTCATTCCCTGGGTGAAGAGACCCCCACCTGATCCGGGTGTCACAGCTGCACCTGGACACCATTACAGAAGAGTACTTTGGACAACACAGGTAGGTCACAGGGCCATGCGCAACCACCAAGGGCAAGGGCACAGCCCACAGCCAGGCAGGGCAGGACACCAGGGGTGGACGGCGGTAAGGGAATGGGGCTGAGTGTGGCACCGCACATGGCGTCAGGGATGGGCAGGGCCAAACACGACACATGCACACACACGCACACACACCATAACACATGCACAAGGGGTAAACGGCACGCCAACCCCAACAGCCACCCCCACCCAGGACCACACATGACCATGCCCAGTGGCCGTCATTGTGCGTGCCTCAGACACTGGGCACCATTGCACACTGGCGGACAGCGCAACACAGGCATTATCATGCACACGCCACAGTGGCCAGCAGCCAGGAGGGTGTGCACATGGACCATGTGTGTGCAGGGCTGGGTACCCCACCCTACATGCATCACACAATGCACACCACACTGCACATAGGGCAGCAGCAGCAGACAGTGGCCATGGTGGGAGACAGGTCAGTCATGTGGCACAGTACCATGGCCACCACGGATGCGTGGGCGGCCCTGCTGAGACCTGCCAGCCATGCCAGGCTGACCATTGGCCTCATGGGGTGGCACTGATGGTCCCCCAAGGGTGACACTGCATGACCGTGACCGTGTTCACACAGGGTTCTGCAGCCCACTGAACATGCCCACGCCAGGCATGCTCGGTATGCCCACAGCCGAACCCGGTGTCGACATAGTAGGTGTCGCACGGCACCGGGAATGGGGGTTGACATGACACTGCATGGTGTCGGTGGCAGCTGGGCACCGAACTGGATGCCAAATGTGGCCATGACAGTTGTCAATGCATTGGTCTGCCTGTCAATGGCAGCGGTCACATCCGCCCGCTGCCTAGCCATCTCTGCCAGGAGCAGACCGTGGTCCCTGCTGCACCACTCATCTGCCTGGCGCAGAACCACACTGAGTGCATCCACTGCCGTCACGAGCCACATCTGTTGATCTACTGAAGCCTGGAGTAGACGGCTGTGCTCGTCAAAGAGGTCATCCACCGGTCCAGCATGCTGTCCCTCGTGGTGTTCCTGGCCCTGCTGGCCAGCACCCCTTGGCAATGGCTGCTGCACACCAGAGCCATGCTGGAGCATGTCCACATGCAATGCACTGCCACCGCCCCGACACTGTCCCCCCATCGCCATTGGCCAACTGCTGGCACTGCCCCTCTGGCTGCCGAATGCCAGGGCTCACTGGTGCTGCCGCAGTGGCCGAAACAGCCCCACCACCCTGGACGCACATCAGTGCTGCCCTACTGGGGCATACAGGCACAGGCTGGGTCTGTGTTGTTATGCAGGCTGCCATGGTGGCACCACCCACGGCAACGCCGTGCAGTTGCCTGCTGTGGGACCATCCTGTGTCCCACATGTATCACTGTCCGGGATGTGTGGTCCATAATCATTGGTGCTGGATCTGGCACCAATCTGTGTCCCAGCATGCTGGAGACCGTGGGCGCTGTCATGCTGGGACACAGGCAGGGCCTCGTCCTCGCCCGCACCACCCTCATCAGTCCAGACAGACGTGCAGGTATGCACTTGTCCGGTCCCTCAGACACCTGTGGAGGTGGATGGGTGATCCTCCATATCCAGGGCATCCCCCTTGGTGGACACACCCACCACCGCTGACCCATGTAGATGCTCAGGAGCTGTAAGAGAACACATTAGCGTTAGTGGCTCCGGCCTGCCCTGTGGCATTCCCTCCACCACCCACACACTGACAGCACAGGACCCACCATGCAGTGATGGGCTGCCACCCACCTGGAAGCCACCACCAGGAACACCCTCGATGGCACAAAGCCGCATGCTGCTGGCCACCCGCTCCTCCTGTGGCGTCAGGAGTGGTACATCCGGCTGGCCCCCACCGGTGGCAGCACGTGCAGCCCTGATGGCAGCCACTTTGTCTTTGATCTGCCTCCTGTCCATGCCGACCTTCTTCTTGCACATCTGCATGGACTGCTGGTGGCTGCAATGCTGGTTCATGGCACACGCCACCTCACCCCACGCTGCAGCATGGGCCTGCGGCATTCCCCGCTGTCCGCTGAGCAGCGGTTCCCTGTCAAGATATGCCTCAAACAGGGCAACTGATTCAGCCCTGGTGAAGTTGGGCCTCCTTCTTCTCCCCCGTCCCTGTTCCTTCTCTTCCTCATGTTCGGTCATGCTCGAGCCTGTGGGAATGACAGGTGTTACCTTGGACTGTGCAGTCCCATTCAGCCCTCACAAACCACAGTCCCCACATCCCAACAGCATGCAACCCACCACAATGGACTGCAATACCTAACCATGTCCTCTGCAGCCCCATGTTGCGTTTATTTTTTTAATTCAATATGCTTTATTATTTTCCATCATATAACAACAAAATAACAACAACAAAAGAATACAATAAAAGGAAGCAAGACAAAATCTATCCAGTGTTCTAGCTTTGTCCATTATTAAGTGGTCAAACATAAACCCACTCTCCCCCAACATACCCCCGCCATCCCTTCTATAGTCCTACTACCCCCACCCCCAAATCCCATTCTGCACAGTGGAGGGAAAAACAAAATATGGAAAGTAACCATAGGGAGGAAAAGGAAAGGGGGTAAACCTCAGTGGAAATTTAATACAAAATAAAGGCTGGGATAGTCTAGTTCCCATACACCACAGGAATGTAATGGGATATTGTGAAGATCCTTTATGGTCTCCATAAGGAGAGTAAGGTCATGAGGGGCTCCCAGGTAGTTTCATAGTATTGGACTCTCTGCCTTACAGTGGCGATATGCTTTTCCAACTGAATGGCAAGAAGAACTTCACAGTACCACTCTAACGTTGTAGGAAGTGAGTCCTCCTTCCAGTGCCGCAACATTGTTAGTTTGGCTATGGCCGTAATTAGTGTTATATGGGCCTGACGTATCACCGGAGTTCCCAGCGGGAATAATGCCAGTATACAGGATTTGGGAGTAAATAAGGTATCCAAGCCTAGAATGGAGTCCAACACTTGCTGGATAGATTTCCAGAAAGTCTGTGTGCAGGGGCACTCCCATAACATATGATAGAGAGAGCCTTGGGTCAGTTTGCATCTGAAACAGTCAGGGGAGACTGCAAGACCTGCCTTGTGTAATTTTAGTGGCGTGAAATAATGTTATGCATAATTTGAAATTGCACAAGACACAATCTGTCTTGTTTGATATATTTATAGTTCGTGCACCATATTTTCCCCCAGAATTCTACTTCGGTCGGCAGAGAAAGCTCATGCACCCAGTAGTAACAAATTCCAGTTGGAAGGTTATGATCTAAGGCCTGGAGTTGCTTGTATATCCTTGAGACTGCGTGAGCAGTTTCTGTACTTTGAAGAATTTGTTGAAGCCCCTGAGTCGACTGATCAGACCAGCTTTCCTTATTATTAAAAGCTGCTATCGCATTCTTGACTTGTAGATACTTAAAAAAGTCTTTGGGACTTAACTGGAAATGAGTCTGCCAAGTTTGAAAGGAGGCCACCACATTGTTTTGCAGAAGATTAGCCAGTGTACAGTGTTTGAGCTGTGGAAGGAAAGAGGGTGGAATGGGGCACCTATCAATTAGAATATGTGGATTACAAATTAAAGGTTGGGCGGAAGACACATGCCAGTTTATCGAATAATACCACAGAATTTGTTGCAATGCTTTGAGTGACCAGGCTATGGGAGTGGACCTAAGTGACCTAGCAAGCTTAGAAAATTTTACATACACGAGAGCAGCCAGAGAACTATTAACACTCTGTGCTGCCTTGCTTTCAATATTTAACCAGACAGGAGAATACCTGCCACTGTTGATCAATGAGTCTGCCTTACACCACAGGGCTATCTTACTGAGGTGTTGGGCTCCATAATAAGTAAACAGAGAGGGAAGGGCTAGCCCTCCCTGTAGCTTGGGGGCTGTTAATTTGAGAAACGCTTGCCTGGATGGTTTATTCCTCCAAAGAAAGTTGTTAAACATTCTCTGTAATTTCATAAAGCATCCCTTGGGGATGTAAAGACCCA
Source organism: Neoceratodus forsteri (assembly GCA_016271365.2). Classification (NCBI taxonomy): domain Eukaryota; kingdom Metazoa; phylum Chordata; order Ceratodontiformes; family Ceratodontidae; genus Neoceratodus; species Neoceratodus forsteri. Next base: position 1,759,780,576 of record CM057456.1, on the reverse strand, counting down.
TCATACCTAGCGGATATAAAAGCCTCGGCAGAACGTTCATTTTCAGAATATTGATACGTCCTCACAAAGTCATTGGCAATGCACTCCACCTGTTCAGGTCTGCTTGCAGAGTTTGTACTAGTGCAGTCAGATTGTCTCTAAACATGGAAGGGATCCCCCCGGGAGATCTTTATCCCCACATAGGTGAGGGTTCGATACTCCCAGGAGAGGCCCAGGTCAATGATACTGGCTTTAGTAACCCTATAATTTAATGGAAACGCCTTAGTTTTAGATAAATTGAGCTTATAAGCTGAGACTTTGGAGAATCTATGGATTTCCCCTAAAAGGGCTGGCAGTGAAGTTTCTGGTTCCTCCAAGTGTAGAAGAAGATCATCTGCATATGCCAATAAAACATATCGCTCATCATATAATTGGATTCCCTTTAATACTGGAGATGAGACGAGTGTCCAAATTAGTGGCTCAAGATAACAGTTAAACAAAAGAGGGGATAAGGGGCATCCTTGTCGAGTACCTTTCTTGAGTGGGAAAGCTTGGGATAGGTGTCCACTGCACCACACCCACGCTGTAGGGGCAGTATATAGAATTTTAACCCAGGTGAGGAAGGAATTAGGCATGCCAAGCTGCTTAAGAGTGGCAAACTAAAAGTGCCAGGAGACCCGATTGAAAGCTTTTTCAGCATCAAGAGAAACAAGGATCGATGGGATCCCTGACTCTTTGGACCACGCCATCAGGTGCATAAGTTTACGCACGTGATCTCCAGTGAAACGCTCCCCCATGAATCCAACTTGGTCATTACCAAAAATACTCCCTAATATTGGAGCTAAACTGTTGGCAAGGATTTTTGCTAATATTTTAACATCCAAATTTAACAACGAAATCGGTCGGTAGTTCCCAGGGCACAATAGATCTTTGTTTGGTTTAAGAATGACTGTAATAATTGCCTCTAGGAAGCTAGGATCTTTCGCCCCTTGGTGAAACCACAAATTAAACACGTCTCTCAACAACGTGGAGAGTTGCGGGAGACAGGCCTTGTACAAATTATTAGACAGACCGTCTGGGCTAGGGGCTTTGTCCTGGGGAAGCTGGGTGATGGAAGTTTGCACTTCCATTAGTGTGACTGGAACACCAAGTTGGTCTGCCATTGTTGGTGATAAAGAGGGAAGGTTGGCTGAGCAAAGATAGTCAGTGATATCTTTATCAGCTACTTGCAGGGAATCTTCATCTGAGTAGAGATCTTTATAGAGGTTCCCAAATACTGATGCAATCTCTTGGGGCTGGGAGATGATACAACCATCCTGGGGGGATCTCAAGCTTAAGATAAATTTAGACATTTCAATTTGTCTTAATCTAAGTGCCAAAAGTTTCCCTGCTCGTTCCCCTGACTCCAGATATCTCAATTTATTGTTATGAATGGCCAATTCTGCTTTCTGCGCCATCATATCATAATAGGATGCTTGAAGACGATGTAACCTGGCCCATTCTTCTAGTGGTGATGTCTTATTTATGATATGCTCCAACTGCTGTATTTCTTCTAATATGGAGTCAAGCATTAATTTATTTTTCCGAACTCGTGCAGATGCGATTCGTATGAAGTTACCCCTGATGGCACACTTGAGGGCGGCCCATACTACATCAGTCCTCTCCACTGAACCCAGATTTGCATCCAGAAACTCCTTGATAAAGACTTGTGTGGAGGTTAGGGTCTCGGGGTGCTTAAGCAATTGCGTGTTAAGGTGCCAGAGGGGGCACCTCCGAGTCCTTGGACCTAAAATAAAGGATATACTAACTGGGGAATGGTCTGAAAGTACTCTGGGATAAATGGATGCTTCAATAATACTAGAAAGACAGAAAGAGCTTACCAACCAATAATCTATTCTAGAGAAGGTGCCATGCGGTGGGGAGTAATACGTGAATTGTTTTTCATCTGGGTTCAATACTCGCCATACAGCCACTACCCCCACTCCCGACAGGAGATCTCTAAAAGCACGCTGTGCTGGTGAAAGCCCAAATTTTTTACTGTCTGAGTGGTCCAATCCACTCTCGGAACCAGATTCCAGTCTCCACCCAGAAAAGTCAGGATGGGTGGGTTAGACACCACCCTTGTTAACATCTGAGTAAAAAAAGGAGGCGAGTCTATATTCAGTCCATAAATTGAACCTATTAGTACTGGAGTTAATGCCAACATACCCTGTATAATGCTGACTTGCCAGAGCCATATACTTGCCCCACCCATCCCCGTTTGAAGAATAAAATATCATCCCTGGGCAAGTGCGTCTCTTGCAAGCAGACAATTTCCATTCCTAAATGAGCGAGATGCTTAATAATCATACACCTCTTTTGTTTGCTCTGAGCCCCTTTTATGTTCCAGCTCATGAATTTGTAAGGTCCCCCCATTAACTTTGAATAGATTGTGGATAAACTAAAGATATCCTAAATTTGAATGATTTACCACAAGATACCCCCCTTCTAGTCTTAATGTGCAGAATTTCCTTAATCCCCCCCACCCCATTGACATACTTATAATGTAGTGGAAACAGAGGCAATGCCATCCCTTCATGAAAAAAATGAAAACAACCCCCCACCGAATGCACATAGTAATAAGCTACCTCTGGCTCAAACAAAGCCAAACTCCTATTACACAACGCAGCACACGATTAAAGATTCTCGCTACCTAACCCCAAGTAACTCCCCTCCTCCCTCCCCTGGCCTACAATGTATATACCTCTAATAAAGAAGAACTAGCACACGAGTTCATTTAAGATACAATCTAACGGTTCATCTTAATGCCCTTCATGCCCTGCAACAAACCATTGATAAACTCTTCCCTTCATCATGCAAGGGGCATCAAGTTATTAGGTAGGAAAAAGTACATGACTTAGGGAAAGAGATAACAGCGATCAACACAAGTTCCAACTGTAAAAAAGATTACCAACTTCAGAACACTTTAACTATTCGACATTGATGTCCTTAATTATTAAAAAGGGCAATGAGTTCTCGTGCCACCTGGCCTCGCTTCATATTCTCGACATTACTTTCACCGCAAACCAAATGCATTTTGTTGCAGTCGGCAAATTAACAGGGTGTCCCCAAAGAATCAGCAACTAAATCTTTTCATACATCAGCTGGTACAGACCAATTCGAACCTCTTTCAATCAATGAAACCTGCTTCACTTGAAGAGATCTGGAAATAGTTTACGGAGCTCTTCCGTGGTTTGTTTAAGTGTATCAAATGCTACCCACTTATCTTTGCACTTAACTTGCAGCATTGAGGGGTACTTCATATGAAAGGGTACTCCAGCAGCGATCAGACGAGATATCAAAGGGTGGTAATCTTCCCTTTTAAGATGCACTGAGTGGGGTAAATCTTGGGACACTCTTAGTTTATTCCCTTCCCATTTAATTTCTTGGGCTTCTTTGACTTTATTCATGATGTGTGTCTTGTCCAAGTAATTAAGTAGTTTAAAAACTAGTGGTCTAGGTGGTGCTCCTGGTAATGGAGGGGGGCGCAGGGAGTGGTGTGCTCTCTCAACTATATAGGTAACATTATTCGGAGAGGGACCCGCTATTCTTTCACAAAACTTTTGCACGAACAACACAGGGTTGGCGCCTTCTTCTTTCTCTGGAAGACCGAAGACAATTAAATTATTATGCTGACTGTGCCCTTCGAGGTCCTCCAGCTTGTCTTCCATTTTCCGTAGCTTTTGTCGTAACATGGAGGAGTCCAATTCTGACTTGTCCCTCCATTTCTCTACTGACACCAATCGTGCATCAACATCCCCGACTCGAGTGGTGAGTGAGTCAAGATTGGCCCGAAATTGCTGCACATCACTGGATATTGCCATGATAGAGTCCTGTAAAGGCAGCATGATCTCCATGAACCTTTCTTCCAATAACGTTGTAGGAGCTGCAGCAGACAGTGTAGTTGTAGCAGCCTGCGCCTTGGGCCATTTTGCGGCCTTGTCTTTCTCGGGGTAAGGTGGCGGCATGTGCCGTGGAGGAGCTCTCCGCATCTCTGCTTCCATTTATATCCACCAACGATCGTCTCTGGCGAGCTTCTTATTCAAGATGGTTTCAAAATCGCTGACTGAAACTTGCAGTAAGAGGACGAAATTGCAGGTTCTAGCGGGGAGCGAGGAGAGGATGCGACCTACAGTCAAGCAACCATCCCATATTGCATTTATATAGTGCAATGCATGCAAATGACGCGAGGCACAACTGTAAGTGGATGCTAATGCAGTGGTTGCACCATGGAATGGCTAATGAGCTGATTTGCATATGCTGGCTGAATATCGCGCTGTTGCACCTTGCACAATGTTGGTGAGCGAGCTCAGGCTATGGTGCAGCACTGTGATGTGTGCAATCGGCACCACACGGCGCATGCCCGGGGTGCTGACACTGATGCGTGCGGCTCTGCTAATGTGCTGTGCATGGGAGGCAGTGCAGGGCATGGCCACCACTGTGCCTGTGGCGCTAGTGCGCTGTTCGTCTGTGTGGCACTCGTGCCTTGGTGCACCATAGGTGCCATGGAGCCACAGTGTGGTAGGCCACTGCAGGGTATCACACATAAGCACCCTATCGCACTACATGCAGGGCATCCCAATAGCACTATGGCGCTCCATGTGCAGTCAGACCCTTGACCCTGAGGTTGACCTTTGCCCCCTAGGAGCCATGCATCCACATGGGTGCACCTCTATTGTGCAGTTTGGTGACAGTGCAATAGAGACTGGCAGTGCAGTACCGAGCTTCCGATGCACATGGGGTACATACGCTACAGAGCGCCATTTTGCTTGCGGTACCAACAGCAGGATGCCTCATAGGAGAGCACAGGTCTGGAGAGCAATTGAGTTGGCCAACTTGGTGGCCCTAGTAGAGCCACATGCTGGTGCCCTATTTCGGCAGGATCCCCTCAACAGGCCATGGACTGCTGTGTGGTAGGAGGTGTCTAATGGCCCAGAGGAGGTGACTGGGATCAGCCAGTCAGCAGAGCAGTGTCACCACTGGTATGCCGACCTACAGCAGTGGGACCCTGACTGACTGGGGCATCTGCAGGCACACGCCCAGTGAGGCACCATGCATTGGCCAGGTAGGTGCTCCATCCAAACACTGGTAGTGTCCGTCTGTCTGGGTATCGTGGTGTGCATAAGGCCAGGATGCAGGGGGGTTGGGGCCATCTAGTGGGGGTGGTGGTGGTGGGGGTGCATCATGGCTGGGCTGAGTGAGCACACACACATGGGGGGGCTCTGTTACTGACCTGTACTGATGTTTCCCTCTCCATGTTTGCACCCTAGGCCTGGAGGAGCACCGTAGGGCATGACTGGCCTGTGAACAGGGGGAGCAGGACAGAGCGGGTGCAGTCCAGTTGCAGCTGGGCCATGTTGGAGGGGCCATGGGCCAGCAGCACCCTGCTGGCCAGGATGCAGGTGAGTACCATGTTTCCCCTTACTTCTGTGCATGCTGGGTTGCAGGGGTGGTGGTGGGGCTTGGCCACCCGCACTTGGCCCCACTGCCATGCACGCCACACGGTGCACTCAGCACTGTCCTGTGGCACTGCATGTGGGGGTGGGTGTTGCAGGTGGGCTGTGCGTGCACTGGGTCCATGGCTGTGCCACTGCCATCGCACCGCATAGCCATGTCACTGTATGGCCACGGTGGTGCCGTGCGGGACATGGGCAGTGGGTGTGTGCAGCATTCTGCATGGCTATGGGTGCCTGGGTAGGTGGGTCATGTGGGCGCGGACACTGTTGGTGGTCACACGCCATCACAGGGGCATGGCCCACGGCTGTATGCCATGCACATTGGTCCTAGATGGACAACGCTGGACTGCCCTAGAATGTAATGTGCAGGAGCTGCTGCAGCTGTCGAGGGCCACCCTGGAGCTGCTCCAACGTATGGACTGGGGTGACAGACAGAGGCACATGAGGTGCCACCGAGACAGAAGTGGGGTGAGGGGTTGCCGATAGGCTCACTATGCACCTGTTCACCATCCCCCCCCGGACTTTCCCTCTCACCCCTTCATCCCACTCCCATGCCCACCCCCACTTGGTGTGTGGCCCTTCCCCCCCACATTGTAAGTAGTTTCATTTGATGTTTTATTTGTACAGTTCACAGCACTATTATAGACTTATTTGTTATGACAACCGTGGTGGTCTCTGATTTGCAGCGGGCATATGGTGCTTGGCTGCAGTGGTGTGCATTGTGTCGGGGGTGGTACAGGCCTGGGCGTGTGTGTGTGTCTGGCAGGAACCCACTTATGGTGTGGGTGGGGGACTCAGTCCCTGTCTGTGGTATGTGTGTTGTTCCCTCTGCACTGGATGCTTGTGTTCATGGTCCCTGGTGCATGCGCTGTGTCCCTGGTGCCCCTGTCAGTATGTCCATGGCCCATGCAGCTGGCCCTCTTGCCTGTCCGTGGTATGCACAGTCTGCTGGCATGTCACTGGTGGCTGTCCATGCCGGCCACCCTCTGGCCATGGCTCAATGGTGACTTGCCTCCTGTCACTGGTGTGTTGCACGTCTGCCTCGGATGACACTGTGGGCTATGCTGTTGTTGTCCCTCCTCCATGCTGTTGCTAGTGTCTGTTGCAGTGTCTGTGTTCTGATGTCTGTCACTCATGCTCCAGCAGCATGCTGGTGGCAGACAGCTTCATGGTGCATGCGCAGGATGGCTGGTACACCTGTGCCATGGTGGGGTGCAGGCCGTGGGTACACAGCATCAGTGGATGCATGCCAGCAGCATTTGTTGCCCTGCTATTGTGGCCCTGTGTCATGGTGCCCTTGGGTCAGGGTGGGTGTTTGTCCGTGCCCTGTGTCACATCCTGTGTGGCGCATGCCTCCATGCACCACAGTAGGTGGCTGTGCTGGCTGTTGGGGCCAGTGCTGGGACAGGGTGTGTGCATGGATGGGTGTGCGGGGTGCTCATGCTGGTGGTGGGGTCCAGGGCAGGCATTGTCACATTCGGGGTCCCTCGGGTACTGCCGCAGGGTTGACCTCTCTGCTGTGCCATGGGGGGCTGTGCAGGGTGGCACGGTGTCTGCAGTTGTGGCGTCAGTGGCTGGTGCTGCCCACTGTGGGGTGCTCACTGTGGGACTGCCATGCATGGCTCCATGGTGCACAGGGTTGCATTGTCATGGTGAGGGTGATGACATACATTCAGGCCATGCACTGTTGGACGCTGCTCCTGGGCCAGGTGTCTGGGGATCACCATACAGGGTGTGCTCTGCACTGGTGGGATTAGGTGGCACTGGGTGGCCAGCCCTCCTTGTGTTGCAGTCACTGCTTGCCATGAGGTGTGCTGGGGCACCGTGCCCCAGCTGTGGATTTAGTGCTGGTGTTCATGGGCTGGTGGTCCATCCAGCTCACCACAGGTTGTGCAGTTCATGGGGTGTGGGGGGATGCTGTCTGGCCTGCTGCATGCTCCTCTGCCCCTTGGCTTCCATGGGTGGTGCACCCCTGCATCCTGTCCCTGAACATCCCTGGTTGTGCTACTGTGCTACTACCCGGCTCCACTGCGCATCCCTGGTTGTGCTACTGTGCATCAGCCCTGCTCCACTGCACATCCCTAGTTGCACCATGGTGCAGTTGGTGCAATATTCAGTTGTGTTGCGCAGGCGCACCTTGGCTTGCACTGTGTTTGAATATCACACGTGTTGTGCAGCGGTACACTGCACTTGCGCCTGCTCCTGCTATTGCGCAACTTTGTGGTGCAGTCTGAATATCTGGGCCACTGTGTTTTGCTGTTGTACATGCAGTGTTTGTTATGTTCTCCCAGCACTAGTTACTGTCATCAGGATTCTGAATCCCACAACCACGTTTGGAACCCAAGCAAGGCCTGCTCCACTTTATCACTGCTCAGCCTGACCACATCTCTGCTCCACAACACTGCTCAGTCCTCAGCACACATAATAATACCAACACGACTGACAGCCAACCTAACTGAGATTGAGCTAGAGAAAGCTGAGTGAGGGGTTAATTTTAAAAAGGTAGATGAGACAGCATTTCTCTCATGTTGTGCTACTCTGTCTTACACACAAGGCATGAAAATATAATGGAACAACTAATTGTTAGCAGGTAAAGTCCCCTCCCCCCCACCACTCTCTCTCTCTCTCTCTCTGTTTCTCTCTTCTCTGGATGGTAGAAGTCAAAGATTTATCTTGCCATCCTGCCCTTGCCCTGTAGACAAAGCCACAGTGGAGCCAGAAAAAAAATAAAGTTTTATTTCGGATTTCTAGGACTGTTACATTTTTCATGCCCCCCCAATAGTCTGTCTCTCTCCCCTCTGGATGACACATGTCAAATATTTATTTTGGAAGCCTTCCCTTGCTCTTACACATAGTCAGACTGAGGCCAGAGGGAAAAAGAAACTTTGATTTGGGATTTCTAGGACTGTTAAATGACTCTTTATTTTGCCAGCCTGCCCTTGCCCTGTACACACAGCCACACCGTGCAATCTCTCTCTCTCTCTCTCTCCCCTCTGGATGGCACAAGTTAAAGAATTATTTTGCCACCCTGCCCTTAGCCTGTATACAAAGCCACACTCAAGCCAGGAAGAAAAAAAAAATTGTATTTGAGATTTCTGGGACTGTTAAATTTCTCTTGGGCCCCCTGCAATCTCACTGTCTCTCGCTCCTCTGGATGGCACAAGTCAAAGATTTGTTTTGCCAGCCTGCCCTTGCCCTGTACAGACAGCCACACTGAAGCTAGGAAAAAAATACATTTTTATAAGGGTTTTCTGGGACTGTTAAATTTTTCATGCAAAATAGAATGCCATTCCACACCACAGGTGCAAACACAGACTTTGGACAGCATTTGAAAAATGACAGCTATGGCATAGAGAACGTCAGGTAAGAAGGCTATGTTGAAAATCTGGGGTGCAAATATTTAAGATTTCAGCAGTTACGAGCATGTGTACCGAAACTGCAACAAATTTACATAACTTTGTAATTTTTTCATATTTTGACCCCAAAAGTTGAACGTAGTCTTCTTATCACCCCACTTCATGAATCCCATAGGTGAAAATTTTAAAATTCATGGGAAAGCAGCTTTCCATGCCACAGGTGCAAAAACACATATTAAGCAGAATGTGAAAAACAACTGTACTGGTCATGAGGTGATGTAATAAAATGGCTATTTTGAAAATTTGGAGTGAAAATATTAAAAATGACAAAAGTTACGTGCATGCATAGTAAATTTTGAACAACCGCATGTAACTCAACCATTCTTAGGAGTTTTTTCACCAAATTTTCAACATGGCCTTTTTGGGACCCCACCTCATGAAGATTGTCACAATTATTTCATTCTTTGGTCCCAAAAGGTGATTTTGCACAGTGACCATGCCATTCTGCACCACAGGTGCAAAAACACATTTCAGGCAGTATGTGAAGAATGACAGCTGTACTGTTCATGTGGGGGTGTGAAACAATAACAATGCTATGAATCTGGAATGAAAATATTAAAAATTGACGAAGTTACTAGCATGCATAGACACATTTTAATGACTGTGTAACTTGGGCATTTTGGGGTGTTTTTGCACTAAATTTTCAACATGGGCTTTTTGTGACCCCACCTCATGAAGACTGGCACTGTCATCTCATTAACATAGAAACATAGACTTTGATGGCAGATAAGGACTGCTTGGTCACCCAGTCTGCCCATTTCCCTACCTAGTGGATAAGCTGCAGATTCAAGTTTACCAACAGCCTACTTCTTCCTACCCCCCACCAGAATTGACTTATGTCTGTCCCATGCATTCTTGAATTCTCCCACTGTTTTTGACCCTACAACCTCCTCAGGAAGGTGGTTCCATGCATCCACCATTCTCTCTCTGTGAAAAAATATTTCCTCATGTTGCCCCTGAGCTGTCCCCCCTCTATCTTTGAACTGTACCCCCTTGTTTTTGCACATCTCTTTTTCTGAAAGATGCTATCTTCCTGGACTTTGTTGATTCCCTTGAGAAACCTGAAAGTTTCTATCATGCCCCCCGTCCCTCCTTTCCTCAAGAGTATACATATTAGGCTCTCTTAGTCTTTCTTCTTATGGTTTCTGATGCAGACCCTGCACCATTTTTGCTGCCCTCCTCTGGACCACCTCCATCCTGTCTATGTCCTTGCAGAGATGGGGTCTCACCAACTGTCTCTACAGAGGGATACCCACTTCTCATTTTCTACTTGCGATGCCTCTCCTTATGTATCCCAGTATCCCCCCAGCTCACCTTACTGCCTTCTCACATTACTCAGTCCTGAAAGGTGATTCTACTCAGTGACTGTGAAATCACCTTTTGGGATCGAGTAATGAAATGACAGTGACAGTAGCAGTGTTCATGAGGTGGGGTCTCAAAACCCCCATGTTGAAAATTTGGTGTAAAAATATTGGAAAATGGCCAAGATATCAACATAAGTTAAAAACACAATTGACAGCCATTATACATCACATACCTTGATTCTTCAGTTCGCAGTTCAGCTTTGAAGAGTACAGACATGTCCCAGTCCACAGAAGATGACAGCCACCAACCTGGGATGGTAAGTAAAGGGCAAGGTGAAGTGTGGGGTGATAGGTTGTTCAGTGGGAGGTCCAGATGGGGGAGGGGAAGGGGACAGGGAGATGACGAGAGACCATTTTCTTTTTTACAGGCTTAGAAAAAAGACGTCGGGGACAGGTTTCTCTTTTTTTCACAGGGTATGAAAATGTTTATTTTGGGACACTGGGAGTGAGCTCCCCAGTGTCCCATGGGGTGGTGTAGATAATGCCAACATGGGTATTGGGCACCTCAATGTTGGCAAATGTAAAAAATGTTTGAACAGGCTTGGGGGGACATCTGACTCCAGGGGTGGGCATCCCAGTGTCAGAAAGGAAACATAAAAAAAAGTACTTTGGGACACTGGGGATGGGCTCCCCAGTGTCCCACACTATGGGGGAAGTGAGTACATGCCAACATGGGGATTGGGCACCCTGATGTCAGCAAACTATAATTGTGATGGGCTTGAGGGAGGAGATCCGACACCGTCGGTGGGCATCCTGGTGTCAGAAACAAACAATAAAAAAATTAAGAATTTTGGGACACTGGGAGTGGGCTCTCCAGTGTTCCACATTACTAGGAAGAACATGAATCCTGCAGGTGTTCAGGAAAGGGCATAGCACTCCCCGAGGGGAGAAATGATTGAGGAAATGCACCGAGGCTACAGATGAGCCCTGATGGACTGTATAATGGTGGGTGGTGGTGGGGCAGCACAAAAGCAAGGAGAGCATTTGGACATCACCAATCAGCTGTTTGTTGGGCAGTGTTTGTCCCGCACATCAAAGAAAAAGCAGCCATATGATTGGTGCGGCTTTTTCTTCACAAGTAGAGGATGTTTCCACCCATGAAAAATAAAACAGCATCACAATTAGCCTGCCTGATGATTGGTGTGGCACTGCTGAGCCCCTTGCAGAGCACTCTGCATTGGACAAACAGTGTCACATCACTCAAAAGGCACTTATAGCAAGATGTTCACTGTGCGTGCACACAGAGTGAACTTAAAAAAGGAACGTGAAAATTAAAAAGGACAGTCCAGTGTTAAAAACTGACCTCTCTGAACACTCTAGTTGAAGTAAAATCTAAGAAAATAAACGCAATTAAAAAAAAGTTTCCCTTTGTGGATACTATTAAACAACAAAAAAGTACAAACATCTGGTGAATCAAGCCAGGGAAATCTCAGTAGCTATTGGTGTACCTACATTACATAGTAGCATATTGAGTAACAGCTTAGGTTATTTAACCTCTATCCCTAGGACTGCTGGCTTAGTTTATAGTGTGGCAGATCAGCTTCATAATCCAGTTGTAAGTAACTTACTGGACTTGCTTTTGAGACTCTGGTTTTAAATCTAGAGATATTAGGCCTGAGGGTTGTGAAGAGGTTATGTCAAGTGGGTTGCATAGTAGAGATAAAGCTGAAGACATGGTGTTCTCAAATATTTATCTACAATTACCTGAACCATCCCCCCTTATATAGACTCAGATAAAAAAAAAATAATGAAAGGGATTATATATCTAATGCTATTATGACAGGGGTTCTTGCAGACTTGCAGAATACTATCACTGGACTAAAACATTTAAATAAAGCAACTTCTCAGAAAATAGAAACTGTGACTGTTAAAAACAAGACCTGCAATGGTAGTTACCAATGGCACAGAGTCGCTGAAAGTGTTTCACTTACACAATGAGAAACTACCACCCACCACGTACTTTCCTTCATATTTAAGTGGAGATATTATTAACATGATAAGCAATCAGTATGCAGCCAGTCTTATGTTAATGAAGCAATTATAATAAGGAATTAACATGATACTGTTAGAGAGGACTAAGATATTGTTGGTGCTATGGAGACATTCTTAGGTCATTTCAGTCAATTTATCCTCCTATATAGTCTTCCTCAGTGGAGAGTGTTGATCCAGATCTGCCTGTATTACCTATCGGGCCTAATTTTAGTTCCATAGTCTTCACTGAGCAAGTCTCCTCAACAAGGAGCAGACCTTAAAAAACAAAATGAGCAAGACTGTGATGAAGAAAAAAAAGAAAGAAAAAACTATAAAGCAGGCTCAGAGTCATCACTGGTGGTGGACTCTATCCCTATCAATAATATTTGTGTGGCCCTTAGAACTCACAAAATAGCAAGGTGAAGGTGGAGATTAGTTCTGACATACAGAGCCTTGGGTCTAAGGACTTGGCTAATGGTGAGGGTAAATCCCTAGTAGCAAAGCTACATGCGCAGACCTGGTCACTGTTAAAGAAGACTAGGAATTAATGCTGAGTAAATGGGACAAAAAGGCTGCCATGAGAGTGGATCACAACAATAATTCATGTTATATCAACACTTCAGATAAAAACAGGAAAAAGAATGGTCAAGTTGGAGATCACCCCCCAACCTACCCTTTACATTGGCCTCTGATATACCTGTTATTTATTCACTGGGTAAGGACAATGACCATTTAGATTCATTTAGTCAAGTTCCCAATGAGAGGTCAATAACATGGATATGTGTTTGACCATAGAAGAGGATCATTTTGGCATCCTTAAACTATATGGCTATAATATGGAAGCTCTTGCTGCAGACATCACTCCACTGGACTCCATCATACAGTTGTTTAAAGTACAAGTGGAGCTCCAGAGTAATAAAGGAAACATCCTTGAGGTAGCTGTTACAAGGGATGACTATGGCTAGATTGTGTGCAAATCTCGTGTGTGGCACTTACAGTTGGCAATTACTTTCAGAATAATAGGCATTTGTTAGAAACATTTAATCTTATTCTGACGTATTTAAATAAGTAAAAAGCAGGCATTAGTGATAACCCTCATGTACCTGATCAATCTCTATTTACTTATCACTATTTACTTTGTCTATTTGGGCTTAAAAGACTGCTCAGTGAAAGACATTTTAGAGTAATATGGTTTATATGTTCTTTTTTCTCTACTTATCTTCAAATATCATTGGGAACAGCAGGGTGATTATTGCCAAAAGATGGAAGGTCTTGATGGAGCCCGGGGTAGATGTAATATTTAGATTTCATAACATTATGGAAAAAGTCATGACAAAGTATAGTATACTGGATAGTATGGAAATGTATGTAGTGCCAAGTAGTTGTAGATTAATATTCCTCTGCATGGAGTTTCATTCCTTACTACGGAGTCTGTTACTTATAATATTCATATCCCTGTTACAAATAGGTTTCATCTACTTGCAGGCTATCAGTAACTATTAAATAAGATGAACATTGATTCAACTTGTTCAACAGTGCAGTCAGAACAAAAAATAAGTGAGGACTTCTCTGATCACTTCATTTCATTGAACATTGCTGACCTTAATTCAAAATGTAGCTTCATCTGGTTCAGTTTCACTTGGTTTGTATCTGTACCCCTCTCCCAAGACAAGACTGAAAAATAGGCAGTATTGTCTAGCCATCCTTTCCTGGTCGACACAAACTAAATACATATATATTTTACTTGGATTAGCTTTTGGTATTATTTGGCAATTTGTTACATGGATTTTAAAAGTACTTTTTCAAGAAATGTACAGTGATTGTGTGTATTATATTTATGTTTGTAATATGTATTGCTCAACCCTTGGACATACTTGTATGTATGCATTCATTGCATTTATTTAAATCTTTACTAAAGTATTTTATACTGAAACAGCTAACAGCTCAAAACAAACTAATTTGTCAAGTATACATTTGAAAAAGTGTGATAGAAGTTAGACATGCAATATCCTAACTCAGAACATGGTATTTATATTAATTATAATCATATTAATTTGTCTGGTGCAGAACCTTCACAACTCACTCATGGTTTTACCACTAATGACTTATGGTCCTCTTACACATGCAAATGGAATACTCTGAGTCAGACAACTGCACATTCCCTGTATTGTTTATAAATATACATTAACTTATTTTTCCCATCTAGTTCCTTTGTCATGTCCTTAAAAAAGACAAACAAGCTAGAGTGGCATAATCTCCCATTGGGGAACCCATATTTCTTCTCCTTTAGCAGCTAGGATCTGTCCAGATGTTCCATTGTACCATAATCTGATAATTGCTAATTGTTAGAGCTCCTGAGGAATGAGAACATTCTGAATTTGCAGAATTTTGATAAAATTTCATGAAACTCCATGACATTTTGCAGAATTTCATCAAAATGTCACAGAATTTCTAAAATGTAATCATTTGATCATAACTCAGTTGTCTACTGAGCTAGAGCGCTGACATTTGACATGCTTCATTTCAGTAAGGAATTCTAATGACTTGCCAAATACCATGACATTAGGATGGACTATCTCAAGTTTATAGGTGCTCATAGTCGATCATTTTATTTTTTGTGGGAAAATTCATGAATACTTTTATTTGCATATACAAGACATCTATTGGGCCAGAGGTCTTAAGTTTGGCATGCTTACTTGATGGTAGGTGTTCTAACACTGTGCCAGATTTCATGGCATTAGTCTGGATTGTCTCAAAATTATAGGTGCTCAAAACATGTTATTTTATTTCTTGTGGGAAATTTCATGAAACTCTATATCTGCATATACTGTACCTCAGCCATCTACTGAGGCAGAGATCTTAAATTTGACATGATTACTTGATGGCAGGTGTTCTAAACATGTGTCATATTTCATGACATAATGATGCATCATCTCAAAAGTATATGTTTTTAAAAAAATCTGTCATTTTATTTATTTTGTTTGTGGGAAATTTAATTAAAAATGTTATCTGCATATAACTCAGGTACCTTTGGAGCTAGACATGTGTAAATTAGCATGAATATCCTTCTTGTAATGGTTATAGAATTTTCTAAATATGGAGAGAATTGAATTAGAGATTTTTAAGTTACAGGGGTTCAACATTTTACAGTGTTAATATTTGCAAGATTTTGTGAAAACTCTCAAAAATGTGGATGTTTGTAACTTCTTTGTTGTTGCAGGCATATACATAATATTTGACATGCATATCTGATGTCAGTGTATCCTGGTGTCTTTTTTTTGTACTTTAAAACTTTGCAGTGAACCAGCCAACTACATAGGAAAACCATAATAACTGTCCCAATCATATTTCATACAATTGTAAATATTGCATACAATGGTAAATAGGCAAATTTTAGTACTCAGATATGACAGAGATTATTAAATTTGGTACAGCATATGGGGAGAATCCAGTATCAAGCAGTTTTGAATTTGCAGTGGAGAAAAACTATCAGTAACATTTTCTCAGATATTTATGGTAACATGTAGAAGAAGCATCCAGAATTCATTTGGTGGAATTCAACATTCACCATGCACATACTGTGTCTCTACTTCATTTGATAAGCTGAGCTGAGCTATTTGCAGTTCTGTTGCTCCTCTCCAGGTGACTATTTCCCCCCCCCCGCAGCATAGCCAGATTGACTCAGTAGAACTACTAATCCAACTGATATCCTCTTTGTTCTTTACGGTGACAAAATTCCTTAGAATGAGAGTCACCTACTCCTTTTCTTATCAACCTATCCTGTTGGAATAGCTAGATTTCTTCCTTCCTTGTGTTGCAGACATTGTCTTCCCCCACTGCATCTTTTTGAGTACCTGTAAGTCCCAGATTTGCACTTACGTCAGGCCCCTGGATCATCAATTTACTGAGTGTGATCCTTATATATCCTGTATTCAATTTGGAATTATTGACACTCTATGCTTCCTTGCTTCAACTCGGGAATCTACCATTGGTGTGCTACAAAGCTCAGTTATTTATTTCTTGGGGAAACTATGGGCTGGATTTTCAAAGGCCTCAGACTGGTGCAAGGTGCTTGCATCAAACAGGTCTGATGGAAGAGGCACCTTGTGCCAAGGGCTGCGCCAAGTGGTATTTTCAAAGACAGCCTGCATCACACAGCAAGCTGCCTGTGCCAAAGTGTGCTAGCACCCACCTTGCACCATGAAAGTGGCTGTGGCATGGCACTAGGGGGCTTGCAGCAGACCCAGACTGCTGCAGCCCTTGGATCCAGAATTTCAAAGAACCCCCAGGAACTAAGTGCCAAGTACCCTTAGACCAGTGAAGAGCTGGTCTAATGGTACTTAGACAGCTCCTGGGAGGTCATCCAGTATGTGACACTGTGTGGCCTGCCCCAATTCATCCCTGATGGGTGATCCCTGGTGGTCCAGTGGTCTCTCCTCACCCCCCATCATGATCTCTGACACCCACTGCATTGCATATTGACATCTCCCTGGTGGTCTAGTGCCCCCCAAAGGTAGTGCCCATCTTTGCACTCCCACCCCCCTCCCTTACTTAAATCCAGCGACCGGCACAGCTCTTCACACACCACCATTGCCAGCTGCTAAATGAGCTGTCAGGGCACATATTGTATACAGTATACAGCATTGCACTGGACAGCTCATCAGCGGCCAGCCATGGTGGTGTGGAGATGTGCTAGCCACTGAATGAGATGTCAGTGCATGTACTGTACACGTATACAGTACATGCAATGACAGCTCTTCCGGTGGCTGGCCGTGGTGGTGTGTGGAGAGCTGTGCCGTCACCGGATTGGGGTACTGGGGGTAGGAGTGCAGAGATGGGCACTACCTGTGGGGGGGCACTAGACCACCAGGGTACCAGTGTGTGTTGGGGCACAGCTACTTGTGGCACAGCAGTATTGGTGGGATGTGTCCAGTTGTTAGCCCCTGTCTGTGGGTGCCACAGACTCCCCGCTGCCATTGTAGTATTCTGGGTAGGTGCGCCATACATTTGGTGCAGCACCACCTTTGCCGCAAGCCACTGGACTTTGGCATCAGGGCCCTGTGTATTAGAAAATCAGGTGCAGGGTCTCGGGCGCACCCGCATTTGGCACAAGCTGCCATTGTCGCAGCTTGCATCAGGGCTTTGAAAATGTGGCCCCATGTATCTAACTCCTGCAACTGGTGACCCTATGCACTATCTGCCTTTCATACCCTATCCTGTAATTTGAATCCCCCAGATAAGGATGAGATAAATTAGCACATTTCCAATTTTATGGAATTGTCATGAAATTCCACAATTTTCACAAAGACTCATGGAATTTGACTTCAAGTGCAGATATTATTTTGCAATTTTTGGGCAGCAATGAATTAATAAAATTGGCAGACAGTCCCCTTTTAAGGTCTAAGAACCTGCCAAATTTAATTGCATTGCATTCTCTTGTTTTAAAGTTTCAGAGGTTTATAAATTTGCAGTTTACATTCTTGCAAAATTTAATTTTAAAATGTTGTGAAAGCTTAACTACTTTTAATTCAGTCCCATTTAAAGCTGTAAATATAAACTATGTCAGAAATGACCATGTGGTATAGTAGTTTAAATGTTTCAAATGTGGTTTAATTTGGATATTTTGTTTTAAAATTAGAGAGAAATAACTTAAATTAAAATTTTGGCAACATGTTTGGCAGGCTTTAACTCAGTCCCTTTTGAAGCCAGAAATCTGAAACTACTGTATGTACATATAAAATTGTAGTGATAGCTTGTATACCTGTAAAACTTTATAACATTTCAATGAACACTATCAAAATTATACTAAAATAAAATCTAAATTTTGGCAAAATGTGTGGATACCTATAACTCAGACCCTTTAGAAGCTTGAGACTTAATACTTGGTACAGTACATATACCCATGATTTATATTTCTCTAAATCCTGAAATTGTGAAGAAATTTGGATAAGAAATTTTAAAATTAGATTAAAATAACTGAACATTGAATTTTGATTAAATGCTTGGCCACCCATAACTCCTCCCCCTTTCAACTTCCGACTCTGCAGTTTGGTACACTTATGTACTGTAAGCTATCACTAACTGCCAACATACCGAATTTGGCATCATTTGAATACAGACTTGTAAAATTATAGAAAAATAACTGAAATTTAAGATTTGACAAAATTCCGTGGAATTTTCACACAAATTCCATGAAATTCCATGGAATCAGAATGGTAATTCCACAGGCATTTAGCCAGAAGAATTTTATATTCTGTGCAGCTCTACTAATTGTTTCCACTCTCTCCAGTATTGGTCCCACAACTGAGGTCAAGGTCATTTGTCTACAGTAGCCTGGGTCACTACTGTTTCTCTTTTTAAACAGAAGAGTCACACATGCCTTCCACCAGTCCCCAGACACCTCACTAGTTTTCAATGACTTGTGGAAAATCATTGCCAGAGTACCTGCTATTATATAATTCAGCTCATTGATAACGCTCTTAAGCAGACCATCTAATCCTTCTGATTTATTCACTTTTAACTCACCAAGTTAGCCAGAAACTAATCTAGCAGTGTCATCAATTTTGCTGCAAGCATCTTCTGTCAAATCCAGAATTGTCTCATCCAATTGTGACACATTTCCCAATACATCCCTACTAAACACTCAGGTCAAATGATATTTAGTCTTTTTGCAGCCACGGCATCATCTGGTAGTGTCTCCTCCCCAGATTCTGTGCAAGCTGCCCCCTCTTCTTCAACAACTGTCTCTTTTCTCTGATATAACTAAAAGTGTTTGTTATTAACTTTAATGTCTCAGCTATGCCCCTCTCAAATTCCTTTTTTTGTGAGCCTGATGCCTGTTTTGATTTTTCTGTGCCTGTTTATATCTGGCCATATTCACTACAGCATATTTCTCCCTCTGTACCTTCAGTGCCTTTCTTTTTTTCCCCTCACTATTTCTGTGGTGGTCATATCCACCCAGGCAGTACATTTACTTGTTTTATCCCCTCATTCCTCACAGATAGATAGTTATCCATTGCATTTTTTAGTATCCCCTTGAATGAGTTTCAAATTTCTTTCACTCCCTTCTCCATATGTATTTTATTCAGGTTCTTCTCAAATAATCCTCTCAATTTATCAAGTTTTCCCTCTGGAGTTTTAGTTTTAATTTCTGTTTTGGATGCCACCCTAGCCATTGTTAATAATTAACCAATGCTGACTCCTTGTGATCACTAGGGGGGAACAATGCCAGAAACAGAGATCTTTACTTCCCTATGCAACGCACACCAGCGTCAACTAAAAACATATGCAAGGCAATTCTATAGCGAGTAGTGATCAAAAGAAGTGTCTTGTAGGCACTACTTGTGAGAGAAACTGTAGGTGAGCCAATCAATAATTCAAAAAGACATCCCTGCTGTGATTTCCCTTACTGGTACCATTTCCTACTGGCAAGAAGAATGTGGAGTCAGGCAATCAGGCCATCTGTAACCAACCTGTAAAACAAAATCAAAAAAATCTGTGCTGTAATTTCCCTCTTGGGTCCCAGCTCCTACTAGTGAGGGGAAACTGGAGTTGGCATCCCTGTTCTCCCACCCCAAACATGAGATGGTGACTTGTAAGATCAGCATCCACTATCTGATTACTCCCTGCAGAACTTCAAGACAGCAAGGTCAAACAGACAGTGAGCCTGAAAAAGGGAGAAGTACTGTATGTCCAGCAGAATAAGAGAAGTCAGGTAAGTGGGATTACTACAAAAATGTAAGGAAAAGCTGGCAGCCAACATTAGCCCCTTACTAGGAAACAGCACTAGTCCTCTATGATAAGGTATAGTATTTGCTGTATGTTACCAGTAGCAATGAACTCCACAAGGAAGCAAACAGTAAATACTAGCCAAAAACTAACTTCTAGCACAAACAGCATGGCAACAAATGCAAACTCAGTCTTTTTGTCCCCAGCATCAAGTGCAGTAGGAAGCCCTGAACAATATGCCTAAGCGGCAACCTTTCATAGCCTCCATGGGCAGAACCCCCCACCCACCCACAGCAAACCACAACAGTTGCCGGTGCTCCAGTCCCCCTCAGGAAGGGAAACAGCAAAAACATTACTGATGGCTCTGGTACCCCCTCAGAAGAGATGTATTAAACACATTACTTGGACATGAAAATCATTACTGCCGACTCAGGGGGTTATTATCACAGTACCAGAATAGATAGGACTGATGTTGTGGATCAGCCCTATGATCAGCTGTTTCTGTATATCGGACGTGACCCAAAGCAGAAATGCCCCAGCTGGAACATATAGCAGACTGTAAGGTAAGTGAGAGGGGATCTGTGAATGGTGTGTGTGTGTGTGTGTGTGTGTGTGTGTGTGTGTGTGTATGTGTGTATGTATACGCGTGTGTGTGTGTGTGTGTGTCTAGAAGCATGTCAGTGTGAGTGTCTATGTGCATGTGGGTATGCATGTGGTCATGAGTGTGTCTGTGTGCTTATGACTGTGTATTAATGTCTGTGTGTGCATGTTGATGAATGTGCATTAATTTGTATGTTTGTATACATGTTGGTTTGTGTGAATTACAGTGTCTGTGTACATGCTTATTTATGTGCATTAGTGAATCTGTGTGTTTGTTGCTGTGTATAAGTGTCTGTGTATGGTCATGTCAGAGTGCATGCAGTAGTGTGTGTGTGTGTGTGTGTGTGTGTGTGTGTGTGTGTGTGTGTGTGTCCACTCACAGCACAGGTTATATCACACATGTGCAATTATACAGCAATTACACTACAGGACAGGTCACCAATACACTTTGGTGGCTCTGTATCCCATCAAGAACATGACCCCCCACACACACATATCAAACCATGATGATGAGCGAGAGAGAGAGAGAGAGAGAGAAACACAGGTATGCTACCTTTCTTAAAGACATACTTGTCATGGGTATTTATGTTTGGTATCAATTATTATTTTCATATGGGGTAACGGATTATGAAAATGGTGTGGTCCTTGTGAGATTAAACTAAGGTTGGTTATGATGGGAACTATATGGCCATATGGTGTACCAGCATTACACCATTACTACAGTTTGAAGCCTTTATATTTTATTTAATGTTTTTCCTTTGTTTTTATTTTATTTTTCTAATTGTTTTTCAGATGCAGATTCATTATCGTCTTCCTTTCTACTAGCCTGCTCATACAGATTTAGCTTCCTTAACTTTTTGTGCTTGCACACTTCATTCAAGGAGACTGAAGCTTTCTCCAATATGAAGAAAAACATTATTTCTTCTTTTATGAAAAATATTTCTTTTTTTATATTAAGTTCTGTGCTAAATGACTGGATGCTAGATATTATTCAAACAATGTACACATTTTCTATATTTCTTCTTTAAATGGTGTGTGCTTCTACTGGCTTCCATAAGCATTTCCATTAGAAATACTGTTACATACAGTAGTGTGATGAAATGATGTAGAAAATGTTTTTCAAACAAATGTATATTTATAAGAATAGATTTATGATCTTTTAGTGATTCGGGGATCTTGTGAATGAGCTTGGTAAACATCTAGTATATACAGTATTTGGATTTGATGCGCACAACCTCCACTTTCATGGTATGTGACTCTAAGCCTTACTCTTAACCTCCCCAGTGCTCTTGGTTTGCCCCTGAAAACTGGCAGTTGTGCCTAGTGGGCATTACCTGCTTACCAAAAAATTAAAAATCTTTTAGCTAACATCAGCTATGTTAACCATTACTCCAGTGCATTAGAGAGGGGTTTTTTTGTATTTATTCTTAAATTAGCACTTCACATTCACTGGTGTGTTTTTTAATTAGCTTTTTATTAAGAATTATGAAAAAGCATAGATGAGTACATTAACAATTATCAGAACAAATATATATTAGTATATCAAATTAATAATTATCAGTGAGCTATTAACTAACAATAAAACAGTAACCAGTTGCTACAAAAACCCTAAGTGGTAATGTAGGATGTCGTGGATAAAATGGAACTAAGAGATTAGGTATAGTTTAGACAATGATTAGATACATAATGTGGTCAATTAAAAAAACAATATTAAGATATACAAAGAAATGGTTCATGAAAATTAGAAATACTAAGGTTCACTAAGGTAGGAGGTAAGGAGCAAAAGGTAGAGCCCATATAACCTCCTGTCATTCAACAATAATAGGATAGCTTATGATTAAAAATCAGCAATTTATTAAGCCTATTCTTAAAAGTGGTTTTGGTTTCACTAATAACCACATCTAAAGGTAACGAGTTCCAAGGCTTGATAATCCTCTGTGAGAAGAAGTGCCCTCACCTTAGAGAGTTAAATCTGGGACATGCAAGCTGTAATGGGTGACCCCTGGTGTCTACAACTAGTTGTTTAAAGTCCAGTCCTATTTCAGACATTAAATATTGATCCTTTACTACATCTCAAGTAAACATTAGGTTACAGCACAGCCTTCTTATCTCAAGTGACATAAGTCCCAGTTCCTCCAACCTATCATGGAAACTTAAGAGTCCTAATATCATGTATATGTTTTATCATTTTTTTCTGCATTTTCTCAATGCATGTGATGTCTCCATTCTTATATGGGCACCAGAGTTGCAATGAGAAATCAAGACATGAGTGAATATACACCCTATATAATGGAAGTAATACTGATTGGTCTATGGACTTGATGTTATGTCTTATGGCCCACCAGATTTTATTGGTTTTATTAATAAGATCCATTATCTGTTTATTAAAAGTGAAGTAATCAGAGATTGTAACCCTGAAGTCTTTCTCATTTTGGGACTTGTTTAATAACTTACCACAAAGGAAATAATCATGTTTTTGGCTATGCAAGCTGAGGTGCATAACATTACACTTATTAATATTAAAACGCAGCTCTCATTTTTCCGCCCATTGGGAAAGCTTGTCAAAATCACCCTGGATTGGAGAGATTTCTTCAAGGTTGTTGCAAGGGCCACCTTTTTTACAATCATCCACATACTTCATTACCCAGCTATCCAGATTGGTGGACAAATCAGCAATGAATATCTGAAAGACTAAAGAGGCAAGTAAGGAGCCTTGTGGAACTCCATTGGGCACAGGCCACCAGTTAGAATTGAGTCCATCGATTGTTACTTGCTGTACATGGTCCATCAGCCAATTAGAAATCCAAGAAATAAGTCTAGGGTGAACATTGAAGATATTCAGTTTTTAACCAGAGCCCAATGAGGCACTGAATCAAAGGCCTTTGTAAAATCCAAAAATAACACATCGCACGGAACTCTACTGTCCAAACTGTGACTAACTGACTCATAAAAGCATAACAAATTCATAACAACAGACCTACCCTTGGAGAACCGTGCTGACTCTTATCTAGATCATTTAGTTCAGACAATACCCTGTCTTTAATTATGCTCTCAATAATCTTACCCAACACTGGGGTAAGACTTATGGGTCTATAGTTATCTAAATCTTTTGTATCTCTTTTTTTAAACAATGGGGTCACATTTATTTAATTTATTTAGTTAGTTTTTGTTGACCGGTAAGTGCACTAGACAAATCCTGCCTATTTTCAGGCACGACAAGGGGGGAGGGGGATACAGATGAATGCCAACTGACCTTGAACCAGGTGAAACTGTTGGTGGTATTTTTAGTAAATGAGGGAAATTTGGCTTGGACACCGGGGAAATTCCCCTTCTCTTTTCGATAAGTGCCATAGGATCTTTAACATCCACCTGAACTACCACCAATCCAGGCAGATGGGACCTCAATTTGACATCTCATCCGAAAGACGGCACCTCAGAAGTGCAGCACCCCTCTCATGCTGCACTAAAGTGTCAGTACTGGGATATTAACCCAAGTGCCAGAAGGGAACTGAACCCACACCCCTCTGATCTCCCAGCCTCAGAGGCGAGTGTGCTACCTACTGAGCCACTGACACTTGATGTATGCCCACTCTTCATACTATAATCAAAAAGCAGTTTAAGAGGAAATACTACATGATTCTTCATGATAGCAATCATATTCCCTGTTATCCCATCCAGGCTAGGCAAATAACTAATTCTTAAATAATTTAGTTTATTATTGATTTCTTCAAAAGTAAATGTAATGTCATTTTATCATTATTATCATTTTATTGATCAACCATAGGCCTTTACAATCTTTACAACAGATAAAAATATTAACAATTTAAATTTTTTAAAGAATATAATACAGTTTTTTTCATGTCCTGATTACTTTTGATAATTTAATTTAATTGATAAATTCATCACTCATAATCCTACTACTCCATCAGCTGTGCCCTCAAAAACTTCCTTGCACCTAGCTGTTCCTGCTACAACCCTTCCTAACTCCCCCCTCTAAGCCCCTGACAAACCCTACCCCTCTTCAGTACCCATGCAATACCCCTGCTGCAGCTCCACCTCCCACCCACCTAAAAACCAGCATTCCTTCCCTTCTCCCGATTCTTTCACTTTAGACCTTCCATTGTTCTCTTACTGTGATTTCTCAATCATCCAAAGTTGTACCAAGGGCCTGTTCCTACCCTATCCTTACACCATTAACCCAACTCTTCCCTCCACTTCTCCACATCCTGAAGGGCTGGGATTCATCCTCTCCTCTATCATCTTCACCCTCTCTTCTGGTCTTCCGAAGCCTATTCCCCCTCACTGCCTACAACCTGCTTCCCTCCTATTGTACTCTACCTCTCGCTGCCACAACCTGCTCCCTTCCTGTTGTGCTTGACCCCTGCCTTGTGCAGGCAGGGTTCTCAGGATACTGGAGGGTTTAGGCCCCAGCAGACCTTTCTCCTACCTCTTCCTTTGCCTCTTCCTTCCATCTCCTTCCACTCCCCCCACTTCTCTGCCTACTGACATACCTACCTCTCACCTTCCCTTCCCTTCCCTTCTCCCCTTACATAGCCCTAGCTATGACAGACCCCTAATCTCTAATGCACTTGTGGTTAACTTGCACTTTTGTTACGGCTGACCCCTAATCTCTACTGCACTTGTAGTTAACTTTCACTTCTGTTATACCTTTGCCAACTTGTTCTGCCTGTGTTTACTCCTCACTAACTTCCCTAGTTCAAACTACAATTCTACTCAGCCATTTTCTAGCTACACAGTTATGTGTCATTTAGTAGATGCCTAAATATTATTTTGTGTTGTTGTAGCTATCTTGTACAAAAGTGTTGGTGTAGTATCTATCTAGTTCAAAACTGTTAGCAATCCACTATTTCATTACTCCTGTACAGTCTGCCCAAATTATTTGAATGTAATCTATTGTAAATTTATATTGTGTGCTAAATCTCTGTGAACTATCCTCATGTTCCCCTACCCCACCCCAGGCTGCACCGGGAGACGAGCAACTTGTTGCTCAGCATGCCTCCCTGGTGAAACATATCAATAAATAAATAAATAAATTTACAACAGTATCTTCTGTGAATATCCAGCAAAAATGACAGTGGAAAAAAATATCTTCCTAACCATGCCTGAATAAACTATTCATTAAAATAAAACTATTACAATATTTCAAAAAGCCTCCAGTTGAGTTAAATCACAGTTTTATAGTTCCTAAACAGTCCAGGAGTCTATCCAACATGAACATATCCTTAGTATTATATAAAAATGTTATAATTTGGTCTGGAGGGAGACTGAGTTCTGCAAGTATCGAGCCCAACCAAGTCTTTCTCTTCTTAGACTACTATGGACAAATTAGTATAATATGTTTGAGGTCATCATCCAGATTCATTCCACATTTGTAATAAGGATTCAAGACACCTAAATATTTTTGTTTAAACAAAATATAATTGGAATTGTATAGTTCCATCCTGAACCTATAATTCTTCTTGCAACAGGATCTGAAAAAAAATGTTAGGTAAGGTTCAGTAAAATGGTCAATTTTAAATTGTTTATACCATTGATCATTTTTAAGGGTTGCTATCTGTGAAAAATCTTCCTTTATTGCTGTATCCCTGTTCCAATTTTTAATCTGGAAGATGGTCTCAGCAAGTGGCCTGATATATATTGTGTATAAAACATGACCCAATCCTAGTGGGAAAATGATTTCTTTAATATTTTTAATCATAGGAAATACAAACCCCTGTCTAGAATATTCAATTTCATCTTCCAAACATTGTCTAGAAAGGCAATTTTCTGGCAAAAGGAAACATTTTAACAGGAAAGCTAATTTGTTTTCCAAGATATGGGTGCACATCTAAAAAATGGCCTAATTCAAGTCTTAGAACTTCCACTGGTACAGATTGGGGCACTGACAAAATATAATGATAGGTTTTATTAAGTAGGACTTTGAGATTTTTTAAATTAGTGGAAGACCATATTTCAGCCACGTATAATATATTTTTTTGATTTTTGCATTTATAATTCTAAGTATGTCACTTATTGAACCTTTACCTAATCGAGCATTAAATCTTTTAAAAGCATGAAAGGCCATTTGGAATTTAGTCTCCATCAACTGGATATGATTTTTCCAGATGAAGTTTTCAGAAAATCTTACCCCGAGATAATCATATTTCTCAATACCTATCTTCTATTTATTAATAAATAAAGTCGGGGTCCTTCTTTTTATTTTTCCAAAAACCACCATTTTTGATTTGTTTGTATTAATGGTTAATTTATTTTCTATACGTATTTTAAAAAAGTACACCACTTTTTTGGTAATCCCAGAGTAATGTAATTTGAAGGTGAAGTATCATTAACCTCCGGCATTGAGTTATGTTTGATAAAGGCTCTACTAAAATGTTCATTTAACTTATTGGCCATTTCATTAGGTGAGCTAATAATATCATTATTTATGGTAAGGGGACAACCCTACAATGAGGCCTTTTGAGTGAGTTAATATAGCTTTAAAACAAAATTTGCTATTTTTGTTTTGTCACTTGTGATGCTAATGTCTTTTCTGTGTTAATCTTTGTTTTTTTTTAATTTCACATTTACATTGTTTTTGAGCTTCCTTAAATACATCCCATCTCGCAGTGCTCTTGTGTAATAAATATTTTTGGCATAGCCATTTCTTTCTGATAATCATTTTAATAAATTTTTCTTGATAACCATTTTGGTCTTACCCTAATGTTTCTGTATTTCTTAATCTTTGGGGTATATTTATTTTCAAAGTCCAGAACTGCAGTCTTTAATTTAGTCCACATAATGTTGACTGAGCGGATGCTAAACAACTCATTATAATCTAGCTCTGATAGGGCTTCCTTGATTTTAATTAAATTAACTTTCTTTATAAACAAAAATTCCAACAACATTGCAAGATCTAGTACGACCCACTCCTAACTCAAATTTAACTATATTGTGGTCACTATTACCTGGTGAGGCTTTAACTATACAGTTATTAATTTTGACTTTTTCAGTACCTAAGACAATGTCCAAGATATTCTGATTACGGGTAGGAGCAGTTTTCAGTTTCAGTTTAGTGTTTATTGTTCAATCATTTTAAAATGATTATTGCAAGTTCACAAAAGATAAAAAAATATCATATGTTACAAGAATAAAAATTACATAAATACTATAAATAAAACATAAATACCATCATCATTGAAAAATCACTGAATCTTAATCTTATTCGATCTAATTTTCCTAGTAAGTATTAAATATTTCCCAACACCTTGTATAATATAAAACTTTTTAGCAGTCAGGAGTATTGTCACCAAGTTATTTTCCTCAGAAGTGTCCACAGATTTAAGAATGGGATCCAGCCATTTTTGTCTAATCTTGTTATACCATGGGCACTTTAAAAATACATGCACAAAATCTTCTTTTTCACTTAAATGACAGAAATATAGCTTGTCTTTTGGGTCTTGTGATTTCATGTAAAGAGCCTTCCTAGGATTAGACTCAGATAATTCTAGTCTGAAATGAGTATATGTTTTATGAATATGTGGGTCTTCCAATATGTCTAAGTAATACCTTAATCCATGGTTGTTGTCATTTTGAGTATACAATTTAGCATAATTAGATGCATCTATAGATACAAAGTCTAGTTCGTTATGATATTTGATAATTTTATTTTTGATGTAAGGCCTGTATTAGTTGCCAGTTGTGATTCCTATCTTTTCATATCCCGTTAGAACATCTTGTATGTATTTTTCCAATATCCTTTTGAGGTATAAGAACTATGGTGATTCCTTAGAGCTTCTTCTTTCCCAATCATTTTTTTTCTAGATAACATTGTTTTACCCAGCGGTCATCGGGTAATTTCAACAATCTTGTCCAGAAGTTAATGATTCTGATGTCTGCAAGAGCCTGAAGTTTGGGCAATCCTAGCTCAGCTCTTATAAAACATGCTGGGGTAGTTTTTTGACAACCTACTGCACTTCTTAGAAGATGGATTGCTGGCTTTTCCAGCTGTTCAGTAGTGTTATTACCCCAGATCTCTATGCCATATAATGATTATGTATTAATCTTGACTTGTATTGATTGCACCAGAGGTCTTATAGTAAATCCCCCATACAGGCAATTAAATTTAGCTAAAGCATTTGCTGTACTTTTCATCTTTGTTATTATATATTCAAAATGAGTTTTCCAAGAACCATTATTTGTCAGAATTATACCTAAATATGTATATCTATTTACTGTTTCCAATTTGTTAGATTTTATCCATCATAAATACTTCATCATCCTAGCTCCTATTACCATTACTTTTGATTTTTCCACGTTTAATTTGTTTTGTAATCCAGCCACAGAAAATGAGCATAGAACCAGGTCATCTGCATATACTGTTGAAGCATATGGAATGTTATTTATTTTGGAGGAATCAGTTTTTGATTCTTGTAAGCCTGTAAGTACTTTATTTAGATAAATACAAAACAATATGGGTGCTAGCATACATCCTTGTCTCTCACCCTTATTGGTATTAATTGGGGGAGACAATGCATTCCTAGCTCTTTTTTTTACCCATGTTTCTGAGTATAAGTTTCTAATTCCATTAACCAATACAGGTGATATCCCCAATTTAACATCACATCCCATAATATGCTTCTATTTACAATGTTGAATGCTGAGCTATTGTCTATAAATGCTAAAAACAGCTTTTGTTTTCTAATTTTGATATATTTCTCTATTAAATGTAAAAGTATAAAACAGTTATCAATGGTAGAGAGTTCTTCATGGAACCCAGGTTGAGATGGTGCAAGACCACCCATGGCATCTACAGTAGTTCTCTAGGGTAGGAGCAAGTACATACTGATACATATTGAACTCATCACAAATGGTAAGGAACTGCTTGCTTAGGGAAGTTGTAGCTGTTTTATGAACCCAGTCATATGTTAAGATCTCCCATGAAATTAACCTCCCCAAATCAGCAGCAGCCTCAATCTCATCTAAGATTTCTAATGTAGTATTAGAAAGGGAATCTGGTGGACAATAACATAACTCAAGAGTGAGGTTGTCAGAATTATGAATAACTATATTTATCTATAAGAACTCAGTCAGTGATGATGTTCTAATTTCATGAGTTATGTCACTAGGGTGAAAAACAGTATCAATATAAAAGCACGCCCACCACCCTTTCTTGTACCCTTTTTTGCATTCCTAAAAGTAGTGAACAATTCATAGCCCTGAATTGTTCTGCCCCAAGTTTCAGTGCTAGTCCACAAAGTTTCTGTTATTGCAATAATATCAGGTTTATGAAGGTCACAAATGACTACAAGCTTGTCAAATTTGTTGTTGAGGCTTTGTGCATTCAGTAACAGTCCCTTGATGTTATCACCCCTTTCTTGTTAATAGATCACCTTGACATACTTTGGGAGCCTGTCTGAGGAGCTGGCCAGGATAGACTACAAACTCCCCCTCCCCTGCAGCTTGTTTAAATCTGTGTTATTGAGTGCTGATTGGAAGTAAGTAGTTTTAGGACTTCTGGTGATGTCATGCAACTAGCCAGCCACTAGTTGCAACAGCTCCCCAAGGGATCCCACATCAAAGCCTACAGTTACAGCCAAAACATTGAAATCCATCTATAAATTACTCCAAAAGGCAAGTAAATGGTAAACAGAAGGGGTCTAACCAAAAACACACCTGGAGATCCAATAGATGGAGGATTATCAGACAGAGATTCTGGCAGCGAGGGATCATTGGCCTCTCGCTCCTCCAGGCATGGCCGAGCCAAGGCTGAAAACACCAATATGACTGTCCTGCAAAGACAAATGGACAGAATGTTAGAAGAAATCAAAGACTTCAGAAAAGAAATGCGGTCTATAACAACAGCCTTAACAACCGATGTGGACAAGTTAGAGCACAGACAAGACACTGTGGAGGGGCAGCTCACTGAAACAGACCACCACATGGGCTTCATGGAGAGGGCCATCCTACAACTCCATCATACAGTTGCCTCCCTTCAGGAATGAGCTGAGGATGCCAAGAGCCAAAACCAAAGAAATAATATCCAGCTGTCAGGCATTCCGGAGGGAGTGGAAAGTATAAATATTAACACTTTCCTACAATCTTTGTTCCGAACAGCAGTAACCCTCCCAGACAATACCACCCTAGAAATTGATAGGGCACACAGAACATTGGGCCCAAGACCAGCCCTGGAAGCTCATCCATGCGCAATTCTGGTGCCCATGCTGCGCTACCAGGAAAAAGAGATGCTACTACACACAGCCTGAAAAAAGGGGGAAGTCACATACAAATCAAATAGATTATACTTTAAAATTGACTATGCCCCAGAGATTATGGCCAAGCACTGGACATATATCCCCCTAATGCGAGCCCTAAAACAGGCAAAGCTGAAATTCTGCATGCCCTACCCTACCAGGATGGTTATTTTCTTTCTGGATGGCAGCATGTCCTTCTCCTCAGTGGCAAAGGCATCTGAAGAACTGAAACACTGGTGCATCGAGATACTGCAGAGGCCTCCAATTTCCAAACCCACCTTGACTGGGAAGCTATTACAGAGGATTTAGAATGACGGTCAGAGAGAAGTCAGGCATCGCAAAAGATCAGACACCCTAGAGCACATCGTAGAGTCCCTGAGAAGTCAGCAGCTACCTGTTACACCTGCCAGCCTGGAGCGGCCTAACAATTGATGAAGAAGCCCTGGTGCTCTAGTTTGAAATTCCCTGTATTTTGCCTTGTTGTTTGCACCCTCTGGTGGTCTGTTCCTCATGACACAGCAGCAGCATGAAGAGACACAACTACACAGACATCATGAACCTTTGGACACTGACCAGGAACTTGGATCATGCAGTCAGGAGGAGATGAAGCAAAGGGGGGAACTTGGAACCAGATGATTTTTATTGGCTCTTCCCAAGGGCAAACAACTTGGCATCCAGTGGACATTTCCATCAGATAAGCACATTTTAGAATTGCTTGTCTTTGGGGGGAGGGGGAGTGGCGATAATTATGTAAAGTAATACTAGAAACCAACAATTGAAGCAGGGTGTGCTTAGTGGGGGGGCAGTTACCTCTCTGGATTGTGTTCACATCCCTGATGTGCCTCATAGGGAGTTGTTAGGGGTCTCTCACCCCTTCTCTCATTAATGGGGGTGGGGGGGACTATGCAGATTACCAACCAGCTGCCAACCAGTAAATACTACAGCATGTAGATGCTCATGAGAGTGATAGTAAAAGGAGGTGGGGGAGAAGGAAGGGATGTTGGGCAGCTTAAGGAAGGTTACTAGGGAGTGAGAAGCAACAACCGCAGAGATAATTGGGATAGCATACATAAAACAACCCTAGCTGGGGGGGGAAGGGGAAAGGAGGGGGAACGGGGAGGAGGGGGGGAGCAATCAGATAAATGTAAGGCTTTACCACATACTTGGTTCTTTGTGTACACTGCTCTCTCATAGGTAGTTGGTGGAGACAGGAGGCCACATGGTGGCAGATAGGGGGGAGGACTACCCCAAGACAATCCAATCAGTAAGTACCAGAGGCTAGACAAGGACCCAAGCTGTCATGGGAAGGGGACTATACCCAACAGTCAAATATATAAAATAGCACAGAATAAGACAGGGATCATAACCCCAAGGTGGGGGGACAGGGAAGGCAGGGAAACTATAGAAATTGTTGGAATATGTATCGGGGCAGAAAGCGGGACACACAAAGCCACCCAAGTAGTGGCTACTGGGATAGTCTGGAAAATGTTACAAGAAATGTATTAAGAATTAATGCTATGATTGAATTGCTTGTTCTAGAACACTCAAGCAGGTGGCAGAAAGACCCTCCCTTATGAGTAGCATGAAGTGATGATGGCCTGACTCCAGAGGGACATTCTCCTGCAGTTTGTGTGAAAGAAGAGGCTTGCAGGGAGACAAGCATATTCCTCACTCAGGTAAAGATTTTCATGTCAGCCTATATTTTAGGAGGGGGGAGTCAGGGACTCTCTGACAATCAGTTCAGGCCACAGGCCATTCTAGAGATACACCCCACCAGGGGAGCACCCGCCACTATCCTCTCTCCTTGGTCCAAGGAGAAGCAGACAAAGCCCATCCATGGTTGGAGGACTCAGGATCTCTAGAGGTAGCCACACATGAGAAGAGCAGAGAGGCATGGCTGATATGGAACCCCACCTTCTGAAATCCCCCCCCCCCACTGTCGATCTGTAATTGATGAAACAGGGTGCAATGGACGGGTCTCGGTGTGGGGGGTGGCAAGAATGACCTGTACTTGAAGGCAACTGGATATAGGGGGAAAGGAGAATGAGCTCGTGAATATCCAGTTGTAAGACAAAGAGAGAGATCAGCCTGGAAGGACCCTGATTGACCCAACTGGGCCAATTAAGGGATAGGGCTACATACAATAACCTCCATTAAAACAAACCATAAGGAAACCCCATAAAAACAACCACTTCAGAGTGGATCCTGGTGGGGAGCTTGAGACCAGGATCTTATTCTATAGATTATAGGCACATTGTTTGCCTAGAGAGGGCGCTCAGCAGAGGATTACCTTCTAAACAAGGCACAGCCTTGTCGGCAGGAACAGAGAGGTTCCAGCCACAATGGAAGAACAAGTTAATTTATTCAAATTCTTGGGTAACCACGTTAGACCCCAACTTATCAAGTTAATAGCAGTCATTTTTGTTGGACTGCTCAGTTTGGCTCCTTTAGACTTAAGTTACCAGTTATTCACATAAAGTCTGCAACAGAGGAAGTGTTTAGTATGTGAAGTTATGTTGTTTTGTTTAGTCTGTCATAATAACAGTCAGTATACTCTTTATGATGTACAGAGTTTGGTGTGGGGGTGGGGGAGCAAGGGAATCATCATATAGCAGTACTGCACTACATGGTACAGAATAAGCCCCTGGTAACTTACGGCTGACACAACGCTACAGCTTCTGTCACTAAATGTTAATGGACTCTCCTCGCCAATTAAAAGATCTAGAATAATGACATAAATAGAAACATAGAAACATAGAATTTGATGGCAGATACGGCCCACTTGGCCCACCCAGTCTGTCCATTTCCCTACCTAATGGAAAAGCTGCAGATCCTAGTTAACCAGCAGCCTACTTCTTTCTACCCCCACCCCCTAGAATTGCTTTATGGCTGTCCCATGCATGCTTGAATTCAACCACTGTTTTTGACTCCACAACCTCCTCCAGAAGGCCGCTCCATGCATCCACAACCCTCTCTGTGAAAAATACTTACATTGCCTCTGAGTCGCCTTCCCCATCTTCAAATTGAGCCCCTTGTTCTTGCATACCTCTTTTTGAAAGATGCTACTCTCTTGGACTTTGTTGATTCTCTTGAGGTACTTGAATGTTTCTATCATGTCCCCCTCTCCTCCTTTCCTCGAGGCTATACATATTAAGCTCCTTTAGTCTCTCTTCATATGTCTTCCGTGCAGACCCTGCACCATTTTAGTTGCCCTCCTCTGGACAGCTTCCATCTTGTCTATGTCCTTGCGGAGATTGGGTCTCCAGAACTGCACACAGTACTCCAGATGGGGTCTCACCAGCTGTCTGTACAGAGGGATAACAACTTCCTGTTTTCTACTGGTGATGCCTCTCCCTGTGCATCCCAGTATCCCCCCAGCCCTCCTTACTGTCCTCTCACATTGCTTGCCCACCTTTAAGTCATCTGATATGACTACCCCCAGGTCCCTTTCCATTTTTGTTGTTGTTAGTATTTCACCCCCATTGTGTACTCTTCCTGGTTTTTGTTTCCCAGGTGCATTACCTTGCACTTCTTAGCATTAAATCTAAGCTGCCATACATTTGACCATTCCTCTAACCTTGCCAAGTCCCTTCTCATCCTTTCCACCCCACCTTGTGCATCAACTCTGTTGCAGATCTTTGTGTCATCTGCAAAGAGACATACTTTTCCTTCCAGTCCTCTGCAATGTCGCTGTAAAGACATTGAAGAGGACCGTCCTAATACTGAACCTCCGTGCACCCCACTAGTAACCCCCTTTCTTCAGAGTGACTCCGCTTACTATTACTCTCTGTGTCCTATTCTCCAGCCAATTATTTTCCCAGGCTATCATCTTGGGACCCACTCCCAGGCTGGCTAACTTGTATATAATTTTTGTGTGGGACTGAGTCAAATGCCTTGCTAAAGTCTAGGTAGGCCATGTCCACAGCCCTCCTGATCTACTACTTTGGTCACCCAGTCAAAGAAATCTATTAGATTCGTCTGGCATGACCTTCCTGCTGTGAATCCATGCTGCCTTGGGTCCTGTGCCCTCTGGCCTCTAGGTACTCGACAGTTCTTTCCTTCAGAAGTGATTCCATCATTTTCCTATCACTGAGGTTAAACTAACTGGTCTGTAGTTTCCCGCTTCTGCCCTGCTCCCACTTTTGTGAAGGGAATCACATCTGCCCTCCTCCAGTCCTCAGGTACCACCCCATCCTCCCATGATTTGTTAAAGAGGGTAGTCAGTGGTGTCACTAGTTCTACCCTTAGTTTTTAGAATTCTGGGATGAATCCCATCAGGCCTTATTGCTTTGTCCACCTTCAGTTTTAAGAGTTCTTTCAGAACCCTTTCTTCTGTAAATGGGCTGGTATCAACTTCTGTATCCAGAGTGTTTCTATTGTTTGTTTTAGGTACCTCCCCCTCTTCATTTGTAAATACTGAGCAAAAATATTTCTTTAGTATCTCTGCCTTTTCACAGTCACCCTCTGCCCACCCCCACTCCCCTTTATTAAGCCTCACTATCCCTCCCTTAGTCTTCCTTCGCTCCCTGATGTACCTAAAAAAGGTTTTATCCCCCTTCTTAACTGAGTTGGCTATCTTTTCCTCAGTTCGGGCCTTTGTTGTTCTGACTGTCTTCCCAGCTTCCTTTTGCTTTAACTGATACCTCAGGAAGACTAGAGCCGATATAATATTCTTACAAGAGACACACATGTCAAAGCTAGAACACGGAAAGTTAAAGAGATTCGGCATGGGGCAGGTGTATGCCTCATCAGAGAAGAATGGTAGGAAGACAGGGGTGGCAGTGCTTAAGCCCAGGCATACTCAATTTGTGGCACAAGATACGTGGGTGGACCCTGAGGTAAGACTGGTAGTATTAACAATAGAAAGGTGACCCTGTCTAACACCTATTTTTCTGCAGGCTTAGATACTCCACAATTGAAGTCCCTACTTGACAAAGTAGTGCAGCTGTCCCAGGGGACACTGATGCTGGCAGGAGACTTCAGTAACATGCCAGACCCTGGTCAGGACTCTTCAAATCCAAGACCCCCAAGACAAACCTCAGCACAGAAATTCTTTGGACGATTTGTCAGGGAAGTGGGCTGGGTGAACACGTGGAGGCACACACACCCAGGGTCAAGGAATTACACACATTACTCGGCGGCACTCCAGACCTATTCCAGAATAGATCACTGCTTCACTCAGATGGAACAATTGCAGCGGCTGATGGGGTCCCACTTAGGGAACATAATTCATTCAGATCATGCCCCTGTGATTACCAAATGGGCCCTGGGACTCCAAAAATACAACACGTTCTGGAGACTAAACCCCTACCATTTAAAATCATAATCCTTTAAAGACTTCCTGTCAGACTAGCTGGAGGAAATAAAACAAACTAACCCCCTTGAAGACACGAGCACAGGGATTCACTGGGACACATTGAAAACAGTTCTCTGCGGACATATTATACAGCATATGGAAAAACAGGCATGAATACGGAAGGAAAAACAGAGGGACCTGGAGGACACAGTGCATTTTTTACAAATGGCACACAAACAGGGAGACGACTCAATTCTGCCACAACTCCAAAAAACTGTAACAGAATTAGATAACCTTATAAAACAAAATACAGAAATAGCCCTTACATACTTACAGCAGAGATACTATGAGGTAGGCCCTAGAGCCACCTGCCTACTGGCATACCTGGGGCCTAAACAGCAAAAAAGCTTGAAAATAACTACCTTACTACACCCCACTGAGGGGACATCACAGAGGGATTCCGCATGTATTACTCTAAACTTTATACCCCAGAATCATTCCCTCCTCAAAAAGATATAAATGAATACCTGAGGATGCTTACACTTCCCAGATTAATGCAAGAGCAGAGTGAGCAGCTGACACTACCCATCACAATGATGGAAGTGGCAGTAGCCCTGACAAGTGCCAAGACAATTAAATCCCCGGGACCAGACAGGCATGTGGCAGGGTTTTATAAAACTATGCAACCACAGCTCCTCCCCAACCTGGTCCAAGTATTCAACGCGGTCCTGGAAGGAGAAACTGTCTCCCCATCATGGTCATATGCCTCAGTATCAGTCCTCTTAAAGCCCGGAAAAAAACTACAACATAGTAGCTCATACCACCCCATCTCAGTCCTTAATGTAGACTATAAAGTATTTATGGGGATCCTAATGCATAGATTAGACACCTTCCTCCCACTTCTCATAGGAATAGGCCAAACTGGATTTGTACAATCCAGAACAACCACCGATAGTATTAAATGGGCATGGTATGTCATCCACAACCTAGAGTCCAGTAAAACATCAGCAGCGATACTTAGTCTGGATGCCAAAAAGGCATTTGACAGGGTGTACTGGCCATTTTTGTACTCTGTCATGGCTTAGATGGGCCTACCAGGGGCATTTAATCAAATTATATGCAACATTTACCACTCCCCGAGAGCATGCATCAATGTCAGTGAACACCACTCACAATATTTTTCATTGCAGAGAGGAACATGCCAGTGCTGCCCTCTCGCCCCCATAGTGTTCACCATGTGTATGGAACCCCTGGCTCAAAAGGTTAGGGAATCCCGAGATACTGAAGGGTTAAGACTAGGAGGCACAGTGAACACCGCATAGCGTTATAAGTGGATGATGTCCCCCTCCTTCTAAAGAACCCAGAAATCACCCTTCGAGCTACTAAACAGATATTAGAGGAATTCAAAGGAATATCAGGATATTGCCTCAATAAGACAAAAACCGAGCCCCTGACCTTTAATTGCAATCCCTCCATAAAAATTAAACGACTCTTCCCATGTTGCCGGGAGCTGGATAAGATAAAATACCTGGGGGTCCATTTGGCCTGAAGCACTAATCAGGCATGTGGAAATAATTATACCCCTTTCACAACACAATTGAATACAGATCTAGCACACTGGAACACACTTCCATTAAGCTTAACCAGGCAAATAGAACTAATAAGAACGGTGACACTACCAAGAGCTCTATACCTCTTCCAAAACATCCCAATCCCACTAACACAAACTACTTTCAAGGATGGAATAAGGCCATATCAAGATTTATCTGGGCTGAATAAAAACCCAGGGTGAAGTTTAAGACACTCTGCCTCCCAGAGGCATTAGGAGGCCTTGCATTGCCCAACCTCCAACACTATTACTGGACAGCAATGCTTACACACATTATAGCATGACAAAACAAGGTACAACACTCACATTGGCTAGACATTCAGCAGTCACTGCTCGCAGACTGTGAATACTACCAAGGCCTTATACCAAACATCAACTCTTAAAACTGGTACGGTAGCCGATCACCCCTGGCTTCGAAGTTACGTAACAGTCTGGTCAACAGTGAAAAAGGCATTACACCTCATCCCCTATCTGCCCCTCATAAGTCCCATGGCTCACCTCACAGATTTCCACCCAGTTTCCATGGACCACAAATTTAAGGAATGGGAATTACATTCATTGCAATATCTCCACCAACTGGGCATGGGAGAGATCTTTAAGACCATCGAAGAGGTACGGGAGCAATTTGGACTTCCACAACATAATTTTTACAGGTATCTACAAATCTGCCATAACTATAACTCCCATCCCAGGGGAGTCCAGGCTGTTCATCCCCCAATCATTACATCCCTCTATAATATGATGCTCCACCCAGGTGAGGGACACTTGATATCCAACCTTTACCAGCCCCCATGGCCACTTTGGCCTGCCATACAGACACTATCACGAAAGTGTGGCAGGAGGAACTGGGGTTTGAGATTGATGGGGATAGCTGGACCATAGCATGCCAGAACTCAGCCAGGGTAACCAGCTCCCACCAATGGAGGGAATACGCCTGGAAGTAGCTGGTGCATTACTTTCATACCCCAGCAATAACTAAACACTATAACCTTCGGGGCAAGCCAAGTACTGGTGCCACTGCGGGGAGGAGGTGTCACACCACACACATGTGATGTGGTCATGCCCTGTTATACAGGGCTTCTTGAAGCAAGTACAGGGGGAGCTTGGGGAGATACTGGGTGAGGGACTAGAACTTACATATAGATTATACATCCTCTTACAATACCCTA
Organism: Neoceratodus forsteri; assembly: GCA_016271365.2. Lineage (NCBI taxonomy): Eukaryota > Metazoa > Chordata > Ceratodontiformes > Ceratodontidae > Neoceratodus > Neoceratodus forsteri. The sequence goes on along the minus strand of CM057456.1, from coordinate 1,759,741,699 downwards.
GAGGTTTTAGAGACCCCAACACTAGATACCTCCTGGGAGTACTAATCACAGGAGCCAAAAAAATGATCACCAAGGCCTGGCTTACCTCCAGATTTCCCACTCTGCAGGAATGGAGGGCGGTAGTGAACCAGATTTACCACATGGAAATAATTACTCACAACAGAAATGATCAAAGAGAAAAATGCACCTCTAGATGGACCAGATGGATATTACACATGATGCTTAAAGACGCTTCCTTTATACCTTGAGCCCTGCGTGCAGTAGGTCAATTAGGTGAGAAAGTGAATCAAAGGACAAGGAATATGAGAAAATAGTGTATCAGAGGTGACGATAATTGTGAGTCACAGGGGAGAAGGATACAGTACAGCCTGGAAAGATAGTAGTGACATAGCATGAAGTGCAGCAACTACACAGATATGGACTGAGGATGGTCCTCTGCCTGGGGGCCAGCCCCCCCCCCCGCACTATGGTGGGGATACCTTCGGCTAAGTGAATACCGCAATATAAGCTCCCATGGGTTCTCTTTCTCCCTACGTGACACAGCTGACCCAACCTCTTATTCACTGACTTAAAATGAGGTTGGACCTGGAATTAACAGTACCATAATACCTGGGGAGACATACAGAACTAATGTGGAACTGAATGCTGAGGGCCCCTGCCGGGCACTGAACCACTATATGTAAACATGTTTCTGTTAACAGGAATGAGAATATTGTATGGAATGTATTGAATGTCCGTATAAAAACTTTTGTTTTCAATAAAAAATATATTTTAAAAAAAGGGAGTAAGTAGTTTCTTTGCTCCCACTTTATTTAAGTGCAAGCCATTCTTAGAAAACAAGGACTTATTATTAATACACAGATGGGCATAAGACGTGAATTGTACTGGTATAATTTAGACAAGTTGCTATATTTTCACAAAGACCTTTGGCTTATTCAAGATATTATAACTGAACTTTTCATTTGAAGAATATGTACCCATGTAAGACCACCATTTCTCTAATAAGGTGTTAGACTCCATCTTCCAAAATCTGGGAATTATTTTTTGAGACTTAATGCACACAGTTGTAGCCATGACTTCTGATGCATTTCTATTAATAGAACTTTCGAATAACTTATTAAGATCCAAAATTCTGGATCTAGTGGAAGTGACAGTTTGTTCTCTCATGTCGGAACATTTTTCTCAGACGATAGCGATCATTGTATAATCACCACCATTAGATCCATGCACAACCCACAGTTTGTGGCAAAGTTCTCTATCAAGAGGTACAAACGCAACTTTGATTTGTTTGCTTATGTCCATGACTTGAAACATTAACCGCGATGGCAGGAATTCTTCCTAGCCAAAATGGTCAACAGGACATATACTATTTTTTACGATATTTTAAGTGAGACTTTAAATAAGCATGCACCCTTGGTTAAGGTGTGGGTCAGGAGCAGCACCTGCCATTGGTTCTCACATGAGCGCAAAGTTTCCCTGTTAGAAAGGGATACTTTATGGAAAAAAGCCAGAAGAAGCAAGAACGACTCGGATTGGTGTCTTTTTAAGAGAGCACGTAACAAGTGCACCAAGTTGGTCAGAGCAGCCAAGGCCGCCTACTATCGTTTGAAGCTAGCCTCTGCCACAAGAAATCCTTCAGACCTCTGAAAAACATTAAGATACATGTCTGGACATACACCTGGTAATTCCATTCCAGCAAAAATTAAGTCTGGTGGCAGCGTTATCGCTAACCGATCGGAGGTATTAGAAGCCCTCAATAACCATTTCTCAATGGCAGGGCTAGCATTTGATACTTCTCCTGCCAATGACCTCTGCACAGCCCAGAGCCCACCAACCCATGAGTCCCCTCTACTGAGGAGGCCTTCTCCCTCCTGCCTGTCTCTCTAAAAGAGGTGGAAGACCTACTGCTGCAACTGGACACCAGGAAGGGAGCTGGCTCTGACTTCATAGAGCCATACTATCTGAAATGTGCCTACCATGTGCTTGAAGTGCCAATCACCCACCTATTCAACATGTCACTTTCCCAGGGTAGCCTCCCCCCTCAATGGAAAATAGCCCATGTCATCCCTCTATTAAAAGAAGGTGACCCCTGCAATGTAAATAATTACAGACCAATCTCCCTCCTCCCCATTCTGTCTAAATTACTAGAAAAAATAGTGTGTGGCCAGCTAGGGGTATACTTAGAATCCAGAAGCCTATTAAACCCGGTTCAGTCTGGATTCAGAGCAAAGCACAGCACCATAACAGCCCTAGCTAAGGTGACCAATGACTGGCTCCTAGACCTTGACAACAAGAAGCATGTGTGTGCAGTTTTCTTGGATCTTAGTAAGGCATTCGACACAGTCGTTCACAGCCTGCTTCTTTCCTTCCTAAGCACCTTAGGCCTGGACCATAAATCTATGTGCTGGTTTTCAGACTACCTCAGAGAACAGAAACAGCAGGTTAAAGCTGAAGGTGATCTTTCTTCATTAAAACCTATGCTGAGGGGTGTGCCACAGGGCTCTATCCTTGGTCCCCTCCTCTTTGCAGTCTACATTAACAACATCGATGACCCCATCAAAGAAGCCAACATCCACTTATTCACGGATGACACTGTACTGTACTTCAGTCGTCCCATGTGGGAAGCAGCCTGCGAAGACCTCCAAGCTGAATTTAACCTTCTACAATACCAGCTTATAAACAAAAAGCTTTTGCTCAATGCGAAAAAGACAAAAGCCATGCTCTTCTCCCCCTCCTTGCATGCGGCAATTCCTGCTGGGGGGGAGCTATCCCACAAATTACCACTGTTCTTGGAGAAACACTAGAGTATGTAGCTAAATTCAAATATCTAGGAGTTTGGCTTGATCACAAACTTTCCTTCGCCGACTATCTCAAAGAACTACAGAAGAAACTAAGGCAAAGATTAGGACTATTCTACAGTATTAACCACCTGCTCACAAAGGAGGCCAAGATTCAACTGGTTCAAGCTACCTTCCTATCTTTAATAGATTATGCGGACCTGCTCTACAGCCACTGCAATGCCTTTGCACTGGATAAGTTAGACATCCTCTACCACAGAGCTATCAGGTTCATTACTGGCCTTCCACTTTCCACACACCACTGCTGCCTCTACTCATCGTTAGGCTGGACTTCCCTTCACTATAGAAGGAATAGAAATGCCACCCTATGGGCCTTCAGAGTAGTGACCAACAAGCTCCCCTCATATGTCTCAGATTGTATTCCCCAGAGTGTGTTTGGCACCTACGCTCTAAGGAGCTATTCCCTAATTGCCCTCCAAGTTCCAAGGGTCAAAACTCATTTCGGCAAAGCTGCTCTAAGCTTCTCTTTACCCACATTGTGGAATGGTTTACAAAGGAACTTGAAGCTGAGCTGCCCTGTTAGCCTGACTATCTTCAAGGTGCTCTATGATCGCTACATGAAAGCACCTTGCAAATGTTTTCCTCACCACTAGCCCACTAATTCCACAACTCCCCCTTTCCATCCTGACACTCGTCATGTTTCTACCCCTGGCTCTCACTCTTTCCCTATTAACTCTTCCTGCTGCACCCACCCTTCCCTGTCCACTCCAGACTGGCTAAAGTCCCACCCCATCCATAGAAGTGTCCCAATTATCTATCCCTCCTCCGTTATTATCATAATAAACAAGTACACAACAGCCATCTTCACTTTTTGTGGTTTTAGCTCAATTTTTCCCCCAGTCATTGGTAATATATCCCTCCTTTTCTTTACCTCTCTAACCTGCCACCCCATACATGACCTCTTTCCCCTGTATGTGTAGTTGCCGGCTGCCTCACTTAAAAGATCTCTGCTTATAACCCCTGTATGCCTATGGTTGATTGTACATCTGCTGACTTCTTCAATTGTAAAATAATGCTGTTTTTTTTATTTATTTCAACCTTGTACTGTACTGTATACACTGTACATACTTTTTCTTCCTTGTATATTATTGCTTTTTGTATAATTGCTTCTGTACTGTACTTTGATGTATGCATGACTAGGTCCACCTTGCAAATGAGCCTTGCTCAATGGTGCCCACCTGGATAAATAAAGATTTTGATTGATTGTAATTGTCATGCATAAGTCTCACACTTTCTCCCATGTATTAAGGATTTTTGGGCAAAAGCATAATGGATGAGATAAGAATGCATGCAAATGGTTGCACCTTCAACAGGGGCCATAATGTAAATGTCACATTAATTCTTTCTTTTCTGGGCTTAAGTAATAGTAATGTAATATTTAAAATTGAGTTAATTTCCCTTGGATATCTTTACTGGCTTGAAATGCCTTAATCCAAAGTTCCCTCCATGTTTCATTACATACAGTTGTATTAAGATCTGACTCCAAATGAGATTTTACATCTGATGTAAGAGGTCAGCAGGTTCAGAAATATATTCATATACTAAACAGGCCCTTTCTTTAGAGATACAATAAAAAAACTGGTCCCAGTTTTATCCAATGTGATGCTGTTATGTACGGTAAAGATTTTTTTCTAATATGATATTCCTAATTTGTACATAATAATAAAACTGGAAGCTATGGAGTCCATATTGTTAACAATTTCAAAAAAATGGAGAACCCCTCGAATTTGGGTCAATAATATCTTGGCTTTTTTCCATATAGCAACATCAAAATGTAATATTTCTAATCTTATTCAGGGTTTCCCCATAATGGCATCAATTGTATTGGAAAGCCATCCAATTCTAAAGTTTGTTTGAGACAGCTCATTGATTTAATTGTTCCTTTAATAGATAGATGAGATCTAATAGCAGTGGGTGAGTCAATAAACAGGAAGTCAGAAAATCTATGTGGGTGAAATAAATTTCACTCTAACGCCACCCAAAGTGATGTGTGATGATCTGATGTAGGAGAGAACCAAAACCAGGATTGTTTAATCAGAAAAGCATGGTGCTATTTATTCCACTAGGGGAGACCCAGTCTACCATTCGCCCAGGTGGCTGTTAGCTTAGATATATTAAGTCAAGGTTGTCCCCCCTTTCCCCAAGGAATGTCCTCATTATTCTCTCTAATTTTTTTTTATAAACCAGGTCTTACTAATATGGAGGGGACAGTATTAAGAAGGTAAAATAGTTTGGGGGCAATGATTATTTTTATAGATTTAACTTTATTCCATAAGGATAAAGATAGTTGTTGCCATTTCCCCAGATCTAATTATTCTCTTTTAGAAAGGGTTCAGAGTTAATTGCTATCAGTTTAGATAGGTCCTGTGAAATCTAAAATTCTTAGGCGAGGATACTTTTATGCGTCCGTTAAGATCTAACCGTTTGTTAAGGGATGGATTTTGGATTAGGGCTTCTGACTTCTTCCAGTTAACAGAGAGCCCCGATAATTCCCCAGATTATTGTAACTGTTTTTAAGAAAGTAAAAAATGACAATGGAGATTTTATGGTAACTAGAATGTTATCCACATAAGCAAATGTCTTATTCTTAATATTACAGTACCCACCCTAACCCCCTTGATGTCTTTGTTTATTTCTATGGAATGAATCAGAGGTTTGATAGCTAGGAAGAATAAAATGGAGAAATGGGTAAGCTTACCTACAGCCTTTTGTAAGCCAAAACTAGCAGATATAACACCATTAGTAGCAACTTGAGGTTCTGGCTTTAGCAAAGCATACTGATACCCAAGCAGCTCCAAAATCCATATACTTTAAGGAATTCATTAAGAAAAGCCCATTTAAGAAAATCAAAGGCCTACTTATATCCATTGTGGATTTTAAGTATTTTGAGGCCCAAATGGTTAATAATAGCCTTCTCATGTTGTCTGCCCCCACTTTCCTGATAACCCAACCTGTTCCTTTCCTAAAAGATTATGAATAAACAGTGATAGTCTATTATCTAGAACTTTTGCCAAGATCTAGTAATAACTGTATAATAGTGAGCTAGGTCAAAAGTTTTTGTATTGGAAAGGGTCCTTGTCTTTCTTGTGTAACAGGATAATAATAGCTTATGTCACTGGGGGAGAAGAATGTTTTAGAAAAGCCTCATCAAACTGTATTACAAAGATGTTTGCTTAAAACAGGGCTTAGTATCATATATAGCTCACTGAAAAGTCCACTGGGACCTGGGGTATGACTCATTGGTAGTTTGGAAATAACAGCCTCAATTGCTTGCTTAGAGTTGCTTTGTCCAAAATGTTCTTCACTTGCTTTGACATCTGTGGGACATGGAGTTTAGATAGGTAGTGATTAATCTGTTGTGTTACAGCTAAGAGGGAAGTTGAGTATAAGGTCTCATAAACGCTTTAAAATTTGGTTGATTTCTATGTTCATAACTTGTATTCCCCATATTGTCTTTTATACCTGTGATGACATTAGATCTCTGTCTGCTTGAGTCTACTGGCTAGTAATTTTCCATTTTCTTACCTGACTCCCAGTATTTTTGCTTCACTCTGAATAATATGTGCAGTGCTCTGCTTTTCATTATACATAGAGTTAATTTCATATTTGAACAAGGTAAAAAAATGGAGACAGTTTAGATTTCTACCATTACAACTCTTATGTTCTTTTTCCAGTTCTGTTAAGTAATTCTACTTCAACTGACAAAAGTTTTTGTCTACCTTTTTTGCGTTTAGCAGAGAACCCTATTATCAGGCCTCTAATAATGACCTTAAAGTCTTCCCATATCCCCCTGCTGCTGTCTACTTCATTTTTATTAGCATCAAAATAGGGCTGTACCTCCTTTTTAAGCCATGCAATAAACTCTTGGGGAAAGATTTGCAATGGGCTGTGATTGTCACAAACCCTGTGTCCACCAAAGATATGGCACATGGGGCCTGTGGCAATCACCCAATCAACGATCTTGATTTTTGATCCCACACCCTAATTGCCACAAGTTGGACCAACTTTTTCTGGTCTAGTTTATGGTAATCCCTGGTACCCTGTTTATAGGGCTTGTGCCAAATATTTGCTGAAAGCTGCCATAAATCAGATGAAGTGTTGCAACTGTGCCCAACCTACTAAAATCAGGTGCAGTTGCAGCATAGGTGATTGACACAGTTGCACCAAAGAAAGGGTTTAACACAGGGCTTGATGCCTGCCCTGCATCACCCTTTGAAAATCCATCCCTTTGTCTCTTAGTAACAAGATGTTGAAATATCAGTGTTTTTTAACGGAAAGTTTTGGTACAATATCAAGTAGCAGACTATATAGATCATGGTCTGATATAGTATAATTGTCAGTATACTGTGTGTAGAGACAATACCAGAGCATAAAGAAGGAAAGACAAAAAGATAATCTAGGTGACTATCTGTGTTATGTTATGGAGAGAAAAAGGTGTAGTCTCTGCCTTTGGGGTTGACGAGCCCCCAGGTGTCAGTAAGGTTAAGGTTCTTAATAAGCAGATTAAGAGTAAAGAAGCTCATATCCATTATTTTGTATAAGGACTGATTGTTCCCATCTAGACAAGGGTCCATAACAGTGTTGAAGTCCCCACCTAGTAATGTGTCATATTCTGTGAGGGACTCCAGTTTTGCTGATCAGTCAGTAAACAATTGTGATTGTAATAAATCAGGTGCATATAGGTTAAGGAATGCAAGTTTGTTACCTTCAGTGGAGCACAACAATAGCTGTCATCTTCCTTCATTTTTATACATTTAACTTTATCTCATAGGGATATAGAAAGTTTTTACCATTTCTCCAGCCCTAATTCAATCTCTTTTAGTAAGTGTTCAAAGTTAATTGCTATCAGTTCAGGTAGGTCCTGTGAAATTTTAAGCCCTAAATATTTAATAAAATTCTTAGGCCATGATATTTAAATGTCCTCTTTAAGATCTAATGGTTTGTTAAGGGACAGATTTAGGTTTAGGGCTTCTGAACTGGTCCAGTTAATAGAAAGTCCTGATAATGCCCCAAATTGCTGTTACTCTGTTTTTAAGGAAGTGAAGAATGACAATGGAGATTCCATGGTAACTAGAATTTCACCCTCATAAGCAAATATCTTATTCTTCATATTACAGTACCCACCTTAACCCACTTGATGTCTTTTATTTCTATGGAATGAATAAAAGATTCGATAGCTACTAAGAATAAAATGGAGAAAGGGTCAACCTTATCTAGTACAGTACCTCTTTGTAAACTAAAACTAGCAGATACAACACCATTAGCAGCAACTGAGGCTCTGCAATTGGCATATCATACTGACACCAATGCACAAAAATTGCTATCAGTTCCATATCCTTTAAGGAATTCATTAAGGACAGCCCTTTCAAGAGAATCAAAGGTCTTACTTACATCAAAATGACAGAGCCATTTCCGTGAATTTTAAGTGTTTAAGTGTTTTGAGGCCCAAATGGTTGATGATAGCCTTTTTTGTCATCTGCACCTCCACTTTCTTGATAATCCAACTTGTTCCTTTCCTAAAAGATTATGCACACACAATGATAGTCTACTAGGTAGAACTTTTGCCAAGATCTTGTAGTTAATGTTTAATAGTGAGATAGGCTAAAAGTTCTTGCATTGGGAAGGGTCCTTGTCTTTCTTGTGTAACAGGATATTATTAGCCTATGTCACTGTGGGAGGAGGGAATGTTTTAGAAAAGTCTCATCAAATGTATTAGAAAGATATTTGCTTAAAATAGGGCTTAGTATCGTATATAGCTCCTTGAAAAGTCCATCGGGACCTGAGGTATGATCCATTGATAGTTCGACAATAACAGCCTCAATTGCGTGCTTTGTACAAAATGTCCTTTGCTTAAAGATATTTGTGGGAGGTGGAGTTTAGATAGGTAGTGTTTAATCTGTTGTGTTGTAGCTAAGGGGGAAGATGAGTGCAAGGTCTCATAATAACTTTGAAAAAGGTAGTTGTTTTCTATGTTCATAACTTTGATTTCCTCCATTGTCTTGTATACCTGTGAAGATATTAGGGGCAGGATTCACAAAGGAGATGCACTCGGTGCATCTCGGCTGCCCCGGCACAGAGGTGATGTGCCAAGCTCAAACTGTGGTATTCACAGAAGATGCATAGGGGAATGCCCCCGGTGCATCCCCTCTGTGAATACCACAGTTGCGCCCAGCCAAGGATGCACCAGCAGATCCCCCAAATCAGGCTGGGAATCCAACGGGGCAATGCATCTCAGGATGCGCTGTGTCCAAAATCGCCATTCACAGCCGTGAACATGCAACCGGGGCCATTAGGCATGCAAGGCACAATGGGGCCATTTGCATGTCTTTATGGCCTCATTTGCATGCATGCCACAGGGATGCACCTGGCAGATTGTACCAGGTGCCCTGCAGGGCTGTCAGGACAGCCAGAGCCCAATATCCTGACTGGTGGTTTCGTGGTTCCTTCCCCCACCTGCCCATTCTGAGAAATCCCCATAAAGTGCACCAGCAGTGCCCTGGTGGCATAGTGGATCCCTGCCCCAACCACAATGAGAAACGCAGCCTCTGATGCCCTCTGGTGGTCCAGTGGTCCCACCACCCCACCACCCACTCAGGCACCCCCCCCAGCCCACTCCCACTTCCAAGTAGTATTATTATCGGTACGGTGGGCAGCACAACCCACCCACACATCGCCATGGCTGCCCACTGACCGTGCTGTCTGCAACTGACAGCATGCTGTACAACTGGAAGCTCATTGGTGGACCATGTCAACCAATGGGCTTGCAGCCTGTGCTGTATGCTGTTATTCACAACTCTGTGAATCACAAAGTTATGAATGACAGCATACATGGTTGGTGGGCAGAAGTGGTGGTGGGCAGGTGGGTTGTGCTGCCCGCCATACAAATACTAATACTACTTGGAAGTGGGAGCAGGCTGGGAGTGGGGTGCCTGCGTGGGTGGGGTGGTGGGACCACTGGACCACCAGGGTGCATGGAAGGGCATGTTTCATTGAAGTTGGGGTGGGGATGGGGGGATCCACTATGCCACCAGGGCACTGCTGGTGCACTTTAAGGGGATTTCTCGCTACGGGTGGGGGGGGTTTCACTATACCACCAGGGCACATTCCAGAGGTATTTCTGAGGGTTTCAAGCTACGGGCATGGAGGCGGGACCACTATGCCACCAGGGGACCTTTCAGGGGTATGTATGGGGGTTGGAGCTACGTGTTGGACTGCCAGGGTCTGCAGGCTGCCGTACTGCTGTCTGCAGTACGGCAGCCTGCCTGTGGGTGGCCATACCCACTTAAGTCTACTGTTTTGATCTCATCTTGGGAGCCACATCCCCGACATGCCCCGGGATGTGCTCTCCATGTTGGCTGTGAATGGGGCTGCACCTGTATGCATGGGCACGCCTTCACAGCCCCTCCAGATGCGCCACATATCATTATGAGCAGTATGTGGTGCATCTGCAATGTATTGGTGCATCCGGGTTGCACCAGTACATTGGCCCCCTTCCTGAATCATGCTACGGTGCATGTTGGGGATGCGCTGGGAGCATCCCTTTTGTGAATCCTGCCCTAGATCTCTCTCTGCTTGAGTCTGTTTGCCAATAATTTCCATTTTTTTCTCACTGCATCCCAGTATTTTTGCTTGACTCTGAATAATATGTACTCTACTTTTTGTTATACTGTTAATTTCATATTTTAACAAAGTAATCTGATGGAGAAAGTTTAGATTTCTACCATTACCACTCGTATTCGCTTCCTCTAATTTTGTAAGCAATTCTACTTTGTCTGACAAACATTTTTGTCTAACATTTTTTTTTGTTTAGCAGAGAACCCTAATATCAAGCCTCTGATAATATTCTTAAAGTCTTCCCATATCTCCCTTTGCTAACTACTCCATTTTGAGTACTATCACAATAGTGTTGTATTTCCATTTTAAGCCATGCAACAAACTCGTGGTCTCAGTAATGAGATGTTGAAACACAGTGTTTTTAACAGAAAGTTTTAATTCAATATCAAGTAAGAGTCTATGTCAGTATACATAGAGACAGTAGCAGAGCATAAAGAAAGAGAGACAAAAAGAGAGTCTAAGCAACTATATGTGGGTATACCATCAAAACAGCGAAGATTCGATATTGAAAACCTTACAGCGACAATTTCACCAGAATTCGAAATTGTCGCTGTAATGGTCGGCTGGCAAACTTTTGCTGATTTTGCAAGTGTTTCTCCCCCTTCGAACAAATTCTAACTCAGAGTTTGGTATCTTAAAATTTGGAGGGTGTGGGGGCAGAGCCCCCTGTATGGGGGATGCGGGGGGCACAGCCCTTCTCAAAACAACAGTAAATGTCTGACAAGTGAAATTTCACCTGTCGACATTGCGGATGTTGCGGTCAACTTCATTGTCAATGCGGTATGGTGGAACACTATATGTGCTATGTCATGGAGAGAAAAAGACGTAGTCTCTGCCTTTGCGGATGACAAACTTCCAGGTGTCAGTAAGGTTATGGTTCTTAATAATTAGATTAAAAGTAGAGAAGGTCTTATCCATAGTTCTGTATAAGGATTGATTGTTCTTATCTAGACAGGGGTACATAACAGTGTTCAAGTCCCCACCTAGTAATGTCTCACATTCTGTGAGGGACTCCAGTTTTGCTAATAATTCAGTAAAAAACTGGGACTGTAGTGAATTAGGTGCATATACGTTAAGGAAAGCCAGTTTGTTACTTTCAGTGGAGCACAACAATAGATGCCATATGTCTCTATTGTAAGTTAAATGGTCAATTATGTTACAATTAAGTCCTTTTTAATTAGAATCATCATCCCTCTTTGTTTAAAACTGTAACAACTACAGAAGATATCTGCCACCCATTCTCTCCATCACTTCTCTGCTTTCATAGGCATAAAATGGGTCTCTTGCAAGAGAACAATGTCTTCTGTCTCTGAGATTTAAGATGAAGGAGAATATTTTTCCTCTTAGTTGGGGAACCAAGTCCTTTAACATTCCATGTTATGATGCTAAGAGGAGCCATGTAAAGTTTATAAAGAATAAAGATAAGGTATGTCTATTTCATACGGAACAATATGAAAATAGTAAAGTGGGTAAAACACTAGTTAATTACAAAGCTTATATCAAATAAAATTACTTAAGCCGATATGGATTAAAAGTTAACTCAGTATAAGGTCATTGTAAGAATACTGGCACCTATTCACACAAAAAAAAATGCACGAGGCACGTATCAGGGGGTGCAGCTACGCACCCTAGGGATTTCCATTTGGATGCCGCATTTATGAACACTGGCCCCCACCCGGCCCCCTTACATGGCCCCAACCCCTGGTGTGCAGGTCCATGGGGGGCAGGCGGGTGTGAAGCAGCGGATCCTGGTGGGCAGTCAATCGGCTGCCCAGGCAGGGGCCCCCAGTGGCTCCCTTGTGCACAACGGGCACCATATTGCTTTCCAGTGCTCAGAGCACTGACCATGCCACTGTGGGGGGTTACCCCATCTGCCCATCCTCCTGAAGTGCCCTGATGGCAGGGGCAACATTGTTGGGGGGGCTGTTGCCCCCTACCATGTCTGCCGCGTCTTTTTAATCATTGTTAATGTAATTCTGACATGAAACCTATGCAGTGAGCTTGTTCTCAAAGGTGTTAATCTGAGACCATAATAAATAAATAAATAAAAATTATTCTGCCCCAACCGTGCTTGAAACCACCGATGGTTTTCACATCCAGCACCTCAACTGGCAGACTTTTCCATGGCTCCATCTCCCTTTCTGTAAAGTAGTACCTTCTCATATCCCTCCAGAATCTCCCTCCTGTTAGTTTCTACTCTTGTCCACATGACCATGAGCTAGTATTCAGGCTAAATAGTTCCCAACAGTTCACCTTGTTAATTCCTTTTAGGAACTTGAAGGTCACTATCATATCTAGTAAGTAGTAAAAAAATTATTTTTATACAGGAATAATACATGTCATTTGGATAGTACAATCCAGTTTTCAAGACAGTCCTGTGCAAGTATTCCAAGTTCCACATATTCACATCAATGACAAACAATCTAATACAAATTATACATAAATACACAATTTACAAATTTATAAAAAACATTTAACAAAGACAATAAAGATCAATATTAAACACAGACGCACGAATAAACATAATACACTTTTAACCCTTTCAAAAATTTTTTAGCAGTTTTCTCAGACCACAATAAAGGAGGGAGAGCATTCCCAATTACTGATGCTCTCCCTTTCAGTCTCCAGTGAGTACATGTTCAGTGCCTCGAAGTAGTCCTCATAGGACATGCCCTGTTGGCCCTGAATCATTTTAGTCACCCTACGCTGCATTGTCTCCAGCCTGTTCCCATCCTTTCTGGAGGTGATGGCTCTAAAACTGGACGCAGTACTCCAGGTCTAGCCTCACCAAGGATCCATACAAGAGAAATATTAGCTCTTCCTTTCTGCTATCAGTACCCCTCCTGATGCATCCCAGCATCCTACTTGCCTTGCTATAAGCCTTATTGTATTGACTTGATTGCTTGAGGGAGTCATTGATGATAACTCCAAGATCTCATTCCTCAGCCGTAGTGCTAAGTGTCACCCCACCCATCCAATACTCTGTCCTGAGATTCTTTTTCTCTAGGTGCATCACCTTGCACTTTTTGGCATTGAATTTCAAATGCCAAACCTTAGCCTGCCCCTCCAGATTTTGTAAGTTTTTCTGCATTTCCTCCTCATTACTATTCACTCACCCACATAGCTTAGTGTCGTCCATGAAGAGACACAACCTGCCCTGAATTCCCTCACCAATGTCACTGATGAACATGTTGAGGAGAAACAGACACAAGACACATCCCTGTAGCATCCCACTCATGACTTTCCTCTCTTATGATTTACCCCCATTGACCACAACCCTCTGCTACCTCCCCTTTAGTTAATTACCTACCCAGTTTACTATGACCTTGTCTGCCCCAGATCCTCCATCTTCTTCAGCAAGCGTCTGTAAGGCACAGAGTTGAAAACCTTGCTAAGTCGAAGTAAAGCAAATCTACAGCATGACCCCAATCTATTTCTTTTGTCACCTAGCTGAAGAAGATTATCAGGTTAGTCTGACAAAACCTATCTGCCACAGATTCACACTGTTTACTATCCTGGAGACAGTTGCCCTTCAAATAGTCCATGAGGTCTTTTTTTACCAGTGACTCCATCAACTTCCTTACAATAGAGGTAAAACTGACAGGTATGTAATTCCCTGCTTGTTCCTTGTCCCACCCTTTATGGAGCAGAACTACATCTGCCACCCTCCAGGACTACCCCATGCCATTAGTGAGCTGTTGAACAGAGCTACCAGAGGTTCAGCCAGTTCTGCTCCACTTTCTTGAGTATCCTTTTTTTTTTTTCAATTACTGCGTTTTTCTGCCTGGAGCCCTGGCAGGTGGCTATGGCCCTCCTGATAGAGGGTCTCTCTCTTCGGTTCTGCTGCTCCTGCCAGTCCCTGGAAATTTCCCCATGGCTTACCCCCTGCAGTGGTGCCAGGCAGGAGGTTGCCGGCTTCTCCTCTAGTCCCACCCCCCCTCGGATACCCAATCCAGAAGCTAGGGATGGACCTCGGGACACGGCAGACCATCATGGAGCCTGCCAGGCTCTTTTTCCATCATTTTCTCCCTTTCTCCCATCCCATCTTCCCTACCGACATAAGGACATTGGTACATGCCTTCCGACCCATACTGCCCTCCAGCCACTGTCAGAGGGCAGTCAATGAACAGTACGACAAGTCTCCTCCCCTGAGAGGAGAGCAGTCCTCCAGAAGCTCAATCCTCTTCCCCCCTGCCGACCCCCGGCAGCCCAGGCTCGTTCCTGAACCCGGGTCGTCGGTGTGGCGCAAGGTGTAGCGACCAGTGCCTCAGCCTCCAGCACCACCGGGCCATATTTCTTGAATATCCTCAGATGCAACCCATCTGGTCCCAAGGTCTTATCCGTCTTTAGGGTTGCTAACCCCTTCAGGACCCTTTCACTTGTAAATATTGGCTGCCTCATCTTCAGAACCCCCTTAGTGACTGCTTCAGTGACACATTCTGGCAAGGGCCCACCATCCGTCCTGGTGAAAACTGAGCAAAAGTAGTTGCAAATGACAGTAAAACTTCAAAATCCCATATCCTGAATCAGAAATGAAATAAAACAAAAAGGAAAATGTGTATCTTGATATTTTTGGCAGACAAACATTATTACTGAAAAAAACTATATGATTAGTAACAAATACTGCTGCATTAAATTTCTTTCTGTTTAATTTATCCGAGAATAACATTTATTCATGATTTAGGAGATTGCAGGGGAGAGGAGTTTTTTTTTTGTTTTGTTTTTAAAGGGGGGATGAGAGGGTGGAGCAAGTTACTTCAATTCTAGAGTTAGGTATGTGCTTGAATAGTTGCGTTTGTTATTTCAAACTAGACAATATGGTCTCAAGGCACTGCACCATGTAAGTGAAACCTCCCTTAAGGTCATAAAGGAAGGTTGTAGATCTAGATACAAGTGGTCTGAGGAGATTGTCCTCTGATCAGGACTCCTCCCCAGGGCACTCAAAATTTCACAAGTATGTGATTACTGCCAAATGCCTGGATAGGTCAGGGAGATTACCCTCCTTACGAGAAGGTTCCAATATGGTGCTTATATAGCGCAGTGGCTAATTATTCAGGCTGTTAAAAGGTTGCAAGTCACTTGTGCCGTATTAGTCTCAGGAAAATCTAGTACACTTTATTTTTGTGGTAATACCTTTTTATTAGACTAACTGAAGAATTTTTACACAAGCTTTTCGAGACCTCTCAGGTCTGACCAGGTGAGGTCAAATCTGAAGAAGGGACCTGAGAGGTCTCGAAACTTGTGTAAAAATTCTTCAGTTAGTCAAATAAAAGTTATTACCACAACAAGGTATACTAGACTGTCTTTTAAAGGCTGTATCAGATACTACTCATACATTGAGGAGAGGGAAGGGGTCTATGTAAGGAAAAGGTACTGGGTTGGGGTGGGGGTATGAAGGGGAAAAGGGTGGGAACTGATGTCACAGACTGATGGACAGTGATGTCCATAGTAGATATGTACAGGATAGTACAATGTAAGCAATAACATAGCATTATAAGCACTAATAATGTGCAATAGTTCAGGCATGTTGTACCAATTTGCACACAGAGGAGCTAAGAATGCTTTACTATAGACATGTAGCTGTTGTGTTTATAGATACTGTGAGAAATTCCCATATGATAGGGATACCTAAACCAAACAATAGAAGCACTCTGGGTAGGGGGGTTGACACCAGTCCATTTACAGAAGAAGGAGTCCTGAAAGAACTCCTAAAACTCAAGGTGGACAAAGCAATGGGGCCTGACGGGATTCACCCCAGAATCCTAAAAGAACTAAGGGGGAACCTAGTGACACCACTGACCACACTTTTTAACAAATCATGGGAGGATAGGGTGGTACCTGAGGACTGGAGGAGGGCAGATGTGATTCCCCTTCACAAACGTGGGAGCAAGGCAGAAGCAGGAAACTACACACCTGTTTGCTTGACCTCTGTGGTAGGGAAAATGATGGAATCACTTCTGAAAGAAAGAATTGTTGAGTACCTAGAGGCCAGTGGGGCACAGGACCCAAGACAGCATGGATTCACAGCAGGGAGGTCATGTCAGACAAATCTAATTGATTTCTTTGACTGGGTGACCAAAGTAATAGACCAGGGAGGGGCTGTGGATATGGCCTACCTAAACTTTAGCAAGGCATCTGACACAGTCCTGCACAAAAGATTAATAATTAAATGAACCAGCCTGGGAGTGGGTCCCAGGTTGGTAGCCTGGGTAGCAAACTGGCTGCACAACAGGACACAGAAGGTAATAGTGAATGGAACTCATTCTGAAGAAAGGGGGGGTTACTAGTGGAGTACCTCAGGGCTCAGTACTGGGTCCAGTCCTCTTTAATGTCTTTATAGGTGACATTGCAGAGGGTCTGAAAGGAAAGGTATACCTCTTTGCAGATGACACAAAGATCTGTAACAGAGTTGATACACAAGGGGGGGTAGAAAGCATGAGAAGGGACTTGGCAAAGTTGGAGGAATGGTCAGACGTATGGCAACTTAGATTCAATGCAAAGAAGTGTAAAGTAATGCACATGGGAAACAAAAACCCAGGAGAAGAGTACACAATAGCAGGGGAGGTACTAACAACAACAATAATGGAAAGAGACCTGGGGATAGTCATATCAGATGACCTAAAGGTGGGTAAGCAATGTGAAAAGTCAGTAAGGAGAGCCAGGGGGATACTGGGATGCATAGGGAAGGGCATCACAAGTAGAAAAAGGGAAGTGGTTATCCCTCTGTACAGACAGTTGGTGAGACCCCATCTGGAGTACTGTGTGCAGTTTTGGAGACCCCATCTACACAAGGACATAGACAGGATGGAAGCAGTCCAGAGGAAGGCAGCTAAAATGGTGCAGGGTCTGCATCAAAAACCATTTGAAGAGAGACTGAGAGAGCTTAATATGTGTACCCTTGATGAAAGGAGGGACGGGGGGACATAATAGAAACTTTCAAGTACCTCAAGGGAATCAACAAAGTCCAGGAGGGTAGCATCTTTCAGAAAAAGAGATGTGCAAGAACAAGGGGGCACAATTTAAAGATAGAGCGGGGATGATTCAGGGGTAATGTGAGGAAATTCTTTTTCATGGAGAGAGTGATGGATGCATGGAACCACCTTCCTGGGGAGGTTGTGGGGTCTAAAACAGTGGGGGAATTCAAACATGCATGGGACAGACATAAGTCAATTATAGCGGGGGGTTGCAGGAAGTAGGCTGTTGGTTAACTAGAATCTGCAGCTTATCCAATAGGTAGGGAAATGGGCAGACTGGGTGGACCAAGTGGTCCTTATCTGCCGTCAAAGTCTATGTTTCTATGTTTCTATAGTTCAGGTGATCAGGAATCTGGCTGGAGTGTGGAATGTTTCTTAACGCATGGAGTCTAAAGACAGTGAAAAAAATGGTTATGTCACTTTAAGAGTTCATTTCAAGGGAGAGACAGTCAATTAACTTAGGGTATAGACCTCTATTATTTCCACAGCAATGGGTGTATTGGTGATGGGAGGAGCCTGCTGAATCTATGGATTCCTGCTCTCCATGCTGCTGCTGCTCTTAGTACTGTATGCTTTGGGGAGGATTTTCCCTCTTTCCCCTGCTGATACTGTGGCTTTTATTTGCAAATGAATGCCACTTAGTGTCAAAGTAAGAGCTCTGTGGTTTCAGGAGAAGTTGGATTTATGGGTTTAAATTTTAAGCTCAGAGAGTACTGCAGGTTAGAATTTAAGGCTTGAAAATTTGAAGCTGCAGTAGGCACCTGCACAGAGAACTGACTACCTCGTGGCTCTGGTGACTGTTAGAGCCCGATGCTAAAATGGTGGAGGGGAGGTAAGGCCAAATGCATTTAATAATGTCCCACGCTTTGTTACTTTCAGTAAATGAGCTTCTTCTTCCATTAATATAAGTGAAAAATGTTGCAGGATACTTAAAATAGTAAAGGTCCCCTAGTTTCTGCAAAATGCATCTGACATTATCAGACTGTCTGTGGCATTTCACTATTTTGGTAGAGAACCCCTGAAATAAATGAAGTCTGCGTCCCTTCCATTTTAATTCTTTTTGTTGTCTGGCTGGCTTTGAGATAAATTCCTTCATAGAGAACCTTAGAAAGTTCATAAGTATGGGTCTGGGTTTTTTATGTGTTTTAGGTTTGAGAGCCAAGGTTTGGTAGGCTCTCTCAATTTCCAGAGGGCCATTCCTGTTGTAAAAAGTCATGTCCCACCAATAAACACCTGGCACCTCACTCCTAGAATTGCCTAGATGTCTTTACTTGAACTCATAAACTATGAATTTGAATTCTAATGTATGAGACAAGATCCTATATATTACACCCTCTCCCCCACCCCCCGACACAGGATGAAGAGAGGCTCCCTTCACAGACTGTGCAGTGCAACACTGACTGCAACACCCACCTCTGGAAAGCTAGCTGATATTATCTTGATGGTCCCTGTGCTAAGCCCTGATGACTTAAAGCCCCACCATGGGGGCTACACCTTGGGAGCTGAATTGGGCAGAGGAAGTCCAGAGAAGGTGGGCAATGGATCTAGGAGGCAGCCTCACAAGAAAGGGCTAGTCAGAGTACAAGAGGCATAAAAATTACAATCAGTGATTTCCAGTACTGTCAGCAATGGGAATGTAGGGTTGATTCACTGATCTGCCTTCAATACCTCTTAAACTGTCTAGAATTTAGACATTTTCCACAATAATTTTACCCTACCTTCTACCAGGGCATTCCCCAATACATAGGGAAATATTCAGCAGTTTCCACAATCAACTTACCTACCAATGCAGGCAGGTGGGAGACTGATGGCTCCACTAGCAAGGTATCCAGCTCCAAAGACATCCTAACAAAGAAAAAAAAATTGGACTTAATCTTAATGGAAGCAAGAGTGTTCTGCATAGAAATAAAATTGGAATTTGCAGTTGCAAGTTCTGAGCTGGCCAAATGTAAACTATCACAGGGCAAAAAACTAATCACTGAGCTGGATACCAGGGCTGACTGTGCTGACTGCCTCTTTCTTGAGCCCTTCCAAAAAACGTAAAGTCTTGGAAAGTAAATGTGATGGCCTGGAGCAGTGCTCCAGAAGTTAAAATACGAGACTCAGCCAGACCAGTGGCATGGCAGGTTAAGGCATCCATACCTCCCTGTTGTCACGCCAGTGACCCAGGTTCAGCAATGGACTCGGGTCATTTGAGGGCCCGGCCGGGAGAGGGAAGACTGAGCATCTATAGGACTGCTGCCTTCCCTCGGGGAAGGGAGGGAAGATCCCATGCCTTACTGCTTGACTGCCACCTGTCAGAAGCCAAGTGGTGGTGCATGCGAGCCCCCTGATTAGTGGAAAGGGCTGGTGTATGGAGTTCTGGAGTGCATCCTCAAAGGTGGAGTGTGCTTGCGCACTCATTGCATGTCACGCTGAGCCCAGAGAAGAAACACTGGTGGAAAAACTGGAGGTTGGGCTTCATGAAGCCCTTCCCACTAGCAACTGCAGCCCACCTGGTCTCAAGAGGAGTGGACGGAGACTCAGGATGGCTTGAGACTATGGGACGGACTCATACAGCCACCCAGCCTGCCATGGAGGGATACAATACTCTATGGAAAAAAAATATGAGTCTCTCTGGTGTTTGGGAAAAGGCGAAGGGCTCGGACATGATTAAGTTCCTTGAGACTTTCTTTCAAAATAAATTTGATTTGTCAGCTGATTTCTCTCTGGGCCTCAAGTGTGCATACCATGCTAAGGACCCCCTCCAGATAACATGCAACAGAGTCGCCATTCTACAATAATGCAATTTCAGAGCTATGCAGTAAAAGAGAAAATCTTAATTAGACTCTAGCAGCTTAAATACTTTTCAAATGGGTCCACGTGTACATGGACTATAACTACTCCTCTCAAGTGATGGAACTTGTAAGCAGTATGAGCCTGTTTCAACTGCTTTGTGAGCACAGAAACAGTAGTACCAAATGCCCTACTCAGACAAACTTTAGATGTTTTACCCCACTGGTCAGATTTTATATGACACTATCTCTGCTCCTATTGAAGACCTGCAAGTAAAAGGGTTCTTGGTAGCTAAACTGAAATGTACCTGGACAACCTCAAACCACAAACCCGGACTAGAGGACCTCCGTGATGACATCCTGCAGGTTCAAAGAGCACATTCTTCAGTGGTGCTTATCGACATACAGACACTGTTTCAATCCTTTAAAAAGAAACCAGACCCTTGAACACAGCAAGTGACCTGTTGTTTTTATTCCTCTGCACCTATGGTGCATACTTCACACTTGGACTGAACCCTGTGAGCATGACCCACGACTCACTGATGAACCTCCTACATTATTTATTAGGTCTGCCATATGCAGTTGGCCTGGCTCAGTTGTAAGTTTTGTTAATTGTGGCTGATTCAAATATTTTTTTTCTGCAAGTGCACCCTCAGACTGTTGTTCTGGCCTATCTCGACCTATTTCCTGCAGTGCTTGCTCTGCTCTATTGACTACTTGTAGAAGTCTTCCTGCTACCTCTAACTTACCTCTAGCAGACATGCTGGGATACCTATTTATGCCATAAACTGTCAGTGCCTATTATCATGCCTTTATATCTTGTTATGTGTTGTTGGAATAAGTGTTGGAGTTGCCATGTGCTGAGACAGATGATGGTCGTTTGGGGAATTATTGCTCCCTGCCCTGCTTTGCCTAGTATTTCCCATCTAAGTTGTAACTCTGTATTAGGGTATGGTGGGTGAGGAGGGGGAGTCAACTCACAAAACCAGGCTTTCTCCCAGGGGCTGGGTGGATTCTCCTCCTGTCTCTGCCCACAACTCAGAATAGCTTCATATCAGCATGACTCTCTTGTTTATGTCCTTCCAGATCCCTGATTCAGCTGTGGTACATCCGAGCATGATGTACATTGCCTTTTCCTCACCTGCCAACACTGAGCTCTCAAATACTAACCTGTTTAGCATTTATTTGCTAGTAGTTCATGGAATAAAACACTCACAGTACCTTTTATGCCTAGTGTCCCGATACTTGAGATTATAGATTAAATGGCCTCCTCTGCCAAGAAGCACACAAGTTTCTGGAGATGCATCCCGCCAATTGATCTTCCCATGGGCTTTGTATTGACCCATGGGCAGGGTATGCTATCAATCACTTTATTATTCCCCTTCTTAGATTCCTGACCTACGAATACTGTGGTATTGGAGATGTGACATCCACCCTTTATCAGTATGCTTACAGCCCTTTTTTTTGGCTGCTGTATCTTCCATTCTCACTTGCTGTAACCCTCGACCCTCACAACCACCTCCCCCACACACACACACTTCTACCTTGTACAACCAGCATGGTATATACTGAGGGCACCTGCAATGCAGTTTGCATTCACCTTTCCTCCTACCTAAGGTTGCTGGTAAGGTCACTCAACCAACTCCTTGGGATACGAGAGAGCCAAATTTCATGCTCTCCTGCCTCAGAAGTACACTTTTTCCTTTGCCACAGTGGAGACTCCTGTTGAGCACCACTGTGTCATTATATGTTTCCTGTTCACATATATAATGTTTAACTTGATCTTTGCTCTGCTTGACAACACAGGTCAGATACAACACAAGGTGATAAAAGAGTAAGCTTTAATACCAACAAAGGAGTTAAACAAGGATGCGTTTTATCATCCATAGTATTTAGTTTATTCTTAAATCAGGTCCTGTCTAAGATATATGATCCGGAATGTCGCAAACCATGCATAGGGAAACAGCATTGTCCTTATCTCACCTATGCCGATGACACTGTAGCACTATCCACTAGTTTTTTAGGGATTAAAATATTTTTTTTATAAACTATATCAGGAGTGCACAAATGCTGACCTGCAGATAAATTATAATAAAACTAAATTGATGATATGTGGAAACAAAAATAAGGGGAAATATAAGATCACACTTTATAATTCAGAAATAGAGACCGTTAAAAGCTTTTGTTATCTTGGAATTACATTTATGGATAAATTGTCATGGGGTAAGCACAAGAAAGACCTAGAAATAAAAATCAAACGTTTCCTCCCTGCAATTGCATGTTTTGCACACAAATTCAGGGATAACTCCAGCAAAGGATGTATTAAACTAATAAACACTAAAATCAAGAGCCAAATACTCTGTAAGGCAGAAGTCTGGGGACTGGAGGTCAATGGAATGATAGAAAACACTAAATATTTATTATAAGAAACTCTCAGGTCTCCCGCATGGAACACCTTCATCTTTGATGAGACCAGAACTAGGGAAGCTGTCACTAGAATGTCTCATCCAGAAAAAACAGGCCACATATTGGCTGAAAGCATATGCCATGGATGAGATGAGACTCCCTTGTATGTGCATTGAGGAACCTATAAATTATTTAGATTCTCAAATAATTTTTCGTGTAAGTCAAAGTACACAGAGCTATAGTTTCAGGCCTAAGAAGAGTGTGGACAATAGAATCCTGCATTCCAAAGGTACTCAGTCCTAGAGGGTCAGCCATGCCCAGAAAAGTATTTAAGAAAACAGTACAAGTATAATGTGTAAATAGTGTGTATATAGAAAATGTGCTAAAAGTCATTTTGTGTGTGTAAAGCTTAAAGGGACACTGTCAACTAGTTTTGCATCATATTATTTCTAGTTAAAAACCCACATTTATGATTGCTTACCATCTCTAAAATTAATTGATGTTGCTGTTTGTTTTGTCTGGCTCCTTGTTTAGCAGAACTGAAATGCATGCTAATGTATGTTTATAAATAACTTTGTTTTGTTTCAAATCCTGAATCTATTGTTATTGAATACTTCCTGAATATTAGAAGCACCCCCAGACAGTACAATCACTTATGAGGCAATAACCAACTAAACTCTCATTGTATCATTAGTGGCTAGACTGTGTTAGAGGTGTTCCCAAGTCCAGGAAAAATGCAGTGGGAGTTTATCAAGCAATGTAAACAAAGCTATTTTTGTGTGGTAACACCAGTATGGTGGGCAGTCTGTTTTTCACTTTTTAAAAGAAAAAAAGAATCAGAATCAAATTACTAGCTACATCAGCAATCTTTACAGAATGTTGGCAATAAAAAAATGTGTTTTTTAAACAAGGGACACTTTGAGGCCTAAGGAGGGTGACAATGTCCTTTTAAAGCAACAAGGCTTTCTAAGTAGGTTAGGCCTTAGTCAACATTATTGCCCTTCCAGGGGGTTGACTGTAACAGCCTCATAGGACTTTTCCACCAAGTAGAATAGGGAAATTTAGTTAGTTTTAGCATTTAAAAAAATAGGTTGCTAAGGACCTAGGTTCGAGTCCCGGTGTAGGTAGGAGCTGTCAGATAAGTAAAGGGTTTGTAGTAAAATAAAAAGCAGTTTAAGAACCTAAAATAGTAGTAAATAAATGATAATCAGTTTTAAATAGATTAAATGTCAGTGTTGGTGTAAGCATATCATTAATGGTTAAAGTAGGATGCAGCACAGAGGGAAGTATGGAAAGGATTCCTGGCCCTGGCTTTCCTCACACACATGCAGTTTTATGCTCATTTTTACTAACAGGCAATGTTTTGTACATAAAGTATGATAATTTATAATAAAAAGATAGTTTAAGTCATTGGTGGCCAGTGGGCTAGTAACCCGATTGCCCTGGCTACCTTAACATGCCATGGTGGTCCAGTGGTTTGATTTGGTCTGCCTGGGTTGCCTAATATCTTTAATGTTTTTTATATATCTAAATAATAATAATAATAATTTTATTTATATAGCGCTTTTCATTTTTCAAAGCACTGTGCAACTTAAAACACTACAAAATCAAATGTTAAATTGAGATATCAAACATAGATAAAACCATCATATTCAAATACATTCAGTTTTCTGTAAAGGCCATTTGCCAAAGATGGGTTTTCATACCCCTCTTGAATTCCTCCACAGAGGTGCACTCCCGTAACCGGCATGGTAGAGAATTCCAAAGAGTGGGCGCAGCATAAGAGAATGCCCTACAGCCAGATGATTTAAGATTCACTCTTGGAATCTCCAGCAACCCCTCGTTGGCCTAGAGGAGCGATCAACCTGGGCGATAGGGAACCAGAAGTTCTTTCAGATAAGTGTGACCCTGGCCATGAAGGGCTTTGAAAGTCAGTAAACCGACTTTAAAGGTGATCCACCACCGTATAGGCAGCCAGTGCAGTTTGAGGGGTAATATGACAGGACCTACTACAGCATGTCAAAACCCTGGTCATTTCTGCAGCAAAAATAGAAGCTGCTCTGTTGAAACTGAAAAAAGAAATGCAGAGTGGCAGTTGTGGGAGCTGTGAGCGCCAAAAGGAAGAGGAGCAGGGAGTGTGAGAGACCGAGAGTTGGTCCCACCGCAGAGCACACCGTGCTCAGTCAGGAATCCCCAGGTCTGCACTAGGGACAGACACTCCTCAGCTGTGACACTGGTTGCAAGTCAGGCTTCTGCCTGGTACTGTTGACTGTTGTGCAAGGGTGCAAGAGGGAGACGCACTAAGGTGCTCCTCTCATGGGCAGGATCAACCAGATATTTTCCCTTCTCTTTAGTTGTGCAGGCAACAAGCTCCAGGGAAAAACATTGAGGGACTGGCTTACATGAATAAAATATAAATAAAGATGGGCACAGTCTGGTTTGGACTCTGTAGAAGTCCCACGCACAAAATATACAGGCATTTTAAATAAGCACACCAAGGAGCCATTTTGTAAAGCAAAAAGTGTAATCTGATGCAGAAGATCCCACGGGTTCACAAACTGTAAAATACATTAAAGCACATATTTTTAATAAAATAAAGCCATGTAGGGGCTGAGGGAAGTCCTGGGTAATTAATAAAAGTACACAGATTTTAAGAGATTGTTCACAAGCAAAAACGGAGCAGTTTTAAGGAAAACTCTGTAACAGAAAGTTGCTTACAGTGTAAAACATTTGCTTCACACATGTGATTTTCTAATTCATGCTGCCAAGTCATTTTTAACTAGATTCACTTCAAACTTGGCTGACAGATAGGGAAGAGTGTGCTACACAACAGAAACATAGTTTTATGTGATTAAACTTTAAGACAGAGGAGTTGCTAACCATTGAAGGGAGAGTGGGTCCTGATGAAGCATAAAGCCATGCAAACAGTTACACAGGAGGTGGAGCTAAACGTGGGAAAGTGAATATTCAATTCCAGAGTGAAATAAAACTGTAGTGGTCAGTGTAATTAAAGGAGAAACTGTTGTTTTAAACAGAAGTGAAGAGAAAAGTGCTCAGAAGTAGTTATTGTATAAGTTTAATGAAAAAGAAGTGTAAGTCTAAGCAGACTTAATTTTCCTGTGGGTCATTTTTTACAGAAAAAAAATCAGGAGAGAACAAGAGATGTCAGCTTTCCAGCCATAATAGTGAAAAAATGCTTAGAAATAAAGTGCCCAAAGTCACAGAAGTCAGGTACGGCTCCAATATAAGTTTTTTGTCAATATTGCAGCAACACCAGAATGGCAAAAAGAAAGGGTGCACCCTACCAGGAAAATACAATTTTCAGCACACTCTCCGAATACATGGAAGAAATAGTCAGCACTTCAAAACAGATTCAACTTGTTTTACTTGTGACTTTACCATAACAAACTTCAGCAGCAAAGACCGGTATAGGAAAATATATTTTACAGCCCATAAACAGTTCCAACATGCTCAAACGCAATTCAAATTCCATAGGCTAAAATTCTCAAACTTCCACCTTTCTTAAAGTGACAGTGCAAAAGTGCTAAACTCTTAAATCAAGAAGCTTTCAGGATTATTACAGTAGATGCAGTGAAACCCAAAGGACTCAATGACTATGTTTCGATCTATAATTTATAATGAGTCGGGCAGAAAATAATTTCTTAGAATTTATATTTTTAACCCAACATCAGTTTATAAGCCTTCAGTTATGTATAAACAGTTTATTTATGTAATTAGTGTATTTATATGTATGTATTTGTTTTCTCTTTTAAGTGATGAGCTATGCACTTTTCTTAATCGCACTTGTACTTTCATACTCGTGTGTGTGTGTGTGTGTGTGTGTGTGTGTGTGTGTGTGTGTGTATATGTATATCAACCTAGCACTTTAGCACTGTCTCTTTGAGAAAGGTGTTTTTAAGACAGGTAGCCAGTGTAGATCACATGTTCTGATGAAGGCATTGGTCATGACGCTGAAATGTAAACAAAATGTGTGATGGCATTTGGAAGTTTGAGAAGTTTAGCCCTCGGAATCTGAATTGCACTTGAACATGTTGGAACCGCTTATGGGCTATAAAATGTATTTTCCTATGCTGGTCTTTGCTGCTGAAGTTTGTTATGGTAAAGCCACAACTAAAACAAATTGAATCTAAGTTTTGGAGTACTGACCATTTTTTCCATGCTTATTTTTGTGACAAAAGAATGTGTTCATAAATGGGACTCAGAGTTATTAAAAAAAGGGAAGCCTTAGAATGTTGAGAGGGGCAGCTGAATTTCAAAACTGTGAATTCCATTGTGGCTTATGCTGCTGCAGAAAGGATTGTGATTATTGCTGAGCCCCTGGACAGGTCAGTTTCTACTTAGTGTTTAGTTGTCAGCATATGCAAATTAGTTTTAGACATAAAAGTAGCTGCACAGCAAGTGTGCAGTAAGTCCAAGCAGGGAGAGCGACCAAGAAGGAGGGACCCAAGCCAAGTGGGTGTCCTGTCAGAAGAGGCCCACTGCAGTGATAGAGCCTGAAGTGGACAGCCTTAGTTAATTAAAGTGTAGGATTAGGGGATCACCTGAATCCCAGTGTAGGGTCTGATATGGTAGTGAGTTAGAGCAGGGTGAGAATAGAAAGTCTGCTGCTAGAAGGGCATGATGATCCTGTTGGACCAAGTTTTCCTCACAGAAAAAAGCTGCAACCTGAAGAATTCATCGCTTCCCTGATTCCAGCAAGAAAATTGCTTTCTTCTGAGGGTCCTCACAAGAATTCTTTAGCAATTCCATCGAAGAATATCTTCAGAAAATCCAAAGGAGTGTAGCATTATAAAAAACTTATTGCTACAAATTTGGGGGACTATTTTAAAAGTCAAGTGACTTTGAAGTAACAGAGAATTGACCCCAATCCTTCTGCATTTTAAGAGACTTTTGTCATTTGAAGAATTGAACAGTTTACGGACAGAGGGGGGAAATGTTCTATCTTTTAATGTACCAGTATGTGATATGTTTTATGCCACTGTCATTCCTGGGTCTATGTGATAACAGAGAATGCCTAAAGGCAATCACCGTTATCGCTCTGTCAGAGTGCTGAACACATTTTCGGCACTCTGACAACCTTGGCACACCAGCACAATGGCGCCAGGACATATTTTGTTGCTTTCTGTGGGGGCTGTGCCCTCCCACACCTCCCTCACGAGGGGCTTTGCCTCCACTCTAAGGATTCTCAACCCAGGGGCACATGTCAGGGGAGGAAAGCAGTAAAATAAAGAGGTTCAGGCCAGGCGCAATAAAATTGCACCAGCACCTGACTCAAACCTGTACCTCAGCCATCCCAGCCACTAGCCAATCCCTGATGCCACAACGCAGCTCGACCAGCAACAGCAGCACCACCCCTACAGCCTTTCCACCCCCTCCCAGCCCACGCTTGCCATGTTCGCTCCCACCCCTGTGCGCGTAGGTATAGCGACATCCTGTCTCCTAGTTTGCCACCCCCTCATCCAGTCACCTAACTTTCCATTGCTGTGATTGGATTGCACCAGATAGGTGTCACCATAACAGATGGCACCCTTCCTCATGCACCCACTTCACGGGTTACCATCATTCCTGAATGCTTAAAGTGAATTTGTGTGTAGAAATGCTAAATGGTATTTAACTGTGTAGAGTATAGAATTAAGTAGTAAGGTAACTGTGTGATAGATACCAGGGTAGGTATCTGGTGTAAGGGGTCAGTGGGCTGACTAAGGTGAGATAAGGCCTAGTAGTCACTGCTTGCCCTTAAGGTTACAGTGTGAACAAGTTTATGGATTAATGCCAGAGAGAAGGCGCTTATCCTGGGACTAGTTTGTGTCTTCTAGAGGGCTGGTGAGTGGTGCGTGACTGCAGTCTCCAGGAAAGAAGGTTGATAGGGTGGTGTGCCCTGCTCGGAAAGAGAAACAAGGTTAGTGGGGTGGTGTTGTCTGCTGGGAAAGATGAGAAGTAAAGAGAGTGTATAATCAAACTGCTAATTTCATGTTTATTTGTTTATCATTTATGCAAAAGGTGTGTTGTGCAATTCATGGCTGTTCGAGCTATTTTTTTCACCTTTTCAGTAGCTAGATCAGAACAGACAGCACCGAGAGAGTGAGGAGGTGCCGCACTCTGCTCAGCTGGGGAGTTAGCTGAGAAAGCAGGATTTGTATAAGGCTTTTTTTCTGCCCATTACAGGTATACCACTGTTGCCTTAGATTGTACCTGTGGCAGTTACATTTCTTACCAGAAAAACTTGTGCACCTGATTTTAGAACTTCAGTCTGTGTTGTCCGCTATTCCAGGGTGAGCTAGGAGTGCTGTGGCAATGGAGCAGCTTACTCCACCTGGATTGTGTGGATAGCATTCGGGCCACTAAGACTCAGACTGTTCTTCTTTGAATCTCTGAATTTTGGAGAAAATCTTCATATTCCTCACTCTCCTACTGTTATAAATGCTATAAGACTTGTTTTACTATATAATTATGTATATGTACCGTTATTAACTTGAGTTTTAGTTTTGTGAATGTCTGTTTGGTGTTAATATTCGGTACGAATATAATTTCTAAAATATAAGAATACACTTATAGATACCCTATTATTATCTTTTTATTTCCTCAGAGAGTGTTTAAAATTTTAAGGTCAGTCAAATTTTGGACATATGTATGATGTTCTGAGTCATTGCCTAGATCTTGTTTTAGTTTACTACTTAATTGCTTACTGACTGAATTTAACTACCAATAGTTCTTCTCATATAATAAATATATGGAAGATACAAATTGAATGCTACAATACTTTAACATCAGCTTGCAATTGTGTTTACTTCTACACTGCACCTGGGCTAATTGGCTTATTGGTCCATTTAAAACATCGTAAGCCCATGTTCTATATCATACAATTACCTGGTACCTATTTAACCTGTCTGAATAACTAAATAATTGATTAATTGATTAATTGAATGTTAAACTGAAGCACGAAAAAAGTGAGGAAAGTAAGGTAATGAAGGTAATGAAGAAACGAGAAAACGAGAAGAGCGTGCTTTTTTTTTACAAGGTAGTAATTGAGGGAAGGTTAAAAAAAACCCTGACTGTAGGTTAATCACTTTCATCTGAATCTCCAAGAGTTCTGTTGTTGTTGCAAGCAGACCGTGTCTCTTAAGTTAAACTAAGTTAAACTAACACGAATCAGGACTTTTTTCCGGCCACGCAGTATATTTTGGGAAGACACAAATTATCTTAAAACTACTGTTATTGGGATTATTTCACTTAGTGTGTTTGCTGCTTGCTGTTATTATCGCACTTCAAGTTAGCATTGCCAGAGACTGTTTTGTGAATTTGTGAATTAATGGAATTCTTTTTGAAATTCGTTTGAAATTGCTTACTCTGAGCACTGAAAGTTGAGTCTCACCTCTTCTTATCATAGCGGTGTAATTCTTTGCTACAAACAAGTCATTTTTTTTTATTTAATTTGTTTGTTTTTTTTGTTTGTTTTTTCTCAAGTTAATCAAGTGGCATTCTGCCCATCAAAACAGGTTTAATACTCAAGGACAAGATAAGACAAGATATAATAAACCTGTACAATAAAATACAATAAAAACAAGTACTAATAAATAACTGTTGATGTAGAGATTTAGATCTGATTTAATTTGGAGTTTAATACTGACTCCAACTGTTTTATAAATAGATGGACATATCCAGATAGTGCAGAGTTTTTTTTTATTTTAAAGTTATAATTATATAATTGCAATAGTACTTGGTTTGAATTTTTGCTCGTTATTACAGCTTGGTCATTTCTTTCACCCCAAACAGTGACACATTGGGAGCTTTTGGGTAGTGTTCTGTGGAGATCTCTGGACTGGGATTGGGAATTTGTAGTGAAACCTGGAGGATTGGACTATCATCTCATTTGGATCTCTGGGTGGGCTACTCCTTTGGTGGAACTTGGTATTCGGACTTGGTATTCGGGACGCTTGATGGTGGCTGCTGCTGGCTTTTAAAGAAGGATCATTTAACTGCAGATACTGAAGATACGAAGAACTTGCAAACATATTTTCAATTTCAGGTATCAAAATCTCAACAGCCAACAACCAAACTTTTACCTGGACACTTCTTCCTTTTTCATTTAGAGTGTTACATTTTTGTAGTTCGTAAAAGTATATTTTGTTCAAAGGGGAATATTTTAGATTAAACTTTTGTTGTTTTTAAATACTGATTTATTGGAGTTATAGAATTTAATAGTCTGTTAGATTAAACCTAGATTAGAGCATAATACAATGGCGAATACTCGCTTACAAAGGCAATTTAACAGAGATACGTCTCCATTACAACAACTGTCAATAAGAAAAAACACAAGACAATCTAAAATAACAGAGCACTTATTTCCATCAGCAAATAGAACTTCTATGCCAAGATTGCCATGATCTGAGATATCAATAATGGAAGCTTGTGATCCCACCAGGATACAAACTAGTCCCAAGGTGACATGATGTCTCCACAAGTAGCAAGGATTCTACTCAGGAAGACTTACTGTGCTCTGAAGCCTTGAGGCTGGACTTCCAGACAGAAGGGAGTCCTGCATCTATGTACCCCATAGTACAACAGGCTGGAAAATTTTCTTTGTTTAATAACTCTCCTATTCAGGATAATACTAGAAGTAAAAGTCAACCTGATGCTTAATCATCTAAAACATGGGATATTTATTCATTTATTCATTACAAATTGGGTTTGCAACCTTTGAGTCAGAGACTCATTTACAAAGGCACCTCATCACAGGTGGGGCAGCCATCAAGACAGTTATTACAGTGCAGATTAAAACAGAGGATAACAGTACAAGTGCAGTAAAAGGAGCATTTAACATAGATACACTTAGGTTACATAATGTAGTAGTTTGTATGTTACTTAGGTTACATAATGTTACAAAATTGTGAGCTACACTCATGGATATAGTAGGTCCTCAGAGAAGACAGTGGGTTACATCCCTGTTTGGACCTAGTAGAGAAGGAGTAGGTCTGGGGGAGGGAAGGAGAGGCTGTCCAGTGGATGTTGTTGAGCCAGGGGGCAAGGTGGGTGGGAACCACAGGTTACAACAGGGGGTTAGTTGAACCCACAACAGCAGGTATTAAAGACATGGTTCCGAAGGGCTGTTTTGAAAGAGCCAATTTTTGGCAAGTTGGAGATGTAGCTAGGGAGGGAGTTGAACCAGGTGGGGGCTCGGTAGAGGAAGGATCTCTGGGCAAGAGGTGTCCTGGTTCTGGGCACCTTGAAAGTGGCCTTAACAAAGCTATGGGTGGTGACAGATGAAGATGGCTGCTATAGAGAGATGGAGACCCCCAAGGGGAGAGTGCTAGCAGAGATTTCTTAGTGAGAAGGCAGGTCTGGTAGATCAGTCACTCCTCAAAGTTGAGAAGATTGGTGGTAGTATAGAGAAGGCAGGTGTGAGTTCTGCTGGGGGCACCGGTCAGGAGCCTACAGGTCTTATTGATGGAGAGTTGGTTTTGGAGAGGGCAGTGTAGATGGGCAAGCCATAGTCCATGAGGGACAAGATGGAGGAGGTGATGGCCAGCTTGAGGGCAACCTGAGGCAGGCAGTCCCTCTGCCGGTATAGCAGGCCAATCCAAGAGTTAATGGCGGCTGACAGGGCATTAATGTGGGTGTGGAAGGAGAGGGCAGTATCAAACGTGATGCCGAGGTACTTGTATGTGGTCACTTGTTCTAGCGGGTGCAGAGTGCTGGGGATAATCAAGGGTTTTTTTTTTTAGCTTTATTTTGGTGGTGGGAGAAGAGCATTGATTTGGTTTTCTTTAGGTTAATGACCAGTCTGCGGTCTCCAAACCACCTTTCAGCTTGGTTGTAAGCTTGCTGGAGGGATAACTGGAGGGAGGTGGGATTGGGATGTGAGGCAATGAGGACTGCATCATTGGCATAGAGGAGCATTTTACCGGTACATGAGCTGGGGAGGGTGTTGAGGTAGAGACTAAAAAGTATTGGACCCAGGATGGAGCCCTGAGGGACCACGGAGTGAATGGGAAGAGTGTTGGAGAGGGAGCTGCTGATCTTGACACACTAGGATCTAGCAGAGAGGTAACTAGAAAACCAGGAAATGGGAACACCAGAGAAGCCAAGTTGGTGGAGAGAGTCGAGTAGAAGGGGATGACAGACAGTGTAAAATGCCTTGTAGAGGTCAATGAACACTGCTTCTGCAAAGCTGCCAGAGTCAAAAGCAGCATGCAGATGTTGGGAGAATTCCAGGAGAGCTGTGGTTGTACTGTGTCCTGGGTGAAAACTGTGCAGCTCTGGGCACATAATGTCATACTTGGTTAGGTATTCAGAGAGCTGGATCAACATCACTTTTTCAAGGGCTTTAGAGAGTGGGGGGAGGATGGAGATGGGCCGGTAATTGTTGGGGGTGTATCGGTCCCCACTCTTATGTATGGGTGTGATTTCAGCAGTTTTCCAAGCACTTGGGAACTGACCCAAGCACAGAGACTGGTTTAGAAGGTCAGTCAGGGGACTAGGACTTCGTCCAAAACCATGTGGAGGATCCTGGAGTCGAGGGGGTCACTGCTGGGATTATTGCTGACTAAGGCTTTTAACAGGTGCGGCCTGGCTTCTTGGGGGGATAGACTGTGCAGGTAGAATGGTGGGCAACGGAGGACAGAAGGGAGAGAGGTGGGGATTGAGTCAAAGAAGCTGCTGGGGAGGACCGAGCTTAGATCAGAGAAGGCAGTGTTAAGGCAATCGGCTATGAGGAGTGGATCTGTGGTGGGGGTGTGCCATTGATGGAGAGCTGAAATGGTGGGGGGGAGTGGTACTTCCCATTTAGCTCTTTCATATAATCCCGGAAGGTCTGGGATGAACCCCAAGTGGAAACGAGGGTGGTCTGGTAGTGGTCTGCCTAGGCCCGCCTAATGGCCCAAGTGCACTTATTGCATTCTGCCTTGTAGACCTGTCTGTCAGATGCCTTTCCAGATTCTACAGCAATGTGCCAGAGATTATGTCTGTTTTTGAGTCTCTGGAGGAGGAGTGGGGTGATCCATGGGGCACTGCATTTTTTGGAGTGGATCCTGGTTAGGGAGGCGAAAAGGTCACAAGCCTTACAGAAGGCATTTGTGAAGTGGTCAAGAGCTGAGTCAGTGTCAGGGGTGCACTGGATAGGGGACCAGTCTAGATGGGCTAGGTATTGTTTTAATTTTCTGAGGCTGCCGGGGTGTAAACGGTGGCATAGAGTGGCCTAGGACACTGGCTTCAGCTTGGAGGATGACCAGAGACAGAGGACTGGGGCATTATCACTAAGAGTGTTGGGGAGGACAGTGACATCCTGGATTTTGTAGGGGCGGTTAGATATAACAACATCTAGGAGAGTGCTGGTGCCAGGAGAGTGGTTGAATCTGGTGGGCTGGGTGACTAACTGGGACATATCCAGGGCAGCAAAGGAGTCCCTTATATGGGAGGCAGTGGAGGCAAGCCAGTTAACATTGAGATCACCTAGGATGACTTGCTCCACTTTGTGAGGGAGAGATGTTAGATAGTCAATGAGGGATGGGACCGCTTCATTTTGATCCCTTGGGGGGTACATAGGAGACCATGAGGAAGAGAGGGCCTCAGGCAGGGTCAGGTGTGATTTTTGAGGTGAGGGCTTGGGCTCCATAATCAAGTTTAGGAGCTGGGAGTGCCTGAACTATAAGGGAGTCCCGTATGAGTAGTGCACAACCACCACCACATTTGCCTACTCGGTCTTCCCTGTAGATGGTATATCCAGGGACAGTGATAGCAGAGTCAGGGGTGGATTTGGAGAGCCAAGTCTCTACCAGTGCAATTATGTCCAGTTGATGTTGAACAACCCAGCACTGGAGGGCAGCAGATTTCTTTAGGAGACTGCAAATGTTTAAGGATGCAAAGTGGAGGCCAGTTGCAGTACAGGGTTTAGAAGGGCTGGAAGCAATAAGTCCCGGATTTGGGTGTACATTACCAGATAATAATAATAGCAGTGTAATTATTCTGGTTAGTGGCCTGTGGTGATGGAGACCCTTGGGTAGCCACCCAGCTGACGACTTTAGAATCAGGGTGCATGGGGTAGATAAAGTGTGAAGGGTGAGAGTGGCAGGGGAGAGCTGGGTCCAGGTCAGGCCTTGGAGGGTGGAGGGAGTGGGGGTGTTGGCAGGGTGGGGGGTCACGGGTGTTGAGGTGGGGGAGGCTGAGTCACTGTGGGGTAGTCTGGGAATGAGGTGCCTAGTGTGGAGGAAAGGTGCTCCAGTCTGTGTGAGGTCTGCACCAAGAGGGTGAAGGAGAGCAGACTTAGTAATGGAGTGTAGGTACCCATAGCAGCTGAGCAGTAAAGGAAGAGTGCCAGGAGTAGTAGAGAGTGAGAAGATGTAGAGCAGCTTTGGAATGGTTGGGGAAAACCCCTTTAGTGGGCAAAAAGACTATAAGCTGAAAATGGGAAAAATCAGTATCAATCAGTAGAAGAGGGAGGGGCAAAGACAGATGAATAGTGATAGACTGACCACACAATAAGTGAAATGAGACAGGAACTATATTTTTTTGGATTGGGTAAGTATGCTTATAACTGGGCACTCTAGTGGCTAAAGGATATAATCTGCTAATGGAAAAGTCAGTTCTGGGGAGGACACTGCAGTATGCTCGACAGGAGAAAGCAGTAGCTTCAATACAGTCGTGGAAGGGGCTCTAATTAACACTGGGGCACAGAGCTGAAAAAAAAAAGAACAGGCAGGAAAGTTCTGAAGCAAGTTTTTTTTTGGGGGGGGATACTGCAGCAGCCTCAATGGGACACCGAGGTCAAGGATGCAGCCCACAGACTTACAGCTCTAAGAGAAGGGGCACAGCGCTCAGGGCAGATAGCAAAATCACAGTACCTTAAGACTTCTCTCAAAACTTAAATCGACTCTTAAGAAATCTCTACATCAGACTAAACATTACTTAAAGTGAGACATCAAGAACATGTCAAGCAGAGGTCAGTCCTAGCATTAATTTCTTGGCAGCAGTTCCTAGAAGACTTCTGGATTGCTGCACAATGTGTGAGAAACACTGGCAAACAGGGGCAAGTGATATT
This sequence comes from Neoceratodus forsteri, assembly GCA_016271365.2. NCBI lineage: Eukaryota > Metazoa > Chordata > Ceratodontiformes > Ceratodontidae > Neoceratodus > Neoceratodus forsteri. The sequence goes on along the minus strand of CM057456.1, from coordinate 1,759,706,019 downwards.
CCTCCAGGGATAGATGCCAAAATTCAGGGTTCCAACCCATACCTTGCTTGGAGGGTGAGCGTTGGGCAGCTTCTCTGTGTTCTGCTTACCAAACTGCAGAATGCAGTTTGTTTGAGAGGAGAGAGCCTGAAAGGGCAGAGTTGTCCACTGGTGAGATAAGGTGAAAGGGCAAAATTAAATAGCAGGCTTGGAGGGGAGGGCAGTCAGAAAACAAAAGAGAAATTAACAGTTTGGGAGGGGCTGAGAATTAAACAGAAATAGTTTAAGCCAGGAAGCCCTGAAGCAAGTTGGGGGTTGGGGAGGACACTGCAGTATGCTCAACATGAGAGAGCAGTGGCTTCAATACAGTCATGGAAGGGGCTCTGATTAACACTGGGGCACAGAGCTGGAAAAAAAAGAACAGGCAGAGAGGTTCTGAAGCAAGTTTTTTTGGGGGAGGGCATTGCAGCAGCCTCAATGGGACACCAAGGTCAAGGGTACAGTACACACCAGGAAGCTCAATATCCAATAACAAGAGGTGAACGAGAAGAGCGTATACCTCTTAAGGCAAACACTGATTTAAGTGAAGTTATAATAGACTTATATCATACTATAGAGGGTTTAAAATTACTAGAGAATGCTGGAAGTAACAGATTATCTTCAGATAATAATAATAATAGCCTAAATCAGAGTCAGCATCAGGGTGTAACTGGAACCTTTACACCCCCGTGTTTAAATAGTGATCTGATTGAGCTTTTAAAATATCCATATAATGCACAATTAATTATTATGGAACAGTTGGTTATTAATAAAAACCTAATGGAGGCTTTAAGGACTGAAATAGCTATAAATAGATCAAAACTAGACAGTCTGATCGAACTCTCAAAACAAGATGAAAGAGACACACTATCATCTGTAGAAACAGAGATTGATAAAAAAGTCTCCTAATGAAACAGGTATGGATGTGGGAATCAGACCAGACTTTAGTCCTACTACTTTTACTATAACAACAGAAATCAGTGGGGGGAAAAAACAGAATAAAAAGCCCAAAGAAACAAGCAAGGGGGAAAAACATAAAAGAAACTAGTGAAAAAGAACAAATAAAAAGTACAAACAAAATTCCAAGTTAGGATTCTTAGTGAATATCCAAGAATCCAAAGAGGATACACCTGATATATCTGATAAGCAAGTTAAAGAAACATTGATTCAAAAAAAATCTAAAACTAATGAGATCTCTGATTCAGACAATAAACAAGCAGACATTTTTGTTGCACTGTACCTACTGGGGAAAGAAGTCACAAAGTTGACTGCTCAACTAGATTTCTCTAATGTTATTGAACAAGAGGAAACAACTAAAATTAGGGACACAATGGACAGTCTCTTGGAAAATACAAGCAAGGTACCCAACAAAAAAAATAGAGTAACACTACTCAGCTCAAAGATAACAAGTAGTGTACAAGAGGAATGGATAAATACTTATCCCTTAATTAAACTCTATGGTCCAACTATATGGGGCTCTTTCGATCCACTAGATAACGATAAGGAAATAATACAATATCTTAATAATAAATTTGATATTGAATTGAAGGAGGAAGATATAATTGATGTTAAGAGTATTCCCCTGAAGGGAGCAGCCCTTATGGAAATAATGCTTCTGACTCCAAGAGTTGCTAATTATATTTGGATAAATAGAGGTCTATTATCAGATCTGGAGGTAACACTCACATTTCCAAATAGATCTCTATTTAATAAAGAACCAGTTAGCACTCAAGAAGGTAAAACCCTGTGTTTATTTGGTATGCCACATCTTCAGACTGAGAATTCAGAATCCCTGACTAGGGTATTAAGGGATTTTTTTGTAAACTTCATGGGGATTTCAATTGATGAATATGGTTACATATCTGCCACAAGACCACATACAGAAAGTATCTAGGTATCCTCTAATTATCTGGCACAAATGATTATGAACCACTCTATCAAATTAGATGGGTTGGATCTTAATCTACTGCAGGCTGAGGAGCTATTAGCTGCTCCAAAAGGAAGAGGTGATTTGGTTTCTAATACTAGTATAATCATTCCAGCATATAATAGATTCTTGGCTATAGCTGGTTATGACAATAACTGACTTCAGGTTAGATCAAAAAGTACAGCATTTGAGAACACAGATCTCGTAAAAGGAATTACTGTGATTACTTGGAATATATCTGGATGGTTTTCAACTATTGCTGATCCGGACTGCAAAAAATTTCTTGAACAACATGACCTAATTTGCCTGCAAGAAACAGAGCATGGAGAGACCAAGTCATACTAAATAGCTACCAGACCCATTCGATACAAGGTACAAAAGTGAAAAAATGTGGCAGACCATCGGGGGTATAGCAATTCTTGTTAATATAGGAGATTTTGATAAGGTCATGGAATTACTTACAGACTCTAATTACATTGCTCTTATTTCAGTGACTGGGGAGAAGTCTCTTCTGGTATTCAACTGTTATATGCCACCAGAAAATTCAGACTTCCATTCAGAGGATTTGTGGCATAAACTCACATACGATACAATGAAACTGATACAGGAACATCCAAAAGCTGAATTGTGTGTCCTAGGGGACTTTAACACACGCATTGGTGCATTTGATGGTCTGAATGATAATACGATCATTTCTCCTTTAAATGTCGCTTCTTTTAAAAGAAATAGCAAGGATGAAAAACAAACAATAGTGGAGGCAGGTTAATAGATTACATGTTGGATTTTCTGATGTACCCACTGAATGGTAGATTGGAAGGGGATAGGGAAGGTCACTTTACCTATGTTTCGACGCTGGGTGCATCAGTAGTTGATTACATACTATGGTCTGGATTATTAAGTTATTGTAAAGCATGGAATATAGGTTTAAGATCGGAAAGTGATCATCTACCACTAGTATTGGAATTAAACAATATAGGCAATTTAACTGAGAATGTAGCTCTCTCATCTGTGTCTTTTTTTAGAAATAAGAATGAATAGAAAAATCATATGGCAAGAAAAATCACAGCATAAAATTGATAAAATACTTAAGGAATCATTTCTTCAACTTGATTATAAAATACTACAAAGCAGAGAACTTGAGGATTTATCTTTACACTTAAATAATTTATTTTTAAATATTAGGACTGCTTTGGAATGTCCAATGAAACATTATATAGGATGTAATTGGTTTGATAAAGAATGCAAACAAATGAAATATTACATAAGAGGCTTACCTAAAACCTATAGATTAAACCATAATAAGCATAATCTTATAAAATTGAACCAAGAGAAAAAAAATTATAAACCTATCACAAAAAATAAGATTGAATATTATAGAAAACTTTGGAGAGATATGTTAAAGGCAGTCAAACGAAATGATTATAAATGTTTCTGGACTTTGGTTGCAAAAGCAAATAATTGTTATAAAACATAAATTGATACTTATATAACAGAAGACGCATGATTTTGTATTTTTCCTCAGTCTTTCTTGATGAGATGCTTCAGGACACATATGTAGTTTCACTAGTAAATGGAAACTTTTCTAGGATAACCCCCGATGAAGTTTACTATGCACTGGCATTACTGAAACAGCATAAAACCCCAGGTCCAGATGGTATTCCTGCGGAGGTTTTTCTCTCCACTCCATTACTCTGGTGTAGATTTTTAACAGAATATTACAATAAATGTATCTACTCTAATAAATTACCAGACTCATGGAGAGGAGCGACTATTATTCCAATTCACAAAAAAGATAATACAAGGGATCCTACTATGTATAGACCAACAAGTCTCCTGGACATTAACTCAAAAATGCTGTCAAGAGTTATATTGGAAAGACTGAGGAAGAAGGTTGAAAGAACAGGCAGCTTGGCAGCTTATCAGGCGGGCTTCAGGCCACAATCGTCTACATTAGACAATATTTTTGTTCTGCATCATTTAATAGAAAAGTATGTTAAAATAAGGGGACAAACTTTGTATGCACTTTTCATGGATTATTCCTCAGTTTATGACGTAATCTCAAGAGACTTGCTCTGGTTGGTGCTGCGTGATGGGGTATTGATTACAACTTGGTTTCAATAACCTCCCAATTATATTCGGCAAACTGGGCTAATATTAGATTGGGGAAAAAAGGTGGTATTTCAGCATCCTTTAAAATAAACAGAGGTGTAAGACAGGGATGTGTTCTTGCACCTCTGTTATTTTCTCTGCATATTGATCAGATGCTGAGGGATAGTGAAAGAATTTATTGACATACCAAAAATAAACACCTGCAAATGCCCTCTATTGGTTTATACAGATGACATAGTCTTATTTTCATTAACAAAAGTAGGATTACAAAACAATATTGATAATATTTTAGTAAAATCATCTGCACTTAAATTAAAGATTAACATAAACAAAACAAAGGTTCTAAATTTCTGAAACAGACAAAAGAATAGTTCAATGTTCTGGACATTGGGGAAGGAGAAACTGGAAAAGGTTAAGGGGTACTCTTATTTGGGAGTTTACTTTCAAGAAAACAACTGGACGGTACATTCTCAAAATCTGTTAGATAAACTGAAAAGTACAATTGCAGGACTCATTTGTTTTAATTTAAAATACGGTGGGATGACTTTAAAACCTTTGTTACAAGTTATAAAGGTGAAATTTGATTCTCAGCTACTTCATGGTTCCAAAATATGGTACATAAGTAACTTAAATAAATTATTGGTCCCTTTACATAAATATTTATGTTCAACTCTATGGGTTGGTCACTCGTGCCCAGCAATGTATTTGAGATCAGAACTAGGATTGAATAACATGGAAGCCCTAGTGGAATCTAGGAAACTAAATTATTGGCTCACTTTCAGCAGGAAAGAATCACCTACCTTGACATCTACAGCCTTAATGGAGAAAGAAAAATGGTATAACACAGGTATTAAACAGAAATTATGGTATACAAACATAATGAAAATAATGAGGGATAATATCTGGATAAGGATAAAAAGGCCAGTAAGGTGGAGGGGACGGATGATGCTATCTCCGCCAAAAGGGTGTGGTTAGCCCTCAAGGCCCTAAAGAGAGAAAAATCTCCTGGGCCGGATGGCATTCATCCGAGAGTACTATGGGAATTGGTGGACATACTGGCTGCACCCCTGGCAGAGCTCTTCAACAGATTACTTGAGACAGGGAGGGTACCTAGGGATTGGCGAGAGGCACATGTGATGCCAATCCATAAAGGGGGGTCAAGGGAAGTACCAGGTAACTATAGACCCATCAGTTTGACCTCGGTGGTGGGAAAATTAATGGAGAGTATACTAAAGGAACGATTGGGGGTGTACTTGGAGGAGGTGGGAGGTCTGGATAGTCGGCAACATGGGTTTGTGCTAGGTAGATCATGTCAAACCAATCTTGTGGAGTTCTACGAATGGGTAACATCAGAACTGGACAGGGAAAGCCTGTGGATGTATTATTCTTGGACTTCAGCAAGGTGTTTGACTCTGTCCCCACAATGGTCTGGTGGAGAAACTGATGGGGTTAGGAGTAGGCCCTTGATGGTCAGATGGATTGAAAACTGGCTAGCTGGATGCACCCAGAGAGTAGTGGTCTGTGGGAGCTCTCGAACCCCAGAGAGGTTGGTGTGGGCACCGAGGGCTCAGTTCTGGGTCCCGATCCTGTTTAATGCATACTTATCGGACATCGGGGAGGGTATAGGGTGTGAAATGAGTCTCTTCATGGATGACTCCAAGATGGGAGCAGTAGTTGAGGGAGAAGAGAGGAGGTTGGCCCTGCAAGGGGACCTGGACACCCTGGAAAGCTGGGCTCACACATGGAAATTAAATTTCAATATCACCAAGTGCAAGGTGTTGCATCTTGGTCAGAAACCCTAAACACAGGTACACCCTGGGAGGGGAGGCGCTGGAGGCTTCAATAGGGGAAAAAGACCTAGGGGTCATGGTGGATGCATGTATGAATAACTCTGAGCAGTGCAGGAGAGTGCTAGCAAGGCAAACAGGATGTTGGGATGCATCGTGGGGATCACCTCTAGGAGCAAGGAAGTGATTCTGCGCTGTACAATGGACTGGTTAGACCACACCTTGAGTACTGTGTACAGTACTGGAGACCACACTTGAAGAGGGACATACAGCTCCTGGAGAGGTACAGAGGAGGGCAACTAAGATGATACAAGGGCTAGGGATTTGGCGTATGAGGACAGACTTGAGGAGCTCTGCCTGTTTTCATTGGAGAGAGGAGAGACAGGGGGACATGATTGAGGTCTTCAAGTACCTCAAGGGAATAAATAGGGTAAACATGGAGGGGAACTTTAGACTAAAGCAGGGAGGCATCACCAGAGGGCATGGTTTGAAGTTGGAAGGTGGAAGGGTGAGGGGGGAAAAGAGGAGTTTTTTCACTGAGAGGGTGGTGGACCCTTGGAATGCACTGCCTGGTGAGCTGGTTCAGAGATCCACAGTGGAGGGCTTCAAGAGAGGGTGGGACAGACACAGAAAGTGGATGTATTGGATGATGGCCTGTCCCGGGGGGGTGGGGATGGATGATGGGGGTTTCTGGAGCACAAGGGATGGGAGGGCCTCGGCACCCAACTAAGGATCTGAGGTTCAAGCAGACTCGATAGACCATAAGGCCTAATCTGCTGGCAAATAGTATGTTAGTATAATAATCTGCATAACCTTAAAAAGGCAATAGAGAAAGGGATTCTTCTCTGTTTAAAATATAAATCATACATTACAAAGAAAATTGTAAATAATTGGATTACTGAAGATTTACATTCAGTCAGGTCTTCACACTATTCAAAATGGTTTGCAGAAAATAATTACTACTTTGGTTTGAAACCGTAACTGGAAATTTTGACAAACAGTAAGATGAGAGCTACATTCTCTAGTTATAAATTTGAACAGGCAAAAAATAATGCCCTGCTGCATCGATATAAAACAAAAGGACTTACTTCAGGGGAGTGTGATTGTGCAAGGGGGGGTGAGTAAAACCTCATACATGTTTTATGGGATTGTACTTGGTATCAACTACAAAGCACCAATTGATTGGGTCCTTTTTTGAGTGAGAGTTATCTAGTAAACAAAAATTTGTTAACTAACATCTTGTTTCACACAAACAATGTCTGGTCAGTGGAACGACTTGCTAAATTTTTAGTGTCTGCAGAAAAAATGAGGAGGAACTTAAATGTTATTTGATCCAGGCTACTGTTTTTAAGAAGATAATTTGTTAAGTAAGCATGTTGATGTATTGCAACTGTGTATGACTATTGTCTTTGTATATCTTTTTTTAAATTATTGTATGTCTCATTGTAAGGCTTTTTAGCCACATAATAAAAACTTTTGATGATGAACCTTTTCAGTAAAATTTTACCTTCTTTTTCAACAATCTAAGTGTCAGTGTCCTTGCTTACAGAGCCAGTGTCTCACATTCCTGCAGGTTTCCAGGTCAGTCCAGTGCAGCATCTCCTACCCTTGGCAGCTGTCAGCTACACCAGTTGGGGAGGTAAGGTACGGTCCTCAGCTAGTATCCAACTATAGAAGTGTTGTCAAAGGGGAAGGGACAGAGAATCCTTCAGGACACCTACTACCATGTGGAATGGTCTAGCTGTGGCCAGAGGTTAATGTAGAAGGGGCCCCCCGTCATCATAGTATGATAGAGGTGTCCATACGATCCATAGAAACGTGTCTGATTTCTTTAATTGTGACTCGATTGCCTCCGTTTCAGTTTACCTTTCCTTCATGGACACCTAGCCCAGTTGCAATTTTTTCCAGTTCATTAGGTTCAGCATTCAAAAGTAAGCAATTGTATTTGCACCTGGAATTTGGGGTATGCAAAAAAAACCTTGCTGGCAACTACAGAATTTGCAAGTAAGCATTATGTAGAAGAGGGGAAATTCCCCTAGCTAAGATAGCCTAGTTTGGTAGAGGGCATGCAATTTGTGGTTAACCTTTCAGGGATTTGAGATAAATAGTTCTTATAGGACAAATGGCAGGCTAGCATAAGTTCCGGGCACAGTTATATATAGTTCTATATATTCTCTCATAGAGGGCCATTCAGGCATTGAATTTACATTCTGTTACAGAGGAGGAAAGCATACTGTACTTCTCTTTTTTTTTTCTTCCTGTACTCTTTTTACTTGTATTCTTTTCTACTCTCCCTTGACATAACTGCATTCAAACATATTGTCACACCCTTTTGTACTCTCCAAAACTGAACTTTGCATATATTGCCCTTTATATATCCTGCTGTATATGATTACTTGCTACTGTATCATGTAAATATTGCTCTGTATATATTGTTACCACCCACTGAGTATGTATAACTATGACTATATATTTTACCTGTGCATTTGAACCCGGGTCGTGCCTGAAAAAGGCTTCTACTGCCAGTGTATGAAGTTAAATAAATAAATACATTTTGAATACCAAATATCATTTAGCATTTTTTTCTGATTAAGCAATAGCATATTTGATAGTAGCCAATTTTGCAGTTTATTAAAACCAAACCAAAGTCTGTTTTGGACTTCACTCAATGATATTCCACTGCAGTAGTTCACTGCATCATCTCCATATAGTTGGGCAGACAGTCCTGTGCATAATGGTACATATGAGACAGTCCTGTGCATAATGGTACAGTATATATGAAAATCAGACAGAGCTAGTCCTTTTATACTTATCCAAATGTGTCTTAAAAGTCTTGATTGTGTCAAAATGTACCACTAAATCTTGTTGTCTCTTATTTTTTTTGGGGGGGGCCTCCTGGTAGGCCTGTGAGCCACACCCAGCCCAGTCACCCAACATCTTGTGGACTTACTTTGTCTTCCCCCGGTCTTCCACCACGGATTGTCCCACCCCCCATGGTGTGCAGCAGGGCCACAACTGCCACTCCAAGGATCCAGTTCTTGGGGGAAGTTGCCACGTCGCTGGTGTGGGGCCCGCTGGAGGTCAGTCCATCATTGTGCCCTGGGCCTACCTTCCTTCTTCTTTTGAATCCATCCCCAAGACACCAGCCTGGTGAGTGACACATGCACATACACAAGCATGGTGCATGTCATGCACCGGCATGTCCCTGCCTGCCAAGCTGCTCCAGGGTGCACTACCACCCGTGCTCACCCAGGTGGCAGTCTAGCACCACAGCAGGCTGCCCTCCCTCCCCTGATGATGACAGTATTCTCCAGGATGCTTGATCCTTCTCCCCTCCCTGGCTAGCACCCATTGACTCAGGCTCACTTCCAAATCCAAGTCGCCATCATCGTGAGTGGTAATGCTACCACTGTGCCAATGGACCAGCTATCTTGTAGGCTGTTTTAAATACCTACCACCCTCTGTGTAAAGAAATACTTACTCAAATGTCCCCAGTTGCTTTCTTACTAATTTTTTAAATGTGTCCCCTTGTGTGTTTTTTACTGTGTTTTTTTTCCTTCTCATTTTAAATTTTAGCCTTTCCAATAGCGTATTGATGTTTTACCATATTGCATACCTGGATCAAATCTCCTTATTACTTTTTTTTTATTATTTCTTTTTTCCTCCTGCCCTGGGCTCTCAGGTGCCTCACTCCTTCAGGCACACATCAACGCTCTGCTCAACTGCCCACTGGACTCCCCCTTATTGCTCCCACATGCCACCTTCCTTGCAGTGGTTTCCTCTAATCTAGGGCTTTGTTCTATCCCTTCATGCCCCCCTCCAAGGCCACTGGAGGAGAATAAGTTGTGTCTTTCTCTTGGAACTTGAGGCCAAGTATCATGCGTGCTGCTTATGAGGGCCTGGTGGCAAGGGTGAGTGAGCAGATAGAGCTCATTATCCAAGGTATTCTCAAGGAGCCATTTTCCATCACTTTTTTCCCCTCCCACCCTCTAACATGGGCACACACTGGTGGTCGGCTGGGGGTACCGGGCAGTGAGTGGTCACCCACACCACCAACTGCACCTCCATAGTACCACCACCACCACTAGTAGCCACCACAGGAGCATTGCCACATCCTCCCTCCTGCATTTTTCCTCTTGAGGAGTAAAAAGAAGCATTTTGTGTTAGCCTGCACAGTGGACAAGCCTAAAAGTTCCAGCATGTAGCAAATGTGAGAGTGAGAAGGAGCTGCAGTAAGGCTATTGAGGGGTCCATTAACAGGCACCACAGACATGCAACCCCTAGACCAGAGGTAAAGTCCTACAACCCACTCAGCTGCCACTGTGTAGTCTGTCAGCTGAGGCTGTCCCTATATAATAATCCTGTCTTATGTAGAAACATAGAAGTTGAGGGCAGATAAGGACCACAAGGCCCATCCAGTCTGCCCATTTCTTTTTCTACCTTATAAATGTGCCATCGGCCTTTGCTCTGTCAGTGGCCTATCTATTCATACTCATTTGTATTGCTCCCTTATGCCTATCCCATGCCTGTTTGAAGCCCTGCACTGTATTCATAGCCACCACTTCTTGAGGTAAGCCATTCCATGCATCCATCACCCTTTCTGTGAAAAAGAATTTCCTCACATTCCCCTTAATCGGCCCCCTCTAATCTCATGCTGTGTCCTCTTGTCCTGCTATTTTCTTATATTTAAACATGTTCGACTCTTTCACCTTGTTAATGCCCTTAAGGTGTTTGAATGCCTCGATCATATCACCTCTCTCCCTCCTTTGCTCAAGGGTATACATATTGAGCTCTGTTAATCTGTCCTCATATGTCTTCTGATGCAGTCCCTGCACCATTTTGGCTGCCCTTCTGACTGCCTCAATTTGGTTAATGTCCTTGTGAAGGTGTGGCCTCAATACTGCACGCAGTACTCCAGATGGGGCCTAACCAGTGTCTTGTAAAGAGGGATTATTACCTCCCTCTTATGACTTGTGATACCCCTACTAATACACCCTAACACCCCTCTAGCCTTACCTACTGCTTTAGAGGTCTGCTTGGATGATTTCAGGTCATCAGTGATGATGATGCCCAAGTCTTGGTGTCATTAGGTGCCGGACACAGTCAAGAGGCCCCTTCTGTGTCTTGGGGTAAGATGTAATGCTCCACAGAGGGTGCCCACAATATCAAAGCCCACTTCTGAACTGCAAGTTGTTGAAACAGCTCTCACTCTTTACTAAAATTCACTGTATTGCAACTTTTCACTCATGATAACCCCAGTCCCCAAACGCTCTGCTTATTTGCACTGTACAAGCAGGCTTGGGCCTGACTGTGGACTCGAGTTAAAACCTATAGGATCCCTTTGTACAAGTTGTACCCACCTCTCATTACTCCTGGGCCACACAGCCCCTCTTATTCTTCATAAATATCAGTGAGTAAGGTTACACCTTGTGTCAGTCTATCCTACTCTATTCTAAATTTACCAGAATCTCCCACTGTGCTATTAGCTTTGGCAGCTAACACATGTTCAAAAACATTTTTACACATGCACCTTATGACACCATAGCATCTATGTTGCCTGGTGGGCAGGAGGACTATCTCTCTGACATCTCTGGTTGATGGTTTCCCGTGGCCCTGAACCAGCAGGCCATGGTTCCTCTCTGTCCAGTCTCCCCTCCAAGCCTTGAGATCACCCCTGTGCTGGACACCTTGCTTAAACCTTACAACCCTAATCAGATGGTGTGCTGAGCACAAGGCAGCAGCATGTAGTCCAGCCTGGCCTCTGACAGTGATTGGCAGTCACCCAAACCTCTCTGCTGATGGAGTGTTTCTAATGTCCTACCTAGCTTAGGGGCCCTTCACATACAGTAGGCTCATCTCCTACCTTACTACACAGCTCCATCTGTCTCACCAGGTTTCTCTCCGTCATCAGCTAAGCTGGTAGTTTTTTTTGGATATTGAATTGTGATCACCCCCCAAAAGGTGAACACCTTATCTTTGGTGTAATCCAATAGTTCTCAGACTTTTTCACAATGAGCCTCCCCAAATTCATGGAAAAGATTTTGAGCCTCCCCCAAAAACTGAAATAATCTTGGGCCTCCCCAAAGAAAAATAACACACTGTACTTTACACAGTACACCATGAATAAATTGAAACCGCTTTGCGTACTTGGCTCACATTCAGTTCTTTGTCTTATACTGACTTGGAACTTTTGAAAAAGAGCTCCTTGCTCAAAGGTGTTATCTGAATAACAAATAAAATAAACAAATATTATTATTTAGCTTATTGTAACCCCCCTTCACAGGCCAACCTACTTGCTCTGCTATTTTCATTCTTGAACCACTGTTACCCCTTGATACAGTACCTTCATGGGTCAGACTACTTTTCTCTGTTTCCTCTCTGTATGAATAACCTTCCTACATACTTTGCCTCTCCCCCTCCTTCCCTGCTCCTAAGCAACTTCTCTGGGATTACTTTGCTCCTTCCTGCTATTGCTCTTAGCACTTCTATGCTAAACCCTTGTAGTTGGGCTGTTCTGCCATCAGTTTACAAATTGATAAATTACCACCACTCATTATTAGTTTATTGTTCATATTTATTTGCAATATTGCTCATTGTGTATTTCTTGATTATTTTGCAATTACCTTTTGAAATGTATTCACTCCCTACCCTTCCCCGAGTTCACCTGAAATGAGCCTTGGCTCATTCACCTTCCCTTGTCACCTATTAGTAAATAAATACATAAAATTCACCTACTGTTATTATCCTTTCAGTTTGCTTCATCCCTTCACACAAAATATATAAAATCTCAAATTTAAATACAGTACTTTTTCAGACTTGCTTGAGCCTCCCTTGGAACAGGTTGGGGCCTCCCCAGGGAGGCTGGCCTCACCATTTGAGAACCCCTGGTGTAATCCTCTCTGTGCTGCTAGGTTGCCAGAAACTTCCCTAAAAAGGGAGCCCCTTAAGGTTCCCACACAGGTGTGTTGTCTTCCTTACTTACTCAACAGAATTAATAGTGACTTCCAATAAATGCCTTCAGACTCCAAAACCCCTGGAGTCACCACTACTGTCATGGTACCCATCCCTAGGGGCTGCCAGGCAACTGGATGAGATTTATTTCTTTCACTGGATCCATACACACCTGCTGTGGTGTGGGGCCCTTGTCCCCTCAAGTGGCCTGGCAAGCAACCTGAAGAAAATGTGTCCCGAAGCTCTGCCGTCTTTCAACTGTAAATGCCACAACTGGCATTCTAACTCCATACATTGAAATCCCTGTCAGAGGCTCTACCATTCTGTTTGCTCTTTGATCTGGCATTCTAGTAACCACCAAATCCCCTCCCTCCACTGGCAAGAGGGGGTTGTTACAGCCAGGTGTCAGGTTACAACTGTGTAGAAGGTTTGTAGGCCATGATGTGTACATCGGAATGGACATGCAGTGGTATGAAAGAGAGTCAGTCAAACCTCAAGATGGCGTCAGTGAAACCAGCACATGGCAGCAAGTAAACCTGAAGAGCAGAGATGCAGCCGACATGATCAAGTGAGTCTGCCAAGATCAGAGATCCAGAGGCCCTGCAAACTAAGAGAGTAACCACCCAACTGGGAACTGTGAGTAAGATTAGGGCTTACTCTGCTTCAGGGGAAGTGAATTGTTATTTGGGAGTGTTTCTTTGCATTTAGCCATCTGTCCAGGGACCATACAAAGGCCTCACCTTCTGCCACCCTGTGGCAACATTAACAGGCCTGCACCAATTCAGCCCTGGGTACCCAGTAACTTTTATCAGGGAACTCACATAAGGTGCTATGGAGAACAACTGGTAGCAGGTGGAAGAGGGTGGTGCCCTCCAGTAGAGGAGGATTGCAGCAACTGACTGCACTGTGAACTGCAGTGAGGGGGTGGGATTAGTTTGGGGCTGCCTTGGAGAGTTATTTAGTAGCAGCCCAAGGAAAGTGTTTGAGTTGACTGCATACACTGAGGGCACATAAGGGAAGCCCCTTTCTTTTTCTAGGGTAAGGCTGTGTACAGCACCAGAAGACTGTGCATGGTACAAAATATCATTTTAGTTGCATTAACCCCTTTTCCTTTTAGAGTACATTCCCTAAATAAAGTTGTGTTTCTTATGAAAGCCATATCTCATTTTCTCTGAAGGTTACAGTGCATGCTGATTTTGGTGACCTGTTTGCATTAGTCTGGGGTCTGCGGGAGGATGGCCAGAGTAGGGAGTGGGCAGTACAGCATCCAAAGGGTTATAATGGGCAGTAACCAACTGGATGGAGGCACGGCACATGCTATTTCTACTCCAGTATCTAGATGTGAACCACCCTCACTCCTGAAGGACCCAGTGGCAGTGTAAGGTAGTAGCACCCCTATCTCTAAGGTAATTGGGAGGACGCCCTCCCTACAGGGGCCTTACAAGATATTTTTCTTTATTAGTACAGCATCAGTGAACTGAGCAAGTTGATAATAGTAAATTTTGACTACTGATTCTGAATGTTTCAAGCAAAAGTCTGACCGAAGTAAAATAACACCCTTTCACAAAATGTTTCTAGTAAAATGCACAAAACACTATATAAATGTTCCTAAGCAGTGTATATTAACTTTTGTTTAAAATCTTTCAAAACTGGGTTCTGTTTCTACATGTGTGCACAATCACGTGTGTGTGCACAGTCAGAAACAGGTGCTTCTTTCAGAAAAATAAAAAGTTCCCATAATAAGCTAAGGTAGTTTGATGTAATTATCACACAAATGTCTGAAAAAGGACCCTTTTATTAAACTCTACTTTAAAAGTGCACCCCTCTTTCCTATCAGTTTGCTGACTGACATAACTTTGTCCATGATGGGGGAGGCACGGCCCAGGGCACTCCTGTGTCTTGGGGTAGGTTTTGATGTTTGCCAGGAGCCCCCTGCAAACAATCACTGCAAACTGGTTCACCTCTTCTCCTTTCCCCAGAAACTCCTGAAATGGGGAAATCTTTGGGATAATGATGTAAATAACCACTCTGACACAGGCATCTCCAGTTATTTTACTGAGGTAGATGGTACAGATGCCACACAGTCAATTCATACGGTCACGAGGACCCAAATCAGTTTGAATAGTTTATAATTAATTACTATAACTTCTTCAAGGTTTCCTTGGTCCCAACACCTCAGCCATAGTCTGATCTATACCCATGTCCTGGACTCTGTCTATCCCTGTTCCCTGGCACTTATCAATCCTTTTGGAACATTCATGGTCCTACCTTAGCTACTCTTACACTAGGAAGCATAGCACCCCAAAATTGATACCTCTTCAGCCTTTAGAGAGCATTATACTAATGTATGAATTTATATTGGCACACCCGCAAGAAGCACAAAAGTTAATGTTGAATGCATTCCATTATATTGGGTCCACTGGGTCAGTATCACTAACTGTGCCCTGGCTCCCTGGAACTTCCCACACACCTGGCAGGGCCCCTACCAACCAGAGTTTCACATTCACTTCAGCACCTTGTAGGTCCATCCTTCCTAAAGAGACTGCCTACCTGTACATCAGTTTACCAAACTAGAGACCATCCCCAAATTCTTGGAGATACTCTCCTACCTTTACTCAAGCATGTAGCTTCAGTCCTGGTTCAGTTCCATCCTCCATTGTCTTCAGATTGTCCGACTGCATAGTTACCAATGTCACCCCCTTTCCACTAATCTTCGACCCCTCTTCTAGGAAATCCCCACAAGCTGGCACTCCCATCTTCAAGTCTCAGGTTATAAAGGTATACATCTAACTGTCCCCGATTATGAGGGACATCCCTTATTTTACCCCTCAAAATTGCTCTGTCCCTCATGGAAAAGGTGTTGCCCACACAGAGAATTTTCTATAAATTCAGAATTTAAAGCAGAAAAATTACAATATTTTAAGAGGCTAAATCAATAATAAACCTGGTACTAGTAAACACAATGGTGTCCACAGTGTATAAAGTTGGAATCTGCATGTTTCAGGATGTGTCCCTCATTATGAGGGTCATTGACCTTTAGTTTGTCTGTATCCCTCATTTCAGGGCCATACTTTTGAAAGGTATTGAGTACCTGAGATAAGGCCTGGCCATGCCAGACCTGCAGACAATACCATGTGATGACTCTGATGAGCACGATCTCTGGATATCATGTCACCCCCTCCCATTTTATCACAAGAGTGGCACGCACTCCCGTGTGTACTCCCCTGGCCTGTGTACTGAACCAGCCAGTATGGCAAACCACAATGTATGGCACACCCCTCCAAGAGCATATCAGTACTCCTTATTTGTATCCAGCCATGAAAACCAGTATGTTTGTGAGGATATAGGGGGTTCTCTGTGGTGGAGACCCCAGGGGAAGTGGCAGAGGACCCCAGAGGAGGAGGAAACAACTCCTCATGGGGGACTGTATCATTTGGAGGTAAACTTGAGGACAGGAAGGAAGGAAGATGAGAAAGGGAGGTCAAGTACCTACCCAGTGCCATGGCTCAGAGGAATGGAGAACACAGCCTGAGGATCACTGGGGCAGCAGAATGGGAGAGAGAGCTAGATGTCATTGTCCACCTAGGGACAAATAACCTGACTAGGAACAAAGCTGGGATAGAGCAGGAGGAGTTCAGGGAGTTGGGGAGTGGTCTTAGACAGGTGGCTTACTCAGTAACCTTTTCAGAGGTGTTGCCTGTCTACAATGGGGGAAGGACAGGGTACTCCACACCAGGAGCTTCAATGTATGATTCAAGGACTGGTGCAAAGAAATGGGGTTTGGCTTCATTGGGGACTGAGGTTCCACCTGGAGGGATGTAGGCCTATACAGGCGAGATGGTAAGCATCCATCCGGGAGTGGAACCGAGATCCTCAGTGAATGGTTTAAATGCTTCATTGACAAGCATTCAAACTAACTGATGGGGGGTGGTGGAAGGAAGCAGTGAGAATCAAACTTCCCCCCTCCTCACAAGAGGAAGCAGTCAGTAGGGAGAACTCTAAGACTGGGAAATCAC
This sequence comes from Neoceratodus forsteri, assembly GCA_016271365.2. NCBI lineage: Eukaryota > Metazoa > Chordata > Ceratodontiformes > Ceratodontidae > Neoceratodus > Neoceratodus forsteri. The sequence goes on along the minus strand of CM057456.1, from coordinate 1,759,689,211 downwards.
CAAAGAGCCTAAAACTGGGAAAAGCAGAATAGTAGAAAAAAGAAGGAATAAGATTGAAGGCAGGAGAACTAAAGAGAGCAGGCATGAGGATAAAAGGGGGGCTATCAGGAGCGGAAGGCCATGTGCACTAATGCTCATAGTCCAGAAAATAAAATCCTGGACTTAGTGGCCTTGCTGGCAGAGGCTGACCTGGACATTGTCTCTATTACCGAGATATGATACAATGAGAACCATGACCGGGATATAGCCATACCAGGCTATACTCTGTTCGGGAAGGACAGGGTGGGTAAAAAGGGAGGAGGAGGAGTGGTTCTTTATGTGAGGGAGGGTAGAAAAGCAACTGAGGCACAGGGAATACAGGGAGGGTGGAGGCACTGTGGGTCACCCTAGAGATAGGAAAAGGAACTGCTATTCGAACAGACATGATCCATAGGCCTCCAGCACAAGGGGAAGAGTTGTACAGGGTTGTAGTGGAAGCCATCCATAAGATGACAACTAAAGGGGATGTGCTGCTGGTGGGAAGGAACTAGAAGGAAGCTAGATATAAACACTGCCTTAGAAAGATTGTTCCAGAAGCTTGGTAGAGGACACCAGGAGGAAGGAGTGCTGTGTGACTGGACTTCTCTATGGGGACTATATTGCCCTCCACCCCCTCCCACCCAAAGCTAGTTCTACTTTTATAGGCACAGAATTTGACTGACAACAGGAACTTCCTGTTTGGGAGCAGGAAGTGAGTGATCACAGAGCTACCAAAGATGCAGCATCCTAGAAGGGCAAGAGTAGCTCTCCAGCCCCCTCTAGCCGCTGGAGGTCTGCCTCTGAGCAAGTAAGGGGTATACTGAGAAATACAGGATCTTCTTATCTCAGAAATGGACAATCAGGAGCTTCAAAGGCACAGTAACAATAAGTAAGTAGAGAGAGAAGGAAGGAAAAAACTAACCAAAAAAAACAGAGGAAAGAGTAAGGATTCCAAACAATAGTGAAGGGGACAGAAATAAGACATGATGGGAGTGGTGCAGTGCAGTGGTTGTGGAGCAGCAGTCTTCTGGAAGACATTCTGGAGGATGCAGTGTTGTCCCATCTGCAGGCATCTCTCTGGGCTGAGAGGGGAGGTTGCTCATCTCCAGGATGATTTGGCCAAGATTTGTGGGACATCCTCTTCCATCCAGGGACCACCAGAGCCACTGCCATTGCCTCAGAGGTTACCAAGAAAGAGGAGCAGTTGGACCACAGCGGGCTCAGGGAGGGTGAGAGTAGTGGAACAGAGGTGCATCCCTCCAGTTGTACCTCTCCACAATTCCTATGCCATTCTGGCAAAGTGTGGTTTCTCTATGGAGGCACCCACAGTGGAGACCAAGGAGGATGCTGGGAACCTCCACAAAGAAGACCCACAGGAGGGTGACATGGGACCCCACAGGGGAAGGAAACAACTCCTGGTGGGGGACTCCATTGTTAGGAAGGTAAAACTGGGGGAGGAAGAGGAGAGGGAGGTAAGGTGCCTAACCGGCGCCATGGCTTGGAGGGACAGGGAGCAAATCCTTAGGATTGCCAGAACAGCTGCACAGGGGAGGCAGCTGGATGTCATTGTCCACCTGGAGACAAATGACCTGGCTAAGAAAGGAATCAGAGTAGTGCAGGAAGAGTTTGTGGAATTGGGGAGGGGCCTTAGACAAGTAGCACGCACGGTAACCTTCTCAGAGGTGCTGCCTATCTATGGCATAGGACTGGCTAGGGTGCTCCACACCATGGGATTCAATCAGTGGTTGAAAAACTGGTGCAGAGCTCAGGGATTTGGCTTCATTGGGGACTGGGGGTCCACCTGCAATGATGCAAGCCTATACTGGCATGATGGGTTGCATCTGTCCAGGAGTGGAACCAGGATCCTAGCTGATAGGTTTAAATGCTTCATTGGCAAGCATTTAAACTAGCCAAGGGGGGGAGGCACTGGAAAGGAGCAGAGAAATCCTAGCCCCCCCAAAAAAAGTCACGATAGTAAGTACGGTAAACTCTAACATAGAAATGTCGATAGGGAGAAGGGAAGGGGTAAATGGAGAAAGTGACAAAGGTAAGAAGGACAGGGGTGGGGCAAAAAGGAGTAAGACCATCAGGAAATGGAGGGTAATAAGTACCAATGCCCGTAGTCTGGGCAACAAGCTCCCTGAACTGGTGGCCTTGATGGAAGAGGGATGCCTGGATATTGTAGCAGTCACAGAAACATGGTACACAGAGAACCATGACTGGGATATTAACATACCAGGGTACATAACCTACAGGAGAGACAGGGAGGGGAGAAGAGGTGGAGGAGTAGCTCTCTATGTACAGGAAGGGATAAAAGCAACTGAACAAAAGAGTAAACAGGGAGGAGAGGAGGCACTGTGGGTCACCTTGGAGACTGGAAATGGCACCACGATCCGCACAGGGGTTGTGTACAGACCCCCATGTTAGGGGGAGGGAATGGACAAGGATATGATAGAAGGCATTCTTAGGTGGCAGAGAAAGGAGAGATACTGCTGATGGGACACCTGAATATGCCAGACATTAACTGGAGCACATTTGCTGCAGCCACATCCAAGAGCAGGGCCATTCTCAATGCCCTACAGGTGACATGCCTCAGACAGCTAGTTTCAGAACCAACTCATGAGGGAGCAATCTTAGACCTCATACTCTCAAATGGGGACAGTGAGAGGATCTCAGATCTAGAAGTGGGTTGCCATCTGGGAACAAGTGACCATCAAACAGTGTGGTTCATGTTAAACTCAGCTACAGAGTCAAGCCATACAAAAGTAAGGATACTGGACTTCAGGAGGGCTGACTTTGGCAAGATGGGAGAGTGCCTCAGAAAAGCACTAGCAAACCGCTAGAAGGAGGGTGGAGTAACAATGGGGAATCATCAAACTGCCATCACAGAGGCAACAAGCCTTTGTGTGAAGCAAATAAACAAATCAAAATGAAAGAAAAAGCCACTATGGTTCTCAAAAGAGGTGGCGGGGAAAGTCAGGGAGAAAAAGATAGCATTCAGGAAGTATAAGGAAACACAGAAGGAGCAGGACAGACAGCTGTACCAGTTAAGGCAGAAAGAAGCAGGGAGGGAAGTCAGAATAGCAAAGGCCCAAACTGAGGAAAAGATAGCCAACTCAGTTAAGAAGGGGGATAAAACCTTTTATAGGTACATCAGGGAGCATAGAAAGGCAAAGGAAGGGATAGTGAGGCTGAATAGAATGAACAGTGGGTGGGCAGGGGGACAGTGAAAAGCAGGAATACTGAATGAATATTTCTGCTCAGTATTCACAAAAGAGGAGGGAGGTGCCAAATCCAATTAACAGAAGCACTTTTGATGGGGGGTCGATCCCAGTCCTTTCACAGAAGAAAAGGTTCTGAAAGAACTCCTAAAACTGAAGGTGGACAAAGCAAAGGGGCCTGATGAAATTCACCCCAGAATTCTAAAAGAATTAAGGGGAGAACTAGTGAAATCACTGACTACCCTTTTTAACAAATCATGGGAGGATGGTGTGGTACCCAAGGACTGGAGGAAGGTGGATGTGATTCCCCTTCACAAAAGTGGAACAAAGACAGAGGCAGGAAACTACAGACCTGTCAGTTTGACCTCTGTGGTAGGGAAAGTGATAGAATCACTTCTGAAGGAAAGAATTATTGAGTACCTTGAGGCCAGTGGGGCACAACACTCAAGGCAGCATGGGTTCACAGTGGGAAGGTCATGTCAGATGAATCTAATTGATTTCTTTGACTGGGTGACCAAAGTAGTAGACCAGGGAGGGGCTGTGGACATGGCCTACCTAGACTTTAGCAAGGCATTTGACACAGTTCCACACAAAAGATTAATAGTCAAATTAACCAGCCTGGGAGTGGGTCCCAGGGTGGTAGCCTGGTAAAACATTGGCTGACTACAAGACGCAGAAGGTAATTGTAAATGAAGTCCACTCTGAAGAAAGAGGAGTTACTAGTGGGTACCACAGGGTTCAGTACTGTCCAGTCCTTTAATGTCTTTATAAGTGACATTGCAGAGGACTGAAGGAAAGTATTCTTTGCAGATGACACACAAGATTCGCAACAGGGTTGATACACAAGGAGGCATGGAAAGGATGAGAAGGGATCGCAAGATTGGAGGAATGGTCGGAAGTATGGCAGCTAGGATTCAATGCAAAGAAGTGCAAATAATGCACCTGGGAAACAAAACCCAGGGAAGATTACACAATGGTGGGGAGGTAGTAACAACAAAAAGGAAAGGACCTGAAGGTAATCATATCAGATGACCTTAGGTTAGCAAGCAATGTGAGAAGGCAGTGGGAGGGTTGGGGTATACTGGGATGCATAGGGATAGGCATCACCAGCAGAAAACATGAAGTTGTTATCCCTCTGTACAGACAGTTGGTGAGACCCAATCTGGAGTACTGCATCCAGTTCTGGAGACCCCATCTCCATAAGGACGTAGACAGGATAGAGGCAGTCCAGAGGAGAGCATCTAAAATGGTGCAGGGTCTGCAAGAGAAGTCATACAAGGAGAGACTAAAGGAGCTTAATATGTATACCCTTGAGGAAAGGAGGGAGAGGGGGGACATGATAGAAACTTTGAAGTACTTCAGTGGAATCAACAAAGTCCAAGAGGGTAGCATCTTTCAGGAAAAAGAGATGTGCAAGAACAAGAGGACACAATTTAAAGATAGAGGGGTGGCGGTTCAGAGGCAATGTGAGGAAGTATTTTTTTCACAGAGAGGGTAGTGGATGCATGTTATAGCCTTCCTGAGGAGGTTGTGGGGTCTAAAACTGTGAGAGAATTCAAGAACGCATGGGACAGACATAAGGCAACTCTTGTGGTGGGGAGAAGAAATAGGCTGTTGGTTAACTAGGATCTGCAGCTTATCCTGTAGGTAGGGAAATGGGGAGACTAGGTGGGCCAAGCGGTCCTTACATGCCATCAAAGTCTATGTTTATATGTTTCTATGGGAGACTTCAGTCTTCCAGATGTTGATTTGAGCAACCCAGCTGCAGTTCCAGCTAGCAGCAGGGACACCTGGACTCCCTACAGGGGGCATGCCTCAGGCAACGGGGGATAGAGCCCACCCATGAGTGAGCCATAATGGACCTGGTACTCACCAACAGGGACAGTATTGCAGACGTCATGGTGGGTGGCCACCTGCGGTCCAGTGATCACGGTACAGTGTGGTTCAATATAAGAATTGTGGCAGAGTTCAACCACATGAAGGCAAGGGTCCTGGACTTCAGGAGGGCTGACTTTGCACAGCTGGGGACATGTCTCAGGGATGCCCTGGTGGGAGAGAGGACTTGGGTGGTATAGAGGAACAGTGGACAAAACAAAAAGGAGCCATAGTGAAGGCAACAAACCTTTGCATTAGGCAATTAAACAAAAGCAAGAGTAAAAAAAGACCACTATGGTTCTCAAAGAGGTGGCTGGAAAGGTAAAAGCAAAAAGGTTAGCATTCAGGAGGTACAAGGAAACACAGAGGGAAGAGGACAGGGAAGTGTATCTGGAAAAGCAGAGGGAGGCAGGAAAAGCAGTCAGGAGCACAAAGGCGCAAATGGAGGAGGGAATAGCCCAGAGAGTAGAGAAAGGGGTCAAGACATTTGTCAGGTACGCTAGTGAAAAGAGAAGGACTAGGGGTAGGATTGTAAGGCTAAAAAGGGAAGGAGAGGAGTGTGTGGAGGGGGACCAGGAAAAAGCAGAAATTCTAAATAAATATTTTTGTTCAGTATTTACAGCAGAAGGGGAACGAGAGGCATGACAGTTAGACAACAGGTGCATCAATGGAAGGGAGGTAGAGACCAGTCCATTTACAGTGGAGAGAGTCCTAAAGGAACTTGCAAAACTGAAAGTGGACAAGGCAATGTGCCTGGATGGGATACATCCAAGAATATTAAATGAGCTTAGAGAGGTTCTGGCAGCACCGCTGAGAGCCCTGTTCAACCAATTGCTGGAAATGGGAGTGGTTCTAGAGGACTGGAGGAGGGTAGATGTGGTCCCTCTTCACAAAAGTGGGAGCAGGGAGGAGGCTGGCAACTACAGGCCAGTCAGTCTGACCTCGGTGGTGGGGAAAGTAATAGAATCACTGTTGAAGGAAAGGATTGTGGAATATCTTGGATCTAGCAGATTACAGAATCTGAGGCAGCGTGTATTCACAGTGGGGAGATCACGTCAAACAAATCTGATAGATTTCTTTGACTGGGTGACCAGCGAATTAGATTAGGGAGGAGTGGTGGATGTGGCCTACCTGAATTTCAGCAAGGCCTTTGACACCTTTTCATGCAGGAGACTTGTAAACAAGCTGGGCAGGCTGGGAGTGGGTCCCAAGGTGATAAACTGGGTTAGCAATTGGTTGAGGGATAGAACACAGAGGGTGGTGGTAAATGGAGTTCAATCCGAGGAGAGGAGGGTGACCAGTGGGGTGCCACAAGGATCAGTTCTGGAGACAATCTTCTTTCATGTCTTCATAAACAACATTGCAAAGGGGCTGGAAGGGAAGGTATACCTCTTTGAAGATGACACTAAGATCTGCAACATGGCTGACACTCCGGGAGGGTGAATAAAATGAGGGATTTAAGGAAGCTTGAGGAGTGGTCAAGAGTGTGGCAGCTAAGATTCAATGCAAAGAGGTGCAAAATCATGCTTTTGTGGCACAGAAACCCAGGGAAGGATTACATGTTGGAGTACTGATGACCACCAAACAGGAAAGGACCTGGGGTAATCATGTCTGATGACCTAAAGGTGGTCAAACAGTGTGACAAGGCAGGGGGGAGAGCTAATGGGATGCTGGGGTGTATAGGGAGAGGTATCACCAGCAGAAAGGAGTGGTGATACCGCTGTACAAATCACTGGTGAGACTTCTTCTAGAGTACTGTGTCAAGTTCTGGAGGTTGCATCTCCAGAAGTACATAGACAGAGTAGAGGCAGTTCAGAGAAGGCAACAAAAATTGTGCAAGGTCTGCACCAAATGCCCTATGAGAAGAAACTAAAGGACCTCAATATGTATACCCTGAAGGAGAGGAGGGAAAGGGAGAATGTGAAAGAAACTTTCAAATACCTCAAGAGCATAAATAAGGTACAAGAGGGAAGCACCTTTCTGAAAAAAAAGATGTTCAAGAACAAAGGGTCATGATATGAGGCTGGAGGAGGGTAGACTCAGAGATATCCTGAGGACGTACTTTTTCACAGAAAGGGTTGTTGGCACATGAAACAGCCTCCCAGCAGAGGTGGTGGGGACACAAATGATAGGGGAGTTCAAGAGTGCATGAGATAGGCATAGGGGAACCCCAGCGATAGGAAAGAGAGGATAAAGCCAGAGATCAAGTAGGGTCTGCGGTATTGCAGTAGGTAGGGGAAATGGTCAGACTATGTGGGCCAAGTGGTCCTTATCTGCCGTCAATTTCTATGTTTCTATTTCCCAGACAGCATCCTAGCACAGGGCACTGCACCGGCCCCTCACCCATGCACAAGGGCAACTTCCCAGTGAGGACACCTAGGCCAGGATGCTTTTCTGCTCACACAGTTCCAGCCAGAACCTCCAGAACTCTTCTTTCCTGGGTCATGACGTCCCTTTTATAGTCCATTACAGATTGTGGCCTCTCTCTCTCTCTACTTTTGACAAAGCACAGTACAAATTATTAAATCACAGAGTTAATTTTTTGTTTCTTAACAGGCGTCCTAACATTTCATGTGGATGGATTCTTCAGGGGCTTCTGAAACATACACAAAACATTTAAAGTAGCAGGGCAATGAAAAAAGTTATTCCAAAAAGCTAATTTTCTGCTATGGTTATAAAACATATTGGCAGAACTGTTGATCTGGGTTTTCTGGATGCTTCCAATGCTGTGTACTGTACATTTATATTTTTGTTTGAACTCTCAGCCTCCTTGGGGTGTCAGTATTATTTCTATGCAAAAATTAGGCGGTCATCTTTTTTCCTTCAGAAATAATTACTTTAAAACATTCATAAAATTCTTAAATGATTATGAAAACTGAAAATTTCACCACCAAAATAAACTGGAAGACATCTGGCATCAATTAGGAAGGAAAAAGGTGAGGTCAAATTTTAACCCATTTTCGTTGCACTGCTGCTTTAAATAAGTATTTCATGAAGTTGTATATATTATACTGGTGGGGCAGCACCAATATAGTTAGGGATGAGTAAGGTGTTTAATGTTAAACCCCAATTTCTGCACCTAAATAACATTGGTGGCATTCAAAGAACTAACCCAAAATTGTACACGCATTGTCTGGCTGACTGGGTCTCAAGACATGAAAAGTTGCATGACAGCATCTTGTGCAGTTTCTGAGATACGGAACTCAAAATGAAAAGGTTTTTTTTATCCCCCTGTACTTAACATTGTTTTTTTTTTTGTTTTTTTGCCGTCACCTACAACCTAGCTGGTACAGAATTTTTTCATGAATCTTTCAGGGTAGAAGCGGCTTTCGCTGAGGTAGTGCCTTTCAAAGGTTTCATGAAAATATATTAAATGGTTCCAGAATTAAAAGACGATTAAGTTTTCTTCTGACCATGCTCATTAGGGTTTTTAAATAACATTCTGATATGAAAGATAAAAAACATCAATTGTTAGGGTTTATGTGTTGCAAAATGAGTGCTTTACTTGTTGGGAGAAAAAAATACCAATCGTGACAGTCGCCATCTTATTGTTTTTTTTTAACCAAAACAAATACAAATACTTAAAAATGATGTATTTTCAAAAAACAAACACCTGAACCAAGTAAACGGGACCACTTTAGCTAAATACTGTTGCTAGTTTTTTGAAAATATGCCCAGAAGTCATGGGTGTCCAACTTAGCAAGATGAGCTGTTAAACCACATTCTCTGTATGAGAACAATGGGACTTTCTTGACATCTGCAGCAGTGGATGGAGACATGCTGGTGGCTTGTGTGGCAGCAGTTAGCTGGTGATCTCAATTTCTTTCTCTGTCTTGTATCTATGTACCTATCTATCTATCTATCTCTGTATCTCTCTCTATTTCTTTTGTTTATCAAATCAAATCATCTTTATTGTTATACCGTTTTTCAAAACCAAGGCGCTGTACATAAAAATAATACACATAAAGATAAAATTTTAAAACAAGCATTAAATTATTCTTATTCCCTCCCCCTCCCAGCTTAGCCAGCCCTTCCTTATAGTGTCCCAATCTCATTAAGATAATAAAAGCGGTCTGACGCTTCCACCTTTGGTACCACTTGTCCAACTCCTCCCCCAGGTCACCTGCCCCCTTCCCAATATTTGTTTATGTTTGCTATATAAATCAAACAGACTGAGGGACCCACCCTGATACTGCTTTTTCTAACCCTCCTCCCGTCCAGGTCACCACCCCCATATAGGTGGCAGCACCAGGGTGCCCACCCCTGGTGCCACTGAAAAGTATCCCAACACTGCCCAGTCCCCAGTGTCAGCAAGACCACCTGTTAAATAGGAAAATCATCCTTTGTTGATCTTTTTTCAGGTTATTAATCTGTAAAAAAGGAAACAGTCCCTTGCAGAACTCCCCCTCATACTCCCACCCTCCCCACACTGACCCCATACTCAACACCCACCTCCTCACACCTACGCACACACACATCCTCACTCACCTTAACATGTCCCATGACGTAAATCCACTATCCGATTAAAAACACATCTTTCTGCTGGAATTGATGACTGTGACATGAGAAAACAATGCATTTCAGTGGCATGTGAACTTTTACTCATTTCTTTATCAGTTTTCAATATTTTTTGACCAAATTTCTTTTTTGTGTGTATGAACTATTTTTATGCTCTCTGCTGCAGGTGGGGTTGGATAGTACCCCAACTCAGTCCACTGGCCACGGCCAGCATCCCCCGACAGTCACCTTGTTGCCTTGGACTAAGCCCATAGATTACCCCCTATGGCAGGGCTCCCAAGGGAGAGATCAAGATCAACCAGGTGTGGTCTAAGACTGCTACAGTGTCATTCAGTGTGGGGGATGGAGGCATCACAAAGCATTGCCACACATGGTTTTCCTTGTGTCAGCATTCCCCCAAGGTGTGGATGTGCAATGATGTCAGCATGAAGGTATGCCTACACCCACACATGCCCCATAGACATCCACCACTGCCTTCCCCCTCAGTATGTGGTCCCTGGCTGGTAATGTCCCCAGCCTCCACTAGCCTCCACTAGGTGTCACCCAAATTCCACGCTCCAAAAACCCTTTCCCCAAGAGGTGGATGGCTGTCTCTTGGATGCTCATCCAGTCTCCACCTGGCTGACCCTCTGATGCACCAGACTCACTCCCAAATCCATGTCATCAGCACTGCAAGTGGTAGCACTACTGCTGTACTGGAAGGCCGGCTTAGACCAAATTTTCAACATGGCCTATTTGGGACCACCACCTCATGAACAAGGGAGGATAAAAATGTTCCAATCCATCTTGAAACGTGATTTTGAAGTTGCTGCATGAAATCACCTTTCAGGTGGGAGTTGAACATTTTCACTGACCAAGTTCATGAGGTGGGCTCATAAGAAGGCTATGTTGAAACTTTGGTGTAAAACTATGATAAAATTACAAAGTCATGAATGCTGAAATATTTCACATTCAAGCACAACTTTGCTAATTTTCAATATTTTTCCCCAAATTTTCAACATGGCCTTCTTGAGACCCCACCTCATCAACAATATAGATTATTTTTTTCAAACCTATGCCATTTTGCAGTCACTGTGCAAAATCATGTTTCAGCAGAGATCTGAAAATGTTCACTAACTTTGTTCATGAGGCGAGGTCATATGAAGACTATGTTAAAAATTTGGTGAAAAAATATGATAAACTGGCCAAGTTATGAGTGAATGTTAAAATATTTCAATGTTTACTCATAACTTCACTAATTTTAAATATTTTGACTCCAAACTTTCAACGTAGCCAGTTTTCACAGCCAGTCATAAACTTGACAGGTGTCATTTTTCAAATCTTGAATGAAATATGTTTTCACATTTGTGGCATGAAATGACATTTTAGCCAGTATTCTATAAATGCTACATGTTATGTTTATAAGGGGGAGTCATAAAACAACTATCTTTAAAATTTGGGGTCAAAATAAAAAAAAAATATTAAGAAATGTGTGTAGTGACAGCCTTTATCCCAGCGGGAAGTGCATTGTGATCTTGTGCCAATGAGTTGAGTCTGGGGACAAGCTCAGTGAGCCAGCTGGATGGGCTGAGGCTCACTGTCAGGGGTGTAGTCCTGCAGGGTCTCATGGGAATGCAGACCCTGTACTTCATATTGAGAGGGAGCTCAGCTCCCATACTTCTTAAAGTCTTCAAAGATTTCTTTTTTAATGCAGTCTTAAATCAGCAACTGAACAGTCTTTGAAGCACAGCTGTAAGAGAACTTTGTTTTATAACTTCTCTGCTGAATTCCTCCACAGACTTTATTGGAGCACAAGGTGATTTGAGATCAGGTTTCGGCATCTGGCAGTGGGGTCACTGGGCTGGGACAGGCAGACAGACATTGTGATGATCCTCCAGTTGAGTAAAACAGTCTCATTTTTTAGTAAATCTGTTTGCTAAGTTAAAGTTACTTTTCCTACTGAGGTAAATAAGGATCATGTAACCCTTTGTTCAGTTTTCAGTTTCAGTGGCTCAGCAGGTTACACACTTGCCTCTGAAGCCAGAAGATCAGGAGGCTGTGGGTTCTATCCCCACACCAGGCACTTGGGTCAATCTTAATACTGACACTGTAGTGCAGCATGAAGAGGGTGCTGCACTCCTGAGGTGCCATGTTTCAGATGAAACGTTAAACCAAGGTCATGTCTGCCCATTCTGGGGGTTGTTCAGGTGGACGTTAAAGATCCCATGGCACTTCTCGAAAAGAGTAGGGGAATTTTTTATTAAACAAAAAAACTTCAAAACATATAGTATGAAAACAGTGTTACATCACACTTGATAACGAAAAAACAACAACAAAAAAAAACTTCAAAACAGTATCTATACATATAAATTTTAACAACAACCAATTTTTCCCTTAGCTATCACTCCCCTCTGACTAAAAACAATGCTTCATTGCCTACCTCTCCCAGTAGGGGGAAAAAATGAAAAGAAAACAACGGTGTTACTTCACACCTTATAATCAACATTATCATAAAATGAAAAAAATACCTTCCTGGTGTTTTGAAAAATAACACAGTAACCATATTACTTAAGACAATTTCATTCCAAATTCCATAAAAGAAAATAATTTATTCAGTTACCTCTAACTACTTTTTTTTAAGTTACATTATTGCACCCCACATTTCTATTTTCCTCAACCTTTCCTTCCCTTCCAGAAGAAAGAGAGAGAAAAGGTCATACCCAAAAACCCTTTATAAAATTAACTTATGATTATTCCCTTACTTGTATCCCTAAAATCATATCTGTAGGACACTGCCTATGTTCTCCCATTTTTTTTCCAATAGCATATTCAGTATATTGTATTTATCCATATTTCTGAAAGAATAGAAAACCTCTCCACCATGCCTGCACTTTTAACCTAGGATGTAAGTGAATGTCTTTTTCATACACTTCTTTCAAGGCTGTTTCACACAATCTACTAAAAGCTAACTAAGACATTCTTTTTTGTTGAAAGATCAATTGGTCTCTAGCTTGCCACAGGTAAAAGTTTAAAATGGAAAAAAAAAGACATTCAATGTTGAATCCACCCCACTTGGCAAGAGACTAGAATAATTCCCAAGAGCAATATGTTCGTACATAATCATCCTTAACCATGACAAGCTCCATTTTCTCACTAAGTATTGCCATAATCCCCAGACAAATGGACAATTCAATAAAAAATGTTCCATCGTTTCTGTTTGTTGAAAACATTCCGGATATGGACAATTCCTTTTTTTTTTTTGTTTGTTTATTTAGTTGTTTAACCAGGAGTAGCACACTAAGCTGATAGTTTTTTTTTTACAGGAGTGACCTGGGAGCACAGGGAAGTTAAGTGACTTGCTCAGGGTCACACAGTATGCAAGTGGAAGCTGTGGGATTCAAACCCAGGTCTGGTCTGCTGGATGTCACCAGATTTGCAGCTCAGAGCCTTAAACCACTGTGCTATACTGCCTCCAATCTTTTGTGTTTGCTATTCCCTTTGACCCCCCCCAACCTCCCATGTGAGACTAACCATACTACATCCCACATTCTAGTAGGGATTATTTTGTTCATTAATACATTTATCACAAATCCTGTTTTATGTGCAGGACATCCTTTAAAAACAGTCCGCCTTGATAAGTATATTCTATCGCTTGATTATATAAGGCCTTCCTCGATTTGTCTCTTAACTGGGATCTACAAGCCTTCCATTTGAATAATTTTTGTAAAGTAGATTTAAAACATGCCGAGATACTCCATCTATAATTGAACTGTAATGGTTCCTCAATCCAAAGTTCCAAAACTGGGCTTAGATTGTTCAGTAAACATGTTTTAACAAGTGAGTCATTATCTCTTACCACAACTTGAAGTTACCCGGACCAAAAAATTGTGTGAAAGAAAATTACTGGGTTCAACATATTTAAACCACCTCTGTTTTTTGATAAGTATGTGATGTCTCTTTTCACCGGGTTCAACCGTGATCCCCAAAGCATCAAAAAAAAATATTTTCAAAAGTTTAGTTTCTAGTTTGACAGGTAATGGAAACACTAAACTTACATATAATAAACATTGCACCAAAAATTGCTTTATAATGAATACCCTGTTTTGTTTTGAGAATTTCCAGTTTTTCCATCTGGTTACCTTATCTTCACAAATCATAAGACTACATTCCCAATTCAGACAAGCCGAGTTCTCTCCAACGAAAAATACCCCTAAAATGTTGATAGGTTCCTGTGAAATACTAATTCCACCAATATTCCTATGTCCATTCTCTATTGATTCAACCCTTAAGCCTCTGCATTTCAGTAAGTTCAAAGATGCCCCTGACAGTTTGCTATAGACATTCACTTCTGAAAGCATTTCCATAATACTCTCCTCATTTCTGAGAAATAAGCATAAATCATCAGCATATGCTACTAATTTTATTTCCTGAGGCATATGAGACCCCAAGATCCTTTGCATTCTTGTTTTTCCCAAAATATGTCTGACTAATGGATCCAGAATAAAAGTATATAGTAGCGGGCTTAGGGAACATCCTTGTCTCACCCCCAGTTTTACTGGAATCCAGGATCCCTCCTGCCCTGCTATTAAAGGTGTAACTGCAGCATGTTTATATAAGAGTTTCAACCATGCTATAAACATTTTCAGAATCCCATAATGTCCTAACACTGAATATAAAAACTCATGATTCACCCTGTTGAACGCTTTATATTGATCTAATGATATTATGTATCCAGGTTGCTCCCTTCTGTGACTGTAATCTACCACCTCCCTGTTGATTGTCAAATTTTCTTTAATATTTCTCTCAGGAATAGCACATGTCTTAGGAACATAGCTCAAACCTTAATACACCCTGTATTAAGGTCTGAGCTATGTTCCTAAGACACTTTTGCAAAGTGTTTGTAAAAATCTTAAAATCAGTATTAAGGAGACAAATCGGTCTCCAGTTATTCAGTTCTCTTTTGTCCCCTTTTTTGTATAAAAAATCACTAATCCTTTTGCAAAATCTGGATGTATAGTATTCTGTGTTATCCAGTATTGAAAAACCTTAACTAAACATGGTGCTTTAATATCCTTATAGACTTTATAAAAAGAGTTTGGAATTCCATTCCTCCCAGGGGAAGTACCCTCTTTCAGAGTGCTGATTGTTTCCATAAGTTCCTGTGAGGTCATGTCCCCTACAAGGAATTCTTGTTCAATCTGCCCCAAAGATGGGACCACAGTCCCTGCCAAGTAATTTCCCACTACCTCCAAATCCAAGTCCCAAGAACTGTACAGGGTTTTTAAATGTTGTTCAACTTCCAATTTTAAGTCCCCCCATGGAAGAAATTGCCTTCCCTTGTGATGTCTGTAGTTCTAATATTTGAGAGTTCACTCTTCTCTCTTTACAAGCCTCACATGGATCATTATAAGGGGTCTTTTGTGTCCCATACGCTAGCTCTGCATACAGGGATTTTGCCCTGTCATATTGTAGCTGTCCCAGTTGCTGTTTTATTTCTGAAATTTGCCCAGAGTAATCCTGTCTCGTAGTTTATGAGTGACAATAATTTTAATAACTGTGTTCTTAAAGTAATGTATTTAAAAAATCTCACCCATGAATTATGTTTACCATAATTCTGAAACCAAATTGTTAAGTCCTGCTTTGTCTCTAGCCACCAAACCCCTAAATCCTCATAATGTCCCATGACTGATATTCTTGCCGTTAAAATGGAAGTGACATTGAGTCTATCTATTCCTCTAAAATGGAGGTATTCAGATGCCATCCAGTGGTGTTAGGTGTAAACATCCCATTTTCTGTCAATATAGTTTTAACCGCTAGGTGATCCGAGAATTCAGTCAGTAAAACTGCCATGGCCCTATGCTGCCATTGTTTAGATATTAAAATATAATCAATTTTCGTTGATAATGTATTTTTGACAAAAGTGAGAGTTATCAAGGGAACAGCATTTCTAGAACAATCACTTAAATCAGTTGTTTTAACCAGGTTTTGCAAAACAAGCGAATCACAGTAAAAGTTTTTCCCTTCCTATGTCCTGAGAAAGGTGTCTAATGTACAGTTGAAATCTTCCACCATAACCACTGACCTCGCAGTTACCAAATATGGTTGCAAAAGATTAAATAATGCCACCTTTTCTGCTTTCGTCTGCAGTGCATATACTGAAAGAAATCTACATGACCTAGTCATCCAGATCCCATCAACCAATAAAGCCCTCCCTGGGGAAATATCAACTAATTTCTGTAATTTAAACTTATGCCCAGAAAATAAAATTCTCATACCGTCAGCCTGATCGTTTCCAAAGGACCAGTATGTTGGGCCCCATACCTAATTACTCCTGGCCCCTAGCATTCCATTATATGAATTCAGCCAAGTTTCTTGTAATCAAATGACATTGAACCTAAACTTATTTAGAAGGGGAAAAAAAAGCTCTGTTTCCTGTTGTTCCATTTGCTATGCACGTTGCACGTGACAGCTGTAAAAGAAAACACAGGTTAAAAAATTGTCAACACAAACTTTCCCTTCCCTCACTAACCATTTTTCTTTCTTGTTTTTTTCTTTTTCTTTTTATCTTTCACTGGTTTGTGAGTTCTAGCCAACATCTCTTGTGACCCAGATATTGATGATTTATCCAATAAGACCTCTGGGTCTGAGTCCATCCAAGTTTTGGGTGCCAACACTGAAAAGGCATTCTCCATCACTAGTTCTTCATCTGCTGTTCCAGGTTTCACAAGTCTCATGCTTCTTCTCCATGTCTCAGGCAGAGACCATGTTTCTTGTAAGGGGAGGCATTGTGCAAATTCCTAGGTCATCCTGTGATGTAGAGATTGTTGGCGTCTTATTGTCCTGTGAAATGGGAGGTTCCTCAGTAGACATTTCTGCTGGGTCTTGCGCAGTGGTGGGGTGGATACACCTTTCTCATTTCCCCCTTCTTTGCCTTGTAAGTCTACTGTTGGACTAGAGGCTGGATGCCCTTGTTCCTCATGTGGCCGGGTACTGGGCCAGGGGCCTCGGTTTCTGGTACAGGTGAATCTTTCTGGGTTTCTTGGATTAATTCATCCAAGTCCACTGTTTCCCTTTTATTCCATGCAGCTCAAGGACATTCTTGAAAAATATGACCAGTTTCTTCACATAAATTGCATCTGGAATGATTACTGCATTGGGAGATGGTGTGGTTAAACTCCCAGCAGATCCCACATCCAGCTTGTCACACACATCGGAGAGGTGTGATCTGGCCCTACATTTGTAACAAGCTTTGGGCTGGCCCGAGTAAACACATACTCTCCGATCTTTGCCCAGAAAAAAACTGTTTGTTATGTGTGAAATCCCTTCAGTCGTTTGCCATAGTTTGACTTTAAAATGCTACCTTCCCATCCAGAAAGCTTCTGAGTCCAGAATGGCTTCAGGGGCGCTTAGCACTTCACACTTCTGCTGAAGCCAATGGTGAATATCACAGTTATGAACACTCTTGTTTCTGAACGTCACTGTTACCATTTTAATCAGGGGTTTTGTGAGAAGTATAGCGTAAAAAGGAGTCCATAAAGGGGCAAACCTGCATTGGTTATACATTTGCCAGAACCTTTCCAAGCCCACAGGTGTCTAAAAGCTAATGACAAAATGATCCTCGCCGGACACGTGTATTAATGCATTGACATTATGTTCGGTAAATCTCATGGCATTTTTTAAAAGAATCCATCCTACATAGTGCTGATCAGGATGCGTTTCTAGCCCCCCTTTGTAATGCAGTCAAACTGCATTTCTTCTAGGTGTAGGGTCCAATCAACAAAATAACTCTGAAAATGTTTGTCTTGGGGGGGATTAGGGGGCCTTTTTTCTGCATGTTGCCTGATTTCCTGAGGGGTAGGTTCCTCATTTAGATTGTCCTGTTCAGCAGCCCCTGTCAGATTATCATTTATTTGTGAAGCAGGTGTGTACAAACTGTCTGTCCCCCCAAGGAGTATCTCTCCCAGTTGACTGCCCTCCTTATGCAATCCCATGCTGACTGCTCCTGTCTCTGTCATAGTGTATTGTGTACTAACCTGCTCTTCGTGTCTGGGAGCTCTGTTTAGAGCCTCAGCTTCTTCCTCCATCCTGCTCTTGTGCTCGGGCGGCCTTAGCATGATTCCCATAACTGTATACAGATTCCAGACCTCCTGACAGTGTTCTTCACTCATCAAGTCTTCAGAATCGAATTTCTCCATTTCGGGCCTGGTTTTCACCTTGGAATCCTGCAAAACAATATCTTTTGCCAGCTCATTCAAAACTGCATTCTGCCCCGGTGATCCATCTTCCAAACTTATTTGTCCTGTATCTGGAACTAATAAAATCCCAGCCACACTGTCCATCATCTGTTTAGCTGACCTCATTATCTCAGCTCCTCATTCCATTTCATGTAGTTTTGTTTCAACTTGAGAGTTTTGTCAGATGGGTCAGGGACCCAAGACCCATTTTCCATTTGTGTCCAGCCTGCATCTTCCAGTGCACCTTCAAGAGACCAGGCAGCAGTCGGGGTAAGTGTATCCAGTAAATCCAATTGTTCTGCAATTAATTTTCCAGTAGTTTTAACAGTAGTTTTCTTAACAGAAATCCCAGATATTTTCAATTACAAAGTCTTGCCTGGGACATTGTGTGGACAGTTCTAAATTTGCAGTTTCTCTCATTCTATGTTTTAAAGCATGTTTCCTTTCTTCATACCTTTCTTCATCCTCAGCTAGCATTGTCAGTAGTACAGTTCGTCTCTCATCAATATCCTTCTCCAGTTGTGTAGCAGCTGCAATATCAGTTTTTCCTGAGATGGTGTCTGTTTCTTCCACAAGTAATGGTGTAGCAAATTTAGACTCATCTTCATCTTACATCGAGGTATCAGAGTCTTCTCCTTCAAGCAACCACTCCCTTTTTTCAAAAATGGCAAGGTAATCCACCAGCCTCCTTTCTCTCTACCTCCTCCTCTCCTTCCTCTAAGTCCACCATCTTGGAAATTTGTGACTCCATGGGTGAAGCTGTAGTCAGGTCAATGCCCAAAATATTTGCAGCAGTTCCAACACCAACCACCCTGTAATCTGCCTTCTTGGTACCACAGACAAACGGTCCTCTCTGCTCGCAGGAAGCATGGCTCCCCGCAGGCAGAGTAGGGAAACTTCACCTGTGTCCTGGCCAAATTTCCCCCATTCGCTAAAAATACCACCAACAGCTTAATCTGGTTCAATTTCAGTTGGTTTCCATCTGTATCTCTCTCCCCCCCCCCCCCCGGTTGCCCCTGAAAAAGGGACTTCTAGTCTGAGTGGGCCTACCGGTCAACAAAATTAAATAAATAAATAAATAAAATTAATAATATTGACATTCCTGTGGAAAAATGTGGGTGGTTACACTTTATTTGCATTTGTAATGAGTTTATTTGGAAATACTGCTAGATTGATATTAAAGTGACAGTTTTATTGGTGCCTGTGTCTAATGGATATCTTCTCACTGGAACTTGCAAGGTACTGTAAGCTCCAATGGTGCTGGTGGGTGAGGGATTGAGCAGGAGGGTGAGGCTTCAGTTCGGTTTTCTTCTTTTAGACAAAGTCTCCTCTATTTAGCACTATAATCAAACATGTAAACAGGAATATAGAGCAACTATGACATTAAACTGAGATTGCACTTAGCTGATACCCCTGCCATATGGTGGTGCTTAATTATGCACTTGTGATAGCACAGACCCGGGAACTGAATGCACTGCTCTGCTTTGACTTGTCACATTGCCTCCTACATATCTCCTCCTCATCCTGTTGAGGCTTTCCAACTTCCTATCCTCATCGAACTTCCTTACCCCTTTCAACCCAGCTTCCATAAAAAAACACTCCATTGTGACCTCCTGCTTCGAGTCACTGATGCCATCCTGACCAGCATGAACAAGGGACTCCTCACCTCAGCCATATTCATCGACATTGCTAAGGCTTTCAACTCTGTCTCCCACCCCCTTCTTCTCTCTAAGCTGCATTCTGTGGCCTCTCTCCCCAAGTAGTAGACTGGTTCGGGTCCTACCTGTCTGGGAATACCCAGAGCGTACTTGTTGGTGACGTCCTCTCTCCCCTCCCCCCAATCCAAGCTGGTGTCCCTCAAGGTTCTATCCTTGGTCCCATCCTCTTCTCTGTCTTTCTTAACCTTCCCACAGTCTGTACATCCTTCCAGATTCACCTTTTTGCCGACGACACCATCCTTTATGCCTCAGGGCCTTCCACCTCTGTGGTAGAGATGCAACTCCAGACTGATTTTACAAGGGCCCTACAGTGGTTTCAAGCAAACTGATCTTAAGGTCAATAGGTCAATACCAACAAAACTGTAACTATGACCTTTTGCACCACACAAAAATTCTCTAAACATCCCCCCATCCTTCCTTTTCCACCCTCGACGGCACTCCTCTGGATGCTGTCCCCGCCTACAAGTATCTAGGCATATGGCTTGACAATCATCTCAACTTCTTGGCACACATACTGTAGATTACATTCATTCCAAACTCCACCCAAAACTAGGTGCGTTGCATAGAGACAAAGATGCCCTCTCCCGTTCCCAATCTGATGTGAATTGTTTACCAAAATCATCCTCCTTGTCTTCAGTTATGCTGATGTAGTCCTCGGGTCCGCTCCCACCACTTTCCTCACTAGACTGGATGCCCTCTTCAACAACTTTTGCCACTCTGGTAAAAATTCTCCCCGTCGCACTCACCACTGTACCCTTTAATCCTCCCTCTCACCCCCTCCCTTTCAAAACGCTGCCAACTCCACTGTCAAACTCTTTTCTAAATTCTGGTTTGGCAATCTCCATTATCTCTCCTCCCTCCTCTCTTCCTCTTCCCCTTCCCTCTCCTCTTACCAATTTCACTCCAGAGACCCTCAGACCTTCTCCCTCCCCAACTCACATTCTAACTCTGGACTGGCTACTTTCTCTAACCACCTCCTCCACATCTGGAACTCTCTCCCCAGCTCTCTCTGCCAATCTCTCTCTTCATCCTCCCTCAAACTTGCCCTATCCCAAAACCTCCCTTCCTCTCTTTCCTGCTTCCTCCTCCCTGAACCTCCTCCCCTCTCCCCCCTCCACATTACTACCCCTTTTCCTCCCTCTCCTCTCCTCCGAGGCTATCCCTCCACCTACACCCTTCTCCACCTTCCTGCTTCTGTTGCTATCCCTGACATATTACAGAGGTAACATCTGCACCTTACTTACCCTAGTTTTGGCACTGTTAGTCACTTGCACTTTATTTATCACTGGTGGATCACTTGATACCCATGTCATATGACTTTGCTCCTTACTTACTGTAGAAGTGTCTTGTTACTCACTAGCACTTTGTACCATTCTTGTCCCCACACCTTCCCTCGGGTCGCACCTGTAAATGAGCCTCAGCTCAGTGTGCCTCTCCTGGTTACCAAACTTTAAATAAATAAATAAATATCTACTTGTGTGACATTTTTCTATGTGTATTAAATGAAGCATTTGGCTGACATGGAAATGCCATGTATGTTTTGCTACACGAACAGGACCGGTCCTCTTCAATGTCTTTATAAGCGACATTGCAGAGGGACTGGAAGGAAAAGTATGTCTCTTTGCAGATGACACAAAGATCTGCAACAGAGTTGATGCACAAGGTGGGGTGGAAAGGATGAGAAGGAACTTGGCAAGGTTAGAGGAATGGTCAAATGTATGGCAGCTTAGATTCAATGCTAAGAAGTGCAAGGTAATGCACCTGGGAAACAAAACCCGGGAAGAGTACACAATGGGGGTGAGATACAAACAACAACAAAATGGAAAGGGACCTGGGGGTAGTCATATCAGATGGCTTAAGGTGGGTAAGCAATGTGAGAGGGCAGTAAGGAGGGCTGAGGGGATACTGGGATGCATAGGGAGAGGCATCACCAGTAGAAAACAGGAAGTTGTTATCCCTCTGTACAGACAGCTGGTGAGACCCCATCTGGAGTACTGTGTGCAGTTCCGGAGACCAAATCTCAGCAAGGACATAGACAAGATGGAAACTGTCCAGAAGAGGACAACTAAAATGGTGCAGGGTCTGCACCAGAAGACATATGAAGAGAGACTAAAGGAGCTTAATATGTATAGCCTCGAGGAAAGAAGGGAGAGGGGGGACATGATAGAAACTTTCAAGTACCTCAAGGAAATCTACAAAGTCCAAGAGGGTAGCATCTGTCAAAAAAAGAGGTATGCAAGAACAAGGGGGCACAATTTGAAGATAGAGGGGGGGCTCAGAGGTAATGTAAGGAAGTATTTTTTCACAGAGAGGGTTGTGGATGCATGGAACGGCCTTCCAGAGGAGGTTGTGGAGTCAAAAACAGTGGTTGAATTCAAGCATGCATGGGACAGTCATAAGGCAATTCTAGGGGGTTGGGGTAGAAAGAAGTAGGCTGCTGGTTAAGTAGGATCTGCAGCTTATCCATTAGGTAGGGAAATGGGCAGACTGGGTGTGCCAAGCGGTCCTTATCTGCCGTCAAATTTTATGTTTCTGTGAACAAACGAGCATATGTCAGTGCCAAACATGTTTGCTTTCATGCTGTTACAAGTTAGAACAACAGTATCTTGTGGTTACTGGCAGGATTTTCTTACCCCCATGAGCAATCGTTTCATGGACTTTGGGTTCCACTGGGCTAAGGAATATAGGTCCCCATATTTAGAGCGGGCCATGTGCAGACTGTTGCAATTTGTGTACAGTCTGCCTGGGGGGCAATGTTCAGACAATTAGCTCACTGCAACTGGAGTGTGCAAACTGTCTAAATATGGGGCCATGTCGGTACAGTGCATAGTGACTGTGCGCTGTGCTGACACAGGCCCAGACTGAATACGGCCGACAGGAGTGCAATGGAGGTAACATGGATGAAATGGGATAGAGGCAGGGCTCCTGTGGGCCATATTTAGCCATTACATGCTAATGATCCCTTTAGGCATGGAAGGCACTATGGCCCATTTGTATGCCTATTATGGACCATTAACATGTGTGTATGCCCCCCCATTCTGCAGCTGTTTTACATATTCTTTGTGGACTAGTGGTTCCCCCACTCCCCTAACCAGCTGTCCTGCAGCTGTCTTGAATATTCCTGGTGGTGTAGTGGTTCCTGCACCTCCTGACTGAACCTCCTGTAGCTGTCTTGAATATTCCTGGTGGTGTAGTGGTTCCTGCAGCCCCCAATTGACCATCCTGTAGCTGTCTTGAGTATTCCAGGTATTGCAGTAGTCCCCCCTCAAGGATCTGTTGACCAGCATGCTCAGGACCATCTTCCTGACCCCAACTGCTCACTCAGGTCACCTCAGCTGAAGTACAGCAATAGTGACAGTGACCTGCACAGCCCTCCACTCACCACCTTGGCCGGCCACCATCTGACTGTCAGTATGTGATCATGACTACAGTAGAAACAGGTGTTTGTACAATACTTGCGATTGCTTGCTGACCATCAGATGGAAACCAGTTGAGGTGTTGAGCGGAGGGCTGTGGCAGTCATCACTATTGCTGTAGTTTGCCTTAAGTGAATCAGGGCTGGGGGGATGCCCGAGAGGGTGAGTTAGGAGGGGGTTAGATGTCCTTATCGGGCGGACCACTAGACCACTAGGAATATACCAGAGAGCTACAAAATAGGTAATTAGGATGTATTTTTCTAGGAGAGATCAGCTTACAGCAGATGCAACATCTGCTTTTCAGTGGCATTCTGCTATAGGTTCCTACATTTACACAGTTTTACAATATATTTACACAGGACAGCCCATCTGAGTTGTGATGTCTTGTTTGCAGTAGGGTTATTTTTGACCCAGTTTTTACACACAATTTACCCAGGATAGTATAGTGGAGATGCAATATCTTGTTTTCAGTGGGGTCCTCCTTTTACACATTTTTATAATGCATTTTCCCAGGCTAGCCCAAGTGAGAGGCAGTTTCTCATTTTGAGTGCAGTCCAGATTTTACTGTGTATTTTTACAGGATAGAGAACTATAGTGACCTTGAATAATTAACTTATTTAAAGCGACAAAGCAGTAGTTCATGTTTAAAGGGTACCTAAACAAGCAGTTTTTTAAAACTGCAAACTCCAAAATCTGGCTTCATAGTGAGGTAGAGTAAAGGCTGATGTTTACATTTATGCTAAAACTGGATTTATGTAAATAACATAGATGCAGTTTCATAGCTTTTGAAAAATGTAAACATCAGCCTTTCACTTTCAAAAAACAGCCTTAGTTTCTCCCTAAGATGTCTGCCATGTGCGTTAAGTGATGAGTCATGATGACATCAACGGAGACAGAGCTCCACATATATTTCTCTAGTGCTAACTAGTTGTTCTTTCCCTCTTTATTTTGAATTGTTGTACCAGAATGATCAACACCATGTATTAACTCGTAGATTATTTTGAATGGATCAGTACACATATTAGGCTATGATTTTGTTTATTTTGTTTACTTTAACTTGTGGAAAATGTTTTGCAATCCAGATGACTTTTTCTTTGGCAAACTGCATTACAGTACAACACTTCAAATACCTGATGATCTAGTGGTTATATGATGCACTGAATTTTGTTTTTTTTGTTATCCGGGAGAGACACACTAAGCTGAAAACTTGTTTACAGGTGTGTACTTGGAGCACAAGGAAGTTTAGTGACTTGCTTAGGGTCACACAGCAAAGTACCGGTTTTGTTCAGTTCCAAAGCTCATGCTCTCTTGTTAATCCACAAATTAGGCTTTCTTTTTCCATGTGAACCCCTTGAGCCTATCCTGCCTTCTGTTGAGCACCCCACCATCCATACCCTGTCCTTAGTATTGCCTGGGGCTGCATATGAGCTTGCGGTCCCAAGAAGAGAATTATCACACCTCAGATTGTAATCTAGTACCTCAGAGAGTTGTGCACACCTATACTAATATGCATCATCAGCTGGCACTGTTAAAAAATGCCCCCACCCAAATCACTCTCCGGTCCACATTCTCAATGTTTGACTTCTGCTCCCACAGTAAACATTGAGTGGATCACCATCCTTCTGCACAGTGAAGGTAGTATGTACAGGTCCCTGTTGCATTTTTTCACACCTCATTAACCAACAACTAGGGTTTCTTGGAGGGCAGAGCAATAAGCATCATGACCCACCAGAAAAACTGCTGTTCATGCACTCAGAAGGGCTGCACTTACAATGGATAACAATATTATTAGCAGGAGAGACATACTAATACCTTGAGCAAATCCACCTGACTTCCAGTGTCAGTCTACTCCTTTACCTGTGATCTGCAGAACCCCGCAGAACAGTTCCCAGCAATTCTGCTCCAGTACTTTTCTGTGCTCTACTCCACAATGCAAGTTGACTGGCTACCGCCCTTCCAAATCTTGAATGAGCTATACACAACTCCGTCAATACTGCCCTAATGTCAACATCCCTTCCCACACTGAATTCAAGTAACAGTTTAGGTGCAGCCCTGCCACTGTCAGTATTTGTCATTGCCGGCTACTCTCATCCACAGTCAGGTAGTGATCACAATGCTGGCAGCCCCACATTTCAGATCTCACAGTGATCTGCTCAGCATCCTCCTTCATGTCTTCAACTAACCTGAATATAGCGGTACCCTGCTGGAATGGCCTCTTCAGTCCTTCTCTGGCATTCATTCTTCTCACCTGCTCCCCACACCAAAAACTGGTGAGTTCACTACCCTTCTGCATCATGAATGTAGTTAGTACAGTCTCCCATGTTATATTTACACATTAATAATAAACATGATCTTCTGATAAGCCAGGCTAGTAGCATGGCACAAGTGGAAAAATAGGCTTTCCTACCCATATAAGATCTAAGCCACCTATGATTAGGCACTATTATATGACGTGCATAATTATGTGCACACCCATCATTTAATAGTGCCTAATCAAAGGTAGCCTAGATCTTTTAAGTATAGGAAAGCCCATCATTCCCCTTGTTCCCTGCTGCTATGACTTGACTTACTCTAAAGATATGTTTATATTTGATATGTCAAAATAAAACCGGGACTGCACTACTTGCATTCATAATGCATAAAGGTGATGAGCTCACCAGTTTTCAGTGTGAGGAGAAATAGTGAAGAATGAATACCAGAGGAGGACTGAGAAGGCCACTCTTGCAAAGTACTACTATATTCAGGGAAGGGGAAGACAGAAGGAGAGAAATAAGAGCAGATTACTGTGAGAAATAAGATGTGGGCTGCCAGCACCTTGATCACTACCTGACCCCGTTGTCCTGGCCAACATTCCCTTTCCCATAAAACCAGTTTATGCAATTGTCCAAGGCTGTGTGTGGCTATTAATGTATGAAATGACTGCCACTCCTCATTCAGTCACTTCACTACCAGTCTAGTATTGCTTGTAAAGCACTTTGGGATACCATGTGTATGAAAACCACTGTATAGATGCTGATTCTTCTTATCATTATTTCCCATGGAAACAGAAGACAAGACAAGCATATATTTGAGTTTAGAGAAAGTATGAACTCTAACATTGGACTGCACAAGAACTTTTCTACACAAAAGTTGTGGCTCTAGGGGGTGGTGAAGGGCGTGGCTGCACCCCCCAACCCCACATAGTAACATACTTGCTTGCTGCTGCATTTCACTTTGTTGAAGAAGTCTGATTTATTGATTGTACAAATGTTTACATTCAAACTATGGGTTACATTTGTAGGTTCTGTCAAAAATGTACTAGAAAAGAATAATAGCAGAAAATATAAAGGTTTAATAAAAAATGTTAAAAAGTGCATATTAAGCATGCACATCACCCCAGTACCTCCATTGTAGCATCCTGAATCCACCATAATCACTAGACCACCAGGTTATTCAAGATTTGTACTGCACTGGGATTTGCCACAGAGAAAATCGGTTGGCTTAAAACACATTTTCAGTATGTTAAAGTAAACAAAAGGAACAGAACTATAGCCTAACATATGCATTATACAAAATAATGCACATGGTTTTGACCATTTGGGTGACACAATTCTATACAAAAGTAAAAAAGAACTAGTTAGCACTATAGAGAGCCATATATCTCTTTCACTTTGGCTCCAATGATGTTATCACATAACACATTTGGAGGCCATTTTAGGAAGCAGGTAAGAGTTTTTTTTTAAATTGAAAGGCTGATTAAAGCAATGGGGCCAGATGGAGTGCACCCCAGGGTCCTTAAAGAACTAAGAGAGGTGGTGGCTGAACCTCTGGCTATCCTGTTTAGCCGATCACTGGAAACAGGGGAGGTACCCAAAGACTGGAGGACAGCAGATGTAGTCCCCTTATACAAAAGTGGGAACAAAGACGAAGCAGGGAACTACAGACCAGTCAGCCTCACCTCAGTAGTGGAAAGATCATGGAAGCACTACTAGAAGGAGAGATTAGTAGAACATCTGGTTGTCAATGGACTACAGGACCCAAGGCAGCATGGTTTCACCAGGGGAGGTCATGTCAGACCAACCTCGTTGAATTTTTTGACTGGATGCCTAGGGAGGTGGATCAGGGGAGGGCAGTGGACATGGCCTATCTGGACTTCAGCAAGGCCTTTGACACTGTGCCACATAGAAGACTATTGCACAAACTGGGGAATATGGGTGTGGGCAGGACAGTAGTGTGGTGGGTAGGTAACTGGCTGGGTGGCAGGACACAGAGGGTGGTGGTAAATGGCTGTCACTCCACAGAGGGAAGAGTGACCAGTGAGGTACCACAGGGGATCAGTGCTGGGACCGGTCCTATTCAACATCTTCATCAGTGACATTGCGCAGGACCTAGAAGGCAGAATTTCACTGTTCGCTGATGACACAAAGCTCTGTAACAGAGTAGACACACCAGAGGGTGTAGACAGAATGAGAAGCGACCTGCAGAAACTTGAAGAATGGTCAGGGGTTTGGCAGTTGAAATTCAATGCAAAGAAGTGCAAGATAATGCATATGGGGCACAAAAACCCTGGCACAATATATCAGTTGGGGTGAGGCTATAGCGTACCAAGCAGGAAAGGGATCTTGGGGTTATCATCTCTGATGACCTCAAGGTAGGAAACAGTGTGACAAAGCAGCAGGTAAAGCAAATAGGATGCTGGTATGTATAGGCAGGGGCATCACCAGCAAGAAAAGGGAGGTCATAATTCTGCTATACAAGACACTAATGAGGCCCCACCTGGAGTACAGTGTACAGTTCTGGAGACCATACCTACGTAAGGACATAGACAGGGTAGAGAAGGTTCAGAGGAGGGCAATAAAGATGGTGCATGGATTGCATCACAAGTCCTATGAAGACAGGTTGAAGAAACTGAACATGTACTCCCTGGAGGAGAGGAGGGAGAGAGGGGATATGATAGTTACATACAAGTATCTTACAGGGAGGAACAGGGTGCAGGAAAACACTATTTTTAAGCGAAAAAGATGTTCCAGGACTAGAGGGCATGGGATGAAGTTGGAGGGAGGACGATTCAGAGGAAACATGAGAAAGAATTTCTTCACAGAATGGGTGGTGGACAAGTGGAACACCCTGCCAGAGAAGTGGTGAGGGGCTGAAACAATCACAGGATTTAAGAATGCATGGGATATACATAAAGGAATTCTGGAGGTCAGGGGTAAGGGGCAACAGACTTCTAGGAAAACAAACTGAACTTACAAGCTCAAATGGGCAGACTGGGTGGGCCACAGGCCCTTATCTGCCGACACTGTCTATGTATCTATGTACAATTTTCAGATGCTCTGGAACCACATTTAGGTAAATTATGTAGATGTAGTTTTAGCATTAAAGAATACAGCAGCCTTTCATTTAGTCACCTACGGAGTCAGATTTTTGAATAGTTTGTTGTCAAAATCTTGTTTAGGTATCCTTTAAATGTCTTCTCCATGAAGGATTAGTAACTTCACCTGGCAGTGATAACTTTGTTCTCATCTTGAAGTTGGTACTTTTTGTTCACGTGAAAGATAGATCTGCAGTCTGAGGAATGTCCTGCAGAAATCCTCAAACCCAGTGAGTGACTAGCTGTACCTGTGTGACTGGAGGTGCTGCTGGTACTATGCGGAGTGCGAGTGGGGAGCAGCCAACTAGTCACACCCTGTGAGCTTCTGAGAGATTAATTCTCACAAGTCAGAAGTCAGGACTCAGCCAGGACAGGGTGAATTAGATGGTCGGTGCCAACAAAACAATCTGAATTAATAACTAGCCTGGCTTTATTATAAAAGGAGCAGTGAGGTAAGTATGCTGTTTAGAATTAATAATTTTATTTGTACTGAATGGCCTTATCTAATGGTGAGGGGCTGCATCCAGCAGCTTGAGTGATCTCTCTCTCCCCCCCCCCCGCACCTTGCCACCAGGCTCCCATCCTCCTGCTGTAAGCAAGCATGGAACCCATGAAGTGAAGTCCACATGCATGTGATGGTGGATGGCAATTCTTCAGCATTAAAGCCTGTGCTGCATTCGGATGAGGCATTAGGTCAATGTTTTTTTGGCTTTGTGTCTGGGATGACTTCTGAGTGGGTGTTTAGGGTGGGATGAGCCAACCACTAACAGTACTCCTGTCCTTGCCATGTGACTTGGCTGTCTACATACCATGGGATGTGCTTGATATTAGGTCATTACCTGTTACAGTTGGATGTGCACCCCTGCAGGTTGACTGTCATGTGTGGGTTGTGCTGGACTGATTGATGGTGCTGTGGTTCCGGTGTATGACATATGGAGATTTTGGGGTCGGCTGCCATGTACTGGATATGAATGGGAAACATCATCCTGCTGTAGAGCAGTGACAATTATGGTCATGCCATTGTCCGAGGTCTCACACAGGTTGCAGGACCCTTGTTGCATGTCAAGTCTGTGGGCTGTGATGTCATTGTATATGCCCTGTATTTCATGCAGCTGTCCCTGCTGAGCCTTACCCTCCCTGCTCCAACTGTCTCAGTTCAGGGTACATGCATTTAAAGCATTCATGATCTGGTGTACATCATGTGTCAATGTTGGGCCTTGAGGGACCCTCCTGTGAGTCCTGTGTATCAGTTCCATTTTCTGGCATGGATGGTCTGTGTAAGTGTCTGCTGTTTGACAGACACATCAAACTCCAGGCTGGTGTTTTGTGTGCCCTTCTCACTGCCTTGTATGTCTGACTGTGTGGTGTACTGTTGGGGGGGCAGAGTCTTCTTTTCAGATTGCCAGGTAACGAGTGTAATCCCTGCAGCAGTGATAGCTGACTGTACTCAAGAGAAGTGATATATAGTCAGGTGTTTGAAGAGTGGCTGGAGTCGGATTTTTTGCATCAGGTTTGACAATTTTTATTTTTTAAGAAAATGAAAAAAATTTTGACAGTGATATTGGTTGTTTGTGACAAGTCAAAGAAGACTTTAAAGAGGGACTGTGGCCCAAAGTGCTACATTTACATAATTAGAATAAGCATACCCCCAACAAATCTCATACCAAACATTAGGTTTCTGTGTTACTTCATTTTAAAGTTGTGAGCTATTTTGTAACCCTGATTTCACTACCTGTTCAAAGAAAACAGTTTCAGTGAAGCGGTGCTGATGATGTCATCTCCTGAACTCACTGTCTAGCCCTGCCCGTCAGCAAGCTTATAGGACCTGTTTCTCCAAAGTTAAAAGACCATTCTGCAATGGTTTACACAAGTAAAACAGGCAGCATCATTCTAAACAGAGTGCTACAGAATCCATGTGTTTCAGGTTTTGTAACAAAGTTGATAAATTTGCCTTTTAATGCCATTTCGGAGTGGTTCATTTTCTGACTATTTCTAGCAGAAGAGAACTGGTTGCAGAGCAAGAAGCAGAAGTCCAGAACTACAGATTTTTTGTTAATTAATCACTTCTGTCTCAGCAGGAGTAGTACCTGTTTGGATTAAGCAAACAGATACTTTATTAGAAGAAGGGGGTCTCATTTAAGTAAAAAAAAGGAAAAAAAGTGTTTTTTTTCTGAGGAAGGGGCAGTATCATCTTAATTTACTGAGAGCAGAGAGTGAATCTAATTGGGGGTGTGGCTTAGCAGCTTAGGTGTACAAAAGCAGCTGTCTCCAATTACAGCTTCCGGCTGTTTCTAGCAGAAGAGAACTGGTTGCAGAGCAAGAAACAGAAGTCCAGAACTACAGATTTTTTACTAGTTTCCTCCTTCCAACCCCTCCACCCTCCCACCCAAAGCCAGTTCTAGTTTTATAGCCACTGAATTTGACTGACAACAGGAACTTCCTGGTTGGCAGTAGGAAGGAAGGATCACTGAGACACATTAGTTTCAGCAACCTTGAAGGAACCAAAAAAAAAAAACTCTTTATTCCCCGGCTGCTGGAGGTCTGAATCAAGCACAAGGAAGGATACTACTGAAGACTACAGGAAGTTCCTGTCCCAGAATAGGAAGGGTGAGAGTTGTAAGGGCACATAGGCAGTAGGAAAGTAAGTGTCAAAATACATAGAGGGAGGAGACAATAAGCATACAAAGCAACAGGAGAGGGGACACAAAATAAGTCAAGATGGGAGTGGTGCAGTGCAATGGCTGTGGAGCAGCAGTGTTCTGGGATACATTCAGGAGGCTGCGATGCTGCCCTGTTTGCAGGCACCTCTCTGGTCTGAGGGAGGAGGTTGCCCGTCTCCAGGCTGACCTGGCTAGGATTCGTGACACCTCTTCCCCCACCCAGGGACCACCAGGGCCACCACAGTTACCTCAGTGGTTGCCAAGAAAGAAGAATGGTTGGACCAAGGTGGGCTTAGGGAGGGAGAGGGTGGTGGAACAGAGGTGCATCCCTCCAATTGTAGCTCTCCACAATTCATATGCTGTTCTGGCAAAGAGTGGTTCCTCTATGGAGGCACCCGCAGTGGAGACCAAGGAGAATGCTGGGAACCTCCACAAAGGAGACCCACAGGAGGGTGGCATGAGACCCCACAGGGGAAGGAAACAACTCCTGGTGGGGGACTCAATCATTGGGGGTAGATGTGGGGGAGGAAGGGGATAGGGAGTTAAGGTGCCTGCCTGGCACCATGGCTTGGAGGGACAGGAAGCGAATCCTCAGGATCGTGGGAGCAGCTGCACGAGGGAGGGAGCTGGATGCCATTGTCCACCTAGGGACAAATGACCTGGCTATAAATGGGATTAGAGTGGTGCAAGAGAAGTTTGTGGAGTTGGGGAGGGGCCTTAGACAAGTAGCATGTACAATAGCCTTCTCAGAGGTGCTGCCTGTCTATGGCAAGGATGATGCTAGGGTATTCCGCACCATGGGCTCCAATGAATGGTTGAAAAGCTGGTGTGGAGCTCAGGGTTTTGGCTTCACTGGGGACTGGGGAGCCACCTGGTGGGATGCAGCTTTATACTGACGCGATGGCCTGCATCTGTCCAGGGGTGGATCCAGGATCCTAGGTGACAGGTTTAAATGCTTTATTGGCAAGCATTTAAACTAGCCAAGGGGGGAGGCACTGAAAAGGAGCAGGGAAATCCCAGCCTTCCCCAACAAAGTGCAGTAGTTGGAGAGGTAAACACCTAGGCAGAGAAGTCAGTAGGGAGCAGGACAGGGATAAATGCAGAAAACGGTGTCAAGGACAGGGATGGGGCTAATAGGGGTAAAGCCATAAAAAATAAATGGAAGGTGATGAGTACCAATGCCCGTAGTCTGTGCAACAAGCTCCCTGAACTAGTGGCCTTAATGGAAGAGGGATGCCTGGATATTGTGGCAGTCACTGAAACATGGTACACAGAGAACCATGAGAGGAAAGTCAACATACCAGGATACACAGTCTACAGGAGGGACAGGGTGGGTAAAAGAGGAGGAGGAGCTCTCTATATAAGGGAAGGGATTAAAGCAACAGAACTAAAGAGTAAACAGGAAGTTGATGTGTCACTATGGGTCACCCTGGAGACAGGAAATGGCACCACAATCTGCATGGGGGTTGTGTACGGACCCCCATCTCAGGGGGAGGAAATGGACAAGGAAATGATAGAAGGCATCCTTAAAATGGCAGAAAAACGAGAGATATTGTTGATGGGGGACCTGAATATGCCTGATGTTAACTGAAGTACCTTTGCTGCAGGCACATCCAAGAGCAGGGTCATTCTTGATGCCCTACAGGAGGCTTGCCTCAGACAGCTAGTGTTGGAACCCATGCAGGAGGGAGCAATCTTAGACCTGGTACTCTTAAATGGGGAAGGAGAAAGGAGCTCAGATTTACAAGTGGGTAGCCATCTTGGAACAAGTGACCACCAAACAGTGTGGTTCACAACAAACACAGCCACAGAGTCAAGCCATACAAAAACAAGAGTATTGGACTTTAGGAAGGCTGACTTTGGGAAAATGAGAGAGTGCCTTAGAAAAGCACTAGCAAATGGGCAAGAAGGAGGGGTGGAGGAACAATGGGGAATAATCAAAACAGCCATCGCAGAGGCAACAAACCTTTGTGTGAAGCAAATCAATAAAACAAAACAAAGGAAAAAATACTATGGTTCTCAAAAGAGGTGGCAGAGATGGTTAAGAAGAAAAGGATAGCATTCAGGAAATATAAGGAAACACAGAAGGAGCAGGACAGAGAACTTTATCAGTTAAAGCAGAAGGAGGCAGGGAAGATAGTCAGAATAGCAAAGGCACAAACCGAGGAAAAGATAGCCAACTATGTTAAGAAGGGGGATAAAACTTTTTATAGGTACATTAGGGAGCGAAGAAAGACCAAGGGAGTGATACAGAGACTTAATAAAGGGGAAGGAATGTGGGCAGAGGGTGACAGTGAAAAAGCAGGGATACTGAATGAATATTTCTGCTCAGTATTCACAACAGAAGAGGAGTGGGAGGTACCTAAACCAAATAAGGGAGACACTCTGAATGGGGGGGGGTCGATACCAGTTCATTCACAGAAGAAAGGGTTTTGAAAGAACTCTTGAAACTGAGGGTGGACAAAGCAATAGGGCCTGATGGAATTCACCCAAGAATACTAAAAGAACTAAGGGTAGAACTAGTAATACCACTGACTACTCTCTTTAACAAATCATGGGAGGATGGAGTGGTACCTGCGGACTGGAGGAGGGCAAATGTGATTCCACTTCACAAAAGTGGGAGCAGGGCAGAGGCAGGAAACTGCAGACCAGTTAGTTTGACTTCAGTGGTAGGGAACATGATGGAATCACTTCTGAAGGAAAGAATTGTTGAGTACCTAGAGGCCAATGGGGCACAACCCAAGGCAGCATGGTTTCACAGCAGGAAGGTCATGTCATATGAACCTAATAGATTTCTTTCACTGAGTGACCAAAGTAGTAGACCAGGGAGGGGCTGTGGATATGGCCTACCTTGATTTTAGCAAGGCATTTGACACAGTCTCACACAAAAGATTAATACACAAGTTAGCTAGCCTTGGAGTGGGTCCCAGGGTGGTAACCTGGATAAAAAACTGGCTGGACAACAGGATGCAAAAGGTAATAGTAAATGGAGTCCACAGTGAAGAAAGGAGGGTAACTAGTGGGGTACCGCAGGGTTCAGTACTGGGACTGATCCTCTTTAATATCTTTATAAGTGACATTGGGGAGCACCTGGAAGGAAAGGTATGCCTCTTTGCAGATGACACAAAGATCTGCAACAGGGTTGATACACAAGGTTGGGTGGAAAGAATGAAAAGCGACTTGGCAAGGTTGGAGGAATGGTCAAATACGTGGTAGCTCAGATTCAATGCAAAGAAGTGCAAGGTAATGCATCTCGGAAAAAAAAAGCCAGGGGCAGCGTACACAATGGGGGGTGAGTTAATAACAACAACAAAAATCAAAAAAGACCTTGGAGTAATTATATCAGATGACCTAAAAGTGGGCAAGCAATGTGAGAAGGCAGTAAGGAGGGCTGGGGGGATACTGGGATGCATAGGGAGAGGCATCAACAGTAGAAAACAGGAAGTTGTTATCCCTCTCTACAGACAGTTAGTGAAACCCCATCTGGAGTACTGCGTGCAATTCTGGAGACCCCATCTCTGCAAAGACATAGATAGAGTGGAGGCTGTTCAGAGGAGGACAACCAAAATGGTGCAAGGTCTGCACCAGAAGACATACAAGGAGAGACTAAAGCAGCTTAATATGTATACCCTTGAGGAAAGGAGGGAGAGGGGGGACATGACAGAAACTTTCAAGTATCTCAAGAGGATTAACAAGGAACAAGAGGGTAGTATCTTTCAGAAGAAGAGATGTGCAAGAACAAGGGGGCACAATTTGAAGATAGCGAGGGAACAGCTCAGAGGTAATATTAGAAAGTATCTTTTCACAGAGAAAGTTGTGGATGCATGGAACAGCCTTCCTGTAGAGGTTGTGGAGTCAGGAACAGTGGGAGAATTCAAGAATGCATGGGGAGGCAGGAGGAAGTAAGCTGTTGATTAACTAGAATCTGCAGCTTATCCATCAGGTAGGGGAAATGGGCAGACTGGGTGGGCCATGCGGTCCTTATCTCCCATCAAATTCTATGTTTCTATGTATGTTTCAGAGTTGCAGGATGCTGAGTTAGCATACTTCCAGAAAGTTGATACCGTGTGAAGTGCTACTCTGCAGTGTTTGGAAGTTGTAATGCTACAAGTGTAGCAATGCTGATAACTTCATTGCTGTTTGTCAGTGTCTGCTTTACAAGTTTTCATAGGGGCCTTATATGTGTAAATTTCTATTTCTACTAGGGGTGGAAGTTTTAGCCCTGGTAAAGCAATCATTGTAATGTGGAGTACAATGCAGATGAGCCTAAATATAGCTCAAGTAACAGCCTGTCAATGAGAACAGAAAATTAGCTCTGCTCAACAGATTATCCCTGTCATTCATACTTTGATGATGAATCAAATATTGATTGATTGACTGATTGAGTGTTTAAACATTACTCTGGCTACTGCATAGAAACTCTTAGCAAGGTTTCAAAACAGCACTATCTCTCCCACCTCCATTTACTGGGTGATGGAAGACTTGATTTAAAGTGCCATCCTGCAAAATCACCTCAATGGAATGATTGGTGTGAATGATCACAGCCTTTCACCACATCAGAGATATCCAGTCTGCAAATCTCACATTGGTGTGCTTTGACTTAGCATCCAGCAACCCAGGAGAAAAGGACCACAATAAAAAAGCACCAAAAACAAAGATATGAATTTGCCAGCTTTGTTACAAAACCTGAAACATACATAGGTTTTAAAGCAATGTTTATTGAATGGTGCTGCCTGTTTTCCTGGAGAAAACCATTTGCACATAGTTTTTCAACATTGAAGAAGCAAGTCCTATAAGCTTCCTGACAGGGAGGGCTAGACTATGAGTTCAGAAGATGACATCATTAGCACTTCCTCACTGAAACTGGCTTTTTTGAACAGGCAGAGAATTTAGGGCTGTAAAATGATTTATATCTTTTAAACAAAGTAACCTAGGGATCTCAGTTTTGGCATGAGGGCGATTTGGGATATGTTGATGCATATTCTGAATTTATTGCTGCCAGTAATTTGTGACCATAGTCCCTCTTTAAAAGCAGTCAAGTAGTATCAACGTGACCCTCAAAATGCATCAGAATTAATCTAAAACCTGATAGCTTCTCGGGGCCTAGGCAACCCCCAGACCCCCAGCCTTTAGGGGGTTGGGGAGACTGATGTTTGTGGAGACCCCACACTTCTAAATTTAACACTACACCACTGTTCACTGTGTTGTTACCTTCATGTGCCGTCACGTGACTCCAGTCGCAGACATGTATTGAAGGAGACTTGTGTTCCTAAAGTATTTTATTTTCTGTTCCCCTTATGTGGACTGGCCCCCAGGATGTTGTCATAACCCAAAACACTAATCCCTCTGGACAAAACCAGCTGCACATATCAGTTATGTTCAAAAGATTTCTCAGCTCATTCTTTTCACCACACAGAACACCCTCTTGGTAAGTCTAGTGTTTTGCCCTGCCTGCTTCTTCAGGGGAGAGGGTCTCTGATGATTTAGTTTTCATCTATTTTTCTTGATTCCATTGTCATTCACACATATATATATCTTATGTTGCAGTTTCTTTTTTTAAGCCAAAACGTAGTGTATGTTGTTATATATTTTAGGAAAGTAGTCTTAGTATAACTTTTTGCATCTTGCAAAGTAATAGTGCATTTCTTTTATTGAGCGTCATTACTCTCACAAGCGCTGGTCACTCTGGAAGCATCTCTAGTGTACACTTTTGAACAGAACAGATATGTGCGGCTGGTTTTGTCCAGAGTGTTTCGCACTGCATGACTGCCCACGAGGCCCAAGAACTGAGATTGTACCCATAACTAAGTGGAAGGGTACCCATTTAGGATACCTCCTTCTCCTCTCTTAAGTGCTTACTCAGACCAATCCCTGTCACCTCATGTATCTGTTCTCCTTTCTAGTCTACCACTGACCACAACATGCCATCAATTCCATCTTATGTTAAACCACTGTATAATATATTGCACTCTTCATTGTATTTATTGTACATTGTTTTCTAGTTTGTATCTTACTTGTACAGTGTTCTAGTCTGTATCTTACTTGTACATAGTAACCTAGTTTGTATTTGATTGTGCTTTTTACCTGGTCAATTTTTTTGCTCTGTTATTGTGTTATTTCAGTTATATCTGTCTGACTCCTAACCCCCCCCCAGGTCACACCTGGAAATGATCTTCTGCTCATGGTGCCTTTCCTAGTTATCAACTTTTAAATAAATAAATTGCTGTTGTAATCCCCCTAGGCTTCTATCCAATTTAGCATTGGTGACAGTAATGAGACAGGTTCATGAATTGACAGCTGCTGGTGTCTCATGGGTGGGGAGTGCTGGGAAGGAGCCCCTTTGCAGATGTGCTCCCACTCGGAAAAATGGCATCTATCTGGCCGAGGAGTGTCCTAGTTTGTTACCAGTCCCCTCTGCCAGGATCAAGGGACCAGGAATGAAGAATGCAGAAAGGAGGGCACAGGAGGCACTGACAATTCCAGCATGGCCATGGTGCTGTCTCACTGTGCCACACACATGGGAGCAAGAGGGCCATAGCAGGGTTCGGCAGCAGTTGAAAGGACAGCAGCAAGCATTTTCTGTTCAAGCATAGTTGGCCAAAAATCTAGGGCCATTTTAAGTGCTTCTACTAGGCTTAGGACAGAGCCTTTTTCATATGCTTATGTCCAAATTTGAGAAATGCCTTGATGAAATGTATGCTGCATGGGATGGGTTGGGGGTTGTTGGTAAAAGGTTAATGTTTTACATCTAATGTGCCCAGGATGAGGAACATGTCAGCAGATCTGGGGGAGTCCCTGCACAGGTTAGAAACAAAGAAACAAAAATGTATCAGGCAGAAAAGGACCAAAGTCCATCCTGTCTGCTTTGTTGCTACCTAACATGCAACACCAGCCTATCATTCTAAGTGCTCTTCAACACCCGCAATAATAGCGCCGAACCCCTCTCTCATGATATGTTGCACTTTTATTTATTTATTTTATTTATTTAGGTTTTTTTTAACCAGGTAAGTGCACTAGACAAATCCTGCCTATTTTCAGGCACGACACAGGGGAGGGGGATACAGATGAATGCCAAATGACCTTGAACCAGATTAAGCTGTTGATGGTATTTTTAGTGAATTGATCAGCCCTTATATTACTCCCACCCTCTCTTAAATCACTCCACAGTTTTAAACTCAACCACCTCCTCTTGAAAACTGTTCCATCACCCCACCACCCTCTCTGTGAATAAGTGTTTCCTCATATCCCTTATGACATTACCTTTCATGGGTTTGTATTCATGCCCTCTGGTGGAGGAATATATATACAGTAATTGAACATATGCTGGCTGTCACCTTTATTGATTTCCTTCAAAAATGTGAAGGTTTCAATCATATTCCCTCTCTCCCTCCTGTTCTCAAGTGAGTACATGTTCAGGCTGCACAGGTTTTGGCACATGACTACCAATATGCCCACTGAGTGAAAGACTTATTTGTCAGGATCCCTGTGTCAATCAATTTGTCCTGCCCTCTTCGGGAAGGACCATCCATTAAGTTATTTGACCCACGGTATCCTCTGCTTGTGCTGGTCACAGGTAGGAAAGTGAAACGTATGCAGCTACCTCCATAAGGGTTGCCTATTGTGTGTTCCATATGTGTTCCTACTTGCTGAGGACACCAAGATTTTCAGATGGGACAGTGTAACCCCCATGTGCATCTTGTTCTGAGTCAGAAGCTGATACCAAGCAGTTCTGGCATGGTGGTAGAAAAAGTTTGTCTGCAGCCAATCAGGGCTAATAAAAGGGTAAGTCAGCCAGGTGTACCTTTGTCTATATATGGCAGGAATCATCTGAATGCTTACAGTATTGTGAATAATTAAGCTGAGAGACTAGTAAGAAAATAAGGTGCAAGGACAAATCAGTACCACCTGCCTTGTTGTGTCAGGTGGGGTGGAGTGCAGGATGCCTATGTTCTCGTTCAGCCGCAGTCCCACAGTGGGATTTTGGACACCCAAATTGCATCTCTGGTGTTTGTCAGTCCCACCTTTTCAGGTTCTTAGAAAGGTTATGGACTTAAAGTAATCCTGTAGGCACCAAGCAAGGTTGGATATTGGCAATACCCCCCTGAGCCCCTTAAGTGAAGGTCAGTCCTCAATTACAGGGTAGCTCCCAGGTGGAAGTCAATCAAGTATGTGCCAGCACAGTCCTGCAGAATGCTCTTTATGAAACTCTTGAAACTGCAGCTAGCAAAATTATGTTAAGCATCAAGTGAAGGTGAACTACTGATTGAAAGTACCAGCCAGAATGCAGTTGTTGTGAATTA
Organism: Neoceratodus forsteri; assembly: GCA_016271365.2. Lineage (NCBI taxonomy): Eukaryota > Metazoa > Chordata > Ceratodontiformes > Ceratodontidae > Neoceratodus > Neoceratodus forsteri. The sequence continues at coordinate 1,759,649,919 of CM057456.1, read as the reverse complement.
ACTGAGTTCCCCCCTCAGGAGTCCTGCAGTGTCCAAAGTTTTGACGTGGCTCAGCAGTGTCTGCCTCTTGCCTGGGAGCAACCAGAATGTCCAGCCTGTGCTCTATAGATCCCCACAACAGTATTTGACTGAAGAAGCGTGGCCAATGAATTTGTTTCTTCACTGTTTAAAGGGTTTAAGGTGCCGCCACCACCACAGTGCCTGTGGTTTCCCCAAAAGATACTTGTGGAGGCCCCCTTAGTACTTGGATGCCAGGGGTCAACTGCAACAAATAAATAAGCTAGTTTTTAAAGCTTTTCGATGACCTCTGTTTACACTTTTGCAACAAGTATTGGCTACATGTTAAATCTGAAGTGTAACATGGTGTAACACAGTGTAGTGTCACCTACTGTATGTTATCACCCTCAGTAATAAATGGGAAAAATCTACAAGGAAAAAACAGCCAATTAGTTTGTTTCCTGCTTAAAAGCAGCTTGTGCTTTTCAGTGATAAAAAGAATAGAGCTGCATTTCCCCCCAATCTTCCCAGAAAATGGTCACATTTCTTCCTGGGAAACTTGCTCTCACGGTGATCATTCAACACGCCCTGTGTGATTCAGTAGTGTAAATGTGTTCACACATTCAGCCTCCCTCCTGTGTCTGTTCTAATTTATGTAAATTGGATTATAACAAGCATATGGCCAAGTTCTGACTTGCTAGCTTAAGCGCTTTGAGTTTTTTTTTATGTAACAAAAGCCATTATTTTCAGGCAGAATAATGGTTACTGCTGCATTTTCACTGTAATTTTCTTGTTGATCACAGACAAGATGTCATCACTTGCACAGAAGCTGAAAAAGAGTTATTACAACAGAGTTGCTCCCCATACTCAAAAAATTTAAAGTGAACTAGGAATGCATGGTGCTTCAGATGTATTCTTTTTATGACTAATTTATCATATTTAGCTCAACTAAGATGTAACATCTCATACCCAGTTACCTTACCTATTGGTACTCCAACAGTACGTATAAACCTATCAGCTGCACTCTGCTAGCATCCCTGCTTTTCTTTTGCCCCAGACTAAAAAGCAACATTGGCCAATTCTCCTTCTACTACATAGAATGCTCAAAGACTGAAACAAAATAGCCCCTGCTTAGAACTGCCAGAAACATTGTTTAATACAAAATTCACCTGAAAAAAGATTCGCACTAATGTTTTCTGACCCTTATTGCATTAGGCAACTCTACATGGAACCTTTTAATGATGTCCACGACTGATTTCCCCTCATTTTATTAAGAGGTGATGTAGCCTACTGCTATTAGTGAAGAGCTATGAACCTGGAGATCTTGAATTTAGTCCCACCAGTACCATTCACTCACTCAGTGTGTGACCTTGAGCAAGTAATAAAAGTTTGCGGTGAGCATGTTCAATAAGGATGAGCATGGAATGTTTCAGCTTGAAATATGCCCTGCAGAAGGGAATGGGTACTTAAAGCAGCAGGGTAATGAATGGGCCTAGATCAGAAACTGTTAAGTGTCTACAAAACTGTATTTTGTAACTCCATTGCAGAATTCTGATTATGGCACCAGGGTTTTTTTGAAGTATTAAACAATTTTTTGGGTGGCTGAAGTGTATCTTAAATTATGATTTATTAATGTTCCCTATACATCATACTTAGTGAACTAATATTTTTATTTTTCTGTGCGTCGTCATAGTCTTTCTGTATTGCATTTTTGCTTGACTTGGTAGTATGATGGTGCCTATAGAGCAACAGAGGGGAAACAAGAGTAGGCTGGCTGTCTAATTCTCATCCATAAGTTAATTTAAGATGTTCTGAGCCCTTTCTACTTAACATCTCTGTTGGATGACTGGCTGGCCAGTTCAGAAGAGCAAAACTGAAACTGAAAGGAGCTAAACACAGAATATGAAAGAGGCTTTTTCCCCCACAGAAAGAAAAATGACTATTGAAATTAGTTTTATTTATTTAGCTTTTGATAACTGGGTGGGGTACGCTAGGTAGACATTTGCCTATTTTCAGGTACAACCCAGAAGAAGTACAGCACATTACATGGGAATACAGTTAGAAGGGAACATTAATATTTGAAATATTTATAAAAAGAACAAAGGTACAATTGTACAAACAATGGCAATAGAGAACAGCAGTACAAACTGACAAAAAATAGATAAACAGTATAATATTTTCTAGAGGACCTACAGTATAGGATTTAAATTATGTATGTTAGATACTACATGTTAAAAAACTTGTTAAAATGGAATAGCAATTTTGTTCTTTTTAAGCAAGGATAGAGGTGATCGGATAAATAGTTTATCTCACTTTTTGCTTATATTTTGTGTTCTCCCACTATGTGCCCCTCAAACATTGTTATTAAGTTGAACAAATGTTTCATAGATACATAGATAAATAGACACTGTCAGCAGATAATGACCTACGGCCCAGCCAGTCTGCCCATTTTAGCTTGTAAGTTCAATTTATGTTTTCCTAGAAGTCTGTTGCCCCTTATCCCTGACCTCCAGAATTCTCTTATCTCTATCCCATGCATTCTTAAATCCCAAGATTGTTTCAGCCCCCACTACCTCCTTTAGCAGGGTGTTACACTTGTCCATCACCTGTTCTGTGAAGAAATTCTTCCTCACATTTCCTCTGAATCCCTCTCCCTCCAACTTCATCCCATTCCCTCTAGTCCTGGAACATCTTTTTGCTGAAAAATAGTGTATTCCTGCACCCTGTTCCTTCCTGTAAGATACTTGTATGTCTCTATCATATCCATACCTCTCAACCTCCTGCCTCATAAGTCAGGGACAAGGCTTAAAAAAATCAGGGACAAAGGACCAAAATCAGGGACACTTCTTCAAAACTGGAGATATCCACTCAAAAAGCTGGCAGAATAAAGGGCTCAGTGTAAAATGCATTTTCTAAGGAAGAATAAGTCTATAACTTTAATGTTTGACATTATTTTGTGCTTATAACCCCCACTGTTTAGTCACAGAAACACAATTTTTAGGAGGGACAGAGTAGAATTTTGAGGCAAAATCAGGGACGTCCCTGAAAATCAGGGACAGTTGAGAGGTATGATCATATCCCCTTTCTCCCTCCTCTCCTCTAGGAAGTACATATTCAAGTCCTTCAACCTGTCCTCATAGGACTTGTGATGCAATCCATGTACCGTCTTTGATGCCCTCCTCTGAACCTTCTCTGCCCTATCTCCTTACGTAGGTAAGGTCTCCAGAACTGTACACTGTACTCGAGGTGGGGCCTCACTACTTCTCTTTTCCTGCTGGTGATGCCCCTGCCTATGCATTTCAGCATCCTATTTGTTTTACCTGCTGCCTTGTCACACTGTTTCCCTACCTTGAGGTCAACAGAGATGATAACCCCAAGATCCATTTGCTGCTTTTTGCATGTTACATCCTCACCCCCCCCCCCAAATGATATGTTGTTCCAGGGTTTTTGTGCCCCATATGCATTATCTTGCACTTCTTTGCATTGAATTTCAACTGCCAAACCCCTGACCATTCTTCAAGTTTCTGTAGGTCCCTCCTCATTCTGTCTACCCCTGGCATGTCCACTCTGTTACAGAGCTTTGTGTCAACAGCAAACAGGTAAATTCTGCCTTCTAGGTCCTGTGCAATGTCACTGATGAAGACGTTTAAAAGGACCAGTCCCAGCACTGATTCCTGTAGTACCCCACTCGTCACTCTTCCCTCTGTGGAGTCACAGCCATTTACCACCACCCTCTATGTCCTGCCGCCCAGCCAGTTACCTACCCACCACACTACTGTCATGCCCACTCCAATATTCCCCAGTTTGTTTAATAATCTTCTATGTGGCACAGTGTCAAAGACCTTGCTGAAGTCCAGATAGGCCATGTCCACAACCGTCCCCTGATCCATGAATATTTGCAGCCTCCTAAAAAAATCCACTGCTCTCCAGTGCTGGGCTGTGCAACACCATCCTGATGTTATAGCACTAGTCGAGACCTGGCTCTCGAGAAAAACTCCCAACTCGGTTATCTCCCTTCCTGGCTACACTCTGTTCAGGGAAGACTGTATAGGCAAACGTGGCAGTGGGTGTGCAGTCTTTATGTGTGACACACTTTTAGGCCATGTTCTTCCTGCCCTCAAGCTCGGTTTTAGTGCCCAAGCCCTCACCCTCAAGGTTACCCCTGACCCAACCAGGGTCCTGCTTTTTCTCACAGTCTCTTACATACCCCCGAGGGACCAGGGACCAGCTGTCCACTCCCTCATTGATTACATCACCACACTCCCACACAAGGTGGAGCAGCTTATCCTAGGCGACCTTAATGTCAATTGACTGAGTACCACTGCCTCCATATCAGGGACTTTTTCACTGCCCTAGATATGACCCAACTAGTTACCTCACCCACTAGATTTAGCAGGTCAGGTGGCTCCAGGACCCTACTAGATGTAATTCTGTTGAACCGCCCCCATAAAATCAGGGATATTAATGTACTACCAGACTCTTTTAGTGACCACTCTTCTGTCCTCTGCCACTGGTCATCCCCCACACCAAAACCAGTGTCCCAGGTCATCTCGCACCGGTGCTTTCACCCTGGGGGCCTCAGAAAGATAAAAATGCACCTAGCCCTGCTTGACTGGTCCCCAGTCCTACTCACAACGGATATTGACTCTGCCCTAGCCTATTTCTCCAGTGCCTTCAGCAAGGCCTGCGTCCTTTTCGCCGCCCTGACCGGAATCTGTACCAAGAAACACAACGCCCCATGGATCTCCCCATCCCTCATCCAAACACTGAAACAAAGAGATAATCTCTGGCATATTGCTGTTGAGACAGGCAAACTGGCTGACAGACAAGCCTATAATGCAGCACGTAACAAGTGCACCTGGACTATAAGGCAGGCTAAGGCCAGATATTATCAAGCCACTCTTGAATCCCCTTGGGGCTCATCTCATGCCTTCTGGGACAATATGAAAGAGCTCAATGGAAAGACCCATCCCCCCCCACAAATCACTACTCTCCATAGATGGTACCATCACAACTGATCCTCCCCACATAGCTGAATGCCTCAATATGGCTTTCTCAGATCTAAGCTCTGTCCTCCCCAACTACTTTTTCAACCCTATCCCTGCCTCCACTCCCCCCACCTCGGGTCGCCCCCTTTCTACCTGCATATCACCCCTTGAAGCCAGGCCTCATCTGCAAAAAGCCTTAGCTAACAACAACCCCAGCTGTGATCCCCTGGACTCCAGGATTCTCTGATTAGTCCTAGATACTGTACTAACCCCTCTCACCAACCTTTTAAACTGGTCACTATGTCTTGGTCAATTTCCAAGTGCCTGGAAAATTGCAGAAATCACCCCTATCCATAAGAGTGGAGACAGAACCTCGCCTAACAATTTCAGGCCCATCTCCATTCTCCCCCCTCTCTCCAAAGCACTAGAAAAAATAGTGGCCATTCAGCTCTCTGAGTGTCTGGCCAAAAATTACCTGCTGTGTCCAGAACAACATGGATTGTGCCCTGGACATAGCACCACTACAGCCTTCCTGGAGTTTTCCCAGCACCTCCACTCTGCTCTCAGCTCAGGTCATGTTGCAGGTACAGTGTTCATTGACCTCTCCAAGGCCTTTGACACTGTCTGTCACCCCCTCCTACTCGACTCCCTCCACCAACTTGGCTTCTCCCCTGTCCCACTGGCTTGGTTCACCAGTTACCTCTCTGCCAGATCACAGCACTTGAAGGTAAATGGCACACTGTCCGATACCCTGCCTGTTCGTTCGAGGGTCCCCCAGGGTTCCATCCTGGGCCCCGTTCTGTTCAGCCTATTTCTCAATACCCTCCCCAGCTCCTGCTTGGGCAATATGGTACTGCATGCCGATGATGCGGTTCTCCTTGCCTCCCACCCTGACCCCGCATCTCTACAGGAATCCCTGCAGCGCACATTCAACCAAGCCAAAAAGTGGTTCCTTGACCACCAGCTGGTCATTAACCTCAAAAAAACTAAATCTATGCTTTTTTCGCATCACCAGAATAAGGCCAAAAATGCCCCCCTCTGCATTCTCCCCAGTAATGCTCACCCTCTTGAGCAAGAGTCATCCTACAAGTACCTGGGCATCACCTTCGACTTGGCTCTTACATTTCACACCCACATCAATACCCTGTCCTCAGTCATAAACTTTCGGACTGGCCTTCTCTATCACCACAGAAATTGCTTCCCCCAAACCGCTCTCTGACTGGCCATCAAATATTCTGTCCTGTCCCTAGTGGACTACGGCCTACCTATCTATGCTCCGGCCAACAATACTGCCCTCACCAGAATCCAGACCTCGACAAACAAGGCCTGCAGGCTCCTGACCAGTGCATCCCACCGTACCCATGCTTGCCTGCTGTATTCCACCACCAACCTGCTCACCTTGGAGGAGCACCTGCGCTACCAAACCTGCTTACTTGCCAAAAAATCCCTACTAGGACTCTCTCCCCTGGGGTCACTGCATCTCTGCAGCTTGCATCCCCATCCATTGTCACCTGTAGCTCAGTTAAGGCCACCTTTCCGGTGCCCTGTACCAAGAGCTCCCTAGCCCAAAGATCCTTCCACTACCGTGCTCCCACATGGTTCAGCTCCCTCCCACTCTCTGTCACTAAGTCTACCAAACTCAGCCCCTTTAAAGTCTTTCTCCGTAACCACCTCTTTGGTGCCCGAAGCTGTAGTTGCCCCTAATCAACCTAATGTTGGTGACCCTCCCCATTTCTTGCCCATAGCCTTGACAATGCCCATTGGACTGCTTCCCCCCCTTTCTTTTTTTTTAATATGATTGCTATTTACTGCACGTAACTTTATCCCATAAACCACTGTTATATTGTCTTCTTTTTGTTATCTGTATTGCACCTGTATGTTACCACTGTTGCATCTCACACTGTAACCATGTCTACCCTCCCTGCAATGAGGTGCCTTTGTAAAGGAGTCCCTGACTCAAAGGTTGTAAATACGACTTTCAAAATAAATAAAAATAAAATAAAAATAGATCCACCTCCCTTATTTCCCAGTCAAAAAATTCAATGAGGTTGGTCTGACATGACCTCCCCCTGATGAAGCCTTGCTGTCTTGGGTCCTGTAGTCCATTGGCAACCAGATGTTCCACCAATCTCTCCTTCACTAGAACTTCCATGATCTTCCCCACTACATAGGTGAGGTTGACTGATCTGTAGTTTCCCGTTTCCTCTTTGTATAAGGGGACTACATCTGCTGTCCTCCAGTCTTTGAGTACCTCCCCTGTTTCCAGTGATCAGCTAAACAGGATCGCCAGAGGTTCAGCCACCTCCTCTCTTAGTTCTTTTAGGGCCTGGCATGCACCTCGTCTGGCCCCATTGCTTTATCAACTCTTATTCCTTCGAGTTCCTTCAGGACTCTTTCTCGTGTTAAGGGACTTGTGTCCATTTCTGCACCGTTCCCACCCCTTGTACTCCCTTCAGGCCCATTACCCTCCTCCTCTTCCTCAGTAAAGACTGAGCAGAAATACCTGTTCAATATGTTAGATTTTCTGCTGTCATCCTCCATGCGACCCCTATCCTCCCCCTCAGTCTCACTATCCCTCCCTTTGCCTTTCTTTTTTCACTTATGTACCTATAAAAGGTTTTGTCCCCTCTACCCACTGATTTTGCAACGTGCTGTTCTGTCTGAGCTTTGACTTCCCTTACTGACCTCCCTGCCTCCCTTTGCTTCTCCTGGTACTTCTCCCTATCCCATTCTGCCTGCATCTTTTCGTATTTCCTGAATGCAATCTTTTTGGCTTTCACTTTCTCCAATACCTCCTTGGAAAATCATAATGGCCTCCTCTTCTTTTCCCCTTGCTGACCTGCTTAATGTATAATTCTGTTGCTCTTGTAATCCCCATTTTAAATATTGCCCACTGTTCCTCAACTCCTGATTTCTGCCCCATTCCCATTAATGCCTCTTTCAAGCATCTCCCCAATTTCTCAAAGTCTGCCCCCCTAAAATCCAGGATATGTATTTTTGTGTGGTTTGGTTCTGCTACTTCTGTGATTTCAAACCAGAGTGACTGGTGGTCACTGTTCCCCAGGTGCTCCACCACTGTTACCCCCATCACACTGTCCCCGTTTGTGAGCACAAGGTCTAGTATTGCCTTCTGCCAAGTTGGTTCCATGACCCATTGCTTCAGGAAGGCACCTTGAAGAGAGCCCAGGATAACTCTGCTCGGATCCACGATGGGTGCTCAACAAAATTTTTGTTGAATGCCCCGTCAGTGACACCGACAGGTTGACTGCATTCTGCAGTCAGCTGCCAGTTCCCACAGGCTGACTGTGTTTTCTTCAGGGGGCTTTGCCCCCAAACTCTCCATGCCCCTCTTTAGGATTATCAGCTCCATGTTGGAGCTGATTGAGGGTGTGCAGGACCCCCGACAGATAGCGCCTGGTGCCAGTGGGTTTCCCAGAGTGGCATGGCACTGTAGTCACTGTGGGAGACCTTGCTGGTGAAATGTTGCTGTCGGGGGAGAGTAACTGAATCTGCTCCTGGTTAATGCTGCTGCTGGGAGGCTCCAGTCCACATCTGAAATATTGAGGTCTCCAACCAATACCACCTCACCCTTGTCTGCCATCCTTTGGATGGTTAGCATCAACTCCCTATCTGTTTCTTCCTCCTGGGCTGGTGGTCTATAGACCACCCATGTGCAGATGACTGGCCCCATTTTCCTTTCCAGCTTAACCCACAGTATCTCTCCCCCATTTTGTTCCTCCTGGATCTTTGTGGCCTTTATACCATCTTTCACATAAATTACCACTCCTCCTCCCTTCCTTCCTGCCCTGCCTCTTCTGAATATATTGTAGCCAGGTGGTCTATAGACCACCCCTGTGCAGATGACTGGCCCCATTTTGCTTTCCAGCTTAACCCACAGTATCTCTCCCCCATTTTGTTCCTCCTGGATCTTTGTGGCCTTTATGCCATCTTTCACATAAATTACCACTCCTCCTCCCTTCCTTTCTGCCCTGCCTCTTCTGAATATATTGTAGCCAGGAATGGCCATCTCCCAGTCATGGTTATCATTACACCAGGTCTCTGTTTTCTGGTTTAGCTGGTCATATGAGAAAGCTAGGTTGACATTTTCTTTGTTTACTATTCCACGTTATGGTGGGGAGGGGGAGTTTATAATTTTTGGTTGTCCAAAAGAGAGTGATAGTACATTGGATTAGTTGGGAGACACACCAGATGGGGTTGAAACTGAGTATTCTGAAGATCCAAGGGGTATACACCATTCTTTCCCCTTTTCTTCAGAATGTGGAACTGAGTTCAGGACGGGTAGTAATACTTGAATTAGAACTACCGTATACTACTGGAATAAAATCTGTACTTGTTATAATTAATGTAATTTTATCTTGGTCCTGCAGATTCCCTCTTTGAATGACTCCTGTGGCATTACATCTTCTCAGTGGTCTTTTGGTGAGTTTGTAAGTCTTGAGGGCTAGACTGGTATCAAAACTTTGTTCCTGAAGGGACCTCAATGTCTTTTGATCATTTACTCAAGAAGGCTGACTTCCATAGAACTGATCTTTACAAATCTTTGCAAATGTAATATTATCTGTGTAAGCATAATTTCTTGGAATATATCCAAGTTAATTATTTCTTCCTACAATGTTTGATAAAGATTAGAGAAAAGAAATTGGTTAAGCATCATGTCTTATTTTTTTTATCAATTTCTCTCAACCCAAGACTCCTTGGCTGCAAGAGGAACTATGGGAAAATGTGATAAAGAATTACAGAGTGAGTGGGAGGAGGTAATGAGTAGCGCTCTTGTTACTACTTCCTCAACTGTTCGGAAAGGATTTGAATGGAAAGTAGAGATCTGGTTCTTCTGTACTCTAATTATTATTGCGAGGTTTTGCTCAAATTGTTATCCTGACTGCGGGAGAGAGTGTGACTATCTTAAAGCTACACATACATATATTTTGAGGGTGTGCCCTATGGTGCCCTCTCTTTGGAGGTAAATAGTGACCCAAAAAGGGAAAGGGATAATGGTCCTCTTAGTTTTTTCAGCTTAGGTGTTTGTGCTTGTTCTGTACCCTGAAGGTTGTTACACAAGAGGGGGTAGAAAAAATGAGGAGGGACTTGGCAAGGTTGAAGGAATGGTCAGACATATGGCAACTTTGATTCAATGCAAAGAAGTGCAAAGTAATGCACCTGGGAAACAAAAACCCAGGAGAAGAGTACACAATAGCAGGGGAGGTACTAACAACAACAAAAATGGAAAGGGGCCTGGGGGTAGTCATATCAGATGACCTAAAGGTGGGTAAGCAATGTGAAAAGTCGGTAAGGAGAGCCAGGGGGATACTGGGATGCATAGGAAGGGGCATCACAAGTAAAAAAGGGAAGTGGTTATCCCTCTATACAGACAGTTGGTGAGACCCCATCTGGAGTACTCTGTGCAGTTTTGGAGACCTCATCTACACAAGGACATAGACAGGATAGAAGCAGTCCAGAGGAGGGCAACTGAAATGGTGCAGGGTCTGCAGCAGAAACCATATGAAGACAGACCGAGAGAGCTTAATATTTATACTCTTGATGAAAGGAGGGACGGGGGGACATGATAAAAACTTTCAAGTACCTCAAGGGAATCAACAAAGTCAAGGAGGTTAGCATCTTTCAGAAAAAGAGATGCGCAAGAACAAGGGGGCGCAATTTAAAGATAGAGGGGGGACGGCTCAAGGGTAATGTGAGGAAATTTTTTTCACAGAGAGAGTGGTGGATACATGGAACCACCTTCCTGAGGAGGTCGTTGGGTCTAAAACAGTGGGAGAATTCAAACATGCATGGGACAGACATAAGGCAATTATAGTGGGGGAGTTGCAGGAAGTAGGCTGTTGGTTAACTAGAATCTGCAACTTATCCAGTAGGTAGGAAAATGGGCAGACTGGGCGGGCCAAGTGGTCCTTATCTGCAGTCGAAGTCTATGTTTCTATGTTATAATTGAAATGAAGTTAAGTTGCTAAACATTTTATTGGTTGCAGTACAGAAATGTATCACTCTAAAATTATTACAGTTAGATTAAAAGGATTGCATATGTTCTACTGAAATGACTAGAAATTTTTGATACTATGTGAACTCATTGGTCTGTGGCAGATACAGCATATATTTTATTCAGACTCTCAATAGACGTGGATAGTTTGGAGTGCTGCTTAGTTAGGTTAAGTGTTACTGTATCCTTTTACTTGTCTGGTGTATCATGTTACTGATCCATCTATTTGATCTGCAAGGAGTATATCATAAAAGAAACTGGTTTATATTGCCTGAAAGCTAACAGACAATATTTTATTTGCACAAACATCCATTGTTTTGGTCTGTGTGTAACCCCAGCTACTGAGAACTGGCACTGCCTGGTAGATGTTACAATATGTCTAGTACTTTTATGCTTTAACAGAGATGATTCTGGGGGCACAGAAGTTTCTGTGGTCTAAAATGTTGTATCCAGCAGCTCGGTGCCTCCAAAAGATGGTGTCCTTCTGGCACACAAGGTACCTTGGTACTGCACAACAGGAAAATAATATTAGTACAACCCACCCATACTCTTGGCAAATAAACAATAACTATGCAATAACCTCCATGTTATGTACTGTATAATGCAGAAGATGAGAATGTCAAATAAATGTCAAAGGAATGAATGAACTTGATTTATTAATGAGACACTGATAGCTTTTTTAACATTTTCAGAGTATATATATATATATATATATATATATATATATATTATACTGGCACGGTAGCACAAGTATAGTTAGGGTTGAGTAAGCAGTTTAATGTTAAACCCCATATTTTGCAGGTTAATAGCTTTGTCACCGTATGACAGAGTTGCCTGACATTTTGCATGCATGGTCTGCTACCTTAGATCTGTGGATGCGATAAGTAACGTTACAGTCGGGTGAGCAGTTGCGGAGCTGCAGAATGCCAAACAAATGCAAAAAAAGGGCTTTTTGCACGTTTCTTTTCTCACGACTACGGCCCACACAATTTGTCCATTTGGTCTGACATCTTCAGGGAAGATGCAGTCTGGGTCACTGATGTGCCTTTTGAAGATCTGGTGCAAAAAATATTAAACCATTCAAAAGTTATTCAAAAAAAAGTTTCCCATTATAGTCAATAGGAAAAAAATATATGTGTCTCTCGAAAGCTGCCACCAGTACATTTTATTTTCACAAATGGCCTTTTTACTTTTGTGTGGTGGCCATCTAGTTTTCAGTTAACGAGAGAGAAAAATGTCTGGTGTTTAAATTTGTGACCCCCTGGGTAAATATTGACTGTTGTGTTTACCTAGTCGGGTCCTGAGGATGCCAGTCCTATCTTTTCTCTGGGGTAAAACCCCCCAGAAATGCCATTTTTAAAATCAGTTCCCCAGTACTGTCGCAAATTGTGACAGAAATGTTTGTGACACTTTTGCAAATCACGAAAGTTTTGTGCTGTTTTTGCAAAACTGTCACAATTTGCGACAGTACTTTGCCCAAAAACAGCAAATCTTTGCCATCCCCCTGCAGCAAACTGGTTAGGGCTTTTGGACTGAAATTTGCAGTGGAAAGCCCTGGTCCCACAGATGTGCCTTTTCATAGTTTGGTCCCAAAGCATTCAACGGGCCCATAGTTACAGTGCTTCAAAGTTGAGAAATTTCCCATAGGCTAACATTGCGGGTCTCTCTGCAACCTTTGGCTCCCTTATCTCAGAAACTGAGTGAGATACAGGTTTTCTGCTACCCACGGCTTATGTTTAGAAGTCATAGATTACATCTGCAGTGGAATCTTTTTCCTACTTGCTACAGTTATGAAGATATTGGCAAATTAATGTTCCAAGGGTTCCAAAGGTGCCTTTTCAGTGCTTTACGGTGCCCGTATCCTGGAAACAATGCAAGATACAGAGTTAGTCAACTATCTTACATAGAGGTTTCACTGTCATGATTACAACTTCACTTGAATTTTTTTCATAGCTGCTACAGTTGCTGAGATATTGGAAAATTAGTGTTACAAGTGTTCGTTGCCCTATAGGGCTGCTATATGGCTATGTAGTTATGTGTAAGTGGGAGTACAGGGCTCAGAGGGCCTGCACTCCCACATACACATACCATTATGCAAAAAAACGGGCAATGTGAAGGGAGTGCAAGGCCCACGCTCCCACTAGCACATACCAGTTACCAGTTACATTGTATGTTCTCAAAAAGAAGAGAAATTAATTGCAAAAACTCCATTAATGCATCAGTCAGGGTTGATAGCACAGTGACAAAAGAATGGAAATGTGATGTTAGGGTTACACCCCTACCACCCCACCCCCCACCCTTCACTCACCAACAGACGTTGGGGTGTGCCATGAGGGTCGTCAGGCCTAACTCTCACCCCATTCTCCTATGCTGTGGCATGTCAGTTTGTTTACACATGGGATGGGGTGAGAGTTGGGACTGATGACCCCATGGCACACCCTGACGTCTGTTGGTGAGTGGAGGGTGGGGAATTAGGGACGTAACCCTAACATCACATTTCCATGCTTTTGCTGCTGTGCTAGCATCCCTAACTCATGCATTACACATATATACAGTATACTGTATAATATATATACTATATATATATATATATATATATATATATATAAGCATTGTCCTGTTGTCATTTCTATGTCTACAAATTATGCCCCAGGATTTGCATGAAAGTCACATTTATTGGATTTTTTTGTTTTAAATTCATTTTAACCCAACCTAAAACCCCACTGGCCAATGCTCCCATGCATCAATGAACATAATATTGCACCAAGCCACAGGTAAACTTGATCATGAACGAGTTAGGCACTTTTTAGGCATATGAGAAAAATACAGTGTGTGTCAATATGGACTTAATTGAACTCAACAAAGTTTGTTCTATTTCAAAACAAGTGCTATAACCAAGGCCGCTTCAAAATCACGAACGCAATTTAATTGCAGAAGCCGTACTTTTGGGTCACCTCCACAAAATACTGCGCCACCCGTAAAAAAATCAATTATGCTGGCAAATATATCTTCTGTACCTTTTATTTGCCCTGTTCTTGCCCACTGCACCTCCAATCCATGGCTGTGGTCCCTATTGCACTCTGCGATGTTCTCCCTTGCTGCCGGTCTTCACATCTGCCAAGAACAAAGCACCCCAGGTTTGATTTGGCACGTGACATGCTACTGACATCAGGCTATGTGCATCATAATTCCACTATACAAGACACCAGTGATGCCCCACCTGGAGTACAGTGTACAGTTCTGCAGACCTTACCTATGTAAGGACATAGACAGGGTAGAGAATGTTCAGAGGAGGGCAACAAAGATGGTACATGGATTGCATCACAAGTCCTATGAGGACAGGTTGAAGGAACTGAATATGTACTCCCTGGAGAAGAGAAGGGAGGGAGAGAGAGGGAATATGATAGAGACATACAAGTATCTTACAGGGAGGAACAGGGTGCAGGAATACACTATTTTTAAGCGAAAAAGATTTTCCAGGACTGGAGGGCTTGGGATGAAGTTGGAGGGAGGACAATTCAGAGGAAACGTGAGGAAGAATTTCTTCACAGAATGGGTGGTGGACAAGTGGAACACCCTGCCAGAGGAAGTGGTGGGGACTGAAACAATCATGGGATTTAAGAATGCATGGGATAAATATAAAGGAATTCTGGAGGTCAGGGGTAAGGGGCAACAGACTTCTAGGAAAACATAAACTGAACTTACAAGCTCAAATGGGCAGACTGGGTGGGCCATAGGCCCTTATCTGCCGACACTGTCTATGTATCTATGTAAATACCCAATCAAATGCCTGCTATAATTTAAAAATTGTTTCCAATACTGACACCTTTTTTTAAGTGTCTGCCAAATCTAAATAAATGATTGCCACAAACAGAGAGATGCAACTGTGCAACCTGCTGTTTAACCTGTGACCTGCTGTGTGACCTGTGACCTGCCGTTTTGACCTGCGTCCTGTTATTTTGACCTGCGACCTGCTGTGCAACCAGCCGACCTGCTGTGCTACCTGCCAACCCTGCAACTCAGTGACTCAGTGATCCAATGACCCAGCAACCCTAGAAGGGGTGACTGCTGCTGAAGATTTCTGCCTGTTCCACCTGTGCTGCTGACTGCTGACTGGCCCTCAACAACACTCACAAAAGAGCTAAATTACTTGAGCATTGCTAGTAGTGGACACATCACAATTTTGTCTACCTCAAGAACCATTGCTGGACCCTCTTTTCACCAGCCTGCTTCCCAGTGTGCTGCCTGCCTCCTGAAGAGCTGCTTCAAATCCTGGCAAGAGACTGTTGCTGCTGCTGCTACTGCTTTAACTTTACAACCAACTGCCAGGTATGCTGTTTACTGCCAGATCTGTTCACTGTTTGGAGGATTGCAGTCAAATGTCTGGTGAGGAGGGAAACTTGGTTAAAAAAATGTGTTCCTCTTTGAGGGAGAGAGAGAGAGAGTGAGGGTAGTTGTAAGGGGTGGGCCAGGTAAGGAGGGGCAAGTGGTTTTAAAAATATATGTATCAGTGTTGGAGGGAGGGTGGCAGCCTGGGTGGGGCCAGATGAGAGGGCAAGTGGTTTAAAAAGAATTGTGTTTCTCTTGGAGGGAGTGTGGCAGCCCAGGGGGAGTTCAGATAAGAGGGGCAGATGGTTTAAAACATCTGTATCAGACTCAGAGGGAGGTGGGAGCCTGAGGGTGTCCAGACAAGGGAGCAAATGTTTTAAAAAGAATTGTGGGGGGGTGCCAATGAGCAGACTGGAGTAAAGACGTGTCTTCACCTCGCTCCTCAGGGCCGCCGCTTAAAAATCAAAACAAATAAACGTAAAAAGAACTCAAAGTAAGTGTAAATGCTTGGAAAAGGTGTCAGAAAGGGAGATGGATGAGTATGTAATTTCAAATGCTGGAAAAAGTTTGAGGATGGCAGCGAAAAACCAAAGGAAACAACCACCGGCGTCTCAAGTAGAAAATACAGGCCATATTTCATTATCAGCAGGAGAGGTCAGTGCGGTAGGCCACGAGGTTACACAGCAAGTTTTAGCAGCATTGGAACCTAAACTTACCAGCCTGGCTACAAATTTTGACAGAAAATTGCAGGAATTGGTGGATTTGCATGCTACTCAGTCCACAAGAATTAACGAAGCCGAGCAGCGGATCTCAGATTTGGAAGACATCACTGCTCCGTTCCCAGAGCAAATATTATCTTTACAAAGAGAACTGGAGGAACTCAAGGAAATGCTGGATTATCAGGAGAACTACCATCAATGGCTTAATTTGAGAATAAGGGGGCTTCCAGAGGGAATGGAGGGAGTGAATATTATGGACTTCTGTGCCAAAACGTTACCGATTTACTGGGGATGTTGCCCAAAAACGGGTGCCTGAAGATAGAGAGGGCTCACAGAGCAGTAGTACCAAAACCTGCACCTAACCAACCACCTCACCAAATAATCATGAGGTTTCATTATTTCCCGGATAGGAAAATGTTTTAAAGCATATCGGGACAAAGCTGAACTGGTCTATGAGGGACACCACCTGTTTCTATCTCAGATTACTCAGCCCACCTTCTGAAACGCCACCAGAATTTTCTCAGTCATGGCGCAGCTACCGGAGGCCAAAGTTGACTGCTTTATGCTGTACCCTGCAATGCTTAAAATTAAGCACTAAGGAGCAGTATACTCATTTTGGGAAGTCTCGAAGGCAGAGGGGTTCGTGAAGGATTTGGTGAGAAAAGTTGGGGGAAATTGAGAATGGTCAGAGCGTGAAATAGTGGATGGAGCTCATGTGTGGAAGGACTGATAGGCCATAAGAAAGCTAAGTACTGCCTACTTCATTTACTTACCAAACAGAGTGAAGATAAGGTAGTTAAAGCGGAGCTGAGCTAGCATTTTTCAAATGAGGATCATAACGAATCCTCTTGCTCTACCTTGTTTTTCATACTATTCTCCTGAGAACTGAGTATATACTGGGAGCCTGTGTTTTTTTTTTTTCCTTTCCTTTCCTTAAACCGAAATTGACTGTTACACACTATATGTCGACTTGCATAAAATTAAAATTCAAGGAAATCTTTTACATTTCCTGGGCTGTTTTGAAGGCAGAACTGTGCGTGTGGAATTGAGTCAATTTGGAAATGCAGCAAAGAGACAATGCTACAGATTAAAGAGTTTCTGTTTTGTGGAGGTGGACCATGGAGGAACGGCCTCCTCGCTTACTTTCTCCTGCACTTTTTGGAGAGCTGAGCATACGCTGAAGAACTGCAGCTTAAGTCTACTGGACATATATTTGGAGTGAAATAAAGGAGGGGAGGTGGAAATGAGGGATAAGAGAGTCTGTTGGGGTTTTTGGGAACCTTTGAACGAGCAGGTTGGTTGGGAAAAGGGAACTTATATTGGGATTGGTATTGGAAGTGGGTGAAAAGATAATATCTGTATTAAATTAGGGAAAAGGATGGTTGTTTTCCCTGTACTTGGGTTGGGTGCAGATAGGCGGTGACCTGAGGGGGGGGATATTTCCTGGACTGCTTTACAGGGGAAGGGAGAGTAAAATCTCTGCGATATGCAGTTCTTGTTACTGGGGGGGTGGAGGCTGAGGGGGTTAGGTGGAGGGGGTTGGGATGTGTATATAGTTATTATGTGTTATACATGTTATGGTTAGATGTTACTTTACAGATCCATAAAACATGCCAATTAGTCATTTGGAGGAAGATGGTGGAGTCGAGGCCTGCCCCAGTGGAGGGGATGAAAGTACAAGAATATATTAAGAGGACATGAGTGGAAGGCAGGATCTAAATGTGGTGTCATGGAATGTAAGGGGAATAGCCACCCCAGTTAAAAGAACAATACTCCTTACGGCCCTAAAGAGACAGAATACCCACGTTGCGTTATTGCAGGAGACACACGTCACGGAGAGGGAGCATACAAAATTAAAAAAGGGATGGGTGGGGGAATGTTATTTGGCCACATTTAATGCACATAAAAGAGGGGTGGCTGTTCTCCTGAATAAAAGACTCCTGTTTTTAAGAGAGAGAGTGATTGCAGACCCCAAGGATGGTCGCTATGTGTTTGTGGTGGGTACTTTATTTGGGGAAAAAATTACATTTGGAAGTGTATATGCTCCAGCTGTGTATGATGCGAGCTTTTATGGTAAGATACTATCTCTATTAACAACAGAGCAATTTCTGAATCTGATATTGGGAGGAGACCTGAATTGCTTAATGAATCCTGCATTGGACCATTCGAAGCATAAGGGTCTCCCTTAAAAGGCTATTTGGGAGTGGATAGCGGGCATGAGTGAATTAGACCTTACAGATGGCTGGCGAATGGCCCATCCTGTGTCTAAGGAGTACATGTTCTTCTCACACCCACATCATACATGGTCACGGTTGGACTATATGTTCCTTCCTAGGGAATGGTATTTTCGGGTTAATTATATTAGGCACGGACCCATACATATTTCTGACCATGCGATGGTTATTATGTCTATGAGGGGAAGGGAGGACGAGGGTAAGCCCAAGACCTGGAGATTCTCCAATTACCTGTTGGACAAAAAGGAGTTTCAAGAATATCTGTATGAGCAATGGCAGCAGTATGTTAGTAATAATTCAGTCAGGTGTCCCTAAAGCGGTTTTTTGGGATGCTGGAAAAGCTGTTATGAGGGGGGCTGTTATTAGTTATGTTTCACATCACAGAAAAAAAGTGAAGGAAAGAAGAACTAATTTAGAACAGAGAATCAAAGTCTTGGAGAGAAAGGCGGCTGTGGGTGAGGGGGGAGAAGGGGTACATCTCCTGTTGATAAGGACTAGGGAGGCGTTAAATAATTTGTTGTTGGGAGAAGTGAAGACAACAGGGCTATTTATTAGAAAGCACTTTTATAAGTGGGAAACAA
The DNA here is from genome assembly GCA_016271365.2 of Neoceratodus forsteri. Lineage (NCBI taxonomy): Eukaryota > Metazoa > Chordata > Ceratodontiformes > Ceratodontidae > Neoceratodus > Neoceratodus forsteri. The sequence goes on along the minus strand of CM057456.1, from coordinate 1,759,631,058 downwards.
GCCTGGAACCTTACTAGCAAATCTTATAAGGGGGAGGAAGAGTGGACACCTAATTCAGAATATTCGGACGGAAGACGGGACCCTGTTAAAAACCAAAATAGATATTGGGGAGAGATTTAGGAGATTTTTTCTTGGGCTTTACCAAGGGCAAAGGGGAGGAGAAGATAGGGGAATGATGGAATTTCTGAACAAGGTCGAGATACCAAAGATAACTGAGGCCCAGAGGGAAGGGTTAAATGCAGATATTACAAAAGAGGAAATCCTTTTAGCTATTGGAGCACTTAAGAGGGGCAAGACTAGTGGTCCGGATGGCTTCTCAGCTGAGTATTATAAGGTTATGAAATTAAAGATAGTGGATCATTTAGCAGCAGTTTTAGAGAGGTGAGAGAGAAGAAGAAGGCTACCAATTCATGGGAGAAGCCACAATCTGCCTGATTCCTAAGCCTGGGAAAGACCCTTGGAATGTTCTTCTTTAGGCCGATCTCCTTATTGAATTGTGATTCTAAGATTTTAGCAAAAATCATGGCCACCCGATTGGAGGGCCTGCTGCTGGAGATAGTTCACCCAGACCAGACCGGGTTTTTTTGGGCTAGGTACTCATGTCATAATATGAGGACTCTCCTCAATGTTATCTGGGGAGCGAAGGCTAATAAGGAAGGGGTACAAATACTGTCGATGGATGCAGAGAAAGCATTTGATAGAGTGGAGTGGGAATATCTAATGGAAGTGTTGACCCGGTTTGGTCTGGGTGAATGGTTTACAGGTGTGGTGCGACAGATGTAAAAAAGTCCTAAGGCTAGAGTTTTAACCAATGGGATTCTATCGGATAGTTTTGACTTGGAAAGAGGTACAAGGCAGGGATGCCCTCTTTCCCCTCTACTATTCGCTCTGGTACTTGAACCCTTGGCCATTGTTATTCGGGGGCATCCAGATATTTCGGGAGTCATGGGGAAGAGGGGTAGAGAGGTCAAGCTCTTGCTTTATGCGGATGATATGTTGATTTATGTGACTAAACCCAACCAATCTATGCCCGCACTTCTAAATTTGATTGACCGGTTCTCACAATTTTCTGGCTATAAGTTAAATTTGGACAAATCAGAAGAGCTGAGGTTAGGGGTTCAGGAAGAGGGGCAGGCTATACGGAGATCAAAATGGGGCTTTCGGGTGGTTGGGATGGCCTTCACCTATTTAGGCATCAAAGTTGGAAGGGACTTAGAGGGCTTATATGATTTGAACTATACTCCACTTGTACAAGATATAATTGCTGACTTGGCTAGATGGAAGAACCTCCCCATAACATGGCTGGGTAGGATAAACCTTATTAAGATGAACCCACTTCCTAGATTATTATATAGCTTACAAATGCTTCATATAGGGTTAAAGGGAACGGACTTGAGAAAACTGGAAAAGGCCTTTTCGGAATTTATTTGGAAAGGGAGATGCCCTAGGGCAGCCCTAACTAGACTTAAGGCCCAGATAGACAAAGGAGGTTTATTATTCCCGGACATAAGTAACTATCAGAGGGCAATACAGTGTTGATATATACAGGACTGGATAGATAGACCTAAAGAAGTGGGCTGGTTAGATTTAGAGGAGAGGGAATGTGAGGGAAGGGCATCAGCATACTTGACTCTGGAGGGATTGAAGGCATATCAGAGACTGCCGAACCCGAATCCTTTGGTTAAAGCAGTGCTGAACAATTGGAGGGATCTGATTAAATTGAGAGGTCACATACAGGAGGATACGTTACTCCTACCATTGAGAGGGAACCCTTTTTTTTTCCCAGGATGGGAGGACGGAGGATATAAGGAGTGGGAAACAAAGGGAATTAACTGCTTTAAACAATTATTTATGCATGGCACATTGGACTCTTTCCAGGACATACAGGAAAGGACGGGATTGGGACACCTGCATCTATTTCGATACTTTCAAATAAGGGCATATATTAAGTCCATTGGCAGGGTCAAGATACCCAATCCTCAGTGGAATCCACTGAACATTTAATAATGACTGAGCAAAGAAAACCCAAAGGCACCATTCAGAGTGGCTAAAGAAGGTATTACATGGCTTTTGGATAAACGCAAAATACTAGAACACTCTGGGAGAGATCTGGGAATCACAATTTCTGTAGAAAATTGGAAGACACTTCTTCAACTACATAAGGGTGTCTTGATGTGTAATAAGTACAAAGAATCATATTATAAGTTTTGTCATAGGCTTTACCGTCCACCCTGGTGGTTCATAAGTACTCTTCCCATTTCTCCAGTATGTCCCAGGTGTAATAATAATCTGGCTACATATTATCATTATTTCTGGGCTTGTCCTGTTTTGCAGTTATTTTGGAAATAAATAATGACCGAATTGCGAAGGATAGGAGGCCAGTGGCTTATATGTCTCTCTTCTCTTACTTTTGGGGTGGAGGAAGCGGAGGAAGGAGAGTGGACTACCGTTACATAAATGGCTTAGGGGTGTTAATATATGGCAAGACATTGTATCTTGAATACCTGGGTTACAGCGGTAAAGCCTACTATTGCACAATGGAAAATCTTGGTGATGCAGGCTATAACTCTAGAGCGTATGACGTATGCCACTAAGGGGAAAGAGGAATTGTTCTATAGTACTTGGCAACCATATCTTTCAACTCTGAGTGTTGCAGAAAGCATTATGCTTAATGAGGGGTGGCACTGAAATACTAATATTAGGAAAGGGGGGTCTCTGGAAATAAAGTAGGGGGGCCTCGACTACATACTATCTGGGTTAATAATTTAGAAGAATTATCTCTGTTGGCTTATTGGGTGGAAGAAATGTTGTGTAAAGTGATGGAGTGGATCTGATTATTAATGTTTTAATAGGTTAAATACCTATATTTATGTAGTGTATGTAGGTATGTTTGTATGTTCGAAGTATGTATATTCTTTTAGTAGTTTTTTTTGTTCTGTTTGTGTGGGAAAAAAAAGGAAGAAACAATAAGCATATGATGCAAAAAAAAAGAATTGTGTTCCTCTCGGAGGGAGGGTGGCAGTCCAGGGGGGAGTTCAGCTAAGAGGGGCAAGTGGTTTTAAAAAAAATATGTATTGATGTCAGAGGGAGGGTGGGAGCCCAGGTGGGGCCAGACAAGGGGGCAAGTGGTTTAAAAAGAATTGTGTTCCTCTCAGAGGGAGGGAGGGTGGCAGCCCAGGAGGAGTTCAGGTAAGAGGGGTAAGTGGTTTAAAAAAACCTGTATTGAACTTGGAGGGAAGGTGGGAGCCCAAGGGTGTTCAGATGAGGGTGCAAATGGTTTAAAAGCAGTTGTGTTCCTCTCGGAGGGAGGGTGGCAGCCCAGGAGGAGTTCAGGTAAGAGGAGCAAGTGGTTTAAAAAAATCTGTATTGGACTTGGAGGCAGGGTGGGAGTCTGGGGGATCCAGGTGGAAGGCAAGGTACTGGTTTGTGAAAAGAAATGTAATGGTGGGTCAGGGAAAGAAGGAGGGAAGAGGCATGAAATGTACTGTTTTGTGAAAAATGTTTTTTGTTGAAAATGTACATGTCAAACTTTGCTCCTGTGGTGTGTTCATGTCTCATTGCTGTGGTTCCTTTGTGATGGAGAGTGGGGGGACGTGCCTGGCAGACTGGCAGACATGTCAAAAAATTGTTCTGGCTTCTAGTGAAGGAGCAGGGTGGGGCGGTTGACCAGCTTGCCACAGAACAATTTTTTCCAACATGTACTGCGGTCGACTGGGTCCATCCCTTATTCCAGTGGTGTGTCCATGCCTTGTTGCTGTGGTTCCTCGGTGACCAAGGGTGGAGAGACATGCCTGGCAGACTGGCAGACATGTCACAAAATTTGTTCTGGCTTCTGGTGAGGGAACAGGGTGAGGTGGTCGACCAGACTGGCACAGAACAATGTTTTCTAACATGTATAAAAGTTGTCTGTGTCCGTCCAGTGTTCCTGTGGTTTGTTGTTGATGGAGGATGGGGTTGGGGCAGGCCAGGCCAACTGGCACCCTTTTTTGGTAAAACTTTTTTTTGTCAGAATTTATGACCTCTGACACTGATCAATTTTTTTTGACATGTATGCCAGTCAGCTTGGTCTGTAAGTTGCTCCTGTGATCTGTTGTTAATGGAGAATACATGTACGGGCCAAGGCGACAGTCACACATGCGCACTTGTTCCTGTGGGCTATGTAGCACCCAGATAAAAAAAAAAGAGGTAGCAAGAAATATCAAGAAAAAACAGAATTTCTGGAGTCTTTGATTACCATGGACACTAGCTGAGTCCAACATTGGCAAGCTTCATGGGAGGATAGAGCATTCCAAGGAATGCTTTCCTCCCTTTGTGCAGTGACTATTTCAACACTTAATTTTTTTTATGGTATATTGTTTTTTTAGTTAATAAAACTACACTATGTCCACACTGGCACCACTAAAGCACTTCCGTCTTTCATGGGAAGAGGCCAAGGAGTGCTCTGTCTCCTATTTTGTGCACACTAACAATCGGGTCAAGTTGTTTCCAGAAGATCTTTACAAGGATGGAGGAATGTTGTTTTGTCATGTTTGTGCCCACACCATCAACTTCATGCTTATGCATGAACAGTGAACATGCATATGAAATCACAGAAACATCTGGAGGCAAAGGAAGCGCAAAGAAAAACAAGCAAAGTAAATACTACTCACACAGACATTAGCATTTTATTTTATTTTTCAGATTCTGTTTTTCTGTGGAATCCCATTCTCCCACCCCTTCCCTGTGGTGAGACCTGAAGGTGAGGGCTGTCCTCTCCCTCTCCTAGTGCATGTAATCCAGTCTGGGGTCTCCACGAGCAGGTGACAGAGTGGGATGAGGGCAGGCAGGCTCATGTCAGCCTTTTTATTTGTCTTCTAAGTTTGCCAGTGTGGCAAGAGGTAAGGCACACAGCACCTCTGCCCTCCATGACACTGGGCTGGCCAGCTGTTTATTTTTCCATATAACATAATATATCTTTTTTGTCTTTTTGTTTCTCTTAAGTACACCTCTATGCCAGCAGTCACTGACTACTTGCATGGCATCAGTACTGGGCATTCATTGAGGCAAAGTAGGGAATTGCACCCAAGATGCCAGTATATGCAGTGCAGACTCGGTGGTGCTCCTGGGTGAATGCTGTTCAGTATTTGGCAGACTATTTGCCTTTTTTAAGACTTTCTTGAAACTTTGCCATCTGATGCAGCAACCTTAAAGTGCCTAAAGTGCTTGCTAAAAGGCAAAACAACAGAGCTGGTGACACAAGCAACATTTGTGTCAGAACATTCTTCTGAAGTAGTGAACATTAAAGAACAATTATAGTCGAACAGCCAGCCACAGAGACACTCCATATTTGGAAGGGTGCAAAATGTGCACATTTTTGGACTTCTGTGCCACAGCGGGGGAAATCGAATATAGAGCAAATGCAGTTGAAATGTTTTCCAGATGTCTGATACAGGAAAACCAAACCTGTGTCAACCTTTTTCAAAAGGTGATGCTGGACAGTAGTCAAAAGTTGGACCAAATTTTAAAATCTCATCCCTCACACAGCACACTCATGGCTGCCCTAATCTTTGATCCCAAACAGCTGCCAACACTGGACAAAGACAAGTCAAAATACGCCCAGGAACTACCAGGTCTTGCCATGGTCTCAAACTTTGAGTGGCATGGATACAGAACTCTTGCGCAGTCGATACCCAGTGATGATTTTAATATTGTCGAGTGGTGGGAGGCACAAAGCGATACACTGCCACATCTTGCTGCTGTGGCAAAATTATATATATGGCCACCCGTAAGCGCAGTGGATGTTGAGCAGACTTTTTCACTCCACTCTGATCTTTTAAAAGATAATCAGCGAAGTTCGACAGATATAATGTGAGACTGCCTCTTATGTTGAAGTACAATGAGAAGTTCTGAGACTAATGTCAGTCTAAATTGGCTAACAGTTGCTGCTTTTTCTATGATGTAAAAATACTTCCTTGATCAACAGTTGGGGTGGTTGTGGGGGTGATGGCACCATACTGATACTGTAAAATACTGCTTGATTTATTAATTATAAATTTGACAAAACAATGCTACTATTGGTGGTTCTATACTTTTACTGTTTATCATAATTCTGATTTGATGAAATGATGCTACTTTTGGTGGTGGGGTGCTAGCACAATACTTTTATTGTAAAATACTGTTTGGTTTATCATAAAATTCTGATTTGACAAAATTATACTATTGGGGTGGGGGTGGTGGTGGTACTATTCTTTGACCGTAGAATACAGTTTATGCTACTATTTGTGGTGGTGGAGGAGGTGCTACTATACTATACTTTCATGCTAGAATACTGTTTGGTTTATTATACTTCTAATTTAACAATGATATTATTCTGTTGTGTATATTGTATATTGTATATATGTACTGTATATTGTCTACTGTTTTTGATCAGTCAGTATGTGTGTATGTGTGCATTTGTATTTTTTTTTTTTTTACTAAAAACTTAAACCTTTTGCTGGCTGTCTTTATACGCTTTGCTGGCTGTCTTTATACGCATCACAAAGCAATTGAAATGGAAAACCTATATTGCACCTCCCATAGGAAAATAGCAACGCAGCATCCTACAAAATCCTCACAAAAAACATCCAAAGTCCAGCAAAATCCCCTCAAAATTGGCTGAAAATGCACACAATTTTCTAGTGGCCTTGGCTATAACCCATTTAATCAGTTGCTTAGAAAAGGAAGCCATTACTCTGGGCATGCACATTAGAATCAGTGTTAATGCACATGCCCAGTGTCATGGCTTCACTCTTCAAACAACTCTTAAACAGGCTAGAGCGCTCTTTTTGGAATAGGAATATCTTTCCCAAGTACAATTAAGTCCATATTGACACACATTGTATTTTTCTCATATGCCTAAAAAAAAGTCTAACTCATTCACGAATGAGTATACCTGCAGTCTGGCACCATATTATGCTCGTGGACGTGTGGGAGTATTGACTGGCCTGGCTACAAGTCAGGTCACTTTAAATTAATTTGAAACAAAAAAAATTAATAAATGTGACTTTAATGCATATCCTAGGACAGTTGTTAAAAATGGCAATTGGACTATTGCTTACATATACTCTGAAAATAAAAAAAACTGACAGTGTCCCTTTAACTATCCAGCATTTCCGCTCAAAATGTGAATTCTGCCATCACAGAAGCACACTGCCATCCTGCTCACACTAGTGGCATAAAGTAAAATTACAACATTTCCACCATTAAAAAAAAATAAATAACATTTGCAACATGCAAACAACATAGAATGGCTGCACTAGGAGTGGTGGTGCTCAAGTCAAATGCAAATACCGGTACGCATTCAGTTCAAGAAGGGCACTCACCAACCATATAAGTACACACAGGCTCCAGAGTTCCAAAAAATTCTAAGTTTATTCCAAAACACACAAAGATGTACGCTTAACATGATTCAGACAGTGGTCCTTTATCAAAAGCTAGTGCAAGACAATACAGCCAGACTTAAATAGTAAAAACATTGTATTGTCATTATAGTGTCAAATTACACATTTACCTCAGATAGGTTAAAAAATATCACGTCAGCCTAAACCATACAGAATAGGAGAAAAGAAAAACACAAGTGCGTCAGATTTGCATCTTTGTGTGTTTTAGAATAAACTTGCAATATTTTGGAACTCTGGAGCCTGTGTGTATTATATGGTTGGTGAGTGTCCTTCTTGAACTGAATGAGCATTTGCAACATGCAATACCCTAGCATTGCAACATTTGCATAGGTTACTTTACAGTCCAAATCCATAGTCTTTAGCCATACCCATACTGGAGGCTTTCTCAGATGTTCCCTTTTGGGAATGATAGTGGTAGAGGTTGCATCAACCTAGTTTCTTAGCAGTTGCAACAGGTACTGTATGTCATCTCTGTCAATTTAGTTCTAAAGTTCTGGTAGTACTGACACATGTACATATACTGCATTCCATGTACTATCAGCATCCATCTCCTAGGTACAAGGCCCCTTTGCTTAATGACTAGCCTGACTCTGTGTATCTAGATTCCATTTTCTTTATCCTCCATGGCTTTCATAATCAAACCATATTACCACACTATAAAGTAGGACACTTGGTGCCTCTACATCTATCTGTATTAATTTTGATTTTCTCTTGATTCTGTTATACTCTGTCATGCAGGTTCTGATCAGATTAGACATAGTTACCTTGGTGTTATTTATCTCATACACAGCTTGTTTTTGTGAAGTAACTGGGATGGACTTGCTCCAGTTTTGGCATTAGGGGTCTTTCTGTAATCTTTCTAAAATTTTGTGAGAAATTAATCCCGTTGAAGTCCTTCAAGGGAGGCTCTCTGCAGTGTAAACAGTCTTTCAAACACCCTGTTAAAGTGCCCCCTTCCCTATTAGCACAAGGATAATAAACAGATACTTAGTGATGCTTAATTCCTCTCTCCCACATTAAGTCAGCAATATCCTGAGAAGTGATGCGGGGACCATTATCTGAGACCAATTTATTGGGATTTCCCTCCCTGGCAAAGACAGATGACCAAAAGCTGGACACAACAACATTATCCATTCATGAGGCAAAATCATCTTCTAGCCACTTGCTGTATTAGTCCACTAGGGTAATAGCATGATATCACTAAGCAACAGGAGTATGTTCATTTGGTCCCACAGTATCAATTGCAACTTTGTCCCAAGCACTAAAACTAGATGAACTGACATAAGGGTATGTGTGCTTCCAGTCTTATCACAGTATCTGTACTCTCATGGATTTTTCCACCTGGAAATCCATGTCTGGTCACCGGTATGACACCCATAGCCTTTGTTTAGTTCTCTTGATACCCTTTGTGACTGTCATGGGTCAAGGTTTTCAACTTTATTTTCAAGGATGTGAGCAATTTAGCAATGCAGTTCACAGATAATATAATTCTCTTTTGCTATTAGCTCATACCAAAAATGGTTGTATGGTAATAGTTCAGCGTCCAGTTACTTTTGAATTATCTTGCCATCTCCAAGACAGTTGCCTTGTATCCTGACAAGTACAGGGTAGGAAATGTAATGGGCTTGAAAATCTTCCTGTGAAAAAGTAACTGGAAATCACAACAACCATTTCTACGTCACCCTTCATTGTAGTATCAGTAACAAGAAAAAGAAGTGGTAATATGACTAAGCAGTCAGTGGCACAGGTTTAAGATTCCTTTTTCTAGTACACCTCATAGGAAAGGCCCCATCTCAATTATCCAGATTCTCTCCTCTATGCTCAGCATGTGATGTCATTGATTCTAGCCAATAGCAGGACTGATTTCTACCATAGAAATGAATAAATAATGTCTAGAAGCCCTGCCACAGAAATCAGGATAAAGGGGATTTGCTTATAGGCAGGGACACTGGAAAACTGTGGAGAAAGTTACCCAAAATTGCGGAGTTTTTTGCAAAAATTACAGGGAAATTGCAGGAGTTCTACTATAGTCTCTGAGTGCTTCACAATAAATATTTTACTGTTTCCTATAGCATGAATTAGTCAGTATAAACTGCTAAATAAATACACTACTACTTGAATATGTTTTAAACATAATGAAAAGCTTATGTTCCTAAAATAAATACTAAACTGATAAATGTGTTCCCTATCTTTCTAAATTTAAAAACATCTGCCTCATACAGTACTAAATAGATTCTATTTAGTGAGTCACAGCAAATCAATATTAAATAAATCCAGAATAAACACATTTTTCTGTTTCTGGATGTAGAATAATGAAGTCTGATCAACAGCTGTTTACAGTGCTCTGTCAGCTATTCACTTATTTTGGTTCAAGAAAAAATAAGCAGAGTGGTAAATAACCGAGTTCTAGTAAAATGTTGTTAAAGATCAATTATAGTATTTCTAAAATGCTTTTACCGTATTTTATTTGCTCACCATTGGAATAACCACTCCATATATATTGCAAGTAATGTGCAGGAACAGTAATTTCTCATGTTCAGATGCTGTTTTACTGCCTGTCATTTTTGAAGGTTTCACAGAAAATCCCTCAGACCAGCTGGTGGAATCTTGGGTGAGTGCTAATTCCATTCAAGTAACAATGACATCATTTTCCTCAAGGTCCTGGCAGCTCTGTATATCATATTATGACATTCAGAAACCAGTCTTTGCTTCTAATTTTCTGGTGGTGGCCTGTATTAATAAAGTCATTCCAGTAAAACACCACGAGTAAATATCTGTCAATTTTCCTGACCTGATCAACACTTGGTACTCAGTATCACCCCCCCTAAAAAAAAAAATCGACAACATGAAAGGCTCTTAACATGAACATTTTTTTTCCTTTGTTCTATTCCTGCCATAAATGAAGCCCCAACACCTTCCTCCTTATTTTAAAGTATTGTCTCCAAAAAATTACTGATGAGTCTGTGAAAGTAACTAAATATTTAACTGTAATGCTGTATCGATAAAATTCAATAGACAAAGATCCTCAGACAATTGAAAGCAAACATGAGTTGTTTCCATTTCGCAATCTGCTGTACATGTGTATGTGTGCATGTTTATGTGTGCATGCATGTACGTGTGTGTGTGCATGTGTACACATGTGTGTATGTGTGTGTGCACGCGTGTGTGTGTGTGTGTGTGTGTGTGTGTGTGTGTGTGTGTTTACTGAGCTACCAGGACCTTGAGGAAAATGATGTCATTGTTGCTTGACTGGAATGAGCTCTCAACCAAGATTCCGCCAGCTGGTTTAAAAATGTTTGAGGGGATTTTCTGTGAAACCATCAAATAGGAGATCATTAAAATAGTATCTGTACATGACAAATGGCACTATCTTCATTTAATATGTAATAAGTAAGGTCTGGTTGTACTTATGTTAGGGAAAATGAGTAAAGTTTATAATATAGAGGATAATGTATGGTCCTCTATCGTTAACCGGTCAGTTAACAGTCAAGAGGTTGCCAGGGCAACCATGTAAACCTCGAGAGCGAAGCTCGATTTACGTCACCATGGCAACCTCGAGGCGGTTAAAATTGACCGGTTGCCGATAGAGGGACCATACATTATTTTTTATAGTGTATGGTCCCACCTCAAATGGCTGCTTACTTTTCCATAACTAGTCACTGCCACGGCCCTTCAGTCCTTCCCTAACTGCTGCTATTCGCGCGTTGGTTCTCCATCGGAAAAAAAGCGCGCACATGCGCAGACCACTCGCTGGCTCAAGCAAGTCTGAAAAAGTACTGTATTTACATTTTGAGTTTTATATATTTTGTGGGAAGAGATTAAGCAAACTGAAAGAGGATAATAGTGAATGAATTTTATGTATTTATTTGCTAATAGGTGACAAGGGAAGGTGAATGAGCCAAGGTTCATTTCAGGTGTACCCGGGGAAGGGTAGGGAATGAAAACATTTCAAATGGTAACTACAAAACAATCAAGAAATGCACAGTGAACAATAGTGCAAACAAATATGATCAATAAACTAACAATGAGTGGTGGTACTTGATCAGTTTGTAGACTGATGGTAGAACAGCCAAATACAATGGTTGAGTATAGAAATTCTAAGAGCAATAGCAGGAAGGAGCACAGTAATCCCAGAGAAGTTGCTTAGGAGCAGGGAAGGAGGTGGAGAGGCAAAGTATATAGGAAGGTTATTTCATATAGAGAGGAAACAGAGAAAGTAGTCTGACCCATGAAGGTACTGCAACAAGGAGTAACAATGGTTCAAGAATGAAAACAGTGGATCAAGTAGGCTGGGCGGGGGGGGCTACAATAAGCTGAATAATAATATTTGTTTATTTTATTTGTTATACAGATAACAACTTTCAGCACAGGAGCTCTTTTTCAAAGGTTCCACGTTAGTATAAGACGAAGAACTGAATGTGAGCCAAGTACTCAAAGGGATTTCAATTTATTCATGGTGCACAGCGCAAAGTACAGTGTGTTATTTTTCTTTGGGGAGGCCCAAGATTATTTGTTTTTGAGGGAGGCCCAAAATCTTTTCCATGGATTTGGGGAGGCTCACTATGACAAAGTCTAAGAACTATTGAGCTAGCAGATCTGGGCTTGATTCCCAAAACCTCCACTTGCATACTGTGTGACCCTCTGAGCAAGTCACTTAACCTCCCCAGTGCTCCTGGGTTGCCCCTGAAAACAGGTACTTGTGCCTAGTGAACTTTACCTGGTTACCAGAAAATACCAATATATTTTTATTGAATCATACAGTAGTCAGGATACCCTGTAATTTACCTTCGTTTTACTCTGACTGCAATTATTTTGTTTAGTTAAAGATAAATGTCCAGTTACAGTTTATGTGTTTTATAGGTTAGTTTTAAGACTTTAGTCAGGTTTGTATTGTAGTCTTTGCATGCAAGCATCTAGGTGGTAGGTTGCCAAGAGTGAAATCACTGTTACCAACTAGCTTATTCAACTTTATAATCAGCAGGGCCATCCAAAATCCCCAGCTGTTTAAATCAAAACTAGTTGATGAGAGTATGCTCACAAGGAAAAACCTACCCTACCACTTACAAAAAGGCTTGATAGTTAGCACCCATTTAGGTGAATAGGATAATTTGCACCTTTTCTCCCCTCTTTTGTTTCAGTCTCTGTGGCTACAAAAAGTTTTCTGATAGACTGCTCCAACACAAACCAAATGTTAAGTGTTTAAGTGTACTTATGCTTGGCCAGTGGATTTTTAAATCAAACAAAACAAGGATTCAGAAGAAAGCAGTGTCACATAAAACCCTTCCCCGGATCTTTGTGATAATGGCGATCGCCAATGGGCAATCGCCGTTAGGGCAATGGCACATCGCCCAAAAAAATATTTTGGCGATGTACTCCCTGGCGCACAGCAAAATAGTACCAGGTAGTTGGAATTTGTTGTTTTATGTGGGGGGAGCTGTGCCCCCACCCCACCCCCACTTAAGGATTCTCAACTCCGGGGGGGTGTGCAAACATGGCATAAACAAAATTTCAGGCTGGGCGCAACAATCAGTACCTGCACCCAGACCCAAACCCAGCACCATTCCCGCTGCAACCCTGAACCCACCAACCACACTACAGCAGCAGCTCGGCAGCTTACCATGGCACCATCACTTACAACTCCTCCATCCCCTCCCAGCTCACACTCAGTGTGCTCACTCCCCCCCCACTCACGTAGGCATGTAATGACAGGATGTCGCTATTTCATGCATCCTCCATCCGGGTCGCCCACCTTCCTCAGTCACCCCGATGACAGGTGCCGCGACTGAGTTGCTCTTTTGGTAGCCACCCAATCGTGGTCACCAAAGTCATGGGATACCCCTTCCCCCACCTTGCACTGCATTTTTTCAGCCAAATCCAAGTCTGCATGCAAAATTGTCAATATATTTGAGAGTATTCTATTAAAAATATTAATACTTTTTACACAGACCTCCCCTCGCTTCAAGATTGTAGATTATCCCACTACACAAGTCTCTCGGCCAAGTTCTGGTCCCAGTCTCTGCCACCCTATCTCGCCTCTGCCCTATCAGCCCAGACCCCTCCAGCGTACCACCTCAGAAATTTCGACACCTGTCTCCTGGCTGTACCACACATGTCCTCCTCTGTTGGTCAGGCTGCCTTCAGACATTGAATGCATGAACTGTGAAACTCCCTCCTTGCTGACATCCGGCACATGCCCCAAACTCAACAACTCAGTCAACTCATCAAAGTGCACTTCTCCTTCACTTGTGTCTGTGACAACTGATTAATGAGTATGCCCAATTCAGCTGACCCTGTTCTGTTCAAATGTCTAGTCCACTATCTTACTGCAGGATCTGATTGAATATTGCTTACTCTGTCTCATTACCACTTGTACTAATTGTGTATGTACTGATTGTATTATTTTGTTCCTTGTGTTATAGTTATGCTTGTATACTGAACATTTGTATCTCCACTGTCACCCTCCCCCAGGATGCACCTGGAATCAAGCAGTACTCTGTTCAGTGTGCCTTCCTGGTAAAACTTTTAAATAAATAAATCAATAACAGTTCCAAGCAAAAACTAAAAAATTGCAAGAAATTGTGGAACATGTCAGTTTTTGTGGAGAATGGTGAAAATTGCAGATTCCGAAAAAAAATTACAGGTGCAAATTTCCAGTGGTACTGCTTATAGGTAAAATCCAGTAATAGAGTAGACAATCTTGTGATTCTCATGCCAGTCCAATTATTATACTTTGGGTCAACAGTGTTGTTAGGGCCTGATGATCAGTAGGTTGGGTAAATTTAGTACCCCATAACCAGTTTCTCCATTTCTCTACAGCCCAAATGCAAGCAACAGCTTCTTTTTCTACTATGGCATACTTCCTCTCCATGTCAGTAACTTTAGTTTAGTTTAGTTTAGTTTATTGTTCTAGGAATTACTACCTTTGAGCCAGAGGCTCTTTTACAAAGGTTCCATGTCAATTAGGTACAGTACAAAAGGTTACATAGATAACACAATTTGTGTTGTGTCAAGAGCAAGAAAACATATACAAATACATATCAAATCATTTGTGCAAAAGGACATGAGATAACAATAATCACATTATTATTACAAGAAAGAGGTCATGCCAGATTAGGAGAAACAAATAGGGAAAAAGTCCAGAACAGAGAGGGTAAGTGAAAGGTGTGGGGAGCAGATAATAGCAGGAGAAAAGGTTTCCCAAACATGTCTTTGTCAAATAACGGGACAGGGTGGGTAGTGAGTGAGTAAGTGTATGGGAAGCAAATACAACTGTACATTCAGATCCATCCTGGACCTGAGTAAGTACAGCTCTTATTCCATAGTCCAAAGCATCTGTGAAAACATCAGTCTGCAGAGATGAACTTCCAACAGTTAAAGTCTTTAGCTTAACAAACCTACCCTGTGCAACAACAGGCCATTGAAATGTAGTTCCCTGTAGGACAGCTCACACTGATTCAACTACTGTAGCATAAGAATTTGTAGAACCATGTAGTAAGCCTCAAAAATAGTATAGCTAGTGGCATGTTTTGGAATGGGTGCATGCTTAATTGCTGAAATATTTTTGTCAAGCTGTAATCTCTCTGTGGAAAGTATGTGTTCCATGACTTGCCATTTTGACTGCCAAACTGACACTTTTCCATATTATCTTTAGTCCATATTTATCAATCTGCATTAAGACAGCGTGAATGTTTTCTTCGTGTTCTTCCATGTATTTCACATACAGTAGATGATCAAATCATCAACACTGGATACCAGGCATCCTTGCTAATATCTTAGATGTCATTCTTTGAAATGATGATGGTACTGAACTGAGAACATAGGGTGCATGACAGAAATGAAACAGCCTCTCCTGAGTAATAAGTGCAGACAGATCTCTACTATGCTCATTTAGTAACAGCTGGTAGCATGTATTTTTCAGGTCTAACTTAAAGTACATTAAAGAGACTCTTAATTCAGACAAAATAAGCCCAATTTTCAAAGGTCGCCACAGAGCTTGCATCAATCCCTGCATCAACCCCGATGTTTGGTGCAACTGTGCCAAACTCCTTTGGCCCAACTACACCCACTTTTAGTACATTGGGTGTAGTTGTGACACGTTCTGCAATTTATAGCCATTTGCACCAACTATTTTGTGCAAGCCCCATAAAATGGGTCCCCAAACGGCACAAAGTTGGACCAACTTGCGGCATTTGGTGCACCCGACTCAGAACTGCGATCAATGCTAAAGGAATGCCACAAGCCCCCTGCGCCATATGTTTGGTGCACCAGGGACTTCCAGCATCTGCATCTCTTTGTAAAATTGGGCCCAACATCTTCTGTCAGCAGCAGAAAGAACTATGAATCACTATGGCTTTGATTTGCTTATGCAAATCTATGTACATATGAATTGCTATACATATCTTCACCTTGTGAACAAAGCCTTTGATGCAATTAAATACAGATATGTTTTCAGTTTGCAGATTTGTAGCAGAAGATGTACTGGGAAGAAAAACAAGAAACCCACATTTGCAGAGACAGTTGCAGTAAATGTCAGATTATGCTGGATAACCTACACTCTGACTTGGCCAGATGGCACTTGTATGTTCTCTCCATGTGGGGAAAGATTAACACCCTTAAGATGGTGACACTTCCCAAGCTTCAACCTCCCCGTACAACTCCCAGGAGCTTTCTTTAAACACCTTCTTTCCAAACTTAACTCATTCATCTGGTCAGGAAACACCCCTAAAATAAAAAAAAAAATATTGCCAACCCGTTGGCGCAGTGGCAAGGCATCTGCTTGAGGCACCGACATCCTGGGTTCAGGGATGGACTTGGGAGTCAAAGGACCAGCTGGGGGGAGAAAGATTGAGCATCCTGAGGACTGCTTTCCTTCCCCAGGGGGAAGGGGTTTGAGTGTCCAGCTCATTACGGATCTCTGGCGGAGGCTGGGGGTACTGCCGTGGCTGGCACCATGCGTCAGAGGGTGGGGCAGATGCTGGTCATCATTGCACATCCCTGCCCTTAGGATCCCAGCAGAAAAAGAAAATGCTGACCCCCCCCCGATCATAACACTGACCCCACTGCCTACCTATGTCCACCCGGGGGGGTCCAAATCCCATGACCCTGATCCAGAAGCAAGCTGGGTCTTGCCTACCCCAGTGTCCATTGGGAGGGGGTGCCCACCCTGCAGCCCCACCCCAGGGGATTAAGTCTGAGGCATGTGGGTGTGGTGAGCGGAGCTGGGCTGAGTCTCAGTGGAGGCTGTTCTTTATATATATATATATATATATATATATATATATATATATATATATATATATTGTAGGAGCACTGGAGCAGAGGGGATTCACACTACTGGACCTCCAACTGTTTCATAAAAGCGTAGTTCTAAAACAAGAGATTGAAAGCTGTGCACCTTCCCTGACAACTCCCATGTCAGTGTAGATTTCTTTGGAGCTGGCTCAGGAGAACCTTCCCTAACTCCCCCCCCCAAACACACACACACACACACACACACTCATACTTCCAGACTGCTGTCTTAGATCTCATATTTCCCCCTGTGCTAGGCACACAAAATTTATATGGGATTGGGAAAAGCACAGCAAACAGCTGGGGTGGAACCCCAGAACAGCTGCAAATAGGCCAATATGGCACAAACCCCAGGTGAGCGTTGATGAACAGCCAGTATTTTCAAAATCATGGGATGATAGGGGCAGTCACTGCTTAAGGGATATGCACCACTCAGACACTGGGCTCCTACATTCCTTTAATGACCTTCAGGGGCTATATCAGCTTCCCCATATGCACTTCTGGAAGTACCTGCAGTTAAGGGATATGCGAAAACACTGTGTTTCCTCAGACCATATCCTCCCTAAGCCAAATCCCTTGAAGAGGCGGGTTTACTCTTTAATTTCCATCCAGCAGATGGTGACCAATTTTAAGAAGCCTTGGTCCAGCCTGCTGCCCCCCAACAGTAAGGGGCCCATGAGACAAATGGGAGATGGAACTAGACATCGTACTCTCTCTGCGTATGTGGGAATAGGTATAGGTAAATGCATACACAGCCAACTGAGAATTTTAGGCCAAGACCTTACAGTACACACTTTTCCATGGGCCTTCAGGACCCTGCAATGGCTGTATTGAGCAGGAATGCTTTACCACAGTGATTGCTGCAGGTGTTCTTCTCCTCAGGCAACCCTTACCCACATCATGTGGACCTGCCCAGAACTGGACTCCTATTGGTAGGAGGTCTGGTCAGAATTTGCCAGGATTGCCACTCTGCCATGGTTTAGAGATTTTCAACTGGCACTTCTTGAACTTCCCTCGCCCTACAACACTTCAGACAGGTCTCAACTATTCTGGGTGAATGGAGCACTGGTGACTGCAAAGTGAGTGCCCCTGCACTATTGGAGGGACCCATCCCCTTCCCCTATCCAGGAATGGCTAAACCTCCTGGGTCTCACCACTCAGTATGAAAGAACTTCCCACATAGCTATAGGAAAACTTCAGAGGTAGCTTAACATATGGTCCCCATACTTGAACGTCTTTCAGGAGCACTCAGCCCAACACCATCCTAACTGAGTGAAGCTCTTTCTTCTGTTTCTTCAAATAATAGAGATATTTGGCAGGTATGGAATAATTTGCACTAAGGTCCAGCTCAACCCAGATGGGTCCCTTCACTGGGTTGGTCACTAATGACTTGTAGTTATACTTTTTCCTTCCTCCCCATGTATCCCTCTTTCTTCCCTTCACATGGTTCATTTCACCTAAGTGACAGATTAGGAGACCCCACTCTCAGGGAGGGGGGAGAGTCATTTTGGCATCCTTTTGTAGCTAGTTGCTGCAGGGGAGTGTTAATTAAGTAATCAGACACAGACACAATAACAGTTTTATTAAGGCAGACATTTATTGAATACACAGAAACATAGAAACATAGAATTTGATGGCAGATAAGGACCACTTGGCCTACCCAGTCTGCCCATTTCCCTACCTACTGGATAAGCTGCAGATCCTAGTTAACCAGCAGCCTACTTCTTCCTACCCCCATCCCCTAGAATTGCCTTATGACTGTCCCATGCATGCTTGAATTCCACCACTGTTTTTGACTCCACAACCTCCTCCGGAAGGCCATTCCATGCATCCACAACCCTCTCTGTGAAAAAATACTTCCTTAAATTACCTCTGAGCCACCCCCATCTTCAAATTGTGCCCCTTGTTCTTGCACACCTCTTTTTTTGAAAGATGCTACCCTCTTGGACTTTGTTGATTCCCTTGAGGTACTTGAAAGTTTCTATCATGTCCCCCCTCTACCTCCTTTCCTCGAGGCTATACATATTAAGCTCCTTAAGTCTCTCTTCATATGCCTTCCGGTGCAGACCCTGCACCATTTTAGTTTTCCTCCACTGGACAGCTTCCATCCTGTCTATGTCTTTGCAGAGATTGGGTCTCCAGAACTGCACACAGTGCTCCAGATGGGGTCTCACCTGCAGTCTGAACAGAGGGATAATAACTTCCTTTTTTCTACTGGTGATGCCTCTCCCTATGCATCCCAGCATCCCCACAGCCCTCCTTGCTACCCTCTCACATTGCTTGCCCACCTTTAGGTCATCTGATATTACTACCCACAGGTCTCTTTCCATTTTTGTTGTTGTTAGTATCTCACCCCCCATTGTGTACTCTTCCCCTGGGTTTTTGTTTCCCAGGTGCATTACCTTGCACTTCTTAGCATTGAATCTAAGCTGCCATACATTTGACCATTCCTCTAACCTTGCCAAGTCCCTTCTCATCCTTTCCACCCCACCTTGTGCATCAACTCTGTTGCAGATCTTTGTGTATTCTGCAAAGAGACATACTTTTCCTTCCAGTCCCTCTGCAATGTTACTTATAAAGACATTGAAGAGGACCGGTCCTAATACTGAACCCTGC
This sequence comes from Neoceratodus forsteri, assembly GCA_016271365.2. Classification (NCBI taxonomy): domain Eukaryota; kingdom Metazoa; phylum Chordata; order Ceratodontiformes; family Ceratodontidae; genus Neoceratodus; species Neoceratodus forsteri. The sequence goes on along the minus strand of CM057456.1, from coordinate 1,759,611,736 downwards.
GGTACCCCATTAGTAACCTCCCTTTCTTCAGAGTGGACTCCATTTACTATTACTCTCTGTGTCCTATTCTCCAGCCAATTCTTTACCCAGGCTGTCATCTTGGGACTCACTCCCAGGCTGGCTAACTTGTATATTAATCTTTTGTGTGGGGCTATGTCAAATGCCTTGCTAAAGTCTAGGTAGGCCATGTCCACAGCCCCTCCCTGATCAACTACTTTGGTCACCCAGTCAAAGAAATCTATCAGATTCGTCTGGCATGACCTTCCCGCTGTGAATCCATGCTGCCTTGGGTCCTGTGCCCCTCTGGCCTCTAGATACTTGACAATTCTTTCCTTCAGAAGTGATTCCATCATTTTCCCTATCACTGAGGTTAAACTAACAGGTCTGTAGTTTCCTGCTTCTGCCTTGCTCCCACTTTTGTGAAGGGGAATCACATCTGCCCTCCTCCAGTCATCGGGCACCACCCCATCCTCCCATGATTTGTTAAAGAGCGTAGTCAGTGGTGTCACTAGTTCTACCCTTAGTTCTTTTAGAATTCTGGGATGAATCCCATCAGGCCCCATTGCTTTGTCCACCTTTAGTTTTAAGAGTTCTTTCATAACCCTTTCTTCTGTAAATGGGCTGGTATCAACTTCTGTATCCAGAGTGTTTCTACTGTTTGTTTTAGGTACCTCCCTCTCTTCATTTATAAATACTGAGCAAAAATATTTGTTTAGTATCTCTGCCTTTTCACAGTCACCCTCTGCCCACCCTCCCTCCCCTTTATTAAGCCTCACTATCCCTCCTTGGTCTTCCTTCACTCCTGATATACCTATAAAGGTTTTATCCCCTTCTTAACTGAGTTGGCTATCTTTTCCTTGGTTTGGGCCTTTGCTGTTCTGACTGCCTTCCCAGCTTCCTTTTGCTTTAACTGATACAGTTCTCTGTCCTGCTCCTTCTGTGATTCCTTGTACTTCCTGAATGCTTTCTTTTCTCTTGAACCTTCACTGCCACTTCCTTTGAGAACCATAGTGGTTTCTTACATCATTTTGTTTTGTTTATTTGCTTCACACAAAGGCGTGTTACCTCTGTGATGGCAGTTTTTATTATTCCCCATTGTTCTTCCACCCCTCCTTCCTGCCCATTTGCTAGTGCATTCCTTAGGCACTCATCCATTTTGGTAAAGTCAGCCCTCCTAAAGTCCAGTACTTTTGCCTTTGTATGGCTTGACTCTATTGCTGTGTTTATTGTGAACCATACTGTTTGATGCTCACTAGTTCCCAGATGGCTACCCATTTCTACATCTGTGATCCTCTCTCCATCTCCATTTGAGAGAACCAGGTCTAAGATTGCTCCCTCTCAAGTGGGCTCCAATACTAGTTGTCTAAGGCATGCCCCCTGTAGGACATCTAGAATAACCCACTCTTTGAAGTGGCTGCTGCAACTGCACTCCAGTTAAAATCTGGCATATTCAGATCACCCATCAGCAATATCTCCCCCTTTTCTGCCATTCTAAGTAACTTTCTATCATTTCCTTGTCCATTTCCTCCCCCTGAGAAGGGGGTCTGTATACAACCCCTGTGCAGATTGTGGTGCCATTGCCCATCTCCAAATTTACCCACAGTGCTTCTTCTCCTCCCTATTTACCCTTTTGTTCTGTTGCTTTGATTCCTTCCCTTATGTAAAGAGCTACTCCTCCTCCTCTTTTACCCTCCCTGTCCCTCCTATAGATAGTGTATCCTGGTATGTTTACGTCCCAGTCATGGTTTTGTGTGTACCATGTTTCTGTGACTGCCACGATATCCAGATGTACACATTATCAAGCACCATATGAGGTGATGGAACAGTGGTTTTAATGTGAGAAAGAGTGCTATACAATCTGTCCCAGTTCCCAACCCCACCATGCCACAATATTTAGATATACTTGCTCTGCTGCCTAGGTGCCCTGTCTGCTTTCTATGGCCCTATTGCTTAGCTAGTCATATAACAATGTTGAACCTCTGGGTCTCAAGGAAAATATTCTTAAAGCAATGCTAGTCATACTTGACCTACGTTAATTTGGCACCAGTGTACAAATTTAATGAGTAGTTGTGTTATGACATGAAGTATTGTTCCTGAAAGTGGTTGTATCAATTTACATATCTTTTAACTGTTAACTCTGGTGTATGGGTTTGAAGATGTCTATAGATGAGCCATTGTTATGGTGTTAAGACCTCAATGTTGCTTGGCTATCTACATTGGATGTCCATTGTGCTGAGAAAAAACTAATACAAGAGATATATTTGGGGAAGGGAAGAAATAGTCATTTATTCTTGGTAGACAAAACCCACGCTTGATACTCCAGTGCTTTTGACCACAACAGATCTTTGTCAGAGGACGGGGTTACCTGTGTGTTCACAAAGATTGATGCAATGTATTTAAAAACACAGTTGTTTTTTTATTAAAATACAACATGAAGTCAAGACCTTAGGTTTGAAAACAAAGAATTGATATAACAGATGTACTACACACTGTAGAAAAATAAACCCAGTTCCTGCTGATATCCAACAGTACCCTTACCATTCCAATTACTTGTCCCAATAAATAAACTACATCAACACCAAAAAATAAGAGCAAAATGAGAAATGAAAAACAACAGCACATAGTGGTGAATTATTAAAAAAAAAAAACTGCCAAACCTAAACAATCAGCATGCAAAGACCAAAACTACATTTAGTGTGCTGTTATAAAATGACAAGAAAATTCTTATTTCAGCACAATCTAGAGAATCAATTCTATATCAATTGAAAAGTGACAGACATTACCCATAAAAGATAGAGAACAAATATGTAAGTAGGGAAGTTATGCTAAGTCATATGAAGACCCATTTGTTTCCATTTCATTCAAAACTATTGCTAATGATCCTAAAAAAGCAAAGGCAATAAGAAATGAGAAGTAATGTGCCTTCCAATATGACAAAATCATTCAATGTATGTACACATCATAAATATGGCTTCACATCCCAGCTTTCATTCAGGCTCCTAGGAGAAAGACAGCCAAGAGTAAAACCACATGACATTTCCTTTGTAACAAATATTTAATTCTATTGCCATCCCTAGGATTATGAGGAATCTAAAGCAAACCCATGAATCTAAAATTACTAAGACTGGCATTGTAATGCAAGAACCAATGAGAACCAAATTGAGTACTGTATTTATTTTACTTGTAATAGAATGCAGATGTTCTTCAATCCTCAGTTTAAGGGGACAAATCCTGCAGGCAACATATAATAAAGGGCTGTCACACCAGCTAGTATAAATTACATAAGGGGTACAGGAATTAATGATTTTTTTTTTAACGTCAACTCTTTGTGAGTTAACAGGGTAATGAACTGTTTATTGTGGAAAGCAAATGGGCAGCTATTACAGTTTCTGCAAAAGAGAAACCTACCAAAGAAGGAGGCAAAACTCAATGACAACTTGATGAGGTGATCAAAGACAGTAAGGCCTAAATGTTAAAATGACTGTGGAGAAGGTAGTCCTTCACAGTAGACATTCTATATTAGAACAATGGCAAATTAAATACTGCCATTACATTGGCATATATTTTTGTACCAATACCCCCTGTAAAAAGATGCAACATGTAATCTGGAATTTGAACACATCATATACAGAATTCATGAGCCACTTCTCTCATTGTTGATTTCCATTACAAACATGACGGCCACCTTTACTCTTATAAAAAAAAAACTTAATAACATAGTAAGATTATCAGCAAAAGAAGGCAAAGGCCCATATTAATTGCCTGCTTGTTCACACTAGGTAGGGTGCAGGAGTGACTCTGCATCCATATATTTAACTAAACTGGCCTGGAAGCCAGGTAGTGTGTAAAATTCCACTACCACTTCTGGTAGCTCGTTCCAAGACTCTGCTATCCTTTGTGTGTACCAACATTTCCTACGGTCTATTTTAAATCAATCACCACTAAGATTGTAACCATGGACTCTGATATTCATTGTATTACAGTTTAAATTTATATGAAGTATATCAGCTAGTCTGGGATCCTTGCTTGTTTTATGTGTTAATATCATGCCTCCTCTAAACTGCCTTTTTTCCATGGCGTACATGTTTAGACTTTCCAATCTTTCTGCAGTTTTTGTTTTCCATCCCATTTATTCTTTTTCTTTATCTTCTTTGTATTTTCACAATTTCCCTATAATCTTTTGTGTATGAGGGTTTCAGACTTGGACTGCGTATTCGGGCTGTGGTCTCACAAGTGAGCAGTATAGAGGCAGAAGAACACCCTTATCCCTACTAATTAGATTGTGCTTGATGTATCCTGACACTTTATTTGCTTTTTTAGCAATTGAATGTATGTGTAAGTCCCATGTTAAGTTGTTAACCTTCAACTAGGCCCGAAAAATAAAACTCGCTGAAATTGAAAAATACGTAATGTTCTTTCTATTCATGATCCCTTTCTAATACACATAAACAGATTTTCAAAAATTCAAGTACTGTTCAGTTTTTTATTTCTGGTGTTTCTTTTATGACCAGGAAAATCCCCCTCATAACCTAACCAGCTTTACAAAACAATCTCTACTGCTAACTATGCCACAAATAAAACTGAGCCTCTGAAGCCTATGTGTGTCTGTGTCAGTGTATGCTAGTGGAATTTTGCAGAATTTTGAATTCATGCATTCCAAGTTAACATTCCAGGTTGGGGGGCAGGGTACTTAGCATTCTATCAGAGGAATACTGCAGCATACTGAATTTTTCTGTTCCATGGTAAACAAACAAACTTTCTACTGCATGTGTAGAAAGACAAATGACTGACAGGTACAAATGTTCTGTAGAGGGACTATTTATATTTTCTAAGCAATATTTGATTGTATTTTTGGGGGTCTTTTTTTTTTAATTTTCTAACCCATTTCCTAAGGACAATAAGACCCTTCACAGTATGAGGTATTGGTGGGTACTTGCACTTCCAGGGGCTGTAAGGTCCTTCACCTGCAGCATTAGGCCTCATTATTACCCTTGACGTGTAGATAGCCATCAATAACCCACATCCTGTCTGGTCTTATTGCTTACATACAGTAGACCCCTCTGGGACAAGTGTCAGCTATGCTGGCTAAATCTGGATCTGGGTAGAGGACATTCCAGAATCTTTTGAATTTTCTACCTACTACAGATGAAATGAAGTAATACTCCTTAACAAAATTAATAGGGTTAAAGTTATTTTGCACTTTATCCCTAGGTTAATAACTGGGGGAGTATACTATTTCTGCTCATTGGTAAACTTGTTCTTTAATTCAGCTGCATAACATCTGTTAAGGAAACATTCCTTCAATTCCACTAATTGTTCTTCAAAGATTGATAACTTTGAACAGTTTCTACAGAGTCACAAAAATGTCAATGCCAATTTACAGTATACACTGCAATCCCATTGGTGTCAACCAATGGGATTGCAGTGTATACTGTAAACTGTCATTGACAGTTCAGTCGGCAGGCAGCTATGGAGGTGAGAGGAGGGCTGTGCTGCATGCCGACCGGCGGGACATGCTGTGTTGGGGGGAGCAGGGTAGGATGAGGTTGACAGTGTGGTGGAAGGTTGGGGGGACCACTACATTATGGAAAAGATTTACATACAGTACGGGTGGGAGATCAGGACTGGGAAGGGGGAAGGGATCACTACACTATGGAAATGGGGATTTTCATTTATTCTAACAGGGATCGGGCACGGGGGGAAGGGACCCTATACCACAGAATTTTTTTAAATTCTAACAGGGATCAGGCACCGGGGAGGGAGGAGGGACACTATACTACAGAAAATGTTGTTTTTTTTCCTTATAACTGGGATCGGGGACCAGGAATGGGGGAGGGGCCACTACACTATGGAAAATATATTATTTTCCTATTGGGTGAATACTGGAGTGATTGGGGATTGGGGTGGGACACTATGCTATGGAAAATTATCGGGTGGGTTAGTGAGTGATCAGAGATTGGGGTGGGACACTACAAGACCTCGATCAGGTGGGGGTGTTGGCAACACCACACTATGGGGATTGCGGTTGCATGGGGCTTCGGATGCTGGGGGAGCACAAACATACACTAATGGCATGCAGATGAAGCCATAATGGGCTTGCTAATGGACTCTAGTGCCTTGCATACTCAATGGGCTTATTTGCATGCCTTCTTTTATGAATTCCACTTTAGCGCCTTAGTGCTATTGGCTGCTGATACATTTGCCTGGATGGCTGTGGGGGCAGTACTACCACCTGTTCCACTGCTTTGTCTGGGTTAGTGCTGCCCCCTGTAAGACCCTATTCACAGTCGGATAGCCCACCAGGCTATCCGACTGTGAATAGCACAGTTGCCCACCAGTGCAGCAGGGAAGTGCAGCGCAAGCTTTTGCACTCTCTTTGGCTATGTTTGCGAATCCTGCCCCAAGGGGCGTAATAGTGGCACAATTAGTGTCTTAATTCATAAAGACACACCAATACTGACTGCAGTATAAAATAGTGCTCTACTTTATTTCAAGTGAAGACATAATAGTCTAAAAACATATACCAGATTAAGGTGGTCCAAAATGCTTCCCCACTCCCATGAACATCCGCAGTCCACAGTCATCACAATGACATCACTTGCAGTCTCTGTTACTAGAAAATGCTTTTATTCAGTTACAAAAAGACATTAAAAAAGGAACAGCTCACCCACATACAGCTCAGTTGTGGCAAACTTCACGTAGGGCATTCTCAATTCGTGTAACAGAGACTATGAGTCCTGTACTTGACAAGTATTGGTGCTGACCTCAACACATTTTCAGGTGGACCCTGTATTGTGTGTGTTTTTCCTACATAACTATTGTACACTCTGATGAAGGTGCACATACTTTATGTGAGAGCCCCTGTCTTCCCATTTTAGAGTTTTATCATGCTTTCTGGATGGTATCTGATACTGTGGAACTGCAATCTGCAATACTTGTTTAAAGACAACAGTTTCAACAAAAGAGAAGCTACGCAGGTCAAGAGCTACTATTTCTGCTATTGCCTTATTTAGTTTCTGGGCAAATGGATGAGTGTGATTACATTTACATGCCCATTGAAATGACCCTTTATGGTTAACTGTTTTGCTTTGTGCATAGTCTGTTGTGAGAGGAATGTAGAGTACAAAATCAAGATATACTGCCAGATACAAAGGTGACAGATGGTGATGGTGACAGAGACAAAAGATCACATGGTTTGCTTTTTTGTAAAAAGCTGAATAATAATAGGCAATGCCACCATTTTTTGATAACAAAGAAACACCTTCTAGGTCATTGCCACCTCGTTCTCTGTCTCACCAGATACTGATGTCCAATCTTTTCTGTGCATACAATTGGGTGCATTCTCTTTATATGTCTTACTAATGTGGATTTTCCAAGGTGATTTTCCTTCCTCCTTCTGCTGACACCAGTTTCACAGAGTGTGCATATTGCATGACAAGCACTTTGGGAGTCAATATAATAGTAGTTCCATACCCACTAAGTGGCCTTCTTAGTTGTACCTCCTGACATAGGTACCTGCTGGCTATCAGTAACAGTGCTTTCATTCACTATGTTAGTATCATCTTCATCATCAGGGACATCATCCTCCTCATATAAAATAATGGTGACAGCAGAGAGACAGTACTATCATCCTTGTTGCCACCTCCATTTGTGTTGTCCTCCCCTGATGGCCCATTTCCAGGGTTTCTGATGGATCTTTTGTCCCACATTATATCAATATCAGAAGAAGAATCAGATGAATCAGACTCAAGCACGTTGGGCACAAAGTTGCTACCACTGCTGGAATTGTCTGCATTGGAGTCCAGTTCATCAGATGATGCTTGGAATAGCGGAACACATAGTCATCCTTTCAGTGCCTCTATAGGTGATGTCGCCAGCAACCTATGTTTTTAATAACAGTGCCTGTACTGTCTTATCCCTCTTTTTTTGCTTGATGTGCTGGGGAGTGGATCACTTGTAGGGAAAGGGGATGTCCTTCTGGTGTGACTCATAGACTGTGAATTGTTTGTTTTTTTGGTTTTTGTTTCTGTCAAACACAGTTCAGCAGTGCCACTAGGAGAAAAGTGACTAATAGTGCTGCTTATAACAGAATCATCAATTTGCTGCTTTTTTCTGCCTTTTTGTGCAGGCTGTCTTGTAATCCACCATTATTATTATTCTTAGTCCATGTTTTTCTGAGAACAAAATGTTTTTCTATTTTTTAACAGCAAGATGATTTGGAAAACATACAACAATATATTTTCCAAATGCAATTTTTGGATGAAACTGGGCAGCTAACTAGGTAGGCTTATGGCACGATAGCCAAGGGGCTTCAGTTTTACAGGATGTTCAGGTTGATAACAATTTATATTTTTAACAGCATGATGATTTGGAAAACAGACAACAATATTTTTTTCAAATGCAATTTTTGACAAAATTGGCCAGCTAGCCTAGTAGACTTATAGCACACTAGCCAAGAGGCTTTAGTTTTGCTGGATGGTCAGACTCAGGTCAGGAAAAAAATTATTTTTTTAAACAGCAGAATGATATGGAGTATTGTTTCAAAATAATTTTTTTTATAAATAAAGTGGCCACTGGCCAGCTAGCCCAGTAGGCTTATGGCGCACTAGCTAAGAGGCTTCTGTTTTGCAGGATGGTCAGGGTCAGGTGGAGAACAAAATGTCTTTTTATAACAGCAGGATAATTTGGAATACTGTTTTAAAATTAGATTTTTCAAATAAAGTGGCCACTGGCCATACGAACATATGAAGAAGCCGTCAGAATTAGTTTTTTTTCAATTTGACATACTTTATTAAGTATAACCCAATACACAAACATACAAAGATAGATACATTGATATCAGCACATACTGCATAAAAGGCCCTGCACAGATTGATAAAAGGGAAGAAAGGAACTTTCGGAGAAAATAATAACAACACAACCTTGAAAAACAAAATCAAAAATCAAAAAAAAAAAACTACCCCTCCCCCCCACCAAGGTGCACTTTCCTGTAGCTTATTACCACTAGACTAATGAGAGAATGGCAATGATAGCTGTTAAAGTATAATTTAGAAGGATGAGAGGCTTGTGAACCTACCAAAACATCCTATCAAGACAAATAGAGGGCATATAATTTCCCCCAATTTTTATTAAAGGATGAAAGGCGATGGCACACATTTGCAATTAAATATTCAAGACGGAGCGTGAATGATATTTCATGCAACCATTCCATATAAGAAATGGTAACTTGATCCATCCAGTGTCTAAGCACTAGCTTTTTGACCGCCATTGAAATTAGAGCCATATGAAACCTTCTTTCCTTCACCAGAACTCCGGAATAATCTCCCAGGATACATATGGCAGGAGAGAAGAGGCCAAGCAGTCCCAGCAATGGGTCTAGAGCAGATTCAAATTTGCTTCCACAAAGGAGATATCTTTTCACACGACCACAATATATGAAGGAGCGAGCCTTCCTCCTTGTTGCACCTAGAGCATGTGTTGGAGGGAAGCCTCTTCATCTGGGCCAATTTGATAGGAGTAAAATACATATTGTTTAAAATACAGTATTGCGTAAGCCTGTATCGGTCCTGGGTAAGGTATGTATATAGGCCTGTCCATACTGAATGCCAGTTAATAACTTCATCAGGAAAAATGCCTGCCAGATCCGAGAATCGGCAATCGGAGGAGGCTGAGGGAATGTGAGAACCAGTTTATATATGGTAGAAATGCCATGGGGTTTGCAAGCAAGAGTCTTAATTTGCTGGAGAAAAGTTCCAATATGGGAGGGATTGCATTCTTTCCCAAACACCTTAGCCAGTAAGTGCTTAAGCTGAAAAATTTGAAAGGCAGCCCATGACGTTAAGTCAAATTTAGTGAGAATCTCCTCAGTAGACAAGATAGCATCCTGTGAGTAAAAATCAGCCACAGTGAGCTGGGGAGGAAGAAATAGCCAACACTGAGATATGGGAACGCCACCTATTTTGAGATTCAAGTTGGCATAGATTGGCTGAGAGAGATCAGAACTCGGGACTACCTTATAAAAAGTGAACATTTGAGAGAGAACTCTTAATGAAATACCAATCAGGAAAGACTGCAAGGCTTTTGGTAATTTTTTAAAGGGCGTATAAAAAAGCGAAGAAGGAGCTAAATTATGTGTGGTAAGCATATCAGACTCTATATGCAACCAGACTGGGACATAATCATGATGAGTACAGAGTTCGGATAAAGAAAACCACTTCCCACACTTATAGAGGTGACAAGCCCAGTAATAAAAATAAAAAGTTAGGGAGATGCAAGCCTCCCAACTCCTTAGGTAGGGACAGCTTAAGATAAAATCTTCTAATAGCCTTATCCTGCCAGATAAAGGAGTTAACATCATAATGGATGCACTGAAAAAAAGACAAAGGTAACCAAACATCCAGCATGTTTAGTGGATAAAACAGTCTGGGTAGAACATTCATCTTGACGGTGTTAATTCTGCCCCATAACGAAAGAGGGAGCTTTTTCCATCTTGATAAGTCCTGCTGAATATTAGGCCACAAGTCCTCCAGATTAAGTTTGCGGAGTAAAGATAAGTCCAAGGTAATATAAATACCCAGATATTTAATGGACTTGGGGGTCCATTTCATACCAAGCTCACTGAAAGCTGAGCTATATGTTAAACAATTAAGGGGGAAGATTTCAGTTTTGCCAATGTTGAGTTTGTAATTCGAGAATTTCCCAAAGATATCAATATTATGCAATGCTTCTGTTAAAGAAGAGACTGGATCTGAAAGGTGAAGCAATATGTCGTCCACATAAACTGAAAGCACAGGGACCCTATCGCCTATTGGAATACCAGTAATTAAAGGGGAGGATTTCGGCCGCCTAATCAGGGGTTCAAGATATATGTTAAAGAGAAAAGGAGAAAGCAGACAACCTTGCCGCGTACCCAAAAAGAGAGGGAAAACCTCGGATAGCACACCATTGCAGTGTATTCTAGCCTGAGGAGATGAATATAGGGTCTGGATCCATTTAATAAAAATATTAGGAAAACCCATTGTCTGTAACATAGCCCACAAGAAATTCCAATCCACCCTGTCAAATGCTTTTTCTGCATCAAGGGATATCAGGGCCATGGGGGAAGGGGAGGTTTTGGCCACCTGAACCAGATACGCCAATTTACGAAGGTGATCAGCAGGTGTTCTACCTGACACAAATCCAATTTGCTCTGGGCTGAGAAGCTGAGTCCAGACTTGTTCGATTCGACTAGAGAGTATCTTGGCTAAAATTTTAATATCACAATTTAACAGAGCGATAGGACGGTAGCTCGCAGGAGATTGGGGTGGCTTATCTGGTTTAAGGAGAAGGATAATAGAGGCTTCTAACAGAGATGGATCTAGAGTTTGCCCTGAAAGCATATATTGATACAGATGCAATAGATAGGGAGCAAGATCTTTGGCAAAAACTTTATAGAAGTTCGAAGGGAAACCATCTGGGTAAGAAGCCTTGTCCAACGCGAGATTATGAATAGCCGATAGCACTTCTTGGAGGGATATAGGAGCAGATAAAAGGGATTGCTGCATGAGAGAGAGAGTGGGTAAGGGTGAGGCGGACAGGTAATCTAGTAATTCAGCTTGAGACGGAGATGCGGGACATTGACTATAGAGAGAGAGAGAGATAAAACTGTCTAAAAACAGCAGTTATGTCTCTTGGGTGTGTTTTAGTAATTCCATCAGGATCATTAATGGAGGAAATGAATCTTGACACCTCTAATTTCCTCAGGTGTAAAACTAGGAGATGACTTGCCTTCTCACCCTGCTCTATATATTTTGCCTTAGTTCTTAGTATGAGAAATTCTGCTTTTCCCTGTACTAGATGAGAGTACTGATTTCTTAAATTCAGTAATGATTTTAGCAGATCGGGAGAGGAAGAAGAGGTGAGAGATTGCTCGAGTGTACGGATCTGATTCAGAAGTGAAATGGTGGCAGCCTCTCTCTTCCGTTTACGGGTGGAGGAGAGCCTAATAAACTCACCTTGCAGAAAGCATTTCAAGGCACACCATTCATGATCTGTTCTTGTGACAGAACCCTGATTATTTGCAAAAAAGAGTTGAATCAAATCCGAGATCCTAGTAATAACGTAGTCTTCCTTTAAGAGCTGCGTATTTAAACGCCATACTGAGTCCCTTTGGAGATTTTGGTTTAGCATGACAGTGACCCAGGCCACAGCATGGTCCGATATAACAATCGGTTCTATGGCAGAGTCATTAAGACCATGTGTAAGAGAACAGCTGAGTAAAATATAGTCCAGCCGAGACCAGGTGGTGTGCACCATGGAGTGAAATGAGAAAGCGCGGGTCTTAGGATTTAGAAGGCACCAGGGGTCGCACAGTCCAGCAGAGTCAAGAAATTCAGCAAAAGCCCTCTGGACATAGGAAGGGGAGTTGGGCAAGGAATTAGATCTGTCTAAGTCCTGCATGGGTGGTAGGTTCCAGTCCCCCAGAGAATTAAGGGAAGCGCAGAAAACTTTTGTAATTCGTTCAGTAAATCCTGAAAAAATTCAGAATTTCCCCCCACAGGCCCATACACACTCCCCAGGACTAATTCAGTGCAATCCAGTAATCCTTGAACTAAAATATATCTCCCTTGTGGATCAGCGCTTATTATTTAGGGTTGAAAGGTGATCGACTTGTGAATTAAAATAGCAGTACCACCACTGGCGGATGAAGTACCAGAAGCGAAAACTTGCCTGATCTCCAATCTGCGCAAGCCCACCACTTCCCCAGGGAGAAGATGGGTTTCCTGAATGAAGGAGATATGGGTGTTCAGTAATGATAAGTGTTTTAAGACCTGGATTCTTTTGTTAAGATCACGAGCCCCTCTTACATTCCAGGTTATAAACTTTTTCAGACCATTAGCCATTGAAGGTTATAGCAACCCATACATAGCCAGTCCATTGTAGTGTGAAAGTGCACCACTAATCCCCCCCAACCAGTACTGTATGCAAACTATAAGACTGGTGTTCCCACAAGACCCAAAAAAAACCCTTGAACATACATCTGCCCATAAAGACAATTGTAAGGTGAGGGGAAACCCCATCATTAACAATGGAAAGCAACGGAACACCAAAGTTATCTAGCACCCCCCATAATCCAACCCCCCTTATAACTATTTACAAATATCCCTCTACCCAGCTTTGAAACCAATAGAAAAGTTTCATAATTCCTGAATGGTAGAGAGCCCACAAGTACCCTATTATAACTACCCTCTATAGTTCTGACCAGACATACGAGACTAAAGTTAGCAGAGACATGCATTGGATAAACCATTGACACTAATTGGGGCATTAGTGTGAATCAACACAACAAACCAAAAGTAATTCCCATAGTGTCAAATGATGTAAAGCAAAAAGCGAGAGTAATTAGGGTACATCCCCCATACTTCAGGACGTGTGGTGGGTTACTCTCAAGCCAATGACCTCTCCCTCCCACCCCCATACACCTCAAAGAAAGATATTGAAATTATTTTAAATCCAGGCAGAGATACCCACCAATATATGAACACCGAGCAACCTTCATAAATAAAGCCGTATTCCTGTTAAATGCAAAAGAGAAGCAAAGTCAGCACCAAAAGCTCTGAAAGAGATAACAAAGAGAAAGTGATAAGTGTAAAATAAACGAGACTGCAGAGAGAGCTAATTGCGAGCATAGAGATAGGCATAAAGAAGAGAGCAATGAGAAAGTAAAGAAGACATGAACTAAGAGAGTAGGAAGGAGGACAGGAGTCCTATAGAGAAAGGTATCGAGAAGAGACAGACACTTTGTGCTGAAATTAGGCATAATTATCACACTGAATATAAGAAAACCAGGAATATAGTATGATAGTGAAACAGCCATAAAAGAGAGAATTAATAGTGAGCAGAGAGGTAGATAAAGGGAGTATTTCCAGAATTATTTGCATAAAGCAACATAGAAACATCGACAGGAAGAGTAAATATGATGAGCAGTTCCTTAAATATGCGGCTGTTCCCCGAGGGAACCAGATTGGTAACGGGCCAAGCCGCCCCATGAAAACAATCCCCACTGGAAACAGATAGTTGCACAAAAAAAGGTCCGTGGTAAAATGGTGCCTCGATGCAGCATGGGTTCTTCCAGTCCTACAGGCCACTGCTCGCCTCTCTCTCCGGCCGTCGCCGTCTTCTCCACAACGGGAAAAACATCCCCACACAAGGATATCCCCTGGACCGGGCACTTCAATGGTAAGCCAGCTGAAAAGAGATTAATACAGTCAGAAATAAAATGTTCCTTGGTAACATGAGAGCAGGACTACAGTCTTAAGATTTAAATAATGAAGGCAGCTTCTTGCAGAGATCAGCCTGGGTCTGGTCAGCAGAATCAAAGGAAAGCCATGCTCCATCCACCAAGACCTGCAAACGAGTTGGGTATGCCATACAAAACTTAATGCTGGCAGCTATCAGCTTGCTGACTGTTGAATGAAAGGAAGCTCTCTTCCACCGGGTTTCAAGGGGTAGATCCTGAGTAATCCTTAGTCGCTTGCCCTCCCAGTGTATAGATTGTAATTCTCTGACTTTCGCCAAGATGTGTTGCTTTTCCAGGTAGTTAAGGAAGTGAATAATCATCGGACGAGGGGAGGCAGTCTCCTCTGGCTTTAGGCATAAAGATCTGTGCGCCCTTTCTATTAAATAAGTAGGGTTATGTGAGGAAGGGCCCACGATCTTAGAGAAGAATTTCTGCATAAACGGAATTGCAGAGGGACCTTCAGCCCCTTCTGGTAGCCCAAAGATCAGGATGTTGTTCCTCCTACTGCGCCCCTCTAGATCTTCAGTTTTAAGTTGTAATTTAGTGATTTGTTGCCTGAGCTTTGTAATCTCTGGTTTGGTCCTGTCTCTCCAGGCCTGTAAGGAGTAGGGGTGTGTGTCTCAGTGTCTGCCGTTCGAGTTCTGAGGTCAGCCATCTCAGTACGAATATTTTTAAGATCAGTAGCAATATCTTGAAGAGTCGCTTTAAATGGTTGCAGCTCTTGCAAGAAGCACTCTTCTGAGAGTGGTACAGATGCTGACAGTGCACCCAATTGCTTGGCAGAAGATTGCTGGAGAGGTTTTACCTTCTTCGCCTGTTTATCGGGCGAGACCGGGGGCGTATGTCTGGGCAAGGCTGTCTTCATTTTGGCCTCCATCGCAACGGTTAAAGTAGTAAAGACACCAAAAATACAGCCAGAAAGCTCAGTTAGATAAACAGGAATGGAAATGTTGAGGCAATCCCCAGTAGTTTAAGCCAGAAAACACACGATTATAATAGATTTTCAGATGAGGGAGCGGGAGCCGAGGGAAACAGCAGCTAGCAAGCCCAGACCATCACGTGATCTCCCAAGCCAGCAGAATTAGGCCTTTTGGTCTACCTAGTCTGCTCATTGTGCAGGGTTCACAGTTCAGGCTGTTGTCCCTGCTCCCCCCTCCCTGACCTTTTCATCCCTTTCCTCCTACCCTCCCATGACCTTTATTCTTTCCTATATCTATCCAAGCCTCTCTTGAAGCTGCCTCAATGAGATCACCTCTTCTGGCAGTGTGTTTCATTTGGTCACTGCCCTTTCTATGAAGAAGCGTCTCCTAACCACCCTCTTGAACATCTCCCCCTCCAACTTAAGGATCTGCCCCCTCATGGTTTGGCTGAAGCTTAGCCTGTAGAGATCCTCCCTGTTCACCTTGTTTGTCCCTTTCATGTACTTGAAGGCCACAATCATGTCTTCCCTCTCCCTCCTATCCTCCAGGGAGTACATATTGAGGGCCCCAGTCTCTCCTCATATGATTCACCCTGCTGCCCCACAATCATCTTCATAGCCATCCTCTGAACCATCTCCAGCAGGTTGATATCCTTTTTAAGGTGAGAGCACCAGAACTGCACCACATACTCTAGATACCACCTCACCAGTGACCTGTACAAGGGCAGTACCACTTCCTGTCACCTACTGCTGATCCCCCTGACTAAGCACCCCAACATCTTGTTTGCCCTTGCCACTGCCTTCTTGCATGGTGTAGAATGCTTCAGGTCACTAGACATCATCACTCCCAAATCCTTCTCCTCCTCTGCTGAAGATTCCTGGACCCCTCCTAGGTTGTACTCTGTCCTGGTATTTTTGGCTCCAACGTGCATACTTGAAGCTCAGCTGCCAGATCCCAGACCACCTTTCAAGTCTTTTTAGATCCTCTTTAATGTCCTGTGTCCCCTCGCCTGTGTCCACCCTCCCACAAAGCATGGTGTTGTCAGCAAACAGACATATGTTGCCCTTGATACCATCACCAATATCATTAATGAAAACATTGAGTAGCATCGGCCCTAGCACCAAGCCCTATGGGATGCCACTTCTGATCTCCCTGGTTCTAGACAACTATCCCTCCACCATCACCTTTTGGGTCCTGTTCCCTAGCCAGTTTTCCACCCATCTAACCATCCTCTCTCAAACTCCAAGATCCACCAACTTCCTGATCAGCTTTCTGTGGGGCACAGAGTCAGAGGCTTTGCTGAAATGCAAGCAGAGGATGTCCATCGCTGGGCCCTTGTCCACTGTTTTGGTTACCCAGTCAAAGAAGTCAATCAGATTCATTTGACAAGACCTCCCTCTCATAAATCCATGCTACTTTGCATCCTGGAGACCATGTTCCTCTAAATGCTCTATCAATCATTCCTTCTGCATGGTTTCCATAAGCTTACAAACTATTGAAGTGAGACTGACCGATCTGTAGCTCCCTGGATCATCCCTGGGACCTCTTGTGGAGGGGCACCGCATGTGTTGTTCTCCAATCCTGCAGTACCATGCCCAACTGTAGTGAACAACTAAACAGGTCTGCCAGTGGCCCGGCAAGCTCCCCTGACAGTTCCCTCAGTACTCTAGGGTGTACTCCATCCAGTCCTGGTGAATTGTCTATCCTCAATGCTAGTAACCCTTTCTTCACTCTTTCCCTTCTATTGTCCCATCTGTCTTCTTTTCCCCTTCTGGTCCCCTTTTTGCCCCTGTCAGTACTGGTCTGTCTTTCTCCTTCATGAAGACAGAGCAGAAGTATGCATTCATTATCTCCGCTTTCTCACTATTCTCCTCCTCCCACCCATCTTTTTTCTTAGACTAATGGTCCCATCTTTCTTATGTCTTTTCTCACTTATGTACTGGAAGAAAGGCTTCTCCCCCTTCCCAATACACTCCACTAATTGCAGTTCCTTCTGTGCCTTGGTTCTACAAACCACCCTTCCTGCCTCCCTCTCCAGCCCTTGGTAATTTTCTCTGTTCTTCTCCCGCTTGGCCTTCTTACATTTCCTATAGGCTAGCCTCTGTTGGGGTATTTCAACCTGCCAGATGTGGAGAGGAGCACCTCAGCAGTGGCCTTTGCCAGGAACAGAAATATCATAAACTCCTTACATGAGGCACTCATGAGACTGCTAGTCAAGGAACCTACTAGGGAAGGGGCAATATTAGACCTGATCTTAACAAATGGTGACAGAGTGGAGGAGGTCTCAGTGGGGGAAAGTCTAGGCATAAGTGACCATAATACCATATGGTTCACACTAAGGACAACAACAGTGGGGAAGCACTCAAAGGTAAATGTCCTAGATTTTAGGTGGGCTGACTTCAAGAGTATGGGTGACTGCCTCATGAAAACACTTACTGAGGTGGAGGATCTGGAGGGGGTGGATGAAAAATGGGAAATAATAAAGGGGAACATAGAGAAAGTCACAAATCTTTGTGTCAGAAAGGTCAACAAGAACAGGAAACAAAGGAAGCCTCTATGGTTCAGCAAGGAAGTAGCAGAAAAGGTCAGGAAAAAGGTCAGTGTTCAGTAGATACAAGTGGATGCAGAGGGAAAAGGATAGAGAAGAGCAGGAGCAAAAGCAAAAGGAGGTGGGAAATGAGGTCAGGAGATCAAAGACAGATACTGAAGAGAGAATAACTCAATCAGTTAAGGGGGAACAAAACCTTTTACTGGTACATGAACAAAAGAAGGAAGGCAAAGGAGGGGATAGTTAAACTGAAGGATAAGGGTGGAGACGCAGTAGAGGGGGACCATGAGAAGGCAAACATCCTAAACATCTACTTTTGCATCATGTTCACGGTGGAAGGGGAGGGGAAAGCAGGACGGAACAGGGAAAGAGGGGAAGCAGAGGAGGGAGTGGACATCAGCCTATTCAAAGTGGAGGAGGTACTGAGGGAATTATCAGGACTAAAAGTAGACAAGGCCATGGGACCTGATGGGATTCACCCCAGAATACTAAAGGAGTAGAGGGAGGTACTAGCTGAGCCCTTAACTGGCCAGTTCAAGAGATCACTAGAGACAGGGAGTGGTTCTGGATGACTGGAAAAGAGCAGACGTGGTCCCTCTCCACAAGAGCAGAAGCAAAGAGGAAGCCAGCAACTATAGGTCAATTCAGCCTGACATCAGTGGTAGGGAAGTTAATGGAGAAATTACTGAAGGAAAGAATTGTCAGATATCTCAAAGCAAAGGACCTACAAGATCACCAACAACATAGATTCATGTAAGGAGGTCATGTCAAACTAACTTAGTTGAGTTCTTTGACTGGGTGACCAGAGTAATAGATCAGGGAGGGGCAGTGGATGTGGCATACCTGGACTTCAATAAGACATTGACATCATGTTGCACAGAAGTCTACTGCATAAGCTAAGAGCCTTGGGGGTGGGTCCAGTGGTGGAGGAATGGGTGAAAAATTGATGAGAGGGAAGAAGGTGAAGGGTTGGTAGTGTAGCCTAGAGGTTAGAGTAACAAGTTATGAATTAGCTTGGTACATCCACCAGACCAGGGTTTGATTCCCACAACCTCCACTTGTACACTGTGTGACTCTGAGCAAGTCACTTAACCTCCCCAGTGCTCCCAGGTCACCCCTGAAAACAGGCACTTGTGTCTAGTGGTCCTTACCCATTTACCAAAAGACTAACAAAAAAAGGGGTGGTCATAAATAGGGTACCATCGAGGGAGAGAGGGGTGACCAGTGAGTGCTGCAGGGGTCAGTACTGGAACCGATCCTGGTCAACATTTTTGTAGGAGACATTGTGGAAGGGCTGGAGAGGAAGGTAAGTCTATTTGCAGATGATACAAAGATCTGCAACCAGGTAGACACTTTTGGGAGGGGTGGAAAAAATGAGTAGAGATTTACTCAAGTTGGAGGAATGGTCAAGAGTGTGGCAATTGAGCTTCAACAAGAAAAAGTGCAAAGTTATGCACGTGGGTAGCAGAAATCAGGGAGCAGAGTACAGGATGGGGGTCAGGTACTGGAGGTGATAGAGCAGGAGAAGGACCTTGGTATAATCATATCTAACAATCTCAAGATGGCTAAATAGTTCAAGAGGACAGTAGCAAGGGCCAATAGAATGCTGGAATGCAGGAGAAAGGAGGTGGTGATGCCCTGGTACAAGCAGCTGGTGAGGCCTCACCTTAAGTATGGGGTACAGTTCTGGAGGCCATACCACAAGAGGGACATGGATAGGAGGGAGGGGGTCCAGAGGAGGACAACGAAAATGGTGCAGGGCCTCAGCCACTTGACATACAAGGAGAGGCTAAAAAATCTTAACATGTACACTCTGGTGCAAAGGAGGGAAAGGAGGAACATGATAGAGACTTTCAAGTACCAATGGGTATTAACAGGGTGCCGGACAGCAGTATATTCCAGAAGAAATTACACTCAAATATGAGGGGTCATAACATGAAGCTGAAAGGGGACAGATTCAAGGCAAACACTAGGAAATGCTATTTTCTTTTTTTTTTCTGTTAAATGTAACTTTTCTTTTTCTTGATTTCTTCTTTTTATATTCTTAGTTTGTTCTCCTTAAGCACATGTCCCACCCCTATCATCTTTTGTCACAATCTTTCCTTTCGGCCCACCTCTCCAAACCCCAATTTCAGTTTCTTTACTTTGTTTCCCTGCTCTCTCGTTTGCATTTTATTTTGTTATCTCAGTCTCTTTCCCATCTCCTTTCCTTGTATTTCATTTTTTTCTCTTTGTTCATCTTCCTTTTGTTTAAATCAGCACACACCCTCACCGACACAATCTGTTTGTAACCATCCCTCCTTTCAGCCTACCTCCACAAAACCTAATTTCAGTTTTTTTACTTGCTTCAATTCTTTCCCTTCTCTCTGTTTAGCGTTTTTAAGTGTTTATCTTTTTCTGTCTTCTTTTCTTGTATTTCCTTCTTTTTTATCTTATTTTCTTGTCCTCTGTAAGTTTGAAATTACCTCACACACACCCCACGACATACATCACCCTCTTCCGAGTCCCACCGCCCCAGCACCCACTTTAGCTTTCTCTTTCACTCCCATCTCTGGCATCTGCTTTATTTTCTGTTGATAATTTTCTTAACTTCTTTTTTTACTCTTAGTCCCAGTTCCCAACTTGTTTTATACCTCTATCCCCACATTGTCCATCACTCTAAGTCCCACAAACCCACTTTCACTTTCCTTAGGTCCCCCCTGGTGTTGGCTCTGTTTCTTTTGTTGTTTTTTTTTTATCTAAACTTTTTCAACTAAGCATCAAAGCCAGCCATGTGATTGACTGTGACTGTGAAAAGCCTGAGAACAAGTTGGAAGGATGGGGGGAAGGAGCTTAACAAACAAAAAATCTGAGATGAAAAGGCTATGTTTGGCTCAGGGCTTGCTGAAACTGAGTGGCCTGAGTTCAGAGAAGCTCAGTTTCAACACAGGGGTTTGTGCTCATCCCTAATTTAGATTGAAGTTATCCTGGTTAATAAATAGGGGTGTGCAGTGGCCAAGTCAGAGATTTAGGTTGGCTGGGTATTGTCTGGCCTGATCTAGCAGGCCAGAATTGGACCACAGCCAATCTGATCCACCCGCTGTCTTATGTAAGTCACTATGGCCATTATGTCCTCATTACATATTAGATGGGCACTAGGGCCCCACAGAATCATTTCTCCTGTGTCACTTGGCAGATGGAGAGTAAAGGAGAGAGAGAGAGAGAGAGAGATATGGGGGTGTACTGCAGTGCGTGTTGCATGAGTGGTTCTTAGGGAGAAGGGTAATTGAGATGGATGTCGAAGGAGTGGAATTGGAATGCTGCTGGTGACTGAGAAGAAGGTGCAACCAGGATAAAGGAGGTAGAACTAGGATGAAGACGATGTAACCTAGCAGCGGTGTTGCAAGATTGATTAGATAGAGGACAGTAAGCAGCACTACAAATCACTCAACACCTACAAAGACTTGAGGCATGCAACTGGATTCAGTGGTGCTGTCAGAGGAGGGAATGGGGGTATCACAGTGGTTCTGACTGGCTGGTTGGCTGACTGACTGGCTAACTTCTGGGGTGGAACTGGTGGAGCAATCAGGATATAGTTCCAGAGGATGTGTTAAATGAATCAATGCCTAACAAGAGAGGCATAAATGTGATAGGGGATTCCATACTGAGGTACACAGACTCAATTATTTGTGAAGGAAGAAAGGAACAAATATTGGTGCCCTCATTGTCTGGAGCTAAGGTTTCTAAATCATGTCAAACTGCCTTCATGAATTTCTTGAAAAAGTCAAAATAATGACTCTCCTTTAACATGCGCATTATTTTACAGTTTTTTTCATCTTATATCGATTTCATTATAGCAAATTTACTTTAGATATGTTCTCTGCTTGTTTTGTCTATAAGTATAATTTATGAACCGCTTACACTGTATAATTTATACAAAAATAAAAGTTTATTTCACCATCATGTTTTGCAGCTATAAAACATGGACAAAGGGTGTTTTCTTTTTATAATTTTACAAGATGAATAATGTACTAATGAAAATATTTCTAATAGCATTTCTCTTTTTTTTCAGATAATAACAACTGAGAAGCAACAAAATGGCTCAAGGCCCTGCTGAGACTTTTATCCTCCTTGCCAGAAAAACCTGCCTGACTAGTGACTGGTCCAAGTGTATCATCTGCCAAATAACAACATAGGAACACCTGAGGACTGCAACCCCTGGAGACTAAAGACATTTTATAATGCATGCCTTTTTAGAAAAGACGATGTTTATCAGCCATTGGAGCCATTAGACACTGACGCATTACTGCAGTACATTATCATGCACAATGTCATCAGTCCTACACCAGCTAAACAAACTTGAAGCATTTTGAAGGTCGAGGAAGAAGTTCAAGTCCTGACTCTTCTACTGATACTGGTTGGTGTTCAAGCTCACAGAATAGGCAATCGACTCACCAGCATGTTAACTGGAATTTGTATATAATATGCCAGAAGGTATATCACAAAAAATGCAAAAATCTAGCACAGATTGTAGCCTTCAGAAGGCAAGAAACTCTGCTTGATGCATCTGAAGCCAGAGAAGACAACACAGTCTTAAAGCGAATAGCTAGACTGGACTTAATTGCATTTGAAGCAAATTACCACAAAGATTGCCATAGTACTTTCACCAGCAAAAGAAACATACAGAGAAGGGGTCTGATTCTCAAAGTGGGCTGTGTCCAATGCAAGCTGCGGCAAACAGCAGCTTGCACCAAAGCGCCACGAGCCAGGGACCCTGCACCCAATTGAGGTACAAGAGGGGTCCCAGCGCCTATGTCCGCACACATGTGGCAACCCCTTCCATGTGGCAAGCACATGATGCACATGACACACCAAAGGGGTTGCCAGAAGCCCCATGTGACAATGGCAACCTGTACCCCTGCCCAGATTCACAATGTGCCCCATCTGCACAGAGCACAATTGGAGCGCCCACCCAATCCCTGATGTTCCCCTCAATAAAAATATCTCTGAGAACCCTCCCACCCAATCCCCAATATGCCCTGTGATATAAACAGTCCCCAACTGAACTGTTCAGGGATGGGGGGACTACCTGCTGGGGTGGGGATGGGGGGCAATGGACCACCAATGTAAGGGGTATCGGACATCCCAATAGGGACATTGTGGATCAGGCAGGGGGGTTCCCATATATGTTTATATTGTGGGGCACATCAGGGATTGGGTGGGGGGTTCTCAGAGATATTTTTATTGTTGGGCACATAGGGGATTGGGGAAAGGGGAGCCACACCACTATCACAACCAGCAGCTCCCCAGGGTAGGATTTTCTAAGTCCCCTTTAACCAGCCCTGGTTGGTCTAAGGGTACTTAGTGTTTCTTCCTCTGAGAGACATCTGAGAATTATGGTCCTGGGGCTGTGGCAGCATGCATCTGCCTCAGGCCCCCTAGCTCCTTGTCGCAGCCCACTTCTGGGTACAGGGATGGCGCAAGCCCTGTTTGGGGCAGGCAGCCTGCAGTTGATGCAGGCTGCCTTTGAGAATCACTCCTGATGGCATTGCTTGGTGCAAGGAGTACCTTGCACCATTCATTTTGATGCTAGCCCCTTGTGCCATGCCAGGAGCTTTGGGAATTGGGCCCCTAAGTATTCACTATCCAGTGACAAGGAAAATGAGTCTGTGTATAAAGCATGTTTCAGTGAACTGATTTCTGAAATTGAGAATAACCTTGTTATCAGCAGAAAAGTCTTGTTCATGTCTTACCTGTTACAGAGATACTGGGATATTCTGAAAGGCAAAGTTCCTAGCAGTGAGAGTTACCAAAGTGAGAAGCTAAAGAAGAGACTAACAAACTATTTTGGTGACCACATCATTTTTCAAATGCAGCATGATCCAAGTAAACCACAGCTTGTGTATAGCAGTGCTGTGTCTTTGGAAGATGTCATCAACATAGCTTCCCAGCTGCATTCAAAGCAATGGTATGAAGAGGAAAACCCGCTCCCTACTTCTGAAAATAAAGATAAATATTCAACTGCAACTACACTGTTTCATGCAGCACAGGTCCTCTAGTGAACTCAAAATGTGTGAGGGACTGGATATCAGTTCAATAGATAATTCCACTATCAATTTAGAACAAGCATTAGACATAATTCCTGACAATGTGTATAGGCTCCTGAAATGGGTATTCCAAGAGGATGTTGCTGATGAACCTATTGAAATGGCAGTCCTTTAGTAACAGCCACTACCAAGACCCTTCACAGATATAGAAACATAGACTTTGATGGCAGATAAGGACCACTTGACCCACCCAGTCTGCCCATTTCCCTACCTACTGGATAAGCTGCAGATTCTAGTTAACCAACAGCCTACTTCCTGCCACCCCCCACTACAATTGCTTTATGTCTGTCCCATGCATGTTTGAATTCCCAACAACCTTCCCAAGAAGGCGGTTCCATGCATCCACCACTCTCTCTGGGAAAAAAATTTCCTCACATTACCCCTGAGCCGTCCCCCCTTTCTCTTTAAATTGTGCCCCCTTGTTCTTACACATCTCTTTTTCTGAAAGATGCTACCCTCCTGGACTTTGTTGATTCCCTTGAGGTACTTGAACATTTCTATCATGTCTCCCCTGTCCCTCCTTTCATCAAGGGTGTACATATTAAGCTCTCTCAGTCTCTCTTCATATGGTTTCTGATGCAGACCCTGCACCATTTTAGTTGCCCTCCTCTGGACTGCTTCCATCCTGTCTACGTCCTCTTGCATAGATGAGGGTCTCAAAACTGCACACAATACTCAGATGGGGTCTCACCAACTGTTTGTACAGAGGGATAACCACTTCCCTTTTTCTACTTGTGATGCCCCTTCCTATGCATCCCAGTATCCCCCTGGCTCTCCTTACTGACTTCTCACATTGCTAACCCACCTTTAGATCATCTGATATGACTACCCCCAGGTCCCTTTCCATTTTTGTTGTCGTTAGTACCTCCCCTGCTATTGTGTACTCTTCTCCTGGGTTTTTGTTTCCCAGGTACATTACTTTGCACTTCTTTGCATTGAATCTAAGTTGCCATATGTCTGACCATTTCTCCAACCTTGCCAAGTCCCTTCTCATACTTTCTACCCCCCCTTGTGTATCAACTCTGTTACAGATCTTTGTGTCATCTGCAAAGAGGCATACCTTTCCCTTCAGACCCTCTGCAATGTCACCTATGAAGATGTTAAAGAAGACTGGACCTAGTACTGAGCCCTGAGGTACTCCACTAGTGATCCCCCTTTCTTTGGAATGTGTTCCATTCACTATTACCTTCTGTGTCCTGTTTTACAGCCAGTTTGCTACCCAGGCTACCACCCTGGGACCCACTCCCAAACTGGCTAACTTGATTATCAGTCTTTTGTGCGGGACTGTGTCAAATGCCTTGCTAAAGTCTAGGTAGGCCATATCCACAGCCCCTCCCTGGTCTATTACTTTGGTCACCCAGTCAAAGAAATCTATTAGATTCGTCTGACAAAACCTTCCTGCTGTAAATCCATGCTGCTTTGGGTCCTGTGCCCCACTGGCCTGTAGGTACTCAACAATTCTTTCTTTCAGAAGTGATTCCATCATTTTCCCTACCACTGAGGTCAAACTTACAGGTCTGTAGTTTCCTGTTTCCCCATTGCTCCCACTTTTGTGAAGGAGAATCACATCTGCCCCCCTCCAGTCCTCAGGTACCACCCCATCCTCAAATGATTTGTTAAAAGTGTGGTCAGTGGTGTCACTAGTCCTCCCTTAGTCCTTTTAGGATTCTGGGGTGAATCCTGTCAGGCCCCATTGCTTTGTCCACCTTGAGTTTTAGGAGTTCTTTCAGATTCTTTCTTCTGTAAATGGACTGGTGTCAACCACCCCCACCCACCCACCCAGGTGCTACTATTGTCTGGTTTAGGTAACTCCTCCTCATCTTCTTTTGTGAATACTGAGCAAAAGTATTCATTCAGTAACTCTGCCTTTTCACTGTCTCCTCTGCCCGCCTCCCTCTCCTTATTAATCTTCACTATTCCTCCGTTAACCTTTCTATGCTCCTTAATGTACCTATAAAAGGTTTTATCCCCCTTCTTAACTGAATTGGCTATTTTTTCCTCGGTTTGGGCTTTTGCTATTCTGACTACCTTCCCTACTTCTTTCTGCTTTAATTGATAGAGTTCCCTGTCGTGCTCCTTCTGTGATTCCTTATACTTTTTGAATACATCCTTTTTCTCCTTAACTTTCCCTGCCACCTCTTTTGAGAACCATAGTGGTTTTTTACTCTGCTTTGTTTTCTTTATCTGTTTCACACAAAGGCTTGCTGTCTCTATGATGGCAGTTTTGATTTTTCTCCATTGTTCTTCTGCCCCTTATTTTTGGCCATTTGCTATTATCAGTTGGTCAGGACTTAATTCATATAGTATCCAGAGGTGCAAAGCGTACACCTAAACATGTTGGGCTTGCAATGTCCATATGCCATATGCCAGGCTCTAAATAGGTACTAACAATGGTGCACAAGCTAGCACACTGTGTCAGTTATGAAGCCCTAGAGAGAATTGACATAGCTATGGCAATGGGTCAGCATGAAAAAGCTTCCAGGGACAATGTCATAATTCCATCAAACATACAGCATTGGGAGTTTGTTCAGTTTGCTGCTGACAATAATCATATCAATGAGGAAATGTTAGATGGAAAGCACACAATCCATGTCACAACTATGGTTTTATATCAGCATCAGAGTCCCACAGTTCTGGCAGGCAGCTTTGGCACAGTGACAGCTCAGGCTCAAACAAAGAAAATAGCATCGTGAACACGATCACTTAAAACTCCTGCAATGTGTCAGACCATTCTGGAGTACAATCCTCATGGCAGACGGTCTACACCAAATCTTCTGGGAAAATTAGAAAGGAACTGGTATACTGATGTTGAGGCTTGCCGACAAGCTGCCAATTTTGATCTGCAGTGGCTAATTCTAAGATGCTGCACAACCAAGCTATTTGAGGTTGAGTTTGAAAAGGTGAATGCTCAGCAAGTACCAGGATGGGCAGATTTTAATGTGATGATTTCATCTACCATACTAACGGTAATACATATAGGGTACTGTCCAATGCTGCCAGCATCACCTACTGAAAGGATTACAGTTTTCACTGTAAAGAAGAACATCTGCAAGATGTCTAGGACACTTTGCCAAGATTACAGTGTCTGTCATGACATTTGATGAGGCTATATAATGTAAGGCCAAAGAGATTCAGTGGAGGTGCTTGGAGGAATTTCAGAAAACAGTATTGAGAATGGATGATTTCCACATAGCACAGACATTTCTGGATGTGATTGGAAATAAGTATGAAGACAGTGGTCTGGAAGACATCCTCATAGAATCTCAGGTGTATGGTAGCAACACAGCAAGCAAGCTACTTAAAGGCAAATCCGACAACCATGGAGTGAGGGCCCACAAGCTTGTAATGGAGGCTCTGTCTAGACTGAGGTGGCAGGCATTTTGTAACTAGCTACAAGACAATGAGATTGACTGTAATGTAGACCTCATCAACAGTAGGCTCCAGGAATGTCAAAATGCGGTATCAAACAATGATGCAACAAGTCTAACAGCAACACTTTCCCATCTCAGAGATGCGCTCAAGAATGTACAGGATGCATTACACAGATTCCATAATTTTGGAAAAGCAACTTCTCAAACATTTGCATTCTGGGATGATTACATCAAATGGTCAACATCCTAATGTGGTTCATTAGAGCATAACCTGAAAGCAACTGGGACCTGCATCTTGCAGCGGTTGTAGAGATACTGCCACTTTTTTTGCCTTTGATCACACCAACTATGCCCACTGGGTATCTGTGTACATCAGTCATATGAAGCTTCTGCCAGATTGTGCTCCTGAAGTTCATGAACAGTTTGTGCAAGGAAATCATGCTGCAGCTTGGTCTAGAAATAAATTCACCAAAGTCTGGACAGACATGGCACTTGAACAAACAGTAACTATGATAGTAAATTGAAAGGGGGTATAGTGGGTTTCACTTTGAAACTAGGAGCCTTGGCTAGATGATTCATCACTGGTCATGGGCGCTCAAGTATCACAAGTTCTATGAAGGTAATGCGTGATATGACAGAGACGTTTCACAAGGAAAACACAAGGAGTCTGCACCACGTAGCATGCAACAAGATGAAGGAGATGTAAATAAGATTGTTAATGCAATTATTGACTGCATGACAACCGCATTTGATTTGAATGTTGACTTGGTAGCACTCACCAGCACTGCATTGTTGCACCCACAGAGGCTGCCACCAAGTTTGTTACTGTGAATGATAACAGGTATCAAAGTTTGTGGAAGACAGACTAAATTCAAATACCACTGGATTCCTTGAACCACTGCACAAGCTCAACATTAAGACAACTGCATCTCCAAGCAAGAAGGTCAAATCAAAAGCAAGTAGTGATAAGACAGTGACTATCAATGCAGACAGGGAGTTGTTTAGCCATCTTGTAGTGGCTGCACAAACAAGAGAGATTGATCTGAAGGAAGTTTTCACACATGCGCTTTCCACAGTTCCATATGCTCTAGCACACTCTGATGGTACCCTGAACAAAACTGCAAAGAGTAATCTATTTCCTGAATTAGAAAAAGAAACAGAGTCAGTGTATCAAATGCCAGCATCCAACATGCCCACAGCTTTGATAACATAGAAAGGTATGCCCTCTGTACGGTGACACCATTACAATGAACATGTCGATGCTGATGACATCGACAGTTTGTTCTAATGGTCAGCCCGAGACCTCGACACTCTGTCCACTGGTCCTGCACTCTCTCCCTGAATCAACTCTGACTTGGTGTTGATAATCCTTAAGTTCAGGGGGTTTGGGAGTTGAAGCCCCCCGAAAGAAAAGCAATCAGAATCTCCTGCCAGATTTATTTCAAAAGCAACTTGCAGTTGACAGAAATCCATCACTGTGATGTCAGTCGACAACATAGTTGTCTAACCGGCATCATAGATCAACATAGAATCATAGACTTTGATGACAGATAAGGACCACTTGGCCCACCCAGTCTGCCCATTTCCCTACCTATTGGATAGGCTGAAGCTCCTAGCTAACCAACAACCTACTTCCTCCTACCCTCCACTAGAATTGCCTTATGTCTGTCCCATGCATTCTCAAGTCCCCCCACTGATTTTGACCCCACGACCGCCTCACAAATATATGTTCCCACCTGGAATGAAACCACTGACCTTTTGCTTTTTATGGCTAAGACACATTCACTGCACCACATGAATCATTTCCTAACAGTGGATGGCATGGCTGTTATACAAATGGTTGCACAAGGAGGTGCAACTAGCTTTGGAGAACTTGCTGAATTAGTCTTCAGAATAGCACACCATCCTCTACAGAGTTATGAGAGCTGCAAAAGAGTAGATATTGTCTTTGATTGATATGATGTCAAAGATTCAATTAAAGCTTTTGAGCATGCACAAAGGCAATCCTCACAAAGCAATGAAGTCAAAATCCATGGTCCCAAAACACCCATCGCAACACAGTGGAGTAAGTTCATTGGAAATCCCAAGAATAAAGAAGATATGGTAAAATTCCTGTCAGAATCATGGTGTGATATGGCAAAAAACCTTACTCGACCCTGATCAGAAAATTGTTATTGCAGGTGGATTTAAGGACAGCCTCATTGCTTGTATGGTTACTTCAGAGGAAGTTGTAGACCAAGAAGATCTATTCTTATAGCATGAAGAAGCAGATACTCAGCTTCTACTTCATGTTGCACATGCTTCACAAGAATACCCTCGTGTAGTGGTGTGGTCTCCACACACTGACATTGCAGTTCTTTGTGTACATTTTATTCATAAGTTGGAAGCAACTCAAGAGCTTTGGTTTCATACTGGTGTGAAGGATAAAACCAGGTTTATAACAACCCACACCATAGCAGCTGAACTTGGCCAACAACTATGCAGAATGCTGCCAGCAGTACACACACTGACTGGGTGTGATTGAACCAGCAGTCTTGCAAGGGTTGGCAAAACTAAAGCCATGGAAGCGTGTCAGGAAGAATCCACACAAATTTAGAAGCCTTACCAAGTTTGGCACTATGGTGGATATGCCTCCTGCACAGTTGAAATCAGCAGAATGTCTGATAACCCTTCTCTATGTCCCAACAGCTAACTCAGCGGATGTAAATGGTGTGCAATATAAGCTTGTCTGTCACAAACAGGCCCAGAATGAAGCCCTCCCCCAACTTCCGATAGTCTTCTGCAATATACCAAGCTCACAAATTACCAGACCCTTATCTGGAACCATGCCCTGGAGGCTCAGCCTGACATCCCATCCCCAAGTGGAAATGGCTGGCATCACAACAAGGATGGACAGCTTTCTCCAACACTAATGACACAGGCACCTGCCCTTGAAGCACTCCCGGAACTCATTATATGTGGGTGTCAAAATTCATTATATGTGGGTGTCAAAAAGTCAAGTGTGAGCGCAACTGCAGTTGTTCCAGGCAGAGCATGGCTTGCAGACAGGCTTGCTTGTGTACTGGTGGTGACGACTGTTATAATCCTCATAAAGTTGCCAGTGTGGATTTAGATGAGTCTGATACTACAGATAATTCAGATTTAGACAGGTGGCGTATGACAAATATATTGAAAAAGGCTAGACACTCATGTATACTGCCATATTGTACATTGCTGAGAGGGAGTTCATTGGATATTAGTGTTTTCCTAGCACCACTGTGTGCAATAGTATACCTGGCTTCTATTATAATGAATACGGTATTTAAAACTTTTGTGTCAATGAATAATCTGTGTATTTATCAATACAAGCCACAATGCCAACATTGTTTAAGTAATAAGCCTTATTAATAATTTGTGTCAAAGAAACCTTTTATATGAAAAAAATTTGTTTTTTGTCTTTCAAAATAAATTAGTAAAAATTTGTGTCAAAGAAACCTTTTACATGACTAAAATTTGTTTTTGCCTTTTAAAATAAATTCTTTAAATCCCATTTGACTGGTCATTTTTACTTTCAAACTTGTCTTGATAACTTTAGTATATTTTTGTGGCCTTTTCACTTGTGCAAAATGTTGTTTTGATATGGGTGCAACAATCTTGCATTGGCATACCTTGCTACCACTTTACAAGATCACATCCACCCTAGATAAGTACCTAAGGGACACGTCTATCAAAATAACATAGCTGTTGCTTTCTGTACGGGGGGGTGCAACGTCACCAAAAATTTCAGGTTTGGACCCCCAGACTAGGAGTTTATTAGTTCAATAGATAGTATGAGACTTGAACAGCATGTGACACTACATACTAGGAGTAATAATATCGTAGATTTTGTTCTAGGTAATCTGGGAGAGACAATTACTAGGTGCTGTGTACCCTACCCCTTAGGGAAAGTGACCATGATATGGTCAAATTTGGGATTAAGAATACAAACACTGAAATTAAAGGCACAGCAAAAATAAGAAATTTTGGAAGTGCGGATTTTGATGGCATGAGAAGAGAACTGTATAGCTGGAACTGGGAGCAGGTACTGAGACTAATACCTATTGAGGATATGTGGAATATCTTCAAGGACAAATTGAACCAGTTAGTTAATAAATATATACCAGAAAAACATAAATATAGCAGGAAAGGAAGAATCCCCCCATGATTTAGCAGCAAGGTTATTAGGCATATGAACAAAAGATAAAAAAAAAGCATATAAAAAGGCAAAAAATGTAACTCTGAAATGGAATGGATAAAGTAGAGAGGGATTGCTCAGGAATGTCAACAGAAAGTGAAAAGAGCAAAAAAAGATTACAAACTGAGCCTGGATGATAAAGTAAAGGATAACCATAAGTCCTTCTGTACCTATATAAATCAGACAAGAGGTGATAGTATGCAGGCGGGACTACTATTTTACAACAAAGGGGAAATAATATTCAATGACAAAGCTATTACAGAGGAGCTGAATCAATACTTTGCCTCAGTTTTCAATGTTAAGTTTGGGACGATGGTGGTGGCGCATCTCTACAATTGGTACCCAGCATTAATTATAAGAGAGTAGGATGTTAAAAATAGATTGAGAGGTCTGAATATTAATAAGTCTCCTGGGCCAGACTGTATTCATCCAAGAGTAGTTTAGTGAAATGTTGGAGAGAGGCAATAGTTATTCCCATTCATAAAAAGGGTAGTAGGCACCACCCTGGTGGTGCAGAGGATTGAGGCACTGGGCATCTTACTTTGCACTATGCCAGCAACCCAGGTTCTGAAATAATCTTGGGTCGTCGGGGTGCTGGCATGGGGGGGTGGAGCAGGATTGAGCATGCCAGTGGGCAGCTATCCTCTCCTGTCCTCTCTTCTCCTGAGGGTGGTGAGGGTGAGTTGGCACCCTCCCATAGTTCCACTCCCACTGGGTAGAGGTCTGGTGGGTAGCGCAGGGAGAGAGGGGGTGACAAAGAATCTGGAGGTGGAAGGGGCTGAGCTGGCACCAAAGGGTGAGAAGTGTTCCTCCACAAGCTTGCACAGCCATGTGCTGGGGCCTCAGGGGTGGGTAAGGGGAGAAAATCTGCAAAAAAAGGCTATGTGGTCCCATCACCATTTGGCGGAAGGAGAAGACAGGGACCAAAAAGCTAAATAAAAAAAAAAGGTAGTAGGCAGGAGTGTGGTAACTACAGAACTGTCAGTTTGATCTCTGTTTTGTGCAAAGTAATGGAAGGTATTCTAAAGAAAGAGACTGAGGAACATCTCAGGAATATGGGGTCAGGTGATGAGTTACAGCATGGTTTTACCACTGGTTGGTAGGGCGTGTCAGACCAACCTGCTTCAGTTCCATGGAAGGGTAAGTAAGGCACTGTATGAGGGTTACCCTGGCGATGTGGTCTTTTTGGACTTCAGCAAGGCTTTTGACAAGGTTCCACACAAAGAGCTTGTCGAACCTTGCAGATGCTAGAGTTACATAATAACACCATGAGATGGGTACACTATTGGCTCACAGGCAGGACACAGCAGGTTAGTTTAAGAGCAGTAAGTCAGGCTGGGCAGATGTGACAAGTAGAAATCCCCAGGGCTCACTGGTGGGACCCAGTCTTTTTAACATATACCTCAATGAGGTGTGGGGATGGTGTATGGTTATCAAAATTCACCGACGACACCAAACTGGGGACACAGGTCAAGAACACTAGTGATATCGATAACCTGCAGTTGGAACTGAATGGACTGGAGCAATGGGCAGTGAAGCACATGTTGGAATTCAGCTTGGATAAATGTGCAGTGATACACTTGGGATGCTCGAATACACAGGCTGAGTATTCTATTAAAGGCCACATATTAAGAGTGACAACAGAACAAAAGGACTTAGGTGTGGTAATAACCATGGATCTTCAGATCAACAGTAATTGTCAGGCAATGGCAAACAGAGCAAGGAATGTACTAGGGTGTATATGGGATCTGTACAAAATCCCGACTCTGAGAATCCCGAAGCAGGAATGCCGGCAATCGGTAGCCTGACAAGTTTAAAATCCCGACATTTATAATGCCAACTATGTGAATTCTGACTCTGTAAATCCTGATGAACCCGTAGAAACTTGTCATGAATCCGATGTCGAACATTTGCACAGTAAATAGATTCGTTTTTCATGTAAAGTTACCTTTTCCAATTGTGCAAAGGTAGTTTTTATATCTAGAGCTCCACTAACATCACTTTCTTGTGACAGGGAGTTAAACGTTCACATTCAGGAACGGATTATTCTCCCCCCCTTCCAAAAAAAAAAACAGCATTTGCAAATGAGTGTGTTGAGTCTCCTATGTGTACATTCTCTAATCGTAATGACATGACAACCTGTAGCCCAATATATCAAAAACAATGACAACTCATCGCCGGCCCATCAGCGCAGCGGTGGGATTTCCACTTGTGGCACCGGTGACCCGGGTTCAGGAATGGACTCGGGTCACTGGATGGTTGGCCAGGGGGAGAAGAATGGAGTGTCCCGTGGACTGCCCTTATTCTCCGGGGGGAGGGTTGGAAACCCGTCCGGCGCTTGACGTACCCCTGGCAAAGGCCAGGAGCACAGCAGCTACCAACACATAGCAGCACCTTAGGGGGCGGGGTGGGGCGGACGCAGGATGTCATTGCATATCCCCTCCCCCAGAAAACCAGAAAACTGAGGGAGCTGCCGGCTGCCCTAGATGACGCTCGCCGCTGGCTTCAATTAGCCCCCCAGGCCGTCCCTCTGACCAATCCCGGTGCCTGTGGTGCTAGGCCAGGGTGCCACAGCCCTGCCCCGGGGCAATCCAGGGGGTATCAGAGGGTCACGGCCGTTGTGTGGGGTGGAAGCCCCATGGTCCATGACTGAGCAGAGGTTACGGGTGGCTGGCGGCTCGAGCGATAAAGATAAAAATTAAAAGAAAACAAAAAACAATGACAGCTCTAGCACAAGCTCAGTTTTTGTTTTTGTGTGGTTGCTGCTGATGGCTGGTGTCAATCAGCTGTTCTGATTTTGGGCAGTGGAGCCAGTTTGATTTTGCGGGTGAATGGTGCGATCCAACAGTGTGCTTCAGGCGTACATTAGAATGGGAGCAGCTTGATTTCCTTGCAGTCAAACTACACAGTCTGCGGATGATATGTAAATATCGGACCGGAATGTTCTGGGTGGTGGTCTGCCAGGATATTTTTCAAGGCTGTGTTGCTGCGGACATGGGGAATGCAGCATTTCGACACTGCTTTTCACAGTGGGGAAAAAAAAAGAAGGAAAAATTCAGGAAGCTGTCTGGGTGTCGGTGGTTTGTCAGATGAATGC
This sequence comes from Neoceratodus forsteri, assembly GCA_016271365.2. Classification (NCBI taxonomy): domain Eukaryota; kingdom Metazoa; phylum Chordata; order Ceratodontiformes; family Ceratodontidae; genus Neoceratodus; species Neoceratodus forsteri. Next base: position 1,759,577,223 of record CM057456.1, on the reverse strand, counting down.
AAGCCCAGAGTGGGTGTGCGGACACCAAGGGCAGATTAGTACATTTGGGGCCATGGGTAAAGCCAGGACAGGTGAATAAAGTGAACAAAATGTTGTGGAAGAGTGCTTTTCATTCACGGGTTGGGTCAACTTTTCTGCTTGGGGTCAAGGTGGCTGGTTGATGCTGTTCCTCCTACACTGTCCTTTCTGGTGCTTACAGAACTGAATGGCAATGAGCACAGCGGCTGGCAACAACCAAATGACAAACAAAGGTACAGACTGACCACAGGGGAATGACAACTCTAGCACAAGCACAAAGACTGCATACAGTATTTCTGAGGTAAGGTGCATCAGTGAGCTTCTTGACTCATGGGGGGGGGGAGACTGGTGCACTGCTTACTGTCCAACATCGGAAACATGACAAGTTTGAAATCATTGACTGTCTATGGGTTCGACGGGATTTACAGAGTAAGGATTCACAGAGTCGATATAAATGTCGGGATTTTAAACTTGTCAGGCTTCCAATGTCGGGCATTCGTGCGTCGGGATTTCATACTAGACCCATGTATATCAAGGCACATTACCAGTAGAGATAAAAGAGTACTGATGCCATTGTATATCTCCTTAGTAAGACTACATCTGGAGTTCTGTGCACAATTCGCATGTCTTTGGTCCAAATCTGACATTGCAGTGCTGGAGGGGGTACAGAGATGGGCTACTCGGATGTTTAGATCAGTAAAACATATGAATTACAGGAATAGGCTAGACACATTGGGGTAGTACTCTCTAGAGTTTAGAGGTCTGTGAGGAGATATGTGCCTGGTCTACAAGCCATTTACAAATACCGATATATGGGGACTGCCTTGGACTAGAACTGAAGAACAATAATTATGCATTGAGAAAACATGAGTTTCAGTTAAAGGGGAATGATATCATACTAGGAAAAGAGCAGCATGGTTGACACAGAGGGTGGTGGATTTCTGGAAGCGACTCGACCCCCCAGAGATAATGGGCAGTGTGGATATGGATGCTTTTAAAAAGAATGTTGATACTTTTTGCATATCACATAATACGTATGTATATTCCTTTTGAGTTAAGGATGAGATGCATATGGGCTAAGGCCTAATTTGGCTCGAACAATACTATGAATGGGTGGGAGTCAAGTCACACGCTGCAACAGCAGACAGCACAGATTGAGAGCTCACTGAGAGACTGAGTGTTGATCAGCTTGGGATTGCAGAGGACATTTGAAAATTGAAACACAAAAGAAAACCTTCTGTGAAATGAAACTTTCACTTAAAAACATACCTATTTAAAAAACAGACTACTGGTGGAGTTGCACAGTAGCTGGGCCTGACAGACTATCCAGGACAAACAGTGGACACTAGGCAATTGGGGAAGGTGGACTACAGCTGAACTATATTGAAAAAATACCTGAAGAAATTACATTCTTAAAAAATCAACGAGAGAGACTGAAGAAGAACTGGGTCAGTCATCAGTTCAGGCAGTGTGCATTGGGTATTGGGATCAGGGGCAGTGGAGCTACAGCTAAACATCACTGAACAAAAACCTGACAAAATAATGAGCTCAATTCTCAAAACCCTTAAAATGATGTAAGGTGACTTCGTCAAACATAAATGATGCAAGTGGAACCTTGCATCAAACAATGCGCCCTGAGATATACTGAAAAGCAGCCTGCATGAAACGCAGGCTACATGTGCCAAAGGGGTCTTGTGCCAGCCCTTCTCCACTAAACTGATCCCCTATACTGTGATTCTCAAAACTGTCCCAGAGAGCAAATGTCTAAGTACAGTTAGACCAGCCAGGACTGGTCTAAGGGTACTCAGAATATGTCCCTCTGGGACAGTTGAGCAACATGTGGCAATGTGCCGCAGTCCCCCCTCCCCAACACCGATCCCCCATTACATTTACTGTAAACGTCCTGGTGGTCTAGTGGCCCCCATCCCAGCAGGTAATGCCCACCACCCCACTCCCCACATCCCAAAACAGAGCCGGTGACCGGCACAACCCTCCTCTCATCTCCATGGCCAGCCATCAACTGAACTGTCACTGAGCACTTACTGTACAGTGTACATGCTCAGTGACTTGACAGCCAATCAATGAGCGCATGCACTATAGTTTGTGCTTAGTGACAGTTCAGTCAGCTGCTGGCATGGAGGTGAGAGGGAGGGCTGTGTCATTCAATGGCTCTGTTTCAGGATTGGGGTGGAGGTGGTGGGCACTGGTTGCTGGGGCGGGTCCATTTAGACCACCAGGGAAGTTTTTTTTTATTCATTATATTATTGGGCAATATCAGGGATCGGGGGGAGCCACTATCGGGGGGTCACTAGACCACCAGAGAAGGTTTTTTTTTATTCATTATATTATCTGGCTCACCCAGTTCCTTTGAAAAACAAACCGCAGCCAACAGTAAAGCTCCACTCTCAAGCTCCTGGTTCAGTTGACTGCCTGAGCAGTGCTGAGCACTAACCCACCCGCTGAGCCTTTAAATACCATTGGCTTTGGCATGCTTTTTTCGTTTTTATTTTGTTTCCCGATCAATGTGTAGACCCCAAAAAGCTCAGCTCCAAATGAAACACATCCCCTACTGAAACAAAGCCAAGCCTTTCAAATTGGAAAATCCCCAGCAAAGCATAGCAAATTAAAGCACAGCAAAGCACAGTCAAAGTTAAAATAAAAATAAAGAAGTTATGCATGCTTCTGCAAATACAAACACAGCCAAACACTGGACAAAGAGAGACAGCACATAATCCAACTAACCTGTTCCTTCTACAGTTAGCAGAATTTATCTTCAACCACTTCATCAAGTTGTACTTTGCTATTACCAGACAAGATGGTAATATTAAATGGACGATGAAAATAGAAAGCAGAATTAGAATCAATGTTACAACCATAGGTCTTCTTCAGGAATTATCTAAAAGAGAAGAAAACAAAGTTAGTCCTAACTAGACTAACTTTGTTTTCTTTCTCTTTTAGATAATTCCTGAAGAAGACCCATGGTCAAAACATGAATTCTAACTCTATTTTCTATTTTCAGAGTGTATTTAATATTAACATTTTGTTTTGTTTTCAGACCACACACTGACACAGCACCTTGTTTTGTTTTTTTGTTTGTTTGTTTGTTTTTTGTTCTTAGCATATTACCACCATCTATTTGCCTGATATGACTAGAGATGCAGCAAATGAAAATTTCTCCAGTGAAGTGCCCGCAAAGTGGGCACTTCACATTGTTACTCCGCTACACAGAGTGGCCAATATGAAAGGCTCACTTCGCATTGTAATTATTATTTCGCATTGTCATTCCGCCTTAACGCGAAGTAAGGTGAAGTGACAACAATATTCGCAGACCCCCACACACACAGTCACCAGAATTAATGTGCATCCCCAAAATGCTACTGTCTTCTGTCCAGAAAATTCCCCAGTGCTGACAAAGTTAAATGAGAGCGTAACAAGAAATGCAAAGTCTCCCAGAATTAATGGTGCACTCAGTCATGCATGTAGTAGTCACACACAGTCACCAGAATTGTTGTGTATCCCCAAAATGCTACTGTCTTCTGTCCAGAAAATTCCCCAGTGCTGACAAAGTAAAATGAAAGCGTAACAAGAAATGCAGTCTCCCAGAATTAATGGCACACTCAGTCATGCGCGCAGTGGTCACACACAGTCACCAGAATTAATGCATCCCCAAAATGCTACTGTCTTGTGTCCAGAAAATTCCCCAGTGCTGATGAAGTGAAACGAGAGTGTAACAAGAAATGCAAAGTCTCCTGGAATTAATGGCGCACTTAGTGATGCACGTAGTGTTCACACACAGTCACCAGAATTAATGTGCTTCCCCAAAATGCTACTGTCTTTCCTGACTCCAGATGAAGAGAAATGAGAGCATAAAATGGAAAGAAAAGTCTCCATTTAATTCATGCCACACTCAGTCATGCATGCACACACTCCAATAAGATCTACAGTATGTCCCCTGCTGCTGCTGTTGGAATTTCATGTAATGCTTCTTGACCCGACTGGGCTGATGCATGGTGTCTTGCCAAATGATGTGCTAGAAGGATGACCTGACCATTGGGTTAACCATCCATGATGATGTGATAATGTTGTTGGTTGTCCAATGTCTGCTGTACTGACCCCCAATAGGAAGGATGCTCTGTGTGTGTACATTAATACTACCCTTGGTAAGTTAATGTACCTAGCACCATCATGGTTTTCCACAAAGCCTGAGTTGACCTTAAAATGTTCATATCCATTGTAGATATATATATATAAGAGGCAAAGTCTTTCGTGAGTTGAACATAGTTGTTAGTTAAAGTGAAGAAGGAAAACCCTTCGCTCATCTTTTCAATCAGACAGTGTATTGGGATCATCAGCCCCAACTCTACCCCATGACATGTGTAAAGCAGCAGAAGTATAGAGAATGGGGGAGAGTTAGGACCCAAGATCCCAATGCACACTCGTAATGCCGTTTGGGGTGGGCGGGGTCCAAGGGGGTTTCAACCCTAACAGTGAATTTCCTCACTTTTGTCACTGTGGAACAACCCTAACTAATGCATTAAACGGAGTTTTTTGCCTCTAATTGCCCTTCTTTTTGAGAATGATAACGAGAAACAGTGAATGTAATGCAGCTCCCGCCACATGATGTCTGGTGGCATACTAACAGGGACAGCAATGCAAACAGAAATGCTAACAGTGGGGCACATGGTAACACAAGCGCAAATGAGAACAGAAAGGGTAACGCACATGGTGGCTTAGACCGGAACGGTCTGCCACGTGATGTGTTGTGACAGAGTAACATGGTGCCTGCAAACAGAAATGTCAATGGGCATGGTAATGTAAAGTGAAACAGAAAGATAAACAGTACTGTAGACAGAAATGGCAAAAATAACAGAAAGCAAGCGCAAATGAAAACGCAGGATAACGACATGGTGGCGCAGGACGCCAACGGTAAGTGAACGTGGTACGAACTGCAAGCGAAAGGGCAACAGTAACAGTAATGTAAGCGCACAGGCTGGTTTTCCCCAAAACCTGCATAGAGAAAGACAGTGAGTACAAATAATGTATGCATAATAATGAGTATCGGTGCAGAAAATGAGAACTTGGAATACTAAATATGTTATATCTCAGGAACCGTACGACATAGAAAAAAATTTTTAAAGTCATATTATTTACAACTATCCTGGCTAGTCTGGTACTGGATTTTTCCGACGAAAAGTCCGTATCTCGAACCGTTTCCGAGATACGGGCCCTGAAAGGCGCGGTGAATGCCGTAATGTTATCCTATGGGAATAAAAGAGAAGTTCAGAGCACCATAACTTTGCCTCCTTGTAATATTTTTTCACCAAACCACTGAAAGGCACATCTGTGGTCTGTTGGATGTCTTCCCTCCAAATTTCAGGAAAAAAGACCAAACTGTTATTTTGCAGCAGGGATCCAAAGGATTTCTGTAATGAGTCGGGCGCCGTAATGTTATCCTATGGGAAAAACCATCAACTTTGGAGTGCCGTAACTTTGCCGCCGTGTAATATTTTTTCACCAAACTACTGAAAGCAACATCTGTGGGCTGTTGGCTGTCTTCCCTCCAAATTTCAGGAAAAAAGACCAAAGCGTTATTTTGCAGCAGGGATCCAAATGATTTCTGTAATGCGTCGGGCGCCGTAATGTTATCCTATGGGAAAAACTGTCAACTTTGGAGTGCCATAACTTTGCCGCCATGTAATATTTTTTAAATACAACACTGAAAGGCACATTCTGTGAGATGTCGGCCTGCTCCTCCAAATTTCAGCCCAAAACTCCCAACAGTTCTTTTGCAGCGTAGGTGCCAAAGAATCGCTGTCCCTTTCCACAGATGGAAAACTTCTGTCGCAATTTGCAGCTTTCGCCAAAAAAAGTTCGACACTTTACGTGAGCACGAAAGTAATTCATCGAAAGTACTTTTTCCAGAAATTTGAAAACATATTTCTGGGGTGTTTTACCAAAAATAAAGACATGGCAAGCATCCTCAGGGTCCTAATTAGGTGAATACAAAAAGAATTAGGTTGCTAGAGGGTCCCAAATTTAAATGCCAACCATTTTTCTGATCACCAACTGGAAACAAAATGGCCGATTTGCGAAAGTAACAGGCCCATTTGCGAAAGTAAAAATGCATTTGCGACACTGTCGAACTTTTTGTTTACTTTTCCCATTGACTTATAATGGGAAACTATTTTTTGAATAACTTTTGAACCGTTTAATATTTTTTCACCAAATCTTCAAAAGGCACATCAGGGATGCTGGCCACATGTTTCCTGCAGATTTTGGGCTGGTCGCACAAACCGTACGACCTGTAGGCGCGACCGTAGAATTCCAGAAAAAGCGTAAACGTCTGCACAGATCACACTTAATAACTCCGCAGCTGTATATCCAACTGGTACGAAACTTGGCAGATCCCAAGGCCTATGGTTCTTGATCATGTATTCCAAATTTCAGGCAAATCTGTCAAAAAGTTGCAAAGTTATTAAGGTGCAAAGTTTTGGGGTTTAACATAGAAATGGCTCCTCAACTCTAACTATAGTGACACTATCGTTACATTATAATATATATATATATATATATATATATTCCATGCAAAACTTTGTTAATGCATCATTTAGGGTTAAAACACAAAAAGTCAGGAAATGAGACCTTTAGAGTTGCCCAATCCCCCCCTGTGCAACCTCCATCATCCCGAGATTGACAGCTGGGGTGTGTCATTGGGGTTGTGAGGCCTAAATGTCATCCCATTCCATCTATAATCATATTCACAAGCCACAGTAAAGAAGAATGGGTGACATTTAGGCCTCACAACCCCAATGACACACCCCATCAGCTGTCAATCTCGGGATGATGAGCAGGTCCACGAATCAAAGAATCTCACAATCAAAGAATTTGAAGGCTCATGATTAAAGAATTTGCAGGCTCATGATCAAAAAAAATGTTAAAACTCAATTTTTAGAGAAAAATACAAGAAACCACAGCCATGACTCAACAGAACAAAGGCCCCTGAGCAGATCCCACCCTAGTTTGCGTTTAGAAGTGAGAAAATTGAATTTTTCATGTGGCCATCTAGTCGCATCCCACAATCAAAGATCACGGTCAAAGAATCTCATGATCAAAGAATTTGCAGGCTTGCGATCAAAGAATTTGCAGGGTCGAGATCAAACAATAAAAAATGTTAAAAGACAATTTTTAGGCAGAAATGCATGAAACCACAGCCATGCCTCGATAGAACGAAACCCCCTGAGCAAAACCCACCCTCATTTGGCTTCATAAGCCACCCTGAGCTGAGAAAATTAATTTTTCAAGTGGCCATCTAGTCGCACCCTCGCGATCAAAGACCGCAGTCAAAGAATCTTGCGATCAAAGAATTTGCAGGCTCGCGATCAAAGATCATTAGCGAGCCCCAATCAAACAATAAAAAAGTTAGAAACTCTATTTTTTTACCATTTTGAAAAAAAACACATGCTTGGCTCAATAGAGGGAAGACCCCTGAGCAAAACCCACCATAGTTTCACCTCAGAAGTCCACCCTAGGCCGAGATATTTTAATTTTTCTGACTGCAAACTGAAAACAAGATGACGGCCATTGCAATCAAAGAATTCTTTGTGATCAAAGATTCTTTGATCATGAGCCTGCAAATTCTTTGATTGTGAGGTGGGACTAGATGGCCAAAACCCCATTCTTCTTCTTTCGCAAAACAACCTTATAAATTTTCCCATTGACTTATAATGGGAACTTAAAAGTTTAATAACTTTTGAATGGATTAATATATTTTCACCAAACAAAAAGTGGCATGTTCCTTGACCCAAGCTCTTTCAGATGAGCCAAGTCATAGAGCATCATGCCACATGACAGCTGCGCAGCACCATGGACAAAATCTGAAAAACTGCCCACATAACTGGCGAAGAGTGCATTTTTCAACATTTTGGTTCGCAAAAACTGTAAGTCTGACTGAAACAAAATTTGGAAAATCAGGAGATCTACCATGCCCCACCATGCATACTAAATTTCATGCAACTCTGTTGAAAGGGTCCAAAGTTATTAACACACAAAATTTTGAGTTTAACATAGAAGTGGCTTCATAACCCTAAATATAGGGGCAAGACTGCGCCCCTATAATATATTCCATGTCTGAGCATGTTGGTATGCTACAGTAAAGGAGAATGAGGTGAGATTTAGGCCTCATGACCCCAATGACACACCCCGGCATCTGTCAGATTGTGGAGGATTGGGATGGTGTGTGTGATGGGGGTGAGGGGTTCAACCCTAATATCTCATTTCCTGACTTTTTTTGCTTTAACCCTAAATGAAGCATTAATGCAGTTTTTTTGCATAGTATTTCTTAACTTTTTGAAAAATTGTAATATAAATAGTAAACAACATGCATTGGTGGAAGTGCGTAGCCCAGCTCCCACCAAGTTGCCAATTTTTGCATAACAATATGCATTTGGGCCCACGCTCCCACTTATGCAAAGCTATGGAGCCATGCAACAGCACTATAGGGCACCAAAACCTTGTAACAGTAACTTGTGCATATCTTTGGGAACTGTAAGAGTTAGAAAAACAATTCTAGCATCATTGTAATCGTGACAGTGAGTACTTCACTCAACATTGCAAAGACTGTATCCATATCTCACATTGTTTCTGAGCTATGGGCACCGAAAAGCACTGAACAGGCACTCTTTCAACCCTTGTGACAGTAATTTCACAATATCTCATGAAACGTGCAACATACGAACAAAATTCCACTGCAGGCTTACTCTACAATTTCAAATCATTTTGCAATGGTTAGATCACCTAATGGTGATCTAGCCAACTATAGCGAAAAGTCTGTATCTCATTTTGTTTCCGAGATAATGGCGCCGAAAGTCATGACTCAGACTGCAATGTAATCCTATGGGAAAAAATGTCAATTACATCATTGAATATCTCTGCAACAAATTATTTCCCCAACACCTAAACAGCATAGTTCACATCTCTATGACATCCCATCAACACCCTGCAAATTTCAAGTAAAAAGACCAAACTGTGATTGAGATATGGTCATCCTAATTTGGGCCATCTGGTCTTTCCTAGGGCCATCTAGTCTTTCTCATTAACATTCCAAAACTACATATACATTTTCCCATAGCATATAATGGGAATTTCAAATTGTAATAACTTTTGAACAGATTAATATGTTTTCACCAAACGAATGATGGCATGTTCCTTGATACAAGCTCTTTCTACATCCCAATTTTCAGACCAATAGCCCACATGGTGTCCGCACAGCACCACAGACAAAAAATGTGCAAAAGTGGTGAAAAGTGCATTTTTTGGCACTTTGCTGTGCAGAAACTGTATGTCCAACTGATATGCAATTTAGTAAATCAAGAGATCTATCATACCAGACTGTGCATTCCTAATTTCGTGCTAATCTGTTGAATGGTTGCAAAGTTATTAACACACAAAATGTGAGTTTTAACATTAAAGTGCCTACTCAACCCTAAATATAGGGGCGAGACCACATCCCTATAATTCACAAGCCACAGTAAAGAAGAATGGGGTGACATTTAGGCCTCACAACCCCAATGACACACCCCATCGTCTGTCAATCACGGGAGGATAGGAGGTACACGAGCGGGAGAGGGGGCAACCCCAAAGGTCTCATTTCTTTACTTTTTGTGTTTTAACCCTAAATGATGCATTAATGAAGTTTTTTGCATAGAATGTTCTTACTTTGTGAGAAAGAATAGAAAAGTAGAAAGTAGCGAAAGTTGGTGGGAGCGAGGGGCTCTTTGGGCCCCTCGCTCCCACCACCTTGAAACAAAACAAAGTTTCATTCATCAGAGTGGCATAATTCCATACCTGTTTACATGTCGGACACCTAACCACTGAAAATAACCTCCATGGCAGTAAGGCTAGGTTCCTTATAAATGTGATGCCACTAACACAATGCAAAACGCTATACGTAAAATGTAAAGTGTGTCACGCAATATCTCCACAGCAAATTAATTTTCCAACACCTAAATATGATAATTCACATATACAGGACATCCCCTCAACACCCTCTAAATTCCAGTTTAAAAGACCAAACCGTGTCCAAGATATAACATTTTAAAGTTTGAGATTTTCATTCGTCAGAGTGGTAGAATTCTGCACCTGTTTACATTTTACACACCTAACAACTGAAATGTATGTCCATGGCAGTAAGGCTAGCTACCCTATAAATTTCAAGCCACTACCACAATGCAAAACGCTGTCCTCAAAACATAAACTGTGCCACACAATATCTCCGCAACAAATGTATTTTCTGACACCTAAACAGCAAGTTGCACATCTACAGGATATCCCATCAACATCCTCCAAATTTCAAGTTAAAAGACCAAACCGTTTCTGAGATTTTAAAAGTTGTTAAAATTGGGCTATCTGGTCCCTCCAAATCTGGCCATCTAGTCCCTCCCTCATGATCAAAGAATCTTTGATTGTGAGCCTGCAAAGTCTTTGATCGTGAGGAGGGACCAGATGGCCAAAACCCCATTCTTCATTCACAAAATAACCATATAAATTTTCCCATAGACTTATAATGGGAACTTAAATCTTTAATAACTTTTGAATGGATTAATATTTTTTCACCAAACAAAAAGCGGCATGTTCCTTGACCCAAGCTCTTTCAACGTGCCAAGCTGCAGAGCAGCACACCACACAACAGCTGTGCAGCACCATGGAAAAATCGGAAAAACTGCCGCATAACTGGTGAAAAGTGCATTTTTCAGTGTTTTGGTGCGCAAAAACCGTAAGTCTGACCAAAACAAAATTTGGCAAATCAAGAGATCTACCATGACCCACTGCACATACCAAATTTCATGTACATCCATTGAACAGGTCCAAAGCTATTAACGCACAACATTTCGAGTTTAACATAGAAGTGGCTTCATAACCCTAAATATAGGGGCACGACCACGCCCCTATAATATATATATATATTTATACAATGGGGGTGAGACATATTCCAGTGAAATAAAATATGTTATTTTCACTGCAGTGAAATAAATCCTGATGACATCAGCAGAGTTAAAATAAATACCGTTTATTACACCCCCGAAACCAGCGTTAAACCCTCGCTAACCTCATGCAAGCTGCGCAAATTGTACATTTTGCAACAGTGAGACCCCATTGTATAAATAGGACACATGATGTGCACATCGTGGAATATGAAAAATATTTTCACTCAATGATATGAGGACAGGAGGGTTTCCCTACAATTGATGTACTAAATTTTGAGCAAAATAAAAGGCTCAAAAAGGCTTTTTTACAGCTTTTGGAGGATTTGAATCGCAGAGCTCTGAGAGGAAATTGTCTCTATCTTCCACTACACACACACACACACTACACAGAACTGAGGCTGTGCAGAACAATCTAGAGCCCATGTGACCTGCAATCCCATGAATCACTGCAAAATTCACCTTGGAGCTCAATAACAAGGTGAAGTGATGTGAAGTACATTGATTTCAATGCACTTCACCTCAAAATTGGTGGTGAAATGGTTGGGGGAAGGCAGAATAATGCAAAGTCATTGGTTTCAGTGGACTTTGCATTCCTCATTTTGACACGAAGTACTTTGCTTCGCATTACGGATTACTTCGCGGATTCCACATTACTCCGCGAATCACTTCGCCCACAACTAGATATGACTGCCCTTTGCTGAATATGAGTTGCCTGATTTGTTCCCTTAAATTGAGGATTCAAGGACATATGCATTCTATTACATTTAAAATAAGAGTTTCCAAAGTTGGTTCTCATTGGGTCTGGCATCCCAGGCATAGTAATGTTAGATTCATGGGTTTGAAATAGATTCCTCATTATCAATGGGTAGGTACAGTAACATAATCTAAACTGTGTTACACAAGGAAAGCCATTTGATTTTTCTAGTTGGTCTCCTTTTCTCCAAGGGGCCTAAATAAAAGCTGGGGAATTGAAGCCATATTTATAATGTGTACATAAATCCTGAAACATAAATTGCTGCTTGCTTTTTATTAATTTTCCTTTTTTTAGGATAACTGGCAACACTTTTGAATGAAATGAAATTACTGGATTGTAACATGAATTATCATAACTGCCTTACTTACATATTTTTTTTTGTGGGTGATACTATATTTGCTATTTTTCAATTTATAGAAAGTTAATTCTCTAGATGATGCTAAAATAGTTTTATTGTAGACATTTTTTGACAGCATTCTCCAAGCGGTTCAAGTCCTTGCATGCCAATTGCTTTAGGTTTAGCAGTACTCTTTAAAATAATTCACCTCTGTGTGCTGCCATTTTTCAATTATAACACTAGAATGTCTGTAGACATTTTCTATATTTCTATGTTAATTTTGCATTTATTTTTGCATGTTTATATATTTTATAAGGACTCATAAGAGTACTGGTCAGGGCATGGGTGTTGACTGGCATACTCAGTGTACTCTGCTGAGTACAATAAAATCTGGATGATCTGGGGGTAACATGAGCCTCAGGAAAGGGTGACAAACATAACAAAGCATGACGTACTTACCTGAAGAACTGTTTTTCCCCATCTCAGATGCTTTAGTGTGAGTCTGTGAATCATCTTTGGAAGATGTGTGAGCGCTAAAGTTAGAGGCCATGCTTGTATGAGTGACCCAATCAAGTATGCATGCATGAGAGCAGATGTGAATGGACTTCTGTAAGGCTGGCAACCTCAATGTGGTACAGAGGCTTGTTTATCATAATGTATCCTAACCACTGTAACTAAATGCTAGCCAACTTCTCTTTGATTGGGAGTGTGTGTTAGATAAAATGTTGCGACTCTGTTTGGATCATTGGCTTACTACATATTGCTGAATGAAATGGGAGCAGAGGGGAGGAGTCTGTGTGGTGGGGCAACACATGTTTTGGTTTGTGTTTACGAGGGGATGGGGCAGGGGCAACAGTTCCATCATCTTTCATCTTAAGTACAAGTTTAAAATTCCTGGCTATACCACTGGGTCAGGGCACTGTTGCATATCAGAGGGACTGGGTCTTATTTTTCCAGCATGTAGTAAATCTATTATATCAGTTCCTTGTTTTAAACCTACGGTATTGACTTCATGCTGTGTTTACATAATGAGCCACTGTGTCTTTAAATGTGTTATCTAAATTTTTAGTTAGTTAGCTAGTTAATTAATTAGTTTATGTTAACCAAATAGGTGCACTAGACAAGAAAAGTCTATTTTCAAGCACAAACCAGGAGATTGCAAAAGACAGTTGAACATTACATAAAGCAATAAAGGTAACAATATAAGGTGTAGAAAATTAAAAATGAGACACAAAATGTGTCCTAGTAACAATGTCACATTGAGCAGGTAAAGAACAACAAGTGCAGATGAAGCAGGAATGAGCACGGTGCAAAATAAAAGCATAATGCAGCCCAACACAATTACACAAAATGTTAGAGGTAATAAATACAATAATGTGACGTGATAAACAAAGCATACAAGCTGGAATCATTACAATGCAAGATATCATTATAGAAACAGTATCAAGTACTTATTTATCAAGTATTTATAAATACTCAGGTAACCACACCCCCTAGCAAACACAGCTATTGAGTTTGAAGTGTCATTGTATCTAGGGTTGGTTATTTCAGCCAAGGATAAATGACAGTTTCACCACACTAAGTGGTGTTGTTGTTTGTTTGTTTTTTTGTTTGTTTTGTTTTGTTTTTTATTTCCTCTGGGCATACAATTGCTTTCTACTTGTACTTGCCACTGATTCAGATGTTTGCTTGCAGCAGTGGCATGATCTGTGACTGTTTTTAGGTTCCAACAGCGTAACTGTTAGTACCTATCATGATCATGTGTATTCTTTTGTGCATGTCAGTCAAGTTTAAGGTTACATTTAGTCTGAGTAATTCAGCTGCATGATGCCATTATGTCAGTAAAACGGCTTTTAGGTCTAGACACTAGGGTTTTAGGCCTACACAAACTTGGGTTTGATCCCCTGTATGGGTTTAAGACCTACATAAATCTAAGCATGATCCCCTATATTGCACAGTTTTTCTTTCTCACTATAACTTTTGATGTATGAGAAAAATTGTTAGATGTCATTGCTGATGTGGTGACAGGTTTCATCAAGCTAAATAGCAGACTTTCAGATAACTGAACTTAGTTCTACAGTGTATTGTAGTCAAATTAGTCCTGGCTGAGGCTTGAATACAATTCGAGTCACCTGTTTGACAGGTTATAACATAATCTCTCACCACAGGAACTGCAACTTACTTACCTGTAACACAGTAGGTGTGTGTGTGTGTGTGTGTGTGTGTGTTTAACAGGCAAAGGACCAGTGGTTCAAATCCTGGGAAGGACTTAAAATTTTTTTTCAACTTTTATTGTAAGATGTAAACTCAGTTGAGTAGTGATTGACGGTAGTATAAAGTGGAATACTAAAGTATATAAGAAGTAAATTTAACAAAGAACAAACATTTATGAAGGCAAATTGCCTACTGGGATTAGATCCCCAGTCACCTGTTTTGCAGCTATGATATAACCTCTACATCACAGGAACTGCAACTCACTTCCCTACAGTTCAGTGGCATATTGAATGTCTGTTTCTTTAGCAGGAACAGGATCAGTGACTCACATCTGAGCATGCATGGCAACATGTTTTCCAATTTTTTTTACCGATGGAAACTCACCTGAGTAGCGATTATGAGCGAGCAGTGTGGAGTGCAATAATAAATGATATGAGAAGTAAATATAGCTAAGAACAGCAATTTGTGAAGGTAAATCATCTCCTGGGATTAGATCCCCGGTCACCTGTTTTGCAGATTGTGACATAACCTCTACAGCATAGGAAATGCAATTCACTTCCTGTGGTTCTTTTGCACACTAAATATGTGTCTACTTAACAGGCAATGAATCGGTGGATTAAATTCAGGACAACATAGTTTGAATCCTGGTGGGGACTTAAACACTTTTTGCAACATTTTTATAAGATGGAAACTCAGCTGAGTAGCGATTCATGGTGGTGTGTAGTGGAATAGTAAATTATATGAGAAGTAAACTGAGCTAAGAACAACAATTTATGAATGTAAATTGCCTGCTGGGTTTAGATCCCTAGTCACCTGTTTTACAGGTGTGACATAACGTCTACATCATAGGAAACACAACTCACTTACCTACAGTTCACTGATATACTGAATGTGTGTTTATTTAGCAGGCAAAGAATCAGTGGTTCAAATCTGAGCATGGACTTAAGCATGGTTTTCAATTTTGTTTTTAAGATGGAAACTCACTGAGTAGTGATTCATAGTGGCATGCGGTAGAATAGTAAATGATATGAGAAGTAAATTTAGCTAAGAACAGAAGTCTGTGAAGGTTAATCATCTGCTGGAATTAGATTCCCCAGTTACCTGTGTTTCAGGTTATGACATAACCTCTAGGAACATAGCAACATGGACTTTGATGGTAGATAAGAGCTGCTTGGCCCACCAGTCTGCCCAGTTTTTTTCCCTGCCTGTAATGTCCACAGCATACCCTACTTGATCACTGGCTCCATCCCCCCTTCCTTTCCACTAAGATTCCCTTATGCCTATCTCATGCATTCTTAAATCCCACCACTGTTTTCGCCCCCACCACCTCCACTGGAAGACTATTCCAGGCACCCAACACTCTTTCCGTGAAGAAGTACTTCCTCAAATTTCTCCTCAATTTACCCCCTCCAGCTTCACTGCACATTCCTTTGTTCTCATGCATCTTTTTTCTGATGTATACTCCCCTCCTGTACCTTATTAATGCTTATGAGGTATTCATAGGTCTCTTTCATATCCTCCCCCCTTCCAGGATGTACATTTTGATGTCCTTCAGTCTCTACACATAAGGTTTCTGGTGCAGACCCTGCACCATTTTAGTTGCTTTACACCATACGAAATGTGACTCACTAACCTACAGCTCAGTAACACGCTCAGTGTCTGTTTGCTTAACAGGCAAAAATCAGTGGTTTAAATTCAGGATGACATAGCTTGACTCCTGGCGGGGACTTAAACACTTTTTTCAACTCTATTGTAAGAAGGAAACTCAGTTGAGTAGTGATTCACAGTGGTATGGAGTGGAATTAAATTCTATTCAGCAATTTGTGAACGTATATTGCCTTCTGGGATCAGATCCCCGGTCACCTGTTTTATAGGTTATGACATACCTCTACATTATAGGAACCACAACATACTTACATGCAGCTTAATGACACACTGAATGTGTGTTTGCTTAGCAGGCAAAGGATCAATGGTCCAAATCCTAGCAGGGATGTAAACATTTTTTCAAACTTTTTTCTAAGATAGAAACTCAATGTAGCTGGTGATTCATGATGGGTTTGGCATGGAATAATGAGTTATATGAGAAGTAAATTTAACTAAGAGCAACAATTTGTGAAGGTAAATTGCCTGCTGGGATTAAATATAGAAACATAGAAACATAAACTTTGACGACAGATAAGGACCGCATAGCCCACCTAGTCTGCCCAATTCCCTACCTATTGGATAAGCTGCAGATCCTAGTTAACCAACAGCCTACTTCTTCCTACCCCCCACCAAAATTTCCTTATGTCTGACCCATGCATTCTTGAATTCTCCCACTGTTTTTGAACCCATGAACTCCTCAGGAAGGCCATTCCATGCTTCCACCACCCCCTCTGTGAAAAAATACTTCCTCACATTGCCCCTGAGCTGTCCCCCTTCTATCTTCAAATTGTAGCC
This sequence comes from Neoceratodus forsteri, assembly GCA_016271365.2. Taxonomy (NCBI): domain Eukaryota; kingdom Metazoa; phylum Chordata; order Ceratodontiformes; family Ceratodontidae; genus Neoceratodus; species Neoceratodus forsteri. The sequence goes on along the minus strand of CM057456.1, from coordinate 1,759,560,479 downwards.
TTTTGTTCTTGCACATCTCTTTTTCTGAAAGATGTTGCCCTCTTGGACTTTGTTGATTCCTTTGAGGTACTTGAAACATAGAAACATAGAATTTGATGGCAGATAAGGACCTTTTGTCCCACCAAGTCTGCCCATTTCCCTACCTAATGCATAGGCTGCAGATCCTAGTTAACCAACAGCCTACTTCCTCCTACCCCCCACTAGAATTGTTTTATGTCTGTCCCATCCATTCTTGAATTCCTCCACTGTTTTTGAGTCCACTACCTCCTCAGGAAGGCTGTTCCATGTATCCACAACCCTCTCCATGAAAAAATACTTCCTCACATTACCTTTGAGCCATCCCCCCTCTATCTTCAAATTTTGCCCCCTTGTTCTTGCACATCTCTTTTTCTGAAAGATGCTACCATCTTGGACTCTGTTAAATCCCTTGATGAACTTGAAAGTTTCTATCATGTCCCCGAGTGTATACATATTAAGCTTCTTTAACAACTTCCTGTTTTCTACTGGTGCCATATAAGATGCCATATATTTGACCATTCCTCCAACCTCCAAGTCCCTTTGCATCCTCTCCACCCCACAGGGGGTAGGAAATGCAGGTAACAACCCTAAGGACATAAAATTAACATGTCCCTCCTCTCCCTCCTTTCCTCAAGGGTAAACATATTAAGCTCCTTTAGTCTCTCTTTGTATTGCTTCTGGTGCAGACCCTGCACCATTTTAGTTGCCCTCCTCTGGACTGCCTACATTCTGTCTATGTCCTTGCAGAGATGGGGTCTCCAGAACTGCATGCAGTACTCCAGATGGGGTCTCATCAACTGTCTGTAAAGAGGGATAACAACTTCTTGTTTTCTACTGGTGATGCCTATCCCAATACATTCCAGTACCCCCCCAGCCCTCCTTACTGGCTTCTCACATTGCTTGCTTACATTTATGTCATCTGATATGACTACCCCAGGTCCCTTTCCATTTTTGTTCTTGTTAATACCTCTCCCCACATTGTGTACTCTTCCCCTGGGTTTTTGTTTCCCAGGTGCATTACTTTAGCACTTATTTGCATTGAATCTAAGCTGCCATACTTTTGAACATTTCTCCATTACATTAATTAGATCCCCATTTGACTGTTTTGCAGTTTGTGAGGGGCTCTCTTAGCTTTGGCCCTTCGTTTTCCATCTCATCTGAGCAGTGTGCCTTTTGGCACACACTGATCAAATAGATCCTGTAAAATGCCCCCACAGATATAAAAATTAAGTATGCTACCAGTTTTGCTCTTTTTTTACTAAAATTCCTCACTTGCTCAGTCCAAGCTCAAATCCCCCACCATCAGAAGTATTTACATGTTGGCACAATGCATCGGGCATGAGCGCAGTTCTGCAGTGCAATTTTGTCCCATGCCAAGTAAAAAATTATGTTGCCCCGGTAAAATTTGAAATGCAGAGCCAGCCGTGGTGCCTGAAAACAAAATCCAAGCACTGAGGGTACCACAATTTACTTTTGCACTAGGAAGTCGAAATCCCACGCATGCACAAGAGCAGTATGTACAAGATCCCGCGCATGCACAAGAGCAGATGATTAGCTCAGTAATTAATACAAAAATGGGAATAATTACTAGGGTGGCAAGCTAAACTTTCAGAGTACCTCTGGTGGGTCACAAATGTTAGACAGCCTAACTGAGAGCTTTTATATTTTGCATTTTAGGATAGGGCTTAGTCAGGTGACCACACTTAGAGGGTATATAAGCCCCCTGCATAGATCTTCAGGCAGATCAGCCTTGGTTGAACAGAAGGAAGGTCTACAGTGCAGGTAAACTGGTATTACAGAAGATTAAGATTGCAGGAATTCTACATATCTTGGACTGTACTGTATATCTGTGTTGTGCAAGAATCCAATGAAGGAGAAGTGTTCGTTTATATTGCAGTATTTATTTTGTTATTTTTATCATTTTTGAAAATCTTGTAAATAAATATCATGAAGTGTGTTTTAAATCCTGACAGCTTGCCTCATCTGTGATTATTTCCCACATGCTGTGACATTGGTAGTATATCCTAGAGGTTAGAGTAACGAGCTGTGAATCAGCTTGCTACATCCAGCAGACCGGGCCCTGAGTTTGATTCCCACAACCTCCACTTGTACACTGTGGGACTCTGAGCAAGTCACTTAACCTCCCCAGTGCTCCCAGATCACCCCTGAAAATAGCCACTTGTGTCTAGTGGGTCTTACCCAGTTACCAAAAGACTAAGTAAAAAAAGGTGTGATCGCAAATGGGGTGCCATCGAGGGAGAGAGAGGTGACCAGTGAGTGCTGCGGGGTCAGTACTGGGACCGATCCTGTTCAACGTTTTTATAGGAGACATTGCAAAAGGGCTGTATGGGAAGGTACGTCTATTTGCAGATGATACAAAGATCTGCAACCGGGTAGACACTTTTGGGAGGGGTAGAAAAAATGTGTGGTAAAGAGTGTGGCAGCTGAGCTTCAACATGAAAAAGTACAAAGTTATACACATGGGGAGCAGAAATCAGGGAGCAGAGTATAGGATGGGGGGGTCAGGTACTGGAGGTGATAGAGCAGAAGAAGGACCTTGGTATAATCATATCTAACAATCTCAAGATGGTTGAACAGTTCAAGGGGACAGTAGCAAAAAGAATGCTGGGATGCATAGGCAGAGGTTTCACGAGCAGGAGAAGGGAGGTGGTGATGCCCTTGTACAAGCAACTGGTGAGGTCTCACCTTGAGTATGGGGTACAGTTCTAGAGGCCATACCTCAAGGGACGTGGATAAGGTTGCAGGGGTCTAGAGGAGGGCAACAAAAATGGTGCCGGGCTTCAGCCACTTGACATATAAGGAGAGGCTAAAAAATCTTAACATGTACACTCTGGAGCAAAGGAGGGAAAGGGGAACATGATGGAGACTTTCAACTACCAAAAGGGTGTTACAGGGTGCCGGACAGCAGTATATTCCAGAAGAAAAGACACTCAAATATGAAGGGTCATAACATGAAGCTGGAAGGGGGCAGATTCAAAGGAAACACTAGGAAACACTATTTCACAGAAAGGGTGGTGGGTGGTTGGAATGCACTCTCTGAAGATGTGGTGGGGTCCAAGACTGTAACTGGATTGAAGGCTGCATGGGATAGAGACAAGGGGATACTTCAATTGGTAAAAAAGAGGAGGAGAATGCCAGGAATACCTAGGGTCATTGATTAATATGAAGGTAGTATGCTTGGGCAGACTGGGTGGGCTTGGAGGTCCTTATCTGCCATCAAATCTGTGTATCTATGTATCTTACTCCTAACTGCCTGGGCTACCTCAGAGTTGAAGCAGCTAAGCGCTTTGACCTTTGAGTTCTGCTTGTATCTAGCACACTCCTCCACTGTAGCCCTTAATCCTTCCTTAATAATAGTCCAGTTTTGGTCCACCTCCACAGTTGTTATAATTTTCGCCAGCTGCCTATTTAATACCTCATCCATTCGCCTAAAATCCACCCTCCTATGGTACAGGATTTTGGTGTTAGTGGGAACATTTTCCCTTCCCTTGTCCAGACAGAAACCACACTGAGCAGTGATCATTTCTACCCAGTGGCTCCTTAACTGTTATATCCTGTACATGCTCTCCATTCATGGCCAACTAGCACAGTAGACTTATGGTACACTAGCTAAAGGGCTTCAGCTTTGCAGATTGGTGCACAGAATCACATAACAGCCTTTTTTCCCTCTATTTTTGCCCAGGCTCCAGCAGCAGTGGAACAGGCTGTGAGACCCCAAATGCCTCTCTTTCCCCAACACTAGTCTTCTTTAAACTTTTTTATTTTTATATTTTCTGTTCTGAAAACAAAATTGTAATTTTTTAAACGTATTGTCTTGTAGTCATTTCTTACTTCATCCTCCTTTTTTTAGTTTCAGACCACACCTATGATCTTTTAACTGTCACCCTCACCCTCCTTTGTTTCAGTTCACCTACCCAACCCTCAAGATCAGTTTTTCTTTCCTTTCTCTCTCTTGCTATATTCTTTTCCTTTTCAGTACTTCAATGTAACTTTTCTTTTTCTTGATTTCTTCTTAATGTATTCTTAGTCTGTCCTCCTTAAACACACCCTACCACCACACTTTTTTGTCACCCTCCCTCCTTTCAGCCCACTTCCCCAGCCTCCAGTTTCAGATTCTTTCCCTTCTCCATTTTCCTTTTTTAATTTATTTTACTATTCTTTTCTTTTTTCTGTTAAATGTTACTTTTCTTTTTCTTGTTTCCTTCTTTTTATATTCCATGTTTGCCCTCCTTAAGCACATGCCCCACCCCATCATCTTTTGTCACAATCTTTCCTTTTGGCCCACCTCCCCAAACCCCAATTTCAGTTTCTTTACTTTGTTTCCCTGCTCTTTTTTTTGCATTTTATATTCTTATCTCAGTCTCTTTCTGTCTCCTTTTCTTGTATTTCCTTCTTTTTTCTCTTTGTTCGTCTTCCTTTTGTTTAAATCAGCACACACCCTCACTGCCACAATCTTTTTGTAACCTCCCTTCTTTCAGCCCACCTCCACCTCCACAAACCCCAATTTCAATTAACTTGCTTCAATTCTTTCCCTTCTCTCTGTTTAGCTTTTTGAAGTGCTTATCTTTTTCTGTCTTCTTTTTTTGTATTTCCTTCTTTTTATCTTATTTTCTTGTCCTCTGTAAGTTTTAAATTACCTCACACACACCCCACAACATCCATCTTCCTCCTCTGAGTTCCACCACCCCAGCACTTACTTTAGCTTTCTCTTTCAGTCCCATCTCTGGCATATGCTTTGTTTTCTCTTGATAATTTTTCTTAACTCCTTTTTTTATGTTGGCGTGCTTGCGCAGCCAACATCGTGGGACAGTGCAGCTTTGGAGACAGGGTCGCTGTTGGGTGGATGCAGGGCACACACCAGTAGGTGCGTCCCTCATTCCCCAATCAGCCTGCATGCCGGCGCCACACCATGCATACATGATGTGGTGAGCACATCTAAGAAAAGGTCAGCTGAAAACCGAGCAAAGCTTGTCATACGCAGCAGACCCTTCCTACATACTCGCCGACATTATGAGCATGGTCGGCAAGCAGGCAGCTGCCCAACTACTGCCGACTTCGGGGGTGCCCAATCCCCCTGTCGGTTAACCCCCCCACTTTCTTTGTCTACCAACGGGGGAGCCCACTCCCCTTCGGCATAAACCTCCCCAATTGTTGAATGTCGAGGGGGGTGCCCAATCCCCCTCGGCACGCACCCCCCACTTTCTTTGTGTGCTGATGGGATGCCCAGTCCCCTCAGCATTACTTCCTCATCCCCTGTATTAAAAGGCCGGACAAGGGTGCCCAACTCTCAGTTATAGACCCCCTAAACAGCAGTAGCATGCTGGGAGCCCACCCCAGCATGCTAAATACCTGCAAACAAAAACTGCCCCGCAGTGTTTTTTTTTTTTCTGTAAATGAAAACGGTCCCTCGTGAGTCTCGATGCCCCTCCCACCCGCACTCAACCCTCTGCGCACCCTGCCCCTCACCCCATACTTACCTGCAGAGTCTGGCGAATGATCTTCGGTGGACCGGGAACACGCCTGCACTCTTCAAACCCGACCGCTTAACTGAAGAAATGCCGGTAAGCTGTATAATGGAATGAATAGGGTTTTCAACTTTAATGCATATCTCGGGCATTTTTGCAAATTTTGGTCCCAAATTTTCAACATGGGGTTTTTGGGACCCCTTCTCATGAATTCTTGCACTGTCATGGTGTTATTCGGTCCCAAAAGGTGATTTCGCAGTCACTGTGTGGAATCACCTTTTGGGACTGAGTAATGAAATGACAGTGCAACAGTTCATGAGAGGGGCTCTCAAAAAGCCTATGTTGCAAGTTTGGTGGGAAAAATCCAAAAAATGACTGTTTTACGAGCGTGCATAGCAACTGCACAATGCATGCTCGTAAGTTAGCACATTCACACTATTTTCATGCCAGATTCTCAACATTAGCATTTTACCACACCTTCTTGTGAACTGTATAGCTGACATTTTTCATATCCTGGCCGAAATGTGTTTTCGCACTTTCCGCACGGAATAGCGCAGTCGCTGTGCAAAATCAGTGTTTGGGACACATTACAAAAATGATGGTGACACTGTTCATGAGCAGAGGTCCTAAAATACCTGTGTTGAAAATTTGGTGACAATACTCCATAAAATAACTGTTTTACGAGCATGCATAGCAACTGCGCAACGCACGCTAGTGAGTTAGCGCATTTGCAATATTTTCACGCCACATTCTCAACATTGGCATTTTACCACACCTTCTTGTGAACCATACAGCTGTAATTTTTCACATCCTTGCCGAAATGTGCTTTCGCACTTCCGGCGCAGAATAGCGCGGTGTCTGTGCGAAATAACAGTTCGGGACACATTACGAAAATGGCAGTGAAACTGTTCATGAGCAGAGGTCCTAAAATGCCTGTGTTGAAAATTTGGTGACAATACTCCATAAAATGACTGTGTTAAGAGCGTGCATTATGCAGTTTGCACGCATGCTCGTAAGTTCGTTCACTCCACATTTTCAACAGTGCCATTGTTCTACACCTCCTAATGAACATTACAGCTGTCATTTTTCACATCCTGACCAAAATCTGTTTTCACAGTTCCGGCACACAATAGAGCGGTTGCTGTGGAAAGCCCGTGTTCGAGACACATTATGAAAATGGCAGTGACACTGTTCATTAGCAGATGTCCTAAAATGCCTATGTTGAAAATTTAGGGATGAAAGTCAATAAAATGAGTGTTTTATGAGTGCACATTGCGCAGTTTGCATGCACGCTCGTGACTTTGTGAATCTGTAATACTTTCACTCCAGCTGTTTATCATTGGCATTTTTCCATACCTCCTTATGAACAGTACAGCTGGCTGAAATGTGTTTTCACACGTCCGGTGCAGAATTGCACGGTCACTGTGCGAAATCACTTTTCGGGACACTTTGAGGAAATGACGGTGACACTATTCATCAGCAGAGGTCCTAAAATGCCTATGTTGAAAATTTGGTGGCGAAAGTCCAGACAATGACTGTGTTGCAAGCGTGCATTGCGCAGTTTCCACGCACCCTTGTAACTTCATCAATCTGCAATATTTTCATGCCACATTTTCACCACTGGCAATTGTGCACACCTCATTATCAACAGTCCAGTTGCCATTTTCCACAGCCTGCCCAAAGCGTGTTTCTGCAGCTCTGCCACACAGTGGCATACTCGCTGTGCAAAATCACCTTTTGGGACACATTAACAAACTCACAGCGCTATGCCTCTCCACCTCCGCCACTGCCAATGCCAGGGTGACAACATTCGGCATTGACAAATGCTTGTTTCTGTTAGTCCCAGTTCCCAACTTGTTTTACACCTCCATCCCCCATTGTCCATCATCCTAAATCCCGCAACCCCACTTTCACTTTTCTTAGGTCCCCCCTGGTGTTGACTTTAATTGTTTCTTTTTTTTTTTTTTTATGTAAACTTTTTCCCCTAAGCCTGAAAGCCAGCCACATGACTGACTGTGACTGTGAAAAGCCTGAGAACAAGTTGGAAGGATGGGGGAGGGAGCTTAGCAAAAAAAAGTCTGAGCTGAAAAAGCTCTGTTTGGCTCAGGACTTGCTGAAACAAAGTGGCTTGAGTTCTGAGAAGCTCAGTTTCAACACAGGGATTTGTGCCCATCCCTAATTTATATTGAAGTTATTCTGGTTAATAAATAGGGGTGTGCAGTGTCCAGGTCAGAGGTTTAGGTTGGCTGGGTATTGTCTGGCCTGATCTAGCAGGCCAGAATTGGACCACAGCCAATCTGACCCACCCGCTGTCTTATGTAAGTCACTATGGCCATTATGTCCTCATTACATATTAGATGGGCACTAGGGCCCCACAGAATCCTTTCTCCTGTGTCAGTTGGCAGATGGAGAGTAAGAGGGAGAGAGTTGGGGGTGTACTGCGTGAGTGTTGCTGCATCAGGAGGGAAGGGAGGAGAACTTCATACCAGCCTGGGCTGGCAGTTGCTGGTTGCTGGGGAGGGAGGGAGTCTAACATGAGTGGTTCTTATAGAAGAGGGGGAACTGTGATGGATGTCGAAGGAGTGGCACTGGAATGCTGCTGGTGACTGAGAAGGCAGTGCAACCAGGATACAGGAGGTAGAACTAGGAGGAAGGAGCTGTAACCCAGCAGCGGTGTTGCAAGACTGATTGAATAGAGTACAGTAAGCAGTACTACAAATCACTCAACACCTACAAAGACTTGGGGCATGCAACTGGATTCAGTGGTGCTGTCAGAGGAGGGAATGGGGGTATCACAGTGGTTCTGACTGGCTGGCTGACTGACTTCTGGGGAGGAGCTGGTGCATCAATCAGGATATACTTACAGAGGGTGTGTTAAACGAATCAATTCCTAACAAGAGAGGCATAAATGTGATGGGGATTCCATACTGAGGTACACAGACTCAATTATTTGTGAAGAAAGAAAGGAACAAACTTTGGTGCCCTCATTGTCTGGAGCTAAGGTTTCTAAATCATGTCAAATTGCCTTCATGAATTTCCTAAAAAAGTAAAAATAATGACTCTTCTTTAACATGTGTATAATTTTACAGTGTTTTCATCTTATATTGATTTCATTATAGCAAATTTACTTTAGATATGTTCTCTGCTTGTTTTGTCTATATGTGTATTTTATGAACCGTTTACACTGTATAATTTGTAAAAGGAAAATGCTTATTTCAGCATCATGTTTTGCAGCTATAAAACAAGGACAAAGGGTGTTTTCTTTTTATAATTTTACAACATGAATAATGTGCTAGTGAAAAATATTCCTAACAGCATTTCTCTTTTTATTTCAGGTAATAACAACAACTGAGAGGCAACAAAATGGCTTAAAACCCTACTGAGACTTTGACCCTCCTTGTCAAAGAACCCCGCCTGACTAGTGACTGGTCCAAGTGTATCATCTGCCAAATAACAACACAGGAACACCTGAGGACTGCAACCCCTGGAGACTAAAGACATTTTACAATGCATGCCTTGTTAGAAAAGACCATGTTTATCAGCGATTGCGGCCATTAGACACTGACGCATTAGTAACTTTGCCTGCAGTACATTATCATGCACAATGTCATCAGTCCTACACCAGCAAAACAAACCTGAAGCATTTTGAAGGTCGAAGAAGAAGCTCAAGTCCTGGCTCTTCTATTGATACTGGTCAGTGTTCAAGCTCACAGAGTAGGCAATCGACTCACCAGTGTGTTAACTGGAATTTGTATATAATATGCCAGAAGGTGTATCACAAAAAATGCAAAAATCTAGCACAGATTGTAGCCTTCAGAAGGCAAGAAACTCTCCTTGGTGCAGCTGAAGCCAGAGAAGACAACACAGTCTTAAGGTGAATAGCTGGACTGGACTTAATTGCATTTGAAGAAAAGTACCACAAAGACTGCCACAGTACTTTCACCAGCAAAAGAAACATACAGACAAGGGGACTGATTTTCAAAGGGGGCTGTGTCCAGCACAAGCTGCAGCAAACAGCAGCTTGCACTGAAGCCCCATGCTCCAGGGACCCTGCACGTGATTCAGGTACTAGGGGGGTCCCAGTGCCTACATCCCCACACTTGCGGAGACCCATTCCATGCAGCAAGCACATGGTGCACAGAAGGGGTTGCCAAAAACCCAGTGTGGCAATGGCAACCTGTACCCCTCCCAGATCCACAGTGTGCCCCATCTGTACAGACCACAATAGGAACCCTCCCAATCCCCGATGTTCCCCTCAATAAAAATATCTCTGAGAACCCCCCTGCCCAATCTCCGATGTACCCCACAATATAAATAAATATGGGAACTCAACCCCCATCCACGATGTCCCTATCAAGATGTCCAATATCCCTTACATTGGTGGTCCAGTGCCCACCACCCAAGCAGATAGTCCCCCCAATCCCCAGACAGAGCCAGGGACCAGCACAGCCCTCCTCACACCTCTGCAGCCAGTCCCCAACTGATCTGTCAATGAGCACCTACTGTAATGTGTACACGTATTTTTGAGGTAAAGTGCATCAGTGAGCTCCTTGACTCATGGGGGGATGGGCACACCGCTTACTTTCCATCATCAGAAGCATGACAAGTTTGAAATCACTGACTATCTATGGGTTCATCTGGATTTACAGAGTCGGGATTAACATAATTGGTATTATAAATGTCGGGATTTTAAACTTGTCAGGCTTCTGATATCGGGTGTTCGTGTGTTGGGATTGTAAGAGTTGTGATTTCATACCAGACCCATGTATACCAAGGCATATTACTAGTAGAGATAAAAGAGTACTGATGCCATTGTGTATGTCCTTAGTAAGACCACATCTGGAGTACTGTGCACAATTTACATCCGTTTGGTCCAAATCTGACATCACAGTGCTGGAGGGGGCACAGAGATGGGCTACTCTGATGTTTAGATCAGTAAACATATGAATTACAGGAATAGGCTAGATGCACTGGGGTTGTACTCTTTGGAGTTTAGAGATCTGAGAGGAGATATGTGCCTGGTCTACAAGGCATTTACAAATACCGATATATGGGACTGCCTGGAACTAGAACTGAAGAACAATAATTATGCATTGAGAAAACATGAGTTTCCGTTAAAGGGAGAATTATATCATACTAGGAAAAGAGCAGCATGGTTGACACAGAGGGTGGTGGATTTCTGGAACAGATCCCCCCCCCCAGAGATAATGGGCAGTGTGGATATGGATGCTTTTAAAAATAATTTTGATACTTTTTGTATATCACATAATATGTATGGATTTTCTCTTTGAGTTAAGGATGAGATGCATATGGGCTAAGGCCTCATTTGGCTCAAACAATACTATGAATGGGTGGGAGTCAAGTCACACGCTGCAGCAGCAGACAGCACAGATTGAGAGTTTACTGAGAGACCGAGTGTTGATCAGCTTAAAGTTGCAGACGACATTTGAAAATTGAAACACAAAAGAAAATCTTCTGTGAAATGAAAATTTCACTTAAAAAAATACCTATTTAAAAAACTGAGACTGCTGGTGGAGTAGCAGAGTAGCTGGGCCTGACAGACTATCCAGGACAAACAGTGGACACTAGGCAATTGGGGAAGGTGGACTACAGCTGAACTGTATTGAAAAAAATACCTCAAGAAATTTTATTTTTTAAAAAAATCAGAGAGAGACTGAAGAAGAACTGGGTCAGTCATCAGTTCAGGCAGTGGGCATTGGGCTAAGGGACAGTGGGGCTACAGCTAAACATCACTGAACAAATACCTGACAAAATAATGAGCCCAATTCTCAAAGCCCTTAAAATGATGTAAGGTGCCTGTGTCAAACACAAATGATGCAAGTAGCACCTTGCGTCAAACAATGTGCCCTGAGATATTCTGAAATGCAGGCTGCATTCACCAAAGGAGGCTTGTGCCAGCCCTTCTCCACTAAACTGGCTGCGGCATGGTGCTAGGGGGTATGCGACAGATGCAGGCTGCCACATCTCTTATATTGTGATTCTCAAAACTGTCCCAGAGGGCAAATGTCTAAGTACATTTAGACCAGCTAAAGTTAGAGGCCAAGCTTGTATGAGTGACCCAATCAAGTAAGTATGCATGAGAGCGGGTGTGAATGGACTTCTGTAAGGCTGGCTACCTTGATGTGGTACAGTGGCTTATTTATTATAATGTATCCTAACCACTGTAACTAAATGCTAGCCAACATCTCTCTGATTGCGAGTGTGTGTTAGATAAAATGTTGTGACTCTGTTAGGATCATTGGCTTACTACATATTGCTGAATGAAATGGGAGCGGAGGGGAGGAGCCTGTGTGGTGGGGCAACACATGTTTTGGTTTGTGTTTATGAGGGGGTGGGGCAGAGGTAACAGTTCCATCATCTCTCATCTTGAGTACAAGTTTAAAATGCCTGGCTATACCACTGGGTCAGGGCACTACTGCATACCAGAAAGGACTGGGTCTCATTTTTCCAGCATGTAGTAAATCTATTATATCAGTTCTTTGTTTTAAACCTATGGTATTGACTTCATGCTGTATTTAGATAATGAGCCACTGTGTCTTTAAATGTGTTATCTAAATTTTTAGTTAGTTAGTTAGTTTTTGTTAACCAGGTAGGTGCACTAAACAAGAAATGCCTGTTTTCAGGCATGACCCAGGAGATTGCAAATGACAGTTGAACATTACATAAAGCAATAAAGGTAACTATATAAGGTGCAGAAAATTAAAAATGAGACACAAAATGTGTCCTAGTAACAGTGTTGCATTGAGCAGGTAAAGAACAAAAAGTGTGGATGAAGCAACAATGAGCATGGTGCAAAAAAAGCATAATGCAGCATAATATAATTACACAAAATGTTAGAGGTAATAAATACAATAATGTGACAAGAGATAAACAAAGCATACAGGCTGGAATCACTACAATGCAAGATGCCATTACAAAAACAGTATCAAGTACTTATTTATCAAGTGTTTATAAATGCTCAGGTAACCACACCCCCTAGCAAACACAGTTATTCAGTTTGAAGTGTCATTGTATCTAGGGTTGATTATTTCAGCCAAGAATAATGACTGTTTCACCACACTGAAGTGTTGTTGTTATTTTTTTTTTGTTTGTTTCCTCTGGGCATACAACTGCTTTCTGCTTGTATTTGCCACTGATTCAGGTGTTTGCTGGCAGCAGTGGAATGATGTGTGACTGTTTCTAGGTTCTAACAGCATAACTGTTAGTACCTATCATGATCATGTGTATTCTTTTGTGCATTCCAGTCAAGTTTAAGGTTGCATTTAGTGTAAGTGATTCAGCTGCATGATGTCATTGATTATGTCAGTAAAAGGGCTTTTAGGTCTAGGCATAAGGCTTTCAGACCTACACAAACCTAAGCTTGATCCCCTATATTGTACATGTTTTCTTTCTCACTATAACTTTTGATGTATGAGAAAAATTGTTAGATGTCATTGCTGATGTGGTGAAGGGTTTCATCAAGCTAAATGGCAGACTTTCAGATAACTGAACTTAGTTCTACAGTATGTTGCAGTCAAATTAGTCCTGGCTGAGGGCTTGTCGAGGTTTGAATACAATTCAAGTCACCTGTTTGACAGGTTACAACATAATCTCTCACCACAGGAACTGCAACTTACTTACCTGTAACACAGTAAGCGTGTGTGTGTGTGTGTGTGTGTGTGTGTGTGTGTTTGTGTGTGTGTATGTTTAACAGGTAACAGATTAGTGGTTCAAATCCTGGCAAGGACTTAAAACATTTTTTCAACTTTTTTTTGTATGATGGAAACTCAGTTGAGCAGTAATTGATGGTAGTATAAACTGGAATGCTAAATTATATGAGAAATAAATTTAACTAAGAACAATAATGTATGAAGGCAAATTGCCTGCTGGGACTAGATCCCCAGTTGCCTGTTTTGCAGCTATGACATAACCTCTACATCATAGGAACTGCAACTCACTTCCCCTGAAATTCAGTAGCATATTGAATGTCTGTTTCTTTAGCAGGCACAGGATCAGTGACTCAAATGTGAGCATGCATGGCAGCATGTTTTTCACTTGAGTAGCGATTAATAGCGAGTGGTGTGGCACGGAGTAATAAATGATATGAGAAGTAAATATAGCTAAGAACAACAATTTGTGAAGGTAAATCACCTGCTGGGATTAGATCCCCAGGCACCTGTTTTGCAGATTGTGACATAATCTCTACACCATAGGAGAAATGCAACTCACTTCTTGTAGCTCATTTGCACACTGAATATATGTCTATCTGACAGACAAAGAATTGGTGATTTAAATTCAGGATGACATAGTTTCAATCCTGGCAGGGACATAAACATTTTTTGCAACATTTTTGTAAAGATGAAAACGCAACTGAGTAGCAATTCATGGTGGTGTGGAGTGGAATAGTAAATTATATGAGAAGTAAACTGAGCTAAGAACAATTTATGAATGCAAATTGCCTGCTGGGATTAGATCCCTAGTCACCTGTTTTGCAGGTGTGACATAACGTATACATCATAGGAACCACAACTCACTTACCTACAGTTCACTGGCATACTGAATGTGTGTTTACTTAGCAGGCAAAGAATCAGTGGTTCAAATCTGAGCATGGACTTAAGCATGGTTTTCAATTCTGTTTTTAAGATGGAAACTCACTGAGTAGTGATTCATAGTGGCATGGAGTAGAATAGTAAATTATATGAGAAATAAATTTAACTAAGAACAGAAATCTGTGAAGGTTAATCATTTGATGGAATTAGATTCCCCAGTCACCTGTGTTTCAGGTTATGACATAACCTCTAGAAACATAGAATCATGGACTTTGGTGGTAGATAAGAGCTACTTGGCCCAGCAGTCTGCCCAGTTTTTTCCCCTGCCTGTAATGTCCTGCAGCAGACCCTACTTGATCACTGGCTCCATACCCCCTTTCTTTCCATTAAGATTCCCTTATGCCTATCCCATACATTCTTAAATCCCACCACTGTTTTTGCCCCCACCACCTCCACTGGAAGACTATTTCAGGTATCCAACACTCTTTCCGTGAAGAAGTACTTCCTCAAATTTCTCCTCAGTTTACCCCCTCCAGCTTCACTGTACATCCATTTGTTCTCACACATCTTTTTTCTGATGGATACTCCCCTCCTGTACCTTATTAATGCCCATGAGGTATTTGTAGGTCTCTGTCATATTCTACCCCCCCTTCCAGGAAGTACATATTGAGGTCATCCAGTCTCTACTCATAAGGTTTCTGGTGCAGACCCTGCACCATTTTAGTTGCTTTACACCATATGAAATATGACTCACTAACCTACAGCTCAGTAACACGTTGAGTGTCTGTTTGCTTAACAGGCAAAAAAATCAATGGTTTAAATTCGGGATGACATAGTTTGAATCCTGGCAGGGACTTAAACACTTTTTTCAACTCTATTGCAAGATGGAAACTCAGTTGAGGAGTGATCACAGTGGTATGGAGTGGAATTAAATTCTATTCAGCAATTTGAGAAAGTATATCGCCTGCTGGGATCAGATCCCCAGTCACCTGTTTTATAGATTATGACATACCTCTACATTATAGGAACCGCAACATACTTACATGCAGTGTAATGGCTCAGTGAATGTGTGTTTGCTTAGCAGGCAAAGGATCAAAGGTCCAAATCCTAGCAGGGACTTAAACATTTTTTCCAAATTTTTTCTAAGCTAGAAACTCAACTTAGCTGGTGATTCATTATGGTTTGGCATGGAATAGTGAGTCATATGAGAAGTAAATTTAGCTAAGAGCAACAATTTGTGAAGCTAAATCGCCTGCTGGGAGTAAATATAGAAACATAGAAACACAGATTTTGACAGCAGATAAGGACAGCTTGGCCCACCTAGTCTGCCCCAATTCCCTACCTATTGGATAAGTTGCAGATCCTAGTTAACCAACAGCTCACTTCTTCCTACCCCCCCCACCAGAATTGCCGTATGTCTGTCCCATGCATTCTTGAATTCTCCCACTGTTTTTGACCCCATGACCTCTTCAGGAAAGCCATTCCATGTGTCCACCACCCTCTCTGTGAAAAAATACTTCCTCACATTGCCCCTGAGCCGTCCCCCTTCTATCTTCAAATTGTGCCCCTTTGCTCTTGCACATTTCTTTTTCTGAAAGATGCTACCCTCTTAGACTTTGTTGATTCCCTTGAGGTACTTGAAAGTTTCTATCATGTCCCCCCTCTCCCCTCCTTTCCTCAAGGGTATACATATTAACCTCCTTTTGTCTCTCTTCATATGGCTTCTGTTGCAGACCCTGCACCATTTTAGTTGCCCTCCTCTGGACTTCCTCCATCCTGTCTATATCCCTGCACAGATGGGGTCTCCAAAACTTCACACAGTACTCCAGATGGGGTCTCACCAACTGTCTGTACAGAGGGATAACAACTTCCTGTTTTCTACTGGTGATGCCTATCCCAAGACATCCTAGTATCCCCCCACCTTCTTACTGCCTTCTCACATTGCTTGCTTACATTTAGGTCATCTGATATGTCTACCCCCAGTTCCCTTTCCATTTTTGTTCTTGTTAATACTTCCCCCCCCCATTGTGTACTCTTCCCCTGGGTTTTTGTTTCCCAGGTGCATTACTTTGCACTTCTTTGCATTGAATCTAAGCTGCCATACTTTTGACCATTCCTCCAGTACATTAATTAGATCCCCATTTGCCTGTTTTGCAGTTTGTGAGGGGCTCTGTTAGCTTTGCCCCTTCATTTTCCAGCTCATCTGAGCAGTGTGTCTTTTGGCACACACTGATCAAATAGGTCCTGTAAAATGCCCCCACAGATATAAAAATTAAGTATGCTACCTGTTTTGCTCTTTTTTTTTTACTAAAATTCCTCACTCACTCAGTCCGAGCTTAAATCCCCCGACACCAGAAGTATTTCCATGTTGGCACAATGCATCGGGCATAGCGCAGTTCAGGAAATTGTGCTTTCGACCAGAGTAAAAATGATGTTGCCCCAGTAAAATTTGAAATGCAGAGCCAGCTGTGGTGCCTGAAAACAAAATCCAAGCACCGAGGTACCACAATTTACTTTCTTGTACTGAAGTCAAATCCTGCACATGCACAAGATCCCACGATGCACAAGAGCATGCCTACCTATGCATGTGCGATTTTGGCTTCCGAAGTACAAAAGTAAATATATACCCTCGGGCTTGATTTGGTTTTCAGGCCCCATGGCTGGCTTCTGCATTTCAAATTTTACCGTGGCAATATCATTTTTTACTCGGCATGGGACAAAATTGCACTGCAGAACTGTGCTCATGCCCGACACACGGTCCCAGCATGGGAGATTTATGCTCAGACCAAGTGAGTGAGGAATTTTAGTAAAAAAGAGCAAAACAGGTAGCATACTTAATTTTTATATCTGTGGGGGCATTTTACAGGACCCATTTGATCAGAGTGTGCCAAAAGGCACACTGCTCAGATGAGCTGGAAAATGAAGGGGCAAAGCTGACACTGTCCCATCGACACCAGAAGAATTGCAGTTCCCTTACCTGCAGCTCAGTGGTACACTGAATGTGTTCATTGAGCAGGCAAATGATCAGTGGTTTGAATACAGGTACAGTATACTGTATTGTAATGCACAATTATTTCACACTTTACAGACCTTATTTGGCACATTCAATACTATTGGTACTGTGATTCTTTATTTCTTAGTGAAAACAGACTAGCAGTATAGCCTACAGGTTAGAGTAATGAGGTGTAAATGCAGTTGGTACATCCAGCAGTCCTGGGTTTGACTCCCATAACCTTCACTTGCATACTGTGTGACTGAGCAAATCACTTAAGCTCTCTAGTGTTCCCAGGTCATCCCTAAAAACAGGCACTTGTGCCTAATGGACCTCACTCGGTTACCCCAAAAAAAATAATTAATAATGTACAGGGACACTGTAGCACAGCCCTGATAGTGACTGACAAAGGAAAATGCTCACTTACTCAGACTTGCAATTTTAGGGCAAAAACAAGCTACAAAGCTAGAACTGGCATACCCATCTCTAAAACGTAAAATTCCAATCTGCACTTTTGCTGTCGTACGTAACAGTAGCAGGGAGAATGCTTAAAACATGTAGAACTTGTTTGCAACATGTAACAATTAAATGTCCCACCTTGCCAAAGGCACTCTACATCCTGTAAAATGCCCCCACAGATATAAAAATTAAGTATGCTACATCGTTATTATGACATGTGGGCCCCTTACATTTCTTCTCCTCTTTGTAAATTGGACCCCAGCTACACCCACATCTGACCCCAAGTGCTTGCAGGTCTCCACATCTCCTCGCATCCCTCCACCTATTCTCAGCAACTACTTACAGTGGCAACCCCCAGGATGAAACCCAATTCTGCAGCATTTTGCAGCACTCTGCAGAATGCTTCAGCAGACCTACTGAATAAAGCTTTGTAATTTCAATGGCAATTAGTCCCTTTTGTCATTCAGGAAAATGTTACACTGCCAGGATGAAGTGAATGCCACAGTTTACTGCTTGACAAAGGAGACTAATTGCCATTGAAATTACATTGTTTTATTCAGTAGGTCTGCTGCAGCATTTTATTTTTTATTTTTTATTTCAATCTAGGATTACAATACCTTTGAGCCGAGGCTCTTTTACAAAGGTTCCATGTAAGCGTGTGCAACAGTCATCATTTTTAGTTACAAACATATAGTCATTGACTTACAGACATGTAATAACCAGTACAAAGACTTGAGCTATGAACAAGACAAGGAAGGTGGTGGTGGGGGAAGTGGAGGGTAGAGATCGAGGGGAGGGAGGAGGTGCAAGGGGTAAGGGGGAGTACGGGAGGTGGCTGGGGCAGAGGCAGGAGTGGAGATACGGGAGGGAGGTGGGTGAGGGCGGGAGACAGTGCAGCCAGGGGGCATTGTCAAGGGAATATGATAGCATACTGCAGAGTGCTTTAAAAGTGGGTTTCATCCTAGGGGACGCCTCTGTACAAGGCCCTTATGGGTGCTGGGGAACATACCCTAAAGCAGGGGAGACCGGCTACTCTTGACCATCCCAGACCCAGCCATTCTTTTAACCTAGTGAAAAGCCCTCTTCCTGTTGATTCCTTCTTCTTTGCTGGGGTGCTCCAAGCCTGACAATTTTAGATCGTAAGACCCTGCACCTTGCACATGAGGCAAGAGGTACTTCGCTTTCAGTCCCTATATCACAAAAGTTTTATCTTATATTCCCTGACAGTCTTTCCTGGTTTTCTTCAACACAGTGATCATAATATGACTGCTGTATTTTGTTATTTTCAAGACAACTGTGTTGTTTCACAGTGTATGCGAATTATGTGCTTATAAATAGTTCTGTGATGATTATATATTGTTTGAAACTATTCAATAAAAATTATTAACTGCAAAAAAAAAAAGAGTAACGCATGTGCATATCTTCAGGTAGTGGCAACACAACCAACCCAGTATCAGCTATCTTTTATTTTATTTATTTATTTATTTTATTGAAATCTAGGATTACAAATACCATTGAGCAGAAACTGCTCATTTACAAAGGTTCCACGTCGAAGGAATGGGGGGTATACTTACATACAAAGGTCAACATAATAATACATAGTTACACAATAACAAGAAGTAAGAGACTGAGGCTTAGGGAATTCCAGTAATTCAAAATGTGCCAAATGTTAGGTACCATGACATACCAGCCAAGGGCAATCTTGGAAATAAGCACTGCAGGTGAGAGGGAAGGGGGTATGCAGGCAGGAAGGCCATTGTTGGACATCAGTTCTGCTTACCACTCTGTGCCTCAGTCTGCAGAGATAATAATATGGCACAATAGCGTCCTGCCTCGTGGCACAAACGTTTCTAAACTTGGGACTCTGAGTTCAGGGATTGTCACTTTATTTACAGGATGTGAGGAGCAATAGACTTCAGCAAAATGTCTGATTTTACCACATACTGCATGTGGCACTTACTGTAGCTGCCTTGGTAAGGCAAGTTGGAAAATATGCCAAGTGTTCATGAGAACCACAGTGATAACCTGATTGCTATTCCCCTTGTCTTTATGCAAAGATTTCGGTCTACCCTTATACTGATACTGCTGTTTCAGCACAGCAGCAGTGCTTATCTTTTCCTATATCACATGCACATGGTGCATGTCCCTTTGGCAATGGATTTAGCATTACTGATTGCAGACTCGGTTTAGTGAGCAACTGTTATAGATTTTTCAAGTGTCAGATCATATCAATTTGCAATCTTTCTTGAATTCTTGAGGAGCATGTTCTTTTCCCCAGGCTGATCTTTAATCATCTCCTCAGACAAGCCCCCAAATTCACAATAAGCAGCTAATTCCCTCAAAGCAGAAATGTACTGTATTGATCAATTGACTCACTCATACAGTGGTAGCCATTGCCACGATGAACAATATCCTGTAGCACACTGTGATGCGATATCAGGCCGTGAACAGGATATCCAATGGCAGAGCAACAACTACTTGAATTCTGTAATACCCCATCTACTACTAGGTAGCCATTGTTCAGTTTAGCATCCTTGCTGAGCCACTAACAAGATGGAGTACACATTTACAAGCAATACACAATACACATTTGTGTCTGATAGCATGACATTTTGTATTTTATGTAAGGTCAATATTGCAACCATCCCCCCCCACACACACACACACACACACACATCTAATAAGCATGCCAAACTAATAACAGATCACACGCTACCTGGCATGTCTCCCTTCTTTTCCAGTCCTGTCCCACCCTTCCTCCAACACATTCATTCAGTATGATATCTCTGTACCATGGAATTCCATTGTATTAATTGGCATTGATTTATTTTACACACCCCATTTTTATCTCATGTAGTGATGGCATTTATGCAATCTATGTTCTGAACCCTGTGGAGTAAGCTGGCAAAATAACAGAGAGAAGTCAGATTCTTTGAATAACTTTTATTTTCCAATAACAAAACCGTGTGGGACATGAACACACAAACACTGCCCTCTTTTACAGAAACAAGTGAGAAAAGTTAAATAAAATATTTTGTATGCATGAATATGTGAACAAAACTGTACATATACAAATACCAGACACACAACATGATTTTCAATAAACTTAAAACATAGTTACTACAGTACACATGATGCAGTTTATGTCAGTGTGTGCCCTTCTCCTTTGCACACCATTCTTAGCTGTACATTTATTTTGTCCCTTATGTTTGCCATAACAGGTGGGGTCAAGTCAAGGTGCTGCCTGGCATGTATTCATAGAACATTTATCAAGTTCCTGGGCAATCCTTTCTTGCCCCTTGTGTCATCAGAGTTTACATTATTTGCTTGTTGTACATATAGGTCCAATGGTTCAAGGGCATGGAAAACCAGAGCTGCAAATCATCCTGGTTTGTCAGAAAACCAGTACCTCAACTCCCATTCCTTTTCACTCATGAGAGGCACAATGTGCATGTCAAGTAGAATGCTCATGCAAACTGTGCTGTGCCCACAGTCTGCTTGCAATGGCCCATACACTGCAAGCTGAGCTGCCTGTGCCCAAAGTGACACAGGTAGCCCTTCTGCTGCCACAGTGTCCCTGACTTACAGTGGGTCAACACCAGGTTCATTTGCCGATGGTAGCATTTCCTCCACCTCCACCATGTTGTCCTGTAAAAGGGCTGGCAGTATAGTCTAGAGGTTAGAGGAATGAGGTGTGAATAAGCTTGCTACATCCAGCAGACCAGACCTGAGTTTGATTCTCACAACCTCCACTTGCATACTGTGTGACTCTGAGCAAGTCACTTAACCACCCAGTGCTCCCTGGTTGCCCATGAAAAGAGGCACTTGTGCCTAGTGGGCCTTACCCAGTTACCAAAGACTAAAACAAAAGAAAAAAAAAAGACTAACCAGGGGTCAAAACTAAGTTTTGCAGCCAGTAAGCAGTGGGGCTAGTAACTGGGAATACCTACCGGCCCTACAGAATTTTCCAGTGGTGTAACAGGTGTACTTATTCAGATTTTACCTTCTCCAATATGAGCTCACAGGGCTTGTTAAAGGAAAGTTTTACTAGCGCAATACAAAATCTACTAGCATTTGCCTAGTGGGCCAGAGCCAGTTTTGACCTCTGCTGGCTGTTGTGTGCCTCTCCATAGGTGTATTGGCATTGGCAACTTTATCTTCCTCAGTTTCCTTCTCAGTTCTTGCATCATGGACTGCAGCTGGAGTTGCTCAGTCCTTATTTGCACCATTGTGTCCATCAGCTCTTGGCATTCCAGCTGAACATGTTTTATGTTGTTCCAAACACAACTCTCCAAGTTTGCGCTCTTTCTCCTTCTCTTTGTTATCTTTGCTTGTTTTGCAATCGACCCTCTCCCTTGCTTCTCTGGGGCTGCCATTTCCTTTGGACTTTCCTCCTTCTGCTGCCTTTCTTCATGCTGTGTTTCTGTCTGCCACTCAGGGGCTGCCCTTTCCTTAAGATGTGTCCACTCCTGAGTAGCTGTTCATTCCTCTGGATGCGCCTGCTGTTCAGTTGTCTCTGATGGTGCCTCCACTTGCTGTTCTCCCCAGTCTTTATGAAATGAGGTTTCATTGTCCTGGCGATGATATCACACTGTTTGGAAAACAAATATTTGTTGGGAATACAGTCAGTAACGATGTAGAGGACACAGTTAAAACCAATATTATTTACAATTTATTATATTATATTTACATTTATACTTAGAAATAACCTACATGTGAGAGAGATGGACTGGAAGACTAAGGGTAAATTTGGAAACAATGGAAGGGGTGCATTTTTACAGTATATATATATGTAGAACTGAAGACTATTACCCCCAAAACACACTTAGTCCTTCAATACTTCAACAGTTCTTTTCATCTTGTTTATTTGCTGCGCCTCTGATGATGCTCTAGGAGTGAACTGAAATGTTAGGTCAGCCAGCAGCATGTCCACCTTTTTGGCCAGCACTGTGAAGCTCTATGTAAGCTTAGACATGCCACTTTATGTCTTGCATGATTTGGCACTGCATATAAACTAGTGAAGAACTAAGTGCATTTCTGGGGTAACAGCCTTCCTTATAGGAGGTGAGTGCTGTCTCAGGTCTACATAAGTATTTCATGGTTTTGAAGCAGGGCACCGCCACAGCTGGTTCACACTCACATGCTCTCTCTCTCTCTCTCTCTCCTTCTCTCTCTCTCTCGCTCTACAATTATTTTGAATGTTGTAGGGTTGCACAGGAAAAAATAAACTGTTCTAATGCAGAAGGACTTTACCAAGCTTACAAAATGAAAATGGCAGAAGGAGGCCTGAGTATTCTAAATCAAGTGGTATGGCTGGTCTGAGTCCCATGCTTTTCCAGCAAGATGGGACAGAAAACCTCATATTGGTTCAGCTGGTATAGGAGCTAGTAGCAACAATGAACCACACTGTAATCCAGAAAATGCAGTAACAGAGTTCAAAAGAGCATCTTTAGAACTAAAGAGAGTAGCCCTACGCGATAGGTGTTTATCCTGGCAGATGCCATTTATGGAAGCTTATATTTCAGTCAACAGAATTCCTAGAAGACTGCCCCTGTTCAAAAAGCCAGCAGAGGGGAGAGAGAGAGAGAGAGAGAGAAAGAGAGAGAGGGAGAGAGAGAGAGAGAGAGAGAGAGAGAGAAGCAGCTTCATGAAGAGATGGGAGAATGTATTGCAGAAAGCTTTAACAGACTTAATGAAACTCATAATTGAAGATGGGGATGAGGTTTCAAAAGAAGTATTAGCTGAAATGCAACAAAAGGAAGAAAGAGTGGACCATTTTGTCAAGAACCCTGATTTTTTACAATTTAATTGAAGACTAACAGAAATCATTGAACAATATGACAAAAAATCAAAATGTGAAAGTTTGCAAGAGATGCACAAGATTTTGTATTGAAACAAGTTTTCGACTGGAAGGAAAAAATCACGTGACCAATATCTTAGCTGCTGCTTTCCCGCACAGTGCTGAGTGGTTCATTTGCGCTGTTATCATCACCCCAAGATCTTTCTCCTCCTCTGTAGTGGCTACCTGCACCCCTCCCAACTGATAACACCTCCTTGGGTTCCTTGCTCCCAAGTGCATGACCTTGCACTTCTTAGCATTGAACCCCAGCTGCCATGCATCTGACCACTCCTCAAGTTTAGTTAGTTCATCCTGCAGCCCCTGCCACCCTTCTGCGTCATATACCACTGCATCGATCTTGGTATCATCTTTAAAAACACTAATCTTGTTCTTAATGCCATGTGAGATGTCGGTGATGAATATGCCAAACACCAGGCCCAGTACCAAGCCCTGTACTACCCTGCTAGTTACAGCCCTTGGAGATTAGAGTTCCCCCCACCACCACCACCATTACCTCTGTTGTCTCTCCTAAAGCCAGTTCTTGATCCAGTTCACCATCTTTGTCCCTGCTCCCTGGTTTCCTATCTTGCTAATCAGCCTCCCATGTGGCACTGAATCGAATGCCTTGCTGAAATCCAGATACAGGACATCTATCGCATGGCCCTTGTCAAGTTCCCTAGTCACCCAGTCATAATAGTCAACCAGGTTTGTCTGGCAGGATCTGCCCGAGACAAACCCATGTTGCTTTCTGTCCTGACGTCCATTGCCTTCCAGAAATGAGTTAAACTCATCCACAGTCCTCGATGCCACAAAGAACAATCCTTTCTGGAGCACTCTTGTCTCTGCTGCAGTGAGTTCCCGATCAGATATATTAATTATGTTCAATATTCCCTCTACCTTTGATTGCGCTGCACAGTGAAAGAATTGGAGGGGACTACAGACACCACAGTCAACGCAATCAAAGGTGGAGGGAATATTGAACATAATTAATATATCTGATCGGGAACTCACTGCAGCAGAGACAAGTGTGCTCCAGAAAGGATTGCCTTGTGGCATCGAGGACTGTGGATGAGTTTAACTCATTTGTGGATATCAACAGGTTTACTATTACTGTCCATCCATCTGATGACCAATGGGACTGCAGTGTTTCCCAACTCAGATGGGTGCAACATTCATTACAAACTCTTTCTACAGATTTGTATTTCCTGTGCTAACTTTGTTTCTGTTTACTTGACTGAATTCAAAATGTTTTGACAGCCACATAGATATATTGGTACATTGACTAGTTAGTCCCAATGAGTATTTTTGTGAGTAAAAGTTCGAAGAGGATACATATGTTTTCATACATATGTTCTCCACCCAATTTGCTAGTAACAATCTTGCAGTACAATAGAATGTTTGGGTGCTTTTAGCTTCTGGCTTGAAGCAGTTAGAATGAAACTGGGATAAAAAGTACTTTCATACAGTGATACATGGACTTTACAAGATAGTTAGCATTGTTGCATATGCAATGTATGAATGCCAATTTAATTACCTATGTAGTGTCAAGAGGGTGATTGTGTTACTGTAATGCTGTTTATGATGTTTTTTACTTCACAAATGGTATTAATCACACTTTATTTCACTGTTTTTGCACTGTACATTGTGGTACTTCCTGGACCTATATAATGTCATGACTGACATTATTAATGACTCATGTATAAGTCCATCTATGTGTGGTCCGGATAACCTCTGATGAAGCTCTGGGGGTGGAGCAAAATGTTAGGTCTGCTGGCAGGATATCTGCCTTTTCAGTCAGCACTGCAAAGTATTATATAAGCTTAGGCATGGCATTTATGTCTTGCAGGTTTCTGCATAGCAAATAAACAAGAAGAAATAAACTACTGAAGAACTAAATGCATTTTGGGGATAATAAACTTCAATACAGGAGGTGAGTATGTGTGAGGAGGTGCCTTTTGCAGATCTGTGACCTCCTTTCCTATTTTGTGACCTCCTCAGGGTTTGGGGGCAGCACATTAAGGTTTTCTGACCCAATTATAGCTAAAGAGGTATGAAGTATTTTACAGTATGCTAAAAGAATGAGATAATTTAAGATGCAGAATTTTCTCTTATGAAATACTGCCAGTAGCTGCATCACTATATAGAGGGGAGGTGGGCCTGCAGGACACTAAAATCACCTTAATGTTTTAAAAGTTCAAATGCCCCTCTTTTCTGTTTGTTTGGAACTACTATAATTGTATTTTTTGTCCCCTTTCTGTTCTGTACGTGGGGGGGGGTGTATCTTTTCTATATCTTGCCCTTTCCTGTTTGTTTCTGTTTAAGTGCAGTGAACTGAACAGCTTAGCTCTGCATACCTGTAGCTCAGTGATTCTGGTACATGGTTTGAGCCTTAACTCTTGCTGAGCCAAATGCAGAAATATTTCACTAAACTACTCTGTAATAATGCATTCAGAGCAGTATATAATGCTGCCAGAGCCATGTTGGCAGGGAGCCAGAATGTTAATAAAAGGCTATCTTCCTGTCTGTTTTTTCTCTGCAGCTGTAAACAAGTCAGAAAACTAAAAGTAACTGCCCTGGCCTGGGTTGTCTGTTTCTAAGGTTTAAAACATTCCTGCATATATTTTTTTTTTCTCTCTTCTCTGCTTTTGCAACTTTTTGGAATAGCAGCCATCTGTTTCCATGACTGAAAGAGGCATTATAACATTCACTCACTCGCTCTCAACCTCTGTCTCTTTCCTTCCCTCCTCTTTCCTGCTACCCTCATGTATCAGAACTTTTTATGTTTAGCCCCTTTTATTTGAAACTCAGCAAATGTTCACCAGCAGTACTGCTAAATGCTGAACAAAGACATAGTAACTTGTGTCAGGACGCTGGCATAAAGAGACAAAATTCCCATTTTTTTTTTTGTTTTAGGCCTCATGCTTACCTGCTCTCTCTGGTGATCCTCTCCACTTCCTTGTCCCCTATTTCTAGCAACCAGCCAGCCACACACCCCCTAGATTTAGGCAGGATCTGGTAGGGGGAACTCCTAGTAGAAGGTGAGATTAAGCTATAAAAAGATATAAAATCCTGAATATACTTACCTGAATTAGAGGAACATATTGTGTATATTTGCCTTATCTATATAAAGGTCTGAAATAATGTGTAAAAATATTTTAACACCATGTATTTAAAATAATGTTGTTATTTAGTTCTGCCAATCAAATAATGTAATGACTGACAGACATTAAATCAATCCTGTAACACCTGGATGTATATAAAGCTGACATCTTCTAAGTCTCATCAGTTCATTTATGTCAGAGCTGCAACCAAGACAGAGCTCTGTGCTGGTGTTGGATCCAGGTATTAGACAAACTCCAGGTGGTGCTAACCATTATATTACCTGCCTGAATACGTTGTATGGACTCTGAATTCTGCTTTTGCTTTGTTTTGTGTTAGTTTTGTTTTTATTTTGGCCAAATGAAATATATTGGAAATTGAAGAACCTGACACTGACTTCAGTGTCTTCCCTTCCACTCTGTAACAATATGATGGTAGTGGTGGGACGCTGAGCCCAGTACCCAGCTTGGCAGCACGACAAGTCATATGAGTGGGAGAGGCAGAAGTCAGCCAGTGGGTTCTAACCTAGACTGTTACCAGAAGTATGGCTGTGAAGAAAGACCCTGATGTGCATCTTAAAGGGGGCACTACCTATCACCAGAATTTTTCCTTTTTCCCTACCTTAGTTACCTCTCTCCTTCCCACTCCTTAAACTGCTCTCTTTCCGCTCTCCCACACCCACCCACTACAATGCTCCCCCTTACAATTACATTTCTCTGTGCTTTACTGAGCTTATGCTTCACTATTGACTTTGTTTCCTTGATTCTCGCCATTGAACAAGCCACCCTAAAACACTCCAGATCTTCTTTTTGCCCTGCTCCTATTCTGACAAGCCCAAAATGCATCCTGCTTCATTCCTGCATGTCTGCTCCCATGGCCCTCATCAGCCTCCAAGGCATGCATCGCCTATTCAGCTACCTCCACTCCCAATCCCTAAAAGCTTCATCTCCCTTCTTCCTTCCCT
Source organism: Neoceratodus forsteri (assembly GCA_016271365.2). Lineage (NCBI taxonomy): Eukaryota > Metazoa > Chordata > Ceratodontiformes > Ceratodontidae > Neoceratodus > Neoceratodus forsteri. The sequence goes on along the minus strand of CM057456.1, from coordinate 1,759,533,073 downwards.
CTACTAGCTTCAATGCTGCACTACTTCAGCTCTCTGGGAACCCTGAATGCAACCCAGACACCTCAGAAAAAAGGACAAAGTACCCTCCCCCCAGACCTACACTACACCGACTACTCCTACTCCTCTCTGGGGACATTGAAACTAAGCCAGGTCCCTCTCCAGACACCCCTTCCTCTTCTTCACCTAAGAGCCTATGAATATTCCATCTTAACTCTAGGAGCCTTCTACCTAAAATAGATGCCCTCAAAGTCTGGGTCACTCAACATTCCCCCAATGTTCTCTGCATGACTGAGTCATGGTTTTCTGCCAGGATCCCTGACTCTTCCCTTACCATCCCTGACTTTAATTTACTCCACCAAGACTATGGTAAATGTGGAGGTGGCATCGCAATCTACTACAAGCAATCCCTCACATGCTCCCTTTCCCACCATGAAACCCACCCCTCCTCCCATGAGCTACTAATCATGCGCCTCTCCCTCCCCTCCAATCTCCCGATCCATGCTAGCATGCTTTACAGCCCACCTAAAGTAGCTCACCACTCTATTTTTGAGTTCATCTCCTACATCTCTTCCTTCTCTGATAAAGGTGAGCTCATCCTGCTTGCCGATGTCAAAATAGACTGGCTCTCCCCATCCTCCAAGTCCCATAACCTGTAAATTGAATCACTCAACCTCACACAGTTGATCTCAGAGTCCACACGCTTGAACCCCAAATCCCCTAACCACACTCTACTCGATTGGGTGTTTCCTCCCACCCCCACCACATCTCTGCAGCAGGCACACTCCCAGATGACCTTAGTGATCACTACATCACTTTCTGTGTAAGAAAATCCTCTATTACCCAAGTGGCCCCAAATATATATGGTACCACCTGCTCTGCAACCTAGACTCCTATTGTCTTCTCCAGGACCTATCCCAAGTAGACTGGTCCCCCACATACTCAATCCCTGATGTAGACACTGCTCTTCAGCAATTTTCTGACACCCTTACCCATATCTGGGATACTCACGTGCCACTAAAAAAGGCATGAGTTAAAAGGCACCACCATCCCTGGATAACTCTAGACCTAATCACCCTGTGTAGAACCCGGGGCAAACTATGGGCAAATTTCAAGGCTTTCTTCCTACCCTCACATTTACAACTATACAAGACCTCTAGAAACTCCTGCACCAAGGCCATCAGAAATGCAAAATCCATGTTTTCAAATCCCAATTACAGTCAACCAGCATCTCTTCCTCAACCTTCTGGACAGTTATCCGATCCCTCCTAGACCGCTCTGTCTCTCAAGCTCCCCTAGTCCTAAAAACTGAAGATGGTACAGTTTCAGACCTTGCCTGTATCACCATCTCCTTTAACACCTTTTTACAACCTGTGCTCTCCCTGACCATCCCAATACCACTCCTGTAGAACCCCCTTACACCCCCCAGCACCGGTTTTACCTTCCCTCATCTCCCCTCCCAAGATGTCTACCACACACTTATGTCATTGATACCTCCAAAACCAGCCCAGATGGCCTTCACCCCAAGATCCTTTAATTAACAGCTCCCACAATTGCAGCCCCTCTAGCCCACCTTCTCAACCTCTCCCTTACAACCTGTTTGGTCCCACAAGCCTGTAAACTGGCCAAGGTGCTACCCCTTCATAAAGGAGGTGACCCTATTGTAACCAACCAATCCCCTGGGGTTACTAGAATCTCATTAGTGTCAGTGCTAGGTAGGAAAGGGAGCTAGTGAATAACTAGTGAAATGGGTTTCACCTACTCACTCTCTTGTTTACTTGGTCTCAGCTGAGATGAGAGAGATGAGGTAATTTAGAACTCTCACAGCAGCATAAGCCACAGCAGCTGGCTGTGAGTGGGACATTTTAGAATCTTGGGTCAGTTGTCAGAGAGATTCAGTTGGTAGTAGTTCTGGGTCAACAGATGAAGTGTGTGGAGTGAGAGCTGCTGTGGGCTCTGAGAGGAGAGCCTACTTTCTCACCCTAGTCCTGAAAGTCATCAGCTTGCCAAAAGAAGTGGTGGAAACTGTTTTCTACAGCAGGATTCTCCTGATTTTCATCCCTGGAGGGATGAAAAGGAGTGCTAGAGAATGGATCATGGGTGCAATCCCCTTTTTGATTCAGGACAATTTGAAGCTGCCTGTATTGTTCTAACTGTGAGTAGATCTGACTTTGTGCTTCCTGAAGAAAGTACCTGTGCTTTGGTGTTTCTCTGACAGAGGGAAAGGTACACCAGTTTCTGTTCTAAGTTTGAGACTTTTCACAGTTTAAAGTTGGCTGGCAATTGTGGAGTCCATAGGCAGACGAATGCACATTGTTCAGGACTTTAATTTCTTACACTCCAAGAGTAGTGTTTCCTAAAGCTGGATGCAAAAGTTTATTCAAAGATGCATTTTCCTAAGTGTTTTTTCAAGACGTTTCAAGGTGTAACTCTGAAAGAATGGCTAGGTATGAATATGGAAGCAAAGGGTGGGCAGCCCCCCCATCTGGAGTAACCAGTTCAGCACTACAGGTTCCATAAGGGCACCTGGTTATTCAATACATCGTGGTCAATGTCTGAAGAGAATTTTACCCCCTAATGTGGGTTGTGCTAGTAATGAGACTCTGTGTGCTCCGTTGTGGCCAGTTGCCACTTGAAGAAGTTCTGAAGTCCTATGCTATATGGGAAATGAGTGCTTAGTTGTGGTCAATGTCACTAGAACAAATGTATGCTCAGTTTTGGCCAGTTGCCACTAAAAGAAAGGCTCAGTTGCGGCCATTGCCACTGAACAGAATTCAATGTCCTATGAAATATGGGACTACGTAGAGTTTCTGTCAAATACAGTCATTTTGTTGTTCTGCAAATGCTTTGTGCCATGATGTGTAAACCTTGGGGGTCCACCTTTGCTTTAGAGAACATCTTTTGGAATAAAGCTACACTCTAGAACCCCAACTCTGGTTTGGACTTTTATGTTTTTGCTTCCTGGGTGGAGTTACTGAGTACCCCTCCAGAAGTAAAGGTCTACCATAGCCCTAGCAAAATGTTCGCTCCCCAGGACTTGGGTTTTGGTCATAATTTTATTGTTTTTGTACACACCCACCCCTTTTTCTGACCTCTAGATGTCATGAGCTTGGTATACATTCCCAAAGCTAGGGATGATACCAATTTTCAAAGTAGTTTGTGCCCAGTCAAGGGTACCAAGGGGTAGCAAACTGTGTAAAGTAGCGGAGGGTGGTTACACAAATTGGGGACTCATCCAAAGATGTTTAATTTGGGGAGAGAACCAGAGATTTTTTGCTGAGGGTATGGCTAGTATCTATCTGTCTGATAGCGGTGTAGCCCAAACAGAAAAGAAGCTTTGGACAAGAGAGATTCTGCCCAGAAAAGTGCCACCCAAAGTGCTGCTTGTGTGCCAGATAGAACAGAAAAGAACAGAGTGCTGCTTGTGTGTTGTCAACTTGCAATGGACAGTAAAACCTTGAAGTGTGTATCCTAGTCTCTGCATCAGAAATGTTTACAGAACTTTTTAACTTACAATTTTCAAATGCAAAATGTAATGTGGACTTTAGGAAACAGACTGAGATATGTGCCCTGAAAGTTTCACGTGCTTTGTATGCAAATTGGGGGAGTTGCTACAGAAATTGCCAGAAACTGTGGAGAAAATGGTCAAAACAGCACTCCCGCCACTGAAATTGCAGCTGAGAAAAAAGTTACAGTTTGCAGTTTAAATTTGCTCCTGCACAACAATCGCCGTGAAAGAACAGCAAGCGAGGAAAGCGAGAGAGAGAGAGGCTCATTTGCATGGCATCGAGTGATTGGTGCAACTGCAATCAGTCCTGCCCCCTGGCCAGCGTTTGTGCATCACAGAGTGTTCAAGGAGGGGAGAGAGAGAGGCATGAGAGCTGGTCTGACCAGGATCAACCATCAAGGAGCTTGTGAATGTTCTAATCTGTAGAAAACAGACTATTACTGTGTAATTTTGGGCTCAACCCATTGTCCAACCATCTGGAAAGTGAGTGAGGCATTTGTGGATATGATCGGCAAGACCACCAGCCCATTTCACCCCAGAGGCCTTCCCAGGATCGGCAGCAGGCCGAAGATTTCCATCAGAGGAAGCCAGCTACTGAACTCAATGAGTAAAACCAGTTATCTGTGCAAACAAACTGTGTGTGATCATCAAGCCAGCTGAATCTGTGTGCAAGCAGTGTGATTTTTTTTCAAATAAGGACTGTACGTTGTCAGAGCAAGTGCAACAAACAAAAATTCTAAGCATAGACTGTGAGCAGTGATAATGGGTTCAGCAACAGTAAATGTTTCTAATCAAAAAGGGACTGTGAGTTGTATGGTGAGAATGCAGAACAGGCAATCCTGTGCAAAGAAAGACTGTGGGGCTTACAAGTGACTTTGAGCATGTGTAAATAGTTCTCTGAATTGATGCTGATCACAAAGTCAAGTTTAAAATCATATGAATGTGATGAAAGATACCAGCAGAGCAATCGATTGCAGTTTTGAGTAAATTCAGTAGCCAGAAAAGGTCTAAAATACAGTTTTACCCAGTGAATAAAGTTTGATGCATGAAGAAAGTTACCACCACCATTTCAGGACAGGGTCAGCAATGTAAACACAGCAGCAGGGAGCCATTTTGTGAGACAGTGAAGAGACAAGTGATCAATTCAGTAACAACAAGTTTTATGTGTTTGCCTTCAGACATGGTTTCAGGAACTCACTGATATCCGGATAATGCCTGAGCTATGATTGTAGAGGAGATGGCAGCACTAAGAGAAATAGAGATAATTTTGTATAGTGAAAGGGTGCCTCCAGATGTAGCAATCCCTAGCTATCCAATGAGACTGTGCATTGTGTGCCTACAGGCTGGAAAGGATGTGTTTCTCAAACCCAACTGCTTGACTGCCTTGTGAAGTATGGAATGAGCAGGGAAGCAGGGCCAGAGAGGACATCAAGAATTAGACTGGCTCCCATGTGGACCTGGGTAGGAGAGTCTGCATGTAGCAGCACACAGCACCAGATTGAACCTGTTGGGGAAAGTTCCACAGAGTGTGTCACAGAAGTAGACAGTAAAATTGATGCTGATCCACTGCAAGGGCAGGAACAGAGAGAGAGGTTTCCACGCCTGTGTCCCAGGTGGACAGTGCAACAGAATGATCAGTGGACCCATGGAAGCAGGATCCAAGTCCTAGCCTAGTGGGGGAGGATGAACTGCAAGAGACACTGAATTGGGAGGTGTCTACCTCCGCACCCAGTGATGAGTGGAATGTCTCAGGAGTGAGGACATTTACTCACTCTTGGGCTCAGATCATGAGTGAGGAAGAGGAGGATGAAGAAATGTATCTTCATGTTGAGGGCTCCAGTGAGTCACCTCAAGCTCTTGCCTCAGAGGAGCCAGAGAGAGAAGAGGAAGGCACCTGTAACCTGCCCACAGAGATGGTCAGAGACAAGTTCTTTCACTCTTTAAGTATGTGACACTGGCTCAACCAGGACTGGCCACCCCAAGCCGGGTCATGGGTCACAGACTTGTGAAGAGTAGCAAGGAGGAGAGACTGGTATGTAGGAGGGCTGATGCCATCTATGGGAAGTCCTTTCCTTGCCTAGCCTGGGAGGAAATAGAACAGAACAGGCAATCTTGGTTGTTGGAAGAGGCAAGAAAGAATTTGTACTCTGGTGCAGCAGAATGTGCCAGGGACAAAGTCATAAATGATCAACTTAAATTCTGGAGAATGGGCAGGACTCTGTTTATGGACACTGTGAATTGTGGATGGGGCAGGGAATGAGACATTCCACAACATCAGCTTTGAACACCCAGATGGGGTCATGATCCTCGCCCCACACCCTGAGTGGTACTACCCTTAATGGTGCCACTCCCTGTAAATATGCCCAGCATGCCTAGTGGGAAGTGAGCAGTGGCAGGGCTGTCATCCAGAGCAGCAGTATCCAAGGAGGAAGATTCAGCCCTTCTGGTGTTCCAGAATTCTTCAGGTGTATCGAGATTCGTCATCCCAGCAGAGTGTTCCTGTTTCATCACCTGGCTTTCCAGATTACACCAATCTAGCTGTTTCCTGTTTCATCATTTGTTTCCAGAGGACTTCAAGCCAGCAGTATCTGAAGATGCCACCTGGTCTGAAGGGAGAGGGTCCTCAGCTCATAGAAGTAAGGTGATCCTATGTTTTCAGTTTTCAAGGAACTGGTAAGACCAAACTTTCTACTAACTTTACTGACTTTGCACAGCACATCCTACATTTGAAAACTGTCCACAGAACTGTAATGACTGTCATCAAAGACTCTCCCCATGGATTGCAGTGCTATACAGGCCCAGTCCTGTCCAAGAACTGTTCTTCAGCAGGCTCTGGCCTAGGAGAGACTATTTAATGGACCCTGTCTACAGGCAACAGCATTTTGTCACTACTGTAGGTGGGACTTTTTAGGGCCTTCCATCCCCAAATGTATTGTATAAATGTCTTCTTTCCATTTTTTACTTTTGTACTTCTATAGAAAAATATTCTTGGGGTTCTGTAGTGGTCATGTAGAGGTTTAGGCACTGTATGGAATACAGAATGTGTTGTTGTGTTTTCTTCTCTTGCAGGTGTTCCTGAGGAAGAAAAGAAGAGAAGAAGACATTGCTGGAGCTCAGCCGAGTTCCCCTTTTCTTAAAGTTTTTAGGATTGTCTGCAGTTAACAGGGTGTTAACATGTTTTCTTCACAGGTGTGAGATTGTGGGGAAGTTTTGAGGAAATATAATGCAATGTAATGTGTGTTTCCTTGTTTTTGTTCACAGGTACCCTGGGAAGTTGGGGGCAGGTTCCCCAGTGGGCAGCCTAGTCAGATAGATTTTCCTTAGAGGGTTAGGGGCTAGACAGGTGGGGGTCCTGATCTGCAGTAGGGGCTCTCAGTTCTGGTCTATTAGGGCATGCTTCAAGCAATTTTCTTGGAGCCACTGAGTATCCAAAGATAGATCATAGGATAGGGGCTGAAGTTTCATCAGCCGACCTCTGTGCCTTTAGTGTTGCCTAAAGAAGTGGGGAAGGCAGTCAGAATAGCAAAGGCCCAAACCAAGGAAAAAATAGCCAACTCAGTTAAGAAGGGGAATAAAACCATTTATAGGTACATTAGGGAGCATAGAAAGGTTAAGGGAGGGATAGTGAAGATTAATAAAGGAGAGGGGAGGTGGGCAGAGGGAGACAGTAAAAAGGCAGAGATACTGAATGAATACTTTTGCTCAGTATTCACAAAAGAAGATGAGGAGGCGTTACCTAAACCAGACAACAGAAGCACTCTGGGTAGGGGGGTTGACACCAGTCCATTCACAGAAGAAAGAGTCCTGAAAGAACTCCTAAAACTCAAGGTGGACAAAGCAATGGGGCCTAATGGGATTCACCCCAGAATCCTAAAAAAACTAAGGGAGGACCTAGTGACACCACTGACGACGCTTTTTAACAAATCATGGCAGGATTGGGTGGTACCTGAGGACTGGAGGACGGCAAATGTGATTCCCCTTCACAAAAGTGGGAGCAAGGCAGAAGCATGAAACTGCAGACCTGTAAGTTTGACCTCAGTGGTAGGGAAAATGATGGAATCACTTCTGAAAGAAAGAATTGTTGAGTACCTAGAGACCAGCAGGGCACAGGACCCAAAGCAACATGGATTTACAGCAGGAAGGTCATGTCAGATGAATCTAATTGATTTCTTTGACTGGGTGACCAAAGTAATAGACCAGGGAGGGGCTGTGGATATGGCCTACCTAGACTTTAGCAAGGCATTTGACACAGTCCCGTACAAAAGATTAATAATCAAGTTAGCCAGCCTGGGAGTGGGTCCCAGGGTGGTAGCCTGGGTAGCAAACTGGTTGCACAACAGGACACAGAAGGTAATAATGAATGGAACACATTCTGAAGAAAAGGGAGGTTACTAGTGGAGTACCTCAGGGCTCAGTACTGGGTCCAGTCCTCTTTAACACCTTTACAGATGACATTGCAGAGGGTCTGGAGGGAAAGGTATGCCTCTTTGCAGATGACACAAAGATCTGTAACAGAGTTGATACACAAGAGGGGATAGAAAAGATGAGAAGGGACTTGGCAAGGTTGGAGGAATGGTCAGACATATGACAACTTAAATTCAGTGCAAACAAGTGCAAAGTAATGCACCTGAGAAACAAAAACCCAGGAGAAGAGTACACAATAGCAGGGGAGGTACTAACAACAACAAAAATGGAAAGGGACCTGGGGGTAGTCATATCAGATGACTTAAAGGTGGGTAAGCAGTGTGAGAAGTCAGTAAGGAGAGTCAGGGGGATGCTGGGATGCATAGGAAGGGGCATCACAAGTAGAAAAAGGGAAGTGGTTATCCCTCTATACAGACAGTTGGTGAGACCCCATCTGGAGTACTGTGTGCAGTTTTGGAGACCTCATCTATGCAAGGACATAAGACAGGATGGAAGCAGTCCAGAGGAGGGCAATTAAAATGGTGCAAGGTCTGCATCAGAAACCATATGAAGAGAGACTGAGAGAGCTTAATATGTATACTCTTGATGAAAGGAGGGACGGGGGACATGATAGAAACTTTCAAGTACCTCAAGGGAATCAACAAAGTCAAGGAGGGTAGCATCTTTCAGAAAAAGAGATGTGTAAGAACAAGGGGGCACAATTTAAAGATAGAGGGGGGACGGCTCAGGGATAATGTGAGGAATTTTTTTTTTCACAGAGAGAGTGATGGATACATGGACCCGCTTCCCTGAGGAGGTCATTGGGTCTAAAACAGTGGGGGAATTCAAACATGCATGGGACAGACATAAGGCAATTATAGTGGGGGGTTGCAGGAAGTAGGATGTTAGTTAACTAGAATCTGCAGCTTATCCAGTAGGTAGGAAAATGGGCAGACTGGGTGGGCGAAGTGGTCCTTATCTACCATCAAAGTCTATGTTTCTATGTTTCCTGTGCCTGGCACGTGGTAGGGGAGGGCTTGATCATACCTTCCTATAGGTAATGCAGAGGGCAGGATGGCCTGGTGCCAGGTGGAGAAATGACTGCAGACAGTCATTTGCCTGGCATGGGGTGAGTGTAACCACCCAGTCCCCTGGGGTTACTAGAATCCCATCAGTGTCAGTGCTAGGTAGGAAAGACAGCTGGTGAATAACTAGTGAAATGAGTTTTACCTACTCACACTCTTGTTTACTTGGTCTTGGCTGAGATGAGAGAGATGAGGTCATTTAGAACTCTCACAGCAGCATAAGCCACAGCAGCTGGCTATGAGTTGGGAGTTTTAGAATCTTGGGTCAGTTGTCAGAGAAATTCAGTTGGTAGTAGTTCTGGGTCAGGAGTTGAAGTGTGAGGCATGAGAGCTGCTGTGAACTCTGAGAGAAGAGCCTACTTTCTCGCCCTACCCCTGAAAGTCATCAGCCTGCCAATAGGCATGGTAGAAACTGTTGTCTACAGTAGGATTCTCTGGATTTTCATCCCTGGAGGGATGAAAAGGACTGCTAGAGAATAGATCCTAGGGGCAATCTCCTATTTGATCCAAGACAATTTGAAGCTGCCTGTACTGTTCTAACTGTGAGTAGATCTGACTTTGTGCTTCCTGAAGAAAGTACCTGTGCTTTGGTGTTTCTCTGACAGAGGGAAAGGTACACCAGTTTCTGTTCTAAGTTTGAGACTTTTTGCAGTTTAAAGTTGACTGACAATTGTGGGGTCCATAGGCAGACTAATGCACATTGTTCAGGCCTTTAATTTCTTACACTCCCAAAGTAGTGTTTCCTAATGCTGGATGCAAAAGTTCATTCAAAGATACATTTTCCTAATTGTTTTTTCAAGAAGTTTCAAGGTGTAACACTGAAAGAATGGCTAGGTTTGAATACGGAAGCAAAGGGTGGGCACCCCCCCATCTGAAGTAACCAGTTCAGCACTACAGGGTCCATAAGGGTGCCTGGTTATTCAAGACTTTGTAGTCAATGTCTGAAGAGAAGTTTACCCCTGGTGTGGGTTGTGCTAGTAATGAGACCCTGTGTGCTCCGTTGTGGCCAGTTGCCACCTGCATAAGTTCTAAAGTCCTATGCCATATGGGAAATGAGTGCTTAGTTGTGGCCAGTGGCAGTAGAAGAAATGTGTTCTCAGTTGTGGCCAGCTGCCACTAGAAGAAAGGCTCAGTTGTGGCCATTGTCACTGAACAGAATTCAATGTCCTATGAAATGTGGGAATATGTAGAGTTTCTGTCAGATACAGTCATTTTGTTGTTCTGCAAATGCCTTGTGCCATGATGTGTAAACCTTGGGGGTCCACCTTTGCTTTAGAGAACATCTTTTGGAATAAAGTCACACTCTAGAACCCCAACTCTGGTTTGGACATTTACATTTTGGCTTCCTGTGTGGAGTACCCCTCCAGAAGTATAGAGATCTAGCATAGCCCTAGCAAAAAGCTCTCTCCTCAGGACCTGCATTTTGGTCACAAATGTATTTCTTGTGTACAACCCCACCCCTTTTTCTGACCTCTTTAAGTAATGAGCCTGGTATACATTCCCAAAGCTAGGGATGGTACCATTTCCGAAGTAGTTTGTGCCCAGTCAAGGGTACCAAGGGGTAACTAACTGTGTAAAGTAACGAGGGGGGTTACAGTACTTCCCCAGGATGTCCAGGAGTCCCTTATTTACTCAAGGCTTCTGGAATATCTTACAACCTTGGATCGCCTCTCACCTTTCCAATCAGGATTCAGGAAACAGCACTCCATGGTATCCTCCCTGCTTTGACGCAATGACCATATCCAATCAGCTATGGACAAAGGACAAGTCATTGCTGCCATTTTCATGAATCTGGCAAAAGCCTTTGACTCAGTATCCTATCTCCTTCTAGTCCACAAGCTCCATGCTACTGGTCTGGCTCTGCCTGCAGTTAACTGGTTCCGATCCTACCTTCATAACAGATAATCTGCACAAGTCGGTAGCATCCCCTCCTCCCCCATCCATACCACCATCCCCCAAGGATCTATCCTTGGCCTCATTCTTTTCTCCTTATTCATAAATGACTTCTCATCCATCTGCTCCCCCTCCCAAATTCATATGTATGTGGATGACACCGTGATTTACCACTCTGGTCCCACCGCCGCTAATGTGGCTGCTCTCCTGCAACATGATTTCAACAAAGTACAGCACTGGTTTCACCAAAACCAGCTAAAATTAATCTCCAAAAAAACTGTAGCCATGTACTTTGGTTCTAGGCAGAGACTGTACAATTCCCAGAACTTTCCTACATTCTCTACCCTGAATGGCTCTCCTTCGGATATAGACCATTCTTTCAAATATCTTGGGGTCTGGTTGCATAGCAATCTTGACTTCTCTGCTCACATTGATTCCATATGTGCCAAACTACAACCTAAACTTGGATCGCTCTATCATCACAAGGACTGTCTTCCCTTACCAAACCACTGAGATCTGATCACCAAAACCATTCTACCCATATTTGACTTTACTGATATTGTTGGCTGTCTAGGGATAATTACACCCTCCTCCAAAAGACATTAAATTAGCTAAACTATGCCCCTCAGATGACACTGAGGCATATTTGTTGGCTTTTGGAAGCATGGCAGAAGCATTTCAATGGCCCTGTGATCAATGGATGCTCAGGTTAGCTCTACATTTAACTGGGAAGGCCTACATAGCTTACAGTAATGTGGAAACAGCAAGGACCACTAACTATGACCATGTGAAAAGAAAGATCCTGCCAGGACACTACATTAGCAATGAAACATACAGACAGAGATTCAGGTCTGTCAGATTCAGACCTGGAGACCAACCCTGAGACATTTTTTTAAGGTTAAAAGACAGCTACTACTAATGGGTGCAACCAGAACAGAAAACCAAATACCAAATAGCTGAAGAAATTATCCTGGAGCAATTTATTCAAATCCTTACAGAGGATCTCCAGATTTGGGTGGAAGAACACAGGCCTGAAACTGGGGAAAGAGCCATTGAATTAGTTGAAGACTACCAATTAGCCTGCAAAACACTCCACAGAAAAGACACCAGAGACCAGAGGGAATAAAACAGCAAACCAATAAGACCTTTCCAACTGTCTCAGAAACCCTCGTTAATAAAAGACATAAATCCCCTGGTAATCAAAAACAGAATAGAGTACCTGTCCCAAGGTCTGATATCATCTGTTATGTGTGTGGGGGAACAAGGACACTTAAAGTGAAAAGGTCCTAAGAAATCAACAGTTACTCTAAAACTGGCTAATTGGGGACAGCTTCTAACAACAGCTAAAGTGGGTTCAAAAACTGTGCAAGGGCTAATAGACTCGGTCAGCTGACAAACCCTCATCAATGCTAGCTTGTTTCCAGCTCAGACTCCAGATGACAAAGTTACTAGTGTCACCTGTGTACATGGAGATACAAAGTGTTACCTGACACCTACGGTCCCTATTCAAGTACCAAGGAAACAGATGGACATAAAAGTGGGACTTGTTTCATCACTACCAATTGCGGCTGTGTTGGGACATGATTTGTCTTGTTTTCAAGAACTGGTTGATACACTGGAGCACAGTAAAATGTCAACAGTTATAACCAGGGCACAAGCTAAAAAAGCAGCAGAAGAGAGGTCCATGGGGAACTGTTTCCGCTTCATGACCATGAACATTTGAAACACAAAATAGAATAAGGATGACTAAAAGAGCTAAGAGAAAGGCAAAGGAAAAATGAAGGAAAATTCAGGAAGAACTGAAAAAGGACTTTAGGGGATACTGATGTAGATAATTGCCTCCTTTCTGTTTCTGAACAACAACAGGACATGTCTTTACAGCCTTTGTTTCAAAAAAGTTAATCAAACACCTGTACAGGGGGAACCCCAGTTTTCTCTTTCAAATTGATTATTATAATGTAGGTGTGTAAATTCCAAAACAGGATGATTGTGACCAGTTGTTAGTATCAACTAAGTATTCATAGAGATATCCTATACCTAGCCCACAACATACCTTTGGCAGGGCATCTGGGGCAACAGAAACCCTTAGCCTGGATTTTGCACAGATTCTACTGACCAAAGGTGTATAAGGATATGGTACAGTTTTGTTAGAGATGTGACATCTGCCAAAAGAGCACCGCTTTCACACAAAAAAATACATTTTCCCTCTACAACTACCCCTGATTGATGAGTCTTTCTCCAGGGTGGCCATGGACCTCACTGGCCCCTTGGAAAAAAACAGTAGAGCATAACTTCATCTTAGTGGTAATTGATTATGCCACCAGATACCCCAAAGCTGTGCCCATAAGAACAGTTACTGCTATCAAAATTTCAGAAGAGCTGGCAAAGATCTGTATTAGAGTGCATATCCCTTAAAAAATACTTACTTACCAGGCTTCTAATTTTATCTCCACTATGTTAAATAACTTTACCAACTGTTAAGGGTGACCTCTATACGTACCTCACCCTATCATCCTTTGTGTGATGGATTGGCAGACAGGATGAATCAAACAGTGAAAATAATGTTGAGAAAATACAGTATGTATCTGAGGAAGGTTAAAACTGGGACATGTTTCTGCCATATTTAATGTTTGCATATAGGGAGGTCCCACAGCCCACAACTGGCTACACTCCCTTTGAACTGTTATATGGCAGAATTCCCAGAGAGCCCCTGAATGTTGTAAAGAAGGTTTGGAAAAACAAGTCTAAGGCTCTTATGAATGTATTACAATACCTAACAAAATTTAAAGAAAGATTGGTCACTTGTGTTCAAAAATCCCATAAAGCATGTCTTGATACCCAGAAAAACAGAAGAAGTACTATGACAAAGGGGTCAATAGTCAGAAGAAATTCTCTCCAAGTGACTAAGTGTTACTTCTGCTGCCCACCAGTGAGAATAAACGTCTGATGAAATGGTAGGGTCCCTTTACTGTGACTAAACGACTTGGGCCAATAAATTAAGAAACTGAAATTCCTGATAAATCTAAAAGGGCCAGAGTATACCATGCCAATTTACTGAAGTTACAACAGGATCCTAAGCTATCTTTAGTGGTACTGAATGAAGTGGAAGACCTGGATAGTACCTACAGCAGAGTGCTAGATCTTCCTGAAAATAAGGCTGAGTCTGAAGTTGTTATAAATTCGGATTTGTCTCCTGACCAAAAGAAAGATCTGGAAATGGCACTGTCCAAATTTAAGTAATCTTTTACAATGGTACCAGGAGTGGTGACATGTATTAAACATAACACTGATATGGGGAATGCAAAACCTGTAAGGCAGAAACCTTATCGTTTGAGAGGTTAAAACAGGATATTATCCTAGAAGTCCACAAACCGGAATCATTGGGAATAGTAGAAAGATCTAATATCCCTTGGTGCTCTCCTCTTATTATGGTACCAAATAAAGAAGGAGGGTGGAGGCTTTGTATCGATTTTAGAAAAGTAAATAGCATTACAAAATTTGACAGCTCTCCAATGCCCCATATTGATGATATGGTGGATATAATCTCTACCTTAGACCTGACAAAAGGGTATTGGCAAATTCCCTTGGAAGAATCTGTCTAGGGGAAGTCTGCATTTGCCACTCCTTGAGGTCTGTTTTATTTTACCACAATGGCCTTTGGTCTAAGTGATGCCCCAGCTATATTCCAAAGATTGATAGACCAACTGTTAAGATCCCATTCTAGGTATGCTGCAGCCTATCTAGATGATGTAGTTATCTACAGCAATGACTGGCCCTCCCATATACAGACAGCAACTACATGCTGTGATACGCACACTGACCCAAGCAGGCCTTACCATCAACCCAACAAAGTGTGCACTTGGCATGCAGGAGACCAAGTACTTGGTTATGTGATAGGGAATGGGATGGTTAAGCCAGAAATTTCTAAGACTGAGGTGGTAGCTATCAGTCCCATACCTCAAACAAAAAAAACACAAGAGGTCATTTCTTGGGTTAGCAGGACTTTACCAATGCTTCATTAGAATTTTTTTTGACTTGGCTGCTTCCTTAGGTGACCTCACTAAAAAGAACAGAGCCAATCAGGTGAAGTGGACTCCAGAATGCAACCAGGCCTTTGACTAGATAAAGGCCTGTCTATGATCATACCATATCCTAAGAAGTCCACAGTTTCAGAAACGCTTGTATGCTCAGACAGAAGCATCTGAGAATGGGACAGGAGCAGAGCTGAGCCAACTATGTGATGACCAGGGTAATGATTTGCCTATTTTGTACATAAGCAGGAAGCTGCATGAGCGAGAAAAGAAGTATTCCGCTATAGAAAAGGAATGCTTGGCTGGAAAATGGGCCGTGGAAGTGCTTGGATACTATTTAACAGGAAATTAATTTGTTTTGATAATGAATCATAATCTGTTAAGATGGCTAAATGTGATGAAGGATACCAATCTTCAACTGACTCATTGGTATTTGGCTTTACAGCCATATAAATTTGTGGTCCAACATAGATCTGGTAAACTACATGCTAATGCAGACTTACTATCCTGCTATGGAGCTGGGATAGATGATAGCCCCAGGGAAAATGAAAATGTTGGTAACATACGGGCGTGCTGTATTGTAGTTTGTTGAATTTTTCATTTTGTAAGGGCCCTGCGCGTGGGATCCCTAAGAAAGAGTGGACTGGGATCCCATATCCCATTTTTCCTTATAGCAGGCTTGGGATGTTTGCAATCTATTTTCAAGCTGTTTTGTTATGTTAGAAAACCCTTGTAAATTGATTTTCTCTTAGTGGGGAGATATGTGAGGAAGTGACCTTTTGCAGGTCTGTGACCTCCTTCCTGTTTTGTAACCTCCTCCCATGCGTGTGACCTCCTTAGGGTTTGGGTTCAGCACGTCACATTTTCTGACCCTGTTATAGCTAAAGCGGCATTAAGTATTTTACTGTATGCTGAAAGAATGAGATAATTTGAGATGCAGTATTTTTTCTCTTATTGTGAAATACTGCCAGTAGCTGCATAACTATATAGAGGGGAGAGTGGGCTGTAGGACCCTCAAAAAGCCTTAAAATTTTAAAAGCTCAAATGCCCCTCTTTTCTGTTTGTTTGGAGCTGCTATAATTGTATTTGTCCCCTTTTTGTTCTGTACGTGGGGGTTTTCTCTGTCTTTTCTCGATCTTGGCCTTTCCTGTTTGTTTCTCTTTAAGTGCTGTTTTTTTGTTTGTTTGTTTTTAAGTGCAGTTAACTGAACAGCTCAGCTCTGCATGCCTGTAGCTCAGTGATTCTGGTGCCCGGTTTCAGCCTTAACTCTTGCTGAGCCAAATGCAGAAAAACTTCACTAAACTGCTGTGTAATAATGCATTCAGAGCAGCATATAATGCTGCCAGAGACATGCTGACACAAAACCAGAATGTTAGTAAAAGGTTGCTTTCCTGCCTGTTTTTTTTTTGTTTTGTTTTTTTTTTGTCTGCAGCTGTAAACAAGTCAGAAAACTAAAACTAACTAAAAGTAATTGCCCTAGCCTTGGTTGCCTCTAAGGTTTAAAACATTCCTGCACATATTTTTTCTCCCTTCTCTGCTTTTGCAACCCTTTGGAATAGCAGTCTGTTTTAATAACTGAAAGAGGCATTATAACACACATTAACTCTCAATCTCTCTTTCTCTCCGTCTCTCCTTTCCTATTACCATCATGCATCAGAACTTTTTCTTTTTAGCCTAGTTTATTTGAAATTCGACAAATGTTCATCAGTGGTACTGCTAAATGCTAAACAAATGCATAGTGACTTGTGTCAGGATGCTGGCATAAAGAGAGAAAATGCCTATTTCTTGCTTGTTTTTGTTTAAAGTAAAGGTGTGATTTTCAGTATTGGACTTCATAGCTCATTTCTTTACTGTAGCAGGGTCTGCACCGGAAGACATATGAAGAGAGATGAAAGGAGCTTAATATGTATAGCCTCGAGGAAAGGAGGGAGAGGGGGGACATGATAGAATCGTTCAAGTACCTCAAGGGAATCAACAAAGTCCAAGAGGGTAGCATCTTTCAAAAAAAGAGGTGTGCAAGAACAAGAGGGCACAATTTGAAGATAGAGGGGGGGCAGCTCAGAGGTAATTTAAGGAAGTATTTTTTCACAGAGAGGGTTGCGGATGCATGGAGCGGCCTTCCGGAGGAGGTTGTGGAGTCAAAATCAGTGGTAGAATTCAAGCATGCATGGGACAGTCATAAGGCAATTCTAGGGGGTGGGGGAAGGAAGAAGTAGGCTGCTGGTTAACTAGGATCTGCAGCTTATCCAGTAGGTAGGGAAATGGGCAGACTGGGTGGGCCAAGCGGTCCTTATCTGCCGTCAAATTCTATGTTTCTATGTTTCTAGCAATAGTCCATCTGTGCCAAAATTATAAAATGTAATACTGTTCTGTAAGGGAGGGAAGGGGTCGTAACTCAGGCTGAACTGCTGGCTAGCTGATCCCTTTCCACTTCCTGGTCCGCCTGCTTCACTCCCGTGATCCAATGTTTTGTGACATCTAACCAGGGAGAGCATGGGGGTATGTCCCCATTGAAGTCTATGGGGTTCATTTTCAAAACATCTTTACAGAAGTTTAAGCAACCTTTGATAAAAATGAAAGCCACTGCTCAACTAATAGGGACACTGACAGGAATATCACAGGGAACTGACCTGGCAGCTATTCAGTAGCTATTCCTAAGCAGCAGTGATGTCACAGTCAGTGAGGTCACAATGCTGATGATGTAGTGATGGGGGTGTAGAGTTAGATATGTCAGCTGCCAGAGTGCTGTGCCACACTCATGTAAACAATCTTCTAACTAAAGGGAAAAGGAAAAGTACCTCAGATATAAAAGATAATGGTTAACTACTTGTAAAGCTAATATTAATTTTAGGCAGTACACCTGCACTTTAATGATGTTTTATTTAAATTTTTGGTTAGCTAAATTTTTAACAGATTTAAATATAACTTACTGGGGATGAGGGTGGGTACTTGCCTGGGATACTGCCTGGGGGATAGGGACTAGAGGGGCATGGTTTATGCCACTGGTGGATGGGGGCCAGGGGTTTGCACGGTGCTCTACCAGTCCCCTGCTTGAGAGGAGTAGAGGACTGGGGAAACATGGTGCATACCAACTGGCCAGGGACAAGTGGTTTGCCAGATGTTCTCCATCAGTCCCTTGCCCAGGATGGGGGGATGGGAGGATGGGGGCTGGGGGGCACCATGCCTGCAGCCTCCTGCCCCTAAGCCCCCGGCATTACTTCATGCAAGTGAAGTGAAGCCTGTGTTGGGGTGAGGGGTGGGTATTGCCTCAGAGAAGGAACATGCAGATGCAGATGCAGGTTATTTAGACATTTTGGACTCAATATTGATTACTTACTCAGGTTATTTAATCATGTTTTATTTAAATATATGTTTAGTCCCACTTGCTAGCCTAAGTTAATGTGGGGGTGGGGTCAAGAGATTGAGGGAAAATGGTGTACTGCAAACCACTGATGGATGGGGATCAGTGGTTGGCACTATGCCCCCATCAGTCACCTGCCTGGCAGCAGCAGAGGACTAGGGGGACATTGTGCATATCACCTGGCCAGGGACAGGTGGTTTGTCCCATGTTCTACATTAGTCCCTTGCCTGGGGTGGCAGGACAGGGGCTAGGGAGGCACCATGCCCCCAGCCCCCTA
Source organism: Neoceratodus forsteri (assembly GCA_016271365.2). NCBI lineage: Eukaryota > Metazoa > Chordata > Ceratodontiformes > Ceratodontidae > Neoceratodus > Neoceratodus forsteri. Next base: position 1,759,514,517 of record CM057456.1, on the reverse strand, counting down.
CCCCTAAGTCCCCTGGCATTACTTAATGCAAGTGGAGTGAAGAGGGTAGGCAGTGGGTGGGCCAAATAACAGTAGGTTGGGTGGCAAAAATGAGACTGCGGTAGCAGAGCCTGAAGGAGATACACACTGATGAGCCACCACCTAGAGTTCCTCTGGATGATGTGAAGAAGGTGGTATTACCAGCCTCCTATGGCATTTTTACGAGGGTGGATACAACTTCAGAAGCAGCAGCATCTGTGGAACCTTAAAAAATACTGTATGCGAACATTTTGTGTGGCAGCTAGCCTGAGGTAATGTCAGCGGGGTAGGGTGCAAGGGACTGAGGGGACATTGTGCATCTCGCTGAAGGATGGGGACCAGTGGTTGGCACTATTCCCCCACCATCCCTGCCTGGGGGGGTCAGAGGACTGATGGATTCAAGGTACATACCACCTGGCTAGTGAAATGTGGTGTGTACTATGTTCCCCATGAATCCCCTAATTGTGGTGGAGGGATACGGGGCTGGAGGCATGGTGCCCCCAGTCCCCAGCCCACAACCCCCCCCAGGCATACCTCACATCAGTCGATGGGTGTCTGTGCAATGCATTATGTCATACAAGTGGTGTTCTGATGCAAGGTAATGCATCTGGGAAACAAAAACCCAGGGGAAGAGTACACAATGGGGGGTGAGATAAAACAACAACAACAATTGAAAAAGACCTAGGAGTAATTATATCAGATGACCTAAAGGTGGGCAAGCAATGTGAGAAGACAGTAAGGAGGGCTGGGTGGATACTGGGATGCACAGGGAGAGGCTTCAATAGTAGAAAGCAGGAAGTTGTTATCCCTCTGTACAGACAGTTGGTGAGACCCCATCTATAGTACTGCGTACAATTCTGGAGACCCCATCTCCGAAAAGACATAGACAGAGTGGAGGCAGTTCAGAGGAGGGCAACCAAAATGGTGCAGGGTCTGCACCAGAAGACATATGAGGAGACACTAAAGCAGCTTAATATGTATACCCTTGAGGAAAGGAGGGAGACATGATAGAAACTTTCAAGTATCTCAAGGGAATTAAAGTACAAGAGGGTAGTATCTTTCAGAAAAAGAGATGTGCAAGAACAAGGGGGCACAATTTTAAGATAGGAGGGGGACGGCTCAGAGGTAATGTTAGAAAGTATTTTTTCTCAGAGAGGGTTGTGGATGCATGGAACAGCTTTCCTGAGGAGGTTGTGGAATCAGGAACAGTGGGAGAATTCAAGAATGCATGGGACAGACATAAGGCGATTCTAGTGGGAGGTAGGAGGAAGTAAGCTGTTGATTAACGAGAATCTGCAGCTTATCCATCAAGTAGGGAAATGGGCAGACTGGGTGGGCCAAGCGGTCCTTATCTACCATCAGATTCTATGTTTCTGTGTTTCTGGGGCTGGCTTTTGGAATTTGAGCTGTTAACTTTTGATTGCAATACATGTACTTGGGTAGAAAGTGGATGATGCTTTACCTCATCCCCATAGGTGGGCGTCTTAATCATGTTTTATGTATGGTACTTAAAGTTTTATTTAATTTTCTTGTTCTGTAGTGGACTGGGGGAGAGAGATCCAAAAGCCTGGGGTAATGTGGAGGGATAGGGGCAAGTGACTGGGTGGACATGTTGCATACTGCTGGTGAATGGGAATCAGTGATTTACATTATGCCCCCACCAGACTCCTGCCGGGGGGGGGCAGAGGGTAATGGAGACATGGTGCATACCACCAGACTGGGCACAGGTGGTTTATCTCATATTTCCCATCGGTCCCCTGCCCAGGCTGGGGGAAGGGGTCTGGGGACATGGTTTCCCCCCAGCATTACCTCATGCAGAGAATTGCCAAGTGGAATTAGAATTGGTGGCAGGAGAAATGAGTGAGAGACCTTGGTGGGCACTAAGAGGCTGCAGACTGCAGGGTCAATGCGCCTCCCTTGAGGCTTGGACCTGATCAATACATAATACTGTACTTATGCAGTAACTACTAAGATGAATTTGAGTAGAAGGTGGATGATACATTACCTCATGCCATTAGGCGGGTGTCGTAATCATTTTTTTAAATATAAGTTATTTACATTTTTATTTGACTTACTTGTTCCGTAGGGGACTGGGTAGTGAAAACTCACAAGCATGGGGTAATTGCAGTGGGGGAAAGGGACTGGGGGGGCATGCAGCACACTACTGGTGGATGTGGACCAGTGGTCTGCACTATGCCCCCACCAGTCCCCTGCTTGGCGGGCAGAAGACTGGGGGGACATGGTGCATACTACCTGACCAGGGACAGGTGGTTTTCCCCATGTAACCCATCTGTCCCCCTGCCCTGTGGAGGCAAAGGCTGGGGGACACCAATGCCCCTTAGCCCCCTGCTTCAACCCACCTCCTAGTATTACCTCATGTAAGTGAAGTGAAAAATGTGGTGGATGGGTGGGTGGGAGTGGGCATGTCATTCAAGGAGGAACATGCAGATACAGACAGAAAGAGAAATATGGGGGCCTGACAAAGCTTGCAAGGTAGAACAGGCCTGCAAGACCAACCAGGCCATAGCAGACTTCGATTACAATTTGCTGCCATTAGTCCTCGGCCGGGTTGAGACTGTTATCTACAGGGATTGAAAGGACGCACTATGACATGTCACTGTGCTTTAATGTAATGTACTGGGGGATTTCTTGGGGTGGTGACATTAGCCTTAGGTAATACTGGGGGAAGGACAGATGGATATGGGCCATACCAATGGTGAATGGGGACCAGTGGTTTGCACTATGCCCCTGCCAGTCCCCTGCCTGGGGGAGGGCAGAGGACCGGCATATGGTGCATACCACCTAACTGGGGACTGGTGTGTGCACCATACCCCCATACCCTGCCTGGTGTGGCAGGGGTGTCAACTAGCCCACTGCCCCCACCCTGGCATTACCTCCTGCCAATGCACTGCACACTACATAAACAACTTTGGGGAGGTGGGATTTGTCATAAATGTTGAAACATTTTAAAAAGTTGTTTGAAATAGTGAATATTACTACATATGACAATGTATAGTGTCTTGACTTTTTTGTTTGAAATATATATATATATATATATATATAGTTCCACTAACTAGTCAGAGGTAATGGTGATGGGGGGTTTCTTGGCAGAGGTAATGCCAGGGGGGAAGGGCCTGGGGGGCATGGTGCATATCACTGGTGAATGGGAACCAGTGGTTTGCACTATACCCCCATCAGTCCCCTGCCTAGCAGGAAAAAAGAACTGGGGGGGACATGGTGCATACCACCTGGCAGGGGCTTGGTGGTATGCACCATACACTCCACTCCCCTGCCTGGGGGGAGACATAGGACTGGAGGCACAATGCCTTCCAGACCCCTACCCCCACCACCCCTGGCATTACTTCATGCCAGAGCGCGGTGCACTACATAGACGAGTATGGGATGGTGTGGCTTCTCGTACATGTTGAAAAATGTTACAAATCAGCTTAAAGTACTGTAAAACACAGTGCTAATGTACTTCAAATTATTGAATACAAGTATAGATGACAATGTATAGTGTGTCTTGACTTTTTTGATTTAGAGATAATTTTGTTCCGCTAACTAGCCTGAGGCAACGGGCTGCGGGGTGGAGCACAGTTTTCCACTGAGCTTTCCCTCCTCACATTTTGATCAGAAAAAGTTGCACATCCTTTGGTTTTATTGAACTGTTGAGGAACTTTTTGACCTCGCCTTTCAATCTCATTATTGATGGAAGTTGCTTTGCACTTCTCTACAAATCCCCTTCTTAGTAACTTCTTCCATTCACTACATTGGGGGAGGACTGGGGGAACATGGTGCATATCCCGTGGCATGAGGTGATGGGGGCAGGCGCCCACAAACATGCACATTATGTTGAAAAATGTTAAAAAGCTGCTGGAAATAGAACAGTGCTATTGTACTTGAAAATATTGAATAAATATGAAAAAGTATAAATGACAATGCACAGCGTATCTCGACCTTTTTAAAGTTAAGTTTAATAATACTTTCAAAGCAGAGAATTAGTGTTACAGTGTACCTGATTGCATTGCATTGCATTGCATCTAGAGGCCATGCATGTTTTAAACACAGCCCAGCACACAGGTCAGTACTTTCATAGTTCCACCTTCTCTGGCCTTAAACTAAATTCAGTGGAATACAGGTTCAAAGGTTTTGAATTACATTGAAGATGGGAAAAGGTGAACCACTAGGAATTTAACCTATGACCTCTAGCATTCCATGCTAGTAATTCTACCTATGAGCTATGGTTCACAGAGCTGCAGGGGCTGTCCAGGTCTTTCCTCAAATTCACATTCCCTTCCTCTGATGTTGTGTAACTTTGCAACCTCAGAAATACATCAGAACAACAGCCAATCAGCTCCTTCTCAGTGCAGTTAAAATAAGCCACTGCTAGGCAAATTTAGATTATGAATTACAATGAAGATGGGAAAAGGTGATCCGTATAAGCAATAAGACATGATGGCATGTGCATTATAGTGTAATAACCGCACTCCAAGGGGCGTAGTTAGGCCCGAGGCCAAAGGCAAGTGTCTGTCATCCCTAGGAGTGCAGTTAACACACCGTAATGCACAACCCCGGAGTGTCTTATTGTGCTTATAAAATGATGATTTATTTTTAGAAGCAGTTTTTTTTTATTTTGAAACACATTTTTAAATAATTAAAAATGTAAGTGAATCTGTGCTTTTAAGATGAAATAGTCCTTCCGCCTATTGGTGCTAGATTAAAGTAGTGTTATACAGTGTGTGCCTCCCTACCCACTTAAGCTTCATATTCCTCTGCCAGCCACAACTATTCACAAATGCTGTTTTCCTCATTCTAAGCATGACACATAGCCCCCTCACTTTATTTAATTCTCCTCACTCGGTAGACAAAACTAAAAGGAAGCCATAACAGAGGCTTCTGAGTTTCCCAGTGCTGCAAGCATGAGCATGGTTCAAAACTACCACACTCACTGACAGCATCATGAACTGCTCACTCTGTCCTAAAAGATAAACAGCAGGGTAAGACATTTACCACCTTTTCTCTTTGGTTATATAGTATTATTGCTTATTTTCTTCATTCTGTGTTTTTCTTCTCTGTGTTTCCCCACATTCAAGAAATGGAATGTTTATCATGGAATGTTTACCATGGAATACAGGGATTAAAAATTCTGCTCAATTCTACTAGCAGAATGTTCCTCTACTAACATACTGTACACACAGACAACAAAGGCTACACTCTCGAGGTTTACACAGTCGCCCTGGCGACCTCTCAACGGTTAACAGACCGGTTACCGATACAGGACTATACACTATCCTCTATGTTTCTAATTTGTTTATGTATGTAAGGAGAGTGTGATGATCTGGTAAACAACATTTAATTAATTTGTTTTATTTTATATGTAAGGTAGTTTTATTTTTAGGGCCCAGTTGAAAGTTTCTACAGTGTAAAGGTAGCAGCCGTGTTTGCAGTGGAAGAGCAGTTCTGGTTGTAGGGAGATTGATGGAAGATAGTTCTGGTTGTAAGAGGACTAATTTGCTCATTGTGTGGTGTGGTGTGGTTTAGGACCAGGATGACTGTGCGTACATAGAGATTTAATGTACGGTCAGCTGATCTCTCTTGGCCAATGAGATTTCTAGATTTTTTCTTGCCATTTTATAATAGGAATGGAACCTAGGACCTCTATCATTCCATGCCTGTAACTCTACCTCTGAGCTATGATTCATACAGCTGCAGGGTTCAAAGATTTGTTATTGTTCCATCTACACAGGTTGGTTATCAGCCTATAGTGAGTGAGTGTTTCTGATTTACAATCTGGTACACAAGTCAGTGCCTTTTTAAACCTGTTTGATGAAGTTTATGACCCCAGTACAAAAGAATAACATGGGCATGACCTACATGATACTGTTCTGAGTTGGTTGTTACCAGCAAAATGTAAATCAGAAACACCCACTAGGATGCTTGAACTGAAAAGCATGCAGAAATGGAACAATGACAGTTTTTTTAGAGGTGAACTTCGTTGAACCAGTAGGTGTGAAAACATGTTAGGAAGACAGGATGTGTGTGGGGGGATGGGCAATAACAAGAAAGACAGGATATTGTTCCAATTCACGGTAGAACAACACATAACCATTATCTTTACAGCCTGAGCATGGCTCTTTGACTAGGGTGGGGGGTAATGAACAAGAACATCATGTTTCATACGGTAGCTCATATCTACAACAAAAAAAATGCATACTTTCTTCAGCAGTACTTTTTAAGCCATGGAAGTATATTGTATATTAAAGCCTATAATTAAAAGTGATCACCACAAAAGTGTGATAGAAAGGAACATTAAACTAAAGTGAGATAGAAATAAATATTAAACAGGGACGACTTTCTTAACCAATACCTTTTAAGCCATAGAAGTATATTAGGGCCAGTAATTAAAAGTGTTCACCACAAAAGTGAAATAGAACTAAACATTAAACTATAGTGAGATAGAAATAAACATTAAACAGAGTCGACTTTCTTAACCAATAAATGTTAAGCCACGGGAGTGTAGTGGGGCATATAATTAAAAGTGATCACCACAAAAGTGAGACAGAAATAAACATTAAACAGGGATGACTTTCTTAACCAATAAATTTTAAGCAATGAAAGTGTAGTAAGGCCCAGAATTAAAAGTGATTGCTACAAAAGTGAGATAGAAATAAACATTAAACTAAAGTGAGATAGAAATAAACACTAAAAGAAGTAATCATTAAACTAAAGTGAGCTAGAAATAAACATTACACAGGGATGGCTGTCTTAACCAATAAATGTTAAGCCACCGAAGTGTGGGGCCCATAATTAAAAGCAATTGCCTCAACAATGAAATAGAAATAATTAAAAGTAACCAGGGGCCAGATATAAAGCAGCAGATTCTGAACTGGAAACAGATTTTCATAACATATTTTTTCAGGGAGCAAAATACTGTAGAAACACAACTGTGACACAGCTAAAGGCCTAAGGCATTAAGACAAGAAACATAGAAGGGGACCGTGAGGCAAAGAACCCCCCCACCCGATATACATTAGTACTGTTGAAGTATAGGACATTTGTGTATGGTTGCACAGTGTGTGTGTATAGGAGTGTTTATTATGGTGGATCACCTGTACAACTCACTAAAAAAATACCACCAACTGTTTAATCTGGTTCAAGGTCATTTGGCATTCATCTGTATCCCCCTCCTCCATGTCGTGCCTGAAAATAGGCAGAATTTGTCTAGTGCACTTACCCGGTCAACAAAAACTAAATAAATAAATAAATAACCAGGTGTACCTCTGCATTACTGCCCCCAGTTGTGCATAAGAGTGACCACGCACTGTATGAATGTCATATAGTGACACCTGCAGGAACTAGGGCACCGATAAATTCTGATATCAGAGTAGACCAGAAAACAGACTGACACCACAAGTCCAGTGCCTGGTGCCATGGCGATGGCTACCACTGTGTGTTGTTCCTGTTGTCTAAAGCAATACAGTTCAACAGCTGCAATAACTTGCAGGATGACGTATACTACCAAAACAGTAATAATTCATGTGTAAGCCTCATACAGTAATTAACATATACAAGAGCCCAGAGCCTCTGGGATTGGGCATCTTTTAAATAAAATTTGCCTTGCCTTGCCTTGCCTATATTCAGGAACATTACCTCCATTGTTAACACTCCTTTACTTTGCCTAAAGCAATTGGATTCAGCAAACTCCTGTTTTGTTTAATGGAACATTACCAGATTGGGTCAGTTAAGGCAAAGTAAAGTGATATTAACACTTGAGGTAATTCTCCCAAATTCAGACAACTGTCCCTCTGTACAATACCTAAGCAGTGGATCTATAAACTTGTTTTCTCACCTCAGAAAAGCAAGTACCTAAGCAGTGGATCTATGAACTTGTTTTCTCACCTCAGAAGAGCAAGAGACAAAGGTGATGTCTGCACTGGCATACCATGCCATAGGTCCTTCCAGCTGGTGGCAAGTGACATGGCAGAGGTGATCCAGTCCTCAGTGTCCTCTGCTCTAGAGCAGGTGACAGCACTGCTGGAACATGTGGGGGAGTATATCCAGTTCCCCACGGACTAGCTGAATAAATAGGCAGTGAGGGAAGGCTTCTATGAGCAGAATGGGTTCCCAAAGGTACGGGGCACCATAGACTACAGACATGTTCGGATACTAGCACCCCATTTCACTGAGGAGGACTACAGGAACAGGAAATAATTCTACAGCATAAATATAGAGGTGGTTGCAGAGGAGCAGGGCATAGCCATGAATGTCAGTGCTAAGTACCCTGGCTCAATGCATGATGCTTTTATCTTTCCGAAGTCACAGCTGAGGACAGATTGGTCACTGATGGTGGCAGGGTGGGGTTGCTGCTAGCTACGTATCACACAGGCCATGTGGGCATCGGGCATGCCATGCTATGTACCTCATTGAAGTGACATGCATCTTTCTTGTATCTCTTACAGTGAACAATAGGTACCCCCGAAGCCTTACCTGATGAACCATTCCTGGCTACTGCAGGGTGGTAGAGCAGAGGTACAATGATGCCATCATGAGGGCATGGAATGTGGTGAAGAGCACCTTGAGACAACTGAAGATGCAGTTCAGATGCCTGGACAAGACAGGTGGCATAATGGTGCTTGCAGCAAGGAGGGTATGACGTGTCTTTCTAGGGGAAAGGGGAAATTGTTTAACCAGGAAAGGCACACTAAGCTGAAGCTTGTTTCCAGGTGTGACCTGGGAGCACAAGGTGGTTAAGTGACTTGCTCAGGATCACACAGTATGCAAGTGGGGGCTGTGGGATTCAAACCCCAGTCTGATCTGCTGGATGTCACCAGATTTGCAGCTCAGAGCCTTAAACCACTGCGCTATACTGCCTTCTCATGTGCTGCATGCTGCACAATATCACCATGAGGAAAGAGTGGTCATTAACTGAGGACATACCTGTGGATGAGGACAGCCAAGGCCAGAGAGAGGAAAGCCAGGTGCCAGACACATGGCCAGGGGCAACATTGGGTGGGAGGGAGTCACAATATGGGTTAGTCCATGGCATGTTCAGGACCGGGCCTGTGTGTGGGGAGGGGGGACAATAGTGTATGCCCAGGACCCATGGTGCACAGTTATGAGTGACAGTGCTGAGTGCGTGTGTGTGTGTGTGTGTGTGTGTGTGTGTGTGTGTGTGTTGTACCCATGCATGTTTGTTCATGCAAGAGAGGAAGGACCCTGCCAGGCATGATGACCCTGTCACTGGGTAGAGGACCATGTCCTATGGGTCTCTGCAGCTGCTTCCCCCCTCTCCCCACCATGTGTGATGGACATGCCATTCTACCCATGCTGAGCCAGCCCTGGTTGTCATGGGTGGTGGGGGCCCAGGAATGTGGGCCTCATGGAAGGTTTGGAAATGCTTCCCTGTGTGTCAGTGGGCTGTGATGATATGGGGCTGTATCTGGTATGGGGTGGTGGAGGCAAGGCAGGCTGTGCAGGGAACAGTCCACCTCTTCTACCGTCCTGTGGTGTGAGGTGTCCTAACATGCACTTAAGCAGCTCATCAACCCTTCTGAATTCAATGCAGAGCCTCTGCACCTCCACCGACAAGGCACAAAGATGGGTATTGTTTTCCCTGCCAATGTGTAGCCTGTCCTGATCCAGCCTTTTCAACTTGGGGAAGTTCCGGTATAGTACAGTATGGTAACATAGAAACACAGAAACATAGAATTTGTTGGCAGATAAGGACCACTTGGCCCACCTAGTCTGCCCATTTACCTACCTGATGGATAAGCTGCATATTCTAGTTAACCAACAGCTTACTTCCTCCTACCCCCCACTAGAACTGCCTTATGTCTGTCCCATGCATTCTTGAATCCTCCCTCTGTTCTTGACTCCACAACCTCCTCAGGAAGGCTGTTCCATGCATCCACAACCCTCTCCATGAAAAAATACTTTATAACATTACCTCTGAGATGTCTCCCCTCTAACTTCAAATTGTGCCCCCTTGTTCTTGCACATCTCTTTTTCTGAAAGATGTTACCCTCTTGGACTTTGTTAATTCCCTTGAGGTACTTGAAAGTTTCTATCATGTCCCCCCTCTCCCTCCTTTCCTTGAAGGTATACATATTAAGCTGCTTTAGTCTCTCTGTTTGTCATCTGGTGCAGACCCTGCACCATTTTGGTTGCCTTCCTCTGAACAGCCTCCACTCTGTCTATGTCTTTGCGCAGATGGGGTCTCCAGAACTGCACACAGTACTCAAGATGGGGTCTCACCAACTGTCTATACAGAGTGAAAACAACTTCCTGTTTTCTACTATTGATGCCTCTCCCTATGCATCCCAGTATCCCCCCAGCTCTCCTTACTGCCTTCTCACATTGCTTGCCCACCTTTAGGTCATCTGATATAATTACTCCCAGGTCCCCTTCGATTTTTGTTGTTGTTAGTATCTCACCTCCCATTGTGTACTCTTCCCCTGGGTTTTTGTCTCCCAGATGCTTTACCTTGCACTTCTTTGCATTGAATCTGAGGTGCCACATATCTGACCATTCCTCCCTTTTCATTCTTTCCACCCCACCTTGTGTATCAACCCTGTTGCAAATCTTTGTGTCATCTGCAAAGAGACATACTTTTCTTCCAGGTTCTCTCCAATGTCACTTATAAATACATTACAGAGAACCTGTCCCAGTACTGAACCCTGCGGTACCCCACTAGTTACCCTCCTTTCTTCACTGTGGACTCCGTTTACTATTACCCTTTGTGTCCTGTTGTCCAGCCAATTTTTTATCCAGGCTACCACCTTGGGACCCACTCCAAGGCTGGCTAACTTGTATATTGTTCTTTTGTGTGGGACTGTGTCAAATGCCTTGCTAAAATCTAGGTAGGCCATATCCACAGCCCCTCCCTGGTCTACTACTTTGGCCACCCAGTCAAAGAAATCTATTAGATTCGTCTGACACGACCTTCTCACTGTGAATCCATACTGCCTTGGGTCCTGTGCCCCACTGGCCTCTAGGTACTCAACAATTCTTTCCTTCAGAAGTAATTCCATCATTTTTCCTACCACTGAGGTCAAACTAACTGGTCTGTAGTTTCCTGCCTCTGCCCTACTCCCACTTTTGTGAAGTGGAATCACATTCACCCTCCTCCATTCCTCAGGTGCCACCCCATCCTCCCATGATTTGTTAAAAAGAGTAGTTTGTGGTGTCGCTAGTTCTACCCTTAGTTCTTTTAGAATTCTGGGGTGAATCCCATCAGACCCCTTTGCTCTGTCCACCTTCCGTTTCAAGAGTTCTTTCAAAACCTTTTCTTCTGTGAATGGACTGGTATCGACCACCCTATTCAGAGTGTTTCTCTTGTTTGGTTTAGGTACCTCCCCCTCCTTTTCCATTGTGAATACTGAGCAGAAATATTCATTCAATATCCTTGCTTTTTCACTGTCACCCTCTGCCCACATTTTCTCCCCTTTATTAAGCCTCAAAATCCCTCCCTTGGTCTTTCTTCACGCCCTAATATACCTATAAAAGGTTTTATCCCCTTCCTAACAGAGTTGGCTATCTTTTCCTCGGTTTGGGCCTTTCCTATTCTGACTGACTTCCCTGCCTCCTTCTGCTTTAACTGATAAAGTTCTCTGTCCTGCTCCTTCTGTGTTTCCTTATATTTCCTGAATGCTATCCTTTTCTCCTTAACCTTCCCTGCCACCTCTTTTGAGAACCATAGTGTTTTTTTCCTTCATTTTGTTTTGTTGATTCGCTTCACACAAAGGCTTGTTGCCTCTGTGATGGCTGTTTTGATTATTCCCCATTGTTCCTCCACCCCTCCTTCATGCCCATTTGCTAATGCTTTTCTGAGGCACTCACTCATTTTCCCAAAGTCAGCCCTCCTAAAGTCCAATACTCTTGCTTTTGTATGGCTTGACTCTATGGCTGTGTTTCTTGTGTGAACCACACTGTTTGGTGGTCGCTTGTTCCCAGATGGCTACCCACTTCTAAATCTGAGATCCTTTCTCTGTCCCCATTTGAGAGTACCATGTCTAAAATTGCTCCCTCCTGAGTGGGTTCCAACACTAGATATCTGAGGCATGCCCCTTGTAGGGCATCAGGAATGACCCTGCTCTTGGATGTGCCTGAAGCAAAGGTGCTCCAGTTAACATCTGGCATATTCACGTCCCCCATCAACAATATTTCCCCTTTTTCTGCCATTCTAAGGATGCCTTCTATCACTTCCTTGTCCATTCCCTTCCCCTGAGATGGGGGTCTGTACACAACCCCCATGCGGATTGTGGTGCCATTTCCTGTCTCCAGGGCGACCCATAGTAGCTCATCTACTTCCTGTTTAATCTTTAGTTCTGTTGCTTTAATCCCTTCCCTTACACAGAGAGATACTCCTCCTCCTCTTTTACTCTCCCTGTCCCTCCTGTAGATTGTGTATCCTGGTATGTTGACATCCCAGTCATGGTTCTCTGTGTACCATGTTTCAGTGACTACCACAATATTCAGGCATCCCTCTTCCATCAAGGCCACTAGTTCAGGGAGCTTGTTACACAGACTATGGGCATTGGTACTCATCACCCTCCATTATTTGATGGCCTTACCCCTTTTAGCCCCATCCATGTCCTTACTGCCTTTGCCTTTTTTTGTACTTACCCATCCTGCTCCCGAATGACTTCTCTACCTTGATGTTTACCTCGCTAATTACTGTGTTTTGTGGGGGGATGCTGGGATTTCCCTGTTCCTTATCAGTGCCTCCCTCTTGGCTAGTTTAAATGCTTGCCAATGAAGCATTTAAACCTATCACCTAGGATCCTGGTTCACCCCCCCGGACAGATGCAGGCCATAGCACCAGTATAGGCCTGTATCCCTCCAGGTGGCTCCCCAGTCCCCAGTGAAGCCTAAACCCTGAGCACCACACCAGTTTTTCAACCATTCATTGATTTCCATGGTGCAGAGTACCCTAACATCATCCTTGCCATAGACAGGCAGTACCTCCGAGAAGGTTACCGTATGTGCTACTTGTCTAAGGCCCCCCCCCAACTCTACAAGCTCTTCTTGCACTGCTCTGATCCCACTCCCAGTCAGGTCATTTGTCCCTAGGTGGACAATGACATCCAGCTCCCTCCCTCATAGAGCTGGTCCAGTGATCCTGAGGATTCACTTCCTGTCCCTCCAAGCCATGGCACCAGGCAGGCACCTTACCTCCCTCTCTCCTTCCTCCTCCACTTCTACCCCCCTAATGACTGAGTCCCCCACCAGGAGTTCTTTCCTTCCCCTGTGGGGTCTTGCGCCACCCTCCTGTGGGTCTCCTTTGTGGAGGTTCCCAGCATCCTCCTTGGTCTCCACTGCAGGTGCCTCCATACAGGAACCACTCTCCACCAGAACAGTATATGAATTGTGGAGAGGTACAGCTGGAGGGATGCACCTCTGTTCCACCACCCTCTCCCTCCCTGAGCCGACCTTGGTCCAACCACTCCTCTTTCTTGGTAACCTCTGAGGTAGCGATGGTGACCCTGCTGATCCCTGGGTGGGGGAAGAGGTTTCACAAATCCTAGCCAAGTCAGCCTGGAGATGGGCAACCTCCTCCCTCAGACCAGAGAGGTGCCTGCAAATAGGGCAGCATTGCAGCCTCCAGAATGTCTCCCAGAACACTGCCGCCCCACAGCCATTGCACTGCACCACTCCCATCATGACTTATTTTGTGTCCCCTCTCCTGTTGCTTTGTATGCTTACTCTCTCCTCCCTCTACATATTTTTCCACCTACTTTTCTACTGCCTATGTGCCCTTACAACTCTCCCCTTTCCTATTCTGGAAAAGGAACTTCCTATAGTCTTCAGTAGTCTCCTTCTTCCTTGCTCAGACTCAGACCTCCAGCAGCTGGGGGGGAGAGCTATTTTTTTTTCCTTCAAGGTTGATGAAACTAATGTGTCTCAGTGATCCTTCCCTTCCTACTGCCAAACAGGAAGTTTCTGTTGTCAGTCAAATCCAGTGGCTAAAAAGTAGAATTGGCTTAGTGGAGGGTGGAGGGGAGGGAGGGAGGGCAATTAGTAAGAAAAGCTGTAGCTTTTTTAGTCAGCTGCTACTTGCTCTGAAAGCAAGATTCCTTTCTGCCAGAAACTAGTAGCAAGAAGCTGTAACTGTAGACACCTGCTTTTCTACAGCTCAAGCCACACCCCCAATTAACTTCTCTCCTCTAATCCTGATTTAGCCAACTAAGTTGATACAGCCCCCTTCCCCAAACAGAGAAACACACAGTGTTTCTTTTTTTTATATACTTAAATGAGACCCCCTGCTTCTAATAAAGTATCTGTTTGCTTAATCCCAACAGGCACTGACTCCTGCTAAGATAGAAGTGATTTATCAGTAAGAAAAGCTGTAAATTTTTTAGTCAGCTGCTACTTGCTCTGAAATTCAAGATTCCTTTCTACCAGAAACTAGCAGCAGGAAGCTGTAATTGGAAACACCTGCTTTTCTACTGCTCAAGCCACACCCCCAATTAACTTCTGTCCTGTAATCCTGATTTAGCAACCCGGGACCCTCGTTGCCACCACCTGGGCTTGGGTCACAGTTTACCTGGCATAGTGCTGGGGTTGCTGCCCAGTTGGACAGTACAGCTGGGGGTGGGGCTGTCAGTGTGTGTAACAGTGTCAGGTGTCTGTGGTGCATGCCCCTGCCCATCCATGTCTGTGCCTCCTCTTGAAAATGGCTGGTACACAGGGCTCTGGAACCATGGATCCAAGGAGTGGGGGTGCTCCACGTGTTGGTTGGTGACTGTGAGCCCTGTGATCTGGCTGGCCTACCACTCATATGATGCTGTCATCCTCCTCCTCCTTTTGCTGATTACTCCCATCACTGGCACTGGTAGCATCTATTGGGGGTAAACATCTGGTTACTGTATGGACAGGGACTGTGGCAATTGGTGCAGTGCACCATCAGGTTACTCCCCGTCATGTGTCCACAGGGTACTGTCCTAGTGAGCTGTGTCCAGCAGGTCAGTGGTGTGGACATCAGAAACTACAGCCATGTCCTCTGGTGATGACACAGGCAGGTCCACTGTAGTGGTAGAGAGAATGCCATGGTCACTGTCATGGCCACTCTAGTGTGCACTGTACCACATGTGTAGGACTGTGGGCACTCACATGCCATGGTATTCAGTTCATCTTCTTCACATTCCACTGTCTCCTGGCTGATGGTGCCCACCACCACGTCCTCCACTGGTGTGAGCTTGTGCAGGGACAGTGAGCTCCCATTGGTGGCATTCCTGGACTGCCACCTGCCTGCCAGCTTCTTCCTGATGACCATCTTCAGTTCCTGCCTCTTATGTTTGATGACTTAGATTGACCTGGGCATGAGTCCCACCAAATTGACACCAGCCTAGATGGGCTCCCAAATGGGGGGCTTGATCACAATGCCTGTAATGATGCCCATCCATACAGGGTTGCATAGTTGTTGTGGAGCTCCGAAATGTCCATGCTCACAGCCATGAAGTTCCCTGGATGGTGGCACCTGACACCACAGATGTAGATATTGCCACTGGTGTACAGGTGTTGTGGTCCTGGGGGCCTGTGGTGTTCATCCTGCACCCTCATCAGCCATGAAGCCAGGTTGCCCCCGTATGCCGCTGCACGGGTTTAGGGCACCATGCCTGGGTGTCCCTGTTCCTGCCCACTGTTTCATTCTGCCATATGGACCCATTCCCGGAACCTTTTTCTCCACATCAGTATGGCAACCTGTTCCTGTCCTACCGTCCAGCTGCTCAACATTACCACAGCTGCCTCTGTCAGTCTCTGCGCCATCAGTATTTGACATCCCAGCATCATAGGAGTGTGGCCCAGCCCATGGTTGTCCATTTATAGTGGGGTCACCTGTTGCTGCTGGCTTGGCAGGGCCTGCTCGTCTCTCCCTGTGCACTGCATGTGGCCATTGTGCACCCCATTGACCACCTCCCTCACCACAGTGCATGCCATGGTGGGCTATGCATTTTCAGGCTGCATAGTTGCGGGCCTGCTTTACATGACTCTGACACGTGTAATGGACATGTTAGCGCATAGGGCCCAATATATGTACAAGAAGTTCTGATTATAGACTCAAATTAATCTTTATTCAGTGTTGGTTATTTTAGGTTATACAATAGCAGAAAGGGCTTCTGAGAATCTGATTAGTCAGTGGCCACCTTAAACAGTGATATTATGCCAGCACATCACCACTGTATCAAGGTCCAGTAGCCAGATGACCTTTTTACATCTTAAATAACCAGAGATTACCACACAGTAACCTCTAAACCAAAAAATCTCCCTGCCACATTGTCACCATATGCCTCCCCTAACACACAAAAAAAAATCCCCATTAATAAACATCAGTACTTTTTTTTTTCATTTTCTAGACTCAACCAGACCGAGCAAGTGATTACGTGAGCACTTCTTTGAAAAGACAACACATGTCTCTCCACTTCCAATAACACTCAGTTGCTTGCATTTATAATACTTTTGAGCATGTTTCTTTATTAAAACAATAAAAGGTGTTGTGCCCCAGAGTCTGGGTGCACCACAAAGAACAACTGGGACTGTTTCCCACGCCAGGATTTTGACTTTTTTTGTCTCTTCACTTTTTTTTTCTCCGCTGCTTGCTAGTCCCAGGACCCCACCCCAGCCTTTGTTCACAGTGTGCCTTTGGCAAGGCAAGGGGCTAAGGGCAGGACATAGCCCTGGCAGGAGACCCTCCGCAAGGCCCAAAAGGCCCAATCATCTGGCTGCCAGTCAGGACCTCCTATGCCCTAAAAAAGGGCCTGGGGAGTGACAGTGAGGAGGTTATGGCTCTGCTGGCAGGGTGTAGGATGCGGGGGCATGGATGCCTAAATGTACCTCTGATGGGCCTGTGGCTCCCCTCTAGTATGAGTCCAGAGGCAGCTGCAGCAGTCAGGTGGGAACAGTGGCTCTCCGACATGAATGGTCTTCCTGCAAGTCCTCATCAGTGGCAGCAGGGAAGAGTTTCCATGGCAGATCGAGGTGCACAGCAGTGAATTCGGTCCAGGTTGGTTCAGAATAAGATTAAACGAATAGATGATATTCAGGCAGCACATCCTACACACTCAGGAAATTTAACACCTGGAGCTAGTACATCCCCTACTCCCAACATATTACAGACTACTATAGGCAAGGGAAAATCCAAAAAGAGAGAGAGAGAGTATGATGATCTTGGGGAGATGGATTATGGGGACCACTGTAAAGGGAAATAAGAATAAAAAGGGCAGGAGTGCCATGGATTTTATTCTACCCCAGCAGAACCGTTTTAGCATACTTGCAGAAGTAATTGAAAGTACTACAACTTTCACAGAATTATGTACCAATAATTCCACTGCTACTTTAAATACAGTACCAATAGTTCCCAATTCAACCACTAGTAGCACTCATGAGGTTGGAACCTCCAAACTAACTGACATGGATATTGAGGCACAAAGCCCAGTTGCTTCAATGCTAAATACAGCTAATAGTTCCCAGATAGATCCATCCCACCAAATAGCTTTGATTGACTCTGTTTATACACCACTTACTACAACTGATGAGGGTGTGGTAGATAACAATACAAATAATACTTCTGGGATAACTAACTCTTCTTCCCCTACAATTACAACTTCTCCTCCTGCTACTATACCTCTGCCTATGAATCCACTCATACATAATTAAGATTCAGGAACTGTTCATAGGGAACTCAACCCGATATAGCCAATCATCATCAAATATTTGTGCTAGGGGACTCTGATTAAGCACATAGACCAAAAAATCTGTAACCCAGATAAAACCAATCGTACCTGTTCAAGCTTCAGATGAGCCAAAATCTCAGATACAACATCCATGCTAAGTAACGTCCTTCATAACGCAGGAGATAGATAGAAACATAGAAACATAGACTTTGACGGCAGATAAGGACCACTTGGCCCACCCAGTCTGCCCATTTCCCTACCTACTGGATAAGCTGCAGATTCTAGTTAACCAACAGCCTACTTCCTGCTACCCCCCCACTACAATTGCCTTATGTCTGTCCCATGCATGTTTGAATTCCCCCACTGTTTTAGACCCAACAACCTCCCCAGGAAGGTGGTTCCATGCATCCACCACTCTCTCCATGAAAAGAAATTTCTTCACATTACCCCCTGAGCCGTTCCCCCTCTATCTTTAAATTGTGCCCCTTGTTCTTACACACCTCTTTTTCTGAAAGATGCTACCCTCCTGGACTTTGTTGATTCCTTTGAGGTACTTGAAAGTTTCTATCATGTCCCCCTGTCCCTCCTTTCATCAAGGGTATACATATTAAGCTCTCTCAGTCTGTCTTCATATGGTTTCTGATGCAGACCCTGCACCATTTTAGTTGCCCTCCTCTGGACTGCTTCCATCCTGTCTATGTCCTTGCGTAGATGAGGTCTCCAAAACTGCACACAGTACTCCAGATGGGGTCTCACCAACTGTCTGTACAGAAGGATAACCACTTCCCTTTTTCCACTTGTGATGCCTCTTCCTATGCATCCCAGTATCCCCCTGGCTCTCCTTACTGACTTCTCAGATCTTTGGTAACAGTTCATGCTGGAGTCAATAATGCCCATAATTTCAGATTAGATGAAATTAAGAAAGAATATATTATCCTGAGTGAACTCTTGCTTGCCAAAAACTGTGAAGTATGTTTTTCAGAAATACTTTTAGTCCCGAGAACCACCCAACTACTTAATGAGAAAATAAAACAAATAAATAATTGGCTCAGACATTGGTGTTTGATAAAGAAATTTGGTTATATTACTCATTGGGAAAATTTTCCTGAAAGAAACAACTTTTACTCTTGGGATGGCCTGTGTTTGGCCAGACTTGACAGTAGTCTTCTGGGCCGTAAAATCAATTCCTTAATTTCTAATCATTTAAACTGAATGTGGGTTGGCCAACATGGATCTACTTCATATCTTGTGGTCTTGCACTCCCATTAATAAGCTCTGGTATAAAGTATGTTTACTTGCCTCCAGAGTAACAGGACAAAAACTACCTTTTGACCCCAAACTATTCCTTCTAGGCATCCTTATATAGCTCTCTCCTCTCACATGCACATTTTAGATGGCTAAACATAGGTTCATAGTATGCTTTACAATCTCAAACAGGCATCTGCCCTTTAGAGAGCTTGTCACCTTCACTATTGGTGGAATTCATATTTAGCTTTATCCAGATATTTATCAATTTTTTTTTTGTATTATATTTTTATTGAGCTTTTCAAGTAAAACAATACGCTTTACAAAAAGCACATGTACACAGGCGAGTCCACATCATAGGGTACAATAATAAGAATTAGCAATGCATCTACATCTTACACTGGAATCACCCCTCTTATAAACCCAAGGGAGGAATTACCCACTTACCAAAAACCTCATATTTCAAAAGCCTACCGCACATGGAGGATCCCACAGAGAGAAAAATACAGCTCTAGCCAGTCCCTTTAAGAACCAGCCAGAGTGTGAGCCCTCAGGCCCACAACTCCCCCTGCAGGATTTCAAATATACCCACAAAGCATAAGCTCCAGTTTATACACGATCCCCATAACAATTTAATAAAAAGCAATCAAACCCAAATGCCCTTCCTTTGATATAGAGCATTAGTTACAGCCCCAAAACTCACAGCAATGTCCCAGCCCACCTTTAAATTCTGAAAACATTTAGATAACCTAACAAACATTCATTTGGATCCCCAAATTGCATTGCAGGAGAGAAACAACAATGACCTTCAAATATTATAGCAAGTCCACGTTGTTTCTTATTTCTGTAAGAGACAGCACATAATCATGCGTAACAGTCCAGGGCGTGTCCTCATACTAGATCCTAAATTATTCAATGACATATCTCCACAGTATTTAGAAACAAGAAACCTAACATTATAAACCACCCATACTTAACCAGTGCATCAATCAGACCCCTTTGAAATGAAGCAAAAAAAGTTGGTTATACTTTACTGCTTTCCCTTGAACCGGAAAAAAAAGAAAGAAAATAAAAATGATTATCACTCTCCTTCTGAGTCAGTATGTTCATCCTCCTTAGACCCCTCCTGCTCAATGGAGTCCATGATCCTTTCAGCATCTTTCGGGTAATTAAATAAGTAAATTTTCTCCTTCCATGATATCCAAAGTTTAGCCGGGTACAGAAGTTGATGATGAATCTTGAAGTGCCAGAGACGGGCTCAAATCATATCAAACACTTTGAGGGGCTGCCTGGTTCCGAAGGACAAATCAGGGAAAAGTTGTATTTCAGAATCGCCATATTTAAACTTCCTTCATCTTCTTGCAGTAGCCAGCAAATGGTCCCTTTCTCCTATGCCAGAACAGACCACCACGAATGTGTGGGGGTCGTTGGATCCCTTCTGTTCCCTTCGAGATTGAAGCCTGTAAGCCTTCTCCACAAGTAACGGCGGATCCTCCTCTGTAAGACCAACTATGCCAGGTAGGAGAGAGTGAGCAAAGTCCAGGGGGTCATCTTCTTCAGCCAATTCCGGCAAGCCCAAAATTCTGATATTCCATTCGCAGGCCTAGTTCTCCAGTACCTCCATCCGTTGACGCAGCCGGCTATTATCACCAATTAGTTTTGTGATAGCATCCATGGTTTTGGTTACATTTTGTTCCAACTTGGCCATCAACTGGCTATTTAGGTCCATTTGTGTCTCCAGAGCTGCAACTCTTGGTGTTAAGGTGTCAAATTTGCAGTCCAAGTCTTGGACCGTGCATACTAGCTGCTGCAAAGTAGAGTTGACCATAGCCAGGGACACCTCTGCAGAATCCACACCACCAGAGGTCCCTTTCACTCCATCTCTAGTAGGTCTATCATCCCATCTGCCTTGTGACTGGAAAAGGTCTGTAGAGGCAGACACTGATCCTTTATTTTTACCCATTTTGCTCACAGGTAGGTCTGAGGGGCATACCAAAAACGGAAGAGCCAGGCTAACACAATGAATGGGGTTCAATAATATAATAACATAAAATAATAATCGGAGCTTCTAAGAAATGCGTCCTTCTCCATAGCTGCTCAGCAGCGCCCCCATCAATTTTGTTTTTAAAAGTCTCCAATGTATCACTCTCAACAATATTTGCTGGTAGTGAATTCCAATTTGGTACAATTTTCTGTGTAAACCATTTTGTTCTTTTAACAGTATTATTTTTTCTCCAGCCATCTGATACTCATGTGATCTTGTATTTCTACTTTTGTTGTAATACATAATTCCTACTGTTTCTTGCAAAAAAGGATAATTTTTGGTTTTAAAAGTCAAACACAACCCCCCCCCCCAAGTTCTTCTATAATCCATGGACTATAGTTCAAGTTTTTGAAGTCTCTCAGAGTATTCCAGATTATCCATTCCTTTAACTCTTTTTGTAGTTTCCTCTGCATTCTCTTTCTTAATTTTATATCCCTTATTGTTTGAGGAGCACTAACCTGTATACAATATTCCATGTGCTGTCTCACAAGATTTTTATATAATTGCATAATGACACTAGCTTCTCTACTTTTTATGTTTCTGAGAATGCAACCCAAAATTTTATGACATTGTTTTACTTTATTTTTAATATGTATATCAAATGAGAGGTCATTACTAATTATAACTCCCAAATCTTTCTCATTAGTAACTTTTTCCAAAATGTGATTATTTAATGTGTATTTATGGTTTGGGTTATTATAACCAAAGTGCATAATTTTACATTTTGTTGCATTAAATTTCATTAAGGAATTATCTGCCCACTTACTTAATCGATTTATATTTTCTTGAAATTGCATGCATGACTTATAATCTGTCATTATTGCACCAATTTTACAGTCATCTGCATATTTGCACATCCATGCAGTCAGTATTGTTTGTCTGCATGGATGACACAAGAATATTGAAAAGAATGGGGCCCAGGACAGAGCCCTGAGGCACACCACTAGTCACAATGCCATAATCAGATTTGAAGCCCCTAATAGCAACTCTCTGCTTCATATTATGCAACCATGATTTAATCCAATTTATTATGTTTTGGTGCAGTTTAATCTTGACCACATAGTCTACTAGGACTTTATGAGACACCGAATCAAATGCCTTGCTATAATCAAAGAACAATATATCCACTGAGAGGCCTTTATCAATTGCCAAACTAATAGATTCAAAAAATTGGAGCAAATTAGTAAGGCAGGATCTATTTTTACTAAAACCATGTTGTGTGATATCCACCAAACCTTTATCCTGGATATGATTTAATATTCTATTTTGTAATAACCATTCCATTAGTTTTCCAGTTATAAATATCAAACTAATTGGTCTATAGTTTTCAACCTTTGATCTATCACCACCTTTAAATATAGGCGTTACATTTGCTTCTGTCCAAGAAGGTAATACTTTACCCTCATAGATAGATTTATTAAACAATACAGTTAAGGGGGCCCATCAATACTTTGGCCACTTCTATTATGAATTTTGAAGGAATCCCATCTGGTCCTGGGGAACTATTTGGTTTCGTCATTTGTATGGCAGATAGAACTTCTTGTGAATCAAATTCAATAAAATTATTATTTACTGATGGTATATTAGTTATATGTTGTTTTGGTTGGAAAGTACTTAAAAAGAAATTGTTGAGTTTGCCAGCCATATCAACATAATCATCAATAATATCATCATTTGAGGTTTTCAATGGACCAATTTTATTTTCATTATTCTTGATAAATCCAATATAATTAAAAAAATGTTTTTATTATCTTTAAACTCTAAAGCTAATTTTGATTCAAATGTTGCTTTTGCCTTTCTAATGGCTGATTTTAGTTTTTTTGATATTGATTTATATTTATCCCATGCTGTTTCATTATGAGATCCGTTACACTTTTTATACAATTTTTTCTTTTTATTAATAAGTTTTTTAATTCTTATATTCCATCATAGAGGCAATCTTTTATTGTTATGGTATTTTTTTCTAATGGGAACCCATTTCGTTATACAATATTGAATTTTAGTATTAATAATTTCCCAGGTCTTTTCCAAATTTTGACCTAAAAGGTCTATCTACCAATCCCATTTTGTCAACCATGCATTCATTTCTTTGTAATCTGCATGAAAAAATTTTTTAACTAAAGTTATACTTTTGGTTTTGTGATTTATAGTTTGGATTCTAGTCTTGATCATTGAGTGATCACTATCTCCTAAAGGTGGTACAATTTCTGGATCAGAACAATCTGATTGACTATTAGTTAAAATGATATCCAAAATCCTATTCCCTCTAGTTAGTTTTTTGACAATTTGCTACAAATTTTGGTCAATTAATATTTCAATAAATCTATTTTCACAAGATCCTCATCCTTCAGATGTGTCCCAGTCAATGAAAGGAAAATTGAAATCACCCATCAAGATGTAGTTTTCATCCACATGAACGCTTTCTATATCATCTAAAAATGTATTGGTTTCAGTTATATTTAAATTTGGTAGTCGATATCCAAACCCTATAGTTAATACTTTATTGGACATTTGGACATTAATCCAGAGCAGTTCAGATAAAACATTAACCACTTTGTTTAATTCTGTTACTTTATAAGTTTCTTCTACATAAAAAGCTATTCCCCCCACCAATTTTATCTTTCCTGTTTTTAAGAATTTTACAATAACCAGGGATGTCTATATTCTAATCTCCTTCTTGAAACCATGTTTCAGTTATACCACATACTGAAACATGATTTAAGAGAAAGTCTCTTAATTCATCAGTTTTGTTTCTCAGACTTCTTGCATTTGTCAGTAGAATTGTAAAAGACTCATTTGTGATGATCTTTGTAAGACCTATTTTTTTATGTTCACAATCATTTAGTTTATTTTTATTTATTAATATAGGTAATGGCCTTATAGGGTCAGTTGTTCCCCCTTCACTATTAGTTTAAAACTTCAAGAAATTTATTTCCCAAAATATGACAACTCTTCCTGCTGAGATGCAACCCATCTGGACAATAGTACTCATTTACATTGTTAAACTCTTCCCAGTGTGTAACACATTTAACGTTTTGTGTTAAACACCTTTTTCTTAACCATTCATTTATTGCTTTAATCTTGTTCACAGAAAACTGTGTGGCCTTTGGTACTGGCAAGATTTCTGATATAATAATTAAACAATGTTTCTCAAGCAATTTGTTGCTGATTGATACAAAATCTTCCTTAATCCTATGTATTGAATGAGTTGGTATATCATTTGTTCCTACATGCAATAAAACTAATGGATTTTTGCCAGATTTTGCTAGAATATTATCTAATCTAATTGTTAGGTCTCTGATCTTGGCATCTCTGTAACTTAAAACTGCTCTGTTGTAATTATCAGGGTTACAAACTGGTCGGTCGAGATGTTTTATTATGGAGTCACCTATGACAATTACTTGTTTTGTATCATTTTTCCCCAACTCCATTGGATCCATTAGATCTAATTGTATAGGATTCATGTTAGTTGTTAAGTCAATAAGTGGAGCTGTTGGTAACTCATTAGCAGTAATTTGCATTAGTCGAGTATTAATGCTTTCATCAATTATTTTGGTTGTTGAACTATTTACCAAAGAAGTTAATTGTGAGTCACACTGAGATTAATTTATTAATGAAACATTTTCATTAACAATTGAATTTAATGGATCAAAAACATTTGATAATGGAATTTGGTAATGATTAGCTTTTCTCCCTCTTTTGGAGGCTTTTGAACCTTGAACCTGGAACCATGTTTCATCCATGTTTGGTGGGGTGTCTTCAACCCGTGATCTTTTTTTGTTTGTTTGATCTTTAATAGGTGTTTGACCATTATGATCTTTATTCTGGAACACTGAATCAGTATTGGTTCCAATAGAAACAGTATTTATGCCTGCATTTATTTGAAACCTCTCTCCCATATCCCATTGACTTTTCTCTAAATGTGTCAGTCTTTCATTAAACAAGCTAATTTCATGTTGTAATACTTTATTAAGAACACATTTTTCACAGTTGTATGACTGGGGAGATCCACTTGCTCTGTAATGATTGCAAACATAGCACATAATGCACATTTGATGCCCCGTTTACCATCTGTTGTCATAACAAACTCCATGATGCTATCTAAAATATATATATATTTATCTTAAAAAGAGAACACTACAATCTATATATTAGTACAATATAGCACTCTATGTATTCCAGAAGACACTTACTGGGACCGTTCTATTATATTGCTCAAACTTGCCCAAACACGCCAAAACACACACTAGATGTGTGTATCTTTGCACATATCTTCGCGCAAAGAGACGCATGCACACCCTGCTCATGCTCACCCTGCTCACTACAGAGCAATTTAAATCATCCCGGAAACCCGGAAATGCAAGCCCGGGGTCACAGTGTGACAAAGTGTCAGTTTTTAACAATATAAGCTATAAAGCCAGCGAATACCACTCATCCGTGGTACTGGCAAGCCTGCAAGCAGTAGGTGTCCAAATAAAATTAAATATCTCCCCAGAATGTTGAGTTGTAGTTCGGGTAAAGCCTGAAACCACAAACCCACTCTTCCTGCCTTTAACAGAATCAGCAGGGCTCCGTACCACACAAGGTGCTTAAATTAAGAGAAAACAGATATCTTTGGTGGCTCAGAAACCACCATTTTAAAAGCGCTCACTACTCTGAATAGCACTTAGTAAGTGCTGCAGCCTGGAGTGTTTTGAATTCGTCCACTCGCTACAGAGTGATTTAAATCGTCCCAGTAACCTGAAAATGCAAGCCCGGGGTCACAATGTGACAAAGTGTCAGTTTTTAACAATATAAGCTATAAAGCCAGTGAATACCACTCATTCATGGTACTGGCGAGCCTACAAGCAGTAGGTATCCAAATAAAATTAAATATCTCCCCAGAATGTTAAGTTGTAGTTCGGGTAAAGCCTGAAACCACAAACCCACTCTTCCTGCCTTTAATAGAATCAGCAAGGCTTTGTACCACACAAGGTGTTTAAATTAAAAGACAACATATATCTTTGGTGGCTCAGAAACCACCGTTTTAAAAGCGCTCGCTACTCTGAATAGCACTTAGTAAGTGCTGCAGCCTGGAGTGTTCTCTTCTGGTCAAGCGTCTGATTCTTATGAAATGGAAATCAACTCTGGTGCCTTCTCTTTCAGATGTTCTTCAAAGCCTCTCTCAGTATGCCTCCCTAGACCGATTATCACATGTTACTCATAACTGACTCACTGTATATGACAGATGTTGGCAGGATTACTTCAAGTGCATCGAACCTAGTTCTTCTAGACCCTAATTCTTTGGTATATTTAGCCCTCCTTCTTATTTTGCTCTTAGATTAGGTTTTCTCAAAACTTTTGTGCACAGATTTCTCCTCTTTTTTCCCCTTCTTCCCTGTTTTTTCCCTCTCTCCTTCCCTTCTTCTTTGCTTTTTCTCTCTTCTTTCTTTCCTTGCACACTTTTCTCTTATCTTTACCTCTCCATTACTGAACATTGTTCATATTATCACATTTATCACTTTTTGCAATTTACTGAATGCCTTGCCATAGCCTACCCTAGCATGTATTTCGTACATGGTTGCTATTTCTGATCCTATAATACCCTATTAATTGTAACCCTTCTGCTCTCCACTTACATCCTGTCTAGGTTTGTGTTTTGTTATCAATACATGTATATAAGGCTTCTCCAATATGTTTACCCTAAATACTGCATTTTGTTAAGTGATATTTTATACCTTACATGGAGGATAGTCTTCTATTGTATTAGATGTGTGCTTTCTTATATACTCAAATTTCAATAAAAAGATAAAGTGAAAAAAAAATAAACTGAATGTGGGGGGGTAGAAGTTCTATATCAACTGGGTCAAATAAACAACCTACTTCTAGCTCTCCTGATTTATGTAAAATTCTCCTTGCTAATGCCAGAAGCTTTAATATAACCAAAAAATAAGAACTTGAAGCTTTTATATTACAAAACCAAGTAGATATTATAGCCACCACTGAAACCTGGTGGCATCACATTGGAGATTGGTATAAAAACATTTCTGGTTATCAACTTTTTTGTGATGTTAGGAAAAATAAACAAGGAGGTGAAGTTTGTATTTATATAAAAGATTCAATAACTGCTTATCACCATTCTTTCTCCACTGACAGTGAAGTAAGTCTTGAAACCTTATGGTTAAAGCTTGTCTTCCAAAGTAGACCTTCTGTATTGTTAGGTTGTTGTTATGGGCCTCCTAATTCTAAAGCACCATACAATACAGCATCAATCAATGAAATAATCAGTGCCACTAACAATAATGACGCAATTATAGTGGGCAATTTCAACCTTCCTGGTATTGATTGGTGCACTATGTCAGGGAGTAGTGAGCTTGATCATGCATTTGTAGACTTGTGTGTTAATTATGGTTTTGAACAGATGATATCTGAACCTACCAGAGGTAATAACTTGCTAGACTTTATTTTAACTAACATCAAAAGTGACATTAATGACGTCTCTGTAACTTGTCCATTGAGTTCAAGTGACCATAATATGATTCTTTTAAGCCTTACTTGTGGTTATACAAAGAAACTAATTAGCACCATAGTACATAATTATTACAAAGCTAATTTCAATGAAATTAAAAGAAGTTTGTCAAGCATTAATTGGGGCATAGAATTAGGAGGCAAATGTACGGAGGATGCTTAGACCTTGTTTAAGGAGATTATTCTAAATATTGAAAACGATCGGGTACCAATTATAAATAAATATAACAACAAAGGCAGAGTTCCCATCTGGTTTACTTGCAAGGTTAAACATCTGTTAAACAAAAAACAAAAAGCATATAAGAAATACAAAAATAATAACACATAAGCTAATAAACAGGCTTATCTTATTAAACAAAGAGCCCTACAGAAATTAATAAGACAAAATAAATACAAACTAGAATTCAAAATAGCTCATAGCAAGAGTAACAAACTGTTGTACTCTTATATGAATTCTGTTCAAAGAACTTCCATAAAAAAACATCGGTCATATTATGTCCGATAATACTATTAATGATAATGATACACCTACTGCAGATTGATTTAACTTTATTTCAGTTCTGTATTTACTCCTAAAATGTCTAATAATTTAAATAGACTGGTAATTTATGAAACTGAACACCATTTCTCCCCAGATGATGTGCTCCACGAACTATTAAAGGTTAACATCCATTCAACTCCAGGCCACGATGGAGTACACCTGATGCTATTGAAAAACTATTCTGACCAACTGGCATATTCCCTGTCTTTAATATTCAGCCTTTCTCTTGCTGAAGGTACAGTCCCAAGTGACTGGCCACTGTGGTTTCTTTATTTAAAAAGGGAGCTAGAAATAAGGCAGAGAATTACAGACCAACAATTCTAACCTCTCATGTCTGCAAAATTATGAAGACATTAATAAAGTCTATGACTGATGCCTTAATTTTAGACAAGGGACTTGTTGATAAGACCCAACATGGCTTTACCAGGGGATGATCTTGTACAACAAATCTTATTACCTTTACAATAAAATCAGCACAAGTGTAGATAAAGGTACCCCAGCTGATGTTATTTTTCTGGACTTTGCAAAAGCATTTGACAAAGTCCCCCACCACTTACTAATCCCTAAACTGATAATATTTGGTATTAGTAATTCCATAACTAGATGGATGTACAAGTGGTTAGAGGGATGACTTCAATGTGTAAAAATCAATAATGTTCTTTCAAAACAATGCATAGTGAGTAGTGATGTCCCTCAAGGCTCAGTACTGGGCCCAACACTCTTCAACCTATTTATTAGTGGTATGAATACTAACCTACAAAATCAGTTAATTAAATTTGCTGATGACACCAAATTACGAGGAGAGGAAGACATGTTTAATAAACATTTAACAATGGTAAGTGATCTGGGCAAAATTGAAACATGGGCACTTAACAATGGGATGACTTTTCATATTGATAAATGTGCAGTTTTGCACTTCTGTAACAATAATCCTATGTACAAATATATACTAAACAATAAAGTTATCAAAACTTCCCCTCTAGAATGAGATCTTGGAGTTATAATCAACAAGTTGACACCAAGTGACCAGTGCAACTCTGTAACAAATAAATGTAGGGCCATGATTAATAATATTAGACACACCTTCTCATGTAAAAATAAGCATCTAATTATTCCAATGTACAAAAATTACATTAGACCAATACTTGATTATGGCTCGCAAATATGGTCTCCATATCTTAAGAAAGACATTTATCAACTTGAAAGTATCCAGAGATTTATAACAAAACTTATACCCTCACTAAGAAATTTACCATATATAGATAGATTACATGATACAGGGCTACACCTGTTATATGTCAAAAGACAACATGGGGATTTATTATTGTTGTTTAAGATACTTCAGTTACCAGACCCTAATGAATCTCTGTGACCTTTCTTTTGCTTTAACACGGGATAACCTCAGGTCCCATTATAAAAAACTCACAAATCCAAAAGCAAGGACTGACAAAAGGGACAACTTTTATTTTGTTAGAGCCACTAAAATCTGGAACCAATTGCTTCCTGACATTGTTAACCAATCAGACCTTAATAGCTTTACATCAGCTTTGGATCAAGGTTTTTACAACAATAACAATATGGTTTGAATAACCCACAGATGTGAGGGACAATCTAGATAGGCATGATTGCCTCCTTTTGTCCTACTCACCTAAGAACCTAAGAACCTAAATGCCCCAGACCTTGTGGTTCTGCTTTCATCCTCCCGCAGCAGTACAGAGAAGTTGGGTGGCTCCCCGGCCACCTTCCCAGACCCCCCCAACAGCAGAAATAGTCATGGGCTGTGACGGTGAGTGGACTGTATTCCCCACTTTGTTTTAGACTTGCAACACAGGGACTGGGAAGAGGGAAAGGAGGAAGAACAGGGAGGAGTGAGCAGAGTACCCAGACACAGGAAAAAGGAGAGGACCAGCAGTGGCCATTGGGTGGGAGCCTATGAAAACATGATGGCGTTGATAGGTGACACTGGGAGGGGAGAAAAGTTCCTGGAGCAGCATAAGACAGGGGGAAAAGAGGCACCTGGGTTCTAGAAGCCCCTTTGTTTAAATTTGGTGCCAATCGGCACCAGCAGGTGAAGGGGCACATTGGGCTAGAAGTTCTCTTTATTTAAATCCATGGCAAGAGCACATGGGCATGAGCAGGGAACAAAGGCCTCATAGGAAACTACTGAGAGGGAGGAGCTACCAGTGAGGGTTCAAGCCCTCATACATATTAATTACAGTACAGGGCTGAGCAAGGCCCTATATAAGGGCAAGATTATACAGGCCCCTCATTAATATGCATTGCAGAGGTGAGGCCATGGAATTCAGGCCCGAAGGAACAAATGCAAGTCAGCAGCACAGGCCCTATGAATACAACTTAAGCAGCAGCTCTGTCCTCAGAGGGGGAAAGATTTTTAAAGGCACAGCATCCCTTTCAGGGGGGGACTGCTATTTGATGTGTCTGAAGCCCCCACCAGAATGGAATTGTGCTGCAGTCTGCCTGGAGCCCCTAGCAATGGAACCCATTTGCCTAAGAACTAAACTGCATTGCTTGCAACCCAAACTGTATAACTGGACTGTGTCCCTTGTGAACCGTGTGCCCTATGCTCCAGTGATATACGACCAGAAGCAATAACTACATTGGGTGGGGTAATTGTTTGTTGTTCAGCTGTGGTTCCTGCAACATTTTCCTGTGATGTCCTTCTTGTGACTCCTTTTCAGAGTGAGCTTTCCAACTTGAATTCAACCTAGGGAGGTCTCCAGTCACTTCTTCATCTTCAGCATGCCTGCCCCCAGTGACTTTGACCCACTTTGAATCTCTGCCACAGTGTTTCAGCATCAGTCCAGTGGCAGTAAGCTGTAGAGAGCCATTAGCCAGGTATCCAGCAGTTAGTTATTTTAGGAGCCTCCCCAGCTCAAGAGTGAGGGACCACAGTTGATGTCATGTCTGACCATTTTCTTATTTTGGTTGCCCAACCGCCAATCATACTCATAGCAGTGCTGCTCCACAGAAGATGCACCAAGAATCACATCCCCAATAGTCATCCTGTTGGGGGTGGCCTGGATGCCAGGGACCTACCGGTGGTCGTTGCTGCAGATTTTCCAGAGAACCATCTGCTCAATCATGGGATTTCAGCTTCTTTTTGCACAGGACCTCCAGCTCCTTACCAGGAGTTGCAGGGGATTGCCAAGGGGATTGCACTCAAAAAATACGGAATGCTAAATGCAGCTATTACAAAGAGGCTCTGACCAACTCTTGGGGCCAGGGAAACAAATTCTGGAACAACATGAAAGAACTCACAGGCAAGGATCCTAAAGCACCACCCACTATGCTCAACCTTCATGGCACTCCTACACTCAACCTAGGTACCATCACCAGCACTTTTAATAATGCATTTACAAACCTGGACAGTGTCCTTCCACCAAATTTTTTCGATGACCTCCCCTCCAGCTCCTCCCAAGTTACCCCCCAACTAGAACGTACAACCCCAAAGTTTTTTTTAAGGAGGTCCCACCCCAAGTAGCTAGAAAATACATTCAAAAGGCCATCGGCAAACAAGGGTACAGTGGTGACTCCCTTGACCTGAAACTGCTGGCACAAGTCCTCGATGAAATCTTAGAACCACTTACAAAGATCTTCAATCTCTCGCTTAGATTGGGCCATTTCCCCTCTCTCTGGAAGAAAGCCACTGTCACACCGGTTCACAAAAGCGGAGATAGGACGCTGCACACCAATTACAGACCTATCTCACTCCTCCCTCCACTATCTAAAGCGCTGGAGCGAATAGTGTCGGACCAACTAGTTGAATTCCTGGATAAGTACAATGTACAGTGCCCAGAGCAGCATGGCTTCAGAAAAGGGCACAGCACCACCACTGCACTACTGGAATTTACAACCTTCATCCATGCCACGCTTGACAAAGGGAATTGTGGAGGGGTAGTATTTATAGACCTTACCAAGGCATTCAACACAGTTAACCACCCCCTACTGCTCAAGCAACTGTCCTCCATTGGGATCTCCAGTGATGCCCTTCCATGGTTCACCAGCTACCTTGATAATCGGATCCAATATGTAAGGATTGCAGGGATATCTTCAGATGAGAAACCAGTCAGCTTCGGAGTCCCCCAAGGGTCTATTCTGGGCCCTCTACTCTTCTCCCTCTTCATTAACAATCTCCCCAGTGCCTGCCACCAAAAAACATTACTATATGCAGATGATGCAGTCCTGTTTTCCAGCCACCATGACATTACAGTCCTTGAATCCCAGCTGCAGCTCGACTTCAAGTGCATCGAAGACTGGTTCAAGTCTCATAAACTTGTCCTGAACCACAGCAAGACTAAAGCCATGTCCTTCTGTAACCGACAGAGCAGGCACAACTCTCTGTCCCTCACCATCAAGAACCACGCTGGGAACCCACTCGAACATGTCAAGGAGTTCAAGTACCTTGGTATTATCCTGGATAGTACCCTCTCCTACACTCGGCATATTGACACTGTTGCCAAGACCGCCACTATATGGATTGGACTACTACACAAACACAAGCACTGTATGCCTGTGGATGCCCTTAAACTAGCCATCTACAGCTCTGTCACCTCTATCATTGACTATGGCCTTGCCATCTATGGCTCTGCCTCAACAAGTGCCCTCCGCAGGATCTCAGTTTCTCTCAACAAAGCCTGTAGACTACTAACGAAAAGCGGCCCGACAAACTCACACCTGTGACTCCTATGTGCACAGGCCAGCTGGCTACCCCTACTCAGCAGAATACAATACCAGACCCGCTTACTACCAAAAGATTCTCCTCGGTCTCATGCCACCTGGTGTTAGCTCACTCCTTACTACCTACAGTGGCACTCAACAAACACATGGTGCCCAATCTCTAACCTTTCAGGTTCCCAGATGTCGTACCTCCATGGGTCAGCGGTCCTTTATCTATAGAGCCGCTCAATGGTTCAATTCCATCAATAAAGAAGCACTTTCCTCTACTACACTTGGACTCTTCAAAAGGAATTTCAAACTTTACCTCACCTCTACCACTCAATGTGACTGCTTCTCTGAACAGAGATCTCTCTAAACACCTCCCAGCTCACTCATGTCTCACAGCCCGCCCTTTCCCAGTCTCATTCCCTCTGGCACCGGGCTTTCCTTGTGACTCTTTTCCTGCTTCGCATCTCCACTGGTACAAGACATTTTACACCACCATCAGACAGTGGCCCATTAGCCTTCCAACTTCCTCTCCCGGTCGCACGCCTGCACTACTAACTGCCTATGGTGCCCTCTATCTCTTAGTGTTACCGCAGCCAGCTGCCTACTCAAGCTGCTCGTTATATGAATATTATCTCAAAGT
Organism: Neoceratodus forsteri; assembly: GCA_016271365.2. NCBI lineage: Eukaryota > Metazoa > Chordata > Ceratodontiformes > Ceratodontidae > Neoceratodus > Neoceratodus forsteri. Next base: position 1,759,481,164 of record CM057456.1, on the reverse strand, counting down.
ATGTTATAACTGAGTATCTTTATTTTTTCTTTTAGTTGTTTTGGTTGTTTATTGTGCATTCTTTTACTACCTCTGTATGTATGTTGATCCTCATCCTTTGATGTGGAACCTTTGTAAACGAGCAGTTTCTGCTCAAAGGTATTTGTAATCCGAGAATTTAATAAATAAATAAATAAATAAAAATTAATAAATAAAAAAAGTTCTTCACTGTCCAGCTAGTAATATTATTCTTCATTTTCTGTTCATCCTGGAGAATGCCCCATTATGGCCTGTTTATAAAAAGCACATTGTTGGGTCAATTCCCAATTGCTGATCAGCCAACACATCGCAAAGCCCAAACTTGGTTTGTCAATTGTCTTGTTGGATCTCCATGTCCCCGTTGTCTCTGAAAAATGCACTCAAGACTTGGACTGAGAGGGTTAACCCACTGCTATTGGTCAGGCCAATGGCTGGTCCTGATTGCATTGTTTTCACTCGCTGTTCTATTGCCTTGTAGCATTGTAAAAAAATAGTTATCCTGTTGTTCCTTTCATCCCTTGTGAATAAACGTTTTGCATCTTGGTCCCCGAGTAAGCTTCCAGCCTCTCCTTCCAGATTTGTCTGGCCTATCCTAAACTAAAAACGGAGACGTAAACCCCATTCCACTGGAGCTTTGTCTGCCTACAAAGCAAGACACATTATCCTTACCGAACAGCCTCCTATTCCTGTGCAGACACCTAATTTGCAGGGCCAGGTGCAGTGAGGGGGCAGGGACTCCAAACATTGCTCACTACTCAGCCTTCATAACTCCAATCTTCTCCCAGTACAACATTTGAGCATGCCACCAAATTACCAGAAGAACCCGTGACCAAGACAAACTGTGGGGGGGGGGGGGAGCAAAACTACATAAGAAGCAGCTGGGATAGGAGGGAGATAAGAACACTTACTGGACAAACAAACAGTTCCATTTAGTAGAGAAACAGAAACAATGAACTTCTTTTTATTTAAACATACTTCTATACACAAAAATCAAGTTAAAAAGTATTTTTACATCTTCTTTTATTTATTTTTATTCTGTTTAAAGACCAGCTATTGTATAATAGCAAGAATGCATTCCAGGGTGTGTGTCATGTGGTACAATCTCACTTCTCAGGTGTTGAATGCACTCTGCCTCCAACCGCTGCATCAGCCACTCGAGTCATGATGTTATCTCAACATGACACAGATCCTACTATGCATCATTGCTTAAAAAAGCACTCAAGAAGCTGTAGTGGTAAAATCAAAGCACAGTAATCCATATTCACTGTTGTTTATTTTGGAATAAGCAGCCTACAAGCTGCAGTTTGACTAGCTGTTTCACTAGCTATTTTAAAATCCTACGTGTTTTCCAAATGCCTTAATGTGGCTATCACATTACCTAAATATGTAATTGCTTAAAGTAAATTATACTCCCCCAGCTGATGTATCAATAGACTGTGGGAATAATTGCATCTGTATGTTAAAATGTAATGGAATGTGTATGCTGATGTCTCACGTGATGGTATACCTTGACATGGTTTTTATATTGAAAACTAATACAATGTAAGTTTAAATAAATAAAGCCCACACTTTCAGACCTCACCTATAGGGTTTCTCATGTCTCTGTGTTCTTGTTATTGTGTACTTTAGAAAGCTCAGAATATACTTCATGAAACACCTTTACAGGTCCTAAAAGTTCTGTAATCTATATCTTGATTTTCACTTTGCTGTGTGAGGAATTAATTTTGATCAGAGTCAGGTAAAACTTAGCACTTTTTATGTTGGCTTGCGTGCACATGCAAATAATGTATTGGGGTAGTAACACTTTCAGAGGTGTGTCAGTGCTATGGTGAATCCAGGGGATGCCTTAGCTGGCGTGTCCCTCAGCTGCCAACCAGTGAGCATGCTGCCAATGACAGCAGTTTCAGAGAGTGCCACCAACTTGAAATGAAACTTCCGCTGCAATTAGAGACAGGCGCATCATTGAAGCGGCAGATCTGACACGCCTCCATTATGTGCCATTCCTGGTGAAACATTTAAATACTTAGGGTGGCTCCTGCCATCCACTATACAAACCCGATATCGGGGTGCCAAATCCCCATGTTGGCATTCCCTCTCTTAGTGTGTCTTTCCTGGTTAAACAGCTTCCCCTTTCTGACACCAGGATGCCCACTCCTGGTGTCAGATGTGGCCCCCCCAACTCATCTATTCGGCTTGCTGATATTAGGGTGCCCAGTCCCTGTGTTGGCATCCCCCGAATAGTGGCACACTGGGAGCCCACCCCAGTGTGCCAATTTTTTTTGTATGTGTGTAAGCGGTTCGACCATGTAAATAAAGAAAACCTTCCCTCGGAGTCTTTTTTCCTGCAAAGCAGAAAAATAGTCCACCTCTCTCTCTCTCTCTCTCTCGTCCCTCCCCATCCCCACCCTCCCACTGTGTATCCACCTTCCTGTACCCTCCTCACTCATACTTACCCTCTGGAGGTCGGGAGCCATGATCTTCTCTGAACTGGGACATGTCTGCACTCTTCAAAGCCGAACTGCGAACTGAAGAAATGACAGTAAGCTTTATAATGGGGAGTTTCAACTTAGGTTGCTATCTCAGCCATTTTTAGGAATTTTGGCCCCAAATCTTCAACATGGGGTTCTTGGGACATCACCTCATGCACATGTAACTGTCATTTCATTTCTCAGTCCCGAAAGGTGATTTCCCCATTGCTGTGTGGAATCACCTTTCCGGACCAGTTAACAAAACAACAGTACCACTGTCCATGAGCAGAGGTCCCAAAAAGCCCATGTTGCAAATTTGGTGAAAAATTCCATAAAATGACTGCATTACCAGCGTGCGTTGTGTAGTTTCTATGCATGTTCGTAACTTCTCCAATTTTTAATATTTTCCTCCAGATTTTCAACATTGCCATTTTTTCACACCTCCTTATGAACAGTACAGCTGTCATTTTTCATATCATGCCAAAAACATGTTCTCGTACCTGTGGCACACAATGGGCACGGTCACTGTATGAAATCAACTTTCAGGACAGATTAATAAAATCACAGTGCCACTGTTCATGAGGAGAGGTCCCAAAATACCCATGTTGAAAATGTGATGAAAAAATTCCCAAAAACGACCACGTTACAGGCGTGCGTTGAGCAGTATTTATGCACACTGATAAATTTGCAAATTTTTCATATTTTCTCTCCAGATTTTCAACATTGCCATTTTTTCACACCTCCTCATGAAAAGTACAGCTGTCATTTTTCACATCCTGCCCAAAATGTGTTTCCACACCTGTGGCTCCCAACGGCACAGTTGCTGTGCAAAATCACCTTTTAGGATTGAGTAACAAAATGATAGTGCCACTGTTCATGAGGTGGGGTCCCAAAAATCCAATGTTGAAAATTTGGAGTGAAAATACCAACAAACGCCAGGGCATTAAGGTTTCCAACCATAAACCCACCCTGTAGAGACTGATAGATGTCTGGGGCGTAACTTGAGTTTGTTGGCCGTAATGTTCATAGCATTCTACCCCCCCACCCTACAGCCACTGACAGGCATTGAGGTGTGCCTTGGGTTCTGTCGCCCTAATGTTCACTCCATTCTCCTATATTGCACCCATCTCAGCTTATTTCCTTATGGAATGGGGTGAGCATAAGAGCCGAAGACCCCAAAGCACACTGTGACACCTTTCGGTGTCTGCAGGGTGGAGTGAGGTGGAATGGTGTAAGCGTTATGGCTGACGATCCAAAGCCACACTCCCAATGCTTTTCAGTCTTTGCGGGGGGGGGGTGTTGGCATTAGTTCAATACTTCTCTGCCACTCCTATAATGCATCTCTAACTCCTACACTACCAATGCCAATGCCAGAAAGCCAGCATTCAGAATTGACAAATGTTTGTTTCTATTTTTATTGTTTCTGAATAGAATGAAGAGTTAAAACAGTGTTTAGGTTCATGTTTACATACATTTAAAAAAAAATTCTCAAAATTACTGACTTTAAAACAAATCATACACACTGAAAAATAATAAGACAACCTTCCCCCTCAGCGGTGACTCATTTTCATGTTATTGCTTTCCTCCAAACAAAGACGTATTTTTTTGAGAACACACTGGGCTCTGTGACCTGAATGGTGACCCTGTGGTAGTGCCTCATGGATTACTTCAAGGGATTCCTTGTATTGTATTTGCTTACATAGAAGCAAAGCCCACAGGAACAGATTGGTCTGCTAGAGAATAAGTTCAAGAACTAGGCAGGAGTTATGTGTCAGAGCATTCTGCAGACCATTTCAATGAGCTTGCTATGTGTCAACTACAAACTGAACCAGTTGTATTCTGCCATTGCCAAGTTTGTATTATTCCATACTAAACAAACCCACTTTAAGACAAAAGGGGGGGGGGGCATTTGAGCCATACAAGCAAAACAAAAAGAGGCTAGTGTAGTATTTAAAGGCTTCAACAGTTCCTTGTGCTTCTAAGAGTCAAATTCTGACCTGGAGATGAGGGTCTTGAATGTTTCTTCAAGGATGTCTGCCAAATGACCAAAAAATCGGTACTGTTATCACGTCTACACACAAGTCTTAGTGTTGTGACCAAAAAAGAAGACAGTGGAAATTAGAACCATTTAAGAATTAGAGTTGTAATTGACAGCATCTGACAGAGCTAAGAAGCAGTAACACCAAAGAGCCCCCTGCTGGTAGTATTTGGGATTTCAATGTATAAAGTCAAAGGAGCACTCTGATCCACAGTTAGAGGGAACAGCTGCTGCTTTCAGGACTTGGTGGTCCGGGTTTGATTCCCTATAAGGTCTAACAGTGCAATCTGCTCAAGTAGAGTGGACAGAAATCATAAGGATATGAGATGATTCCTCAAGCTTCCTACAGTAGGCTTTGAGCTTAAATCATCTACTCATGACTGCACCATGAGGTGGAGATTACATTAGCCATAAAGTGCTATATAAATGTAAAAGGTTTTCAGAGAACTACAGTACTATAATTTGCAGTAATCCCTCTACTTTACAGACATTTTGATGGATTTTTTCACCTGTGGCAGAAAAGTAACTGTAGTGCTAGTTAAATAAGTAATAAGCCACGACAGGGTTTGCATTGTAGGATTTTAATGAACACTCCTGGAGTGTAGTAAGTCTTACACCCTGGAAAGTGCATCAAAATCCTATGATACACACCATAGAGAGGCTTACTACACTTATACAATAGCTCTAGGTCAGTTTTGGGGGAAGGAAAATGAGATTCGGCACCTGATTGTGCACTTACAGAAATGTAATGCATGGTCAGGTGAAGGCTCTCGGCAAATGAAATTTCTAGATTTTTTTCTTGCCATATTATAATATACCATAATACATAGTTAGCATGTTTTCTCTATTGAAACAAAAGTTGTTCTCAACATTTTAGAACATGCAGAACAGTTTTTCTCAGCTGCAGTAATCAGTCACATGCTCTAATCAAATCAGTAGCGTTGAGCACAAGCTGACCTGCAGTCAGTCTCACCTGTAAATATCAGTACCTCACAAGCCTATTAAAAGCACCCTTTGCCCCTCAAAACTAGTAACTATGCTGCTAATTAATTTGTAAAACATGCTACTTACTGTATTAGAAAAAAGTAAATGGTAGACTCAGGGCACTTAGGAGAAATGCATATGCGCAACTAGAAAGGCAAGGATTAATATTACAACTCAGTTTATCCTAACCATCATATAATACTGAAGTTTAGTATATGGGAATTCCCCTAAATATTCTCTTGCTGGGTTTGATGTAATTTATTATAAGTTGGCCAGATTTATTTTAAATAGTCCATCAAAACCCCATCACTGTCACCTCTATGAAAAGCTGGCCTGGGACTCTCTATTGATAAAAAGAGATAACTTAAAGACAGTTATGGTATTTATATCAATAACATAGTATAAGGATTAACATACAAGTGTGTCAATAATAAGTCTGAAAGGCATCAATTGAGAGGTCTTAGTAACAGGGGTCTTACCATACCTAAGATTTGAACTAATTGTGGTCTGTTTTCTCTTGATTTCTTAGGCCCACATATTCAGACAAGATGCGTGGCCATCCCTGGATGTGCTGTGCATCTCTGAACTTGCGCAGGCCATTGGGGTGTGGCCATATTCAAAGGCCACTGATGCATCGTGGACAATATTGTGATGCGCCTATCCAAATGAGGGATCCCACATCTATATGCTGCGCATCACAATATTGAAAAAAAAATCACAAAAATGGCCTGCTATGCATACCATAGTTATGCTTCTGAAACCCTATTTTAACTATACACAGGGTAGGGTGGTGCCCTGCACATAGTCGAGGACCAGGTACACAGTCCCCCTCCCCAGCCCATATCACCCGTAGAAATATAAATATATCCAATTTCCCTCCTTTCCATAGTGTAGCGTCCCCCCCCAGCCCTGATCACAGCAGTAATAAAAAATGACGGTGATCCCCTTTGCCATAGTGTAGTGTCCCCCTTCCCAGTCCCAATCACAGTAAGCATAAAAAAGACAGCAATCCCCATTCCCTAGTAGTCTTTTGGCCCCCCAACCCGTTAGCCAGTGACCCACCACCAGTTGACCAATGGGCATGTACTATATACTGTACAGCACTCCTGTACAGTTCAGTCAGGGGCTGGCTGGTGCAGTGTGAGGTGGGCTGTGTCGGTTGTTGGCTCCAGTCGGGTTGAGGGGTGGGGGGTCACTGACTAATGGGGTAGGGGGCCACTAGATACCAGAGAATGGGGATCACGGTCTTTGTATGCTTACTGTGCTCAGGGCTGGGGGGGAACTACACTATGGAAAAGGGGATCATTGTAATTTTTTTATTACCACTGTGAAGGGGGCTGGGGAAGGGTGACACTACACTATTGAAAAGGGGATCGCTGTCATTTTTTATTACTACTGTGATCAGGGCTTGGGGGGGACACTATCCTATGGAAAAGGGGATTACTATCATTTTTTATTACTACTGTGATCGGGGTTGGGGAGGGGAGGACACTGTCCCATGGAAAAGGGGATTACTATCATTTTTTATTACTACTGTGATTGGGGCTGAGGAGGGGAACACTACACTATGGAGAAGGGGATCGTCATCGTTTTTATGTTTGCTTGCATGTACAGTGCACAAGAAACATATTGAGGTTAGTAGAGCATTACAGAGGCATGGCAGTATTGTGGCCAAAGCAGGGGATGCTTTAATGGGCATGTCCCTCAGCCACCAATCAACAGAGAAGCTGCTGATGATGGCAGTTTCAGAGCAAACACCAGACTTGAAAGAAATCTGCTGCTCCAATAACAGACAGTTTCATTATTACAGTGGCAGATCTCTTCTCCCCCCTTTCCTGGCAACCAGGCACATTCCAGCCATGCGCATTACAGTGCACAGTAATGTGCATGGCTGCACTTACAAGCAACTCATTTGCTCAGTGTGCCTTTCCCAGTGAACATATCTTTTGCCAACAACCGGGTGCCCAATCCCCATGTTGGCATGCCCCCCCAGCCCGAACATATCTTTTGCTGACAACGGGGTGCCCAGACCCCATGTCAGCATGCCCCCCACCCCCACTATTGTGGCACACTGCGAGCCCACTCCAGTGTGCCAAAGTAATTCTTTATATTTTCTGACACCGAGATGCCCACTCCCGGTGTTGGATGCACCCCCCTTTTTTTTCTTTCAGTCAGGCTCAGGGTGCCCAATCACCGGGTCAGCATTGATCCCCCCTCCACTAGTCTAGCACACTGGGAGCCCACCCCAGTGTGCCAAAATTTACTTTTCATACTATTTCACCTGTAAAAAAGAAAACTGTCCCTGAGGTCTTTTTTTAAACCTAAAGAAAAAGAAAACAGTCCCGCATCGTCCTCGCTGCCCCACCACATCCCAACCCTTCCTCTGTGCACCTCACCTCCGCACACACCCCACCCTTACTTACCTCTGGAGGTCCAGCACTGTGATCTTCTGTGGACCGGGAATACATCTGCACTCTTCAAAAGCTGACCGCAAACTGAAGAAAATCACGGTAAGCCCTATAATGGAAGTCAATGGGGGTTTCAACTTCAGTTGACATCTCAGCCATTTTTGGAAGTTTTGGTCCCAAATTTTCAACATGGGGTTCTTGGGACCCCATCTCATGAACACTGGCACTGTCATTTCATTTCTTGGTCCCAAAATGTGATTTCATGGTTGCTGCACAGAATCACCTTTCAGGACCGATTAATGAAACAACAGTGCCACTGTTCATGAGGTGGTGTCCCAAAAAGCCCATGTTGCAAGTATGGTGAAAAAACTCCAAAACATGACTGCATTTCAAGCGTGCATTGCACAGTTTGCATGCACGCTTGTAACTTCATCAATTTTTACTATTTTTACTCCAAATTTCCAATGTTGCCATTTTTTTACACCCCCCCTTATGAGCAGTATAGCTGTCATTTTGTCATTTTTCACATCCTTCCCGAAATATATTTTTGCACCTGTGGTACAGAATGGCGCAGTCGCTGTGAGAAATCAACATTCAAGACAGATTAACAAAATCCCAGTGCCACTGTTCATGAGGGGAGTTCCCAAAAAGGCCATGTTGAAAATTTGGTGAAAACATTCCAAAAAATGACTGTGTCATGAGCGTGCATTGCACAGTTTCTACACACACTCGTAACTTCGCCACTTTTTCATATTTTCACTCCAGATTTTCAACATTGCCATTTCTTCACACCTCCTCATGAACAGTACAGCTGTCAATTTTCACATCATACCTGAAATGTGTTTTCACACCTGTGGTGCCGAATGGCACACTCCCTGTGCGAAATCACCTTTTGGGATTGAGTAAAGAAATTATACTGCCACTGTTCATGAGGTGGGGTCCCAAAAAGCCCAAACTGAAAATTTGGAGTGAACATATCAACAAACTCCTGGGGCATTAGGGTTTCCAATCATAACGCCCCACCCTGTACAGACTGATAGGCATCGGGGGTGTGGCTTGGGGTAGTCAGCCATAATGCTCATGCCATTCCACCCCCACCATGCAGCCACTGACAGGCATCAAGGTGTGCTTTGGGGTCTTCAACCCTAACGTTCATCCCATTCTCCTATGTTGCACCCATCTCAGCTTATTTCCTTATGGAATGGGGTGAGTGTTAGGGCCAAAGTCCCCAAGGCACACTGAGACACCTGTCAGTGTCTGCATGGTGGGGTGAGGTGGAATGGCATGAGCATTATGGCCGATGACCCAAAGACATACCCCAATGCCTGTCAGTCTCTGCAGGGTGGGGGTGGGGTCGGCATTAGTTCAATACTTCACTGCCATTCCTATTATGCATCTCTCTAACCTCTGCAGTACCAATGCAAATACCAGCAAGCAAACATTCGGCATTGACAAATGCTTGTTTATCATTACTGTATTCGAGGCTGGGGAGGGGGGACACTACACTATGGAAAAAGGGATCGCCATAATTTTTTATCACTATTGTGATTGGGACTGGGGAGAGGGGACACTACACTATGGAAAAGGGGATCACCATCATTTTGTATTACTACTGTGATCAGGGCTTGGGAGGGGGGACACTAGACTACCAGGGTGATCAGGGAGGATCCTTTAGTTTTATGATGTTTGGGGCTGGGGGAGGCTGGCCCAGTGCATTCTGCAAGGTGCAGCCATGCAAATGGACCCTTTGCACCATGCATGTCCAACGGGTTCATTTGCATGTTTGGGCTGAATATTGCCCATGGAGGCTGCGGTGCATACAGGTATAGGCAAGGCCCCTGGAATTCTGCTGTTCTGCGGTTGCAGAATTTGCATCATGCTGCAGAATATATATAGTGCCACAGAATTCATTGTTTTTGGTGAATTTTCATATAAATATACTGTTTTTCCATAGTGTCAGGCTTTCTTTCCCACCTTGTTTATCCTGAAGCTCCTCCTCTATGCTCAGCATATGATGTCATTGATGACATCACATCATATTTAGCCAATGACAGGACTGCATTCTGCCAGAGAAATGAATAAATCATGCCGCAGAAATCAGAAAATGTTGTCGCAGAAGTCAAGGAGCCCTGCCACAGAAATCAGAAAATTCTGCCGCAGAACACCAGTGGCCCTGGGTATAGGTATGCACCACACATTCCCTGACAGGCGGTCCTCAGCCCCGCACCCTGGATGTGCTGCGTGGAACATGGGAACCCCCTGATGTGCTTTGCATATCCAGGATCTTATATTCAAATAGGTTACGTGATCTGTTTGGGTCATGCAATCTTTTTGAATATGGCGCCAGAGCCAGCCAGCCCATTTTATTTGTGCGGCGCATCGTTTTGTGCACGTATACAGCTGGCTATGAATACGGGGCTCCTAGCTCCTAAAACTTGGAACCAGGTATCACCAGATCTTAGGAATCTAGGAAACTTAAATATTGCTAAAGAGAAAATTAATGAGAATATGTGACATGAATGTGATTGTTTTTAAATTACTGTGTAATGAGTGGACTTGATTTATATCATTGGACTGATTCACTAAGAAGTCTTGTAAAGTTTGTTGTTATGTGTATTACTTTATAATGTGTATTAAGTTACAATGTGAGTACTACCACTGGACAATGATAGACATAACGTGACATGATAGAAACTTTCAAGTACCTCAAGGGAATCAACAAAGTCCAAGAGGGTAGTATCTTTCAGAAAAAGAGATGTGCAAGAACAAGGGGGCACAATTTGAAGATAGAGAGGAGGGCAGCTCAGAGGTAATGTAAGGAAGTATTTTTTCACAGAGAGGGTTGTGGATGCATGGAACAGCCTTCCGGAGGAGGCTGTGGAGTCAAAAACAATGGTGGAATTCAAGCATGCATGGGACAGTCATGAGGCAATTCTAGGGGGTTGGGGTAGGAAGAAGTAGGCTGTTGGTTAACTAGGATCTGTAGATTATCCATTAGGTAGGGAAATGGGCAGACTGGGTGGGCCAAGCAGTCCTTATCTGCTATCAAATTCTATGTTTCTATAATCTTGTAAATAGGACCTCTGGGTCCAAAGCATCATTTTATTCTGTTTAAAAATAACAATATTTTCTACTACTATTATATTCATGGCAAAAATCTATGTTAATGCTTCAGTTAGGCCAGGGTTTTTCAAATATCAGAATAAGGAAATATGATGTTAGGCATGTTTTGAACCCTAACCCCTACCTACCCCCATGCACCACCCCCATGAACCCCACCAAACTGAAAAAAGGGTCTTGTTGCATTACGTACTGTTACTCTAAATCAAACAGCAGCAGCTTCCTCAAGGTCTCCACTGTCTTTGCTGGATTTATGCACTGTACCTCTCTTCTCTCTCTCTCTCTCTCTCTCTCTCTCTCTCTCTCTGACATCACACATCTGACACCTCAGCTCTCTGCAACTTTACCTCCACCACATCCGCCAGTCAGCTGGGCTGTCCCTCAAACAGTCTATCTCTCTCTCTCTCTATCTCTCTATCTCTCTCTCTCTCTCTCTCTCTGTGGTCAAGTGGATATAAGGCTGATAAGTTCACTTACTGTAGTCTGCTTCCTGGCAACACCAGCTGTACACCATCACCGAGCTGATATAATGTCATGGTGACTCCTGGGCCTCGCTTGCACAGTTCCTGTGCATTACCCTCATGCTTGGATAGAATAGTCTCTCTTCCCTCCATTCTCTCTCTCTCTTTCTCACTGGTAAACTCAACTGCAAAGTCAGCAGGGCAGAGGCTGAAGTCTCAAGGGAAGCAGCGTCCTCCTCCTCTTTAGCAGTTCTAGAAGCACACTCTACCTCTTCTAATCCCTGTGTAATGCAGACTTGCACTCACAGACAGTAGGTCTGCCTCCTTGGACAGATAGGAGAACACTCACTCACACTGGGAAGGCACTGGCAGAGGGAAACTGAGCAGAAAGCCTTCCCATTGGATAAGGCCTTCTGTCTGTCAAAGGGGTGGGCATGTCCATTAGCTGCTTGACAGCTGATTGTATCTATCATACATAAAAAAGTTAGGTCCTCCTGTGACCTAAGAGCCCTCTGACGACCTGGTCTGATTGATTGCTTGCTGCCCTCTGACACTAGTTTAATGCTGAGGCAGTGTCAAAGGTGAAAAAGATGGAGATGGCTATCAGTCCTAAATGCACAGTCTTTAAAGTCCTTTTTAAGAGACTCACATCCCTCAAAAGACACTTTGTGCCCCAGAAAGTGTCCTGTGTGGGTAAGCACTAGTGCCCAGTCCATTGGGGCTGCAGATTGGTCAAAGTACCCACTCAGGAGGCAGGGAAATAACTTTTCAGTGCAGCTATTGAACTGTAAGTCCAAATGCAGGTGGCAGACGTAGCGCTCCTCTTCTCTTACTCTCTGTCCCCAACTGCAGTAGTCCAAAGTCCACAGACATCATGAGGAGCATCGCTGACAGTCAACATTATAGAAGGCTTTATTGTAGACAATAAAGGTAAGTACCACTAGCAGGGGGTCAAACTCTCTGCTGGCTGAATACTTAACATCCATGTCCAGGTTGAACTCAGAATGAAGTAAAGGCAAGGCAATTTTATTTATAGGGCACCCAATCTCAAAGGCCCCGGGTGCCTTGCAATAATAATGAAGCAATAAAACATGTAAAATGCAACACAGATGTTAAAATATTAAAACACAACACCAGACCTATAACTCATACTAAAAAATTAGTTTTAAGTGGATTTGAAATGTTTCAACCAAGTGGGCTCCCCTCACTTCAGGGGTAAGAATGTTGCATGGCACTGGTGCTCCAACCCCAAACAATCGATCCCCTGAAGACTTTAACTGAGATTTACAAACCAGGAGAAGACTTGTCTCAGAAGAACAAAGTGGGAGGCCAGGGGTGTACAGGATCAGTAGGCCTTTTGTTAGCCAGGGCACAATCCATGTAGGGTGTTGTAAGTCAAGAAGCATACCTTGAAATTGATGCACCACCAAACAGGCGACCAGTGCAATGCCCAAAGAACAGCATGATATACTCAAACCGAGAGGTCCCAACAACCAGCTGGGCTAATGCATTCTTGACCAGCTGGAGGAGGTGCACCAACCCTGCAGATCCCCTTTCCCTCTTTTCCCCTTTCCCTAACACTAAGTAAAGGGTGTTGCAGTAATCCAATCTAAATGTAACAAGAGCATGCACTAGGGTCAACAAGTCAGCTGGTACAAAAAAGAGCTTGATATGTTGAGACGATGGAAAAAGCCAATGTTGACAATAGCTGACATCTGATGTCCTAGTATCAACTTGGAATCAACAATGACCGCCAGATTCCCAACCCTATCCACAGCTCTAAGCATGATGCAATTCAATGATGGCAAAACAGGATCCACACCATTAGCTGTTGATCCATACTGGCCTAGTTCCACCAGCAGCACCTCCATCTTAGAAGGACTGAGTCTAAGCCAGCTAATGGCCAACCAGTTTTGAATTTCCTTAAGACACTCACTCAACCCCGAGACCATAGCACCTCCATCAGACAAACAAGGCACATGCAGCTGGGTATCTTCTACATAGCAATGAAAACACATGCCATTCCATCTAATGATCTCCCCAAATAGCAGCTAAATGGATGCTGTTGCATCTAATGATCACCCCAAATAGCAGCACGTAGAGGGAAAGGGGCAAGGATTGAACCCCGAGGCACGCCATAAAAGAGCACAGCACTGCTCAAGATGTAAGAGCCCAGTGCCGTCTGCTGTGCCCTGCTAAACAAGTAGGATTCAAAGAACTGCAACATTGTTCCCAGCAGTCGTGCACTGTGCCAATAGCACCCCATGATCCATCATGTCATACTCCAAGGCAAGGTCAAGCAGGACCGGAATGGAACAAAGTCTGCTGTCTCTCACCAGGAGGAGATCATGGTGTACCTTGACCAGGGCAGTCTCAGTACTGTAGCGAGGCCAGAAACTAGACTGAAGCAGCTCATAGATGTTACATTTTTTCCAGGTGTTGCTCCAGCTGCACTTCTTCCACCTTCTTGATAACCTTCCTTAAAAAGTGAAGGTTAGAAACAGGTCTGTAACTCATGAGATTGTTGTGGTCCAAGAATGCCTTTTTAGAGAAGGAGCTTCACCACTGTGCTGTTTCGTGTGGAAGGAAAAAAATTCCTTCCTCATGGAACACCCGTTAATCTCCACTGGAATCATAACCAGGGCCCTTCTCAATCCTAAAAGAAGTTAGGTAGGCCCCACATCCAAAGTACAGTAGTTAGGACGCAGCCCTGAGACCACCTGGAAGACCTCATCCACCAACACTTGCCCAAACTCATCCCACAAAAGTGGAGTGCATACATTTACCATTGAATGGTCACTACTGGTCCATGATAGGCTACTTGAGAAGAATCTAGCCCAAACAGAGGATACCTTGTCCAGAAACAAATTATGATGATTATTATTATTTCAAAAGTTTTACCAGGAAAGACATAATGAGCTTAAAACAGCGTGTTTCCAGATGCATCCTGGGGGGAGTGGGTAAAGGAGGGCATAAGAACATACAAGACAATGATTACATAATCAAACAGGTAACATATACAAGCATCATATATTATACAAAATAAGGCCAAAGCATGTACTTCAGTGGATATCAAGAAGTATTGTTCGTGATACAAAGTGCAATTATACAGGAAGAAAGGTAGGGAGTGCTAATTCAGTGGGAGTCAAAGGAGTATAGATTAGAGAGAAAGGGTAGCCATGGAGTGAAGGTGTAAACTAGGGCAGGAGGCATGGAACTGGAGCAGAGGGAGAATAGTGGGTGGTAGAAAATAGGGGTACAGGAGCAGAGTAAGGTGTGGTATCAGGTGCAATTGCAGGACTGCAGGATGAAGTTGTGGAGAAGAGAGGATAGAGAGCGTTGAGAAGTGGCAGAGCAGATAGAAAGGAGAAGAGAATTCCATAATTTGGGGAAACAGCAGGAGAAAGCAGCCTGGCCAGCTGATGATTGCCTGGAAGGGAGAGTGAGGGAGCGATAGACAGAGTTACAAAGGGAGTAAGTGGAATGGGGGGAGGACAGGAGAGAGAGGTAAGGTATGTGGGGAATGAGCTAAGCCAGTATTTGGAGATAAAGGAGGCACAATGAGAGAGGAGTCTGGCTTCAAGGGAGGGGAAGGAGAGGGAATAATAGAGATAGCAATGGTGTGTATGGAGTGGACAGTCCAGGGCAAAGCGACAGAGGGTGTGAAAAAGGGAATCCAGCCTGGCTAGGGTGGTCTAGGAGCAGCACTGTAGACAATGTCACCAAAGTCGAAGATGGGAAGGATCATCTTCTGGACAACTGCACAGTGAGCAGGAAGAGGAATGCAACCTCTATTGCTATATAATGCTCCTAGCCTGGTGTAAAGTTTGTTGTGTATGGTGTCCACATGCCCAGAAAAGTCAAGGTGCCGGTGAAGCCAGACCCTGAGGCACTTACATAAAGTAACATTGTCACTGGTGGCCCTTTCTAGGGGGTGGAAGGAGAGGAGGACAGTAAAACTAGTGAGCTTCTGCCTAGTGCCAAAGCTCACTGAAACCATTTTCTTGGCATTCAGGGATAACTGATTCTAACATAACCAGTGCTGAACACTGTTGAAGTCCCGTCGAAGTCTGGCTGTGAGATCAGAGGGGGACTACCTAGAGGCAAACAACAGTATAATCCACATACATGTGGATAGATTCAGAGGAGCAGGCAGCGGGGAGCTCATTCAGGAAGACCGAAAAGAACACTGGGCCAAGGACGGAGTCTTATGGGATACCAGTGTTGATAGGAAGTGGAGGGGATATGGAATTGCCAATTCACACAGATTGAGGCCTACCTATGAGATAGAAGCAGAACCAATTGGTAGAGGAGTCAGAGAGGCCCGCTGCCTTGAGCATGGCAAGGAGAAGGGGTGAGATACAGTGTCAAAGGCTTTGGGCAAGTCAGCAAAGATGGAGGAGGTGATAAGGCCCTGATCCATGCCTGAGAGAATGGAGTCAGTAAGTCAGAGGAGGTAGGAGAAGGTGGAGTGGAATTTACAGGAGCCAGACTGGAAAAGGGTGAAGAAAGATGAAGAGTCAAGGAAGGAGGAGAGTTGGGACGACACAAGGTGCTCTTGCAGTTTGGCTAGAGTAGGCAGCAAGGAGATAGGGTGGTAGCTGCCAGATGAGGAGGAGTCACTTCCTTTGGGAAGGGGTATGATGGTAGCATGTTTCTAGGAGTTGGGAATAGAGGAAAGGGAGAAAGAGTGGTTGAGAAGAGAGGTAAGAGGTAGAGCAATGGCAGGAGCGGAGAGATGGAGGAGTCTGGGGTCAAGTCCATCAGATGATTAAACAAATGAGTCAAGTCATTACGCTTCACTGTATTAAAAGCTCTACAGGACTGTAGACAGATAGGGTCTAATTATCTGTCCACAGTGTTGAAGAGTTGAGCGGGTCATCTTTTTTCCAGCAGTAATCACCCATGACAAGAATGCCAACTTTTTCAGGATGATTGGCCATTGATACTCATCACAAAGAGCCAATTTATCCTCATCAGACTCTGCCAATAATGCTCCAACCCCCACCCCTTAGACTTCAACTGCTTCAGATCATCATTATACCAGGGTAACCTGCAGAGGTATATCAAGGGGAGGACACCGAGAGCTGCCAAGGAGTCAAAGGCAGCTGCAAGAGCCATATTATAGCCCACCATGGCTTTCTCAGCTCCCTCAGTTCATGCCATTCTGACATCTGAGATGTTCAGAACCATCAGAAGACTCTCAGGCTCCGAATTCCAAACTGTGAGGTAACTGACTATCTTCACTAGACAGTATTTCTACAGGGAGCCCTGCAAAGGAAATGCACAATTTGATTATCCAGCTTAATGACCAGATCAACCTTGACATTGCTAATGTCAAGACTTAATAAGAAGACTGGATCCAAGGCATGGCCAAGCTAGTGGGTACTTGTGTCAACCACCTGTATGAGGCCCAGTGATGTCATTAACTGGAGGAACTGCATTGCAAAAAGAGAGGTATCATCATCGAACCAGGCATTGAAATCACCCATCCCAAGAAGTCTGGGCAAGTCCAGTACCAGGTCAGCCATGAAGCCTTCAAGTTCATGCATATCCTGGAGACTGAAATATGAGAATGATATCCCAACCTAGTCTTTCAAGTAATACACATACACTCTGTCACTGACAGGCTATCAAGACAATTACTACCTAGCTAGCATAGATCACAGCAGTACTGACATCCTATCTAGAAAATTAGTTCCTGGTCTAATAGTTTGGGAAAACATCCAAGCCATATTATTACTTCTGCTAGGGGCACTAACAAAACTGGTACAAGGCAGTGACCTTGGGGTAACATAAATACCTTTATTCGCTACGTGCAGGAGTAGTTCAGCGGGGGCCCCAAAAGAATCATTTGTTAGTTTAAGAATGGATTTATATTCTATTTCTCAGAGTGACGGAATGGAATGATCACTTCTTCCTTGGAATCAGGGTCTGCATCCTATCACCTTGATCATTGCAGTGGTATCCACATTAAGAATGGTTTCCCCCAGTATCCTGTTTCCTGAGCATTTGCATTTTCCTCGTCAATGGTAATACCTTCAGAGTCAGGACCTGTATTCAGAGACACACATGGTGCTGTGTCAGGTACCAACTATATATCGTCTGGATTGGACTCTTTAAATGGCATCTCTGAGGGATGCAGTTAGATCTGCCAGAAGACTGGGAAGCTCCATGGTGGGACTGTATCTTATCATTGCTGATTCTTTATCTGAGTTGTCCTGATATCCTGCACAAGCATCCAGTGGGAGTTGCACTGTTACTTGTTTTGTTGCCATCTGTTAGCGGCAGCACCAGTCAGTGGTGGTCTGGGTGGCTCTGCATGTATTACATCCAACTTGGGCATCAGTTCTCTAACTGGCAGTAGATGTTTTTTGTGGATCATTCTGTTACATCCAGAATGCCCTTCCATGTGCAAATCCTCAAGTTGTGCCAGCACCACATAGATGGTGTTATACTCTCCAATGGATAGTGATCTTATGCTTGCCAGGCAAGCCTAGATTCCTCAAATGATCCTATGTTCTGGCAACAACTCTTGGACTCTGACCTTCTTGTCATAGCATCCTTTGCTGGGCTGATTTCTCTTGCCGGCAATGTTCAATGCCAACTTGTAGGCAGCAGTCAAGTGGTCTTTCAGCCTTTTCTCATATTGTAGATAAGTCTCTGGCCAGGGCACATTGACAGAAACTCTTAATCAGAGGTCATCCAGCAATTCGACTTCTCACCCAGACATTAGGTAATAGGAAGAAAAGTGCACTGTGCCATTTTTGGCACAACTGTAGGCATGCACCAGCGTACTCATTTGTTGGCTCTATCTGACCTTCTTGTTGGGGTTCAGAGTTCCCAGCATGTTTAACAAAGTGCAATTAAAATGTTCAGGTTGAAAATCACCTTGAGGGTGATAAGGCATGGTTGTAGGCTTTCATATTTCCCACAGGGACAACAGTTCCTTTTTAAGTTTGCTTTCAAAATCTTTTCCCTGATCAGAATGAATCAGTTTGGGGGCTTCACAGTGTCAGGTGAAGTGATCAGTCACCACTAACACATTGCTGGCAGTATTACTACTGAGCTCCAGAATGACGAAATCAATGCACATAAGCTCCATACGAACATATGAAGAAGCATGCAGAAGAAGGCCATTTGGTCTACCTAGTCTGCTCATATTGCAGGGTTCACAGCTTGAGCTACTGTCCCTGCCCCCCCACTCCACCCATCCTCCCTATCCATGATCCTTACCTTCCCCCATGCCTGTCCCAGCCTCTCTTGAAGCTGCCCACCATCTTCAACGAGACCATCTCTTCTAGCAGCACCTTCCAAGTGTCCACCACCCTCTCCATGAAGAAGTACTTCCTGACCTCCCTCCTAAACCTCCCCCCTCCAGCTTAAGACTGTGCCCCCTCATGTTATGGTTGCCACTCAGCATAAAGAGACCCTCCTTATCCACCTTATTTAGCCCTTTCAAGTACTTGAAGGTCCCAATCATGTCCCCTCTGTCTTTCCTATCCTCCAGGGAGGGTTCCATGTCATAACAGTGATCGCTGAATAGCGATCACTGTTACAGTGAGTGTACATCACCGAAAATCAGTTTTCGGCAATGCACACTCATGGCGAGGACAAAGAGGGTGCCTGAGACCTACGGGTTTTGTTTTTAATCAAGTCCAGGGGGGTGCATGTCGGGGGACTGAAAAATTTAAAGAATTGAAAGCCACCTGCTGGCAAAAAAAAATGTGCCGCACCAGACCTGAACCCTGCACCCTGCACCTCCCAGCCAACCTCCCTCCACACCACGCTAGTGAACCAGCTCAGCAGCTACCTGCCACACCCCCTCCCACATACCATCCCTTCCCTGCCTCTCCCCCCACACATGTGCATGTGCACGTGCATACTTCCTATCACTGTTTGTCGCCCACCCCAGTATCTGGTCACCCCCCCGCCAGGTAGCCCTGAACACAGGTACCATAATTGAGTCACCATTATTGTAGGCACCCAATTATGATTGCCTTGTTTACGGGTTACCTCAGGGAGTACATGTTCAGTGCCCTCAACCTCTCCCCGTAAAAAATAAGGGAGTAACCAGAACAGGAGAAATATTCATGAACAAATTACAGTATTGTATTAATAAATGGGTACCAGTGCACAATAAATATCTCAGCAAAGGTAGAAACCCACTATGGTGGAAAAGGAGTGTCCAAAAATGCATAAAAATAAGGAGACTATATACAAAGGGCTAAATATTCAAAGGGATTGCGCCTGGCGCAACCGAGTTGTGTCAGCACAACCCCATTAATGTGCCCTGGGGCAATATTCAAAAGGGGGACTTGCACAGCGCAAGTCCTGATGCACAGGGTGCAGTGTTAATGTATGCAGTGCATCTGAAGGGGGCATGCCAATGCATATGTGGCACATCCCGATATTCAGCCCAGGATGTGTAGCGCTTCTGCTGGCACAACCCTTAGATGCGCAGCACACTGGAGCACAAAGTTGAGCCTGCAAAATTCGGCTCAAATGCTGGCCACCCACAGGCGGGCTGCTGTACTACACAGTGCAACATAGCAGCCACCAGCCGTGGGTAGCCACACACCCACCCAGAATACCGTCCACAAGCACCCAGATGCTCCCTGCAGTTCAATGGTGCCACCTCCTCCCGTCAGAGTCGCCGACTGGGCTGGTAGAAAGTAAAGATAGAAATCTCTTGCAGTTCAGTGGTAGCATTCTCCCTCCCAGTAGCTGTGATCACTTTGTGCAGTAGCAGCTGCCACTTAAATCATGAATTACTTCACTACAGGCCCCCCCTGCTCAGGCCCCATCATGGAGAAAGTTGTGAACTCCAATTACACGTTAGCTGCTCGTCAATTACAGCTTACAGTATGAGTTGTAAGCCTGATTTGTTCACACTGTGGACCACCGGCTTCAGAGACATAGCCAGATTAGATAGTCACAAATATGTGAATGGACTCATTCATATTTGTGACGTGTCTAGTCTAGTATAACTTGTAGCCCATTGGTCCATGTACTCAATGGGCTTACAGCTCATATTGTAAGCTGTCATTCCGGCAGGCAGCCGGGCAGTATGTGGGTGGGTTGCAGCTTTCTGCCAATGATGGGGGGAGCTGTGTGTGCAGGGGGTCCTGTGTGGGTGGGGGGGTGCCACTAGACTACCATGGATTTAGTATTTTATTTTCTACCAGCTATCATGGCTACGGGGAGGGAGGGAGGTGCCACTAGACTACCAGGCATTTATTTCATAATTGTCTACCAGTGATCACAACTATGAGGTGGGGGGGCAAGGGTCAACCTTAACCTTTTTTTGCACTAGCCAGCATGGCAAGTTGATTCAAAATTGCACTAGCCCACAAATGGTTGCACTAGCCCTTAATTATAATGGTAAATTTTGATCACTTATACAGGAAACAATGCAAGCAAAGCCAAGAAATACTCTGATTATTGCACATTTATCCTGCTCCCACATTGCTTCCAGCTCCCCAGCAGAAAAAAAACTGCAATGTCATCACAGACAGTGAGTCCCCCCATTGTTTTGTACCATAGCCTCCTCTCTTCCTCTTTCTGCCTCCCACACCAAACAGAGAGAGGCTAGCAAATGTTCAATAAAGCAGTCCTAGCTCTGTGCACAAAATAGCTGACATCATCATGCACCTCACCACACTGTCACCACCACCCACAGGGCAATGAATAGAGTCAGGCAGAGAAAGACACTCTCAGTCCCCACCCTATAGTCAACTGGAGACCTGCACTTTTGAAAGTTTTTGTACAGTCTCAAGTGAGCCAGGAGCACATCTAAGATTTCTTTGGGGTGGGGGCTAAACAAACCTCAGGAGCTTGGGAAATAGAAAACTATGACATTTTTATTTGTAAAAGCATTGATTTTAATATGCTCTGCCCCAACAATAACAGATTTTTCTTTAACATTGTCCCTTCATCAGCCCAGGGGAAACAGTATTCATGCATAACACTATACTATTTTTATTTCTGTATAGGGTGATCTATGCAACCCAGGAATGCCTATTTCAAGGGTTCAAATTTTGTACTTTATCAAGGTTTATTTTTGTACCATATATGATCCAAAACTTTGTTTTTAGGCTGAAAGGACATGCTGAGTGGGATAAGGGTGGAACTGTATAGATGGTGATGGCTGGCATGGTCCATTTACAAGAGCTGGGGACCCCCTACACTTGCCAGTAATGGCAGCTATGGATCTATAGATGGTCACTTCAGAGTCTGGTCTGCAGTGACGTTCAGGGAAAGAACAGTTAAGAGATTTGGAGGGGAGAGGAAAGTTATGGTGAGGCTGGGATAAAACCTACCACCTGCAGGGCTGATCCTGTATACCTCTTTGCATTTTGTCACTGAAATGTTGGATACAAACATTCAAAATGTAGAGAAATAAGGGGCACTTGTTTTAATAATATTGGACAAATTATCAGACACAGACACATTCATAAAACTGGAACCTAGTGTCTTAACAGCACTCTACCCTTGATCACACCATGGACACTAGCTGAAAGTCTTAACAGTGGAATGATAATGACTCACATTGAGTCTTTTGTGGGATCCCTCTCTTGAACTGCTAGATAATTACAGCTCTTAATGAGCATGTCCAGATCTGAATATCTCATAAATGCTCCCAGCACACCTACAGTTGCGCTGGAGCATTCCCAGTCCTACCTGTCTGAGGGATGCACCAGCACATTGTATATGCGCCCTGCGCATTCTGTGCTATATTCAAAGGTGATGCACCATGGCACATCTCCTTTGAATATACCCCTGTCTGGCTACAGTGCACCTCAGTTGTGCTGCACCTCCACCTGCACCGTTGCCGGGTGCAGTCTAAATATCTAGCCCAAAATATAAAAAACAACCTACACCTGAAAATTGGCTTAGATTTACAAAAGCTGCAAATAAAACCAAAACCAAAATAAGGAAAGCTAAGAAAGACTATGAAATAAAACTAGTAACTGACACTAAAGATAAAAAAAGTTCTATAATTACATTGCATCATTAAAAGGAGGCCAAACAGGTATTGTACCCATAGAAACAGAAAATGGTATTATAAGTGAAGAACAGAATATGGCTGAGGAGTTTAACAAATACTTTCTTAGTGTTTTCAAAAACAAGACATTATGGGCCTCCAAACAGACTTATTGGAAGACCTACCCCCTTTCAATCAAGTAGCAGTGTATGAGGCAATACTGAAACTTAAACATAATACTTCTGCAGGACCTGATGGCATTCATCCAAACTTTATTAAAGAAATTAAAAATCAAATAGTGGTCCACTGACACTCTTCTTTAATGCCTCCATCAAAGAAGGAAAAACAATTCCTGCATGGACCGAAGCTCATGTAACTCCAATTCATAAATCAGGAAGTAGAAAAGAGATAATCAGTTTTAGACCAATAAGCTTAACCTCAGTAATAGGTAAGCTATTAGAAAAATTAATACAACAATGTGTATTAAATCATATCATACATAGCGAGCAATTAGATATCAACCAACATGGCTTCTATTCTGGGAGATCATGCTTGACAAACTTATTTAATTTTTTCGAACCAGTCAGTGCTGCCTTAAACAAAGGATGTTCTATCGATATAGTCTTCTTGGATTTCTCAAAGACTTTTGATACAGTTAGTCATAATATCTTGATTGGTCAATTAATCAAACTCAAACTACATAACAATATTATAAGGTGGATTATGTCATGGCTGAGTGAAATACTGCAAAGGGTGGCAATTAGTGGACATCTGTTTGCCTGGGGCTCGATCACAAGTGGAGTCCACAAGGATCAGTCTTGGGCCTGACTCTATTTAATATACTAATCTCTACTCTGCAGGTTGAGAGTAATACATGGGCAGCAAAATATGCAGATGACTGCAAGATATGAAATATAATAAATAGCATGCAAGATGCCCGTATCTTCAAGGAGAACTTATACAAATTACAACACTGGGCTGTAGAAAACAAAATGTTTTTTAAAAAAACAAAATGCAAGGTTATGCAACTTGGGTTAAACAACCCTAGATGTACCTATCAAGTAAACAACATAGACCTAACTGAGGTAGTGACAAAAAAAGACTTTGGGGTAACAATTAATAACAAATTAAAAAGTCATAATAATATTGCACATGCATCCACTTGTTTGATATGCAGTTCTACTTGCTTTAACTTGTTTTCCTCTTCAGTAGATTTCATATCCTAGATAACATTATTCTTATATACATAATTTAATTCAGGCGTTCTCCATTGAAATTATCAAACTGGAAATACCAATGTTGTGTAATGATGTTTCACCAATTAAATCTGGAGTTTGAATTTATACATAACTACCCTGAACAAGAAGACATAACTGGGAGAAACCCTAACTAACCCAGTCCTTCCAAAGACAGGAGGTGTAAACAGAAAAAAATCAGGTCCAGGTCTGAATACCTACATCCCTAAATAATACCGTAATTGCAAATCTCTTATGAAAAGGAAGATCATGATATGGATCAATTAGGGCTCATTGTATGTAGTCTTTGCTGTACATATTTCAATCTTATTTTTTTAGCTGCAAAAAAATTCTGCCAAGTTGGTAAGAATTTGAAAATGTTCAGAATTTAACAAGAGATCAAGAAGATAACGTGAAGGTATAATATATGATGAAAAATATTTCGCTAAATATTTCTTCCTTATTTTCTCATACCATTGATATCTTATAAATATATGATGTAAGTCTTCAGATTCCTTCAAGTGGCGTAAACAGTTAGGTGAAACAGAAGCTTGTTGAGAGTATCTGGCAGTTAAAATACTGCTGGGAAACAACTCAAATCTATAAAGTGTCAAAATGTGCCAATGGCTTGGGTTCATTATTATCTGTAAGTATTCTTTAAGAGCGTGATCCTGTATGTTATTGGTTAACCATTGAGAAACTTTTAATTGTTTCATTTTTTGTACATCTATTTCCCATTCCTTTCTTATA
The DNA here is from genome assembly GCA_016271365.2 of Neoceratodus forsteri. Classification (NCBI taxonomy): domain Eukaryota; kingdom Metazoa; phylum Chordata; order Ceratodontiformes; family Ceratodontidae; genus Neoceratodus; species Neoceratodus forsteri. The sequence goes on along the minus strand of CM057456.1, from coordinate 1,759,456,695 downwards.
ATCAATGCAGTAACAACGTTGGTGTAATTTGTATGTATTTTTATTGCATGTCCATCCCAATAACGTAATCTAGTAAAATCGTATGTCTCCAATAGAGAGAACACAGTTGACAACCAGCCCTCACGTAACAAGTCTACATGTGCTGTTTTTTCTTTTAAACAAGAGGCATATGATGGAGCCATTTGGTTCCTCTAGCATATTAATCCAAAATGTATTACTCTAATATGACTTTTTGCCATAAACTTAATTTGACCGAGGTGTGCCCTTACCAATGCATTAGCTGCTGAAAAAGGTAGACCTAAAGTTTTCTTATAAAATTTATTAATAATGGATTCTAAGATTTTCAGACAAGGGACTCCCCGAGTTCCAATGGCATACAGCCCTTACTTTATTAATTTACTGCCTATAGCCCTGACCATTGGCTCTATTGTCATACCTCCGTAAATTATATTAACTCATGAGAGGGCAGAAGATGTTATCCTCATTTTGTCTGCCACAGTCCTGATATGCTTATTTCAAGAGATTGTATCCGATATCGTAACCCCCTAAATAGGAATACTGATTTACAAATTCAGTGGTTGATTATTGAAAACCAAGCTTCTATTCTTCTTTCTGGACCCTATGACCATAACTTTGGTTTTTGATTTATTAATTGTTAATTTCAATATGGTACAAAGAGCTTGCAATTTACAGAGTCTCCTTTGTAGGCCCAATCTAGATGTTGCAATAAGTTCAAGGTCGTTCGCATAAGCCAGGACCAGTATAGAGTGTTTAAGACTTTTGGCATATAATGTAAAGGGTTAGTTAGTTCTGTCAGAATACAATTTATTGCATGTCAATATTAAATAATGCTGATGCCAACACACACCCTTGATGTACACCAACATTAGTATACATTTTTTTACGAGAGTCCACCATTATTATTGTATCTGACCTTAACCCAAGTTTTATCATAAAGTCTTTTTATAAGATTTATTAGATTTGGGTCCACACCTAGAATCACCATGCTAACCCATAGCAAGTCTCTAGAGATCGAATCAAAAGCCGACGTAAAGTCGATAAAGGCGATAAACAAGAGTTGTTTTTTTAACTTACAGTATTTTTCGATGATATGTAGAAGTATGAAGATTTGTTTAGTTGTCCTGTTATTTTTTTGAAATCCTGCCTGCAAGGAAGAAATTACCCTATTTCATTGAAACCATGCTTGTAACCGGATTAACAGAATTTTTGAATAGATTTTTGTCATATTATCTATCAAACTTATAGGGTGATAATTCACAAGGTCTGCTCTAACACCTTTCTTGGAAAATTGGAATGAAGCAACTGCCCCTCCAAGACTCAGGGGTAAAACCATACATAGTCACCCTGCAATTCTCGGTGTCTTGTAATGTCCATTGCAACTAACTAAATTGATGTTAACAAAATTAACTAAGTCACAAGGGTAGTAGTGCAACATTTCAATATTAAACTTAGAAAAAACAGAAATAAGCAATACAATTCAAATATATGACATAGAACATAAAACACAGCTCTTGTTATTTAAAATATCCTATAAAATTTGAGCGAAGTACAGCAAAAGTGCAGCAAAATATTGCAAGTCCAGCAAAATCCTGCCAAATTCTGTACAGTCCCAGAGATTCCTGCACAATGCCTCAAGAAGAACCTGCTTTTGAGTAAAATACTGCTTAAACCTTACAGGTTCGGGTATGCAGTCCCAGTAAATGCCAGTTCCAGGTTTTCAATGTTCTTCAAGGTGGCCCAGTACTACAAAGTTGTTTCTCACTGTAAATTCAGCTGCTGGTTGTCTGCCCATTGAATTATCAGTAGGGGGACAGGAACAATAGACTCCAGATGCTGTCACTACCGAATACAAGACAAATAAAAAACACACAATTTATACAGTTTATGAATACTATAAAACCACCCTTGATATATAGACCTCAATACACTGTCTACCAATAAATTCCTAACCAAGGTAGACCTACTCTGTTGTAATTTTAATAAAATAAAACTTGAACTTATGTAAGGCCTAAAACATAGTACTTAGTTCTGTATTTGAATCAAACTTTTAAAAAAAATAATACTAAGGTCTGCCCTCATAATTTAAAAGTTAGACTTACTTTTGCACAGCAAGGTATGGGTACAAGATATGATCCAAAGCAGGGCTATTTGCAGCAAAAATGCTACGTAGTCACTAAAGCACCGGCAACACTGCTCCTCGGCAATTGGTGTGAAAAAATTACTTTAACTTCAAAAAAATTTAAGAAGCTAGAAGTAGAAGTAGCAAACTCCACCATCAGATGTAAAAAAATGACTTCTTAAATGAGCCCTTGCCAAGGCAAAAGAGGCATTCTAGATCAAGACCAAGATACTTATTTTGTGTGTCTGTCTCCCATGGCTGCAAGGCTGATCTGCCCAGGAACGCCAACGCATGTTCTCTAAAACAGATTATACAATGGGCACAAAAAAATGGACAGAATCTTGCATTTTAATTGCTGGCTGACACCTTTTCAGCGTTGTAAATCCTCCAGTGTACCCACTGGAAAAGGTGCTGGCCAGCACTCAGCCGCACCAGGAACTTCCTGGCAAATCCCTCTGTTCATTGCAAACACACCACTACCAAGCACACGGATGGATGGCAAGATTACCTAGTCGTTAACCCAACATCTGATACTCCGTCACTAGCCTCAAAACTTCAAAAAAAGTGCTGCACCATTCCAGAAAAGCGACACACCCGAAAGCAAAAAGGAAAGAAAATGCAGTTCATTCTCTCGACAGCAAATAATCTGAAAAAATTCATAACAGTAGCGGTGGCAATCAGCGATCCTCCGGCACATGTGCAGAACTTGCAAAAAAATCCAAGCAGTGCATCCGCAGTGAAAAACAAACGAGCAGCAACTTTGAAAAGGAATGGACATTTTAAATATATTTTTTTGTACAAAAACAAACAGGGCCTTTGTATAATTGCAATATACCCCTCCAGGGTGTGGGTATACTGGAGGATTTACCACTTCTGGTGTGTTTAAGTCCCTTGGCTGTGCCTCATGACTGAACCACACCAGCTGTGGTAAATCCTCCAGAATACCCACACCCTGTCAGGGTATATTGCTTAAATCTCCCCCAGTCACATCAGTCAAAACGGTATGAGTTTTCAATTTTAGTTTATATTTTATGTTTTATATTTCATTCTATATTTATTTTATAAAAAAATAAGCTCAAGCAGTATCAAGACATTTTATATAAAAACCTGTGCCTCATACCCCTGTATCCCTATACCCCCATTCTACCAGTACGCAATTTTAGACATAAAAAAACAACTGGATAATTCTTCAGTCCAAATTTCTTATAGCACTTAATCGGACAAAAACAAACTAAAATGGGGTCAGCATAAATCAATACAATTCTCGTAAGAGGGTAAGGAGCATACAGCAAACAGGCCTAGTCACAGAGTCACAGAACCGGCTCAATTCATCTCTCTGCATCCTCAAAATTCTTCCAAAACACCTTCCAAGCTCCAAAATGGTCCATTGCGTTCCGAGCCCACTGCTTCCAGTGCTCCTGTAGTGCCCATCTGTTCTTCTGATCCTCTGCTACATCTTCTTAAATGGCTTCTTTAAAATCCAAATCAGGCTGTTCTGGATCCAACACTTCCAGCTCCCAGCTCCCTGTACTATCCCAGGCTGGAGCTCGTCCCCACCATCCGTTCATCTGCTGTCCATCATCCGCTCCTCCGCTCCTCTGCCACCAGGGCAACTCCCTCCTGGGGAAAAAACAACAGACACAGGGAGCACACCACGGAAAACAGTTCACCATACAGAGAGAAATCTGGTAAGGCTGTGTTAATGACAGCGGTGGCATACCTGTTCAATATAAATTAAAAGTGCTGAGAATGAAACTCAAATCTAGCAACTCTTATTTTTAAGTGTTAAAAATTGTTGATTCCCTTTCTCATATTATAAGAACTGTGTCTAGCCCTGTAGGTTTGGATAAGTACAGAGAGAGGAGGGAAGTATATCTGTCTTCTATAGAGTTTATATCCAGGGATCGCAAGGTCCCAGTCATGGTGTGGTGTTGCCCAAGTCTCGGTTATTGCCACTGTGTCCACCCTGCTGTCTGCTAATAGCTCCTGCAGGTTGGCCATCTTGTTTCCAAGACTCTGCATGTTCAGAGACACCTCCCTCCACCTAGAATCTGACCTTCCTTGCCATCCCTCTATTCTTCTCTTCACATTTCTCCCCTCTGTTTGCACCCCCCACCTACCCTTTTTAGGTGTTCCTTACCCCCTCCACCCATTGCTGTTTTCTCACCCATTCTACCTCCCACCTCTAGACCTCTTACAACACTGGGGGGGGGGAGAGGTACATTGACCTTCTCCTCTTGGAGTCTTTGGGCCTGCACACCCACTGCCCCCCCAGTAGTTTTAATTAAGTTTAGTGGTTATGTATTACCCCAGTTTGTCCCTGAGTACCCTCAAACCCTCCCTATTGAAGTGTAGCCTGACTGTTTTAACCTAGCATGGCAACACCACCCCACCAATCACCTTGCATTCTCACCCCTGGAGACTGCAGGCACTCACCAGCCACCAGCTATCACACTGTCCCTGGATAGGCACCCACCTTGGCCTTGATCCTTGAGCTTTATTTACTTTAGAACTAAGGAATACAGTAACTACTGGGCCATACCCTGAGTAGTCAGTCCAGTGACCCCTCCTGCCAGATACCCTCCCTGGTATCCAATTACTGTTACCCAGCACTAGGCCTTACCTCAGACCCCAATGCTATACACTTCATTTTACCTTAAGGACATACAGTGACTACTAGGTCTTATCTACCTCAGTCAGCCCACTGACCCCTTCTGCCAGATACCCACCCAGGTATCTACTTACACAGTTACTGTATTTTATCTCTGTACTCTAAATCATTAGGAAATCAGCTGACATTTCCACACATTCATTACTGTAAAACATTCAAAATAGGCAGTGACATCAAACATACTGAATACTGGTACATTAAAAGTTGTGACAGAATCCCCCCTCAGTCTCTTCAGGTTTAGTCCTTCACTTGACAAAGGTCTCTCTAACTCAGAAGGATTGAGGCAGATTCTCTGTAAAACAGTGTTACTGTGCTTCTAAATAGTCCCCAAACTGTATCAGCAATGTTTGTACTTTACCACGTTCCTCTGGATTTACTGAAGAAATTCTGTTGTTGAAGTTGTTGTAGCTTAGTGTTGCTGGAGAGCCCCCTGTGAGTTGACAGGTTGATGATGTTGTGAGGAGAAGCAATGATTTCTTCAGTTTTGCAGCTTTTCTTCTTCTGTGAGGAAAACTTGTCACATAGGATCATCAGGCACTTGAAGCAACAGGCTTTCTATTCTTACCCTGTTCTCACTTACTGCCCTGTTTGACCCTGCCCTGGGATTCAGGTGATCCCATAATCCTATACTTGTAATTAAATTAAACAGTTTCTGTCAGGCTCTCTCTCTGCATCAGGCCTCTTCAGACAGGACACTCCTTTGGCATTGGCAGCTTCCTTCTTGGTCGCTCTCCCCGCTCAAACTGACTACACACTGGCTGTGCAGCTCATTTTATAGGCAAAACTCATTGGTATATTTAAATTAGTGGTCACTGAGTGGACACTGACCAATCCAGAGGCTCAGCACCAATCAAAATCCTTCCCACAGCAGCATAAGTCACAATGGAATTCTCAGATTTGAAGCTCAACTGCCCCTCTCAACATTCTAAGGATACCCTTTTTTTATAACTTGAGCCCATTTTAAAATACATTTGCTTTGTCACACAAAATAAACAGTTTCCCAAGGTTTAAGCAGGTTTTCATTACACTGACTGGACAGCTGTCTTCCTAAGCTTCCTGCTGATTTTTTTCTGTACAAAACAGCCCCTTGGAAAGCATAGTCGCTAAGACTAATATTCTTTTATCATTAAATTGACAAAATAATCACTTAAAAGCACTTTTCTGTTTATTTTCTAGTCAAAATAGTCATTTCCCCTTTAATTGTGCTGACCCCAACTGTTTTTTCACTGAGGAATTACATATTCATTTTCCCACTCTAAGCCCCACCTCTAGCGTAACTGTCTGCATGGATTAGCTTCACCAAGAAACAACTCTCCCTTATAAGGTTAGTGACTCCTCTATTTCTTGTTTTAACCACTTAAAACTATTTTTCCAGTATGTAGGATACTCTCATCTATGCGTCTGCCACGTTTGGTGCATTTATGTACAAAAACGGCTTGGTAACATGATCCTAAATGTGGCAAAAGCGTTGTGACTTAAATAGCTTCTCTTTTGACAGAGCCTGCCTTTAAAATGTTCTGTTTTAGCTTGTGTGTATTTGTAGAACCTTTTTGTATTTGAGTACTGAGTCCAGGACTCCCTCAGCCCACACATGGCTTTTATTTTATTTATTTATTTATTTATCATTATTTCATGTGTTTATGTATGTGAAGCCGTGAGTTCCCGTGCTTACTCTCGCACCTCCAGTGCTGGGTAAGTTACTTTTTCTATTACTTTTGGAAACTTGTTTCAGAAAGCTCTGTGCAGTCACTAGCAAGGATGGAGAAGTACTGGAAAAAGTAATGCACCTTACAGTTACAAATATACAAAAGAAATACGTAACTGTAATTGACTACATTTATTTGAAAGTAACTAGTAACTAACCTATTACTTTCAAAAAATTTAATCTGTTGTAGTTATTTATTATTTTTGTATTGTTTTTGTATAAAAATAAATAAGTAACTATAATTGTAAGGTGTATTACTTTTTCTAGTACCTCTCCATCCTTGCTAGTGACTGCACAGAGCTTCCTTGAGCAAGTTTCCAAACGTAATAGAAAGTAATAGAAAAAGTAACTTAACCAACACTGCACATCTCTCATGCACAAAATGGCTCCTCTGAGCTTTACTACAGTGTGTGCACTTGTGTGGGACTTCCAGTGCCCCTATTTGACTGTTCCCCCTTTTATTATATTTTATTTACCGAGAGCCAGTCCCTACAACCAGTTTCCCTGGCGCTTATTGCCTGCCAACTACACTGCAAGGGAAAATTTATTTGGTTGATCCTGCCTTGAGAGGAGCACACCCTCACGAATCCCTCGACACTACTTTGTTAGAAAAAGTAGTTGGGCCAAATGCTAACTAACTGCAAGTGATCACAAGCTGTCTGAGAGGGATCCCTTACACTGGCGTGAGCGCTTTGCTGTGGGACCGTGCTCGGTCTCTCACCTTCCTCTCAGTTTTGGTGCTCCTAGTGCCCGCAGCTGCCACTCTGCATTACTTTATTCACTTTACCACAGAGCAGCTACTATTTTCACCACAGGAGTGATTTATTTCAATACAAAATAAGTACTTTTAAAAAGAAATCACAGGGAACTCAGGTAGCCCAAATCTTGTACTGGGCTACCAGCGCTTGTGTCAACAGCCAGGGCGATCAGTTAATAGCCCACTGGCCACCAATATTACCATTATTATATTAACTATAAATATTATATTATTTATACAAAACATTGCCAATCACACTAACTATATGTAAAACTGCATGTGTATGAGTAAAGCCAGGGTCAGGAGTCCTTTCCAACTTCCCCTCTGTGCTGCATTCCCCTGTTGTCAATTAATGATATGCTCACACTATCCTTGTACCCAATCCTATTTAAAACTGCTGGTTTCTTATGTAGTACAATTATAGATTCTAAATCTAAGGTTTTTATTACTGCAGGGGCCACCTTACATCTACTTGGCAGCTCCTACCTACTCTGGGTCTTGAATCTGCGTCCTAAACTAATTATCTTTTAGATACAGTAAAACTACTTAGCTGTCCCTATTCTCTTGGTGAAACAGTCTCTCTACAGAATGGGTGAGAAAACAGCAATGGGTGGAGGGGGTAAGGAACACCTAAAAATGGTAGGTGGGGGGGTGCAAACAGAGGGGAAAAATGTGAAGAGAAGAATAGAGGCATGGCTGTTACACTGGTGAACTTATCTCTGCATCCACTATTTATCCCCCTAACTGTTTTTCCATCTCCCACTCTGCCTCTCCCCTTCTGTCTGTACGTGCTTCCACTTTTCGCTCCCCTCTTCCTTTCCTTTTCTCTCCCCCACCCCATTCTCCACTCCCTTATACCTGCCTCCTCTTCCCTGCTCACTCTGACTAGTACCCTCTCCCCTGTACTCCTACTCTCAGCCCTGGCTCAATCCAACCTCTTACCTCCCCTCCTGCTGCCCCCTCCCTCCTTCCAGACAGTGGTGTAAATCTATTCAATAAAGACACCCCTTCAGAAGCTCACACCCCTGATGCTACCCTCACATTCCCACCCCTTCCCCTTGTCACTTGCCATTCCTCCACCCTGGGCTCCCTGGTCCTCTGAGGAAGAGATACTCCCATATACTGCGTGGTCTTCTCTGCTCCCATCTCCTGCCTGATGCTCTCACTCCCCTGAGCACCACCCCCCTCTGCCTTTTCCTCCACTGCTCTGCTCCTCTGACTTCCCACACCATCCTTCCCAGCTCCCATCTGGACAGCCTTGTTTCAGCCCTTAGCTGCACCAGGCTCTTACACAGTGGACAGCCCCCTTCACTCCACATCACCCCCAGAAAGACTGCTGCCCCACAACTATTTCAGTTTACCACTCTCCTGTTTCTCATTCATGTACCTATTCAACTACATCCTCCCAGCCCTGCTTCTCCTAGTCTCCAGTTATACTGTACATACATATAAAATTCAAAAATATATAAATTTCTATATAGTGTATGGTCAAACGTTGTTACGGATGGAAATGCACCCCTCCAAAAATGTTGTTCGCTGCACAAGCTATGTTGGCTAGTTTAGTTTATGCTGCACTAGTTGTCGTAGCTAGTGCAGTATCACACTTTGTGAACACGGGCCAAACATGCACATACTGGTGATCTGTGATCCTCAGGAAATGCCTGCCGTGGTTAGAGCTGTCCAGGGAGGCAAACAGTGATAACAAAGCAAAAAAGGACACACATTGCCTTTTTGGGTGACCATACACTATAAAAGACAGTGTATGATCGCTCACGAACTCCAAGGATATTTTTAAACTCTCGAGGTTTCTATGGTAATTAGACCTCTCGAGCTGCACTCTCGAGGTATCTGGTTATCATGGAAACCTCTTGAGTGAAAAATATCTTTGTTGTGTATGAGCAATCATACACTATCCTCTGTTTTTACCATCCAAATGTAACAGCAATTCTCAATATTCTAGAACTCAGTGGGCTGCTACTTCAGATGTCCTGTCAGAACTAGAACACTATGCCAGGAAAGTTGGTTCTTAGCAACAGCCTGATTCTAGCTCAAAAAATATTTTCAATAAATGCCTTTCATAAAACAAGAAATCATCAGGCCAGAAAGCCCATCAAACAGTGACAAAGTCATTGTCCCACATAATCAACAGGCCACCACACAGCAATAAGCCAGCTAATCCTAGTGACAAGGACAAACCCCACAAAAACCACAAACTGCCTAACTACTGTATTACACGAGATGTGATTCACCACAGAACAATCATGCTGACTATCCTATTCCCAACCAACATAAAACACACAAATCTCACACCTTCCTGTAGGCAACAATACCCTCCTTCTCAATCCACAAACTGTACACAAAAATTTTGAAAAATTAGAAAAAATATAGACAATCTTCACTTAGCTATGGGAGCTCCACGCAGAGACAGACACTCTGCTGCTGCCAGCATTCTACAATGTTTAGGGCCAATCATTTTCCATTTTCAAAAATAGCCAATTCCATTTGACAAAATCTTAAAATCCATTTTCATGTTTTTCCACAAATGGGAGTAAATCAGCATGTTTTGTACAAACATGTGGCTCAAAATTGGAGGATTTGCACAACAATCTGGTGCAACATGTGGTTGTTTACATGATAAAGTCATGCAAATAGTTTTTTCATGAAAAATTGACTCACAAGGGTTGGTTTAAAAATAACAAATTCCATTTTTTCAGATGTTTTCCAATAAAAATGGAGAATCATTAGGCCTACTAGTGACAATGTTGGTCAGAGGAGCTGCCTTATTTGGCAGAGTTTTCCTTTGAATACATTAATGCACTGCTTGCAGAATCTCTCAATTTCCACACCCCAGAACAGTAAAATCTAGCTTGGGCCAGATCAAAAGTGGTTCGCATCCCAAATGTCCCATGTTCTACTTCCTGCAAACTGCCTCTCTAGTATGCTCATTCCAAGTGTTCTAAAAGACTTTGCCTAGTGGTCTGACGAGGTGTGCCTGGTTGAGATTATGATTGCAGTACATTGTTGGGGATGAAACATTACTACTGTCTACTTCTCATTGTCAGCCTGAGATGGATCAGACATACTAGCCTGTGTATTGTGTTTTCTGGTAAAGCCTTGCCAGTCTGACTTATGCAAGGATTTGCATACCCATGATAACTTGCTCTGGGAATGAGGCTTGAAAGTATGTGTATAGTTTGGAAACATGCACAACAAAACTATTTGGATATTTCTTCCCTCCTAGTATCCTTTTATGGGTCCCATACTCTGATTTCCTGCAAACTGCCTCTCTTATATATGCACTCAGAGTGCCCTAAACAGACACATCCCTAATGTTCCCTGCCATCTGGCATGGCACTCATGACAGTCTTTCTGAGCTTAACTGGCAGCAAGAGCTGTTGTTAAGGCCTTCCACTGGGCCCCTGAACCTCTCGGTAGAGAAACTTCCTTTCAGTTTGAGCATTTTCCAGTCTTGCAGAAGCAACTGAGCATCTGGGTGACAGGATAATACTCTGGAGACATCCAATCTGCTCTTTGCTCTCTTTGCAAATCCTTCTGACTCAATGTAGGTATTGAAGTCATATCCAAGTCAGTGAACCTGCAATACACTTGGGGATGACAATCTGCAGAGGCTCCCTGAGTGTCCAATAGGCAGTTGGTTTTGGAAAAGGAGACTCTCTTATCTGTATTATACAGCCTGTGTAAAGCTTTCATGGTAGTCTTTGGAATGTGAATCCATTCAGAAGTATAGTATCACTGGAGTCCCCAGAAGTTTGCAGAGACAAGGCATCCACCTGCACATGGTTCAAGCATGGTTGGTACTCTACACTATAGTCATAAGTGGACAGGGCTGACAGTCAACAGTGACCAGCTGTACCCAGCCAAGTTGTTGTTTTCACATGCGTTAAAAGATTATCTGTCCTGACAGTTATTCTGGCACCATTTAGATAGTCATGAAATTGATCAAAGATGACACACTGTAGTGCCAAGAACTCAAGTTTATGAACATGATAGTTCTATTCAAACAGCATCACACTTCTTGCAAATGCCACAGATTGCATACATTCAGGATACTGTTGGTAGAGGACAGATCTGAGTTTACTTAAGCTGGCATCAGTATGTAATGCACATGCTTTTATTGGATCAGCATACCCGAGCACCTGTACGTGGGTCAGCCGATGTATGATCTCCCAGAAGGCTTGCAAGAGCTTTCCCCCCAGTGTCCAAATGGGTCATGCTCTTTGTAATAACTCCTGAGGCTATCATCCTTTGATGATGACTGTCTTGACTTGTTAGTTGAAAGATAGCCCTGGGTTAGATTCAGCAAGAGTGCACCACTCTGTAGTAGTCTTTAATGAAGCATCAGTAGTAACCACTAAAACTAAGGAAATGTTATAACTCCTTCAGATTTTTAGGTATAAGTCAGGTGGCGAGGGCCTTGGGGAAGGGGTCAGTGCTGATTCCATCTTCTGAAACTATGTGCCCCCCCCCAGACTTAACTGATGTCTGAAAGAATTGGCAATTGTAGATGGAGAGTTCAAGCCTGAACTCCTCCAGATTGTTTGGAACTTTCTGGTATCAGGACTTGTGCTCTTCAAGATTCTTCCCAAAGATGATCACGTTACCAAGACACACTAGGTAGTCCAGAAGACTGATACCCATAATTGTGCATTCTATGAGGTGTTGGAAAGTACCGGGGGTACCCAAAATCCCTTGTGGCATTCACTGCAATTCATAGATGTCAAGTGGGCAGATAAAAACTGTTTTCTCCTGACCGTTCTGGGCCATCAGGATCTTATAATACCTGCTGTGAAGGTCAAGCATGGACAGCCATTTGCTTCCATTCAGGCAAGCCAGGGCATCCTGTACATTTGACTTTGTGTACTGATCTGGGGTCATCCACTTACTGAGTGTACAGCAGTCCACACACATCTTAAAACTGCCATTCATCTTATGGACCACTACTATGAGAGAGGCATACTGTATGGGCTATTGATTCATTTATGATCCCTGCAGCCATCAATTGAAAGTGGCATCTCACATCCTTGATATCCATCAATGTCAATCTTCTGGACTTTTCTCAGAAGGGTCTGTCATCATGAACTCTCATGTGATATTCCTCCCATCAGACACTTCCAACATCCCATTTGAAGGAGAAAGAGTTTATGTTGGACCAATGTATGGCTTACCAAAGCCTTCCATTGCTCAGGTATTGGTGAATCTCCAAACCTGAATGTTTCTGGAATACAGGTACCACTGCCCTCCAGAGATGGTTTTGGGCTAACCATCACATCTGCACTGTGCATGTAAGCCAGGATGCGTGCTCTCCTGATAGTGATAGGTTGAGAAAGAGGCATTCTTCACTTAGGCAGTAACCTTCCTCACATACCTATGGGCATCTATAGTCAACATGCTAGGCTTCAGAAGCAGTCCCTCAGTCAAGCAATGTTCTCTTGGGGCATCAACCACCAGGATCTGTTTTTTCTGCATTCTTTCAGTATCTCACAACTCTGATGATGCATACTCTAAGTCAGTTGGTAACAACAGGTCCATATTCTTCTAGTGCCATACCTCTCTGATAAGCTCATATGTTACTCCATAGCTTGTCCAGGCCCTCCTCTTCTGGTAGGGTTTCCTCACTAGGGCATGTATAGGTAGTAATTGCACTTACTGTTCTTTTTCTTGCTTCAAACAGAATTGCACCAATCTCCTAAACATGTGGGCATGTGTCCCAACAAGAGCAAACACAATGCCATACATCTACAATTCTGACCATGCTAGGACCAGGGGTTACTGTGAAAACGGCGTTGGCATGATCACATGGAAAAAACTTGAGCACAGAATACAGCACCACTTAAAACCGTGTCAGTGCAAAAATAGCTATTGGTCACAGAAACATCTTCCTGGTAGTATAATGTGCGGGGGGCTTCACCCCCCCACACACTCCCCACTATAAAATAAACATCCTCGAAGACACAGCCAACAGGGAGAAAAAAGTATTGAACAGGAGCAGTAGAGTGGCACCCAGGGTTCTTGGCCACCCCAGGAATGCCCCACCTGTCACCCTAACCACTAAGTCACATGGGCAGCTTGCTGTCCTACCACAGAATGGCACTATTAATGTTGGGGGGAAAAACTGCAATGAGAACAGGTGGATGTGAACCTGGGTCCACTGACTGCTCCAGGCATTCAAAGCCTGTTACACTAACCGCTACACTACAGGGACAACTTCCTCACCCTGCATAGAATGGACTCATCTGGTAGTCAGCATGGGTGACAACACCTACAGGTATAGCTCTATCATGTTCGCACTATATGTCCCTGTCACTGTATTCAATTGCGCTGTTATGACTGAACGGTATTCTGCCACGCTATTCTGTCCGCATGAAATTAACCGGATACCTAGGACCAGAAAATATAATCCAAACCTTTATGCATCCTAACTATTTGTAAGCCTGATCATTAAGCCTCCACACATCCAGTTCATCCAAAGGGTACAACTTTAGATGAGCTAGATATTTGTAATAATAGTCTTTGAAGATTATGGTCACTTGTGACACACAGTCAAGAAAAACTTTGGTTTCCATCCTCTCACAGCTCACACTGAACTCAGATGATGGTCCAACCAGTGCCTTGGGCACTCAAGATCTAGTGGCTGTTGGTTTAACAGCAGATTTGGTGGAGCTTTCAACATCTGAGACACCAGAAAACTCCTATACTGGGCCCCTCCAAAGTTTTGTGGTTTCTCAGCTCTCTGCCTGAGTTGATTCATGATCTTCCTCAGGTTCTCAGGGGACTGACACACATTCATCATGTGTCCACCTTCCCGGCAATTGTAACAGAAATCTTTCCTCTTCTGGGTCAGTTAAATATTGGTTTATTCACGGTTCTTTGTTATGTGTCTCTTGACCCAGGGTTATCTCTAAGGGCAAGGTCCAGTCACCCAGGGAGTCAGGACTTGCCAGGTCCCTTCAACAACTGCCTCATAGGCCAAAGTTAGCAAGTCTAACAGTGAATGCCCATGACCAGCTCTGTCAGATCCTTTATTTGCAGTGTGTGAATCTGCTGCCAATCACATATCTGCACCTGCAGGTCACTGAGGGTCATCACACTCGCATCAATCATAAAAACATGAACAACTAAGGTCTTTCAAGCCATCTTTGAGGGTGTTTGAGGCATCTCTATCCTAGGTGCCATGCCTTCCTGCTCTCATCACTCTGACAAGATCTCAATGGGTGGTACAGTAATTTATCCATCTGATCCCTCTTGCATAAATTGATCAAAACTGCATCTGAATACACATCTCCTTGCAAAATCTGCTCCATGCAGACTCTAACCATGTCCCCTGCTGACAAACTACTCTTGGGATAGGAGTACTGCACCATTGTCTCTACTGTCATCAGGAAATCTGAGAGTTTCTCTCCATCTCCTTCTTTCTTTTCTGCCAGTACAAGCTTCATCAGTACCTACCCCTGCTTCTCCACACTTCCCACACATACCTTGTAGCATATAGTAAACAGATAGTCAAAAGGGGTAGCAGCAGGTCTGGTAACTTTCAATGCTTCTATGCAGTCAGTTGACAGTCTTCGCAGTCACTTTCTCATCATCTGAATAAGCTATCCATGCTTTAAAGTTGTCCTCTCCCCACTAGGAATAAGCCTGATTCCAGAGAACACCCACATTCTGTGACAGTCGTCTTATTTTCTTTGCATTTTCTGTGTGTTTTCTATTAGTGATCCCATTGCATTTAGCAATGACTCAGATGATGCCACTACATTCCCAGCAGGCAACATAGCTGCCTGTAAATCCTGCATGGTCTTTCCCTCACTGGTGAGCTTTTATTTTCATTGTCCAGTCCCCCATCAGAGGCGGAGTCAGTGGATTATTCTGGGCACTTCCCTGGTTGATCAGACACCACATGTCCTTTGTGCCATCAGGGGGAAAAGGGGCGGATAACTTCAGAGAATTTCTGCCCTTGCCATTTTTGATTGTAACAGCTAAAGTTTTTTATGACTATGCCATAATGCAGATATTGGACCTTAAGCTTTCCAGTTTCCTTAAATGCTTTTAGCAACACTCTCATGAAGACATCTCTACTGCACCCCTTGAGACATTGGTAACCAACAACATCTTCTTAGGGCCTAGACCCTCAATGAATCACCATTAACATTTTTTGGAGAGAGTCCCAAACTGTTCCAACTTGCACTGGGATCCTCAGGGGTGTCCAGCTGGTAAGCAGAAGATCCCAGCTGTGCCTCCAGATGTGCACAGTGGGTCCCCATGAACATTTAATGCACTACTCCTGGCGCATAGACTCAGATAAGATTGTATGGGGGGGGCTGGGTTAACTCCTGTGGGAATTCGTTACCCAAAGATGTTATATTAAAAAATTTGAACAGTACCTCCACCCAAGGAAAGTTAAGTGGTCTAGATAACTAACAAGTGCTAGCCCCTGGGAGATGATACCAACTCACCTTGGTCCCCACTAGTACAGCCCACCTAATTCTCAAACAATGTCATAACAGTTTAACCAAAATACAGTAACTTAATACTCTACAAATAATATGCTCAGAAGACAGTAATTCAAGCAAGTATCAAGAAATGTATTGAGGAATCAAGAACAGAGTCCCAGGGGAAGGACTAGCAAGGGTTAAGGCAGACAATATATACAAATGCCAGCTGTGCCCAGCAGTAGCGAACTAGACTTTTAGTGTAGCTCGCCCCCACGACTAACACAGTGCCCCTGCCTGACTGTACTGTTGGGCACTACCCATGCCTCACTGGTAACAGTATAACTATCCTAGTCACAGGAAGCTCCTGAGGCATACTGGGTACCCATGTACTGGGATGTTGCCGGCATTGGTGCATTTAAACTAAATAAGTTATTTGTAGCAAACTCAAAACTGTAATCTTAGCTGGGTGGCCCGGTCCAAGAACTTATAACCAGACTGTGGCCTTATCTAACACTGGTACAGATGTGCATCACAGGACCTGTTTGCTCTATTGAGTTACTCATGGGTACCCTCAATCACACAGCAGCAGCTACCTCCCAGTTTCCATAGTCCAGAATACATTTAGTTTTTCTCTCTCTCTCTCTCTCCCCCATCTATAGGTGTGATCACACCTCTAACACCTCAGCTCTTCATGGCCTTCCCCTCCAGACCCTCCACCTATCAGCTGGTCTCTCTCTCAGATGGTCTCTCTTGCCAGATGGTTGGGTGGAAGCAAGGCTTATCACCCACCTACTGCAGTCCACCTCCTAGCAACACACACTACAGGCCATCACCAGGCTGAGATAACTGACAAGATGGATCCATAGCATTGCTGGCATGGTTTCTATGAATGCCCCTCAGGTCTGAATAGGATAAAGTCTCTTCTCCTCTCTCTCTCTCTCTCTCTCTCTCTCTCTCTCTCACTTACAAACTCAACTGCAAAGTCATCAGAGTAGGCGCATATGTTCTGTGTGAAGCAACCGTCTCATCCTTAGCAGTTGTAAAGTCACACTTCTCCCTCTTCCAATATCTGGGCAGAGCAGACTCACAGATAGGCCTGCTTCCTTGGATAAACAGGAATGCAATTACTTGAACTGGAAAGATCCTGGCAGGAAAAACCAAGCAGACAAACTCCACATTAGATAAGAAATAACAATCACAGGGTAGGGCTTGTCCATCAGCTCCTCAACAGCTGATTGGGTCTCTCAAACCACGGTGAAATCATGGTGCCTTCCTGTGGCCTATGAGCCTTCTAGTAACCAGACTCTGGAGCCTGATTGGTTGTTCACTGTCTTCCAACCCCTCTTACAATGATGAGATACAGTCAGAGGTGAAAAACACTGTGGTGGCCATCAGTCCTAAATGCATATTCTTCAAAGTCCTTTTTAAGAAGTTCTCATCCATAAAAAAACACTTTGTGCCCTAGCAAATATCCTGTGTGTATGCGCTTGTGTCTGGTCATTTGGCGATGCAGGCTGGAAAAAGTTGCTGCTCATCATGAGCGTCTGCCACACTCTCCATTAGCAGCAGAGAAAAGACTGACTGGTGCAGCAACCAAAGATTAGGACTCCTTTTCATTCACTCTCTGACCACCATGGCAGCAGTACATAGTGCGTAGAGGTACTGAGGAGTATCACTTATTGTCAACAGCATAGACTACTCCACTGCAGACAGTACAGGTAAGTCACACTAATGGGGGCTTACAGTAGTAATGTTATGTTTCTGTATTGCTCCTGCCTCTCCCTGAATGGATGGGATATGTTCATTCATGTTGAGCTTTGAAAAACCACAATATAAATAATAAATCTACTGTGACTACTTTAAAGGGCAACTCTGCATTTCAGA
The DNA here is from genome assembly GCA_016271365.2 of Neoceratodus forsteri. Lineage (NCBI taxonomy): Eukaryota > Metazoa > Chordata > Ceratodontiformes > Ceratodontidae > Neoceratodus > Neoceratodus forsteri. The sequence goes on along the minus strand of CM057456.1, from coordinate 1,759,439,088 downwards.
ATTTAGTTTCACAGAAACATAGTTGTCGGCAGATAAGGATCAATTGACCCACCTAGTCTGCCCTAAATTCCCTACCTATAGTGCCACCGGAGACCCTACTTAGACTCTGGCTTACACCCCCCTTGCTTCTAAGATTCCCTTGTGTCTATTCCATGCATTCTTAAATCCTGTGACCATTCTAGCCCCCACCACTTCTGATGGGAGGCTGTTCCAAGTGTCCACCACCCTCTCCATGAAGAAGTACTTCCTCACACTTCCTCTGCACCTCCACCCCTCCAGCTTTATTTTGTGACCCCTTGTACGTGAGCAACTTTTTTGGGGGGGGGGGAAATGCTTCCTTTCTGTACCTTGTTTATTCCTGTGAGGTATTTGAATGCCATATCCCCCTGTTCCCTCCTGTCTTCTAGGGAGTATATATTTAAATCCTTAAGCCTTTCTTCATAAGGCTTCTAATGCAGGCCCTGCACCATGTTGGTTGCCCTCTTTTGCACTGCCTCAACCCTGTCTATTTCCTTTCAAAGATGGGGCTTCCAGAACTGTACACAGTACTTGAGGTTGGGTCACACCAGCAATCTATACAGAAGTATTATTACCTCCCTCTTTCTGCTAGTGATACCCCTCCCTGTGCATCCGAGCATTCCGATAGCCTTTCTCATTGCCTTGTCATACTGTTTAGCTACCTTCAGGTCATCAGAAATGACTCATGACTATAATGTTTCAGCTCTCACGACTCAGAGAATACCTTTTTTTATCTTCAGTTTTCCTTTCCAGGGTGCTTAACCCAGTCTTGTTAGCTTGTCTAAGAAGTCCGTATAAAAAACATATGACTATCCCCAACTAAATACTAACCAGGACAATAGTCTGTGATATCAGAAGCAGTAAATGTGAGGTCTGTTAAAGATAGAGTATTTGTGAAAGACACAGTGACATAAGTACTAAATTGTCTGAAATGTTTAGTAGACCAATAACAGGAGTAATAAAAAACTGCAAAGCACTAAAGATAAACATAATAGTTGAAAATATGTTCATTTTAAACATTTCATTTTAGCAGTTACTTGCTCTTTAAAGAGCTACCAATCCCTCACAGAAAATTATGTATGTTATCATATTTAGATGCAACTGTGTGGTAACATTTGATATTGAGTGGTGGCAATTTCATACAGATTGCAAATTAATAATTTTACTAAAATAGAGGGACAGACACTGGAACATTTTTAAGGAAACTAACCTACAAAAGGATTGGAACTTATAAAGTGCTTTCAGAAATGAGTCAAGACAAGGGTCAAATGTGCCAAAAAGCCAATACCTATCAATAAAAATTTACAGAAAAGTTAAATGACCCGAACAAATTTGGGAGATCTGTTGATGACTTGTTAAACCTTGATACATGAGAGCAGCTCAAGCAACTAGGAGTACATGGGCCCCAGTAGTCAGAGGTTATCACAGTACTAAAAGGCCCAGCACCACACTAACTGGACTTAGTACATCTGAACAGGGTGGGACCATATTCAAAGTTACCCCCTATATTGCGTACAGTAGACAGCATGATCATACTGAATAACAACTGTGCCCATGCTAATGAAAGAACCATCTTGAATACAGCACACAGCGGTATTTTTAGAGGATTCTGGAAGTGTTAAAAGGCTGTTGAGGCAGTGTCATTTAAATCTTTCAGAACTCTGCTCTTACCACACACAGTGGCGCATAGCCCCCCAGCAGTACTGGTGCCAGCAAGGTAGCACGTCAAGTTGGTGAGAGGAAATCCAGTGCAGTTGGAAACAGCACAGACAAAGCCACAAAAGTCAAAAACATGTATGCAGAATACAGCCGGGGATAAAAAAAAAAATTAAGTTACAAAATTTCACTGGAGTGGTGGTCCATGGTGTCGTAATAGTAAATCACACTTTCCCCCAAATCCTCGCCCGTATTCTGTATGTGCAGTTTCGACTTTCACGGTTTTCACCATGCCTTTTTTACTGTGCTGGATTTCCTCTTGCCGTCTTGACGTGTAGCCTGCCAGCAACACCCAGCCCCTCTGGTCTGATCCCTTAGTAAAATAAGAGTATCCCTGGTAGTAACTCCCTCCTGCCTGAACCATGAGTTAAATAAAGATTTCTTGTGTGACCTGATGAGTGTGTTGCCTGATAAATATGTTTTTTTTTTTTTTATGACAATGTTATGTTTTGCATGGTGTTATTGTTGTGTGGCCAAAATGGCTGCAGCTGAATATGGGGCCCACAGTAAAGTAATTAGGTATGACCCTCAAATGGCAACAACTTCTAATAAAACATTTCCTGATTTAAATGCTCATGTAGCAAACTTTAAGCCATCAGCTGTTATAATGACATTACTAACAAGCATTTGTCAATGCTGAATGTTTGCTTGCTGGCATTGGCATTGGTAGTGTAGAAGTTACAGAGCTGCATAATAGGAATGGCAGTGAAGTATTGAACTGAAGCCAACCCCACCACCACCCTGCAGAGAGTGGCAGGCATTGGGGTGTGCCTTTGGGTCATCAAGCATAACGGCCACACCATTTCACCACACCCTACCCTGCAGACACTGACAAGTGTCATGGTGTGCCTTGGGGTCTTTGGCCCTTATGTGCACCCCATTCCATCAGGAAATATGGTGAGATGGGTGCGGTATAGGAGAATGGGGTGAAGTTTGGGGCCGAAGAGTCCAAGGCATACCTCGATGCCTCTCACTGGCTGCAGGGTGTGGAATGGTATGAGCATTACAGGCAAGAATCCCAAGTCACACCCCTGATGCCTGTCATTCTCTATAGGGTGGGGCGTTATGGTTGGAAACCCTAACACCTCAGGCATTCGTTGGTATTTTCACTCCAAATTTTCAACATGTTTTTTTGTGACCCCCACCTAATGAACAGTGACAATTTCAGTTTGTTAGCCGAAAGCTGCTTATGCACAGTGACTATGGCATTTAGCACCACAGGTGCAAAAACACATTCCGAACAGGATGTGAAAACTGACAGCTGTACTATTCATGGGGAGGTGTAAAAAATGGCAATGTTGCAATCTGCAGTAAAAATATTAAAAAAACTGGTGAAGTCACGAGCGTGCATAGAAACTGTGCAACGCACACCCATAATGTAATTAGTTTGGGGATTTTTTACAGCAGATTGTCAACACAGGCATTTTGGGACCTCCAATCATGAGCAGTATCACTGAAATTTTCTTTATCTGTCCCGAACAATGATTTCCCACAGCGACCACGCATCTCTGCGCTGAAAGTGTGAAAACACATTTTGGCCATGTTGTGAAAAATGACAGCTGTATTGTTCATAAGGAAGCGTGGAAAAATTCCACTGGTGAAAATCTGGACTGAAAATATTACAAAGTCATGAACTTACAAGGGTGCGTGGAAACTGTGCAATGCTCACTCGTAACACAGTCATTTTATGGACTTTTGTCACCAAATTTTCAACATAGCCATTTTAAGACCTCTGCTCATGAACAGTGTAACTGTGATTTTCTTAATCTGTCCCAAACATTGCTTTCGCACACCGACTGCACCATTGTGCGCTACATGTGCGGAAACACATTTTGAGTGACATGTGAAAAATGGCAGCTGTACTGTTCATAAGGAAGTGTAATAAAATGGCAATGTTGAAAATCTGGAGTGAAAATATTGAAAATTCACAAACTTACGTGCGTGCATAGGAACTGCGCAACGCACACTCGTAAAACAGTCATTTTTAGGAATTTTTCCACCAAATTTTCAACTTAGGCTTTTTGAGAGCCCACCTTATGAACAGTGGCAGTGACGTTTCATTACTCGGTCCCGAAAGGTGATTTCATGCAGTGACTGCGAAATCACCCTTCAGGCCTGATTAATGCCATGACAGTGAGAGCATTCATGAGAAGGGGTCCCAAAAACCCCATGTTAAAAATTTGGTGCAAAAATTCCAAAAAATGCCTGAGATATGCAGCAAAGTTGGAAAAACCCTCTCTATCCCATTATACAGCTTACCGGCATTTCCTCAGTTCGAGTCGGCTTTGAAGAGTGCAGATGTGTTCCTGTCCACTGAAGATCGTCGCCGGAGTCAGAGGTAAGTTTGGGGTAGGGTGGGGGAGGCAGGGTGCGCAGTGGGTGGGCGTGGGTGGGGCAGAGACAGCGAGGACCATTTTTGTGTTTCAGGGTTGTTTTTTTTAAGAAGGACGACGATGCAGGGACGTTGCCACCTGGGGTGGGCTCCCAGCATGGCACAAGAATGGCTGTTTGGGGGAACGTGGAGCCAAAGGGGGATTGGGCACCCCCATCAGCGATAGCATCTGTTGCCACACTGGGGTGGGCTCCCAGCGTGGCACCCTGTACTCTCTGAGGGGGGGGGCAGTGGAGTCGGCGGGGATTGGGCACCTCGTCGGCTACTCGATAATAACCAACCATGCTGGGGTGGACACCAGCGTGGCATTGGAACTCTGTTTGGGGGGCTTGGCACAGCCGATGGGGATCAGGCACCCCGGCCGGCTATACAGTGTGTGTGAGGCGAGCACGCAGCATGCGCAGCGGTGTATGTGTAGGGAGCACGCATGAGCAGGCGATATCTTATCGCTGCTCACTGAAGCGTAGCTCCTCCTTTCAACTGTACTCCACTGCATTTTCAACTGCTGTCATAGACATATCCAGCAGCCACTGGAGAACTGCAGCCATGCCTGCAAACACACTGACTGAATTGGAAGAGGGCTGCCACACCTCCGAAAACTCGGATGATGGCACTATGTTTCTTGCACATGCGTGCAAGCAAACATAAAAATGCCTCATTGGGAGATAGGAAATTTCAGGTTGGTTAGACTTGAAGAAGTATATGGGTTGCTAAGTAAGGGAAGGGCAATAAAAGGAGCGGAATGCAACAGTGCTGGTTCTAAGATACTGAAGACACTTCAGCTGCTCCTGTTACTGCTGTACATATTACAAAATCATTAATCCATCTGCTGAAGCTGCAAAAGTTCCATATTTATGGAAAAAAATCAGCAGTTACTCTTATCTTTAAATCTGGGGATTGGAAGCAAATAACAAGTCATAGACTCATTGCCATTCTCCTAGTGTTAACCAAATTGCAAAGTTAATATGCATGTAGCTGGTGGATCAGTTACAACTCTACAACCTTACAGCCCCAGGACAACATGATTTTAGGAGTGGTTATGGGACATCTGTGGACTTGGTCCAGCTCACGAATGACACCTGTACCTGTACAGAACTGGGTAAAATAGTGGGGGCTGCCTCGTGGACCTGACCAAGACCTTTGATTTAATAAACCATGCCCTCCTCATTGATAAGCTAGGCTGTACGGGTGCACTGCCAGATATAACAAGGTAGTTTATAAGCTATCAGAAGGGTTGAAGGCAGATGGTCAAGGACGGTATAGTACATCGTGTAAAACTGATACTGAAGGCTCAAATGTGGGCCAATTCTCTTTTTGATCTTTGTAAATGGACTGCCTAATACCCTTAATACAGTAAATATGCTACTATATGCGGATGATGCAGTTTTATATTTTGACACTAAAGATATAAAAGATGTAAGCTCTGTCCTAAATTATTATGAAATTGCAGTTTTGGCTACCCACTAATAAATGTGCCTTGAACACAAAGAAAAGTAGAACTATGTTGTTTGGTACTGTGACAAGTACACCAAATACATAAATAGGCTACAAATAATGGATGATTTACAGTGCCTTCAGAAAGTATTCACCCCCCCCCCTTGGATTTTGTCACATTTTGTGATGTTGCAAACTCAAATTAAAATACACGTTTATGGGATTTCTTGTTCACGTATCTACACAAATTACTCTATGATGTCAAAGTGGAATGAAACTTCTGGAATTTTTTGTACATGTAATTTAAAATAAAAACCTGAAATGTCTTGATTTGATAAGTATTCACCCCCTTCGCTATGACACTCCAAATTGAGCTCAGGTGCATCCAATTTCCTTGTGAGATCACTCTAAAACTTGAATGAGTCCACCTGTGGTCAGTTCAAATGGTTGACATGATTTCAGAGGAAATACACCTGTCTATATAAGGTCCCACTGTTGACAGTGCATGTCAGAGCAGAAACTCTACCATGAAGACCAAGGAGCTGTCTGTAGAACTTCGTGATAGAATTGTGAGGAGGCATAGATCTGGGGAGGGGTATAAAAACATTTCTAGGGTGTTGAAAGTTCCCAGGAGCACAGTCAAGTCCATCATTAGGAAATGGAAAGATTATGGAACCACTCAGACTCTTCCTAGAGCAGGCCATCCTCCCAAACTGAGCACCACCCTGACAGAACTACAGAGTTCCATGGCTGAGATGGGAGAACCTGTCCAGAGGACAACAATCTCTGCAGCACTTCACAGATGTAGCCTCTATGGGAGAGTGGCTAGACGGAAGCCACTCCTGAGAAAAGGCCACACAATAGCATGCCTGGAGTTTGCAAGAAGGCACGTGGCAGACTCTGAGACCATGTGGCAAAGATTCTCTGGTCTGATGAAACAAAAATTGAACTCTTTGGCCTGAATGCAAAGCTATGCCTGGCGAAACCCAACACAGCTTATCACCCATGTAACACCATCCCTACCATGAAGCATGGTGGTGGCAGCATCATGTTATGGGGATGCTTTTCAGCGGCAGGGACTGGGGCACTTGTCAGGATAGGGGAACAATGAATGGAGCCAAATACAGGCACATCCTTGAGGAGAACCTGCATCAGTCTGCAATAGACCTTGGACTGGGATGAAGATTTACATTCCAACAGGACAATGACCCCAAACATACAGCCAAAGCAACACTGAGTGGCTTCAGAACAAGAAGGTGAATGTCCTTGAGTGGCCCAGCCAAAGCCAGACTTGAATCCCATTGAGAATCTGTGGAAAGACTTAAAGATTGCGGTTCACCGACACTCCCCATCCAACTTGACAGAGCTTGAGCAAATCTGCAAGGAAGAATGGGCGAAAATCCCCAAATCCAGATGTGCAAAGCTGATACAGACATACCCAAGAAGACTCAAAGCTGTAATTGCTACCAAAGGTGCTTCTACAAAGTATTGACTCATGGGGGGTGAATACTTAAGTAAACAAGATATTTCAGTTTTTAATGTTTCATAAATTTTTGTTACACAATAAAAATATTTTTGCCCCTTTAAATTGTTGTGTATGCTGTGTGAATCAAGGGGGAAAAAATCATTTCAATGCATTAACAATTCTGGTAGTAACACATCAAAATGTGACAAAATCCAAGGGAGGTGAATACTTTCTGAAGGCACTGTAGATAGTGTACTGGAGGAAATGTCTAAATGTAAATATTTAGGCATTTGGCTAGATCCCAGATTGAATTTTGAAGTTTGTATGGCAGAAGTAACAAAGGAAATCCACTGTAAAATGCACGTATTAAAGCCCCACACCAGGAACTTGGGGTAAAATCAAAATATTAATACTGCAGTGCAACATGAGTAGAGTGCTGCATTTCTGAGGTGCTGTCTTTCAGATTAGATGTTAAAGTAAGGTCCCATCTGCCTGTTCTGGTGGTTGTTTAGGTGGACATTAAAGATCCAATGACTCTTGTTGAAAAGAGTAGGGGAATTTTTTATTATGAAATCAAAAATCATAAATACATTACAATAAAAGAAAAGAATCACATCAACTCAGTTTGTATAACTAAAACAAATAAAATTAAGGAATCATACAATAAACCACACCAACTCCAGTGAACATCGTAAATCATCAAACAAAAAATCTACAACAGTTATCGCTATGCCTGATCTTTAATGCAATCACATTAGAAGATAGAAACCATGGAACTAATACACATCACCCATGGAAAGATCCAAGATTGTTTTTTCCAGCATTTTATTCTTCTTGTAGGGGAAATAGTCCCCCAGTCTTGATGATAAACCCTTAAAAGTGCCACTAATACCAGTCTCTCAATCTCTAAGTCACTTACATATTTTTGATATAAGTAAATTGACACCTTGCTTTCCAAATTAAAAATGTATTTATGGTAAACCAAACAACCAATGTGTTGCAAGCATTGTTTTTTCCACTCACCCCTAAGTAAACCAAAAATTAGTTCATCATATGTTATAGACTCAGGGGTTCTTGCCATTGAGGTGCAACTACCTCCCAAAACTCTCTTTTAAACGAACATTCAATGAACAAGTGCTCTTGAGTTTCTCAACAATTTATGCAACTAGGCCAAGGATAGTAATGTCTCTCAATACTTTTGTGTTTATTATTAAAGAGCAGGGGAATTTTATTAAAATAAAGGAATCATACAAGAACAAAAATATATGTACAGATAATGCATACATAAGCAATAACAAACATGGCTCTACAAAAGAGGATAAACATATAAAAGTAAAAATTAAGAGAAGAAAAGAAAAAGAAAATCAAGCAAAATCATCACGCAAAAAGTAATGCAACTTGCTGTAAAAGTGTTATATAATAATAATATACAATCCCACAAACAAGGCATAAGGAAAGACATGCACCCTTATTGTACTGTAATAACATAGGTGAGGACAGAGATTGTTCAATAAAGGAATAATGCACGACAGGGTGTGTGTCGTGCTGGGATAACGCCATGCCTGGGGGGGTTGGGCACGAGGCCGCAGGCCGAGTGCGTCGAATGCCCCAGGCGTGGCGTTATCCCAAACGACACACACCTGGAGTGCATTATTCCTATTATGCAATGGCTTGTTGTTATATATAAAACAAAAAAATCATTTTAAAGAATGTTTTTGTTAGTATGGAAAAATATTTTTGTTTCTCAAGAGAAGATGCAAAAAAGAAATCATCATGTTGGTGCTGGTCATCATCTATATTGGTTCACAGTGCTGAGACTAGACCTGTGGCATCATGCTGGGATAACGACACAGGTCCAGCCCCAAACTGACCAATCAGAGACCAGGATTCTTTCTTGCCATTGTATAATGTGCTTTTAGACATGTGCCTGGCAGTTACATTCTTTCACCTGCTTACTCTTTAGGGTGCCATCAACCCCAAATTTTTTCATAAAGCTTCAAATGCAAAACGAGGTAAAGAATTCTTTCCCTTATTATACATGTTCGCAAGCAGGCAGTGTATGTTATCCACCACTAATGAAGCTTCCAACAGTTTTTGTTGCAACACCAGGGTACACCTTGCTTGCCATAAATAAAACCTGCAACATGCAAAGTAAAGGTGTAGTATGGACTTATGTAACCTCTTCTAGGGCTCTACCTACCTTTCTAATACTACTGCCTAGTAGTCTATACTCAGGAACAGTGGTTCATCCCACGACTGGCGAAAAAGGGTCCAAAATGTATTGGCAAAATCCTTCACAGACATTTGTTCATAGATGCCAAGCCATGTGTTGTCCCACATTTGCAGAGGGATCTTTTTATTCAAAAGCTGATCCACTATCTCTTGTTCTTGCTTCATTGGGACAAATTTCAGAGTTAAGGGTTTATAAAACTGAACCCTAATGAGTGACTATAAATCTGCTTCCTAGTGAAATAGACAAAGAGCTCAGGTTGTAAATTACACATCTTAATTTTCATTGAAACCTGACATATGTACTCAGGGGAAACATATGCATGGTCCTTACACCTGCTGCCCCCTTGCAACACTGACATTCTGGGAGCCAAGGCAGGAGCCAGTCTAGGACTGAGGGAACCCACACTCTATCCCCCCCCCTTTTAACACAGAGAAGATGTTGTAGTATAAAAAACATAGATGCTAAAAGTGCAAAAGGGATTACCATCTTCAGTCCCTTCTCTTTAATGGCCCTGTATGTTATTTCCCTCTTGATGGGCTTCAACCTGCACCCTAATAGGCCCTGGAAAACAGGTTATATACTCTTGCTTCCAGTTCCACTATGAGGGGGTACACAGCATTAATGTACAGTATAATAAACACGGCAACATGGGTGTCTGAATTAAGAACACCTTTTTTGTTTTAATAATAGCCTATTTCTCCAGTGAGAGCATTTCAGTTCTGCTTAGTAATGCAATCTGTCCAGTTCTCCTTAATCAGATTTCTGGGCCCCTAACTTTATCTCTAATACCTTAATGGGCTCTTTGGATACCTTTATATTTGCACTGAACAAGTCCTCCATCAGTGATTGTTTCATATAACCCTATTGGGATACCTGTGCTTTTATTATAATTAATCTTAGCTCCAGCTAGTCTAGAGACTAGTCAAGTCCAGGAAATTCTGAGCCCATATTAAAACATTTCTTGGGTCTAAGCAAACGCTATTCACAAACAACATGATCATTAATGGAGTCCATTTTAATGATCTGTCAATGATTGCTAACTTATTTAATAAGCATTTCTCTGACCTGTCCAATTTCACATACTCATTCCAATCATCTGGGCCTCCTCCTCAAACTACTCCCTCTACCTCTCCAGCTCCGCATCCACCCTTTTACTTTAGGGCTGTATCCAAATCTGACATTCTTAAACTACTAAACTCTATCTCAGACAACACTAGTGTAGACTCTGATGGCCTAGAACCTAAACTCTTAAAACTTGCTGCGCCCTTCATTGCCCTGCCTCTGTCCAAAATCCTTACTCTATCTCTTTGTCATGGCAATGTACCTGACATCTGGAAAATCACGAAAGTTACTCCAGTCTTTAAAAAAGGTGACAAAAAAGACATTGCTAATTACCGGCCCATAGCTATACTATCAGTCCTGAGCAAAATCCCTGAAAAGTTAGTAGGAGCCCAAGTCTCGGATTTTCTATACAAATACAACCTCCTGTCACCAAATCAACATGGCTTCCAAAAAGGGCACAGTACCTCCATTGCCCCGCTCAGCTTTACAAACGATACCCTATGTGCCCTGGACTCTGTCTCACTTACTGGTGCAGTTTTCATTGACCTTACCAAGGCATTTAACCTTTTGGACCGTTCCCTACTTCTCAACAGTCTTTTATCGCTTGGTTTCTCCCATCACTCGGTTGCTTGGTTCAACAGCTATTTATCAAACAGAGTCCAGGTTGTGAAATTTAACTCAGCCTTGTCTGGTCAGATGTCCATTAACCTTCAGGGCCTTCAGAGATCCATATCAGGCCTGCTTCTCTTTTCTGTTCTTATTAATAGAATTGCTACAAATATCCCTGGCTACTCATCTATCCTGTACACAGATGACCTTGTTCTGTACTCTAGCTCCAAGGACATACTCCAGATTAACCAGACTCTCTCTTCAGCCTTTACCTCCATTCAGTCCTGGTTATCCAGACACAAGCTAATATTTAATGTCAGCAAAACTCAGTCAATGCTCTTTGGCTCTGCCACCAAATTAAAATCTACTCGTGCTTTGTTCAAAATATCCTGCATGGATGGCTCCTTACTGGAATCAGTAAGCTCTTTCAAATACCTCGGAGTCCTACTTGATGAAAACCTTAACTTTGATAGACATATTATGGCCACTTGTACGTCTGTTAATATCAAAATTGGTGTGGCATACAAAACTAGCCATGTCCACATGCCCTCTGCTAAACTTGCCATCGTCCATGGTAGCCTACTTCCGGCACTTTCCTATGGTGCCATCATCTACCTAAATGTATCTAAGACCCTACTTAGGAAGTGGGATACCACCTACAACATCATCTGCAGATATGCCTCTGCCTCCCCTCGGTTAAAACATCACTGTCAGCTCTATTCTGACCTTAACTGGTTATCCCCCTCTTCCACTCGGCTCCTTGCTCTTGGCTACCTAACAGACAGTATTATTACAGCTGGTATCCCTGTCTCTCTAGCTTACCTGTTATTCCCTCAGCCCTCTACTCATGGCCTTCAATGAGCAGACAGATCTCTGTTGCATGTTCTTAGATAAAAAACTCTCAAGGGAAGTACAAATTTCTCCCATGTGGTGTCCAAACTCTGGAACTCTCTACCCCTGGAAGTTTGTCTAGCTCCTATTCATATCCAGTTCAAAAACAATTATCGCTCCTTCCTTGGCTGCCAGACCTCCTGCTCTTGCTTAAACCCTCCTTGACTCTGCTACCTACCTCCTCACACCATGGCCCCCTGGCTACCTATTATTCCTCCTAATCCACTTAATGCTTTACCTTGATTTGCACTGTATCCTGACTATGTATTATTTACCTGTGAAATTGAATATCCTGCTGCTTGTTCATTACCCTTGTTTTGATTGTACTTGTACATCTTCGTTCTCATGATATTTTACTCTGTATATTTTGTAACATTGATTTTGTTGTTTGCTTTGTATCTTCATTATCCTTGTATCCATGTATTCCCTGTAACCTCCTGGGCCATGCCTGAAAATAGTAATTTTTTGGCAATGTCACCTACCCTGTTAACAAAAACGAAATAAATAAAAAATAAAGAATATTTCCAGGTTCTGTTGTGCATATGTATCTGAGTCTTGGTCGCAAAGGATGACACATGAATCACCTGCGTGTGCTACTGTTTTGACTTCCTCAACATCTGGAACCTTTTGTAGTCCCTGTATGTTGGGGGGTTTATGTATCATCCAAATGAGAGGGTCCAGAGAGAAAAGGAACAGCAGAGGGTTCAATGGGCACCCCTGTTGCACTCCCCTTCGAATAGGAATCAGAGAACTCAAAGTGGAGTTGACATTCACAAAGGGGTACATAACTACCCCCTTATATAGTAAATTAATTCAGTTACTAAAGGCTTTCAGGATGCCATACAAGTGCAAGATATTTTCCAGGTAATTATGAGGAATCCTGTAAAAGGCTTTCTCCTGATCAATGACAGTAAGAACCCATTTGCCCCCTCCCCCCAACATCTCCTTTAATAAAATCAAGATATCTGATATTCTCCTCTGCGCAATGACACATGCCTGTGACTCAACAAGGACTACTGGGGCAACCTTGGACAATCTGGATACTAAAACACTTGACAAAATCTTTTGGATACTGTTAAGCAGACACAGTGAGCTCCAAATCCTAATATCTTTTTTCTCACCGGATTTGTAAATGAAGATGAATAAAGCAGTCCAAATTAATGCTGACATCATGCCTGACTCCTAAACAGAATTTACCAACAACTGCAACACTAGGCCTAAAATGGGCAAGAAGGTCTTAAACAATTCAGCAGGAAGACCATTGCTGCCTGGGGCCATGTTGTTACTTGACTGTTTCACGGCATATTCTCCCTCTACAAGATTGATCGGTTTGGTTGAGTAATCTGTTTACAGTCCTCTTTAGTCATGCTTGGGATAGCCAGTTCAGATACCACTGAGTCCACCCACATAAGGTCAGCAGGGATCCCAACTGTGACCATGGCATACCTGTGTATCACATTGATGATTTCTGCAGTGCCAGTCACCACTGTTATTATAGATCGGACAGACCTGTCATTACTCTGTGCATTGCTCTATCTTTTTTTTTTTTTTTTCAATTTACTGTACTTTATGTCCACATGCCAGTGTCAGTGATTTCATCCCCCTGTCACAGTCCCTGCCACCCTCCGCTCCCATATGAGCTGCTATTCCCCTTTTAACCCCCAGGGCGGGGCCACAGCACTGGCCTCAGTGCCGTTGAATTTGGTCAGGCCGGAGAGTCAGCCTGAAAGTAAATAAAGGAGCGGTGAGGGAGGCGTCATGAGGATGCTGGCTGTGGTGATTTTTCCCCCCATTTTTCTTGGGGTGGGGACATGCAATGACATCCTGCATCCACCCCACCCCCTAGGATGTCCAAACGCTGGCTGCTTGTGGTACCTCCGGCCTCTGCCAGGGGTCCCTCGAGCACCGGATGTTCTCTCCACCCTTCCCCTGGAGAAGGAGAGCAGTCCATAAGAAACACCATCCCTCTCCCCCTGGCTGGCCCTCCGACAACCTAGGTCCATTCCTGAACCCAGGTCGCTGGTGTTGCGAGCAGAAATCCAACCACTGCACTGACAGGATGGTCCGCATCACTCTATATTGACATCTCCAGGTGCTGAATGGTCCTGCATCCCATTTTTCTACTCCTGCTCTGAGGAAGTAGCTCTTTCATATTCTTAATCTGCTCTGTCATGTCTATATTATCTTCATGCATATGGGATATTAGTCTATGCAACTCTGTTTTTAAGCCTAAGTATCTAAAATATTTGTCAGTGCTTTCGTGCATCCCTATCTGCTGAAATAATTCCGTAAAACCTGTTTTGGGATCTTCCAACCACTGTATTAATTTGTCATACGCTGCTAAGACTGTACACAGTGCCCTAAACAAATTCATACACCTCGCTTTAACATCCTCCCTTTCTAATACAGTGGGGTTTAGCCTCCAAGGCTTCTTCCCAGGTGGGGAAGGGCCTGAATGACAGTGGCATAAGACTGCCAGATGATCTGAAGTTTCTGCCGTGATAGTCCTTGCCAAACTAATTTTCAATGCCTCAGACATAAAAAAGTCAATCCTTGTTGTAAGGATGCCCTTATTAAAAGTAGGATTTTACTTCCCTGTAAATTTAGAGAACCCATCTTGTAGCCTCAGCATCATCGAGTCACAATACATCTTTTTTGTACTACCTCCCCTGTCTTTCAGTGACAAACTGCAACTGAAATCTCCCCCAAACACTAGCAGCTAACTGTTGTGGAGATACAGTCTAATTTCTTGAAATAAGGCTAATCTTGGCCAGTCCAGTGATGTGGTGGTAGCACTACTGCCCACCATGCCAGTGACCCAGGGTTGGAAGCAATCTTGAGTTCCTGAGGGCTGGCCAGGGAGACAGAAGATAAGCGTCCAACAGACTGCTCTCCTCTCCCAGATGTGGCTTACTGGCTGTGCTGAACAACTGCCACCAGGTGGAGGCCTGGGGTAGTGCAGGACAAGAGCAGCAATGAGGGGAGAAAGCTGCAGGACTCTGTAATGCACGTATGCCTTCACACGTGCATGAGTGACATGAGTGCCCCAGCATGAGGGGGAGGAAAATGGTGGTACGGTGAGCATCCATGCATTAACTACACCCCTTATATGATAGGCACAAGCTCACTCACCCTATTGCACTCCCACTCTACATTGCAGTTGCGTCTGGTTAACTAGGGTGACCGCAATGTCGATTTTTGCCCCAGCTAGAAACAGCGCCCAAGCCTTCCCATTTGCATGCTGACAGTGAGTGCTACTCACCCCTGCCCCTGCAGTTTAATTCCTCCCAGTCATCAACACACAAAGTTGTGCAGGCAACATTGCTGTTTAAGATTATCCCTTATCCTGCACCAATCTGAACTGAGCCTGACCACTTGTATGTCCATTAAAATTAAGCCCAATTAACTTTTCTATTATTGTCTGCCCCATTGCTAGTAAACAGAGCTTCACTACATGTGTAGAAGACTTGGTTTGCTGGCCAAGGCACCTAGCTTCACCTGAGCTCTTTCTTTCCAAGACTGCTTGAAAGGCAGAGTAGAGAACCTTACCAGAGCAAGGGAAAAGGATTAAGACTTCTTTTGGCTAAGCAGATTTACTGTGTGGTGTTGTTTTTATTTTTTACTCACAGGGATTGCTACTGTTTGTTGCTAACATTTCATTGCTTTATTTTTCTCTGATTCAAATTGTTGTTGCTGGTATACCTTCTTCTGCATTATTACAAGGTGTGCCTACAGGTGTGTGCTAACAGATTAGTGCTGTAATCTTCTGATTCAAATTGTCTTTTGCAAGGTATATCTTCTGTTACTGCTTTATTTTTCTCTGTAGCAAGTGTTTCTTACAGGTATATCTTCTGAAATTATTACAGGTGGAGCTTACATTTTGTGACTTTTTATCATTAGGCTAAGCAAAATTACTGTTTGACACTGTTTTATTTTATTCTGTTTTTTTGTTGAAAAGGTTTATTGTCTCAGAGGTGTTTCAATCTCCTTCTCACATTGAAGGAGCTAATTACTTTCTCCTCACAGCTCTTCCAAAGGATTAGGTATGCAGTGAGGGGTGGAGCTGGCAAACTGTCAGTAATTTCCAACAGAAAGAAGGGTTAAAAGGTCAGGTTAGTTGATATCTTGGAGGTAGAAGACTTGGTTTGCTGGCCAAGGCACCTAGCTTCACCTGAGCTCCTTCCTTCCAAGACTGCTTGAAAGGCAGAGTAGAGAACCTTACCAGAGCAAGGGAAAATGATTAAGACTTCTTTTGGCTAAGCAGATTTACTATGTGGTGTTGTTTTTATTTTTTACTCACAGGGATTGCTACTGTTTGTTGCTAACATTTCATTGCTTTATTTTTCTCTGTAGCAAAGTGTTTCTTACAGCGTATATCTTCTCTAAAATTATTACAGGTGGTGCTTTACAGGTTTTACAGTTTTATCTAACATTAGAATAAGCTTTCAGGGTTACTGCATTTGCTGTTGACTGATTGTTTCTGCTCTTACCTCCTTGTTCTTTCGTCCATGGTCCTTCTTTTTCAGCAGGGTAAGGGCCAACCACCCCACACTACACTCCTTTTATAGGGTACCACAGTTGTGACATTTCCTGTGGCAGAGCAGGAAGGGGTGGATCAGTGGGGCATCCACAAGGTGAGCTCATTTACAGGGGCACTAGTAATTTAACTTGTTATAACAAGTTAAACAAAAACAAAACACAATCAAACCATTACTTGCATTTTTTTTCCTTCTAATTACTCTGACTAGGTTATAAACCCAGCAACTTATCTGGAATGGATATCATTAACTGCAGGTACTGTGGAACAATTTTCAGAAGGACAGTCTTACAGGATTTAGGACACTGTCCTACATGCTGGGCCATTGGAGATCTTAGGCTCAGCTCCGGGCAGCATGGGCAGAGATTGCACGCCTCAAATTTCATATTCAAGAGGAAATACATTATAAGAACCACCCGCCATTTCCCTAGCATCCAACAGAAAAACCTCGACCGCAGAGGGTAGTTGGACCAGGAGGTTGGCAGTTGGTTAGGAGGGGCAATTCGGGTGCCCCATCACTCTCTGCTCTCCAACATATTACCTCCAAAAACCATATAAACACTACTAACGGGTATCTGCCTCTATCTCTGAAATCAAACAAAGAGGCAGAAGACACTGCAGAGCAGGACACTGTGGCACAGGAGCTAGCACAAATCAGGAACCAAAACCAAAAAAGCAAAAAGGAAATCTAAAAAACTTCTGATTTTAGGAGACTCCATGATTCGGGGAGTTGATACCCATCTCCAGCCAGGGGTAATGGTCAGATGTCTCCCAGGTACATCAGCATGGAGAGACACTGACCACATTGCTAAAATTGTTCACAAAGCAGGAGAAAACATTGATGTCCTAGTACACATAGGGACTATCGATCTCACCAGCCGGTCAGTTGTGGAGACCAAGGAACACCTGACCAGGCTGGGTGACAAACTATCATCCATTTCGTCTGGCATCTCCTTCTCTGAGATCCTGCCAGTCTGGGAGAGGGGGGCAGATGGACGGAAGGTCAGAGAAGGGAAGATAGGGGAGCTAAACACGTGGCTCAAGGGCTGGTGCCAGGAAAAAGGACACAGATTTGTAGGGAACTGGCAACAGTTCTGGGAGCGAAAGTTCTTTCAATTTGATGGACTGCATCTGACTAAGGTGGGAGTCAGTACATTGGGGCAGAAGTTTGATGTCTTTGCAGAATATTTAAACTAGCAAATGGGGAGAGGGGTGCAGCACCCATACAGCAAATGGGAAGAACACCCCGGCCCCTCAGCTAGTGGTCAAACAGGGATTCAGCATGTTTGCAGTTCATTTGCATCACCAGGTAAGAAAAAAGGTTTGTCTCCCCATACGATGCACAGGGGTAATGCCAAACCTCACCCAACAACTAACACACCAAAATCTGGCCAATGGAAAATCATGTACACAAATGCTCACAGCCTGGGAAATAAGATCCCAGACCTGCAGGCAATAATGTCAGAGGCTAAACTGGACATAGTAGCAATTAGTGAGACGTGGTTTACCAGTAACCACACTTGGGAGACTTCAGTACCTGGCTATGTATTGTTCAGAACAGACCAAGATGCAAAAAGGGGGGGAGGAGTGGCCCTGTATGTCAATGAAAATATCAAAGCTACAGAAATTCAGAATACACATAAGGAGCCAGAAGAACTGTGGGACACTCTGGAAACAGGAAATGGGACAGCCATAAGAACTGGGGTTGTCTACAGGCCTCCAGACCAGGGGAGGACATAGATACATTACTGTTAGAAGATATACGAAACATGATAGCTAATGGGGAGGTTCTGATAATGGGAGACTTCAACATGCCGGATACAGATTGGTCAATACCAGCAGGAACATCTGCCAGAACTAGACACATAGTGGATTCCCTGCAAGGGGAGGGCCTCAAACAACTGGTACAACAACCCACAAGAGACAGGGTTATCCTAGATCTAGTACTGACTAACAGGGAAGGGATCAGAGCTCTCCAGGTAGAAGGTCACCTGGGGGGCAGTGACCACCACATGGCATGGTTCAATTTGGCTACTACATCTAAATCATCCCATTCCAAGGCAAAAATATGGGACTTCAGAGGAGCTGACTTTGATAAGATGGCTAACAGAGTTAAGCAAGCCCTGGCAAAAAGAAACACAGGTGAGAGGGTACAGGCAAAGTGGGCAAGCATTAAGGATGCAATACTTGAAGCAACGTCCCATTGTGTTAGACAGAAAAGGAAGTACAAAAGAAGAAGGAAACCGCTTTGGTTCTCAAATACAGTAGCAGAAAAGGTCAGAGCCAAAGGCTGGCCTTCAGGAAATATAAGGAACACAGCGGATGAAGATAGGGAAGCATACCAAACTGCCCTAAGGAAGCAGGAAGGCAGTAAGGCAGGCAAAGTCCCAAACTGAGGAAACACTAGCACGAACAGTAAAAGAAGGTGACAAGACTTTCTATAGATACATTAGTGAAAGGAGAAAGTCCAGAGGGGTATTGCTAAGCTTAATGGAGAAAAGGGAGCATGTGAGGAGGAGGACCATGTAAAAGCATCTATCCTAAATAGATACTTTGCTCAGTATTTACTGAAGAGAAGGTAGGGCAGGGGCCCACAGCTCAGCACCATGGACACAGGGGGAGGGAGGTGAGCACTACTCCTTCACAAAAGAAAGGGTCCTACAAGAGCTTGCTAAACTCAGGTGGATAAGGCAATGGGACCTGATGGCATACATCCCAGGGTACTTAAGGAGCTAAAGGTGGAACTAGCAGAGCCATTAGCAGAACTGTTTAGTGAGTCTCTGAGCACAGGAGAGGTCCCAGAAGACTGGAGAAGGGCTTATGTGATCCCGCTCCACAAGAGTGGTAGCAGGAGGAGGCAGGGAACTACAGACCAGTCAGTCTTACCTCAGTAGTGGGCAAGATTATGGAGGCACTCCTTAAGGAAAGGATAGTGCAACACCTGGAATCCATAGGGGCACAGGATCCAATACAGCATGGGTTTACAAAAGGAAGATCCTGTCAAACTAATCTCATAGATTTCTTTGACTGGGTAACCAGAGTGGTGGACCAAGGGGGAGCAGCTGATGTCGCCTACCTTGACTTCAGCAAAGCTTTTGACACTGTTCCACATAGATGATTGATAAGCTGGGTAGGCTCGGGGTGGGTCAGAAGTTGGTCAACTGGGTGGCAAACTGGTTGACAGGCAGAAAACAGAGAGTGGTGGTAAATGGTATACAGTCAGAAGAGATGCAAGTCACAAGTGGGGTACCTCTAGGATCAGTCCTGGGGCCAGTCCTCTTCAACATCTTCATTAGTGACCTTGCAGATGGACTAGAGGGTAAGGCTTGTCTGTTTGCAGATGACACCAAGATCTGCAACAGAGTAGAAGATCCAGATGGGGTGGGCAGAATGAGAAGAGATCTGGATAAACTAGCAAAATGGTCAGAAGAGTGGCAACTGGGATTTAATGCAAAGAAGTGCAAGATCATGCACATAGGGAAGAGAAACCCTGAAGCCACCTATAGGCTGGGAAGGAGTTGCTAGCAGTCACAAAGGAAGAAAGAGACTTGGGCATCATCATCACTGATGACCTGAAATCATCCAAGCAGACCTCTAAAGCAGTAGGTAAGGCTAGGAGGATGTTAGGGTGTATTAGTAGGGGTATCACAAGTCGTAAGAGGGAGGTAATGATACCTCTTTACAAAACACTGGTTAGGCCCCATCTGGAGTACTGCGCAGTATTGGAGGCCACACCTTCACAAGGACATTAACCAAATTGAGGCAGTCCAGAGAAGGGCAACCAAAATGGTGCAGGGACTGCATCAGAAGACATATGAGGACAGATTAACAGAGCTCAATATGCATACCCTTGAGCAAAGGAGGGAGAGAGGTGATATGATTGAGGCATTCAAACACCTTAAGGGCATTAACAAGGTGAAAGAGTCTAACATGTTTAAATATAAGAAAAATAGCAGGACAAGAGGACACAGCATGAGATTAGAGGGGGGCCGATTAAGGGGGAATGTGAGGAAATTCTTTTTCACAGAAAGGGTGGTGGATACATGGAATGGCCTACCTCAAGAAGTGGTGGCTATGAATACAGTGCAGGGCTTCAAACAGGCATGGGATAGGCATAAGGGAGCAATACAAATGAGTATGAATAGATAGGCCACTGACAGAGCAAAGGCCGATGGCACATTTATAAGGTAGAAAAAGAAATGGGCAGACTGGATGGGCCTTGCGGTCCTTATCTGCCGTCAACTTCTATGTTTCTATGTTTCTATGCTACCATAGAAGTGCTGCATGTGCTACCCCAATCGTAACTCCAACTAATACTCACTGTTCTCAGCACATCTCCTACTTATTCTTAGTCTACCCTTTCCTCCCTCTCCCCAAGCCTACAATAACCCCCTTCTCCTTACATATGGCCCCTCCATATCTCCTCCCTTTCTGTCTGTCCCCCCCTTATCATGCTATTTACCCTTACAGCCATACTGTATATCACAGACTATATTATCACCTACCCGCAGAATACACCTACCCCTACCGTTCCCCTTGATTTCAAAATGTCCAGTAGCCTAGTGGTACTATTCCCAAACCATTAAATTATTAAAGCTATGTGCACTATTCCTCCTTACATACCTATTACTACTGGCCACAGGGCACACTAAAACAAACACCGGACCTACAACGACAGTCTCCCCTCCTCTCTGTCACCCCCCTCCCCCCCCCGGCTAGGAGCAAAAGGACTAAAAATAGTACACCTGAACATTAGAAGCCTGCTACATAACCTGGATGAGCTCACCACTTGGATCTCCCATTACCAGCTGGATATACTGGGCCTATCCAAAACCTGACTTAGACCCATTGTACCTGACAACCTCTGCAATTTAGCAGGTTACAGTTTCATTAAGTGTGATAAGTCCACCTCCAAACGGGGTGGAGGAACAATGATCTAATTTATTTATTTATTTCATTTTTTTTTTGTAACCGGGAAAGGCACACTGAGCTGAGGCTAATTTCCAGTTGCGACCTGGGGTAGGGGTAACATGAGCAAACAGTGAATACAAAACAGTGTAAGGTACACATTAATAAAAAGCAATGAAAGGATAACAGGTACACAAGTCCAGTACAGTAATGTAAAACATATTACAGAAAAAGTGCACTCAAATACAGCATACAGATTGCAGTAAACAATTCTTAGGTAGGACAAGAAAGTAACAAATAGGAATGAAAAATTGGATTAATTGTACCATGAGCAGAGTAAACTACCCTGCTCTGAGGTGAGAGGGAAAATGGGAGGAGTAAACTACGGGGCTCTGACTTCTACAGGGGAGTCCACTCATGTAGTAGGGGGGATTAGTGTACACTGCAGGCACAGTGGAGAAAGGAGAAGTCTGAGGAGTCTTTTGACTGAGGAGAGAGAGGAGGATAGGTGAAGGTTAGAGGGAAGATTGTTCCAGAGTAGCAGGAGATGATAGGAGAAGGTGGATTGGCCAGCGACAGAATGGGGGTGAGGGATAGAGAAGGTGCGTGGGTCTCTGTGGTGTAGGGAGTACGTAGAAGTGGTTACATGAGAGAGACGGGAGGAGAGGTAAGGGGAGAGAGACCTGAACCAGAACTTAGCAACAAGGGAGGTACAGTGGATCATCCTTCTGTGGGAAGTGGTGCAAGGGAGAGAGCAGAGTAGAGAAGACAGTGGTGTGGGGGGGGGGAGGCAAAGGTGAAGCAGCAGAAAGAGTTTAGGAGGGAGTCCAGTCTGCCGAGGGATGTGACTGGAGCAGTGCCATAGACCACGTCGGCATAATCAGTGACAGGCAGAATCATTTTAGATACCAACTCCCGGCAGGTGGGGAGAGGAAGATTATCTTTGTGATGATATAGGACTCTGAGCTTTGATAAGAGTTTGTTATAGAAACATAGAAACATAGAAACATAGAAACATAGAAGTTGACAGCAGATAAGGACCGCAAGGCCCATCCAGTCTGCCCATTTCTTTTTCTACCTTATAAATGTGCCATCGGCCTTTGCTCTGTCAGTGACCTATCTATTCATAGTCATTTGTATTGCTCCCTTATGCCTAGCCCATGCCTGTTTGAAGCCCTGCACTGTATTCATAGCCACCACTTCTTGTAAGCCATTCCATGCATCTACCACCCTTTCTGTGAAAAAGAATTTCTCACATTCCCCTTAATCGGCCTCCTCTAATCTTATGCTGTGTCCTCTTGTCCTGCTATTTTTCTTATATTTAAACATGTTAGACTCTTTTCACCTTGTTTATGCCCTTAAGGTGTTTAAATGTCTCGATCATATCACCTCTCTCCTCCTTTGCTCAAGGGTATGCATATTGAGCTCCGTTAATCTGTCCTCATATGTCTTCTGATGCAGTCCCTGCACCATTTGGTTGCCCTCTCTGGACTGCCTCAATTTGGTTAATGTCCTTGTGATGTGTGGCTCCAATACTGCACGCAGTACCCAGGTGGGGCCTCAACCAATGTCTTGTACAGAGGGATTATTACCTCCTCTTACGACTTGTGATACCCCTACTAATACACCCTAACACCCCCTAGCCTTACCTACTGCTTTAGAGGTCTGCTTGGATGATTTTAGGTCATCAGTGATGATGATGCCCAAGTCTCTTTCTTCCTTTGTGACTGCTAGCAACTCCTCCAGCCTATAAGTGGCTTCGGGTTTCTCTTCCCTATGTGCATGATTTTGCACTTTTGCATTAAATCCCAGTTGCCACTCTTCTGACCATTCTGCTAGTTTATCCAGATCTCTTCTCATTCTGCCCACCCCATCTGGATCATCTACTCTGTTGCAGATCTTGGTGTCATCTGCAAACAGACAAGCTTTACCTCTAGTCCATCTAGCAGGTCACTAATGAAGATGTTGAATAGGACTGGCCCCAGGACTGATCCCTGAGGTACCCCACTTGTGACTTGCATCTCTTCTGACTGTATACCATTTACCACCACTCTCTGTTTTCTGCCAGTCAACCAGTTTGCCACCCAGTTGACCAACTTCTGACCCACCCCGAGCCTACCTAGCTTATTTATCAATCTTCTATGGAACAGTGTCAAAAGCTTTGCTGAAGTCAAGGTAGGCAACATCAACTGCTCCCTTGGTCCACCACTCTGTTACCCAGTCAAAGAAATCTATGAGATTAGTTTGACAGGACCTTCCTTTGTAAACCCATGCTGTCTTGGATCCTGTGCCCCTATGGATTCCAGGTGTTGCACTATCCTTTCCTTAAGGAGTGCCTCCATAATCTTGCCCACTACTGAGAGTAAGAGCCGACCGGTCTGTAGTTCCCCGCCTCCTCCCTGCTACCACTCTTGTGGGTGGGATCACATGAGCCCTTCTCCAGTCTTCTGGGACCTCTCCTGTGCTCAGAGACTCACTAAACAATTCTGCTAATGGCTCTGCTAGTTCCTCCTTTAGCTCCTTAAGTACCCTGGGATGTATGCCATCAGGTCCCATTGCCTTATCCACCCTGAGCTTAGCAAGCTCTTGTAGGACCCTTTCTTTTGTGAAGGGAGTAGTGCTCACCTCCCTCCCCCTGTGTCCATGATGCTGAGCTGTGGGCCCTGCCCTACCTTCTCTTCAGTAAATACTGAGCAAAAGTATCTATTTAGGATAGATGCCTTTACAGGGTCCTCCTCCTCACATGTTCCCTTTTCTCCATTAAGCTTAGCAATACCCCCTCTGGACTTTCTCCTTTCACTAATGTATCTATAGAAAGTCTTGTCACCTTCTTTACTGTTCATGCTAGTGTTTCCTCAGTTTGGGACTTTGCCTGCCTTACTGCCTTACCTGCTTCCCTTAGGGCAGTTTGGTATGCCTCCCTATCTTCATCCGCTGTGTTCCCTTATATTTTCTGAAGGCAGCCTTTTGGCTCTGACCTTTTCTGCTACTGTATTTGAGAACCAAAGTGGTTTCCTTCTTCTTTTGTACTTCCTTTCTGTCTAACACAATGGGATGTTGCTTCAAGTATTGTATCCTTAATGCTTGCCCACTTTGCTTGTACTCCTCACCTGTGTTTCTTTTGCCAGGGCTAGCTTAACTCTGTTGGCCATCTTATCAAAGTCAGCTCCTCTGAAGTCCCATATTTTTGCCTTGGAATGGGATGATTTAGATGTAGTAGCCAAATTGAACCATACCATGTGATGGTCACTGGCCCCAGGTGACCTTCTACCTGGAGATCTGTGATCCCTTCTTTGTTAGTCAGTACTAGATCTAGGATAGCCCTGTCTCTTGTGGGTTGCTGTACCAGTTGTTTGAGGCCCTCCCCTGCAGGGAATCCACTATGAGTCTAGTTCTGGCAGATGTTCCTGCTGGTATTGACCAATCTGTATCTGGCATGTTGAAGTCTCCCATTATCAGAACCTCCCTTTGGCTGTCATGTTTTGTATATCTTCTAACAGTAATGTGTCTATGTCCTCCTGTGGTCTGGGGGCCTGTAGACAACCCCAGTTCTTATGGCTGTCCCATTTCCTGTTTCAGGGTGGCCCACAGTTCTTCTGGCTCCTTATGTGTATTCTGAATTTCTGTAGCTTTGATATTTTCATTAACATACAGGGCCACTCCTCCCCCTTTTGCACCTCGGTCTGTTCTGAACAATACATAGCCAGGTACTGAAGTCTCCTAAGTGGTTACTGGTAAACCACGTCTCACTAATTGCTACTATGTCCAGTTTAGCCTCTGACATTATTGCCTGCAGGTCTGGGATCTTATTTCCCAGGCTGTGAGCATTTGTGTACATGATTTTCCATTGGCCAGATTTTGGTGTGTTAGTTGTTGGGTGAAGTTTGGCATCACCCCTGTGCATCGTATGGGGAGACAAACCTTTTTTCTTACCTGGTGATGCAAATGAACGGCAAACACGCTGAATTCCTGTTTGACCACATGGCATCTATGTTGGTTGTGAAATCTAAGTAGTTATCCAGCCAGACCCCTAGGTATTTAAAAACTGAGACCATCTCTAAAGGGGAGCTTTAAATCTCATCTCAACCTAACACTTTTAAACTCCTTCTCCCCCCTTATGGTCCACCCCTTGACTTATGCCATGACATACTAATCTTAGGTAATTCTAAAAAATTGCACATTATCTGCACTTATCTGCCGCCTGTCACTAGTCTCAAAGGTCTTTCTTTTCTCATTGAAGAAGTCAGCCTCTGTGTGAATAACAGTGAATATTTTATTCTCAGGGATTTCAACATAAACTGGATGGATGGAAATCCATTAGCTGCAGAGCTAATCCTAAACCAGATGCTCCTCACACAAATAATCTCCCAACCCACGAGGATCTCTAACAATGGTCGTACCACCACTCTGATAGACTGGATACTTGTAACTGATGTTGACAAGATCATCTGCTCTGGTGTCCTCCCAGATTCCATAAGTGAGCACTCAAAGGTTACTGTGTCTGGTGGACTAAAGTTCCCAATGCTCCACCTCGTATTATTTATTTATTTATTTATTTTATTTTGCTTTTGGTGACCGGGTAAGTGCACTAGGCAAACAATGCCTATTTTCAGGCACGACCCAGGAGAAAACAGTTTACAGACAAACAATAAACATGTGACGTAGCACATGAATACACTTCTGCGACTTCTCCCATCTAGATCTCTCAAAATTCAAAGCAGAGCTAGCTAATCTAGACTGGCAATTCCTATGGGACACCACTGATGCTGATCATACCGCCTCACACTTCAACACAGTATTCTCATGAATCCAGGACAAACACGCCCCCCCCCCTTACATCCAGAAGAGTCCAGGGACAGAAAACTAAATGGCTAACATGTCCCCTTCTATCCATCTTGAAAAAGATCGATAAATGCTGGGCGATCCTGTAAAAGACCAATTCTGGCCCTGACAGGAAAACCTACAGAACCATTAGAAATCAGTGTAAATGGGAAATCTGACTAAATAAGAACAAATACTATCGCACTCTGTTAACCTCCTCTCACAATAACCCACACCTATAGTGGTCTTACCTCAAACAGTCACTCAGACTTCATAATTCCTCCACTCCTTCAGACTTTGAGATAGATGGGGTTAATTGTAACAATCCTAGCACAATATACAACACCTTCAATTGCCTTTTCTCCGACTTCTTTGAAGTTACCACATCCATCAACAATCCTGCAGGGTACCCTGCCCCTCCTACTCCAGATTCCCAGGGCAGAAGCCCTCTTTTCTCATCCAACAACTTATAGTGGGTGAGGTTTTCAAGCTTTTCAAACAGATCACAGACTCCAAATCTGCAGGCCCTGATGGCATTGAGCCAAAGCTACTCAAGCTTGGTGCTCTAGAAGTGGCAGGACCTGTGACCAGGATTATAAATCTCTCCCTCTCCTTCAGCACTGTCCCAGCCATATGGAAACTAACAAATATTGTGCCAATATTCAAAAAAGGGAACAGTAAAAGTATTGCCAACTATAGGCCAATTGCAGTACTGCCAGTTCTGAGCAAAATATTAGAAAAAATAGTTGCTGCGCAACTAAAAACCTATCTAGACAAATATGACCTCCTAAGCCCTGCCCTGCACAGATTTCAAAAAAGCCATTGTACAATCATATCATTACTCTCACTAACCAACAGCATACTCTCCTCTCTTGATAGGGGTGAATACTCTGGAGCCATATTCATCGATCTAACAAAAGCTTTCAATACGATCAACTATCCCATCATCCTTAACAAGCTAAGCACCCTTGGCATATCGGAACATGCCCTGCCCTGGTTCTCAAGCTACCTTTCCAATAAGTAACAGCAAGTCAGAATTGGCACAGCCATCTCAGATTATTTACCCTCTACTCTTGGAGTCCCCCAAGGATCGATACTTGGCCTGTTATTATCTCCCTCCACATTAACTCTATCCACCACTGTTTCAAACACTGTTCCCCACTCCTATATGCTGATGATCTGGTGTTCTTCATCAATGCCACAGATGTAGTAGATATTAATAATGCACTAACCTCTGACCTTAGTGCTCTCCAATTCTGGCCCAAAGATAACATACTTCTAATGAACCATACCAAGTCTCAGTCCATGCTTTTTGGAACCCCCACCACCACCACCACCACCACCTTAAGTGCAACAACGCCAAGTTAACAGTTACTTGTGACAATGGTGCCCCATTAGAAACTGTCTCATTATTTAAGTACCTTTGTGTCCACCTCGATCCCTCTCTCGAATTTTCCCTCCACCTGACCAATGTTCGCAAGGGTCTCAACTCTTATCTCGGTATATCATACAGAGCCAGCCACCATCTGTCTCTGTCCACAATATAACTATCGCATGAGGTCTACTACTGCCCAAACTTACCCATGGCCTGGCAGTTTTCGCTCATGCCTCCAGCACCTTGTAGCTTAAATAGGATATGGCATACAATAATGTTTGCCATTTTGCTCTGGGATGCAAGTGTCTTACCCACTACTGCAAGCTATATAATACTCTAGGCTAGCCATCCCCTGCAGCCTGAATCAACCTCCACCTAAGAAGACTTATCTACAGGACATTGCATGATCAGCTTTCCCTGTCTTTAGCCTCCTATCTAGTACCATGTAAAACCTTATTTTCCCTAAGATCCACATATCACCAACTGTCCATTCCTAGATCCAGGACCAAATACGGTAAGAGGGCTTTCTCTTCAGTTGCCCCCAAAATTTGGAATAGTATTCCTCCAGACCTGTGCTATCGCCAAGTCCCCCACACCTTCCGCCATCAACTCTGCTCCTACCAGTTGCAACACCCCCAATGCACCTGTCCAAATCACTTGCAATGGTTCCTTTTATCCCACTGGTACTTTAAAACTAGGCTGATAATTATGACCCAGTTGTATGTATTAAATGTATTACCTAATGTTTACATCTCTGACATTACCGTATTGATTGTAAAGAATGTTTTACCTTATTTATTCTACCTATTGAAAAGCTGTACCTATTATCATATTTCTTGACACTTACCTTTGTACAATGCATTATCTCTATGTAAACTGTACTACCTGTCTTATGTGTACTGTACTACCCATACCTTGAAACCTCCCAGGTCATGCCTGAACATCAGCAAATGTATGCCTAGCACACCCACCCGATAAACAAAAACTGCATAAAATAAAAATAAATAATATATGAAGCCCTGCATGCTGCCCCTCACCCACTCCACCACCAGGACCCACAAGGACAATCCGGAATGCAAGTAAGTCCTGGCAGGGTGGTATATTGTGGTGGATGGTGGGGACAGGGCAGAAGGGAGCCAAGCCCATCTCAATTGAGGAAAGATAAACACCTATATAGTAAAAAAAAAATAAGGCCACACTTGCAGCACTGATTTGTGGGGCATATATGTTAATCACACCTAGGTTCCTGCCCATTGTTCTACGTCCAGCAATAGCATCTTCCCTGGTTCTACCTCCACCAGTTTTTGTGCTGTAGCAGTATTTCCACTTAATAAGATGCCCACCCCATCACATCATTCTGTGCCATGTACTGAAAGGAGGCCAATGAGACCATAGTCATTTAGTAGCTGATATCTATGGGTGTCCTGTTTGAAAATAATATTACCAGGGATAGACTCAAGGACAGCCACCACAGTTAGTCTTTTCTTTTGAGACTTCATACTACTAATGTTTAATGTGACCCGAAAGATGGTAGTGCTGATACACATGGTTAATCATTAGGGAGAGGGGCTCCTGTCATCACCGTGGTCTGGGATCTAGTCCTTCTGCTTTTCTTGGCCACCAAAGTTACCAAAAGGGACTCGTCCCAGTCAGAGGAGATGTTTCTTACTGAAGACGTAATCAAGAAAGCATCAGAACTGCCCTCCTCTCCCTGAGAAAGGACTCATCCCAGTCAGTGGAGAGGTCTCTTACTGAGGACGTAATCAATGAAGCATAAGCATTGCCCTCCTCTTCCTCTGTATCTCCCATTGCTTGGCAGAGGAGAGGGCAGCATATCTGTTCACATTGGGGGTAGCAGCTGGCATTACACTTTTGGACTTTGCCTTTTTATGTCTCCCTCTCTTCCTAGATGTGACAATCTCCATGTCAGTCTCTGGGGAAGGAGGAAGGCATGTTGGGTTGACTCATCTCATACTACACTGGTAGTGAGGAGGGAGGATGGGCAGGGACATCCACATTATTACCATGGGTTTCCACGGATTGGAGCAGGGAAGGCACCACTCCTTCATCTTGTTCTAGTCTAGGGCTGGGTGTTGGACGTTCTTGCAAGGCCTCCTCAGAGGAGGTGGATGGCTTCTCCCTGAAGTCTTTGGGGGGTTCTCCTCAGCTCAGACCTCAGGAGGGTCTATAAGAGATTCCATGCATGCTAGGTCTGCAAATCTCTGAACAGAGGCCCTAGAAGCCCCCTGAGCCTGACACTTTGAATTAAAGATTCCGGGTCCAGACTCCACGTTCAATTACGCGAGGCCCAGAGGCACTGTCTGTATGAATGGCCCTGTTCTTCACACAGCTTACATTGAAATGGTCAGATGCCAATACTCAAAACATACTGTAGGTTACAATGTTCTGTGTCACACACAGTAATTAAGTGACCCCTAGACCTGCACTTATAGCATGTTTGAAGCTGGCCTGGGTAAAAACACATGCCTCTGTCTTTATCTAGGAACAAATTGCTGGGAAGGTGGCACACACACACACATGTGTGTCTGTTTCTGTTTAATTCTGTACTTCCAGCCCCCTGTCCAAATCTGCTCAGTGTCAATGATGGGGATGGGCTGATCCAAAATTTTACAAAGCTGCCTAAACCAATAAATAATGTCTGTGACATTTACTCCTTCATTTCTAAATGGGATGGTAATAGTTTTTATTATTGCAGGTTTGGACAGGGGGATAGCAATAACGGGGTCTCACAATACAGAGTCTTTCAATTAAAGAGCTCTTGGGAATGGGTGCTATGTAAATAAAATTGCCTTGCCTTGTCAGTTGATCATACTGCAGCCAAAACCTTTCAAGGGATTTAAGAGCTTTGAAATTAATGTCAAATGTAATTTCACCAAAAATATGGATAACTGCATATAATTCTGCTGACAAAAAGCAGAGTATTTTAATTGGTTTCTTATAACAAATACACAGTCTGGGGGCAGTTCCACATTTCCTCTGTACTTTAAAAGTATAGTGTTCCTTCTCTGAGCAGGTTCCTCCGGGCCGTAAAGAGGTCCAATATCCTAAACTGCCTCAGAGGATCACTGTGGGTCAAGTTTGGTGGCTGAACATTCTCAGACTCTGAGGAGCTCAGATTCCCATCATCCGAGCTGACTGGGGTGTGAGGCACAGTGTAGCTTAGGTCTTCCAAAGGATTCTTGGTCAAGGGTAGGGGGGGTCACAATTCTGTCCCACTTTCTCCTGCCCAGAAACAGTCTGCAAGTCTGTCTGAACCAGATCTCTATATTCACTTTCTGTCCCCATTTCTCCCCAGTCTGACTCTGAGAGAGATTCTGTTGGGCAGCAGGCACACTAGGAACCTCAGGTTCAGACACGTTTGACACATCTGGAACAATCTCTAGAGCATCAGCCCTCACCCCACTCTCAACTTTCCAAGTACTCACAATTTTGTGCAGTTGGCTAATGTACCTTGACACTATCAAGATTCCCCAGGAGCCAGGATACACCATCTGGAAGCAAATCCAGCTTGCTACCTCCAGGGCAGATTACACCAACCTCTTTTTTTCTGCAGATTTCACCTTCTTTGGAACCATATTTGTCAAAGGGAGCATTTTGACAGCATCACTGTCAGGCAGTGCCTTTGATGCATCCATGTCAGTGGGGGAGTAGACAACGGCTGCTCAGTACTAACAGGTACTTTCACTTGCAGTGGAACTTCCACAACAGGTTGCCAAACAGCAGCTGACGGCTCCTCTTTTTCAAACTGAAACCTGGCTTCTCCTCAGATACAAGAGAAAGTAAGTACCTCTTCCTCTCATCCAAGGCTTTCCTTAGATTTTCTTCATCTTCCTAAAGTCGTTGCTTATGTAGCAGCATCTTTTATTTTTTTTATTTTATTGAAATCTAGGATTACAAATACCTTTGAGCAGGAACTGCTCGTTTACAAAAGTTCCATGTTGAAGGAATGGGGGTATACATACATACAAAGGTCAACATAATAATACATAGTTGCACAATAAAAAGAAGGAAGAGACTGAGGCTTAGGAAATTCCAGTAATTCAAAATGTGCCAAATGTTAGGTAGCATGACATACCAGCCAAGGGCAATCTTAGATATAAGGGCTGCAGGTGAGAGGGAAGGGTGTATGCAGGCAGGAAGGCCATTGTCAGAGGGTAGAGGGTGAGGGTAAGAGCTTAAAGGGGAGGGAGGGAGGGAGGATAAAGTCAGGAATGCCTGGGGGGAGGAAAGGAGAGGGGGCAAGGGGGTAGGCAGGTAGAAGGGGGCAAGGCAGGGAGAGGTAGCTGTCAAGACTGAAGTGGAGGGCAGTGAGTGGTGGGCCCCTGATTAGGCGAGGCAGTCACAATGACTAGTTGAAATGAGATGAAGTCTCTTAAAAGGGCCAAGAGCAGCAGTAGTAAGAGTTTCTTTGTTGAGAGTATTGTACCACTGTGGTGCTCTGTGGGCAAAGGCCCTCTGGCCCATGGTAGTCCAGCATCTGGGGACAAGGATGGTTAGTTGTTGTGAACTTCTAGTTCGCTGGGTGCTGTGGTGGTCAATGAGGAGCTTTTCAATGCCCGGGTACATGACCCCGAGGAGGACTTTTTTGGCTAAGAGGCAGGTTTGATACTGTATCCGGCTGATGAGAGGAAGTCATCCTGCCCGAGTGTACAGGTCACAAGTGTGTGTAAGTCAGTCAGCCCCAGTTAGCAGCCTGCATGCTTTGTTTAGTGCAACTGTAATTCTGCGGAGGGCAGAGGCAGAGGCAGAGCCATAAATTGCTAGCCCATAATCGATGATGGAGGTGACAGAGCTGTTGATAGCCAACCGGAGAGTGTCAGGAGTCATGCAGTGTTTGTGCCTGTAGAGCAGGCCTATACAGATGTTGGTGGCTTTGGCGACAGAATCTATGTGCCGATGGTAGGAGAGTGAGCTGTCCAATGTGACACCTAGGTATTTAAAATCAGGAACGTGTTCAAGTAAGGTCCCTGTTTGGTTTAGGATGGTGAGGTCACGGGATTTGTGCTTGCTCCTGGCATTGTAGAAGGTCATAACCTTTGTTTTGCTGTAGTTCATGACCAGTTTGTGTGACTTGAACCATTCTTCGGTGCGCATGAATTCAAGTTGTAATTGTTTCTCAAGGAGCTCTGCATTTTGATGGTTGGTGAACATGACTGCGTCGTTGGCGTAGAGCAGTAATTTCTGGTGGAAGACACTGGGAAGGTCATTGAGGAAGAGGCTGAAGAGTAGTGGCCCCAGGATGGACCCCTGTGGGACCTCTGAAAGGACTGGCTTTTCTTCCAAGGTGACACCGTCAATCCTAACCCGCTGGACCCTCTCCCTAGGGTAGCTTGAAAACCAGAGCAGTGCTTCATTGGAGAGCCCAATGTTTGATAATTGCTTGAGTAGGAGTGGATGGTTCACAGTATCAAAGGCTTTTGTAAGGTCGATGAATACTGCCCCTACACAGTTTCCTTGATCGAGCGTGGTATGGATGAAGCCCATGAATTCTAATAGTGCAGTGGTGGTACTGTGCCTTTTCAGAAATCATGTTGCTCAGGACACTGGATGTCGTATTTTTCCAGGTACTTGACTAGCTGGTCTGAGGAGATGCGCTCCAGGGCCTTAGACAATGGAGAGAGGATGAGATAGGTCTGTAGTTAGAGTGCAGTGATTTGTCTCCACTTTTGTGAACCAATGTGATGGTCGACTGTTTCCAGTGAGATGGGAACTGGGACATCCTTAGTGATAGATTGAGAACTTTTGTCAGGGGTTCAAGGACTTCTTCAAGGACAAGTGCTAACAACTTCAGGTCAAGGGAGTCACCACTGTAGCCTGCATTGTGAATGGCCTTCCAAATATAGGTTCTGGCTTCATGCAATGGAATCTCCTTGAAGTAGAATTGTGGGGCAGGGTGTAGGAGAGGAGTAGTTGCTGGAGGGTTACTAACAGAGGGAGCATCAAAGAAATTAGAAGGGAGAACACTATCCAAGTTGGAGAATGCATTGTTAAAGGTGTTGGTGATTGTGTACAGGTCAGATGTTGGTGTTCCATTTATGTTGAGCATGGTGGGTGGTGACTGAGGGTCCTTGCCTGTAAGGTCTTTCGAGTTACTCCAACATCTTTTTCCATCACCCCAGGAGTTGGAGAGAGCTTCCTTGAAGTATTTGCTTTTGGCACTCCTAATTGCCCGCGTGCACTAATTTCTGGCAGCTTTATACTTATGAATATCCCCAGGTTTGGATGTTGCACAGGCACAGTGCCAGAGATGATCCCTATGTTTGAGTAAAGTGATTAGATCGGGGGTTAAGAGATGCAAAGATATTGCAGGCCACAGTGAAGTGGCTGATGAAAAGGTCTAAGGCTTGGTTTACATCAATGGCAGAGTCGATTTGTGTCCAGTCCAGGTGGCTTAGGTGTGTCTTAGTAGCTCAAGGTACCCCTGCTTTAACACTCTGGTGTGGATTATTTTAGGAGGGGGCTTAATGAATTTGTTTGTCCAGGTACATGTGACCAGTGAGTGGTCACTGATCCCATCAAGGAGCACTGAGACTTTTGAGATTCATTCAGGGTGATTAGTAAGGATCCAGTCCAGAAGTGTGTACGACCCTGTCCTTTAGTTGCATCTGGTGGGGGTGGAAACAAGCTGGGTGAGGTTCTGTGATATGACAGCATCCTTGTAGTTCCTGGCCTCCAGTGATAGCCAATTTATGTTGAAGTTGCCTAGTACTATGAGTTCAGAGTTATGGTGTAATCCCTGTAGGCTTTCCAATATGCTCACAAATCCATTGGGCTGATCTTTAGGGGGGTAGGTACACAGAGGCAATGGTGAGCTCCTTGTTGTGCACCCCGAGTAGAACTTTAATAGTGAGAACCTGCAAGGGTGGTTTAGGGTTTGAGAACGGGAAGACTTGACCCAGATAAGAATTCCTCAGGTAGATGGCACAGCCTCCACCTTGTTTGGAAACCCTGTCCTGCCTGAACATAGAGTATCCAGGGATGGTGACTGCAGCGTCTGGTATCTTTGCGTTAAGCCATGTTTCGACAACAGAGAGTACAACAGGGCTATGTTGCTGGACCCAGGTTTGCAAGATGTCAAGTTTGTTAAGGAGGCTGCAGACATTGATTGAGGCTAATGTGAGGGACCCCTCCCACCTTTTTGTGGCATGGGGTGCTCAGCCGGTAGGCCCCGGCTTAGGATGAACATTTCCAGATATCAGAAGTAGCATAAGTAGTATCCTAAGAAGGTACACTTTAATCATTTTGCAGACTAGTTTTGTTGTAGGGCATCTAGTCCTCTTGGCCTTGCTTGTCTGCATTTGCCCCATGATATTGCAGAGCACAATATATAAAGCCATGTTCTCAGAGGTGCCACGTGATTGATGAAAAGTAATCAAATCCACAGGAAATGGTGAACTACCAAGGACCAGAAAACTGTTATTGTAGCTCAAAGACCCAGAATGTGATAAATTCCTGAAGGTGATGAACATTGGCCTGAGGCATATGCAGGATGTAAAAATCCTTTGTTAGTATCTAGCCTTTGTTCTCCAAAATGGTTGTGAATAGACCTCAAAGATAAGTACACATCGTTTAAGAACAAGTCAGATGGAAATGTGGATTCAATGCAGCACTCCACAACTCAGTGCTTGTATAACAGATTTACTGACCTTACTTTAGGCTTTGATGGCTTCCAAAAAAGTTGATTTATGATGAGGATGCCACTACCTGGTGGTGATGTTTTGCAGTTTCTTAGTCCAGGAAATGTTCATAGATGTTAAGTCCAAGATGGTCCAGTTCCTCCAAGCAGAAACACATGAAAATCCACAAAAACTAAACTACTGACAGAGACAAACACACACAGCCAGCCACACAGGTTCTAGTCCATAGAAAGTCCATCTACTCAGACAATTCAGTATTTTCTACCAAGGAAGCATCATCAATGTCCACATCAACTTAACCATGGTTAAAACAGTGGTGGAATTCAAGCATGCATGGGCAAGTCATAAGGCAATTCTAGGGGGTGGGGGTAGGAAGAAGTAGGCTGCTGGTTAACTAGGATCTGCAGCTTATCCATTAGGTAGGGAAATGGGCAGACTGGGTGGGCCAAGCGGTCCTTATCTGCCCTCAAATTCTATGTTTCTATGTTGCTGGAGAAAAGGTGATAGGTGAAGAGGTCTGCTCCCCTACACCTGCTGCATCCTGTCCCTCACCAGTCAGATCAGCCATCTTGGCAGCCAGCCAGATGGCCAGAGGTTCCCCCTACAGAAGTAGGGACATTTGTCTGGTGTCCTAGCCAAATTTCCCCCATTCACTAAAAAATATCACCCACAGCTTAATCTAGTTCAATTTCAGTTGGCTTCCATCTGTATCTCCTCTCTTCCCCAGAAAGAGGCTGAAAATAAGCAGAATTAAGATAAAATCAATAGCACCACAGGTATACAGAAATACTTAATGTTGAGCAAATAGCACAGCCTCCCCTGCATGGACGGGTTGTGCTATTTTGCTGCTGCAACTACATTAAAATTGCTGTTCTGTATACCTGCGGTGCTATTGTTTTTTTGATCTTACTACGGACTACTATTTAGCACAGATGTGTGGAGCTGAGGATTTACTCAACAAATAAGCAGAATTGCCTAATCCTTCTTTCCTGACGAATAAAAACAAAAGTAAAAAAAAAATTAAATAATTAAGAAACCAGGCAGAGAAAAACTGTATGTTTTTTTTTTTGTTGTTGTTGTTTTTTTTTGCTGATATTACATTAAAGGAGTATAATTTTGGATACCAGATATGTCAACTCTGTGTATTAAACAAATATTGTTAAATAAAATCTGAAGGTTTATCTTGGTGACACTCCCTTTGTACCATCACTGTTTGGTTGATGGAAAATTGGTCTGGTTCTTTGTGGAGGCTAAGAAAGAATAAGAAATATGTTTAACTTATACACAGTGTTGACCACAAATACTCTATGGAGATTCATTAAGATACTGGTATTAAAATCCAGTTCTTGATCACTTAGGTATAATAACAAGAAGTTATCAGCTAAGCCAAAAGACTTTTGCCATTAGTACCTATTCAGTTATGGAATGCACTACCCGGTAATATTACAGTAGGCTGCTGTCAACTCTCTGATTATTTAGACAACAATTACCAAAGCACTCACACTTTAACTATAAATGTGCATGTTATTGAATTGTGTTAGACTACTGCTTTGTATATCATATTTTATGAATGTGATATAATTTGTTGTTCTTTATTCCCTATGTTTGTATATGCTTTACATTGTAATATACAATTTAAACTGATTGGTCAAGTGAGGTCTTTACCCGTGGGTAAATCCTGAGGAAGGGCATTTAAAAAACATAATTAAACACATTTTACATTTTATTTTACATATGGGTTCCTTATATAATTGCAGTAAGGTACTTCAGGATGTAGGTATTCAGGGAATTACCCACTTCTCATGTGGTTAAGTCACTCAGCAGCATTTTGTGACACAGCACTTGAGACGTGGGTAAATCCCTCGATAACACACACCCTGTCATGCCTGCTTGCTTAATTGTTTGCTGACTCATGCCGTTTGGGCTCAGATTGCCCCTGTAAACAGGATTGTATTTTCCAGTGGATTTTACCCAGTTAACAAAATAAAATAAAATGAAATTGCACAAATGTATAACAAATGGATTGCACTTGCATTTATATTGAATTACAGCACGTGAATTATGAACGTATTGCAGTTGAATTCATATTGAATTACATAGGTTACTGATATGCAGTCCTTGGCATATGTGTCTCATTATTTTCTGCTTTCATTACATGCAGTACTGTACAAGAACTAATTTCCAGATGCATCCTGCAGGAAGAAGGTAAGGGAATCATGCAAATAACAAGGCACCAAAGGGTACAAAAGCAATACAATTTGAACAATCATACAGCATGCAAGAGGTACAAGGGTGTAAGAATTAATACAACAGGAAATACATGTGCAAAAGAGGCCAGGCAAAAGTCATTCAATAAAAACTAAAAGTTAAAGCCTGTAAAAATTATAAAAAAAAAAATACATATGCAAAGGAGACTGTGCGAAAAAAAGAACTGTTATAAAACTGTCAGAGATGCAGGGAGCCACCAGTTGTCTAATGTGCCTTATTAATAAGGAAAAAAACATGATGATAAAATGTATTTTTATCCAGGTACATACACATAGGAATAAATTCCCTATTTTCAAGGAATGACCTGTACAAATTACATAAGTACTTTCAATGCACACATTTAAATGAATAAAAAACATATAAATTACAAACTGCACTTGGAACACTTTCAAGGTAAGTAATTTTTCATGTGTAGCATGTACGAGGATTTTGCAAAGACTTCTTTAAAGCATTTTTAAACTCTTTTATTGAGTTTTTAGCTTTTAATTCTGTTGATATTCCATTCCATATCTTTGCCAAAGATGTTTGTAGCATAGCTACAAATATGCAATCACCAAATCATTTAACTGGTGCCAGTCCTTTGTTAAGGATCCTTTGAGAAAGCACACAGAGAATACTTTTTTGTATGTACATTGTTTCTGCAACGTTATAAAGGACTGACACCAGTTAAATGATTTGGTGAGAGCATTTGTTCCTTATTATTGAGCCACAGGAAAGACCAATTAGATGAGTTCTGGTTTTCTGCTTCTCTTAGAATTTGACCTTAGTACCTTTACCCCTTTATTTCCTGGTGTGGCACCCTACCCTTCAGCTTGGTTTTAGTTATAAAACTGTACCATTTATACAACAGTAAATTTAAAAGTACAAAGTATTGCTTGTAAATAATGAAGAAGAAATAAAACTACAAAGAATAAGCCATGAATGCAGCAGGCCAGGGGTAAAACATCAAAACAATAAAATATGAGGGTCAAACAGGAAAGTCAGACCAAGATGGAAAGATGAGAGAGTTGAGTAAGGGTGCATACAGGCGGAGAGAGAAGCATGAAGGCTGAGTACAGGTACAAACTGTGTAAGTATTGTCTTGGAGAAGAGATTCCAGTGCAATGATGGGGGAGGAGGAGGAGGAGGAGGAGGAGTGAACTGAGGGAAGGAAGGCTGGAGCAAAACGGAGGTAGAGTATAAGAAAAGGCAGCCTGCACCACAGAGGTCTTAGCATAGGGCAGAGAGAAGGAGGACGGCATAGTTTCTGAAGTAGTGGGAAATAGGGAAAGGAAAGGATAAGAGTGAGATGAGGTAGCTGGGGAGGGATCCATACAAGAATTTTCAGACTTAGGAGACACAGTGAGAGAAGCAATTATGCGAGAGAGAGAGAGAGAGGGAGACAGGCAGACAGAGAGAAAGAGAGATAGAGACAGAGACAGAGACACAGATAGAGACAGACAGAAAGGAGTGAGAGTGAGAAGTAGAGGGAATGGGGATGGGTGTGAGGAAGGCAGTCAAGGGCAAAGCAACAGAAGGAGTAGAAGAGAGGATCCAGTTAGGACATAGAGGCAGACAGCAGGGCTAGCAAGTCAGTGAGGTCAGCAGACCCCTCACTTTTTTAGCTGGGGAGTCAGCCAGTATATTTTGGTTCCCCTATTTCAATCAGTAGAGCAGCATTAATTTAAAAGAAATTAAGTTTGATGAAATTCTGAGGACAGCAGACTTCATTGGAACATGTTATGCTCAATGGGCCCTATGCACGATGCCAGAGTACTGTGGGAACTGAGCACATTGGCATAGATACACATGAATGCTGTGGAGCAGGGTCCAGTGGACCCTGCATGGTATTCATTAACCAGGCGCAAGACAGTTATGAGACCAATCCCCCAACCACATGGACAGCAATGCACCGGGGGTGGGCAGGGGGCAGGCTGACACTACACACCAGTCACAAAGGTGCATAGTGCTGTCTGCAGGAGGGCATAGTACAGTGCAGGTTACAGCAGCTGGGACCTGGCCATAACCCACTGCACACCCCCACAGACTTCTCCTGCCAGACGTGGCTGGACTGGGAAGCAACCCTCCATGCCACCCCAGCTCACTAGGCAGATGGGCAGGGCTGGGGCAGTCAATCAGGTGGTATCCTCTACTGGGCATCCACTGTGGCTCCTTGGTGTGGCTCACACCACCAATGTGCCCGCCCCACCCAGACCCACTGTACCATGCATGCCTCCACAGCACACAATGGCACCTAGTAGCCAAGTATGCACCACACACACACACACCAGTGCCTTGGTCCTCAACTCCCCATGCCCCAACCCAGTACCCCAGCAGTATCACTGGTGGCTAGTGGACCCTGCACCCACCCATGGCACTGACATCCCCCCTCTCACACACATATCCCCCATACCTTTCAGTCAGTGTCATGATGCTGGACAGCTGGTAGCACATCCCTCTGCACACTGCCTCAGCCACTGGCCATCTAACTGATGCTGAGAGCATGCTGCCTATATATTGTGGCATGATCCCTGCATCGGTTGGATGGCCAGCGATTGAGGAGGTGTGCAGAGGGATGTGCCATCCACTGTCCAGCACTGCAGCACCAATTGACAGGTATGAGGGATATGTGTGTAAGGGGAGGTTATCGGTGCTGCAGGTGTGTGGGGGCACTAGCCACCAATGATACTGCTGGGGTACTGGGTCAGGGCACGTGGAGCTGTGGACTGAAGCACAAGTGTGTACATGGGGGTGTGTGACTGGTACAAACAGGGTCAGGGCTTACACCTTGGGGGGCCAAGTGCTGCTAAGGACAGGACAGGCAGCAGCCTGGGGGTGGAAGTGCCATGCCATGTGTTGGGGCAGGGTATGACATTGTGATATGGGGCAAGACCACTGTGTGTGTGCAGGGAGCTCTGTATTGCCCCTATGGTGGCAGGGCACACTAGTGATGTGGGTGGGGGATGCCTCTGTTATGCCAGGGATTAGATATTCATGGGTTGGGGGTGCTATGGTGTGTGTTGTGGATGGGGGTGTGCTTCTGCGCTATGGGGTGGGGCAGACATGTGTCGGGGGGCTGACATATGGGCCTCTGGTTGGGGGTCCTGCTGGCAGCAGTACAGGTGTGTGGCGGGGGGACAGTGATACCACAAGGGCAGGGGTTCACCAGCCAACAGGACCATGCCACCTGGGTCTGGGTGCCTGCATTAACTGTTCACACACCTGGACCCATGCCCTGGGCTCAAGTGATCCATTCCAGGACTCAGGACGGGCATCCGACTGGATGCCCACCTGGGTCTGCTATGCTGACCCAAGCTGCCCTGCATGGTTCTACATCCAGGGGGGATGGGGCTGCATAAGATGCCCTGCAGGTGTCTGCAATTATGTATACCATGCACCTTGCACCTGTCCAGGGCTGTGAAGCTGCATGGGTAGGATACGTGCCTCCAGCACATATTTCCCACCCCTTCGTGCATAGCACCCAATTTGAAGAGAGAATCTAGTGGAAGAAAGTATGTTTTTGAAAAAAAAACTCAATATTACATTTTTTTACTACTGAGTGGACAGTACTGTATACTTATATGGACTTTCTTACACCTCTCAGAAGTTTCAAAAAGATGTACATACTGACCATGTTTTTTGATACTCATGAATACATTCCTATGAATAAACCATGGATTATTTATAAAAAAAAATTGTGCATTATTTAGGACTATAAAAAGACAGGATGAATTTAATTCCCAAGTCTCTGAATACTTACCAAAATATTATTACAACTAAATGTAAATTCCTAGCTTTGAATGCAAGATCTTTAAACCAACTCAAATTAGCAGAACTCAAAGCCAAATGTAAAACTTTAAATATAGGTGTGGTGGGAGTAACTGAAACTTGGTGGGACGCATCCACAATCTGGTCCAGAGAAATTCCAGGTTATAAGTTATATCATAAAAACAGATTAGATAAGCACAGTGGTGGAGTTTGTATGTACAAACAAAATGATATTCCTTCTTTTGAAGTGTGTTCTCCCTTTCCTTTGGAAAGTATATGGGTTAAAATCTTATTGAAGGAGCAGTCCTATATAACTACTGGTAACATCTATCGACCTACATCTGCAAATTCAGATTACACAACTGATATGTTTAAAGAAATTACACATTTTTCAGAATCTCAAGATACTGTAATATTTGGTGACTTTAACCGCCCTCATATTAACTGGGACTCATTCTCAGGACAGTCCTATGCTGAGAAAGGACTAATAGATGTGGTAGTTAGTATTGGATTACAACAACTTGTTACTGAACCCATTCGAGGTCCTAATATTTTGGATCTATTATTTACTAACATAGAGCAACAAATTAGCAATTTACAAATTTGGGATCCACTTGGGACCAGTGATCATTCATCTATTCTTTTTGAAATTCAACAGTTTAAAACTACACAAATGAAGTTATACTGTACAAAAAATTATAATAAAGCATTTTTTTCTAAAATCAACGAATACTTACAAAACATAAACTGGAAATCTAATCTTCTTAATTGTACAACACAACAAGCTTGGGACTTTTTTAAAAACATTGTACATTATTTGGAAAATACCTTTATTCCATCTAAGAGGAAATTTAATAATAAAGGAAAAATTCCCCCTTGGTTCAACAAGACAATTAAAAATCAGATTAAAATAAAAATTAAACTTTTTAGGAAACTTAAGAATAGTTCTGTTCCATTTAAAACTACTCTATTACATAAATACAGACTATCTGTGAAAAACTTTAAAAAATCTATTAAATTGGCAAAACATACGCTAGAATTTAAACTAGCTCACACAAAAGACTGTCACAAATCTCTTTTCTTCTATATAAATAGTAAAAAAGGTGTATCAAGGACCATTGGTCCCATTATAACCAATGGCTCTTCTCTATCTGATATAGAAACCTCAAATTTCTTTAATAAGTACTTTTGTTCTGTCTTCTCTCAAAAATCACCTATTAGTACATTTAAAGTTCACCACATAGATTATCATAGGTTCTATTCAAGTGACATTATACAGGCTATAAAAAAACTAAAAAAAAATTATAGTCCGGGCCCAGACAGTATTCATCCATGGTTTCTGATCGAAACCTCTATAAATATTTCTATACCTTTGTCAATTATCTTCAACAAATCCTTACAAGAAAG
This sequence comes from Neoceratodus forsteri, assembly GCA_016271365.2. Classification (NCBI taxonomy): domain Eukaryota; kingdom Metazoa; phylum Chordata; order Ceratodontiformes; family Ceratodontidae; genus Neoceratodus; species Neoceratodus forsteri. The sequence goes on along the minus strand of CM057456.1, from coordinate 1,759,396,547 downwards.
CATTGTATCAAAAGATTGGCATTCAGCAATAGTTACTCCCATATTTAAAAAAGACAATAGAGGTTCTGTGCAAAATTATCATCCAATTAGCCTGACCTCAGTGGCTGGTAAATTAATGGAACGAGTAATGAAGTCTCTAATAGATCAAGATTGTAAAGAATTAGGAATTTATGATTCAAATCAGCATGGGTTTACTCCCAAGTATTCCTGCACCACCAATCTGATATCTTTTACAATAATATAAGTACTCTACTAGATGTGGGTATCCCTACTGATGTAATTCTTTTGGACTTTAGTAGCTTTTGATAAAGTCTCACATGAAAACTCATTACTAAAATGCACAATCTAGGTTTGTCACCTGATATTGTCAACTGGACTTCAAACTGGTTGACAAATCATTCTCAGAGAGTCAGAATTAATGATATCTTGTCTGATTCAGGTAGTGTGACAAGTGGTGTACCACAGGGGTCGGTCTTGGGACCAACATTGTTTAATCTCTTTATCAGTGATTTGCAAACAGCGCCAAACAACTTCATGGTTAAATTTGCAGACAATACTAAATTGGGGCGCAATGTTAATAATCAAAAAAATATTTCTGCATTAAAGAAGGATTTGGAAAAATTAACACTTTGGGCAAATGAAAATCATATGCAGTTTAATCAAGACAAATGTTTAGTAGTGCATTTCGGTGTAAATAATCCAAAAACGATATATAAACTGACTACCACTTCACTCATCAAATTGTGAAAAAGATTTAGGCATATATATTAATAATAAACTTACATCAAATGATCACTGCGTTAGAACTGCTTGCATGACCAACAGACTTTTGAGGATAATAAAATGCACTTTTGTTAATCGCACTGAACAATGCCTTATTCCATTGTATAGAGCATGCATTAGATGGTAGCTAGACTATAGCTCCCCTTTCTGGAATCCAAACCAAAAAAAAGACATAGCAATTCTTGAACAGGTTCAAAGGAGAGTAACTAGAATGATTCCAAGATTAACAAACTTGGATTATCAGAACAGATTAAAAGCTACTGGTCTCTTCTATCTTCACACTAGAAGATTAAGAGATGATATGCTTATGGTTTTTAATTTAATAAATTCACCAGATCTAATGGAAAAATGTGGTCTAACACTCTCCAAAAGGAGACACATTCCAAGATTGCATAATAAACAGCTTGAAGTAAAAACTTATAAAACCAGCAAAAGGGGAAACTTTTTTCCCATAAAAGCATCCATTGTATGGAACACCTTGCCACAAGAATTGGTAGAGGCAACTAGTGCCACTGTCTTTAAAAACAAATTAGATGTTTGGTTGAGGGATAATAGATAAATAATGTCCCACATAGTGTGGGGAACAGTCTCGATGGGCTCTGACCGTCTTCTGTTCTTTCATACCAAGTAATACTAAGTAATTCCAGGTGGCTACTTTTCTTTCACTAGCATGAAGAAACAGAGGGGATACAAGTCTCGGTACAAGTGCTTTAATTAACTTATTAGACAAGGTGAAAGAGGGGGACAGAGAGAGAACATTGAAAACTTTATAAACACAAAGAGTAGTTCAGTTTATCTTTTGTTTTATACAGAGCACTAGTTTTGTTATTTAGAATTCTTGGCTTTTAAGTTTGTTTGAGTCCTTGTTTTTGTTCTATGGGCCTAAGTGTAGGAAGGCACAGTGCCAGAAGCCACTTTCAAAGTATTACTATGGTTAGTTGCAATGGGGAAAAGTGGTTGACTACATGTTTATATCAATTTACTGTATGTAGTCTCTTTGTTATGTATGTTCTGCTTACTGTAATGTGATGGATTTTATGTATGCTATTATGCTTTTCCCATTCTGATATCATAATAAACTTCACAAGTAAAAAAAAAAAAAGCCAGATGCAGTGTGTTTTATTTATTTATTTCTTTATTTAAAAGTTTCACCAGGAAGACATGCTGAGCAAGTTGCTCATTTCCAGATGCATCCTGGGGAAGGAAATGGGCTTGGTACAGAAGAAAAATCAGGGAACAATAGGCAAGAAACAATAGCATAGGATATCACTGGTAGTGGCATACATAGCTTAATTACAATGCAAATATTTAGCACAGACACAATGAATGAGATGCCATAAAATACAAAGAACATCATCAACTGAATTCACATGGTAAAAATATCTAAGCCAGGGATGTGACTAACAATGCAGACAAACAACAGAAATGCAGTGAATGCAAAGGCTACACATACGCTGTCAAACAGCTGATTATATAGATAAGTGCTGAGTAAGATATAAATAAGGTACACAGGTCCAGGCATTCATAGTCAACAGTGGACTGAACAGGGTAAGTGCTTTAGCAAGACAAGCAGGGGACCCTGGGCAAGGAAGGAAGGAGGGGGGTGTAACTGCATAAGGCAAGCAGGGGAAATGGGCGTGGTTGAATAGGAGTTGCAGAGGGGAAGGATGGTGAGGAGGAACCAGTAGATTAGGTACAGTTGCATGTGGGGGAGGTGAAAGAGTATAGGAGTGAGAATAGTGTACGAAGTGATGGTATGTGTGAAGCTTACGGGTGCAAGTGCCCATCTTCTTAGGCAAACATAGTCAGGAGACAGCATAATGCAAATTGCATATAGAGTATAAAGTCAGGAATACTACAAAGTAAGATAAATGCAAAAATTAAAATAAAACTTAAATAAAGCAAGAACAGCCAGTATTAGATGTTAAATAAGAATGTAATGCAGAGCAAAAAATGGTCATTATTTTTCAGTTAGAATGTAGTGAATTCCAAAATTTAGGTCCTTAAAATGAAAATGTTTCTTAACCAACATCAGATTTCTTAAGTGGCAAAATTAGAGTGAATTTACATGTGATCCGGTCACTGCTGAATTATTACAGCTGCAGTGGATGGAGCCTGCAGTTGTTTTGCAGTAGCTCTAAAAATGAGCTACCAGACTGATACCATGGAACACTTCCATTTTGGAGTTGCAAAATGATCGCTCATTCTGCATCTTCAAAACAGTCTGCCACAGGTGCACTGTGTCTTTGGCAACGGAACACGGCACAGTCTACCGTGTCCAAGATGGCCGCTGGAGCCCAGTGTGCAGGTGCAAGTGCATTGAACTCCAGCAGCCTTATTGGACATCATGACTTATTACATGCGCAATGACTCGCATATCCACACTGAAGTCCAGTGGCCATCTTGGACATGGCAGACAGTGCCATGTTCCACTGTGACTTGTAAGCTCGGCTGCAGCCATATCGGCTCTGGCTAGAATTTGTTAAAATTTCTAGGCTTGACTACCAAATTTAACATTCTAGAGGGGGCATTACCATTAAGAATTTTCCAAACCCAACAACCAGCAACAAACTGCTGCATTTTTCCTACACTGAGCCACATAGTTTGGTCATAGAGGGTACAAATGTGTCTTCTACCTGGCAGGTCAAGTGAAAATCTACATGCCTTATTTAAGAGACATTTAATCCTAAGCTTTGCCAGGCTACTAGAGCCAAAATAAATCAGTCATTAATGGAGACAAAGTTTCAAATTACATGTTTGCAGGCATACGAAGTAAGATTTGACTTATTTCTAAATAAGTTACCAACTAAAGAACATACTGTCTTACATTGTCAATATGATAAATATAACTAAAAAGAGCAATCGAGTGTCAAACGAGATAGTTAAATGTACAGTATATACCTGTTGGCTGTTCTAACTTATGAACAGAAAGACTGTATAAAACTAAGTTTGGACCAAGTTTGAGTATATTTCTTGTTGCAAATAACATTGTTTTAGTATTTTTTAGCATGAAGGCTAAGCTTATTATTTTGCCAATTTTTAATATTTTCACTCTGAATGTTCAGCATTTCCATTTTTTCACACCTCCTTATGAACAGTATAGCTGTCATTGTTCATATCCTGCCTGAAAAATGTTTTTGCACCTGTTGAGCAGAATGGCACAGTCACTGTAGGAAATCAACTTTCAGGACAGATTAACAAAATCACAGTGCCACTGTTCATGAGAGGAGGTCCCAAAATGCCCATGTTAAAAATCTGGTAAGAGAAATCCAACAATTGATTACATTACAGGCGTGAGTTGCACAGTTTCTATACACGCTCGTAACTTTGCCAATTTTTCATATTTTCACTCCAGATTTTCAACATTGCCATTTTTTCACACTTCCTCATGAACAGTATAGCTGTCATTTTTCACATCCTGCCCAAATTGTATTTTTGCACCTATGGTGCTGAATCGCGCAGTTGCTGTGAGAAATCACCTTTTGGGATTGAATAACAAAATAATAGTGCCACTGTTCATGAGGTGGGGTCCCAAAAGCCCATGTTGAAAATTTGGAGTGAAAATACCAACAAATACCAGGGGTGTTAGGGTTTCCAACTGTAACACCCCACGCTGTAGAGACTGACAGGTGTTGAGGGTGTGATTTGGGTTTGTTGGCCGTAATGCTCATGGCATTCCACCCCCACCCTGCAGCCATTAACAGGCATTGAGGTGTGCCTTGGGGTCTTTGGCCCTAACGTTCACCCCATTCTCCTATACCGCACCCATCTCAGCTTATTTCCTTATAGAATGGGGTGAGCGTAAGGGCCGAAGACCCCAAGGCACACCACAACACTTGTTGCTGTTTGCAGGGTGGGGTGAGGTGCAATGGCTGAAGTGTTATGGCTGACGACCCAAAGGCACACCCCCAATACCTTTCAGTCTCTGCAGGGGGTGGAGTTTGCATTAGTTCCAATACTGCACTGCCATTCCTATTATGGATCTCTCTAACTCCTGCACTACCAATGCCAATGCCAGCAAGCCAACATTCAGCATTGACAAATGCTTGTTCTATTTTGTTTCTGCCCTCCTCTGGGACTCAACTATAAGCAACACCTAAGGCACATACTTGCGCATGTGTATGTCATGCAGGCATCACCCAAGGTACCTACTCATGCATGCATAATTCTTGTGTTGTTCCATGCTGTCATCCAGCCACCCAGCCTTCACCAAGGATCAGACATATATGGTAGAGACAGCATGCCTTCCCCCCCTCCCCGCCATAAGAAGTATAGCAATCCGACTGACACTACAACCTCCTTGCCCTGGTTGGCCCCCAATGACTTCAGCTTGTTCCTGAACTCAGGCCACCTGTGTCAGAAGCAAGATGGATTGACAAAGGAAAGAAAAATTGAGGAGATCAGAGATGGATGAGGCCCCAGAAAGGGCAGAGAAGTAGATGAGTTTGGGATAAAGACCATCAGGACTGTTGCATTTTTAGGGACTGAGAACCAGAATTGTTGAAAGAGTAGCAGCAGCCAGAAAGAGTTTGTAATAGGCTGTATGGCCCATACAATGGTCCACTGAGAATTCTGCAAGAGTAAAGTCTGAGGGTTGTAGTTTGATCAAAGCCAGGGTCAGAGATTGATCCTCCTCATCCCCCAAGTCAGAGATGAAGCCAGGGATTTAAGAGAATTCAATGTATACTAGCCAGAAAACATAGAAACATAGAATTTGACAGCAGATAAGGACTGCTTGGCCCACCTAGTCTGCCCATTTCCTTACCTAACGGATAAGCTGCAGATCCTAGTTAACCAGCAGCCTACTTCCTCATACCCCCCACTAGAATTGCCTTATGTCTGTCCCAGACATTCTTGAATTCCCCCACTGTTTTTGACTCTACGACCTCCTCAGGAAGGCTGTTCCATGTATCCACAACCCTCTCTGTGAAGAAATACTTCCTCACATTACCTCTGAGCCATCCCCCCTCTATCTTCAAATTGTGCCCCCTTGTTTTTGCACATCTCTTTTTCTGAAAGATGCTACCCTCTTGGACTTTGTTGATTCCCTTGAGGTATTTGAAAGTTTCTATCATGTCTCCCCCCTTTCCTCGAGGCTTTACATCTTTAGTTCCTTTAGTCTTTCTTCATATGTCTTCTGATGCAGACCCTGCATCATTTGGTTGCCCTCCTCTGGACAGCCTCCACCCTGTCTATGTCTTTGCATAGATGGGGTCTTCAGAACGGTACACAGTACTCCAGATGTGGTCTTACCAACTGTCTGTACAGAGGACTGACAACTTAATGTTTTCTACTGGTGATGCCTCTCCCTGTGCATCCCAGTATACCCCCAGCCCTCCTTACTGCCTTCTCACATTGCTGGCCCACCTTTAGATCATCTGATATGACTACCCCCAGGTCTCTTTCCATTTTTGTTGTCAGTATCCCACTCCCCATTGTGTACTCCTCCCCTGGGGTTTTTGTTTCCCAGGTGCATTACTTTGCACTTCTTTGCATTGAATCTAAGCTGCCATACATTTGACCATTCCTCCAACCTTGCCAAGTCCCTTTTCATCCTTTCCACCCCACCTTGTGTATCAACCCTGTTTCAGATCTTTGTGTCATCTGCAAAGAGACATGCTTTCCCTTCCAGTCGCTCTGCAATGTCACTTATAAAGATATTAAAAAGGACTGGCCCCAGTACTGAACCCTGCAGTACCCCACTAGTAACCCTCCTTTCTTCACTGTGGACTCCATTTACTATTACCCTCTGTGTCCTGTTGTCCAACCAGTGTTTTACCCAGGCTACCACCCTGGGACCCACTGCCAGGCTGGCTAATTTGTTTATTAATCTTTTGTGTGGGACAGTGTCAAATGCCTTGCTAAAGTCTAGGTAGGCCATGTCCATAGCCCCTCCCTGGTCTACTCCTTTGGTCACCCAGTCAAAGAATCAATTAGATTTGTCTGACATGACCTTCCCGCTGTGAATCCATGCTGCCTTGGGTCCTGTGCCCCACTGGCCTCTAGGTACTCAACAATTCTTTCCTTCAGAAGCGATTCTATCATTTTCCCTACCACTGAGGTCAAACTAACAGGTCTGTAGTTTCCTGCCTCTGTCTTGCTCCCACTTTTGTGAAGGGGAATCACATCCACCCTCCTCCAGTCCTCAGGTACCACACCATCTTCCCATGATTTATTAAAAAGGGTAGTCAGTGGTGTTACTAGTTCTTCCCTTAGTTCTTTTAGAATTCTGGGGTGAATCCCATCAGGCCCCATTGTTTTATCCACCTTTAGTTTTAAGAGCTCTTTCAGAACCCTTTCATCTGTGAAAGGACTAATATCAACAGCCCTATCCAGAGTGCTTCTATTGACCGGATTAGGTATTTCCCCCAGCTTTTCCATTGTGAATACTGAGCAGAAGTATTCGTTCAGTATCCCTGCTTTTTCGCTGTCGCTCTCTGCCCAACCACCTTCCTCTTTGTTCAGTCTTAGTATCCCTGCCTTAGTCTTTCTTTGCTCCCTAATGTACCTATAAAAGGTTTTATCCCCCCCTTCTTAACCGAGTTGGCTATCTTTTCCTCGGTTTGGGCCTTTGCTATTCTGACTGCCTTACCCGCTTCCTTCTTCTTTAACTGGTACAGTTCTCTGTCCTGCTCCTTCTGTGTTTCCTTATACTTCCTGAATGCTATCTTTTTCTCCCTCACTTTCCCCGCCACTTCTTTTGAGAACCATAGTGTTTTTTTTCTTTTGTTTTGATTTGTTTATTTGGTGGTTTTGATGTTTCCTCATTGTTGCTCCACCCCACCTTCTTGCCTGTTTGCTAGTGCTTTTCTGAGGCACTCTTCCGTTTTGACAAAATCAGCCCTCCTAAAGTCCAGTACCTTCACTTTTGTGTGGCTTGACTCTACAGCTAAGTTTATCGTGAACCGCACTGTTTGGTGGTCGCTTGTTCCCAGATGGCTACCCACTTCAAAATCAGAGATCCTTTCTTCATCCCCATTTGAAAGTACCAGCTCTAAGATTGTTCTCTCTCAAGTGGGTTCCAAAACTAGCTGTCTGAGGCATGCCCCCTGTAGGGCATTGAGAATGGCCCTGCTCTTGGATGTGGCTGCAGCAAAGGTGCTCCAGTCCACATCTGGCATATTCAGGTCCCCCATCAGCAATATCTCCCCTTTCTCTGCCATCCCAAGGATGCCTTCTATCATTTCTTTGTCCATTTCCTCCCCCTGAGACAAGGGTCTGTATACCACCCATGTGCAGATTGTGGAGCCATTTCCAGTCTCCAGGATGACCCATAGTGCCTTCTCTCCTCCCTGTTCACCCTTTAGTTCTGTTGCTTTGATCCCTTCCCTTACATAGAAAGCTACTCCTCCTCCTCTTCTTCGCTCCCTGTCCCTCCTATAGATTGTGTACCCTGGTATGTTGACATCCCAGTTATGGTTCTCTGTGTACCATGTTTCTGTGACTGCCACAATATCCAGGCCTCCCTCTTCCATCAAGGTCACCATTTCAGGGAGCTTTTTACCTAGACTACAGGCATTGGTACTCATTACCCTCCATTTTTTATGGCTTTATTTCTTTCTGCCCCATCCCTGTCCCTACTGCCTTTGTCTTTTTCTCCATTTACCCCTGCCCTTCTCCCTATCGACTGCTCTATCTTGGTGCTTACCTCACTAATTACCTTGATTTTTTTTTGGGGGGTGGGGCTAGGATTTCTCTTCTCCTCTTCAGTGCCATTTTAGAACTGTAGGATTAAATGGTGTCCGAAATTTAAAAAGTGGATCCCAGGCCAGTGCCTTACTGTATTTGTATTTATTTATTCTACCAGGAAGAAAGCTCCATTTAGCAAAACTCATTTACAAAATGGTCCTGGATTAGACAGATGACAAAATAGTACAAATAGTTTAGAATCAGTAGAATTACAAGCAAGGAAATTTGTCACAAGTTACATGATCAATACAAGCACAACTCAAGGAAAAAGCAAAAGTGAAGTACAGTACTGCAGGAAGAAGTGAAGGGTGCAAACAGATTAAAAGTGTGTCAAATATCATGCCCCATCAGTATGTAGAATCCAGGAGGTCAACAGCATTCACATGTGTCAGTACAATGGCCCACAAGTAGTGCTTTAAAAGAATTGAGGCTAATGAATGCACTCAGTTTAAAGGAGAACTGCAGTGAACCTGTAGGTCATTTTTCCCAGTAGAAGTTGATTTTTAAGTACTAGTTAAAATTCTGTTAGTGTTCCATCTCTACAGGCTTCTTTGTTATCCTATTGGGTGTTTCTGATTTATACACAGATAGTAAGTGCCATTTTAGAACTGTATGATGTAATTTATGTCCCTTGCTCAGATCTTCCATTGTTGCAACAATGCATCCATGTTCTACTACAGAACTCTGTGGTTGGAGAGGGACATAATCTACATCACACAGTTCTAAAATGGCACTCAGCAGCAGACGGTCAATCAGAAACAACCACTGAGGTCACTAATAGGCAAGTATAGATGGAATAAAAAAACAGTTTTTTAAAAAAACTGCTTCTTGTGGGAAAAATAACCTTCAGGTTCAGCGCAGTTCTCCTTTAACCCATTAGTTCTCAGACTTTTTCATACTGAGCCTCCCCCAAACCATGGATAAGATCTCAAGCCTCCCCCAAATATAAAAATAATCTTGTTCTTTTAGATTCACATAGAAATGTATCATATTTTGAACAGTACACAAGGAATTAAGTAAAATGGCTTTCAGTAATCTAGAGCTACTTATTCAGTAACTGGCTGAGCTTATTCTCATTTTATTCCATGTACTGTTCTCCCTGTTCTGTGACCTCCATCCCTGGGCTAGCCTACTTGCTCCACTCTTCTGACTCTCAGACCCTTGTTACCCCTCACTGCAAGATCTCCATTGATCACATCACCTTCTCTGACAATTTCCCCTTTATATTGAACAACCTTCCCACCTCTCACCCTCTTATCCTCCTCTTTAACCACTTTTCATGGATCATTGTGCTCCTCCATCTCTTGCTCCTAGCACCTCTCTACATAGCACTTGTATTTGTGCTGTTCTGCCACCATTCTAATTGATCAACTGGTACCTCTCATAATTTGCACATTGTTCTTATTTATTTTCACTATTGTTCATTGTGCATTGCTTGATTTTTTTTTGCACAGTTACCTGTGAATTGTATCCTTTGCCTGCACCCCTAGGGCACACCTCAAAATGAGCCATTGGTCAGTGTATCTTTCCTGACATTTTATAAATAAATGCACATGCCATTTTTGGCTTTCAGTTTGTCTCATCTCTGCACACAAAAGATACAAAAATTCAAAATTTAAATACAGTACATTTTCTGGTTTGCTTAAGCCTCCCATGGAAAAGGTTGGGGCCTCCCTGGGCAGGTTGGCCTCACCATTTGAGAAACACTAGTTTAACTGATTTATGTAGATTGTTCCAGTGAGAAGAAGCAGGCCAGCTGAAGGTCTTTTTACTGAAATTGGTGAAAAATCTAGGAATTGTGAGGAGGATCATGTTGCTTGTTTTTTTTTTTTTTTTTTGTTTTTTTGAGGCTGTACAACCCAGCAACTCTGGTCAGTAGGGAAACAATGGACTCAAGTCTCAGTGGGCCCTTAGATTGATCCAAGCTGCGGCAAAGGCAGTTTGCAGCAAAGCTTGGTGTGCCAGGAACCTGCACCCATTTCTCTTCCGGGTAGAGTCCCAGCAACAATGTTCTGCACCTTACAGCAACCATGACCATGCCCAAACAGATGGCACAACTGGAAGGTTTGACGCAAGCTGTGGGGTGGCCATGCAGCACTCTAGGATGGTGATCTATACTGTAGAGGACTACAGAACAGCCAGATACGTACGTGAAGACATATGCTGTGACAGCACAACTATATCATAACTAATTATCATGATGACAACATGCCTGTATTTACAGATGCATTGGACATTGCTTATATGTTCCTAATATGCAATGTCCGAAGCACCCGTAAATACTCTCAATACGTCTTCCTGACGATTAGGTGTAATATAGTTGTGCTGTCACAGCATATAAAATCACATCAGTGTTTTTGCTTCTGTGCAGTAACCACCCTAGTAACTAGAACTGGAGCACCATTGGGTGGCGCATGGATCGCTAGACCATGGTCTAAGGGATGTTTGTTTTTGATGGTAGTGTACACTTTAGTGAATGCTAAAAAAGGGGATGTGTGGCATTGACCCCTTGTACCATTTTGTGCCCCATTTTGTGCCACAAAGTTGGTGCAAGACCCATTTGGTGCATGCAGCCTGCAGTTGCTGCAGGCTGCATTTGTGAATTGCTCTTGACGCAGTTCATGACACAAGCCTCTCCTTACATCATTCTGTGTGACGCAGGCTCCTTGCATCATCCAGAACGCTTTGAGATTCAGGCCCAATATATGATGGAAGCATATCGCTGAGGGCTTTAAAAGACCAAGTGTAAAGGTCCTTTGTCTCCTTGTAGCAAGAAATGTCCATCCTACAGCCGAGTATAGGGCACAATGGTGAGTTCTGGTAGTAACACAAAAAAACAATATGGTTCAGTAACCAGATAAAGACTGCAATCAGAATCAAAAGGGAGGCCAGTTGGAATTATAAGGAACTCAGGAAGACAGCGCATGGGAAGCTTACATTCAGAAGAACAAAGAAGCAAAAATTATGGTGAAATCTGCTAAGACTGCAATGGATCTTCAGCTTGTGGAAGGAGTTAAAGAAGGAAACAAAAACCTTTTTTAATATATACAAGAAAAAAGAAACAAAAAGAGAGGAATAGTTAGACTCAAAGACGGTGACAGAGTAATGGAGGAGGATAGGCAGAAGGCCACTGTTCTGAACAACTTTTTTTGCTCAGTGTTCACCGAAGGACACAAAGGCCCAGTACAAGACAGCAGCATCAAGGCTGCTGACAAAAGTATTCCACAAATGGAAACACCATCAATCGCCAGCAGTTGGGTTAGAGAGGCCCTGGATCAACTCAGGGAAGATAAGTCACTAGGGCCTGATGGAATACACCAGAGGGTGCTAAAGGAGCTTGCAAGTGAATTGGCAGGTCTCTTAGCACATTTATTCAGCAGATCACTTCAGATGGGGTTAGTACCAGGAGACTGGAGAAGAGCTGATGTGGTACCTTTCCACAAGGGAGGGAGTTGGGAGGAAGTAGGCAACTACCGATAGGTCAGCCTTACATCAGTCGTGGGGAAACTGATGGAAACCTTAATAAAACAAGACTTAGGTGAGTACCTAGATAAGAATGGTCTGCAGGATGACAGGCAACATTGGTTCATGGTGGGAAGGTCATGTCAAATGAACCTAATCACATTTTTTGACTGGGTCACTAGGGAACTAGACAGAGGCCACCCAGTGGACCTCTTCTACTTCGATTTCAGTGAGGCCTTCAATTCGGTGCCACACAACCACCTGCTGAAAACACTGGAGGACCTTGGTGCAGCCAAGTGCATAGTCAGTTGGGTAGGTAATTGGCTTAGGGACAGAAAACAGAGAGTAGTGGTCAATGGGGTGAGGTCTGATGAAGGCGCGGTAACTAGTGGTATGCCCCAAGGCTCAGTGCTGGGGCCAGTCCTATTTAACACATTTATCAGTGACATCAGCATAGGTATTCAGGGCAAAATTGCCCTATTCATGGATGATACCAAGCTAGGAGGAAGGGTTGACAGTGAGGAGGCAGTCAAGGACCTACAAAAAGACTTACAGGGGCTGGAAAGATGGTCCAGCATCTGGCAGCTGAAGTTCAATGCAAAGAAATGTCAGGTGATGCATTTGGGTAAAGGGAACCCAAGGAGAGAGTACTACTTCAATGGAGTCCAGCACAGTGCCATGAAGGAAGAATGGGATCTAGGTGTCATCATAAGCAACACCCTTAAACAGACAAGCCAATGTAACAAATCTTATAGCAAGGCTAACAAAATGCTGGGATGCATAGAGAGGGGATCCAACAGCAGGAGGAAGGAGGTAATACTGCCACTCTATAGGTCCATGGTACGGCTCCATCTGGAGTAATGTGTCCAGTTTTGGAGTCCACATCTGAAAAAGGATATAAACAGGTTGGAGGCTGTTCAGAGAAGAGCAACTAAAATGATCCAGAACCTTCAAGGGCACTTGTACGAGGAGAATCTGGAAGTATCAAATATGTTCTCACTGGAGACAAGGAGGGAGAGGGGAGATATGATTGAAATATACAAGTTCCTGAGAGGAATAAATAAGGTACCATCCTCGGACCTGTTCAGCAGTCTCCGACTTTAACATTAGAGAGCACAAGTGGAAGCTGAGAGGGGGGGAGCTTCGAGAAGGAGTGTAGGAAACACTATTTTACAGAAAGAGTCATGGAGCCGTGGAATGAACTGCCAGCTGAGATAGTGGAAGGAAAGTCCATAACATCATTCAAGCTGGGGTGAAACAAGGCTAAAGCACAATCAAAAGCAACAGGAGTAGTAGGAGGCATTAGGCAGAAGGGAGGTTAGGTCCTGGAATCTGAGAAGGTTCAAGGAACACATGGGCAGACTAGATGGACCCTTGGTCTCCTTCTGCCATCTTTGTTTCCATGTTTCTAATGTCGGTGATAAAGTACAGTGCTCTGTTGTACAATACATTAAGTCTGACTAACTGAGTAGTAGAAGCACAATCATATACAGTATGATGTCCTCAGTGGAATAAAAGTAGCTTGCATTAATTTGTTTCTAAAGTGGAAACCTAGCCTCATACATAGCTTTTTACATAGTGATGTGGGCAGAAGAAATTCTGCTATCTAGCCACAGGCCTAAGTATCTGAAGTCATCTATGAGGTCTAGTTGTTCACCTTATAGTGTGTTAATAACTGGTACAGAGTCATTCACTATTGCATTTGCAGCAAGGGAGAGAACCATACATTTTGCCTTAGAGGCATTTAGCAGAAGTTTAGAGGAACTGAGATTAGTCTGAAGCTTTATTGAAGGGCTTGCACAACATTTACCACTGTAGTCTGGGAGGGTATAGCAACATATAGGACCATGTCTTCAGCAAAAAAATGAAGCTGGACATTATCAATGTTCTTATCAAGGTCATTAGTGTAAGGCATAAAAAGAAGCAGTCCTAATATGGGTTCCTTGGGGAACACCTTTACTTATAGGTACACAGAAGGAGGTGTAACCTTCTGCCTTAACTTGTTGCTGTCAGCCAGATAAACAGTTTCAAAACCATGACACTATTGTATGGGAGATGCCAATGTTTGCAAGTTTAGTTGGAAGAATATTATGGCCTACAGTATAGAAAGCTTTGCTGAGATCTAGGAAAATGACCATGTTTGAAAGTTTCTGATCCACTGATGTAAGCCAGTCATTTGTGACCTTCACCAAGGCAGTAGAGATACCATGTTTGGATCAGAAACCTGACTGTCCCAAATTATGATATTAAACTTATTGAGATACTCATGGAACTGGTTATTTACTAATTTTTCTGGTAATTTAGCCAGCACTGGAAGAATCTGAAATGGGCCTGTAGTTATATAAGGAGGCCTTGCCACCAGATTTGAAGAGAGGAATTATATGAGCTGTTTTCCCAGAGACAGTGGGTCTCATTGCTTGTTGTGGTAAGATTAAAAAGGTACAGTATCCTAGCAATGGCTCAATGTTATTGACCCCTATGACCTTCGTGGTATGCAGGATAGAGAGCAATCTTTTCAGTTGTAAGTAAGTGAAGGGGCATAGTTGGAAAGAGCCCCTACTGGTGGGAACAATGTCAGAATGTTTGAAATCAGGAGAAACATGTAACCCATTATTTGACTTTTCAAAGGCTAGTCCAGCCGAGCCAAAATAGGAATATAACTCCTCCACAATTAGTTGTTTATCTAAGACAGTTTTGTAGTCAAGTTTTAACTGCTTTAGCAGGGAGGATAAAACAGTACCACCTTTGATAGACTTCATAGCCTTCCAAAATTTCAAGGGGTCATGTTTACCTCCAGTAAGGACACATAATAAGATATCTGGCTAGCTAGGTAGCTGCAGTAAAGGCAGAACATATTTACAATTGCCCACACTGATACCAGTTCTCAGAGCCATACAGAACCCTGCAATCCCATATGCCAAACCTGGGTACCCAGTAATTAGAGTTATTAAGGTTGCAGGCCTGTTTTATGGTGCAGCTGCTGCTGGCTGGCTGATGGGGCCCTTGAAGAAAGAAAGATGATTAAACATATGCAACACACTTGTAAAACTCAAAAGCAATTGTATCTGTCCCTGGATGGCCCAGTCTATTTAAACACTTTAACTATGTACATGTCCCTTCTAGTTAACAGGGCATGGACCCTGCATACTCACAAATCAGAAATCATCATCGGTTAGTCACTATCAGGCTGTAGAAAAAGGATTAAGGTGATTACAGCAGGTGGACTCTGACTCTGGAGGCAATGAGGCTGGCAAAGGCTTGCAGCCAGGTACTCCATTTCTGACTGCAGGATGTTGTAGCTTTAACAGGTGGAAATATAACACTCCTTGCTTCTTTTGGCAGTGCCCCCCTCTTTGGGTTGGAATCACTCACTGGACAGTCAAGGCTGGGACCTGGGCCATCACGTCTCAACCCCACGTCTGGGCTATACCCCTCAGGGGAAACGCATATGGCGGCGCCCTGGGTGGCACGCTACCAGACTGCGTCTCAAGCCTAATCCAAGCTGGATACATTGCATTCAGCACATTTATTACATCAGCACATTTATACATTCATGTGGTTGCGTTTAGAAGTCACAATGTCTTTTCTCTGTGCCCAGCATGGCAGACATTACCCTTTGCTAGTTGGGTGAGGACTTCAGAACCATGGCGCACTCCCAGCGATTTTAGGGACAAGCACCCACACTCCTGTGCAGAGTGTGCAACCAGAGCCTGGGTCATGGCTCCCAAAATGGATTACAGGACACATTCGCTCAAGCATGGGTGGTTCCCCTAAGGCAAGGACTGACTAAATTTCTTACAGTCCATATCAGACCATTTCGATTCCAAAGCACTATACTTCGACTTGGCAATTCAAACAGTTACTGCAACTTCTCTTAAGCATGAATCTCAAAGTCTCAGTCCCTTGCGGCTTTGCTAGAGTTAACAGCTCCCACTAGGCATCATGATCATTAACAAAGTCCCTCTTGGCAGTGCTGGATTTAGCCACTCCAAACGGACACATACTGGACCTCCCAGGCAAAGTCAGGAAGAGATCCTCCTCTGAGTACTGCCCTTCCAGTCCTCTAGCACTTATTAAATCAGTCACATTTATATACTTTAACCGGACCCTTCTCTGGTCACTAAGCAGATGTCCACCCTTTCTGTGCTTTGGTTAAATATAGGGTGCAGACAAACAGTCACAATCAGTACACATTTGGGCTTCCCTGCCCCTCAGATTCCTCACACTTGGAAGTATTGGTATTTATTATCTAAGAAGTACCTTTGAGCCAAAGGCTGTTTTACAAATGTTGTACGTCATAGCAATCACATATATACAAATTAAAAATACAGCGGTTACATATACGCAGTCATCAGATTTTCAGTTTACAGTCAAGCAATGTTACAACCAGTAAAAGTATCAAACGAGGAGTACAAAATATTGAGCAGAAATGCTAGAACAGGTTCAGTTGGTAAAGTTATGCACTTTTGCAGATATAAACAGTTGCTTTGGGGTCAGGGTATCACACAGTAGTGTAACCAGAACAAGGTCACTTGGCCCAGTTAAGAAAATAAGGCAGTTAGCAATATAGGATGTTTCAGGAAACATGGTGAGCAACAGAACAAAAATTAGGTAAGCTATGAAAACACTTATCTAGGTTGCCAGAACATGTTAAAGCATCAGTTCTATTGTCTGAAGTGCTAATAAGAATAGACGGCAGGGAGGCCCAATTTACCAGGGTGAGAAGTGACAAGGCAGAGACCCTGAAGCCTATAGGGGAGGAGTGACTTACCAAGGAGGGAGGGGGAAGTGAACAAAAGTAAAAATGAGAGAGAAGGATAACAAGAGAAAATTGAGGGAGATGGCACTTGCACTTGTTAGAGGCAGTTTACTCACTCAGATCACTTGCAGAAATGACTTTCTTTTCTCTGAGGGTTCAGGCTTCCCTCAGCTCTCTCACTGCTGAGGCAGAACATGCATGCAGCTCTCTCACAGCTGAAGGTTCAGATTCAACCATGTTTTCCCAAAATGTGGAAAGGTGCTGGCCAACCCCGGAGGACAATTTCTGGCAACCCCCAGGCCAATGACTTCTGTTACCTGCAGCCACTTGTCTCTCTGGCAGAAGAAAGCCCCCCTTCCCTGTGGAAGGGCTTGCACTGGATTGCTAGGCCCATTTTGGAGCAAAGGACCTGAGCCCTCAGCCCTGTCGTTGGCTTTCACTTGAACTGAACAGCCTGGAAAACAGTTTTTTATGGAATCCTTCTAAGGCTCCCGATTGGCTGAGGCTACTTGTTGCTCCCACACTAATTGACTGAACCTACTTGTCAGTCCAAAACATGAATATTCATTAGCCTCACTCGATGCACAATAGACTCCCTGTTTTGATGCCTAAAATAGGTCTATGCAGTTTCCCCATAAGCCTTTTGCAATGTCCCATAAGTCTCTTGTAAAAGTCTCACGAATCCCGGTCATATATCCTAGCTTCCAGTTGGCTGTTGCTGCACAGAAATGGTTATGAAACACACAGTCCTTAGGCAGATTACCACAGTCCTAACTTTAACATTCTGGTGCAGCCAGGTATAATACTTTATTCACTTGCTTGTCCCAGAGTTTTGTAGCCACAACTGTGCCCTTGAGAATGCTGCCCAGATCAAACATTTTATTTCAGTCCATAATCTGTCATTGCTACAGTAATCAAGTGCCCTTAGGTAGCAGGTGGGCATTTATCTGAGTCCCAACGCTTAAACACTGGAGCAGCCAGAAACACATTTTGTTTTAAACTTTCCCCCTTTTATCCAGTAGCCCCTTTAGTGTCCATCTAGATGCTGTCCCTCTTTTACATTTGTTTACTTCCCTGGGTCTGTCACTGCTATCAAAATATGCAGTCCCCTGTAGCAGACAGACATCTCATTAATATTTATAGGACTCTCATGACTATTAATGAGCCCTCGAAAATGCCCTCATTTAAAATGTTATTTCTTTACAGTCCTGCGTCTTCTAAGGTGCCTCATTGAGGCCTCCAGTCCCCATTTAGACAAGGAGGGGCACTGGGACTCCCAGACCACTCTCCGCTCGACCGCAAACATGGCAGTTGGCAACTCAAAGGAGTGCTTTGCGCATGCACTACTCCTGCTAGCACCGGAGTGCTAAAGCAAATAGCAGTAGGTCATGATTCAGCCTCTGAGCCCAAAATGGGCTAAAACATACACTGGGGCTACTTGTGGGGACTTCAGAGCACTTACGGACCCGGAGTTCTGGTGGTGATGATCGAGACAAATCGGGGAGCAGCATACATTGGGAAAACAGAGCAGGAGAACAGCAGATCGGGCCATAAGGTAAGCCCCCATTTGGGGGGGCTACACAGATACTGGAAGTGGAGTCAAATTAAGCAATAATGCACAATAGGGTGTGAGTTGTGCTGCGTAACATCACACTTTGGGTTGTTGGGCACAAGGCCGCAAGTCAAGTGTGTCCAGCACCCAAGAAGTAACGTTATCCCAGCATCAACACACACTCTGGAGTACATTATTCCTATTATACAATGGTTTGTGTGAAAAAGATAGAAAACCTATCAAGAAATATATTTCAAAGTGTTTTATGCATGAATTTGTTGTTGGGTAGGTGTACATATTAAAAAAATAGTTCAGCTGTATTCTTTTGTCCAGTAGGTGGTGCTGCTTTTCTGCTACTGAGGGCTTCCTGTGCTACCCCACTCCTCACAGAGAACAAGCTGTCTTTTGTGTTGTAACCCCCCCCCCTTCCCGCAAAGCAGCACCACCAAACCTCCAGTTTAATTAAGCCAGTCCTGCTACCTGCACTGGGACTGACTGAAGTGTATGTGGCTTTCTTTTTTCACAAAACTGCCATGTACAGGAATCGCAATCTCTGGAAACTTCTGCTTTTCCATGATCGGTGAGTCATCCAGACCGGCTGTTGGGAGGGGGGAGGTAGTAAGACTGTACTGGCTCTTGGGAGAGGGACCTTGTAACATTCATTTAGGAGTTACAGCGTTTTTGGAGACAGCCACTTTCTGCAGCTTTCTGAGGAAACAGCTGAGCGCGCCCTCCACTAGAGGACTGAAACGAAGTGGGGCTGCACGAAGCACCTGTTTCTCAAACAAAACAAAAAAAAAGACTTTAAAAAAAAAATGTTTCTTTAGGGTAAGGTACACTCCCCATTGTCATTTTATTTTTGCTCACTAACATCCTAACTATATGTTATCACGATGAAGTCCCAGGTTCAAAACCTACCCTGGAACATCTCACTGCTCTTTACGTTGCCCCCTTTCACTGCACTAACGCTCATCCAAAGCCCACCTCTCCCTTTAATTACAACCCACTCCCCACTCACCTTGTTTTATTACCCCCTTCTCACATGTCACTCAGAGCATTATCTCTACTATCTATTAACTGCCACATAAGACTGTACCATAATAGCACTAAAATGGTATCCCCTACCAGTACTATTAGCCGGTCACAACTTAAAAAAGCATCCAGATCCATCACAACAGCTACAAAAAAAACTCCTGCTCCTGCTCCTTCTCTGCTCAGGTAATGTAGAACTAAACCCAGGCCCTCTGTCAATGTTCTCCTCACCTACCGAGTTTGCTGCCGCTCCTGGCCTTAAATTCATGTTGGTCAACATTTTAAGTTTGCCCCCAAAAATTGACCTTTTACAAGCCTGCACTGGACACACTGAGCCCGACCTCGTCATTATCACTGAATCCTGGCTCAAAAATACTATTACAGACCAGCAAATAACTCTCCTCAACTATAATCTCTATAGGGCTGATAGAAATACCGGGGGGGTGGAGTAGTTATTTATGCCAAATCCAAATTCACTATTAGTGACATCTTCTGCAATTCTAAATCTAAGGAATACGAAATCGTATCTCTGAAATTCCACCTTCCCTCCAATGAAATTATTACAGTAATTGGTGGCTACAGACCTCCAACTGGTGGAACTGAAATCATCAACATCCTAAAATCCTTAGTTACAACAGCCAACACAGAAACACTGATACTTGGGGACCTCAACATGGATTGGCTCACACACAAATCGCATAGCCTGAAATCCCTTTGTGATGAACTAGGTCTTGCCCAGATAATTAGTGAGCCCACTAGGATTAACACCACCAACATTGCCAACAGTTCTTTCATCGATGTCATACTTACCACCCATCCCCACAAAATACTACAATCAGCTGTTTTTTCCAATGATATGAGTGATCATAGAGTTGTGGTCTGTACAAAACATCAAACCAAAGCCCGCAATCAGCCTAAGTTCATAATCAAGCGTTCCTTTTGTAAATTCAACACCTGAGCTATCTGACCGACCTTAGCAAGGTCAAATGGCAAGATCCGTACCTCTCTAAAACAGTCGATGAGGCTGTCTCTAACCTAAATGAAAATCTCACCACCCTGGCTAACAAGCATGCCCCATTTATTAAGGTGTGTACGCGCAAGGTTTCCCACCCCTGGTTTACACCGGAGCTCAAAACCACACTTATAAACTGAGATAAACTCTAGGCTCTAGCAACAAGAACTAAGAATCTGACAGATTGGCAGACATTTAGAGCAGCTAGGAACGCCTGCATAAAACATATTCGCTCTACCAAAGCGAATTACTATGTTTCCACGCTGGAAAAAGCCAAAGGAAACCGCAGAAAATTTGGAGGACCATCAAGTCTATTGAAGGTTGACCGGCTGCTCCCTCCATCCCAGCTAAGATCAACATAAATGGCACAGTTATTGAGAACAATTACCAAATCCTCAAAGAACTGAATTCTCACTTCACCACAACTGGTCTAGCTTTCGATGCATCACCGTACGCATCTCGTAATAGTCTCCATGCTAACCCTATCACTGTCCCGAAAGCTACAGCCTATCCTTTCCAGCTGTTCCCCCTCAGCTTCAAAGAAGTCGAGGATTCACTCATCAATTTAGATACTACAAAAAGTGCTGGAGACGATGGCTTAGAACCATTTTTCTTAAAAGTCAGCTACCGCTATCTTACTGCTCCCATTCTCCATATATTCAACCTCTGTATCTCTTCTGCCATAGTTCCATTATGCTGGAAATCCGCTCATATCATACCCTTATTTAAATCCAGCGACCTATGTGACTTAAACAATTACAGACCAGTCTCAGTCTTGCCTATTCTTTCAAAAGTCATCGAAAAATTGATTTATATACAATTGAAGAATCATCTGGGAAACCTACTCTCTCCTCAATCCAGCCCAATCAGGCTTTTGCTCTACTCATAGCACCATTACTGCACTAGCTAAAATCACCGATGACTGGATCTCAGCCAAGGATGCTAAAATAATTACGGGTGCAGTATTCTTAGATTTGAGTAAAGCATTCGACACCGTTGCCCATACTCTAATTGTGAATTGCCTCACCAATATTTTCGCTGCCCTAGCTACTACCAAATGGTTCTCCAGTTACCTATCAGGTAGGATGCAGAAAGTCAAAGCTGGTGGGCTGTTCTCTGCCTCCTTACCAGTTACTAGGGGAGTCCCGCAAGGTTCCATCTTAGATCCTATACTCCTTCTTCCTATATATCAACAATCTCAATTCTCAAATAACTAGGTCAACCTTGCATTTCTTTGCAGACGATAAAGTTTTGTATACATCCGGCCATACAATATCGGGATATATTTCAAGTTGATTTCGTACAGCTAGAAACAAGTCTTATCAATACCAAACTCCTCCTAAACGCTAAAAAAACTAAGGCTACGATTTTCCCCCCTAATGCTTTCTCTGTCACCCTCACTGTCCCACCTAAAGACTTCATCATTACATCCCTAGGTGAACCACTGGAAGTTGTCTCTAAATTTAAATACCTCGGCTTTTGGTTAGACAACAAGCTCTCCTTCAACGAGCACATTGATTACCTGTCCAAAAGACTATAAGCTAGACTAGGCTTCTTCTTCCGAAATAGGTCCCTCTTTCCCCTTGAAACCAGACTCAGGCTTGTTCAGCCCACCTTCCTCCCTTTACTTGACTATGGGGACATATTATACACTTCTGCAGCAATTACTAACCTAAACAAATTGAACATTCTCTATCACCGTGCCCTGTGCTTCATTACAAACTACCCATACCAAACCCACCATTGCAAACTATACACAGCTGTTGGTTGGACTTCACTTACCATTAGACATACACTCCATGCTGGCATTTGGACCCTAAAACTTCTTCTGAATAAATTACCAAGCTATTTAGTAGCACTTATCCGTACTGCCCACAGCTCTTATTTCCTTAGGAAATCAGATTTTATCCTACTCGACGCACCTAGGACTCGTACCTCCTTTGGCAGATGAGCCTTCTCAAGTGCCCTACCAACTATTTGGAACCAGCTGCAATCCACTCTGAAACTATCCAGTGTAGTCTCAGTAATTTTTTTCAAAAAACTGGTGGCTTCAAAAATAAAGGACACCTGTAACTGTTTCTAAACTCCCTCCCTAGCTTTCTCCTTACTTCCTTAGTTTGTTCTCACTACACTACCCTACCTTCCTTAAACAACTTGTACTAAATATTTTTTTATTTTTTTCACCCAGAACTGTTTACCCATGTACCTTGTAGGACCTGGTCCACCATTTATGTATTGTTATGTTATTGGCTGCATTGTATATTTGTTGTAACCATGCACCCAGGACCTCCTTGTGAATGAGCTTGCTCAATGGAGCTTTCCTGCAATAAACTTGAACTTGAACTTGAACACTCTGAAATGCAAAAAGAGGTGGCTTAGTACACACTGAACGGTGCCTAACGAAAAAGGCAATCCTTACAAACAACAAGCAATTCGGCTCAAACGGTCAAAGGAGAACAACTGTTCACTCATACAACACTATAAAAACTAGCATTTATTAAATAAAAAATGCACAGATAAAAGACAAGACTTGTCTAGGTACACATAGTGGTAGCACCCCTCACCAAAGCAGAATGTTCTGCTTTGGTTGAGGGGGGTGCTACCACTATGTGTACCTCCTCCCAAGAAATCCAGTTCTGGGACTTCTCTAACCTTGACTATGGATCCCTGGCTCTAGCTGCTCGACACATTGACTGGTCCCCAATCTATCAGACCTCTGAAGTAGAGGAAGCTTTCAACTTCCTACATACCAATCTTCTTAATCTGAGGCTTCATGACCAGCTGGATTAACAGTCAGCTACTAGCACTAATGAAGAAGAGGAATAAATCATGGTCCACTCCTAAATGCACCCAGGTTCACACGGACTGGACTGCATACAGATAGCTGATAAAGAATGCAAGATAGCTATCTGCAAAGCAAAAAGCACCTGTTACAAACAGCTCCTTCATTCATCTACCCGTGATCCCCGCAGTTTTTGGAGCCACGTGAAATCTAGCACGGGACAGGGTAATAACTCACCAGTAACTAATATGACCCTGGACGGTACCAACTGCAATAACTTGACTACCATTGCAAATGCCCTAAATATCCACTTATCAGACCTATCCTGTTTCTCCTATCCTCTGTCTGCATCTGTCCAGGGGGGAACCAGGATCCTAGGTGAGAGGTTTAAATGCTTCATTGGCAAGCATTTAAACTAGCCAAGGGGGGAGGCACTGAAAAGGAGCAGGGAAATCCCAGCCTCCCCCCCACAAACAACAGTAATTAGTGAGGTAAACACCAAGGTAGAGTAGTCATTAGGGAGCAGGCCAGAAGTAAATGTAAAAAAAGGCAAAGGCAGTAAGAACAGGAATGGGGCTAAAAGCGATAAGGCCATCAAAAAGTGGAGGGTGATGAGTACCAACGCCCAGAGATGTGTAACAAGCCCCTGAACTAGTGGCCTTGATGGAAGAGGGTTGCCTGATATTGTGGCAGTCACAGAAACATGGTACACAGAGAACCATGACTGGATGTCAACATACCAGGATATACAAGCTACAGGAGGGACAGGGAGGGTAAAAGAGGAGGAGGAGTAGCTCTTTATGTAAAGGAATGGATCAAAGCAACAGAACTAAAGAGTAAACAGGGAGCAGATGAGACACTCTGGGTCACCCTGGAGACAGGAAATGGCACCACAATCCGCATGGGGGTTATATACAGACTCCCATCTCGAGGGGGGGAATGGACAAGGAAATGATAGAAGGCTTCCTTAGAATGACAGAAAAAGGGGAGATATTAATGATGGGGACCTGAATATGGCAGATGTTAACTGGAGCACCTTTGCTGCAGGCACATCCAAGAGCAGGGTCATTCTTGATGCCCTACAGGGGGCATGCCTCAGACAGCTAGTATTGGAACCCACTCAGGAGGGAGCAATCTTAGACCTGGTACTCTCAAACAGGGACAGAGAAAGAATCTCAGATTTAGAAGTGGGTAGCCATCTGGGAACAAGCAACCACCAAACAGTGTGGTTCACGATAAACACAGCCATACAATCAAGCCATATAAAAGCAAGAGTATTGGACTTTTTGAGGGCTGACTTTGGGAAAATGAGAGAGTGCCTCAGAAAAGCACTGGCAAACAGGCAAGAAGGAGGGGTGGAGGAACAATGGGGAGTAATCAAAACAGCCATCACAGAGGCAACAAGCCTTTGTGTAAAGCAAATCAACAAAACACAACAAAGGAAAAAGCCACCATGGTTCTCAAAAGAGGTGGTAGGGAAGGTTCAGGAGAAAAGGATAGCATTCAGGCAATATAAGGAATCACAGAAGGAGAAGGACAGAGAACGTTATCAGTTAAAGCAGAAAGAGGCTGGGAAGGCAGTCAGAATAGCAAAGGCCCAAACCAAGGAAAGGATAGCCAACTCTTTTAAGAAGGAGGATAAGACCTTTTATAGGTACATTAGGGAGTGAAGAAAGACCAAAGGAGGGATACTGAGGCTTAATAAAGGGAGGGAATGGGGTAGAGGTGACAATGAAAAAGCAGGGATACTGAATGAATATTTCTGCTCAGTATTCACAAAGGAAGAGGAGGGGAGGTACCTAAACCAAACAAGAGAACACACTCTGAAGACGAGGTTGATACCAGTCCATTTACAGAAGAAAGGGCTCTGAAAGAACTAATAAAACTGAAGGTGGACAAAGCAATGGGGCCTGATGGGATTCACCAGAATTCTAAAGAACTAAGGGTAGAACTAGATCCACTATTCACAAAGTGGGAGCAGGACAGAGGCAGAAACTACAGACCAGTTAGTTTGACCTCAGTGGTAGGGAAAATGATGGAATCACTTCTGAAGGAAAGAATTGTTGAGTACCTAGAGGCCAGTGGGGCACAGGACCCAAGGCAGCATGGATTCACGATGGGAAGGTCGATGCAGACAACTCTAATAGATTTCTTTGACTGGGTGACCAAAGTAGTAGACCAGGGAGGGGCTGTGGACATGGCTTACCTAGATTTTAGCAAGGCATTTGATACAGTCCCACACAAAAGATTAATACACAAGTTAGCCAGCCTTGGAGTGGCTCCCAAGGTGGTAGCCTGGATAAAATATTGGCTAGACAACAGGATGCAAAGGGTAGTAGTAAATGGAGTCCACAGTGAAGAAAGGAGGGTTACTAGTGGGTACCGCAGGGTTCAGTACTGGGACCGTCCTTTTTAATGTCTTTATAAGTGACATTGCAGAGGAACTGGAAGGAAAAGTATGTCTCTTTGCAGATGACACAAAGATCTGCAACAGGGTTGATACACCAGATGGAGTGGAAGGATGAGAAGGGACTTGGCAAGGTTGGAGGAATGGTCAAATGTATGGCAGCTCAGATTCAATGCAAAGAAGTGCAAGGTAATGCACCTGGGAAACAAAAACCCAGGGCAAGAGTACACAATGGGGGGTGAGATACTGACAACAGTAAAAATGGAAAGGGACCTGGGGGTAATTATATCAGATGACTTAAAGGTGGGCAAGCAATGTGAGAAGGCAGTAAGGAAGGCTGGGGGGATATTGGGATGCATAGGGAGAGGCATCAATAGTAGAAAACAGGAAGTTGTTATCCCTCTGTAAGACAGTTGGTGAGACCCCATCTGGAGTACTGTGCGCAGTTCTGGAGACCCCATCTCCGCAAAAACATAGACAGAGTGGAGGCTGTCCAGAGGAGGGCAAACAAAATGGTGCAGGGTCTGCACCAGAAGACATACGAAGAAAGACTAAAGGAGCTAATATGTATACCCTTGAGGAAAGGAGGGAGAGAGGGACATAATAGAAACTTTCAAGTACCTCAAGGAATCAACAAAGTCCAAGAGGTGGCATCTTTCAGAAAAGAGATGTGCAAGAACAAGGGGCACAATTTGAAGATAGGGGGGACGGCTCAGGAGGTAATGTGAGGAAGTATTTTCACAGAGAGTTGTGGATGCATGGAACAGCCTCCCTGAGGAGGTCGTGGAGTCAAGAACAGTGGGGGAATTCAAGAATGCATGGGACAGACATAAGGCAGTCCTAGTGGGGGGGTAGGAGGAAGTAAGCTGTTGGTTAATTAGGATCTGCAGCTTATCTGTTAGGTAGGAAAATGGGCAGACTAGGTGGGCCAAGCGGTCCTTATCTGCTGTCAAATTCTATGTTTCTATGTTTCTCCTGCCAATTCAAGCAGCATCCATCCTCTCCCTTGGATCCACGGGTTCCAAGCTCCTCTCACCTCAACCTTAAGCCGGTCACCAGATCCATCCCCGACTATGATTCTGCTGGATCGGATGGTCTCCTCGTGAGATTTCTCAAACTAGCTTCTCCCCTCATAGCGGCCCCCATCACCAGATGGTTCAATCTATCCCTCACCTCAGGATCGATGCCAGCACTCTGGAGGACAGCTCAGATTGTGCCCGTACACAAAAAAGGTGATGCCGAATGTATGGATAATTATCGGCCCATCGCAATACTTTCCACCCTCAACAAACTCCTTGAGATTGTTGCCTCTCAGGTCACAGACTTTCTTCAACAAACCAAACAGCTTATCCCATGCCAACACGGTTTCAGGAGTGGACACTTTACCACTACAGCCCTCATAAAGCTGACAAATGATATTAGAACTGCCAGGGACAGGGGGATGCTTACAGGAGTGATATTCATAGACTTAAGCAAAGCATTCAACCTGGTTGATCACTCCTTGCTGCTTGATAATCTGCTCGCCTTTGGTTTCTCGCCACTCACACTGTCTTGATTTAAAAGTTACCTGACTGAAAGACAACAATTTGTCAAAATAAGTGGATCTACATCTGATCTTGCCTCTGTAAGCCCCCTTTAAAGAGGGGCTCATGCTCCCATTTAGGCAAACTTTTCCCCCTCCAGTCCCCCCCAGAGCTAGGGAATGGGTTAATACTCT
Source organism: Neoceratodus forsteri (assembly GCA_016271365.2). Lineage (NCBI taxonomy): Eukaryota > Metazoa > Chordata > Ceratodontiformes > Ceratodontidae > Neoceratodus > Neoceratodus forsteri. Next base: position 1,759,369,352 of record CM057456.1, on the reverse strand, counting down.
GGGTGATATTGGTTGCTAGATGCCTCAAGGTGGCAGCAGAAAGTAGGTTTTAAAGAGTATAAAAGGGAGCAGACAGGAAGTATCAGGGGCTTTCCAGCCTGGGCTTTAGGCCTGGGGCTGGAGGTGGGGGTGGCTGGAAGTGCAGAGTAAGGAGCAGAGTTTAGGAGGGCAAGTAAGGGAGCTCAGTGGTCCAGGTGGGCCAGTGGGGCCCCCCCCCCGCAAAGTAGAATCAGGACGGCCTGTTTCAGTGTCGTGGTTGACAAGGAGCAAGGGGGTGAAGCTCCATGGGGAAAATGGATAGCCAGGTCCTGTGTCATTTGCGGGCAGGGAAGGTAAGTGGCTTCATAGAAGTATCACAGGTCGCCAGGGCTGTGGGGGCAGTGGCAGGGCCCACCACAGGAGGGAAGCCGGTGACACTGGTTAACTTTGTACCTGGTGTGGCAGGACAGCCCAGGAGTAGAGAGAGCTGGGGGGCCTTTCACCCAAGATATGGGCCTGCTATGGAGGGGCAGGTCCCAGGCCACTGGTACATTGAAGGCTGAGTGGGTCACAGGCCATGTGACAAACCTTGGAGGGTAGCCCTCATGCTGGAGCTTAGCGCAAGCCCAGGAGGTGTTTAAAGGGGATGTGGGCCTGGCTGGGACCCCTGAGTAACATGAACAGTGGAAACTGGAGCAGTTTGGGCCATCAGTGAGAAGGCAGGGCAGTCCATAATGGGGGGCCATGAGTACTGGAGCAGGTCTGGGTTTTGGGGCCGCTGCAGCAGTGGGACCAATGAGAGGAGAGACTGAGCCAAGTGAAGGTGGCAGGTGCTAAATTAGCATCGGTATAGTGACAGGTTGAGGGTTACATGGCCTGGGTCATCAGGAAAATTCCTGGAAGCCCTTGTGGCATGGGCCAGTACCCAGGGGTCTAGGTGGGGGAAGCAGCCCACTTTCACATGCCAGAGTATTTGGGGGACGACCAGTACCAGTGCCACTAAGAGAGTGGGTGACCCAGGTAAGTAATAAAAAAGGTCTGCCTTACCAGATCCGGAGAAGCCAGGAGATCTGAGTTCAAGTAGGTCTTGGGTAAAGCATCTGAGAGAAGAAGAGTTGGAAAAATCCTTGCTTGTGACTGCCTTAGTAGTCATCATTTCTGCTGCCTTATAATGTATCACCAGTATGTGTAAAGAGTTGATTAGCCCCATAGAGCTGCTTTATCTATTTAAAATTGAAGTGTGTGACCCCTGTATTCCTGAGAATCATTTGCAGTGCAGGAGTGAAATAAAGAAGCCAGTTTGTGCACCTGGATGACACCCTCATCTTCGCTGCTTATGTCGACCATGTTGTCAAAACAGCAAATGCAAAATTGGGTGTCCTCTATCGGCACCGACACTATATGACCCCGGATGCACTGAAGCTTGTTACGAGTTGCTCAGTCTTATCCTCTATAGATTATGGCCTAGTGATCTACAGGGCCGGCACAGATACCACCCTGAAAAGAGTAAAAATCCTACTCAATAAGGCTTGCTGTCTGGTCCTGGGGACTGACCACCTTACCCATACCTACGCCCTTTATTCCGGGACAGGTTGGCTCCCCCTCCACCTCAGGACACAATATCAAACTTGCCTGCTGGTTAAGAAATCAATGCTTGCCCTCACCGCTGTTTCAACTTCCAATCTTTTCCAATTCTCTCAATTGATCAACAATACTAAAAGAGCAGCGAAGGATGGGTTACTTGAGCCCTTTTAGCAGACAAAGTTAGCTCAGACATACCTCTCCTTCCAAGGGTCAAAATGGACAAATGACCTACCTACCACCCTATTAGAGTGCGGCAAGATCGCCCAGTTCAAAGTTGGTCTCTGCTCTCAGTTAGCCCTCGCCAATGTCTACAGTTGCTCCACCTAATACCCAGCACGCCCTCTTCACCCTCCCGCTGCCAATGCTCCTCCATCCCTTTCTCCTGGACTTTGTCCTCATACTGTACTCTGCACTTACTCAAGCGCTGCACCACACTCTAGTAGTGTTGTCACTGATATGTTTATCTAATGTAATCCTGGTTTGCCTTTATGCTCAATTCAGTATCTATTGTTTCTCTCAATATCAATTTGCTAACCATTGTTTCTGTCTGAGTCTCAAATTTATATTCAATCTGCACTGTAACCTATGTATTGTAATGTTTTTGTACTGTATTGTTCATGTCATGTCTCCTGTTTTTGTATGACTTGGAACCTTTGTAAATGAGCCCATAGCTCTAAGGTCTGAATCAGAAACTGAAATAAATAATTAAAAGATAGCACTGATGTGCCTTATTTAAATTGAGAGGGGGGAGCAAACAAAATGAAATCCTTCTTTTCCCCTTTATGTTCAGTCAGATTAATTTCTCATGAGTTGCATTCCAGCTAAAGTTTCCTCTTGCCTGTGGCAGGTCTGAGGGGCTCAGGGAGGCTCCAGAAATGGCAGAGGTACAGTGTGGCGTTCCTGGTCCAGTGTGCAGCATTTGGGGAGAAAACTAGATTCTGAGGGTGAAGGTGAGAGTGCACGAGTATTGAAGATGGCAGAAAGGTAGGATGCCATTTTCCCCACCTTATCTGAAGTGCAATGGTCTCAATGTTAGAACTTGAGGTTACCCCTCCTTTATTGCCCCGGACCACCAGTGAAAGAAGTTTATGCCCCTAGATGGGGTCATAGAGGGGGAGGGAGGTTACACCTCCATAGGGGTTGGAGTTACCCACGAGTCCATCCTTGGGCCACTCTTATTCTCTCTATTTGTCACAATCTGGACAAGCCTCTTGGCTCATGCAACACCCACCTGTATGCGGACGATATGGTCCTATACACCAGTGCAGCCGACTTCACTGACATCAACAATAAGCTCAGCTCAGATTTTGCCACCATCCATTCATGGCTGTCGCACAACAAACTCCTCTTCAACACCAAAAACACAGTTGCCATGCTCTTTGGCTCAGAGCCCAGACTCAGAGCCTATCCTACTTTGCTCTCTATCAGGTGGCCTGGAGGCTCCTCCCTTGACATGGTGGACTCCTTCAGGTACCTGGGCATCACTCTCGACCCTTCTCTTGATTTCAGTCTCCATATATCAACTGTATGCAAGTTAGTCCATATTAAGCTGGGCATTGTGTATAAAACACATCACAACCATTCCACTGTTGCGAGACTCACCATCACTTAGGGTGTACTAAGGCCTGGCCTCACATATGGACTCCTATCATTCATGGCTGCAAGTAAAACTGCTAGAAGCAAATGGGAGACCTGTTACAACAGCATCTGTTGCTTTGCTCTATCTAGGCCAAGGCATACACATCGCTGTGTGCTATACACTGACCTTGGCTGACTCTCCCCCACCTCTTACTGATCATACTTTGTGGGCTGCTTTATCGACAAAATAATTAGAGACGGCCTCCCCAAGACTATTGTTTGTTGGTTCAAACCTTCTTCACAGACCTACTCCTTGCGCTCGATGGACAGTTCTTTACTTGATACTCCCAAATGCAGTACAAGGATGGGCGGGGCTGTCTTTGCGGTATCTGGACCAAAACTCTGGAACTCTCTCCCAAACGAGCTGAAATGCGCTCAGTCCCACCAAATCCTTAAAAATTGCCTCAAAAGTCATCTACAAATCAAGGACAAGTGCTCTTGTCCTTAAATTACACTGAGTTCTAAACTGACCCTTGTCTCTCCCCTTTGCCCCTTTAGCACTTCTAGGGCTCTCCTGCCCCAGCTCACTGCCCTAAGATCCAAAATGCTGGGGTGTTTGCCTGCCATTCCCCTTTAGTCCTCTGGGGGAAGTTCTCCCTCCTTTTACCCCTAACTTGCCCTCAGTACTTACATGGGATAGGTTTTCTTTTCTGTGATGCTTGCCTGTTTTGCATTTTTGTACTCTCTATGTAAACCTTATTCATGGGTCTGACCAATGTATACGATGTGATTATCCTGTAGCCCCACTGATTTCTGTTGTGTTGCATGTTGACTGTAACTTCTCATGATGTGATGTGCTGACCTTGTCTGTAACTCTCCCAGGTCATGCCTGAACATGGATGATGATTGTTGTCCAATGCACTTACCCGGTAAACAAAAACTAAATGAATAAATAAAATAAATGCTGTATATGGGATGTTCGGGTGGTCTGGTGAGAGCTTTGAATGTCGGGATGTCTGGTGGGTTGGTGAGTGAAGAGTGGATTTCAATTTTGGTATATTTATGTGGAGGTGGTTTCCACAGCTTTTAGAAGTACTTGTTTTTTCCCTTTTCAATATTACAGCAAAGCTGAAGACTTTCTATCAGGGATTGAAGACGATCACAAAAGCCAGTAACTGGCGCATGCTTTGATTTTGTAAAGAAGAGGCGGTGGATTGTGAAGGCAGTGGGCTTTCCAAGTTGGCTTCCCCCAGTCGGCTTCTCTTGAAAGACAGGTGAAACAATGATAGGGAGTTAGTAAGGGAAGATCAGTAAAACATTCTGGGGGGGTGGATATTGTTTGTTTTACATGCGGTCCTGGCTGGCGGGGACCATGAGTTCAGTGAGCGGTGAGAAGCCGATCCGAAACGTGGCTTTCATTTCACTTGAAAATAAAATTGGTGTGGTTTGTGCATTGTGTGGGGGGGGGGGGCTGTAACTCCTGGTGCCTTGGGTTTTTTTTCCAGCATTTTCTGGCTGGAAGACAAAAGTGTCAGTGTGATAGTAGGGATGATGTGCTAACATGCAGGTGAGTACTGATCTGTACATGTGGTCTGCATGTAATTGGGTCATGTGTTTGTGCCTGGACTTGACACTGCCAATAACATCACTATTCAGCCCACACTGACCAATAAGAGCATAGGAAATTTTCTTGCCATTATATAATATGTTCCCCCAACCCCAATCTTGCTTGTTTGTCGCTGTATCAAATAAAGTGCATCACTGCTTGAACATGCAGAATGGTGTGGCCTATACTTTCAGCCAACAGTTTGAGTGATGTTGAAAAGGTAGCCATCAGAACTGTTTGAAGTAAAAACATGCCTCCTGGCACTTATGGATTGTAAGATCAAGTAAAGGCACCCTGTCTGGCCTCCTCACTAAAATGGTCACATCACCCCAAAGATTTTGGTTACATAGGTCTGATGAAATAAATAAAGATTGAGTGCCATCTAGTTAGTCTCCCTGTTATCCTATTAGTGATAACCAGAAGTGCCTTTACCCTTCAGGTAGAGCATCAAGCCTGGACTCGAAACTCTAAACACTACTCAAATTTATCACCTCCTCTAGTAGTGCATTCTACAACCCTTTCACTCTCTGGGTTTCCATACATCCCTTCTGACTGTCTCACCCTTAACTTGAACTCAAGCCCCCTAGTTCTGCAGTCCTGAATTGTGTTACACAGTCTGTTCTAATCTATTTTTGTATACCTTTCATGATTTTGAACACTTTACTCATATGTCACCTCAGATTCCTTTTCTCTAGGGCGGAGAACTTCAGGTGCCCCCGTCTTTCCTCATACAGCATGGTTGTAGCCCCCTACTCATCACTGGAGTGCTATGCTGTATGTTTCTCACTTCCTTTATATCTTTTCTATAATGTGGTGCCCAGATCTGCACACAGTACTCCAAATGGTGACTAACCAGTGCTCTTTATAGTAGTATTCTCACCTCCTTTTCCCTACTTTTTATCCCCTTTTAATGAAACAAAGCATTCTGACGGCCTTGCTGGCTGCTGCTGAGCACTGTTTGAACATTTTTAAGAAAATATAGAAACACAGCATTGGTCTGCAGATAAGGTCCGCTTGGCCCACCCAGTCTGCCCTTTTTGTTCCTGCCTATACTATCACTACAGACCCTATCTGTTCTCCAGCTACTTTACTCCCAGCCCTACTTTTCTACCAAGTTTCCTTTGTGCCTATCACATGAATGCTTGAAATCCTCCACTGTTTTCGCCCCCACCACCTCCACTGGAAGACTGTTTCAGGCATCCACCACTCTTTCAGTGAAGAAATATTTCCTCACATCCCTCCTAAATTCCCCCCTTTCAGCTTCATTGCATGCCCCCTTGTTCTTGTGCACCTTCTCTTCTGAAAAACACTCCTCTCCTGTAGCTTATTCGCCTCTGTGAGATATTTCTATCATGTTCTCCCTCTACCTCCTCTCTTCCAGGGTGTACATACTGAGATCTCTCAGTCTTTCCTCAAAGGGCATATGATGCAGTCCCTATACCATTTTAGTTGCCCTCCTCCAGATAGCCTCCACCCTGTCTATGTCCTTCCTGAGATGTGATCTCTAAAACTGGACACAGTACTCCAGATGATGTCACGCCAGCAATCAATACAGTGGTAACACCACCTCTCCCCTTCTGCTGGCGATACCCCTCCCTATGCACCCCAGCACCCCACTGGCCCTGCCTACTGCCTTGTTGCACTGCTTCACCACTTTGAGGTAATCAGATATGATAACCTTAAGGTCCCTTTCCTGTTTAGTAACTGTCAATACCTCGTCCCTCATTTTATACACCGCATCTGGGTTTCTGAACCCTAGGTGCATGATTCTGCCCTTTTTTGTATTAAAACCCAGATGTCATACCCTTGACCACTCCTAGAGTTTTCTCAGGTCTCTGCTCATTTTCTCCACCCCCTCCAGAGTGTCTACCTTATTGCAGATGTTGGTGTCATCTACAAAAAGGCACACCTTCCCATCCAGCTCTTCTGCAATGTCACTTATAAAGACATTAAAGAGGACTGGTCTGAGTACTGAGCTCTGAGGTACCCTACTGATCACACTCCCCTCCTCAGAATGAGTGCCATTTACCACCACCCTCTGTCACTTATCCATTAACCAACTTTACCCAGTTTTCCATCTTGGGCCCCACCTTCAAACTGCCTAGTTTCTTTATCAGCCTCCTATATGGTGTGGTGTTGAAGGCCTTGCTGAAGTCTAAGTAATCCACATCAACTGCTCCACCCTGATCTATTTCCCAGGTCACCCAGTCGAAGAAATCAATCAAGTTCATCTGACATGACCTCCACCCCCAACCCCACCCCCCATGAATAAAGGATTAGTTTACATTATTAATTACTAAGTCCCTCCTCTGTCACATCCAGTATGGTACCATTTTATTTGTAATTCTGTTTTCTGTTTCTGGCCCCATACATTACTTTGCCTTCCCCCACACTAAACTGAATCTGCTATCTGACCGACTATCAGTCTAGTTTTTCTAGGTCCTGCCACAGTTTCACACACAGCTCTTTACTATTGACCATTCTTGCTAGTTTTGTATCATCTGCAATTTTGACTAAATGGCTACTAGTCCTCATATAATTTCCTTTTCCTTAAAGGTACACAACTTTTGTGTATCCCCAAGTCATTTTGTGTGCAGTACTAGCTGAATATTAGGGATGCATAACTGCCTAGATTATGCAAGAGTATGTGCAAAGTGACTCCAAATAGTATCAAAACCAGGTTCCACATTTATTTACAATAGCTAATAATAACATTAAGTTTTTAATTTTGTTTGATTATGAATCACTTATTAGCCAATCCGCACTGAGAACTGCAAGACCTCGTATCCTGCAAACAGTTGATGCCTCAAGCAAAAGTTTCAAGTAGGAGATTCCACTTTAGCAGTGAGGGGTAAGAGTGTTACACTCAGGGGACGTTTTTAAATAAATAAAGAACATGTCATGCCATACTATCATCCGGAGAATGATCCTCCCAATCTTTGACTATGGCAACATTGTCTACAGTGCAGCTCCAGTCATAACTCTTGCCAGATTGGACACTCTTTTCAACTCTTTCTGTCACTATGATCTTGACTGTCCCCCTCGTATTCATCATTGTTCTATGTGTAAATCTCTCTCCTTTCCCTCTGTCATGGACAGACACCATGCCCCCTGTGTCAGTTTCATAAGAAAATTCTTGTTTGATTGCCTACCCTCCTACCTCTCTGCCTCTCTCTCTCCGCCCCCCCAACTGCATATCCTCAGAATGTCAAATGCTCAAATCCTAGCTATCCCTTCGGTCTCTGCAACAATCAGCAGAGCTGCACTCAGCTACCACGTCCCTAAAATCTGGAACTCCCTCCCCCCAATCTTTTGCCAATTCCCATCTCCCTGGGTCCTCTCAAACCACCTCAGAGGTCTCGCCTCCAACTCCTGTAATTGCTCCTAATTTCCCCTTACCTGTTCTCCTATAACTTGTTTCCTATTTTAGATAACATCAGTAACTAGGCACTTATGTTCTGACTCTAGTCTTTACGCACTTTACTTGCATCTCTGTATGTTTGTTTATTAATCTTGAGCTAAATCAGTTGCTATAATTGATTGCCAATATACTTGCTATTAACTCTAGTTTTTTTTATTGCGCTGTGTATGCACTGTTGACTGTTTTCCCTGTAGTCATGTTCTCGCGTCTTGTATGATACTATTCCCAGTGTATTCTGTAACTGTGTGCTGCTCTACTCTGCTCTGTAATATGGTTTTCCAAAATGTTATGTATTTATACTCTTGTCCTGTCAAAGTCCCACTTGTACAATTTTCCCTTCCCCCAGGACACATCTGGAAACAAGCTCCCAACTCAGTATGCCTTTCCTGGTGAAACTTTTAAATAAATTAAAAAAATTAACTATAAATCTAGGAAACTGATTGATATGTTTATATGTGTAGTGTTGGGATGTTTTTAATAGAAAGATAACACTCTAGCATGTTGTTTGGGTTGAAGGAACCACTCAACTTCACTTGCACACCTCTCAAATAGCACAAGACTCAGAGGACATTAAGACATCCTACACTCTGCAGATAAACAAATATATGAAGTTTCAACCTGCTCAAATACTACAGTCCAGATTAACTGGTTTTAGGAACCTTGCATCTGCCTGGCTTTCTCACTAGGACTGATGACTATTATTAGACTACCAAATCTGGAAGTGCAACCAGATTCTCACAGCTGTCCTCTGACAGTCTAACCAAGGGTGTATTGTTTTTAGCCTGCTGTGTAGCCTAAACATCCAGTCTCCAGAAATAAGCTTCCAGTCTGCTCTCAAACACAGTATAATGATATCTTCACACAAAAACATCTCCCGGAGCTCCATAATTTTTATTACACATTGGTGCCATCTGGTGGACTCACTAAATCTGTGCATCTTTCTTTGATAAACAAAGAACTTCAAATACTGGTTACACATTCAGTTTACTTTTGAAGTCTCGGAGTTTTCAGATCATTTGCCATTGTCTCTGTAACTTAGAGTATTTTACTGTATTTTTCTGTGAATAACATTACTTATTGGAACCTGAATTGCTCTGATTTCCTGTGTAAGTAATGCAAGTTGATATGAAAAACATCCTTGTAGAAGATACCATTTTCCTGTAAAATACATGAATCCCTGTAGATATGGGTACCCTGAAGTCAGTGATGTACCGGAGCCAGCCTGCACTGGATCACTTTAGCTGGCAGTTAACACTATAATGCTGTTTTGCTGGCTCGTGTGAGCCGGTAGTTCCAGCACATTGATAAAGTACTTAGGTCTAGCTTTTCTGTCTTCTGTCTTCCCCTGACTGAGACATAACTTGAAGTAGTGCTGACACAGGAGAGATCAGCTCAAGATGAGACATGTCCCTGGTGGTGGTTGTAGGGTGCCTGGACACATTTAATAAGTCCCTACCCCAGGTTTCTACTCCTCCATCCACAGCCCTCTTCATGCTCCCCTTCTTACCTTGCTGCACTGCAGTTCTGGCCAATCTCCATCCTTTGGCACCTCCATCATCACCTATCCCTGTCAGGGTGATGGGTTTCTGCATGTGAGCAAGCAAGGAACTATGAGTCAATAGAACTTGCAGTGTAGCACCTAATGCACCATTTTTGTAAACATCCCATCATGACTCACAAGTAGCAACCAGCATGTGGTACAAGTGCCAGCCCAAGTGCCTGTGCACTGTGGAGTGGTCATCCTGCCACCTGTAGTAATTAATATTGCATGATGCAGCACTTTTTGGTTCACTTTAGGAGTTGGAATATATTGGACCTGTGCATACTTTCTTCGCAGTTTTTCTGGTCTAATCAGTCTGGCTGTGCCATCTCCATCATCATTGGTGGGGGGAGAGGGAGAGAGAGAGAGAGAGAGGAGAGATAAGCTCACAAATCACTGCCACTGACTTATAATGGGAAGGGGGGCTCAATTTAAAGATATGACCCTTATGGGCCCCCCTAGCTCTCAAAGCTCATAAAGTTTAATTCTAACACTGCTAGTGTGTCCTTTCCTGTGTTATTAGGAGTTTTTTTTCTTTCTAAAATTGCCTACTAGTTTTATGGTCCCTGGGAATCTCCATGTTCAGATTTTTTATTGCTCTTCTTTTTCCTACAATGCCTCCTGTCCCATGTGACAGTGATGTGTCCAGGACCACTGATTCAGCAAGTACTGGTTTAGAGTGAATTTTAGTGCAGCAGAGCTGTGATTTTAAATAATTTTCCTTACCTACTAAAGGCTATATTTACAGTTTAGGAAACAGCTGGAGTCTTCACTAATTGTAGCAATGACTTGGATGATATCCCCAAAGCTACTCTTTGTTGTATAAAAGTGGTTTCATGTGCATTCGACTTGAGCAAGAACAGAATGTGACGCTGAGCTGTTATGGCTCAAGCTGAAGGCAAGTGAAACCACTCTCACACAGCAAAGAATGGCAGTGGGGGACATTTTAGTGTATTGTTGATCGAGCAGAATTAATGATATAATTTTTTTTTAAAACAATCCCTGAATGTGCCCATTTTCAAGGCACCTGCGTGTGAGATGCTTGTCACAGAGTAAGAGTGTCTCAGGTACAGAGGAAAGGAGGGGTCCCTTGATCTATAATGCTTTTTATGGCTGTGCATAGTTTGATGAAATGAAAAGCTTTAAAAACAAAGCATTTACTCCTGCTACCTAGACCTACACATATATCTAGACAACAAAAATACTGAATTACAAAGAGGTGTTTATTTGTGGCCAGAACTGGGTTTGAATCCCACAGCCACCTCTTGCATACTGTGTGACCATGAGTAAGTCATTTAACTTCCCTGTGTTCCCAGAATGTACCTGGAAACAAGCCTTGGCTTGATGTGCCTTTCCTTGCCATAAATTGTATAAAACAAATTTTAAAAAAATCAGATTCCTAACAGCAGCTTGCTGTTGCAGCCTTTCACCCAGTCAATGGTCATGGATGCATCACTGTCACATGAGACAGGGGGCATTGTAGGAAAAAGAAGAGCAATAAACATTTTGAACATACAGGTCCCCAGGGCAGTTTTTATGCATAGGCTACGTAGGCTGCAACCTAGGGGCACTGGCTGTTAAGGGGTGCCTGCGAATAAGGCACCAAGATAAATGTTTTTGACTACTTGTTCATTGTCTCTGCTGGCACTTCCCAAGTCCACTTAGTGCTGGGAGCCTGACCTTGTGGTGTACTGCACACACACACACACACACACACACACACACATACTCTCAAAGTGCAGCTTTGACTAGCATGATAAGTCAGAGTCTGCCTCCTCAACAAAGCCCATCCTGACTCTTGCTGTGACCCCCTGCCACCATTTGGCTCCCCTTCCTCCCTCCATCCTTCCTCCCTTCCTCCCCATCTTCTCTGAAAAAAAATTCTTATGCTGAGTTGTCTCTTGTCTCCCACCTTGTAGCAAATGTCCCTACCTCCCAGTCCTGTTCCATCATTCATTGATGAGGTGCTGACTGCTGAACCTCCACAATCAGTGGTGGATTTGGATTTCAAAATCCCACTGGCACCAAATTGCTTACAGCGGCCCTGGGAATACTGGTCCAGGTGTGCTCAGTGTATAAGAATGCCATATTTCAGGCAGCTTTTCTTTCTTTCGGAAGGGGACTCAGCATTGATTCAGTTCAGACAGGCTCTGGCACATCAGCACTATTGGGACTCGGAAACATAACTCTTGGCACCAATGAACAACCACAGTGTTTCTGCTTTTTGGGAGCACTGAGCAGAATAAAGAGGTTTGACTTTTTGCTGGGTTTTCCTCAGGTAAGTGAAAATATCAAAGGGTTCAAAGAGTTGATCCACTAAGTTACTAACTCCTTGTGTAAACGTCCTGGATCAGGCTCAGCTAATGAACAAAGTTCAAGCACCTCTTCCCACCTCGATTTGTACCAACTATCCTTGTGAAAGGCACCCAGTGGTCCTTTGTCACTGCACAGACCTGACTGGGAATCCATTGCTTTTCCATGTATTTCTTTAGTGAGACCAAATTGTAATAAATAGTTTCCCTTATTTTCAACTTTTTTAGTCTGAAGAAATTGATCTTTCACTGATTCATGCAACTCAGGGCTGAGGCTGACTTAGAAATCCTCAGAGAAAATCCCACACCCTCCCTTCATCTAATAGATGCTACCATCCTTCCAAAGTCTCTGCCAGTGCTTCAGGTTTGCTCTTGTTATGTTTCATCCACAGTTTCTGGCTTTGAGTCAGAGTCAGTGCTCATGCCTTGGTGGGCCAAACAAAAAGCAGATATTAAGCAGTCCGTATGCAAATTGTACCGATGGCTTTTCAAACAACCATTGCACACAAGGGAGAGATAGTGATTAGTGAAATAATGAAGAGACTTCTGGCCTATTAACAAATCAGTAAAGAAACCACCAAAACCCCACAGCAATAAAACCAAACTATGTTCTGTGCAAAGAAGACCAGTAGGGCTCCAGATTGGCAGCTAGTAGGTAGGCAGACACAACGGTAATGGCATTTGATTTAGCAGCCGAGATGCCAAATGTTCAATGCCTGACACACAGAAAAACGTACAGTACTGGTCCACTGAGACGGAGCTGCAGTAACAAACTTGATCCATAAGCAAAACAAAACTGCACTCCAAGAACAAAAGCTGTGGCCAAATTGGTACCATGAAAAAGATGGTTTGTTCAGGAGTCATGCAAACAACAAAAAGATGGCACTGTATGCGTTGTTGCCATCCCCTGAATTGAGTCGTGTTGGGGGGAGGCACGCATGAAGTTTCCATCCTATGGGCACCATCCAGGTTAACATGCCCTAAGGATCACAAAACTAGTAGGCAAATTTAGAAAGAATCCTAACAACAAACAAAGGTAAGGACACACTAGGACTGCACAAACAAATCAAAACACGCTGCATAATGTATGATTTTGCACATTCTTACTGTACTACTCCTTTACCATGTGTTTACTGAGCCCAGCAAAGGTGTTTTAATTTTAGAGTTATTCATGGTTTTGCCATTGCTTGGTGTAGTGGTGCTCTGGGGACAGCTGTATGTGGGCACCCCTTAGGATTTGTGGAGGGACTCTGGAGATGGTGAGGCTGCCAAACAGACTTGAAAAGACTCAGGAAAGGGCAGCAGCAGTAATACAGAGAGCGTGTGATGTGAGTGAGTGAGTGAGTGGATGGGGCTGGGGCAGAGCCTGGAAAAGGTTGAGAGGAGTGGGATTGAGGCATGGGAGGGGCCACAGTACGGGAGCAAGGGTGGGGGGAGAGTGTTAAAAATTTGACAAACCCAAAAAGATTTAATACAATAGTCAAGTACTTATGAACATACAAAATGGAGGAAAAAGCCCAAAAGGTTGTTCTTCCTTCCCTGCTTTTTTACTCTGTCACTTTATTTCCAGTTTCTCTAAAATCCATTTACAGTATATAAGCTACATAAAATGTTCCCTTCTAGAAACTTATTTACATCTTTATTAGCTTTTTAAGTGAAACAATTCTGTTTAATGTGTCCTTTTGCTGCTGGTTTATAAATGTTTTGATTTTGTCGCCAAGTTTCTGAACACTACCAAAGTAATCAATTCACATGGCTGAACTTTACACAACCCCTTCACAATGTTTAAGACGTCTACTAGGTTACCTCAAAATTTGACATTTGCAATGAAAACAAATTTAACTCCCTTAATTTTTGCTCATAACTTAAATTATTCAGGCCAGGTATCATCTTGATTCTCCTATACTGCACCCCCTTCAGGACAATCATATCTTCTCTAGGGTATGTCTCCAGTTCCATATGCATAACTCCAAAAAGGGTCAGTATCAGAGTAACAGATACTTTATAAACATTAAAAATGAAACAGCCTTTTTAAGCTTGGCTGATTTCCATTTTAAAAGGGAACACTTAAGTGTAAAGTTATTTTTTCACCAATTAGGAGAGTTAGTGAAAATTATTTTTCTTAATGTGCACTTTGAAAAATGTTTTCAGTCAGTCATTCATTTGTTAATTAATTAATGCATTATGTTCATTTAGAATAAATCAGAAATCAGTCTAGCCATGCTCATTTCAAACAGTATTCAGAACAAGTGCAGTTACAATTGCCATGAACGGTTTCAGTAAACAGTTGCAATTAATTGATTTGGTTGATCCTGCCAAATTCCCACCATTCCAATATTTTGCAATGTACACTACTCTAGGCGCATCCCAGAAATCACAGTGCTGGGAGATTCAATTGTATGCACCATGTGTATAAACTTGTCAAACCTCCACTCTCAGTCGTTGGTCCTGTTGTACTCCCCCAAGGATAAGTACAGGTCCTGTAAATTGCATACAGTATATTCAGGTAAAATTATGCCCATTTACTTTAGTCACCATAATTAAAACAGTGAAGCCCTGAGCTGTTGACTTATACAGACACAGTCACGCCTGTATATTAGGGTTGAGTAAGCACTTGTATGTTAAACTTAAATATTTGTACCTTAATAACTTTGCTCCCTTTCATCCAATTTTCATGACATTTGGAAAGCACAGTTTCTTAGCCAGGAACTCTTGTTTCTGTAAATTTAATGCAGATTGGTTATGGGAACACAAAGTTACAGAGGTGCAAACAAACGCAAAAGTCTCAGTTTTTGAAAATCGTAAGACTTTTTTTGCCAACCAATAACTAAAAAAATAGGAGGCTTTTAAACTTGAAACTTTCAGGTTTGATAGAGGTTGGTTCGAGGTGTGTGCTTTTGTGATTTATAGGTCCCAGTGTTAAGTAGTTTTTAAAATATTTAATAAAAATATTCCATTTCTGAGCATGTGCAGTAAAAAAATAAACGTTCTATTCGTGACTGAATTTTTGCAAAATCAGGAGGCAGCACTATATGACATAGCTGTCTTTAATAAATGACAGCTGTGTGGTATGTGCAACCCCTGCTGCTGCCATGATTCATAGGTAAGAAGCTTGGGGCTACTTTTCATTGTAGCCCCACCATCCTGACTGTGCTGTCCCTTCAACTTTATCTGTACACCAGGGGCCCCAATCCCTGATGGCAGTGTATTTATTTATTAATTTATTTGTACAATTCGACACTGGGATGCCCACCCCCGGTGTCGGAGTCCCCCTACCGGATGCATCTTGTTTATCTAATTCACATGCACACACCCTTCCAGCAGAGTGGGACACTGGGGCGCACACCCCCAGTGTCCCATAATAGATGAATTTTATATGTATACCTGCAAAAAAGGAAAACGTCCCCCACATCTTTTTTTATTTAAACCTGAAATAAAGAAAACAGTCCCTCATCATCGCTGCCCTCCCCTTACCCCATCCAGACCCTCCCACTGAGCACCCCCACCCACCCCTTACACTATACTTACCTCCGGAGGTCTATGCTGTCATTTTCTGGGGACTGGAACATATCTGCACTCTTCAAAGCTGAACCACAAACTTAGGAATTAAAACATAGTGCCCTATACTGTATTTGGGGTTAGGAGCTGGTTACACTATATGACACAGCTGTCATTTATTAAACAACAGCTGTGTCATATTGTGCAATCAGCTGTTGTCGTCACTCGCCCTGCCATCCTCACTGTGCTGTGCCACCTGCACACCAGGGGCCCCAATCCCCGGTGGAAGTATTTCTTTCTCTCTCTTTCTTTCTTTCTTTCTTTCTTTCTTTCTTTCTTTCTAGAGCTGGTTGACTAGGTCATTATTTTTAGAACTGCCATGTTGGGAGTAGTGTTTTATCTATTATGGGAGTTGTGAAAAAAGCACATATCAATTATCATTTGATCTTCTGTTTTGACATTATCAGTGTACAATCTTATTTTGAAATGGGGAGCACGCACTGAGGATAAGTTTGTCAGGTCGTGACATAGCATGGGGAAAGCTAAGCAGTTAAGTCTGTGAGGAGAACTGACAGGATTTCTCTGCATTACGATTTATTTCATTGCAGTTGTGTGTGACCTTTTTTTTATTCCTGTTATGAATTAGGAGATCTATCACTGAATAGGTAGTAGAGCTGTTTTATAATAAAGACACTAAGTATTTGCGAGAATGTATTTGATTACTTCATTATTGTTGAGCAGTATAAATGTACTGTGAGGCCGAGATCTAGGCATCTGTCAATGAATTCTTAAATACATAAACTTAAATGATTGTCATTTTATCTAAAGCATGTTTTCATACAGAACGTAAAAATAGGAAACCGAATGTTATTTACTGTATGTGTAATCCTTTGATATTTAAAGTTGTTGATATCGGGAGATGCCATGTTGGGAGAGGGGGAGTGGAGAGAAGCATCAAGTAATAATTAGCAAATCTTTATTTCCTTTTCTTTTTTTATGACTGATATACAGTATTGCATTAATCAGTTAAAATAGTATTTTATATCTAAAATGTGTTATTTGCAAGACTGAACACACTCATATTTTGCAGTGTCATCGTTTTTTCATATGTAATTTTGCTGCCTGTCAGAATTGAGAAATTTGTCATTGAGTTCTATTGTCAGTGTAATTAGTATCAACAAATTTTTAATGCAAAAATTTGCAAGTATTACTATTTTATTTTTGTAATACTTTACACCTGGACCACAACACTTATGTACTGCATCTGATTATTTCACGTTAGTGTTGCAGTTGTGTCTACACTGAGTTCTCAATTCTGGCAGGACTTATGCCTGTGTGCCACCGCAAATACTTCCAAGATCATTATCAGATAACTTGCTTTGTAACAGAAATCTCCTGTTGTTACCTGCTAATGATACTATAATGCATATGACATCAGTCCAAAGTATCCGGGCACTTTCTTACCCGAGTAGTGTGCCTTGATAAAAGCCCTGTTCCCTGGTTTCATTTGCAATTGCATACACGCCCTATCTGTTTAGCAGATATCTGTGTCTAGATGTGGAGCTGACATGATGCGTGATGATGTGTGTGTGGTTACTGCACTACCTTTTCAAGAGGCTGTGAAATTAATTCAGTCTGCCTAGTTGTACCCTAGCCTACCTCATGGCCTATTTTCCATACGGCATCTTATCCTCACTACATGATTTACTGTGCCCTGCCGGATTGACCATTCAGCCTTATACATTCTTATGAGATGTGATGTAAAGGTTTTTTTTTTTGGGGGGGGTGGTAGTAGAATAGAATAGCAATGCACAATTCATACAGTGAGATGCATATATGGGAATGAGTGAGATTTCAAGTCAATTTGAAAGAGGAATGCACTTAGGAATGGAACAATTTTATTTTATTTTGGGGGGTTGTTAGTACCTACCAGTCGGTGTGCTTCACAACCCGCAGCAAAACCCACACAAGTTAAAATGTCACCTGAAATGCTGG
Source organism: Neoceratodus forsteri (assembly GCA_016271365.2). Lineage (NCBI taxonomy): Eukaryota > Metazoa > Chordata > Ceratodontiformes > Ceratodontidae > Neoceratodus > Neoceratodus forsteri. The sequence continues at coordinate 1,759,351,839 of CM057456.1, read as the reverse complement.
AATGCAGCCAGACTCACAGAAAATGAATCCTGACCAGCCAGGATGACAACTTTGATCCACTAGAACTCCACCCCTGGACAGTTATAATGACTGGCTGGACTCCATGGGATGTTCTCCATCTTTACAGAAAGATCATAGCATTACAACATGGAAGATGGCATTTCATTTTGTTGAGGCATTTTGGAATTTCCAGGGAAGAAGGTAAGGAATTTCCAGCTGGCCAGAGCGGGCATTCTGGTAGGACATGGTTTGCATCACTCTGGTGCTTTATAATCCGACACTGGGATGCCCACCCCGGTGCTGGACCCCCACCCAGCCAGTTGTTTTATTTTATTTTTTATTTATTTATTGAAAAGAATCAGAATTACAATCCTTTGAGTCATAGACTCTTTTGCAAAGGCTCCACATCAGGTAAAAGTAAAAAGACAGAGTAAGACTTAACAAAGATACACTTACAGTAGTAGTATAACAATGCAGGTTAGACTATCTTGGCTTAAGTTACCTTGGTAAGTTACATCAACTGGGAGCATGTGGGAGTTCCCAGGTCAGAGTAAATACAGGAAAAGAGTTTCATAGGATCTTGAGAGACCCAGAGTCATAATATCTGTATAATGGGCTAGGGAACGTTTGGGTGCCTTAGGAGGAAGGCTAGCAACAATCAACCAAAAAACTAAAGGATGTTTACTGAGACAGAGTAGGCTCCTGAGTAAACTGTCTCAGGAGTCAGGTGCGGGGGGTAGGGGGGTTGGTGGGAAGGATAGAGTGACTGCGGGTTTAATTGCAGTCACAGGTTGTAGAGTCTAGGAGTAGGGCTTTGAAACCTGACTTAAATTGGTTGAGACTGTGGGGCAAGGAGATGGAGAAGGAGGACGGGAGACTGTTCAGCCAGAGAGGGGCCCGATAGCGGAAGGATCTTTGTCCAAGAGATGTTCTACAGTGGGAGATTAGCAGGTTGGTGTTAGTTGTGTGCCTTTGCGTCTGCCTATGGGGGGCTGTGCGTATAATTGGGTGGAGGTCGATAGGGACTAGTTTTAGTAGTATCTTTTTGGCCAGGAGGCAGGTAAAGTGCTTAAGCCTGCCTTGGAAATTTAGCCATCCAGTATGTTCATAGAGCTGACAAGTGTGAGTTAACTTGTCGCATCCCGAGACTAATCATCAAACTTTGTTAAGGACAAGGTTGATGCTGTGTAGGGCAGTTTGATCCGCCAACCCGTATATGACTATCCCGTAGTCCACCAAGGATAGGATAGAGGAGGATACAGTGAGGTGCATGGCCTGAGGGGATAGGCAGTGCTTATGTCTGTAAAGGATCCCAATCTCATGTTGATAGAGGAGGAGACCTCTTGTATGTGGGTGTGGTAGGAGAGTGAGGTGTCTAAGGTGATCTGAGATATTTAAAACAAGAGATCTGCTCCAGCGCAGAGCCATGGGTGTTTGTTATAGCTAGAGGCGCATGACAATGAGGGCTTTGGCGGTGTGCAAAGATCATGGACTTCATTTTCTTGTAGTTGTTAGTAAGGCGGTGTTCAGAGAACCAGGTTTCTAGCTCCCTAAAGTAGCCCTGTAGGGCTAGTTGGAGAGAATTGGGATGTGGGTGTTTCCAGTAAACTACTGCATCATCAGCACAGAGCAGTATGTGTCCACTGCAGGATTTAGGGAGGGAGTTGAGGAAGAGGGTGAAGAGTAGGGGGCCAAGTATTGACCCCTGTGGGACTCCAGCACGAACCGGTTTGCATGTGGAGATTGTTGTGTTAATTTTGACCTGTTGCGACCAACCTGAGAGGTAATCTTTGAACCAGGCAGTGACCTCTGGTGCAAAGTTAAGTGATGGAAGGGTATGGAGTAATAGCTCGTGACTGACGGTTTCAAATGCTTTGGTCAGATCAATGTAAACAGCCCCAGCTACAGATTCTTGTTCTAGGGCCTCATGAATAAAAGTAGTGAGTTCAATGAGGGTGGTGGAGGTGCTGTGGCCCTTATGGAAACCATGCTGTTTGTGGCAGAGCAGGTCATGTTTGGACAGGTAGTCAGTAAGCTGATCTGAAACTATTTTTTCAAGAGCCTTATAGAGGGATGGTAGTATTGAAATTGCTCTATAATTGCTAGCAGCAGTAGAGTTGCCACTCTTCAGAACAGGGGTTATTACTGCTCCCTTCCAAGCCGAGGGGAATTGGCTGAGGCATAAGCACAGGTTGAGGATTTTGGTGAGATAAGGTAGTGTCACATCCAGGGACAACCGAATGAGTTTGAGGTCCAGAGAGTCACTGCTGTAATGAGAATTTGCCAGTGCTTTGGTGAGGTAGCATCTTGCCTCATTACATGAGATGATTCTTAGCCTAAAGGGTGTAGAGGTGTTGATGGCCGAGGTGATGGAGGGGGGTGGGTGGTAGGGTCAAAGAAGTTAGGTGGGAGAATATGAGAGACGTCAGAGAAGGAGGTGTTGAGGGCTTCAGAGATAGCCATAGGGTCCTGGGTAGTAACCCCATTTACTATAATCTGAGCAGGGGTAGAGGAGACAGGTTTCCCACAGAGCTCCTTGATGTTACTCCAGAAAGTTTTCCAGAGCCCCAGGTGGAGGTGAAGGTGTGTTTATAGTATGCAGCTTCGGCTTGTCATGCGGGAGCTGTGAATCAAGGGCCTTATGCCATAGGTTATCCTTCTAATGCATTTGATCAAGCAGCAATTGGGAGATCCATGTGGTGTTTCTTTTTTTGACTACTTGTTTGGAGATGGGTGCGAATATGTCACAGGCTGCATTGAAGATAGCAATAAAGTAGGTGAGAGCAACGTCCACTGATTGCGCAGCGTGAATAGGGGGCCAGTCGCAGGAGGCTAGGTGAGACTTGAAATGCACTAGGGTTCCTTTTTTTAGTCGTCTATGTTCAGTGACACTAGGGGGGCAGGGGGAATTCTGGTGGACCATAGGCAGGTAACAGGGGAGTGGTCAATAATTGAGTCAGGGAGCACAGTGACTTCGGAGATGTTCTTAGATCTGTTAGTGAAGATGAGGTCTATTAGGGTTGAGGTCCCTGTTCTAGTGTCCCACCTGGTCAGAGAGTTGACGACCTGGGTGAGGTCACAAGCAAGGGCTGCGTCCTTGCTGGGGGATGATGCAGATGCCAGCCAATTGACATTGAAGTCTCCTAGTAAGATGACTTCACTCCTAGGAGGGAGGTGGGAGATACTATCCAGTACTGATTCAAAAGCGAGCTTTTGGTTGCTGGGGGGAATATAAACTGCCATAATGTAGAGGGTTTTACCCAGGTTGCCCAGACTGAGCTTGACTGTTAGGATCTGGACTCCATGCATAGGTGGCAGTTTGTGGACCTCAAAGGATCGAAGGGAGGATTTTACGTAGATGGCACAGCCACCTCCCCTCTTGCTAACCTGTCTGCTCAGTAGAAGGTGTAGTCACAGAGGGTGACTTCCCCGTTGGGTATCTTTTCCAAAGGCCAGGTCTCAGATAGAGCTAAGACATTGGATAAGTGTTGGGCAATCCAACCTTAGAGAGGGATGAGTTTTTTGGGGAGGCTACAGATATTAAGTGTAGCCAGCAGGAGGCTTCCATGTTTGCTGTTTGGAGAGACAGTAGAGGGAGGCGGTCCAGAGTTGGGGTGTATATTACCTAATAGCAGCAGAAGGAGGAGAGCATGCCATAGAAGGACTAGTCTGAGCAGTTTTGGAGTGGCTCAATTAGTCTGGGAATTAGTGAGTTTTTTTAATGTGTGTGGTAGGGACTGGGAAGGTGCATATGAGGTGGGTTATCAAGGTGACAGGAAGTTGGGTACCTGGTTGGATGTTAACTGGAGGGGTAGGGGGCTGTAGCCTGAGGGGTAACAGAGTTGTTGTGCAGCGAGAGTTGTGTGCATGGGGACTGGTTATTAGGGCTGGGAGGGGTAGGCACACAAGGGCATGCAACTTGGGGTGGGGGGCATGTGGGTAGACAATTTGAGCAATTTGAGGCCATACCAGGTAATTATGGTTTCATTGGTAGTGTAACCGCCATGTAGCAGATGTTCTGCGGGGGGGGGGGGTAGGAGAGCTAGATGAGGGATCATAGAGGCAAAGAGGATAGGTATCACAAGTAGTGAGAACATTTTACTATAGGGATGGTTAGAAGAGAGGAGTAGCCACTAGTGGTGAGTTGGTACAATCTGCTGCCAGAGAAGTGGGCTGTTAGGTAAATTTCGTCATGGGATGCGATGGTGCCTACTTATGTGCGAGCCGATCAAGGGTGGTGGTGGGGGCGGTAGGGAGCCGAATGCGTAGCATTCAGCGGGGCAATCCTCAGTGCATCTGTATGAGAGCTCAGCCGCAACGGTCGCTCTCAGGCACAGTGCAGACCGTAGGATCACCGTACCTGGGCAGAATTTAGAGGATTTTTGGTGGCTCCTGGTGGGCTGTGGAGGAGACCTGTTCAGAGCCCTCACGACCTCTGTCATCCTCGGGGGTCAGCTGTGGAGGAAGGAGAGGGAGAAAAACAAATTATATAGGTAAGGGAAGGGGAGGAACTGAGGGGCAGGGCTGTCTCGGGCTATGGGGTTACCGCAGCAAGGAGCTGGATTAAATTGAGAGACTTTTGTCAGGATTAAATTGAGAGACTTTTGTCAGGCTATGCAGTTTAAATTGAGAGACTTTTGTCAGGCTATGCAGTAAATAAGGTAACTTGCGAAGTTAATTAAGGTAACTTGTCTATCAGTTAGCAAACGTTGTGAAAAAACAGTGAATAAATTAAAGCAGTAAAAAGGTAACTTGCTTACTACTTAAGGTAACTTTCCTATCCAAACAGTTAAATTGGAACAGATTTAAAGCAGCATGCAGTAAAGAACATAATTAAGTTTTCAAAGCCAAAAGCTGGGTAGAGTGAATCTATCTTCACTAGTGCGCCGAACAAAAAATGTCCTTAAGAAAAAAGGTGCAAAGAAGCTGTTTTTGAATCCTCTGTGCATCTGTGTGAGAGCTCAGGAGCAACGGTTGCTCTCAGGCGCAGTGCAGACTGTAGGATCACTGTCCCTGGGCAGAATTTAGAGTATTTTCAGTGGCTCCTGGTGGGCTGGGGGGTAGAGCTGTTCAGAGCCCTCATGACCTCCGTCGTCCTTGGGGGTTGGCTGGGCAAAATTTTGAGGATTTTTGGCGGCTTCTGGTGGGCTGTGGGGGAGAGCTGTTCAGAGCCCTCATGACCTCCATCGTCCTCAGGGGTCGGCTGGGCAGAATTTAGAGGACTGATAAATGATTGCCAACATCAGGGGTCCCAATCTCCGTGTTGGCATTTATTGGATGTCACCCCCTCCCAGCAGTGTGGGACACTTACGGAGCCCACCCCAGTGTCCTGAAATAGCTTTAAAAACTATGATAATCTGACACCATGATATCCACCACTGTTGTTGGTCCCTCCCTTCCACAGCCCCTGGTTTATTTATTTATTTATTTAGCTTTTGTTAACCAGGTAAGTACACTAGACAAAACATATGCCTATTTTCAGGTATGACCCAGGAGAGTACAGGAGAATAAAGAACATACAGAGCACAAATTGAAGCAAGTGAGGCAGATACACTGAAGTCAGGAGAAACATAACATACATAATAGCTCAGATTACAGCAGTTTAATAACAGTTTTCCAACATCGGAGGCCCTAATCCCTGTGTCAGAATTAAGTACATCTCATCCCAGCAGTATGGAACACTGGGGAGTCAACCCCCAGTGTCCTGAGATAGATGTATTCATTATTTTTACCTGTAAAAAAAAAACAGTCCCCCGATGTCTTTTTTTATTTTTTTGTAACCTGCAAAAAAAGGAAACCATCCCTCATAATCACCGCTGTCTCCCTACCACAACCTGACCATCCCACTGAAGACCCACCACCCCACACACTCTCTTACCCTACACTTACCTCCAGAGGTCATATACAGTCATCTTCTGTGGACCAGGACACTTCTGTACTCTTCAAAGCCGAATCATGAACTGAAGAATAAATGTAAGTGCATATACTGTATTTCAATGACGTTTTGAACTTATGTTGATATCTTTGCCATTTTTAGGTATGTTTTCACCAAATTTTCAACATGGGCTTTTTGGGACCCCACCTCATGGACACTGTCACTGTTGTTTCATTACTCAGGCCCAGAAGGTGATTTGCGGCCGCTGCGCAAAATCACCTTTTAGGATTGATTAATGAAATGACAGTGCCAGCGTTCATGAGGTGGGGGTTCCAAAAAGTCCATGTTGAAAATTGGGTGAAAAAAATTCCTAAAAAAGGCCGAGATACGAGCATGCATTGAAATTTTTCTATGCAGGTGCATAACTTTGGTAATTTACAATATTTTGACTCCAGATTTTCAACATACCCATTTTTTTCACACCACCTCATGAACAGTGCAGCTGTCATTTTTCACATCCTGTCTGAAATGTGTTTTTGCACCTGTGATGCAGATTGGCATTTCAGCATGGATTTGAACATTTTCATCTATGGGGTTTATGAGGTAGGTCATAAGAAGACTGTGTTGAAAGTTTGGGTCAAAATATTAAAAAACAAAGAATTTATTAAGTAACATTGTTTGCAGTGATGTCCGTTGCACCCCTAAGGAACACGTTGCCTTACCATGCCAGTGAACTGAGTTCAGGTGTGAACTTAGTGAGCCAGTTTACTGGGGCAAGGCTGATGGGGAAGGTGCTGCTGCATGCAGCACCAGTCATGGCCTGTGTAGGGACAGAGCAGTGTTTTGGCATGGATGCCACACACTGTGATGGGTCTGGGAACCTCACCCACTAGGTATTGACATGTGTGTCAGGGTCTGTTGAGCCCATACACTGCGTCAGGACTGTCTCCAGTATTGTATTTATGAGACCTGTGCAAATGAAGATACAGTTCCACTATCACAAAAAGAAGAGAAATTATTTGCAAAAACTACATTAATGTAGACATTAGGGTTGTAAAACGCAAAGCACTCAAAGATGGGAAATGAAAAAACATTAGGGATTTGGGTCTCCAGAGTATTGACGAATCAGTGGTGGGGTCTTACTTGGGATTGTCAACCCTAATGCCCACCCCTACTCTGGATCAGATGAGGTCAAATGTGACAGGCCCTGCATGAAAAGAGCTCTGACAGATTATGTTGATCATGCTATATCACTATGAGGCATTAGGTTGGAGCTGTGTCTTGTGCTTGGACAGGAGGCTATGGGCTGGGGGTGGGCATTAGGTTTGACAACCCCAAGCAAGACCCCACCACTGATTCGCCAATACTCCAGAGACCCAAATCCCTAATGTTCTTTAATTTCCCATCTTTGTGCACGTTATGTTTTACAACCCTGATGTCTGCAATAATGTTGTTTTTACAAAGAATTTAAAATATATACAGCTATACTGTTTCCAGTAGCAAAATACTTCATTGAAAATAACCACAAAAAGGTAAGATTTTTACTAACACAGTCTACATAAGTGATTATAGGATGGTTATTTAGGCAATAAGACATGACCAGGGGTTAGAGTAACAGTCTGCTAATCACCCCCTAGGGGTGTAGTGTGGTACGAGGCACAGCCGAGTGCCATATTGTCCCTAGGGGGTGATTAACTGATTGTTAATCTAACTTCTGGGAGTGCCTTATTGCTCTTATAAAAAATTATTCCAAAAGAAAAGTGTTAAAAGTATACTTTTTGAATGTTTTCTTCATTCAGAGGGGGATTTTTAATAAAATAGTTCTTCTACCAACAGTTTAAGAATGCTGGTTCAGAATCAGAATGCATCATTCTAGTCATTCAGCAGTGCTAGAGCATGGAATGCTGACAGGAAGAATCCATGTGCCATGGTGATCAGGCTGTACATGACAGTGTAACAGGGATCAATGTAAGGCTGTTGGAATAGTAACAGCCAATCAGATTGCAGCATTTCTGAGACACTTTTTAGAATCAAAATTAATTAGCAGAACTGTAGTCTTGGAAAGCTAACTACTTCATTAGCAGGTTTTACTAGTTTTGGTTCTGTGATGGCTGGCTGTTTCATTTAATTTCATTTTTATTTCACATAAAACCATTTAGGCAGTGCCTATTTTCAAATAATTTAGTGTCAAGGAGACAACAAAACAAGTGTTACAGAGATTAGTGCAATACAGTTTTACTGAGAGACAGTAGAAAGTACAATCTTAGCACCTTATCGCATTGAAAGTTTGAATAGGTACAGCATCATACAAATAGTTTCTTAATATTCATTCATTTACAGAAAAAGTGCCATAACATAGAATAAACTCAGAGTGGAGTGGAGACCTGTCACTTAAAGCAGTTGCAAGTCTCAGAGGGGAGAGTAGGGAGAGCAGTTTGGTCTTAAATGAGGTTACCCGAGTGGAGCCACGGGTGATGTTCCCTGAGGTCACTTAAGGCAAGATAAATTGGTTATCATCACATATTTGATTTATGCAATTGCCATGACCTTGTGCAGTGCCAGGTTTCCTGTTTTTTTGGGGTGTTTTCGCTATGTATCTTCTTTTTTTTTTTTTAAATGTAAAACTTTGCAAGATTTTTCATTGTGGGGCTTATATTTTTCCACAAGTGTTGAGTGGTTTTATGAATGGGGAACGGCTTGTGGTTTTTGATTGGGTATTTGTTTGAGAGGTTGCTTCTGACTGGTTGCATGTAATGTGAGAAAAATGGTTGTGATTCATTGGAAAGAAGAAGCTGAAGAAAAAAATAGTTTGCATACATTTGGTTTAGCTAGATTTTTACAGGCAGATTTTTTTTTTACAAGAAAGAAGAAAGATGGAGACACAGTATGGGTTTAGCAAGTGTTTGACAGAAGGTGGGTTTTTTTGCAGGAAAGAAGATTTGGAAAGAAGAGGTACTGAGACAATATGATTTAGTAAGATTCTTTTTTGTTTTGTAAGAAAGAAGAATTGGGAGAAAAAAATTAGAATTTGTAAATTTTGTTTGTTTGTTTGTTTGTTTGTTTGTTGAATTGTTTTGACCTGGTAAGCCCACTGGGCCTAGAAGTCCCTTTTTCAGGGGTGACCGGGAGGGAGGGGGGATACAGATGGTAAGCAACTGAATTTGAACTAGATTAAGCTGTTGGTGGTATTTCTAGTATTTTGTTAAGGTGTTTTTTTTATTTACAGGAATGGAAAGTGGAAGACATACTAGAAAAGAAAAGAAAATGGATTAGATAGACAAATGATGATGAACAGCAAGTTTCACATGCAACCCAGCAGCAATAACAGTTCTGAACAATTATAAAATTTTCTGCTTTAGGGAGTTTTTTCATTGCATGTTTTCTGTACATACAGTAGTCTGTGTACTGTACCCATCAATTCTGTGGGGAAGGAAAGAAAAGGGTACAAATTATGTGTTTATTGCAGTAGAATGTTTAGATTTATAGCATATTTATTTGTAGTTGTTAACTGCTAGGCTGTGTTGGTGCCATTAGGCCTTCTTTTCTGGAACCTTTTGTAATTGTGCACATCATCATCATCAAGAGTACAGTTTTATTTCATAGTAGAGATTTTGCTTCCCATTCCACACATTTATGCAGCGTACATTTGTAATATTCTAGCAGTCTTGCAAGCATTTTTTCTTGTATTGCATCACACATTTTGCATTGCTGCTGTCTGGGGTGGAAGGACCAGGCGCTGTCAGCGGGTATTGGTATAAGAAAGAAAGAGGAAATTGTTTAACCAGAAAAGGCACACTAAGCCAGAGCTTGTTTCCAGGTACGACCTGGGTGCTCAAGGAAGTTAAGTGACTTGCTCAGGGTCACACAGTATGCAAGTGGGAGCTGAAAGGATTCAAACCCAGATCTCCAGGTTTGCAGCTCAGTGCTCTTAATTACTACGCTAAACTGCCTCTGCTAAACTGCTGTCCAGGTATCACTGGGACATGAGATGTTGACTGCTTTTACAATTTATTTTTATATTTTAAAATTGAGCTTACCTTCCTTAGTCAGAATCTGTACCCGAATCAAAAACCTGTGGACATTTTCTCTCAACTGAATCACAGCTATTTCCTGTAGTAAGATATAAAAAAGAGACAAAATGAAAATTAAGTGGTGGTTCTGTTTTTATTCATTTTTTTATTACTTTCTTATACTGGGGTGGTGATTGGGTGTTTATAGCTTAGGTGACATTGTATATATTTTATTTTTTAGTAGCCATAATGGCATCTAACAGTTGTATATTGTATTTATGGTTTATAGTATGTTTTTACCTTGGACTATGCTGAACATTATTTTGTTTGCAGTTATGGTTGGTTTCTGCAAGCATGGCTTGATTTTGTCAATCCAGTTTTCAGGGATGGTAGATATGTTGTTGATAGTGGAGATGTGTTGAGAGGTGAATGATCCACACTGGCTACTTAGGAGACCTGATATGTGCTGTCACTTCTCATCACTCATTTTTGAGTAAATGTTTAAAGATTAGCACTGTTTATGCCCTGATATCTGTGTATAATTTCAGTTGGTGCCACACTGCTGTCAGCTTTTGGAGCAAGTGCTTTCTTACAGAGTGATTCATTAGGTAATTCTTTGGATGCCAAATTTGGAGATCATTGTTTTCACAATGCTCGCAGTTTGTTTATCCCCACTGATTGGTTCTTGTACCACAGAGTCGGGTAGTTAGGTTTCACATTTGTATTAATGGCAAGGGTAAAAGGGGCATCTGGGTGAAGTGCTCTGCCCAGTCAATTGGCTTCAAACAGTTTGTAACTGGTTACTGGGCATCATGCTGTATTGTCTGTCTGGTAGGTCCTGTGCTTTAGCTTCCAGGTGTCTCTGGAATTTGAGCCACTTCTCATTTTTGTTTGTCTGTCCTTGTTGAATTATAAATACTGCTGGCTATTCTCATCTGTCTTCAGTTCAATGTTGCCCTGTTTAACATTGCAGGTCACTGGGTTCCTCCAACTCCAAAATAAAGGGTCGGAGAGTCACATGATGTCAGCCTAGAGGGTGCCAGCAGGGAGTAAGAGCTCTGGCAGACACAGACAAATCAAACAAATAAAGTTAAACTTAAAACAGCAAATTGAGAAACCAAAACTCACCAGCAGCGCATCACAAGATCCAAGAACAAGCTACTGTATTTAACTTTCAAGTGGCGATCAGCAACACGGATGGGGGTATCAGTGATAGCCTGATATGCATGCCACAGCTCACAAGTCTACCTACTCTCCAGGCAGAGATATAATATATGATTTTTGCTTATGGTGTTCTATTTGTATTTCATATCTAGAGTTGTTATTAGTTTTATGTTAGTATTAGCTACAAGGCAAGGGGAGGGTAACTGTTGTCTGGGGGAGGGTTAATCAGCAAGACAGTAAAGTATCCCGGGCTTATGGAAACAATGGGAAAATAAAACTTGTAACAGGGCACACACAGCCCATCAGGGTATGGCTGAAGATAAAACATTTGTATAATGGGCACCACAATTAAATACACCACATGGAACTTTAGAGGTGGCCAGAAAGCTAACAAAAGGTATCAAGCACTGTGTCATCTGAAATAATTACCAGCTCAAATCTGTTTCCTGCAGGAGATGCATATAGTAGCACACAAGGTCAGCCTCTGTGGGCCAGGTCTTTGAGTTGCCATCCTCATTACCAAAAACATCAGGTTCCAATTAGAAAGGGAGATTAAAGACCCAGCAGGTAGATATATTCTAATACAGGGTATGCTAAAAAATAATATAGGGACCCTGGGGAACATCTACAACCCCAGTACTAACTCTCCGCAATTCTTTATGGAAATTATCAACAAATTAGCTCAGTTCATGGGGCCCCCCTCCTTTTTGGGGGTGACTGGAACTTGGTCCATGAAACAGATGTGGACAGATCCACAAACCAGTGGAAAGGGCTCTTACAGACTCAAGGGGACCTACCTCCAGGACCTACAAGACAATTTGGGGGTAGTAGATATATGGTGGCTCTTACACCCTCAAGCAAGGGAATATACCTACCCATCTAGTGCACACCAAGCAAAAGCCAAATTTGACTATTTTTTGGCTTTAAGGGAATGGATGCATGAGACAAACATACATGAGATAGTGAGCAGGGTCAGGAAATAACCAGCTGCTAAAAGACCCAAAGACTGTCAAATCTTTAAATTTCATGCATAACTAACTTCTTCTCAACCAGTTTTGGTACTGTACAGTATTTGGACACTATATGGACAATGGCCAAATGTCACCAAAGGGGAGAGCTACTTAGGGAAAGGGGGGAAGGGAAATTGTTCAACCAGGAAAGGCACAGTGAGCTGAAACTTGTTTACAGGTGTGATGCTTAGGGTCCCACAGTATGCAAGTGGAGGCCATGGGATTCAAAGTCAGGTCTCCAGGTTTGCGGCTCAGAGCCCTAAACCACAGCGGTATACTGCCTCCTTCCTGCTTAGGCTACTTAGGCTAGCAACAGTCAGAAAATGTAAACATTAGAGGGATTTCAGTAAACTCTCATAAAACTTAAAGAAAAGGAGAAGTTCCTAAGTACCTCTGCTCCTGAAGAATGGATAAATCTTAACATATTGAAGGATAAATATCAGAATTTACTGTCAGACCAGGTAGAAAGGGCTATCTACAAAACTAAAGCTAAGTATATAGAACAAGGAGACAGAGCAGGAAGGCTGATGGCCCTCAGACTCCGTAAGCAAGAGACTTTCAGAATGATTATGGGGGTACATCAGACATTAGATAATACTCCGGTCACTGATGCAAGGGGAATTGCTCTGGAGTCCCAGAAATTCTATAGTAATCTGTACACAGCAGAGGATCCCCTTGAACTAGATGCTAAAAAGGATCCCCTGGAAGTAGACGCTAAAAAAGATCCCCTGGAAGTAGCTGCTAAAACAGAAGCCTTCTTAGGTAGCACCACATTGCTTCACATCTCACTTGAATATCAGGCCCTTCTGGAGGAGCCAATATCAACAGTGAAAGTGACCACTGTCATTAATAATCTGACATTAGACAAGACACCAGGCCCAGATGGATTAACTCCCAATTTCTACGACGCATTGCAGCCAGATCCTCAGTTCCAAACTCGTTGTGACTTTTTCTCATATTTGCAACAAGGTCCCAAAGGAAACCTCCTTCATGGAGGCCATAATCACGCTATTGCCTAGGCCTGACAAAGATCCACACCAGGTTAGGAGCTATTGCTCTATATTCCTTATCAGCTTTTTTGCCAAAATTCTCATGAAAGTCATGGTGGAAAAGCTTAGCAGGGTGTGGGATAGCCTCATGAGCAGCAGGCAAATAGACTTCATGAAGAGGAGGAACTCGACAGACCACCTAAGGAAGCTGCAGTGCCTTGTCTCTGCATGTGAGGAGCCCAGATCCCCCATTGCGCTGGTCTCTTTGGACACAGAAAAAGTATTTGACAGGGTCTCGTGGCCATACTTCATTAATGTTATTAGGAGATTTGGGATTCCTGAGTCATTCATTACATGGATCCAGGTGCTTTATACAAAGCCCGCAATCAAGATATTTTGAAACAGTGTTTTCTCTCACAGCTTTGAGCTCCAGTGGGGAACCAGGCAAGGGAGCTCTTTATCTTCCTTGTTATTTAATCTCTTTCTGGAATCCCTGGCCTGCAAGATCAGAGAGTCACAGGAGGTGGTGGGTATCCCCTTAGGAAGGGCTTCCTACAACCATACCTTTTCACAGACGATATACTGTTTCACATTAGGAACCCAATGACATCCATGCATGCAGTATTCAGTATCATTGAGGAATCTGGTAATATCTCAACTTGTAAGTTAAATGTATCTAAAACAGTAGTTATGCCCTTAAATGCCAGTATGGTCAAATCCAATATCACTGACTTGGGCCAGCAATGGTCTCCACACAAACTCAAATACCTAGGTATTGAACAAACCAAAGAAACATCATCTTTCAAAAGAAACAACTTGGATAAATTATCAGAGGTGGTTAAACTAGTGTTTAGATCTTGAGAGGTGGACAAAGTTACATTTAACTCTCCTTGGACAGATTAACATGATCAAAATGAACCTCCTTCCTAAACTATTATATCCCTCTTGATGACAAACTTGGACTTACCCATGCTTTGGTTCCAAAAAGTACACACGCTAATATCTAACTTCATATGGGTAGGCAAATGTGCCAGACAAGCATATGCTAAGCTCACTGATGTCAAATCAATGGGGGGCCTGAAACTGCCTAACTTTTTACACTATTACCTGGCTGCACATTTAAGTAAATATCTGCAATGGTTTAAACCTGAAACCAAGGATTCTGGATATGAAGCCCAATGGCTAAATATTGAAAGGGATATATGCAGAGCCAAAGGTATTGACCCCTGCACTTTCTTGCAATGTACATAGAGAAGACTCTCTAAAGAACTCAGAGATACTCCTATTGGAGTATTGCTTAAGGCCTATAAATAGGTCTCCTGAATTCGGAACATATTTCTGCAAAGGAACTTCAACCAGCCAAACTTTAGGAACCCTAATTTCATTATAGGTGACATGCTTACTAGCTCTGCCCATGAGTAACGTGGAATATCAAATCAGTAGAGCATATCACACTTGGGGGCAACTCTATTCCTTATAGATTTTTCAAAACTCACTCTGAACCCACAGGAGGCTCTGCCTTCCAATACCTGCAGTTGGTTCACTCAATAAGACAACACCACCCCACCGTGGCTGAAATAGCATATTACTGGGTCAAGAGTCTTCCCAATACAAGTGCACAGTGGAACTGGTCAGATATCTGGAGGAATGTACAGTGTATAAATATATCAAAGTGGAGAACCTACATTTGATGCGACTGAAAATCTTGGACCACTTATATCTGATATCCTACAAACTTAAAAAATGGGAAAACTACATAATGACAAATGCACTAGATGTGGGGAGGCTAAGAGAACCCTTTTACATATATTATGGGAATGTCCTGAAGCGAAACCCTTGTGGAACCAAATAAAAGGGAGGCTTGACCCAGTGTTGAGTCTGGAGAATACCTTCATGACCAGAAATTTGTATAGTTGGTAACTATGGTATACAACTGTTATCCTCTAAAAAATACTACATTGCAATGATTGCTGGGATCACTAAAAAAGTAATCCTCACACATTGGCTGAGTGACGATATACCTTCCTATACAGAATGGGACAATGACATTTTGACATCTCTAAGGCTTGAGAAAATCACTGCAAGTACCAACAATAGGCACTCTACTTATAGAAGGAGATGGGAATCATTGAAAGCACTTCTAACTGTTGAGGCTACAGCCCCCTTGAAGGTACCCTAGTTAATCAAAGAGAAAGGGAACAAGGATGAACTATGTTGGAGTGGGATCCATTCTACATACTCTGTGCAAGTGGTGCAAATATTCTAAGACAGTGTTTTACTGTCGGAAAGAGTAAGGGGTTGCTGTGTTAGTAGTCTACTATGTAATATTTATTTAGTGTAATGTATTGTATCACTGAATGTTATATGATGAAATCTTCAAAAAAGCAAAATAAATTAAAAACGGTTAACTACCAGCCACATGGTATTCAAGAGTGACTCTGGACTGTGAGGGCCAAGTTCTTTTGTAGCATATGGTTTTTCAATGTTTGAATTTGTTGGTTTGTTGGCAGCTCTTGGTTTCTTTCCCTTATAGTCTCCTTTTAGGATTTGTTTGCCTCGACTGGAGCACTTGCTTTGTCTTTTGTAAAATGATGGTGATCGATAGAGACTCTAGGTACATTTCCAGCTAGAGGTATCTCTCAATGCTCTGGAAGGTTGAGCAGAGTATAAGGGGGTTCACACAGGGTGCTGTCTGTTTTTGTGACAGTTTATGAAATAGTGGCATATAAGCTGATCCAGTTGTGCAGGTGGTAGTTTATGGAGGGATTACTCAATACTGAATTGTAATTTCAGGTATCAGCAGAACATATGGATATCAGTATCAGTTTTCCTGGAGAAATTTAATTTTCTTGCATTTACAATATAGTGGTCAATAACATTAGGGTCAACAGCACTCAGGAAACTGGTTGTATATTGTCCTTTCAGGTCAGGTACAGGTCAGAGACTAGAGGCTGGGGAGGGGGTTAACATTTGGGTTGAAAACCCATGGGGAACACCACAGCATTGATTAGAAAATACTCTTGAGACTACAAAACCCTAATCTGTTTTTTCATTTCTTTGTGCATCTTGGCCTGGATATTCAAACTGCGCTGAAAACTGGCGCAACAGCAGGAGCAATCGCAAACCAGTTGCGCAAATGCGCAACAGGTGCGATATTCAAACATGGAGCAGAGCGAATCGCGCAAGCAACCAACGTCTCAATATCGCACATACTGCGCCATCGCTGCAACCAGGAAGGAGAGGCTGAGCTAAAATGCTGCGCTTATGAAGAACCATGGAAGCTCAGCTGAGCATTGCAGAGCTGCTATAGCGCAAGCACAGCCCCCCCAGAGCAATGGAACTGCACAACCAGGGAGGCAGGCTGGGGCCCACCGCCAGCCATGCCACGCATGGGCACAGGAACTCACTGCAGAACCCACACCACACTGGCACACCCCAAGCACAGCATCACTGGGGGTGGGACGGATGATCCACATGCCCATGGGGACAAGCCAACTAAAGCATAGCAGAGCCATGACACCCCAGCACAACCACTGGCAGGCAGAGAGTGTCACACCCAGGGGGTTGACAACCACAGTGCACATCAGTCCCCGACGCACAGCACAGCGTGCACCATGCCCCAAGACACCGCTCATGTGCAGTGACAGGCACTGCAGGAAACACCATGCACCCCTGTACACACGCCAACCCCATGCTGCAGAGAAGCATACCAGCCAGACCTACCCTGTAGCACTCCAGCAGTGGGTGGCAGCAGATGGCAAGAGCAACAGAAAGGCAATGCTATGCTGCTGATACCTCCCCATGGACACACACACACACACACACACACACACAGATACCCAGGACCATAGCAGCCCAGATGGCATGTACACCCCTGCAACGGAGCACCCAGAGCCAGTTGCAAAGCAGACACCAACACAGCAGTTGTACCAAAATAGAAATGTATATTTAAAAAAAAACCGTTAACAATAAACGGAGAACTATGTACAAGTTGGGGGGGGATGGGTAAAAGGCAGGGGTGTTCAAGGGGGAAGGAATAAAAACTTGGAGAGGGAAGGCAGGGTGAAAGGGATGGGTGAAGTAGAACTGAAATTTGGGCTACGGCCCAGCTGGCTCCTGCTCCTCCCCCTGCTGGCGTCCCCTCCTGTGCCTGCGCTGCCGTTCCCCCTGGCGCTGTAGGGCCTGCAGGAGCTCACGTTGTCCACCACCACCTGGGTCAGGCGCCGCAGATCTTGCGCCATGCGCACAGCACACCGAGGCTCAGGAAAATGGGAACACAGTCAATGGCTGAGACTGACCACAACCCTGAACACCACCCAACCTGCAACCCATCTAACCCAATGTCCTGCACCTGTGATGGCATGCACCACCCACAGTGAACATGCACATGGCCATCTGAAACAGGCGGCACCAGCCATGCGCACCACCGCCCACACACACTGCCCACGTCAATCACAGTACAAACTAGGCTGTCATGTGATGTGGCAACGTGGTGCGATGCCAGTTACACAGCTATGTGCCCAGTGCATGCCGGGACCACCTGTGATGCATACACAGACGTGTCGTGATGCTGCACTGTGATGCAGGTCACCTGTATCATGCCTACATACATGGATACATAGACAGTGTCGGGAGATAAGGGCCTATGGGACACCCAGTCTGGCCATTTGGCCTTGTACGATCACCCTCTTGTCCTATAAGTCCGTTCCCCCCCTCACCCCTGACCTCCAGAAGTCCCTCATGGCTAACCCACGCATACATATATCCCGTGACCAAGTCAGCCCCCACCACATCCTCTGGCAGGGTGTTCCACTCATCCACCACCCATGATGTGAAGAAACACTTTCTCATGTTCCTCTTAAACGAGTCCCCTCCAACTGCATCCCATGCCCTCTAGTCCTGGAACATTCTTTACGCTTACAAATATTGTTTTCCTGCACTCTGCTCCCCCCTGTACAATACTTGTATGTCCCCATCATATCCCCACACACCCTCCTCCCCTCCAGGGAGTACATGTTCAGTTCCGTCAACCTGTCTGCATAGGACTTGTGATGCAATCCATGCACCATCCATGTCGCCCTCCTGTGAACCCTCTCCACCCAGTCCCTGTCCATACACAGGTATGGTCTCGAAACTGTACACTGTACTCCAGTGTGTGGACTCACTAGTGTTTCGTGATAGTGGAACTATGACCTCCCCTTTGGTTGTGTCCAGCATGGTTTGTGGTCCTGCCCCCAGCATGCAATAGCATCCATGACGAATGATACTCACACTCCTCCAGCAGCTCCGTCTGCGCTGCTGCTGCTGCTGCTGCTGCTGTGGGCCCGACAGCCTGTGGTACTGGGGCCCTGGCATGGCCCACATCACTGTTGTCCGGTGTCCTCACCAGCCGGCCTGTGGGAGACATATGGTGAGACAAACATCAGTGTGACTCAAAAGCAGAGTGCCCCCTGCCCCAGTGAGACTGCCTGCCCACACAGCCATAACCATCCATCGCACAGCTGCACACACTGACACACCGATGCACAGCCACCCAGGCACACACACACCCCTACAGAGAATATAGGTGAATAGATGGTACACTCACGTGGCCTAGGCACCAGGCCCCACCAGCTGCGGGAACGCAGCCGGCTCAATAGGTCGGGTCCCTCGGTGGAATCACTGTACCGTGCGGCACTGCTCAGCAGACCGGCCCCGGCCAGTGACCCCCACCAGGTCAGTGGCCACTTGCTGCCACACATGAGTCCGAGGTCCGGTCAGGGGGGCCTCACCATATAGTGCCTCACAGTGGGGCTCCACTAGGGCCACCAGGTTGGCCACTTCAACTGGGCTCCAGGACACTGCCCTCCTCCTGGCCATGGCACCAACTTTACAGCAGGCAATATGGCGCCCCGCTGCGCTGTGACCCCACGTGGAGTTGTTGCGCAATAGACCAGCACAGGCTCCAATCGCGCTGTTCGCACAGCGCCGTCACTTTACATGGCGCTGTAACCAGACAGCGCAATAGGGACGTACACATGGCATGCCCACAGCGGCAGGGGTCAGAGGGCATACACAAGGTCACGGCAATGATGCAAGGCTACGCACAGCGCCATAGGATGTATAGGCATCCTGCACGACTGCTAAGCAGAGCACCAGTGCCACAGTGGACTATCGCACAGAAGTGCCACAGCGCCATATAGTGCCCAGTGCTGTAGCACCACTGGCACAATGGTGGCCATGGCCAGAATCGCCTATCGCGCTCAGCAGGTCTGCAGCAGCGATCGGCTGTCAGCGTAACCTGTCTGGGCATCGCAATGCAGTGTAACACACAGCCACAAACATGCGCCATCGGCTCAGCGGACCTTCCCTATTGCGCTAAGCGCAAATATGCGATATTCAGCCGACATATGCAAATCAGTCGATCAGCCATGCAAAGGCGCAGTGGCACGATTAGCATGTCATTACAGTTGCGCCACACCTCATTTGCATGTGTTGTGCTATAAAAATGCGACACTGGGTTGTGGCGGCCAGATTTGGTTGTTGCAGGTGAGAGGTGAGTTACATGCTGTGTGATGCTCAAGACAATGCTCATGGGCAGGGGTGCTGGAGGATGTCATAGGTTGAGGGGCTGAGCATGATGAGGGCACTTAGGAAGGGGCAGAGGGCACCCTTTCCATCAGTATCTGCCATGAGGGAGAGGAAGGGGCTTCTGCCCCGGCCTGCAGCTATGCTCATGGGGAAATGCTGTGGACTGCACAGTGACAGGTGTCCACTTCCACCCATACAGATCACCATGACTGACGAGAACCAGGCTGAGGCTGTGGATGGCGGGCGGAGGAGGCCGAACTTCACCACAGCAGAGACTGAGGCCTTCTTCCAGGCCTACCTGGAGATGAGCCGCTTTGAGTGGGCGGAGGGCACCCTCAGCAGTGTGCAGCTGCATGGGAGGGGTAGATCTGGCCGTCAACCTGCACGGAAGCCACCAGCTCCGTGCAGGAATGCCGCAAAAGATGGGGACTGACCGCAGGAGGCTGAAGGAGAAGGTGGCAGCCTTCAGGGTGGCACGTGCTGCCACTGGTGGGGACCACCAGTGGTGCTGCAGCTGACCCCGACCGAGGAGACACTGGTCACGGCCATGCAGCCGAGTGCCATGCGGGTGTTCCAGGCGGAGGATTCCAGACAGGTGGAAGCCCATCACTGCAGGTATGACATGGTGATGTTGTGGGGGGCTGTTGTTCATGCACTCACATGTACTCTCTTCTGTTTCAGATCCTGTTCGTCTGCAGGAGACGGTGGTGGTGGGTGCTGACAGTGAGGCAGACCTGCTGGACCAGGAGGAGGGACCATCCACCCCGCCAGCAGCCTGCAGGCACTGCAGCAGCAGGCCGGCTGGCCCAACAACTCCGCCAGCAGTGATACGGGTGCAGGGGGTGCACAGCCTGTGTCACAGCAGTCTGGCATGCAGGTGTGCCAGCATGCTGTGCCTATGGCAGTGGCACGCACCGGCACTATTGATGATAGCAGGCCTGCAATGGCCAGTGATAGGTGTGTGTCCCACGAGGGACACATGGCAGGCCAGCACGTGCCCCTGGCCCATCCTGCTCCACACCTGTGTACCAGCATGCTGGCACAGTCACAGGCTGGGCCTGTCAGCACCAGTGGGGCAGCATCAGTGGCTGAGCAGGTGTCTGGCACTGTTGACAGCACAGGGGTGGAACAGGTGGACCTGGGGGCTCAGCAGTTGGAGGGGCAGCAGCAGCAGTTGCACACCAGGCCTGGGGGGACAGCGTCAAGCAGTGGCACTTGTCCACCGCCCTTAGATCCGCCCATACCTGGTCCTGGTGAACAGCAGCCACCCTCAAGGGGTGCTGTGCACCAGGACCATCCACACCCTGGAGGTCACGATGCCATTGGGGCACAGTACCCTTTGGACGTGCACACCCGCCTGCTGCAGGAGTCGGTACAGCTGCAGGGGCAGGTTGCAAGGTCCGTGGAGGCACTGACTGTGTCCGTGGAGCGGCATAGCAGGGAGTGTGCTCGGGACCGGGCCGAGATGGTCCATATGCGGACGGATGTGACCGCTGCCATCGACAGGCTGACCCAGGCAGTGCTCTCTGTGGCGACCGCATTGACCACACTGTCTGGTGACCCTGTACCACGCACCCCACACAGTGCGCACTCCACTCCCCGTTCCGGCGTCATGCGACACCAGGCCTGTCGACACTGGGTTCTGCTGTGGGCATCCCGAGCACCCCTGGTGCAAGTTTGTTTGGCGGGATGCAGACCCCTGTGCGGGCAAGGTCGCGGTCGTGCACTGGGACCCCTGGTGGTGCACTAGCACCACCCGATGTGGCCCCTGCGCAGCCTGCCAGTGCTGCTAGGCCACGGTGGGGCCACCCACGCATCCGTGGTGGCCGTGGGACAGTGCTCCCTGCATGAGCTGTCTCCCAATGCAGGCCCTGTCTGGTGCTGCCCTGTGTGCAATGTGTGTCATGGTGGGCAGTGCACTGCTGGGTGCTCTGCTCACCAAGCTGACACACGGACCACCTGCAAACTCTCCCAACTGCTGTCCACAGGTGCGTGTGGATGATGATGCCTGCATTGCACTGTACACCAAGGTGCAAGGTTGCCCAGGTCCTGAC
Organism: Neoceratodus forsteri; assembly: GCA_016271365.2. NCBI lineage: Eukaryota > Metazoa > Chordata > Ceratodontiformes > Ceratodontidae > Neoceratodus > Neoceratodus forsteri. The sequence continues at coordinate 1,759,330,167 of CM057456.1, read as the reverse complement.
ACATGTACGTGGACAGTCCAGGTGGTGAGGGTGGTTGGTGGTGCTGTGTGTTGGCGTGTCATTTCTGCAGTGCTGTGCTGCTGCCCCTGTATGCTGCCTGGTGTGTGTGTCCATATGAGTGCTCACCCCTCTCTGATGGTGTGTTGGTATGCCTGGACCCTTCAACTCCCCTGACCTTCATGCGGTGTGTTCCCCTGTGTGCCTGTGGTTTGCGACAGACAGTGTTGCCTGCACATGTCCCCTTGACTTACCTGTGTTGTGCATAGTGCTCTTCTGCAATGGTGTCCCGGTGCAGCTGGGCCTGCCGTGTCAGTCGGGGGTCCCTCCCGTCCCTAGGGGGGCGGCTCATCACCACATCACAGCCCACTGGCGTCCCCATCGCTGTCCCCTCTTGGACCTGTACGGCTATCCATGGTCTTTGGCCATGTTGTGCAGGATGCAACAGGCCAGGAATATCCCACAGGCCTTCTGGGGGCTGTACTGTAGGGCTCCGCGGGTGTCCAGGCATCGGGCGTGCCTTGAGTATCCCAAACACCCGCTCTATGATGTTCCGTGTTGCGGCATGTGCCTCATTGAAACCGTGCTGGGGTGGTGGGGCGCCGGTATGGTGTGAGCAGCCAGGGACGGAGTGGGTATCCACAGTCACCTGTGTGGAGATAGTGGAGATCAGTGTCAGGTCAGGTCCATATTGCCCATATCCTTGTGTGCCACTACCATGGCACCTGTGTCATTCCCACCCTTGCACAGAGTTTGCATTCCATACATGTGTACTCACCCACTAGATGACCCGTGGGGATGTTCCCACTCTCGAATCGATGGCACAGTGCAGATTGGTGCCATATGAAGGCATTATGTGCTCCGCCAGGGTGTGGCACAGACATTGATGATGCGCCCAGTGGCATCACACACCACCTGGCAGTTGACACTCGAGAAGCCCTTTCGGTTGCAATAAGCTTGGCCGTCGGGGCCAGGTGGCATGCGAATGGCCACATGGGTGCAGTCTATGGCCCCTAGCACGCCAGGCATATGTGCTACCCTGTGGAACTCCTGCATGTTTGCTGTACGCTCTGCCGCGGTGCTGGGGAAATGGATGTACTCCGCAGCATGAGGCAGCAGTGCGCTGAGGAATTGGGTGAGGATGCGTGACGTGGCCAACTGTGTAATGCTTGTGGTGTCACCTGTCGGCCTCTGGAAGGTGCCCGTGGCGAGCAGGCACATGCAGGCTGTCACCTTGGTCTCCACGGACAGAGCATGACTCCGTCGTGAGGGTGCCTGCATCACATCACTGCACAGCTCACTGAGCCATCTCAGTATTGCCCTGTTCAGGCGGTACCGGGCCACAATCTCGACATCTGTGTACAGCTCGTAGCTGATGCGGGCACGATACCACCTGTCGGGGGCGTACCACCGACGGGCCCCTCCGCGGCCACATCCTCCTGCAGCATGCTGTCTCACCCCCCCCTCATTACAGCTTCCATGTGGAAGCTGACACTGTCCATCTCCTGGCTCCTGCCCCCAGCTGCTGTTCCTGTGTTACCTCCACCCCACTGCTGCTTCCACTGCACCGGCACCCCCACTGGCCTCTCTGTCCTCCAGGACCCACTGTCCTCTCTGCCCTTCCTGCTCCTGTCTCTGTCTCTCTCTCTGTCTCTCTGTCTCTCTCCCCGGTTTGCGGCCTGCTAGGTTCTTGCGCTCCCTTGAGCCCTTTTTATTTTGGCTCCGCATCGATTTTCGCATCCTCCGGCTGAGCCACTCTGCGCGTGGAAGTGTTCAGATATCGCATTGCGCACTTTATGCATGGACCGCCCCTTGGTTGCGTATGCCTTCATTTCCATTACGCTGTTGCTCAGCGTGTTTCGGTGGCGCCAACTGGCCCTTCTGAATATCGCAGAATGGCGATTTTGAGATATGACGGCCAAGAACCCTTAAGTTGCGCATGGCGCAACCCTTTTGAATATCTGGGCCCTCATGTTCTTCTACTCTAAAGTCTGCATTAATTTAGTCTTTTGCAATGAATGTATATATTTATGTAACAGGTGTGGACATGAATGCTATTGTATAAATTCATTCTTTTACACTACTACTGTATAAATGTCATTTATGTACATAATGAACTCTGAAACATGAAAACACAGAATATCCAGCACTTACCAGCTCTTATAGTAAGAAAACACTGTTCACATATAGTCCATTTAATTTTGTGCCAAGCTTTATTGCAGCTGCAGAATAAAAAACCCAGCGCCCTCCTGACACATTTCTGAATAATTAATCCCTTTTATCAAAAGATAAGCATACAACGAATAGAGGCCTCCTTTATAGTCAGTGTGATGTCACCACAAGTCATGTGATTAATATAAAACATAGTTACATTTAAAGATATATACATCATTACATTTTGCCTTACACCAGTCTACCACAATAAATATCCTGTCTACACATAAATACTACCACAATAAATATACAGTCTAGACATAAATACTAACCTTACTAAAATTCTAAAAACAACAATAATAGTCACAATTTTTAAAACCCTTATTACTGTGATTTGATTTCATGACATCATCGTTAACAAATCTGAAAGACAGAAAAAACAATGAATTAAAATTCATATTCAGTTAAGTTATAAAATAATTGCATTTCTTATACATTTATTGTATCCTTAATATCCTATACTCTCATCCACTCCATTTTTTTCTAGTATATCATGAACTTTTATTTCTAATTTCTATAAATAGAGTGATATGGAGATCTATTTTTTTTTAACTGTTTCATTATGAGTTTTTCAAAAATGGAGCAATTTCAAACATGCCATTAATTCCAGGATACTTACAGGCACCCAGGGTATAGATCCAGAAACCTTCCATTTTAAGTAATAAATTATCAAAATCCCCCACGCAGTTTTTCACAGACTTTATCAATGGCTCTGAAGCTGAAGTGATGGTCATCTTTGTTCTGAGCTGTTCAGACATGAAGAGCAGTGGCATATTTTATACCTTGATTTTTTCTATCCCTACAATGCTCTCCAACCTTTGTCTTAGACTTTCTTTTAGTTTTACCTATATAGAACACTCCACGTTTACAAAGGTCCCCTCGGTATCCATGAATTTTGCAAATAAGCCTCCAGGTTGGTTTGATTCCAATATATCTTGCGTGTTTTTATTACTAATTTCTCCAATGTGCTAAATGCTTTTTTTAATGATAAAGCTATATCATTTCAGTTTATCAATAAACTGGTTCAGCATCTATTAAAATGGGTTTGCTCTCACAACATCTCTTAAAAGATTATCTACATATTGGAATGGGTCGCACCTTTGTGTTTCATTCATGATAGCATTAATGTCAGGTGCTCTCTCTGGCTGCTTTCCTCGTAGAAAATGTACTTATTGCCAATCAGTATCTACTGGAGACTCTTTCACAAATCCTCACAATGAAAGAATTTATCAAATTAGTTTATCAATTGTAATAGTGAAGGTATTATTTATGCTGCCCTATGTAAATGTGGAGTGTTCTATATAGGTAAAACTAAAAGAAAATTTAAAACAAGGCTTGAACAGCATTGTAGGGCTATAAAAATCAAGATATAAAATATGCCACTGTTCTTCATATCTTAACAGCTTAGAACAAAGACAACCATCACCTCAGCTTCATAGCCATTGACAAAGTGTGTGAAAAATACATGGGGGGATTTTGATAATTTATTACTCAAAAGAGATGGTTTCTGTATCTATACCCTGGGTGCCTGTAAGTATCCTGGAATTAATGGCTTGTTTGAAATTGCTCCATTTTTGAAAAAGTCATAATGTAAGAGTTAAAAAATAAAAGTAGATCTCTTTATCACTTTATTTATAGAAATTAGAAATAAAAGTTCATGATATCCTAGAAAAAAATAGAGTGGATGAGTGTAAAGGATATTAAGGCTACAATAAATGTGTAAGAAATGGAATTATGTTTATAACTTAACTGAATATGAATTTTAATTAATTATTTTTTCTCTCTTTCAGATTTGTTAACAACGATGTCATGAAATCAAATCACAATAACAAGGGTTTTAAAAATTGTGACTATTATTATTGTTGTTTTAAGAATATTAATAAGGTAGTATTTATGTCTAGACAGGATATTTATTGTGGTACACTGGTGTAAGGCAGAATGTAATGATGTGTATATCTTAAAATGTGATTCTGTGTTTTGTATTAATCACATGACTTATTGTTACGTCACACTGACTATAAAGGAGGCCTCCATTCATTGTATGCCTATCCTTTGATAAAGGGGTTTAATTACTCTGAAACATGTCAGGACAGCGCTGTGTTTTTTTTATTCTACACCTGCAATAAAGCTTGGCACTAAATTAAATGGACTATATGTGAGCAACGTTTTCTTACTATAAGAGGTGGTGAGTGCTAGATATTCTGTGTTTTCATGTTTCAGAGTTCATTATGTACTTAAATGAAATTTATACAACAGTAGTGTAAAAGAATGAATTTATACAACAGAGTTCATGTCCATGCCTATTGCATAAATATATACATTCTTTGCAAAAAACTAAATTAATGCAGATATTCGAGTAGAAGAATGTAAGGTGCATAAAGAAATGAAAAAACAAATTAGAGTTTTATAGTCTCTACAGTCATGTCTAATCAATGCTGTGGTGTTCCCCAGGGCTTTTCCACCCCAGTGCTAAGCCTCTCCCTAGCCTTTAGCCTCATGACCCAAGCTCAAGCTACAGGTCCAAGCCTGCAGCTCATAGGTCTAGTGCTTGGAGCTAGACAACTATGGCCCTCCACATGAGGCCCACAAAATCAGTCATAACTTTCTTCTTGTATGGCTCTGTGGGTCCTGTGCAAAGTAGGAGATAATGTATAACTAACTGTCTTTGCACATGGCCCTGTTGGGCCTTGCATGAAGCATGAGATCAAGATTATTCTTAAATTTCTTTACACAGGGCCCCGTGGGCCCATCGCAAAGCAGGAGATCATGTATAACTTTCTTTGCACAGGATCCTGTGGGCCCTATTTGAAGCAAAAGATCATTCATGAATTTCTTCATACAGTAAGCACATGCTGCAGACCTGTAGTTTGTCCTAAGGACATGAGGTTAGGGGCTGGAGAGGGAGTTGGCAATGGGGTTGAAAACCCCAAGAAACATCACAGCACCTATTTGACAAGACTCCCTGAGACTACAAAACTCTATTTTGTTCTAATTTCCTTCTTGTGTGCCCTTTATGTTCTTTAACCCTAATGTCTGCATTAATGTCACTTTTGGCAATGAATTTTGTTTCTTTTTGTGATCATGGAATTGTATCTTCATTTGCACAGGTCCCTTCAGGGCCTATGCAAAATAAAATAAACAGAATACTGGTAACTCACATATTTTGAGTCTTGAGTCACCAAGCACCCTCATGCCAGGAAGATCAGGGCCCTCTTGGACCTACACAAAGACAAATGTTCATCCGGCTACACACACACAGAGCCCTGTGGGTCCTGTGCACAGATCAACACTAAAGATTGATATGGCAGGATGTACATGGCCCTCTGGGCTCTACTCCAAGAAAATGGTTGGTCTGGCTGTGCACATGGCCCTGTGAGCCCTGCACATAAAGATACACCAAAGACTGCCATGCTAGGCTATGCAGGGCCCTGCAGGCCCTGTACCAACACAAAGGTCTGTCTGGCTGTGTACAGGGCCCTGCAGTCCCTACACAAAGGCAGACATAAGTGCCCTCCTTGCCAGGATGCATGGGGCCCTCTGGGCCCTGCATCAAGACAAAGGTTTGTGTGACTGTGTGCAGAAGCCAAAAGCCAGCAGACCCTAAAGACCCCATCCCAGGACACAGTGTCCTAATCTAAAAAGTTTCCAAAATTCCTTAAAAAAACTTATAAAAACACCTCATAAAAGCATTTCTATATGTTACAAAAGGTATCTCACAAAAGCATAAATCTGTTTTTGGTTTGGTCACTCATGACTCTACAAATTTTAGTTAAAATAAGGGCCATGTTTTAACAAAATACATCTCAAAGAATCTCACACACAACTGAAACTGCCAAACACACAAGTTACTGCTGCAGAATCCACATTGTTTTTAAACTGTTACTATTTAATCATTTGCTGACATTTGCAACTGTCACAAAAGCAAAAATAGCATACAAAAGCATAAATGCAAGTGACAAAAATCATACTTACAAAACCATAAAATATTTATGCTTTCATCACTTGTAATTTTTAAAAATCCTTATTGCCAGCAAAAAGACGATAGCTACACACAATAAATACCAGAGATACTTACTTTAAGCTCTGCCCCTTTATGTGCCACCCTCGCTAAACACCGGAGTGTGCTTCTGTCCTGTTTTCCAGAAATGTTATCTTCCCCTTTAGCCACTATCTTCTATTATCCATCACCCTCTTTTGTCTGATAAAATGTAGGATGTATGGAGGTGGTCGATAAAAGCAGCAGCATTGTACAGTATGTGGACCACAAAAAACACCCCTCCACTGTTTTCGGTGAACAAAAACATGTCTGCTTAATGATGTCATGTTGCTAACTCATATGAAAGCTAATTTGTGTACCTCATAAAAGTATTTTTTTCATATGAAACCATGACAAAATGCAGCTGCAAAAATCAAGTTATACTTAGAATGTTCCTTTTTGCTACTGAGCATGTGCAAAAATAACAGAATATATTTTTCCTAATATCTCAAAAAGATTATTACTTAGGAAAAGACTCATTAGCAAGGCACAATCCTTGGCCCAAACTATATAAAATCTGAAAGTGTCAGATCTAAAGTCCATCTCTTTTTCCACTTTTGCTGAGCAAAAAAGGTTTTTATTTTGGTGAATTTATAGATTTTCAAAAATCTAGAACTTTGCCTACACTGAACCAATCACTAAAAACTTTACAGGAGCCAGACAGACTGGCACTAACTCTGAGGATGCCAATTTTCAGCCAGTCCAGTGGAATGATGGCTCTACTATTGTGCTGCAAAAACAGGTGTTTAACATTAGTTCCTACCACATAGCAAAAGGTTTAACAGTGATGAGTCACCCTCCTCTACTAATGGGCAGTGATTTGTAGACAGCCTGGGGCCCTTCAGTGACTGTGCTTACCCTCTGGGTGTTGTAACTTTGCAGCTCTCCAACCAACATCTTTGCAACACCTGAACCAGTTTGATCTGCCATGACAGCAAGGACAAGACACCGAACACAAAGACATTGCGAGCATCCTCTAATAAATGGGGAGGGAATGCAACCAAGATAATGCCAAGAAATGGTGACATATGACTTTAGCTCAGAGTGGCCAAAGCTACACTTAAAAGATGGTCTGCTATATCAGAGACCCAAGGCTCCCACAGATTTCCCAGGCAACAGTTGCTGTTGCCCACCAGATTTGGGTAGATGGTACATAGCATTCTATATGATGAAAGGAGACATTTAGGAGACAAAAAAAAATGTGGACCTCGCTTGTGCTTAGTTCTACTGACTGTTAATGGGAAGTGAGGTAGATGACTATTGCAGATGGTTCAGTTGCCATATGCAATGCAATATTTTGCCAAAAAGGGCTGCCTTCCTTGTCAACATTGAAACAAGTGTACCATGGACAGGTCGAAAGCCCTATGAAGAGAGACTAAAGGAACTCAATATGTACACCATAGAAAAGACGAAGGGGGGATATGATAGAGACCTTTAAATACCTCATAATGGTAAATAAGGTACAGGAGGGAAGTATTTTTTAGAGGAAAAAGGTGCTCAAGAATAAGAAGACGTGCTATGAAGCTGGAGAGGGACAGATTCTGAAGGGATGTGAGGAAGTACTTCTTCACAGAAACAGTGGTGGAATCCTGGAACAGTCTGCCAGCAGAGGTGGTGGGGGCAAAAGCAGTGGTGGGGTTCATGAATGCATGGGCTAAGCATAAGCGAATACTAGTGGAAAGGAATGGGAGAGGGAGAAAGAGCAAGAGATCAAGTAGGGCCTGGGGTGATACTGTATCTAAGGAAAAATGTGCAGAGTGGGTGGGCCAAGTGGTCCTTATCTGCCAACAGCGTCCACGTCTCTATGTTTCTTTTCAGCTTGTCTATATGAACTTTCTCCATTTCGAACCCGATTTCAGGAACAATGCCAATATTCTGGTGGTCACTGACTATTTCACAAGGTACATGCTGGTCTACCTGGCTAAGGATCCAAAGGCCATTACTGTTGCTTGCATACTGATGGACAAGTTCATGGCCACTACAGTGCACCTAAAACAAATTCATTCAGACCAAGGCCATGATTTTGAAAGTCATCTACTCAAGGGACTGCTGTCATCCTGTGGAACTGGGAAGTCACCCATGGCACCATATCACCCTCAAGGTGATCCACAACCAGACCATTTCAATTGCACTTTGCTGAACATGTTGGGCAACCTCAACCCCAAAGACTAAGCAAAGTGAAGCCAACAGGTCAGTGCTCTTATGCACTGTGGTAGTCAGTGCACCCCACAGTCCACAGTGGGTCTGTTTTTCTCTCTCAGGCCTTTGACACTGAAACCATCAGGACCAGCATCACCACTATCAATATTCCCTCATTAACAACAGCATGGACCCCAGTGCCCTGATAACCCTTTTCCTCCACCTTCTATCCTTCAGACTCCCCTTAGTGAGGATCTCTGCTCTGGGTAGGACACACTCTACTGTCTGTCAGAGACTTTTACTATGTACCACTTTATCTTGGTACCCTTCCTTCAGAGATGCAGTTACAGACAACCAGTTATTCAAGTCTTTAGAAAAATAATGAGGGGGCGCTGTGGAGCCCAAGCTAGATGGACACAGGAAATGTAGCTCTGCATCACTACTAAATATAAAATAAGAAATATATACTTTGCAACTCGAATTAATTAGTTAAGAAGACCTACATCGAAAGTTCCACTTTCCAGGACTAAAATGGGCAACCCTAAAAAGAAAGATCAGGCTCATACAGCATCTGGTTCTAAGACAAGCTCAGCAAAATTGATGCCTACTACCAGCAACAAGGGAGAGGAAACCATACAGACATTGGGCCATAAGCTGCAATCCTTGATTTCCTTGGCAACGGCCATGAGTACAAAATTAGATGGGCTCGCAGGGAAGATTACTTTGTTGGAGACATCCATAGAGCAACTCTCTAACACAGTGGAGGATCTACAACAACAGGTGACTAAATGCAATGCATTAAACGCGGGCCACCAGAAAGAGGTACAGCATCTCAATACTCAACTTGAACAGTTAGAGAACCAAGTATGGAGTTCTAACATCAGGATGATCAGCTTACCGGAGGGGTTGGAAGGAGATCACCCCCTGTTTTTCTTTAAAGAATGGATCCAGGAGCAGTTTAGGGACCATGGAGACTGTCCAGACTGGCACTTTCTTAAGGCCTTCGGTCACGCAGTAAGCAGGCATCAGAGACACCTCATGTACTTATGATTGTCGCTGACAGTATGCGCACCAGGGACTCTTTTCTGGCACTAGCAAGAAGATTGGGCCGCTTAGTGTACAACATCACACTGTCCACTTATTTCCAACTCTCTCCTTTTCTACGCGGCGACGCCATAAAATATTTGATGGAGTTCGAAGAAAACTCCGGGACTTGGCCATACCTCATGCGGTTCTCTTTCCCACCAAACTCCGAATTTTGTGACCTTTGGAATGTACTTATTTTATTATAGATTTTTCCCCTCAATTATAGGAATTGCTTGGAGAGCATTGTACACCAGGATAAAGTATTTGTGTTCACTGACCCGATCGATGCCAGAAAATGGGTTACCACGGTACAGACTCAACAGTCCAGCGTTCATGAGCAACTATCAGAAGATGAGTTCTCAGGGGAAACCTGAAAGGGATTAATTGGTGACATTTTTATATCTTCACTGTGGGACTTTAAGCTCCTGACTCCGAGTTAAGATTAGATTACTGATGCTAATTACATAAATGTGGTATAAAGCATAGAAATAAAAGTTAATTACAGCTGATCTATTATACCTTTGATAGGGTTAGTAAAGTAGTTATAAATAAAATTTAAGGCCATAGAAATCGGGAGATTTAAGCTGTATTCTCCCGAGGTCTACATTTAACTTTTAGGATTTGATGCAAGTTCTGTTTATCTTAGACATCTGAAAGTCTTTTTAAGGGGTTATTTTTTCCTTTTTTAGGTATGGAGGTGGATCCTAAGCTCTGTGAGCAAGGTAATTTAGATCAAACTTAAGGAGATGTTTTAGTTTATATATCCACCTACTCTTGGGCTACAGCTACACAGAATTTTGTGACCTTTGGAATGTACTTATTTTATTATAGATTTTTCCCCTCAATTATAGGAATTGCTTGGAGAGACTGTAATCCTGTATACCATAGGAATTTCCTATTTCCTTACTGTACGAACCAATTATGACATTTCCAAGACGTTTGATGTATTGCACGTTTAAATGCAAAACAATAAATATAAAGTTTAAAAAAAAGGAAAATAACTAATTTATTACTAAACACTGATTGTCCATATACAACCTAGAGGATTGTGTATAAGCAGTCATATACAACAAGGATATTCTTGTATCGAGAGGTTTCTTTGGTAACAGATGACCTCGAGAGCGCAGCTCGAGAGATGCTCTGTTACCAAGGGAACCTCGAGATGCAAGAATATCCTTGCTTGTGTATGACCGCTCATACACAATCTTTTATAGTGTGTGAGCAGTCACAGCATAGAAGATCACACAAAATCAGCTAGTGAAGACAACAGAGAATAGTAAAGGTGGGCAAGCCTTGAATTTTTGAGGAAGAGCCGAGCCAGAGCCGAGCCAAGGCTCTGGCTTGGCTGTAAGAGCCAATCACGAGCCGAGCCGAAGGGTATGGGAAATTCAAAAACTGATCTTTTTTTTAGTTTTTCATACTGCAATAAATTCCTACAATGTATTTTTCATATTGCTATAAATGCCCAGATTTTCAGGGATGCTCCGATGCTGCCTCAAACATTTTTCTTGATCCCTTTGAAATTTTTGTCACTGAGAAGTATGGCTTTGAAGTATAATATGACGGACAATGTGACAGTCTAGTCCTCCAACAAAAATGTTTTTTTCCACTAAGCAGTAATTTGTAACATGCTCTTCACATGATATATTCAGATTTTAAGATGTGCTCCGATTTTGGGGAATCAGCCCCTTGATTTTTTTTAAGCCCAGTTCATCAATTATGAGAGACAGGTTGAGTCAAAAATCAGTCAAACAGCCCCATCTCCTTCCAATCATATCAGTCTTCATACAACCAAATCAGACTTAAATCAAACTGCCTTTGTCCTCTGAAAAATAAAGCATTTTTAGTTCAAATTCCACTCAAAAAAGAGAATTAAAAAAAAACAAGGCAAAGAGGCTTTATGCAGTTTATTCTCGTAAGTCCCTGGGAGAACTGTTTTGTTTTAAATGTCAGCCTGAAAGCAACATCTGTGTTCTCATTTTGCGTGTCTGCTCACAAAGCGGAGGGGGGAGGACATTGCTGGTACTGTACTGAACAAGCAGTTCTGAGGTACTGCAATGCAAATATCATTGTTCCTTTTCCTCAAGTATACAGGTTTTAACTAATTGATTAGCAGTTTTTTTTCTTAGGACAATACTAACTGCACAGAAAGCATTTATATAGGTTTTCTAGAAGTGTTATGTTTCTTAAACACAGTGAGGCAAGTGCTATGCATTTTTACAATGTTTTAGAACTTTTATGAGCAAAACGCTAATCAATTTTTAGAGTTAAATGAAACCCTGGTATATCTAAATTATTTAGATAGTTGTCTGTATAGATTTTTCCATCCAAACAGTGGGAATAACAAGTAAAGACCTCACAAATGTATGACAGCGAGCGCCGAGTTCTTGTTTGACTGCACTGCAGTGACACAGGGCTCATCTTTTATAGTACACACCATTGTTGATGCTACTGTCTTGAATTAAATAACAAATACAGGTAAACACTAATATCAGTGATCAATGGGGCTGGAGGAATGGCTGGAGAGACTTCAGAATCTGTTAGGTTGTTTGCAGAGGATTAACAATAAAGATTTCAATTTGACCACCAGTATTGGCTAACATGCAGACACACACAATATAACAGGCAATGTGTTCCTGCATATCCCTCACTGGGTTTCTAAATCACAAACTGAAATAGAAATAAAACAGACAAGCAGGCACCCCCCCCCCAATTCACTCTGACAGACTGAGACACTAGTTGATTCTTCACAAAGCTGCAGCCACTTCCCCCAACACAATCAGTTTATACACACATTCCCCTGGAAGTGGCTTTTTTGTTTCTATCACAGTAGCTAATAAAACATTCTTTTAAAACTATCCAACTGTTATAGACAACTAAGCCAATGACATTAGGGCACATCGATATGACACCCCATTCAATGGCCAACTATCGTAGTGGCTAACACAAGGCAACTAACCCATTAGCCAGACACACACTTTCACCTGCAGTGTGTCAGCTCTTTGCATGCTAGCCAAATATTGTGTCCACCTTCATGGCCAGCTATGACGTGCTGTTTTATATTATTTAATCAGACTTTGCCCACTCATGCACAGCACACACAAACACACACACACACACACCTTCTTTTGCAAGAACCACAAGGAAAGTGCACCAAACTGAAACCCACAAAATATCCATTTTATTGGAGAACCAGTGGGAATGAAGCAGACAACTTTAATATGTCCAAAACCCCACTACAGGACCAGTGGGAATGAAGCAGATGACATTAGTATGTGCAAAACATCATTGAGATAGCACAGAGAGATAGACAGCAGTGCCCCCAGCTTGCTTCAACCAACATTGTGACTGTGAGCCCCCAGTTCACTTCAACCAGCATTGTGAGCCACACAAAATTAAAAGAATAGGAAGGGTTAAAGGCTGGGACAGCACATCACTGCAAAGTCAAACTCACATTGTGCAGTGTGCACACATTAACCTCAGCTCCCTCCTCCACACACCAATGTTACCTGTACAGCACTGCGTAACATTTATACAACTGCCGAACTTGCAGGATTGAAACAAATTATTGACTAAAGCAAAATATAACTTGCCTTACTCATAATCAGCAGTGACAATATTTCATTTACAGTCAGTGCAGTTTTTGAACTAACTAATATTACTACTTAGCCCATTCTAAGAGAAGCAGGGCATCAGGTGGAGGTGCGCATGGCTGCTCCATGACCTGCATGGAAACTAGGCAGCATCGCCAATGTGGCTTAACTTCTAGTGCTAGTAGTAAATGCATGAAACAGTGTTAACCAGCCAAGCTCACCCTCTGCCCCCGCCAGCACATGACAAAACATCACGTGTCCCTGTCTTGAATTATTTACAATATATAAAATCCTGCTCTTCCCTCCCATACCACAGTCTTATTTACATTCTGCCCCCCCCTTCCCTAACATTGTCAAAGTGAAGGGCCAGGCTTTTTGAAAGCTGGACAGAGACAGTGAATGTCACAACATTTGTTTCAGCCGCTGTAGAGACCAATAAGATGTCTACTCTACTGTTGTCTCACTCACCCCCAGTGTTGCCTTTTTTTCCTGCTCTCCTCCACTCTGCATCTGCCTGCTGCTGTGACTGGCCCAGAGAGTGGGTTGCCGATTGAAAATTCAGCAGCACTGTGTCTGTGCATGCACACTGTGCCACTTCACCCACTGGGCCAGGCCTGGCTGCCTTGGGCCTAGTTGTCGGTTCCACGGTCTGGTCCACCACACACAGCCGGGAGTCCACTTGAGTCTGCTGCCAGCGACATCATGGGGGCGGGTGACTACAGTGAGGAAGTCGGACTGCATTGCAATGCAGAGTATGGAGTAGATGACGTTACTTCGATTTTTTTTTTAACTCGCTGCTTCTTCTCCCGTGCTCATCGAAACAATAATGACAACACAGCAGTCGGCAGAGTCGACAGGCTTCTCCCACTTAGACTGATGATGATGTCTTAATGACATAGCCTCCGACAATGTCCGTTAGCCAATAGCCAGGTCCTGCTCAGCGCTCTCTCTCATGTGCAGTGCTAGTTCCTACCCTGACAGCACAAGGGAGACTGCTGGAAGTTTGAGTTTCTTCTTGCAGGGAGGCAGCAGTCTGTGAGACCAGAGCCAGAGAGGAGAATTTAAAAAAAAGCCAGGCATCCGACCATGATGGCCCCCCCAACATCCACCATGCCACAGGCATGTGGGGTATAGGAAATATCTGCGGCATCCGTATCATCCTCCCAACCCCTGAAAAAAAAACAGGCATCAAGCTGGAGGTTACGGGGGAAGCACCGTTCATTAAAAGAAATTAACTGTCCTTTGGCTCAGCTCGTGGCTCATAATTTAACACTGCAGATAAGCTGAGCCAAGCCATGTCTTTAGCTCGAGCTTGGCTGGAGCCTGTACTGGCTCGCCCAGGTTTAGAGAATAGAAATGTTAACATTTTCTTTTTTTCAACAGACACAGTGTGTTGCAGATGTTTCTGCAAGTTCAAGTTAAAAAAACAACAACTTCCAGCTTAATTGGAAAGAGGAAAGCAAATATGTGGCAGAATCCCAAGTTGTTCTGCTGCAGTAGTGACATCACTACTACAGCAGAACAACATAATGATGTCACTACTGCAGCAGAACAAGCACATAATGTATGGTAGAGCATTGTTGTGTATGAAAATTGGTTACTGGAACAGCACTATTGTGCTGCAGTAGTGACAGGATGTTGTTGTGCTGCACTAGCTATGTTACTACTGCAGCACAAGATGGGATTTCGTCGCGTGTGTGGCTCTGTGGCCCTGTGGCTCCATCTGCCAACTGAGACAAACCGAAAGGCATTGGAGATCGTTGGAAGCCACCTTTTTTTCTTTTTTTTAAAGTCTTCAGTAAGAGTGATCCTGGTGTGATGAAGAGTTGGGTTACGGCAGTGAGAACAGAAAGTTTGAGGAAGAGCGGCTGCCATGTTAAGAGAAAGTGGGACCTTGAACTGAGTTTCAAGAAATAATCGGAAAAGTAAGAGTGGGAGCTCAGCCGGTGTGGGGGTGAGCAGATGACACTCTTTATTTACAGGCTTTTTTTTAACTGTGATCTTACACTATAAAAAGATTGTGTATCATCACCCATACACAGACAAGCCTGTGTATGACTCTCGAGGTTGCCGTTGCAACCAGTAGGCCTCTCGAGCATTTATACCCTCTCTCTTCTCTCTCTCTCTCTCTCCCTCTCTCCCTCTCTCCCTCTCTCTCTCGCTCTCTCTCTCTCTCTCTGTCCCAGGTACCTTGGTTGAGTGAGGCTGTGACATCACTTCCCTCTACCTAAAGTCATCTGAATTGCTGAAGCTGATTCAGACCTGAAATTTGGGTGATGCTTACCGTGCAATATGGTCTGTCCCCTAGAACTCCGGAACCCAGCTTCCTCTCAAAGTTTATTTAGCATCTGAAAGAATGTAGCTTGGCTCAGTCGAGACAGAAGGCCCAATTTTCAAAAGTTGACACAGGGCTTATGACAAGTCCTGCGTCAACCGTGATGTTTGATGCAACTGCGCCAAACTGCTTTGATGCAGCTGTGCCCAATTTTAGTGCACTGGGTGCAGTTGCAACAGTTTCCACAATTTACAGCAGCTTGTGCCAAATATTTGGTGCAAGCCCCGTAAAAAGGGTTCCCCAAATGGCACAAGTTAGACCGGGGGAGCTGGTCTAACTTGCAGCATTTGGTGCACATGACTTGGAATCACGATCTGCACAAAAGGAATGCTGCAAGCCCCCTGCGCCGTATGTTCGGTGCACCAGGGACTTGTGTCATTCACAAATCATTGTAAAATTGGGCCCAGAGTGTTTCCGAGCCCTTCTTCTCTAACAGCCCTGTCCCCCGCTTAGGAAGCTTCCACAATGAAGGTTTAAGCACTGCTTAAGATTTTGTTGAGGTTGCTGAAATCTCCAAAACAGACCACTTTTTGTCATAGTGGATTAATGCATCCTGGCCCCAACTTCTACAGGATGAAAACTAGCAGATAACAAACTAATTCAGACTACCAGTTAAAAAGTTGTTTGCTTATCCCATGCATGCATATAACTGTACCAAAAGTGATGCCACTGGATTTTCACCATACCATTTAAAGTTCAGCAGAGAGGCTGGGTTGCCTGTTGACTTGCGTTTTAGGGTCTCATGGATGACGCTCATCCAGAAACATACCTACATTATGTGCATTAGGTCAAAAACTAATTGGACATGGGCTACCATCTAGCCTCTGAAATGGCTGGAAGAGAAATCAGACTAACAAGTTCAGGTATGACCAGACAGTAAAAGCCCATGAACTTTTGCCTGAGGAGTGGGTGTTGGTGAAAAAACACAAGCTGGCTCATAGGTGGGGCAACACCCCACATGTCATAGTGGAATAAATTCAAGGCCTACAAGCCTATAGAATCTAGCCAGAAGGAGAACCAAGCAAAAATTCAACTATTTACAGGAACCACCTGTTGCCGATTAGCCAAAAAGCTATACCTTCTGAATCCGTTGAGCCTGAGCCGCCCAATTGGCAGGACACCTGGGCCATTACCTACAAAAGGCAATGTGACAAACTGCCTAACACCAACCTGGAGAAGACTGGCAGGTTCCTCAAACAAGGACTTTGAACACATTCACTATAACTCATCTGTAGACACACCTAGTCTGCCATCAACTGGCACCTCAGAAAAGAATAAAGTGCAAGGTGTGGTGCACTCTAAGGGCTGTGTGCCATTGGTCCATGGAAAATGACTAGACAAAAAAAGGAAAGGCCAGCACAAACAAGACTTGCTACAAAACACCCTGTGATAAAGTGGCAGCAAGCCTCAAAATGCCAGGACATGTAAGGCTTTTTGCTGGAAATCTGCATATGCCTTTTTTACAATAGAAATTCCATTTCATAGCAGTCTTATGTGCACTGGGCTTTCCTTTTTTTTGTCACCTCAGAAAAGGATACCTGTCTATTGGGGATGCCTTGGATCCAAATGCAGAATGATTTGTGCCTGAGGATGCCATCCCCCAGCTGAGGGGAGACAAGGAGGAACACATGGATTTGGGAAATTAAGAGGAACTACCTGAAGCTGAAGATGACAGAGAAAAGGCCAAGGACGCAGAAGATGGTACAGAGCCATCAGATAGTGAGACAGCTGAGAAGAAGACCTCAGATGAAGGGAGGGGAGTGGTTGCACCTGTCAGATGCTCTACAAGGCCCAGCTAGTACTCAGACTCATGTACAGTGTAGCGACTGCCAGTAAAGAAGGGCAAGGTCATAATGTACTGTGTGTTGAGGTGTGGGGACAGGCTGAAATCTAGGGCTGCACCTTGAATGGCTTTTTAGTGACAGCTCAGGAAAAATGTTATTTTGACTGTGCCTGCTCAGGGCAAGTACAAGCGATCACTAGGGTTAGGCCATACCTAATCAGGGCTGCAGAAGACCAGTTGGTAAGCAACTGACTATCTAATCTGCACTAACCACCTTTTTCCCCTTTTAGGGTTGCAACACTAAAATAAAGTTGTGCTTGTTGGAAGGAAGCCAGGTCTCATTACTGTCTGCAGAGAGTAACAGAGCATGGTAATTAGAGGAACTGTTTATCATTTGCATGGGGTCTGCCAGAGGGGTGACCACACTCGGGAGCTGGACAGGTACAGCATCCGGGGGGGGGCCTTGACCAGTCACTAAGCTCACTTAAATCTTTTTCTGGGTGGAGGCACTGTGCTGTTTCTACTATCTAGATGTGAACCACCCTCACTAATGAAGGAGAACATGAACCCAGGAACCAACATCTACATTGACCCTGTGACAGTGTAAGGTAGTGGTGTCTTCCACCTCAAAGCCAGTTTGGAGGATGCTCACCCTACAGAGCCACCAATGAGATTCAAACTCAGGACCTACTGCATACCAACCATTCACCCTTTTGCGTGATGGAGTGGTACTTCACCACCCCTTCCCCCAGAAAAGTTAAAAATGCAACTCAAACAACACAATTTTCCAAGAGGTGGAAGCATACCCCTCACCCTTTTGTCCCCCAAATATGGAACATTGCCTCTCAAAATGTGGAACAAATGAGCAAAATGTGGAGCACTTAATCAAATCTTTACCTAAGAAGCTCTGAACACTGTTAAACTGTTTGCATTTATGTTCAGAACATCTGTTATTAATTGAATAATATATTTTTTGCATCATTTACTAAAGATTTTTGTTTTAAAATGGTAACACTGAATGTGGGACAAGTCCTCACAATGTGGAACGGGGAGCTTTTGTGAAGTAAAATGAGGAACGTTCGTCGTAATGTGGTACAGTTGAGAGCTATGAGTGGAACAGTGGTGCAATGTGGAAATGTATGACCTTATGAATGTAATTTTGGCACAGAACATCCCTGATGGACAGAGCAAGTGTAAGATCATAGGGATAGTGGGCAAACACTTGCTGGCGAAGAAGAAGAAGAATTATTTATATAGCGCTTTTCATATACAATGTATCCTAAAGCACTTTAAAAGCAATGCTAGACTGGTGGTGAAGTGACTGAATGTGTAGCGGCAGCCATATTGCACATCAACAACCACACACAGCCTGGACAATTGCATGAACCGGTTTTATTGGAAGGGGAATATTGGCCAGGACACTGGAGATAGTTCCTTACTCTTTCTGCAAAGAGTGCCTTGGGTTCTTTTACTTCCACCTGGACACTCACCAGGACAGCACCAGGATGGCTAGAAAGGACCTCAATTTAACATCTCATCCGAAGGATGGCACACCCCAGCAGCACAGCACCCCCCAATACTGCACTCAGGTGCCAGCATTTAGGTACAAGTCGAATCCCTTTGTGGGGCAAGAACCTACAACCTTCTGGCCTAGAGGTGGATGTGCTACCAACTGAGACACACTGACATAGTGAGTGATGTGTGAAGTGGATACTAAAACTTTAGTGTCATTGTGGAATGTGACCAGGATGTGGGATGGAGGAAAAGGGTTCCATGTGATAACGGTGATCGGGGAATAGCGATCACCATTTGGGCGAGTGTACATCGCCAACAATTAATTACGGCGATGTACACTCGTGGCAAACTGTAAAAGGGCTCCGGTCTCTTTGTTATGTGGGAGGATGTGCCCCCCTGCACCCCCTTCCCCTACTAAAGGATTCTCAACTCCAGGGGGGTACATATCAGGGGAGGGCGTAAAACTGTAAAAAAAAATAAATAAATAAATAACCCAACCCAATGCAAAAACAGTATCGCGCCTAGAACTGAACCTGGCACCCTTCCAACCCCAGTCTGCCACCTACCCACCATGTTACATGGCCAGCTCGGCATCCCACCACCAGACTACACCCCACAAACCCTCCCTTCCCTTCCACTCATCACACAGCGTGGTCCCCCCCCCATGCTTGTATACATAGCGACATCCCATCGCTATATTCTCCTACCCCCATATCCGATCGCCACCCTACCAGGTAGCCCTGTGCACAGGTGCCATGATTGAGTCACCCTTTTTGAAGTGCTCAAATGCTGTCACCCCCGTACATGGGATACCAAGGGAAAGTGGCAGTTGTTTAGATGAAAGCACCCCAAACAGTGACCCCAACCCCAGGATGGGAGCTTACTGGGAAGTACGGGCAAATGATTGGCTGGACACTGCTATGTACTAAATCATGTTCTTCATAAATATACTAACATTTGCAGAGCATCTATGCTTGCTTTATCAATTTATCTCCTGCATTTGACTTATTGTCAAGGAAAATCTTATGAGAGAAACTGCTGAAATTAAAAATCAAGCCTGCGTTATTAAACAGTATAATCCTGTTATATACTGACACATGGGGCCCAATTTTCAAAAGGTAGGGACAGGTGCAAGGAGCTTGCAACAAAGAGAAATGGTGCAAAGGGCTTCTTGCACCTCATCTTGTGCCAGTCCTGATTTTCTAAGGGACTGTGTGCCACTGAGGGGCTCGCCTGTGCCAACCAGGCTTGTGCCGTCCTTGTGATGGCTGCACCTGTGTGCAGTGGTGGAAGGGGGCTTGTGCCAGGACAGGGCTGCAATATCCTCTACACTGGGATTTTGCAAGCCCCCCCAAGGGGTACATGGATCCTACAGTTAGTCCAGCCCGGAGCTGGTCTAAGCTGCCATGCGCAACTGCTGCAGCCCTTGCTGAGTGGGGGGGGAGGTGACCCTGTTCCCCCTTGGGGAAGGTGCCCAGACAGCCTCTGATTCCTTATAGACCACCACTGGAGCAGCCAGTAGTCCATGGCAGGTAACAGCTCACAATCCCCCTTCCCGTGGTGACACTGGTGTGTCCACCCCCCATGGACCCCCACTGTCCCTGCCATCCCCCCATTGGGGGCAGTTGTCACCCTGTTCCCCCAGCCAGACCTGTCCCACCCCCATGAGCCAGGGCATCCTCTAGACAACCAGCCAACCACCAGGGCAACTGGCTAGTGGGTCACTATCACTGGCCACTGATGCTGCAAGCCTGTGCCACAGCTTGCGACAGTCCTCTTTCGTGTACCATTTGGTCAGTGCATGGGTCAGCTTATGGCAAACTTGGGGACACTGGCACTGGGACCCCTGTTCTTTTAAAATATGGTGCAGGGTCTCTGGCACACCTGAGTCTGCTGCAGGCGGTGGTGTGCTGCACACTGCGTCGTCATTTTAAAATCGAGTCCATGGGCCAAAGTTAAGTTTTCCTATGAAGGTGATACAACTAGGGCATTTATGTCCTATAAAGGAGTGAAGTAATGTAATCTGTTGCGCACCTATTATTCAACCATTATATTAATGATTTCATGATTTTATTGGACAAAATGGCAGTGGATTCTCCAAAAATATAAGATTTTTATATTCCGGCATTGGCGTAGGCCGATGATATTATCCTGCTATCCCTCAACAAGTAGGCCTGCAATAATATTTAGCTCTTTTTAACATTTTTTTGTACAGAAAACTAAAATTGTTCAGTTTGGCTACAAATAATGTAATTCGTTTAACTGAAGGCTAGATGGTAATACACTTGAGGTAGTCAATTCCTATGTTTTTTAGACATGGTGTTTTCTTCAAATCTATCCTAGAATGAACATGTTGAAGTACAGTCTGAAAAATTAGATTCAGTTCTGATGGGCCTTGGTTATTTTAATTGCAAATATGGTGGGCACGCTGTTGTAGCAGCACTTAAAGCAGTGAATGCTAAACTTTCTTCAAAAATCTTGTATTCTTTGGAAACGAGGTATCATCGGGCATAAGCTAATTGAAGCCAAGTGTACTAAATGCTGACATCAAATCTTTGGAATTCCAAATGTTATTCCTACTTGTGTCATAAGAACTGAACTGGAAGTGACCTCATTTAATACCTATTTGCAAATCAAGGATTTTTGCTTATTGACTTAAACTTATAAGAACGAGTCCTGAAAGACTCATAGTCTCAGTCTTGAAAGAAATGGAAAGTTTTAGAAGAAAAGGATTAGATCATTGTTGGTTGAGACAGGGATATAAAATTCTGGCCAGTACTTTAAGCTTTCTGACAGAAATGATGGTTCACAGAATAACTATGCATCCTTTTTATTGGAACATGATCTTACATAAACTTAAAGTAAGGGACCAACAAAGAAAGCATGGAGTCTCTAGCACCCTATAAATTTAGCCCCTGGTATATTAGGAATAAAAAGACCCACAACTATGAACTTTATGTGGATTTAAAGAGCTAGTGGAATCAAAACAAACTGACAAGAACATGATACACATTTTAAGAAGTTATCAGTTCTAATTTATTTTTGAAGTATTTTTTTCTTTTTGCTCATTAGGAAGTTTTTTTTTATGTGCTAATATTGTGTTGGATGACAGGAATATCTCTCTGACTGGCAGTTGACATATCTGTCTCTAGTTCCTCCACTACATCATCAGCATTGTGATCTCACTGACAATGACATCACATGTGACTGACCTGGCACTTGCTGAGTGGCTGTTCCTAAGCAACAGTGATGTCACAGTCAGTGAGGTCACAATGCTGATGATGTAATGAGTGGAGCAGAACTAGGTATGTCAGCTGCTAGGCAGAGTGCTGTTCCACACAGGACACCTACGAACGCCTGCTACACAATCTTCTAATTAAACAAAAGGAAAAGAAAAAGAACCTCAGATACAAAAGGTAATGGCTGACTGCTTTTAAAACTAATATTAGCTTTAGGCAGTACACTAGCTCTTTAATTAAAAAACCTAACTTAAGAAGAGTGTTCACTAAGTTTAGATTTCAATTATCTTATTCTAATGTGTCAAAGGTTCATTTTGAAGGTACATCTAATATCCAAGGAGCTTCCAGCTGTGGTTGTAGGCTTGGTATCATAGAAGATACAGTTCATGTAGTAATTTGTTGTCCAAGAGATATTCTATACTAAGGAAAACAAGCATTTGTCAATGCCAAATGTTGATTGCATTGGTCCGTTGAGCTTGGTCACTGCCTCTCTGTCACTCACTCATTCTATTTCTCACAGTGCTGCAGTCTGCTTTTTTGTACTGGGCTCCTGTCTGCATTGGCATCTTTTTCTGCCTACAAAGAAAACTGCAGCTGTCCCGACAGAGCTCTGTTGAGGTGGCTCACTCCCCCCCCTCTCACTTGCTCATTCTGTTTCTCCTGGGACTGCAGGCTGCCCTTTTGTACTGGGTTCCTGCCTCTGTTGGCAGCTTTTTCTGCCCACAAAGAAATCTGCAGCAGTCCCGACATAGGTCCGTTGAGCTTGCTCACTCCCCCTCTGTCACTCACTCGTTCCGTTTCTGCCGGTGCTGCAGGCTGCTGTTTTGTACTGGGCTTCTGCCTGCGTTGCCGCCTTTTTCTGCCCACAAAGAAATCCGCAGCAGTCACGTTAGAGCTCCGTTGAGCCCGCTCACTCCCCCTCTCTCACCCAATCATTGTGTTTCTCCTGGCACTGCAGGCTGCCCTTTTGTACTGGGCTCCTGCCGCATTGGCACCTTTTTCTGCCCACAAAGAAATCTGCAGCTGTCCTGACAGAGCTCCATTGAGGTCGCTCACTCCCCCTGTTTCACTTGCTCATTCTGGTTCTCCTGGTGCCGCAGGCTGCCCTTTTGTACTGGGCTCCTCCCTCTGTTGGTACCTTTTTATGCCCACAAAGAAATCTGCAGCAGTCCCAACAGAGCTCCGTTGAGCTCGCTCACTCTCCCTCTCTCACTCGCTCATTCTGTTTCTGCCGGCGCTGCAGGCTGCCCTTTTGTATTGGGTTCCTGCCTGTATTGGTGGCATTTTTCTGCCCACAAAGAAATCTGCAGCAGTCATGATAGAGCTCTGTTGAGTTCGATCACTCCCTCTCTCTCACTCATTCGTTCTGTTTCTCCCTCCGCTGCAGGCTGCCCTTTTGTACTGTGCCCCTGCTTGCATTGCTGCCTTTTTCTGCCCATAAAGAAATCAGCAGCAGTCCCAACAGAGCTCCATTGAGCTCACTCACTCCCCCTCCCTCATTTGCTCGTTCTGTGTCTCCCGGCACTGCAGGCTGCCCTTTTGTACTGGGCTCCTGCCTGTGTTGCCGGCTTTTTCTGCCCACACAGAAATCTGCAGCAGTCCTGATACAGCTCCGTTGAGCTCTCTCACTCCCTGTCTCTCACTCACTCGTTCCACTTATTCCAGCCTGCAGGCTGGCCTTTCATACTGGGCTCCTGCCTGCATTGCTGCCTTTTTCTGCCCACAAAGAAATCCACAGCAGTCCCAACAGAGCTCCGTTGAGCTCACTCACTCCCTCCCCCTCCCTCACTCACTCGTTCTGTGTCTTCTGGCCCACAAAGAAATCTGCAACAGTCCCAACAGAGCTCAGTTGAGCTCAGTCACTCCCCCTCTCTCACTCACTCGATCCTAATCTGTCCCAAACACTGATTTCCAACAGCGACTGAGGTATTCTGAGCCAGAAGCACGAAAACACATTTCGGCCAGGATGTGAAAAATGACAGCTGTACTGTTCATAGAGAGGTGTGAAAAAATGCCAGTGTTGGAAATCTGGCATGAAAATATTACTAATTTGGGAAGTTAGAAGGATGCGTGGAAACTGCACAACGCATACGCGTAACATAGTCATTTTATGGAGTTTCATCACAAAATTTTCAACACAGGCATTTTAGGACCTCTGCTCCTGAATAGTGTCACTGTGATTTTCTTAATGCATCCCAAACACTGATATCCCACAGCGCCCGTGCTATTCTGCGCCAGAAGTGTGAAAACACATTTCGGCCAGGATGCAAAAAATGACAGCTGCACTGTTTATAAGGAGGTGCGGTAAAATGGCAAAGTTGAAAATCTGGAGTGAAAATATTGAAAAGTTGCAAAGTTATGAGCGTGCATGGAACCTGCGCAATGCACACTCGTAACACACTAATTTTATGGTCTTTCATCACAACATTTTCAACATAGGCATTTTAGGACCTCTGTTCATGAACAGTGTCACTGTCATTTTCTTAATGTGTCCTGAACATTGATTTCCCACAGTGACCGCGCTATTCTGCGCCAAAACTGTGAAAACACATTTCGGCCAGGATGTGAAAAATGACAGCTGTACTGTTCATAAGGAGGAGTGAAAATATTGCAAATTGGCGAAGTTACAAGTGTGTGTAGCAACTGCGCAATGCACGCTCATAAAACAGTCATTTTTTTTGATTTTTCCAACTGAATTTGCAACATAGACTTTTTGAGAAGCCACCTCATGAACACTGGCACTGTTGTTTTGGTAATCGGTCCCAAAAAGTGGTTCCACACACTGACTTGTGAAATCACCTTTTGGGACCGATTAATGCAATGACAGTGCCTGAATTTATGAGGAGGGGGTCCAATAACCCCATGTTGAAAATTTGGTGCCAAAATTCCAAACAATGCCTGAGATATGCAAAAAAGTTGAAAAAGTCCTATTTATGCCATTATACAGCTTACCGGCATTTCCTCAGTTCACGGTCGGCTTTGAAGAGTGCAGACATGTTCCCGGCCCACCAAAGATCATCGCACCGGACTCCGCAGGTATGAATTGGGGGGGTGCTTACCAGTGTGGTGGCCACCATTACTGGCTGACAGGCTGACAGGGATATGCCTCTAGAAATCCCCCTTAACCACTTGTCAGGACACCATGGATAGCTCGAACATGATAGGTCTGGCTGTATGGAAACTGGAGTAAAGACCATATCATAAATGCCCTTATGATCCATTGCTAGGTTACCTGGAACTGGCATAAGACAGTGGTGGAGAGGGTGGGCCTCTGGACCATCCATTCTGAGCCCTCTCTGCAATTACTGTCCTCATTAGCATATGACTGATTAGGGTGTGAATATAGAATTAGTTCCGGGTGTAGGCAGGTGTGATATCCACCTCCTCTGCCCCCTCCCCCAATATCCTGCTGCACTATGTGCTGTAGTCAAATAAGGCTGGTACTGCCCTATCAGTATATAAGCTCCACCCAAGCCCACAGATACCTCAGGTATCAAAGACCTGCTTCATGGAGGTAGTCCCAGAGACAAACAGCAACAAGGAGTCTTGGATGGAGAAGCCCCATGATACCCAAGCTCACCATACAAGCCTTTCATGGGAATAAGACAGGGACTGCTGCAGACACTACGTGGGACCCAGATGGGTCACTGCCTGACTGGTTGGGTTCATTTAGCACAGAGGCTGGACTAATGACTGCAGTGCCACTTGCTCAGGTCTCAGGCTCCCCTACCCCCACCCAAGGAAGGGCATGACCAGACAACACCAAACTGCACACCTGCCCCTACAGCATGAGTTAGCGGTCTCTTTAGCTTTTGGCTACTGACTGCTCTGCCTCTCTTCTGGGCCATTTCCTTCACTCTTGGTGCTCTCATACCTTCTCATGATCCTGCCTATGTCCCTGCAGATTCCTGTGTCTGTCTCGGTCGGAGATTGGAGTGGAGGCTAAGTAGGAAAGATGATACTACGTTAACTCTTGTGCTTGTGGAGTAGGCACAAGAAGCAGGGCAACACCATGAGTTTTATATTTTTAAGAGGTATGCCATCTATTGCCTTGTCTACACCACTGCCTATGCAGCACATCAACTCACGTGCTCTGACTGATGTGTTGCAAAGACGGCTTTGTGGACACTCACCACATCACCCTAAGTGCGGAACCCGTTCCAGATTCTAAACCAACAGAAAAGTGAGATGCACGTGGATCGGCGCGTGTCAGCGGTGCAAATGCCCCAGTGTGCTCGATCGCTGCGATCTCCTATCTATCGGCTGAAGATTTAATTTTTTTGAACCCTTACCGCATGTTCAGGGACACTCCTCTCAGCGTGATATGCAGTGCATCAGGGTCAGGAGTGTAAACGGAGAAACTGCAGGATCAAGTCACAGCACAGCGGGAAGGCAGCAGAGTTTTTTGAGGGACTGCTGCTGTGTAAACAGGGCTTATGCTTATATGCGTGTAGTCTTTTCAGGAGATCATATCATATCATTTTCCTGGCCAGTTGTCTGTTGTTCTCGATTTTCTGTGCCCCCCAGGAGGAACGCCACAGAGGTGGCCTGTGTGCGGGAGGTGAGAGGTGGAGAAGACACCCGTTGGACAGCTGGAGAGAGCGGCAGAAGAAGATTTTTGTTTCAACTGACCCTGTAAAGAAGCGATTCTCAGCCCCAAGTCCATATTCTGTACCTAATGGAACATGGTTTATTAAAGAAGTGAAGAAAAGAAAAGAAGAGGACATTTTCACGGAGCAGTTATATTTACCCCTTAAGGAGAGTGCTCGCATTTATCTTTGGACCCTGTTGTGTGTTCTTTATTTCTTTTCTTTTTTATTTTGTTTATTTTGTACAGACTGTTCTCTTTTATATATTTTGGCATAAAGCAAAATCCTATTTAAGGTAGCTTATCCTTTTAAATTTTCGTGCCCCTGTGAGTTCAGGTCACATGATACATAGAAATCGTCGGAAGATAAGGACCACCAGGCCCACCTAGTCTGCCCATAAGCCCTAAACTTGTATGCAGTCACTGACACTAAGTGATCAATGGCTTTTCATCACTCCCTCCCCACTCAATGTTCCCCTGTGCCTGATCAAGCATAAGTTAAAAGCACGCAGCTCAAGACTTAGTGTACTGTGAGCAGCAGTCGCCAGTAGTAAAACGTACAACCCAGGCAGTTCCTCAGTACTCTCTGCTAAGGAAAAGCTATTTTTTCTGGAATATTTGAGGTTGTTTTTTAGCTGTGATGGCTCAATAGCTGATTGTCGGTAAGGTCAACCATGTTGACAGTACCCGGCATAATAGATTTTTGCCACACTGATCTCCGTTGGTTTAAACGTTGGTGGACTGTCGGCCTGGTCGATCACTGAAGTGACAGCAAGCCCATATAGTGCACATGAGGAATTAATCTGAAAAGGATGTGCTCAGCCGTCGGGTAATCAGGTAACCTGTTTCTTTTTTACCATGGCCCTGAAGTGAGTGTTTGAGGTGGTTAACAGACTGGGAGTCCTAAGGCTAGAGAATTACCCCAAACTGCCATGCTTCTTTCATTTTACACTGGAGAGTGAGTTTTTCTTCACTAGACTGGTTACAGAGGCTGCTTTATTTTTATTTTCAGCTGCTACTATATCAGATATTTAAGCAAACCTAAAACATATTTATTTTGTGTTTTATAGTGTTTGCCAACAACACAAAGAGGGGAAGAAACCATTTTATTTACACCATTCCTACAGTATTAACTCGAACAAAATCTAGGATATAACACGGACCCAAGAGAAACCTGAGTTGTGGTCTAAGGAAGGCAGCCTTATCATAGACTCTCTGTGCAAGCTTTTCTGCAGTTGTATTCTAGTAGTGTAGCTTCACTGCAAGGGAAACAATTTTAAAAGTGCTTAGGGAAACTGTACTTAGAGGTTATTGTTGTGTGTTAAAAATGGTTAATATAAGAATGCAGAGGAGAGCTCAATCTGGAGCTTTCTCTCCTAGTTGTAAATTTGGAATCCTGTAGTAAGAAGACCTTGAAATTAAGACGAACAAAGATTACGGACCACCTGATTAATGAGGTAGAAATGAGTAGTAGAACATCAACACCAAGGAGTCCAATAAATCACATTGGGTGTAAGGGTTCCTCAGCGCAAGATGATATTGAGATAATTAGTTCTGACAATAGTTTTAAAAGGAATGTGGGTGATAAAACATCAGAATATCTGGGGAAAAGTAAGACCCAGTTAAAGTCTGTTGAGCAAGTGCTACAAGAGACACATTCCTGTGCTTAGTTAGAAATCTCACCTAATCTATCATTTTCTTCCAGAAGTAACTGTTCTGATAATGGTACTAGTTATGATAGCCATGAAAGTGGGGGATATGGTATATTTAATTTTATTTGAAATCTCGGATTAAATCTTTGAGAACAGGCTCATTACATAGGTTCCACATCAGAGTTATACAAGCATGAGTCAAAAAACAACACAAATTATGGTTAAGCCGTACGATAAAGGAAGAACAATAATGGACAAGGCTATATAAAAAATAGTTTCAGGGCAATAACACTATATACTCTGTGTAATACAAACTCGAGAAAATGTGAGGGAGGATGGTGGGGGTGACACAGGAGAGGCAAACCCAGGCTGTAGGGGGCAACAGAGAGAGAGAGGACAAGCTATATAAAGAATACACTATGGAGGAACCAAGTGGTGTAGAATACATCAGCCAAAATTGGCCTCATCAGTAGAGGTATGGAATACACAGAGGTGCCAAGCGTTGGGGGAGAGCAAGACCATTACTAAGTAGCAGGTAACAAGTCAAGGGGTGTTTTGATAAGGGAGAAGGAATGGAGGAATGGAGGGAGAAGGGGAGGGAAGGTGGGAAGAGAGAGGGGAAGTAGGTAGCGGACCATTCAGATTGGGAGGGGGAGAACGGATGGAGGAAATAGTAGGCGGAGCTCTGGCTGGACAACAAGAGTGATCAGGAGGCACTAAAGGAAGCAGTCACAACAGGCATTGGCAACCAGATGTTTCCTCAGCTCATGTTTAAAGGGGCCTAACATTGATTTAGAAGAGATGCTAGGTGGAAGTTTGTTAATCCATTTGGGTGCCCGGTGGGAAAAAGCTCTTTGTCCTAGAGAGGTGCAACACCTAGGAATCTTGAAAAACATGCTGTCAGAGCTTCTGGTGGGATGGCTGCTTTCATAGGGGGTGAGAAGCTTCTGCATACCCATGGGCAGCATGCCCATACTCACTCTTTTAGCCAGCAAACAGGTCTGGAACTTGAGTCTGCCCTCGAACTGGAGCCAGTTGGCCCAGGCATAGAGGTCACAAGCATGCATGAGTCGTTCGGAACCAGTGGTGAGATGGCATGCCTTATTTGAGGCAACTTTAATGTGATGGAGGGCTGTGTCCACAGCAGACCCATAGATTACAATTCTATACTTGACAAGAGACAACACCAAGCTACGGACAGCCAGGTTGAGAGCTTCAGGGGTAAGACTATGTTTATGCCTGTGTAGAAGGCCAATACATATATTGAGGGCCTTTACAATATTGCCAATATGGTAGACAAAAGACATGGAGCTGTTGACTGTAATTCCCAGGCATTTAAATTGATGTACCAGGTCCAGAGGGGCAACAGCATCATTCGTTATGGTGAGGGGGTGTATTCCGTGCCTGTTCTGAGGACAGTAAAGCACCAAAGCTTTAGTTTTTTTATAATTCATAACAAGCTTATGGTCCCTGAACCATCTTTCAACTTCAGTGAAACTGTCCTGAAGTGTGTGTTCCAGAGCAATAGGGTCAGTGACATTAGCAAATAGAACAGCATCATCTGCATAAAGCAGAATTTTGCTGCAACAGGCAAGTGGGAGTTGATTTAGAAATATGCTAAACATTAGTGGACCGAGTATGGAGCCCTGGGAAACACCAGATCGAACTGGTCTGTTGTCATACAGGACACTATCAATCCTAACTTGCTAAGAGCGGTTTGTGAGGTAGCTCTTAAACCATCCGACTGTGTCCTTTGAAAGACCAGTAGCTGCAAGCTGCTCAACTAGAAGGGCATGATTAACCATGTTGAATGCTTTTCACAGGTCAATATTTTTTTTACTCCAACCAGCTCACCATGCTCAAAGGAATTGTGAATATAGCCTGTAAACTCAAGCAGAGCAATAGTGGTGCTATGACCTTTGTGGAACCTGTGTTGCTGCAGACACTGTATTTTATACTTTTCAAGATATTCAACTAATTGATCCACAGCAATCCTTTCCAGAGCCTTTGACAGAGGCAGGGGAATTGAGATGGGGCTATAGTTTCCTAGTGAGGAGCGATCACCACCTTTGAAGTCAGAAGTCACTAAGGCTGCTTTCCACAGCTGTGGGAACTGTAAGATTCTAAGTGAGACATTGATAATGTGAGTTAGAGGCACCACTACGTCATCCAGGGTAAGAGCTATAAATTTAAGGTCAAGGGAATCACCGCTGTGTCAGAACTTCCCCAGGACCTTTTGAAAGTATTTTCTGGCTTTGTTTATGGTGATGGTTCTGAAAAGAAGTGGAGGGTAAGAGGGTGGCTGGTCATTAGTATTAGCTTTGACAGTAGAGTTTGTATGGAGGAAGAAGTCCTGGAGTAGCACTCCAGTAAGATCTGAGAATGCATTATTAAATGAGTTTGTGTTTATAACTGGATCAGCTGTGGGTAATCCATCAATGCTGAGCATCATGGGGGTTGACTTACTGCCTTTTCCAGTGACTTCCTTTAAGTTAGCCCAGAATTTTCTACTGTCTCTCCAAGAACGGTTGAGTGCTTCCTTGGAATACTGTTTTTTTGCTGCACGTAATGCCCTTGTGCATTCATTGTGAGCCTTTTTGTAGTTTTGAATGTCGGCCTGTTTACCTGTCTCATGGGCTGTATATCACAGGTGATCTCTTGCTTTCAAGCTCTCAAGAAGCTCAGGTGAGAACCAAGGGTTGCTATGTCCTTTTATTTTTCTCTTTTTTTATTGGAGCATGCTTATCACAAACCGCATTGAATAACCAGATGAAACACTCTAGAGCTGCGTCAATGGTATGGGAAGAACAGACTGCAGACCAGTCCTGCTGATGGCAGAATGGCTCTAAGCCAATCAAGGAGACCTTGCTTAAGGACCCTATTTGTAACAGTTCTGGCAGGGGGTTTGGAGTAGGTGCTGGACCAGTGAAATAGAACAGGCGAGTGGTCACTATAGGCATCTGGGAGTACAGTGGTGTGGGAGATATGTTCCAGTCGATTTGACAAAACCCAGTCCAATAATGCTGATGTACCAGTCTTGTAGTTTACCCTGGTAGGTGAGCCGACAATCTGGGAGAGGTACACACAGATACTGCATCCCTGTATGGAGTTGCTGCAGAAGAGAGCCAACTGGCATTAAAATCACCCAGAAGTATAGTTTCAGTGTTAAGGTTCAGTGTGCTGAGGCACTTCATTAATTAGTCTAGCCCAGGAGCCTTCTGGCCAGGTGGGATATATACAGAGAGGACGGTGAGGGTTTTGTTGTGCTTCCCTAGTAATATTTTTACTACTACTAGGACTTGCATGCTGGTCCCAGTGCCTGGTAAAGGTACGATGTGGGCATGTAAGTTGTCCCTGAGGTAGATTGCACAACCACACCCTCTTTTGGTAAGACAATCAACCCTGAACACAGTATACCCTGGGATAGGAATTGTAGCTTCTGCAATGTTAGGAGAGTGCCAGGTCTCTACTACTGATAGGATATCGGGGTTGTATTGTAGTATCCAGGCATTTAAGCTGTCCATTTTTGGGAGAAAACTACAAATATTAATTGATCCAATTGTAAGTTGACTGACATTACCTTGTGACACTGTATTGGGTGTTTGAGGGCCTGGGTTAGCATGTATTTTCCTGGATAGTAGCAAAAGCAGGAGAGCTATGCGGCAAAGATATTCCTTCAAACTTTTGTTGGTAAGTTTCCACTGTCTACGCTGAATGCAGTAATACGAATATCCTTCCTGGATATTGAAGATCCCTGGATAGAGAGCCAGTGGGTGCAGAGACCTCAGGTATTGTGCGAAGTGCCCCAGTAGACTAGCTATTGTCAGCTCCTAAAAAGAAGTGGGTGATGTGATACTATAGGACAGCATTATTGAACAGTGAGCATTAAGGGATGGTGTAGGATTAGGTGGTTGAATGTCGCAAAAGTGGTTATGCAGGCTAAGGAGGGTAATAATAAGAACATCTCTCCAAAGCAGAGCACCAGGTGGAGACATTGTTCTGGTAAGGCTAGACAAGGCAGTGAAGGCAGAGTAACCCTTTAAGGAGAGGGAGTGAACTTGGAGGGTCTACAGACACACCAGTAGAGTGTGTGGGGAGGAGATTCCTAGAGCATTTAATAGAGGTTGGGCCGTGGTGGGTGGTGAGTCAAAATATAGTGCAGCAGGATAAACAAGGAGGAGAACCCTGCAGAGAAGCAACGAGCAGATGCCAAAGTTCAAGAAAATTGAAAGTGCTACAACAGCCAATAGCTGGCCTGCTGCAGCACGGACTGTCCAATCAGAAGTGCGGCTTTCAAGACGTAGAAGCCCCAATGAAATCCGAAAGTATTATGTCAGATTTACAATATACCATAAGTGGCTTAAAACAGGTTGAAGAACAAATTAAAAATACAAATGAAAAGGAAAATGCTGCTGTAATAAGGATATAAAGAGCAGTAATGGCTGTCCAGTGGTAAATCCTTTGTATATCCCACATACTTTTACTGAAGATCTGGTTAGATTACAAGGGCATCAATTTACAGCTAACTTAATTTTGAAGGAACAATTAGTGATAAACAAGAACCTGATAGATCAATTAAGAGAAGATGACAGCCCGGTGGCATTGAGGGTTGAGGCGCTGGATGCCACACCTCACGCCGCATCAACGACCCAAGTTCAGGAGCGAGCTCAGTAGTCGGGAGCTGGCAGGGTAGAGAGATGGATTGAGCACCCACTGGGCAGCTTTATTCTCTGGGTGGGAGGGTTAGGGATGCCCGGTGCTCTGGTGACCCCCAGTGGAGACCAGGGGCACCATCGAGCTGCCGGGCTGCATGTAAGAGCATGGCTGATGCAGGCAGGGTTACCATGTGTCTTGGCAGCAGATGTGCACCATGCAGGGGGGAAGGGGATTTCGGGTTTACCACAAAAAAATACCCCTCCAGCCCTGGATAGGCGACGGCCCTGCCAGTGCTACTGCCATACACCCAATGCTGGTTCCCCACCTCTGCCCGCATGGTCTCCCCGGGTTGTCCTTCCCCGACCCGGGGAACTGTAACAAACTTGAAGATGGCAGGGGAACACAGCAAGCAGTAGAGCAAGCTGGTGAGTGCAGTGGCCTGAGAGAGTTCCAGGCTGGAGGGTTACAAATAGAATTGGGGAAAAAAAATTAAGAGAAGATGTGGCAAGAAATGGCTTTAAAATGGATGGATTGCAAAGGAGACTGGATCCTGTATGTATTAATCCAGACCGACACACTCTTATAACTGAGCCATGTGATACAAGTAATTGTAACCAAAGACCAGATTTTAGTACCATTGTTAGTCCTGAAACTTCATCAGACTCTGTAATGGAAAAAAGGTAGCAAAAGGAAGAGTAAGCAAAAGAAGAACAAATCTATAGTTAAGCAGGTGGAAAATCATAATGATAAAAATAGTACTGGTGGAAAAAGAGATATCAAGAAAGGGTCAACTGAAGTTATATCAAAATAGATGCTTCTCTGAATACAACAACATCTGATAAGGAGAAAAAGGGTAATGAAGAGAATGCACAAAGTCAGGTGAACACATCTAAGGATTCACCAAGTTTGTTAATCAAAGGACTAAGTGCACTGGAATCAGAAATTAAGCAACTTAACATAGCATTAGGGACACAAAAGTTATCTGAACCAAATAAGGAAAGGGAACAGGCAGAGCCCCCCAGGAAAGACCTCCAGAGAGGGAGGTCTGGTAAGATAAGAAGAAATAGCCTAAGTAAAGAAAACCAATCTTTTATCAGATTTCTAGGTCAAATAATTGGATAGAACTTGGAGAGGAGGCACAGAACTTTCAAATAAAAGAGAGTATTAACACCCTTCTGGATATCAGTATCCAAGAAGAAGATATTAGGGAAATTAAGCTCTTAAAACTAGACTCTGCCATATTAGTGGATTTTTTTTTACAATGGTCAGAGTAGCAAATTATGTCTCGCTGAGTGGTTCTGTATTACAGAATAATGATTTTTACATCAGTTTTCCTAACAGGCACGTTTTTAACAGGAAAGAAGTAGAAATAGAAAGAGTTGTGAGAGAGGAGGTATCCTTAAGTTTGTTTGGATTACAAAGGTCAGACAACGAGGACGACAACAAGTTAACAGAGATACTTAACAGCTTCTTCCTGCACATCTTACAGATCCCTATAGAAAATAAAGATGTGATGAAGGCCAACAGAATTGGCAGAGAAAGCCAGATTGAGATATTAATAAGGGACAGGGATCTGGTACAAAAAAGAAAAGAAAAAGAACAGATCCTTGATAGTACAGGACTGTATCTGATTGAGTCTGAAGTTCTAGCAAATGATAGTATGGAAGCTAACTGTACTGGAAGAAGGCAAGATGAGGAAATCATGGTAAACAATAGATATCAGGTACTGGCAAGATATTATGACTTACAATTACCTTTAGAAATCAGTTCTGTCTGTGAAAGTGACTCTACAGGTTGTAAAACAGCAGCAGAGAAGAATTTGTCAATTTTAACATGGGATGTAGCAGGTTTAAGAAGTAAATTTGGAGGCAGTGACTGGAAAGTTTTTTTGAGAAACATGATGTTAATGAAACAAGAGACTTGGCATGAAGAAGAAGAAAACATTGATATAAATGGGTATGAAGTACAGTATTTCAAGTTCCAGGCAAAAAATTGCAGAAGCTAGGACTTTGTTCAGGGGGCCTAGCCTCTTATTTTAAAGTTGGATCTATTAAGAAAGTAAATGGTATAACAGTGTTGGAAAATATGATTTTAAATCAATGTTGTTACTGGAAAATGTAGTTTTGTCAGTATAAATTATTATTGCCCTCCAGGCAATTCAAGATTTTATGATACTAATTTTTGGGTACAGTTAAAGGAAATATTAGAAGGCCTTTCCCAGGATTATAGGTTCATAGGTTGTATGAGTTTGAGGGACAAGCCCATAGTTGAACTCGCCATCATTAAAATTAATGATGGTAGTAAAATTTCTTGTCACCCATATACAAATCAAGTTAATTTTTAAAATGGTCCAAGGATTGACATGATACCACATTGACTGGAAGTGAATTCCATAAATGTGGAACTCTTTGAGCTGCAAAGTTTTTCCTCAATTGGGTTTTACAGGTTTCAACATACAATCTTAGGTTATGTGACCTGGTACTGTCAAAAGGTGATTGTTTCATTAAACAGTTAGATTCTAAAAACAGTTCATCCCCACAAGCCTTATAGGCCCAACACATTTCACCTCTAATAAACCTATCTTTTTGAGAAAAAAGTCCTAAGTTTCTAAGCCTATCACCATATCACAGATGTGCTACTTTAGAGACTGATTTAGTCAACCTACGCTGAACTGATTCATAAACTTTGATATCATTTATGACAGTGGGAGAACAAAAAGGGGTGCAATATTCCAGTTGTGTTCTAACCAAAGTAGTATACAATGGAACAAGAACCTCAGCTTCACAACGTTTTATATGTTTTAAAATACATCTGAGTATACCATGCCATTTTTTGGCAGTAATGTTAATGTGGTGATTAAATTTCATGTTATTAGTGATGGTCACACCTAGATCTTTTTCTGAGGTAGTTACTTCAAGCTTAGTATTATTTATGTAATAACTTGCCAGGCAATTATTTTTCCCAAGGTGCATCACTTTGCATTTCGTAATATTAAAGACTAGTCTATGTTCAATGGCCCAAGAGTAAAGATTGTTTAAATTATCCTGAAGTAATTTGAAGGAGGCATTGTTGTTAACAATGCCTCCAAGTTTACTATCATCAGCATATTTTTGCAACCAAACACCATTTTTAGCTTGCATGTCTGAGATCATGATATTAAACAATTTCGGTCCAAGCACAGACCCCTGTGGTACTCCACTACTGACAGTACCCCAATTGGACTTGCATCCTCTTAAAACTACCCTCTGTTTTCTATTGTCCAACCATGAAAAAATCCATTTGTTAATCAAGGGATTTATTTGTAGTTTATGTAGTCGATCTAAGAGTAGCTTATGTGATACTGTATCAAATGCTTTTTTGTAATCCAAAAAGATAATATCAACTGGGAAACCCTCATCCAAGGCCTTGCTTACTGGCTCAAAAAAGCTGATTAAATTAGACATACACACTCTTCCCTGTGTAAAACCATGCTGAGTTATATCAAGGTTCCCTGATTTATGAAGGTGTTTTGTGATTTTATACTGCAACAACCTTTCCATAAGTTTGCCAATACTGGAGGTCAGGCTTATGGGCCTATAATTACTAATATTATTTTTTGAATCTTTTTTATAAATAGGGGTAACATTTGCCAATTTCCAGTCATCCAGTGCTATACCTTCTTTTAAAGGTGCATTAAAAAGGAGAGTAAATATGTCAACTAGTTCTGTACATAGATTCTTTATAAAGATAGAAGGAATACCATCTATACCAACAGAAGAGTTGGATTTGGTGTTATTAATAGCTCTGAGAGTATCACTTTCAGAAAAGAAGATTGTAGAGCAGGGAGCAGGAACAATATCCATATTAAAGTTATCTTTGCTTTTAAAAATACTAACAAAGTATTTATTAAATTCATCCGCCATTTGTTTACTATCCATAACTAATTTGTCTTGGATTAAAAGTGGTCCTACCCCAATCTTACTTCCTTTCAGGGAACCTATATAATTATAAAATAGTTTTTTTATTGTTTTTACAATCTCCTACCAATTTGTTTTCTAAAACTTTCTTTGCCTGCCTTATCAATTTCTTTGGTGGTGTTAGCAAGATGTTTAAACTTCAACAATGCTGCATTTGTGGGTTTTTTTCTTATAGTGTTTAAAAGCTTTTTTCTTTTTTTTAATACTCTTCTTGATCTTAGTATTCCACCAAACAGGCATGCTCTGATTTTTATTATTATATTTAACTGGTATTGGAACCCAGGTCTTAATACAATGATTAAGTTTCTCTTTGATAATATACCACATCTCATTAGCATTTAAGCCTTTAAGATCTCTATGCCAATTCCATTGCCTCAAGTGTTGTTTAATAAGCTTATAATTGCCTTTATAAAAATTAGAGACTTTGGCATTACCAGCTGTGTTTATTTTAGTGGTAAAGAAATTCCATCTAATAACGGAGTGATCTCTGTCACCCAGAGGTTCTTGTATAATGGGTGAGGAACCAAAGAGTCTAATATTGGTAATTATGAGATACAGAATATTATCATTCCTAGTCGGTTTATCTATTAGTTGTTCCAAATCATTTTGAACAATAAATTGAATTAACCTATACTCATTACTATTATGGGCACTAAGAGTAGGCCAGTTAATACTAGGTAGATTAAAATCCCCAAAACGAATAAAGTCAGTATCACTGATAATTTTATCCAGTGCTGAAAAGAAAGTGTCATTATCTTCAACCTCCAAACCTGGTGCTCGATACCCTACCCCTATTATTAGTGATCAGGCAGGGAGCTAATCTGTACCACAATTAGTTCACTATTAGTTTGATTACTATATAATTCACAATATTGAAGATTATTTTTTATGTACAAGGCTGCACTTCCACCTCTTTTGAATTGGCGATTTTTTAGCACTACAGAGTAGCCAGGTATATCAGTAGCCCAGTCTCCATCAGCAAACCTAATGAAGGAATATTAATTGCCAGAGATTTGAATGCCCATATAGGGAGCTATGATGGTTTTGTAGAACATTTTTATTATGCATATGACTTCATGGAAAAACTAGTTATGAGAAGGTCTAAGGATTTAAAGGTTAATATGTCAGGGCTAAAGCTTATAGAGATCATGGAGGAATATAACTTTTACCCACTCAATGAGACACTATTAGGGGATGAATTAGGTCATTGGACATTTATTGCAGCTACTGGTGCTTCAGTGGTACTTCTGGTATTGTGCGCAGACCCACCAGATACAATGGATGAATTACATGTTAAGAATAGAGCAGATAGTGATCACTTTCCAGTACTCCTTTTGAGTAAAGAACCTTCATGTATTGCTTCCCCAAGATCTAACATGATTCATTTTTCAGAAATTAGAGCCCCAGAAAAAGATACATTGGCGCCAAGATTCTGTATTGAAAATTTGGGATGTATTTAAGAATTCTACTCTACAGCTAGGTTTGCAATTATTTTAATACTGGTATCTAAATACATTAAAAGAAGGATTATTATTAGTATATAAAAACATAAAAGAAAGGTTGGGGGAGTAAAAATAATAATGGACAAAGAAAATTGTACAACGATGGATGGTTTGATGCAGACTGAAAAAATATTAAAAAAAAAAGATTAGGAAACTAAATAAAACATACTTGGCCAACCCTAGTAAAAATCTCTTGGGGGAATTAAATGTAACTAAGAGAGAATATAAGAGACTTATAAAAGATGAAAAAAGGGCTTATCAAGTAAAACAGTGGAATCACATGCTTGATGCAGTGGTCAATAAAGATTCAAAGAAGTGTTGAACCCTAGTGGCCAGAGGAACAAATAGCTATAAAACTAAAATAGATACATTTATTACAAAAGAAAAATGGAGAGCATTTTATAAAACATATTTTGGGACCAGAGTGCGGAAGATGTATTTCCAGATAAAATCTCAAATGATTTCCCATATATAGTTTTTGAATATGGAGAGGTTCTAATGGCAATAAACCCACTTAAAACAAGAAAGGCACCTGGCACTGATGGTATTTCAGCAGAAACTGATTTAGCTTATACCCAATTATGATGTAAATTCCTAACCAGATTCTAGAATAGATGTACTATATAAAGGAGAATAATTACCCTGAAACATGGAGGGGTGATTATATAGTTCCCATCCATAAAAAGGGCTCAACTGCAGATCCGGCAGTGTATAGGCCAATTAGCTTATTGGATATGAACTTTAAAATCTTCTCTAAAGTCTTGCTACAGAGACTTATGGTAGAAATAGAAAGAGCTGGTGGAATCTCCCAACTTCAGATGGGATTTAGGAAAAACCTTTCAACATGTGACAATATTTACATTCTAAGACATCTAACTGAAAAATATATAATTATACATAGAAACATAGAAACACAGAAATTGTTGGCAGATAAGGACCGTTAGGCCTATCCAGTCTGCCTGTAGGCCCTTTACATTGCATGTGGCCACTGACCCTATGTGATCAATGGCTTTTCATCACTCCCTCCCCTCTCAAGCTTCCCTTGTACCCATCTCAGGTATGCTTAAACCCCTCCACTGTGCTTGCCCCCACTACCTCCTGTGGCAGACTATTCCAAGTATTGACTATCCTTTCTGTGTAGAAATACTTCCTCACATTACCTCTTAATCTACCCCCTTCCAATTTCATATTGTGCTCCCTTATTCTAGTACTTTTGTACATTGGAAAAGGTCCCCCGCCTGCACCTTGGTTATGCCCATGAGGTATTTGAAAGTTTCAGTCATGTCCCCCCACTGTCTCCTCTCCTCCAGTGAGTACATATTGAGGTCCCTTAGTCTCTCCTCATATGTTTTGTGGTGCAAGTCCTGCACCATATTTGTTGCCCTTCTCTGGATAGTCTCCACCTTATCTATGTCCTTGTGCAGGTGTGGCCTCCAGAACTGCAAACAGTACATCAGGTGAGGCCTTACCAACATTTTATACAATGGCATCACCACTTCCCACCTCCTGCTAGTGATACCCCTGCCTATGCACTCCAGCATGCCAGTGGCCCTCCCTGCCTCCTTTGTGTACTGCTTTGATACCTTAAGGTCATCAGATATTATAACCCCTAGGTCCCTTTCCTCTTTGGTGACAGTCAGCTTCGTCCTCCCAACCTGTAGTTCTCCCCAGGATTCCCCTTTATCCAGGTGCATTATTTTGTACTTCTTTGCACTGAACCTCAGTTGCCACATCTTCTACCATCTTTCCAGCTTCTCCAGGTCCCTCTTCATTTTCTGCACCACTTCTGGAGTATCCACACTGTTGCAGATCTTGGTGCTATCTGTAAATAGGCAGACCTTTCCTTCCAGCCCCTCTGCAATGTCACTAATGAAGACATTGAATAGGACTGGCCTAGTACTGATCCCTGTGGTACCCCACTGGTGACCCCCCATCCCCAGATTGTACCAAATTTACCACCACCCTCTGTCTCCTATCTGTTAACTAGTTCTTAACCCAGTTCACCACCTTGTCTCCCATGCCCAGACTACCCATCTTGTTAATCAGCCTTCTATGTGGGATGGTGTCAAAGGCTTTGTTGAAATCTAGGTAGATGTCTACCACCCCCCCTTGATTTATTTCCCTAGTCACCCAATCAAAAAAATCTATTAGATTCATTTGACATAACCTTCCTGCTGTGAATCCATGTTGCCTCAGATCCTAGGAACTGCTGGATTCCATATGTGCCACTATCCTTACTTTCAGCAGTGTCTCCATGATCTTTCGCACCACTGAGATGAGGCTGACTGGTTTGTAGTTCCCCACTTCCTTCCTACTACTGATTTTGTGCAGTGGGACTACATGTGCCCTCCTCCAGCACGACACCCATGTTGAGTGACTCTGTGAACAGGGCCACCAGAGGCACTGCTAGTTCCCTTTGCAGTTCCTTTACTATCCTTGGGTGGATGCCATCTGGCCCCGTGACCTTATCCACCTTCAGCTTTGTGAGTTCTTCCAGAACTCTCTCCACTGTGAATGGACTGGTGTCCACTTCTCCCCCCCCCATTACCTCTGCAACCCAACTATGGTCCTTGATCCTTCCTCCCTTAGTGAATACTGAGCAGAAGTATTTGTTCAGTATTTCTGCCTTGTCCGGATCCCCCTTCTTACACTTTCCCTTTTCCCCTTTGAGCCTCACAATCCCCCTCCTTTTTTTCTTCTTTCACTGATGTACCTATAAAATGCCTTATCCCCTGTGTTTAAAGACCATGCTAAACCCGCTTCTGTCTGTGCCTTCGCCCTCTTAACAGCCTTCCCTGCTTCCCTTAGACATTCAAGATACACCTTCCTGTCCTCCTCCCTTTGGCCCCGCCCTTATAGTTCCTGAAACTCAGCCTTTTATCCCTGACTTTGTCCCTCACCTCTTTAGAGAACCATAGTGGTTTCCTTCTTCTTTTCCCTTTGGTCACTATCCTAACGTATTGGTTTATTATCTCCACTATGGCTCCATTCATTTTCTCCCATTGTTCTTCCACCCCCCCATTACCCCTCCCTTTCCCAGAACTGCTTGTATACATCTACCCATTTTAGATGAAATCCACCCTCCTGAAATCTAATACTCTTGCCCTTGTGTGGCTTAATTGAGTCCTTGTCTCCGTGCTGAACCACACCATGTGGTGGTTACTGGACCCCAGCTGCTCTTTCACCTGTATTTCTTCGACTCTGTTCCCATTGGTCCATACCAGGTCCAGAATTGACTTGTCCCTGGTTGGCTCATGCACCAGCT
Source organism: Neoceratodus forsteri (assembly GCA_016271365.2). Classification (NCBI taxonomy): domain Eukaryota; kingdom Metazoa; phylum Chordata; order Ceratodontiformes; family Ceratodontidae; genus Neoceratodus; species Neoceratodus forsteri. The sequence goes on along the minus strand of CM057456.1, from coordinate 1,759,288,611 downwards.
GCCTGAGTCCAACCCCCTGCAGGGATTCTAGGATGGTTGTGCTTCTAGCTGAAACAGCCACCTGGTTGGCCCAATCCACGTCCGGCATATTGAAATCCCCCAGTAGCAGGATTTCACCTTTAGCTGCCATGTCATGTATGTTCTCCACTAGTTCCCTGTCTACTTCCCCCCTCTGTAGATCATCCCTGTGTGTATTGCTGTTCCATTCCCTGGCTCCAGGGTGACCCACATCACATCAGCCTCTCCCTGTCTTCCCTGCACTTCTGTAGCATTTATACCATCTCTGTTGTACAGGACCACTCACCCACCCTTTTTACCCTTCCTGTCCCTCCTGAATAGTGTATAGCCTGGTACACTGACTTTTCAGCCATGATTAGCAGAGTACCACATCTCTGTTATTACTGCTATGTCAAGGTCTGCATCTGCCAACAAGGCCTCCATGTCTGGAACCTTCTTTCTTAGGCTATGGGCATTTGTTAGCATGACCTTCCATGTTTTACACTCTGCCCTCCCTCTGCTCTTGTTCTCTTTCTCCAGCATCTTCCCTCCACCTCGGCTTCCTTTCCTATGTGCTCTCGCCCTCCCCCCCCGTATCACTCTTCATACATCTTTGCCTGCCTGCTTGAGCTGTTCCTGTAGTCAACTCATGTTCCTGCATGTTCCCATGGGGGGTGTTCCTAAGCCTCCTGACCCTCCTTGCTTTCCCCCCTTGGCCAGTTTAAATGATCATAGCTTTTAAACTTCTCACAAAGGACCAGGGTCCCCTTCTCGAACAGATGCAGACTGTCCTCCTTGTATAAGCTTGCATCTGCCAAGGTCAGGCCCCAGCCCCCTATGAGGCCAAAACCCTCCCTTTCACACCAATCCTTCAACCAGGAGTTGAAGGTACAGATGTAGAGTGCCCTAGCTTCCTCTGTGCCCTGGATAGGTAGCACCTCCAAGAATGAGACAGAGTGTGCTATCTGTTTTAGGTTTCCCCCAGTTTCCTGAAATCTTTCTGACTGTGGCTAACTCCACCCTTCTCCTGGCCAGGTCATTGGTCCCCAGATGGACAAAGACATGCAGCTGCTCCCTCCTAGCTACTACCATAGTGATCCTATGGATCCGCTTCCCATCCCTCCATGCAGTGCTTCCTGGGAGGCACTTGACCTCCCTCTCTCCCCTGCTAGGTGTCCCTAACTCCATTCCCTAAGCAACAGAGTCCCCCACTAAGAGAAGCTTTCCCCTTTTCCACAGTTCCCTGCCTCCCTTCCCTGGGCCTCCATCCTGGAGGACCCTCCCATCCTCCCTGGTCCCAGCCTTCGGTTCCTCAGTGGGGCTTTCCTGTTCCTCCAAAACAGTGTAGGAGTTACTAAGAGAGACCAGTTGGGGGATGTGCTTTCAACCCCCCTTCCTCACCTTCCCTGAGCCCACTGTAGTCCAATCACTCCTCTTCCCCAGCATTCTTTGAGGTACAGGTTGTGGACCCGGTTGTCTCTGTGTGGGGGTGGATGCCGCATTCAGCTTGACCAACTCTGCTTGGAGACAACAACCTCCTCCCTCAGCCCAGAGAGGTGCCTGCAGATACAGCAGCATCACAGCCTCCAGAACATCTCCTTGAAGACAGCTGCTCCACAACCACTGTACTGCACCACTCCCATCATGTCTGTTTCCCTCCTCACTCTACTGCCTGCTTAAGACGGCTATTTGTTATCTCCCAAATATTTGTGTTTTTCTTTTGTTTTTTGTTATACTTTCTCTCTTTGCTACTTTCTGTATGGATGCAGGATGTTTCAAGGCCCTATGGGACCCACCCTATAAATGTAGGGTGAGCCCTGGGGTTGGTGGGTTTTGGGGTGGCAAGGTGGAACTACACCACAAGCTGTGTCCAAAAACAATCAGCCAAGGAGTCCTCTAGTAGTGGCTCCTCACTCCACTCACCATGGTCCTGACACAGCCAATTACAAATACATAGTCAAACTTATCAGCTAGAATTCCTAATCCTGCCCAAACTAATTGGAAAAGTACACTGAAATGGCAGTTAAGAAAAGACCTGAAATTTAATTACAAACACACAGTCACAAACTCACCAGTTAGAATCCCTCAACCCTGCCCAAACTAAATGAAGAAGCACACTGAAATGTCAGTTAAGACCTCACCTTCAAACTACACTAATCCCTGTAATGTGATGCCTGCATTTAAGGTTCAGACACAGCCAATTACAAACACACAGTCACAAACTTATCAGCTAGAATCCCTTAATCCTTCCCAAAATAAATGGAAAAGCACACTGAAATGGCAGTTAAGAAAATACCTCAAATTCAATTACAAACACACAGTAAAAAACTCACCAGCTAGAATCCCTAAGTCCTGCCCAAACTAAATGATACGCAAATAGACTATATATACAGTATTTATAAATTATTCAGTAGCTTTTGATTCCATAGTAAGGAAAACTTTATGAGAAGTACTACTAGAGAAAGGGATCAATACAAATTTGGTGTATACAATCTATAATTTATACTCTAATACCTGGACTTCTATAAGATTATGAGTTTCAGGGGAAGTGTCTGCCCCTCTCCTCACAAATAAAGGAGTACATCAAGGTTGTGTGCTGGCCCCCACCTTGTTTTCACTTTACATAAACAAAATGTTAAATGAGTTAAATAATCTGGGCTCAGACTGGCCTAAAGTAAATAATCATGCATGTGCTGCATTAGCATATGCAGATGACATAGTCATGTTCTCCCGAAGAGAGGTCTAAAAAAGAAATTAGATTTTCTACATAAGGAATCACAAAAATGTAATCTTAAAGTTAACCCAAACAAGACAGAAGTGGTAATCGTTGGCAAAAAAAATACAATATCAGGCCATGAGGCCATAGGATCTATTAAAATTGAAGTGACAGCTTCATATGTATATTTGGGTATTCTCTTCCATAAAAATTGTAAATGGAAGGAACATTTGGATATGGTTACAGAGAAAGTTAAAAAAAACTCTGAGGGGATTAGAAAGTTTTAATTATAGATGGGGGGAATCTATTGAACCACTTATCCAGACAATTAAAGTAAAATACATGACACGAGCCTTAAATGGAGTAGAAGTTTGGGGAAAGTAAATCCTTTTTAAAACTGAACAGTCCCATTCTTAAAACACTAAGGAAGATCATGGGACTTGGGCATTCTTGCCCACCTTCATATATAAGATCAGAATTGGGCCTATCCAGTACGTATGCCTTTTCAGATAGTAGAAGGATAAATGTTTAGGTAAGACTGCTGAGAATGCACAAGGAGTCATTAGTTTGCCAGTGTTTAACTGAAAAACAGTACTGGTATACCAGCCCAGTGGTGCCGAAGGCTGAGGTGATGGACACCTTACCTCACACCATGCCGGCGACCCATGTTCGGGAACGAGCACGGCTGCTGGGGGTCAGCAGGGAGGAGAAGGATCAAGCATCCATTGGACTGCTCTCCTTCTCTGGGGAGGGGGGACACCAGCACTTGGTGCACTGCTGGTTCCTAGCAGAAGCTGGGGACTAGTGTGCTGAGACTACAGCAGGCGAAGTTGAGGCAGACGTTCAGAGAAACGCATACGGGAGTGTGCGCATTTGCTCCTTGGGCATCATTTCACATCCTCGGCTTGAGGGAACAAAAAACAGAGGAAAATGAGGTCCTGGCATGCTTCATGGCGGTCAGTCCCCACAGGTGTCACCCCCACGACTGGCAGCAACACACCTCCAGCACTGAATCCTTGTGTGAGACGGGTCAAGGGATCCCCACCACCCCACCATGGGGGGCAAGCCGTGGAGCAGCTGGAGGTTGAGCTGCGAGTGGGGGAGAGGGCTAGGGGCTCCAACAGGAAGTGCTGCCGCCAGGGACTGGGAGAAAAATAAACTAAAAAAAAAAAGAAAAACAGTACTGGCATTAACTAGGGTATAAATCTCAACTCTAGTATAATTCATTGGTGAAAATATTGGACAAGTACAGTCTTTCAGTTCTGAGGAAGTGGGTTGAAAAAGGAATTGTGATTAGCTCAAGGTATAGGAAATATATTAGTAAGAAAATTGGAAAATTTGGGACAAGGTAGATGCTAGTGTAATTAGAAAGACCACATATTCTAGATGGTTTTCCAAGAATAATTTCTTTTTTGGCTTTAAGCTATTTTTAAAAATTTTGCAAGACTGTGAACAAAAAAAGACCTTTATTTCATATAAATTTGAGCACTTCCCAAGTAGTATTTTATAAGTGAGATATCGGAAGCTTTCAAGAGAACTGGAAGACTGTAATTGTAATAAGGGTGGAAAAGAAGATCTGATGCATGTTATGTGGGACTGCTCATGGTATGAGAAAGAAAAAGTGTATTGGCTTGGTACATTTATTAACTCCATCTATAATATAGAAAAAGAAGCTCTTACTACCATCTTACTACACACAGCAAATGATCAGACAGTGATTAGACTGGCAAAGTTTTTTGTTGCAATAAGTAAAGTCAAGAAGAGGCTGTTAGGAAATCAGATGGGATATGTGCAATAATGTAAGACAGTACTTCCACTCATTTTGTGTGAAACCTCATTGGTGCTGATGCGGGGATTAACTACCCGTAGTCTGTTTAAACTGTACCCTATAAATTTAGATGCTCACAATGGAATTTGTCTTTTAAGATGTTTATTTATGCTGTATAAATCTTTGTATTTATGGCCTATTTTTGTATTGTCATTGTATCTTGTACTGTACATTGTAAAGGCTATTTAGTCATAAAATAAAGTGAATGATGCATGATGATGCACGAGTTAGCCCCTCCTCACCACCCCCCACCTTATAGATAGAAATGTGCACAAGCTCTAAAGAGGGCAAGAGACTATTTTTAAATTAGCAAGAATTGCACCACTTCAATGACTTAGACCACCCCCTCTCCCATCCACGAGGGGACTGATCCACCCTGGCTGGTACCCACTGAGGCATCAGGTGGCTCAGACACCATCCAAGCTTGATTGACAGTAAGCGAAGAGACTGTGGGGTATGTTTAATTCAGGATCCATGACTCCCACCCAGCTCTAGCCTTACATCCTTCAAAATTGTTTCAGTTGACAGATTACTTTACAATCACAAACATGGTAGGTGTGTAATCATTAAAAAAAATCTCAATTTACTGATAATATGAAAAGGAAATAATACATGGATCTAGACTAAGAGGTGCACCTCGTGTGTGGGGGGCCCCAGACTTTTCTTGGGACTAGGGTCCCTGATAACCTTAATCTGGCCCTGGTCAATAATCCACACACTAGAATACAAAGAAGGGGGGGACAGAAACAAGCAGCATTCAGCTGTGTGGGACAGACGGGGTAACACAAGTAGCAGAAGTTTGTTATGTGGGACAAAAGGGGCACAACAAAACAAGCAACATTTGCTACATGGGAGAGAAAGGGGGAACCACAAAAACAAGTACAGTAGCATTTAGCTGTGTGGGACAGAAAGAGGGGAAATAAAAACAAGCAGCATTTAGCTGCATGAGACAGAAAGAAGACAACAGAAACAAACAGCAGTTCATTGTGTGGGGACAGAAAGACACTGCAGTCCAGGGCAGCAACACCTAAGGGGTATACCCCTGCTGACCCAAGCTCCAGCACAGCTACCATGACGTGAAAATGGCATGGTCCATGGGATATTAGGGATGAGGCATGGGCAAGTAACACTGGTGGCAGCAAGGGGGTCCACAAACCATGTCCATGTGACTGAGAGTATAGAGAGTGTGGTATAGTAGCCGGTGAAGAGGCCCCTTGGAAACATGTTGTCCCTGGTATGCAGGAACTTGCAGTGGTAAGTGTGCACACCACTTTGTGTCAACCTCCCTGGTGGGGCATGGCCATGCCTGTGCCATGTTCTGCACAGCAGCCATGTTCTCAAATGCTAAAGCTGAGTGCTCTGAGATGACTCATGTAAAAGTAAAGCCCTATAGTCATTGCATTCTATGGGCTAGCATGTCGAGTAGCAGCAAGCTTGTCCTCTGCCTGCAGCTGCATGTCTAACCTGCACACCTCCTGTGTGAATGCCTACTGGGCAGTGACAGCAGTCTACAGCAGTCACCTGTCCTCTGCTGCATACTGCCTGCCTGGACAAGGTGGGGGTGAGGGATGTGGCTGTTTGACTACAGGGGAATCATCACAAGGTGGTGCTGCCCCTGGCCATGGGTCATGCACAGTTTGTGGTCTGGGTTGGCACCACACCAGGTGTTAGTGTCCCTTTCTGTGGCCTGTCCAAATCCCCAGCACTCAGGTCCAGGGGTGGGGCTTGTTGGTGCTGCACAGTAGAGGGGATACATGTGACCTATGCCACACTATGCCCTTGTGCAGTATGAGCCATGGGGGGATGCCAGTAATCTACATCTCTAGAGTAGCCAGGATTGCTAAAACTGAAGACCCAAGCAATGGTATATGCTATGTAGAGGAGGTTGTTATTCATGTCCGAAGAGTTATGGCATATTAGGTCAAACATTTTTAATCCAAAAGAAGGCTTAGACTTTCAGGCTATGGCCTGGATACTCCCTATGCAACTCATCCTTATCCTCCTTCGCATCTTCCTCATTGCTGAGATGGAAGGTGTGGTAGTGGTGCTCCTCCCCAGCTGCTGCCTGCAGTGCTTGTTGGTGCTTTGCCTCCTCACAACCTTCACTGCCACTAGTGCTGAGACTGTCTGGTCCTACTCTGTGGCTGTACAAGGATCTGTGGAGTAATAAATGTAGGACACTGGAGAGTGCTGCACAGTGCTGTGATGTGGCACACAGTCTGACTGTGAAGCCATTGAATTAGCATGATGCAAAACAGCTAGCGCATTCGGAAGACATTGCTAAATTGGTATCTAGTATACAGATGATCTAATTACCTAGTCTGCATGCAAACAGTCCATGTCCAGTACTTGTCATTACATGCACTGCATTAATGTTACAATAGCACTGTTCACTGACATCACACAGTGGTATTGTGCAAACACACGTCTCTGTGCATGCACAGTACTACAGAGCACATGACAGCATGGTGTGCATCAGTCACATGTACTGTCTGTGTGCAGACCCTCCCATATGACAAACACAAACGTTTGTGGCACCATTTACAGTCTGAGCTGCACAAACACATGCTGAAATGTATGTTTCCTGCACAAATCTCACTGTACACCCCTGGTAGCTTAGGACTCTGTACAGTGTTAAGGTGCAGTAACAAGCATGTCTACTCTGCAAAAGCAAGGTCAACAAGGGAGCACTAATAAAGGGAAAGGAGATTTTCAGCTGAGGAGCTGGAGAACCTAGCTAAGCTGCTCACTGCTAGAGAGGACCAGCTCTTTTGAAGTGGCTCTGAGTCAGTCCCTCACTCCTTCAAGATGCCGGAGTCAATCAGGAGGTGGCTGAACCTGTACAGGAGTGCTGCACACAGGGGTGCAGTGCCACCACAAGTGAGATGACCTGTGCCACAGGGATCATCAGCAGCTGGCCCAGCTGAGGGTCACAGTGGTGAGTGGGAGCATAGCCAGGGAAGGTAAGTGTCACATTCCTTATTTTCAGGAATAACCCTTACCATTGTGTTACACTGTTATGTAGTGTGTGTCATGCTTATGGGGTTGGCCAAGTATCATGGGTTGGACATGTGTTCACAAATAACTCATGTACTGTTACCATGGTGTGTTGCATCATTGCAAATGACAATGTCTACAGTTTGAAGTCTGCACTTGTGTTCCAATGTGTGCATACAACTCTTGCAGCACTGCAGGCTGTGACTATGCAGTGCTTGTGCAATACATGAGTTACGATGCTACCCCACCACACATTATTGTGCTGCCATTGTGCATCCTAGTATCACCACACATATGCATGGCATTGTCTGTGCATGCACTGGGGGATGTGTGACACTCCTTGAATGACAGATGACAATAAAATAATGTTCCTGCATGGCCTGCACAACTGTGCACTGTGTCCACCATTTGTGATACCACTGTGCATCATTGCCCGATATGCCATCAACAGCATCATGCACATACAGTATAGTGCACTGTTGTGTATTAACATCATTGCATCCCTGCCTCTGATGCGAACACCTGTTTGCTGGCCATGTGCTTATATACAGTACTGTTCTGCAGCGCACTGGCAAGATACAACTGAAGTAGTATGCAGTATGCTTTGGTTCACAGCATTATGTGCTCCATGACTAGTGTGTGTGTGATACTCACTGTATGCATATGACCCATTCAGGATACTTTCAGGTACACATATGATACATGCAGTTGCTCATGCTGGCCACTATGCAATGAATTCTGCACCTGTCCACATGCCACATTAGCCAGTGTCACATACACTGACATGGATAGTGCAGTCCATACTGTGTGGTAAGATGTCTCCTGTGTTTCACTCAACAGGCCCCAGGTCCAGGAGGGAAACCAGGTAGGGCAATGCAGGCACCAAAATTAACCAGGACCAGGGCCAGCTGTCAGGCAGAAGCATGGACAGGGCGAGGTGCTGCAGCACAGGCCAGGAAGGTCCCATACAGGGGAGGGGTGGTCTGAGCAGCAGCCAAGTACTGTCCACAGTGGTAAACAGCTGTCCAGTGGCCTTGAGGGTGGCTGTACCATGTATGTTTTCACTATGTGATCCCTATGGGTTTCCCATTGCAGCACAGGAGGGTGTCTAGCCATATAAGGGTACATTCCAGGGGATCTACGATGGGTGTGCGACAAAATTTTTGTCAAATGCCCCGACAGTGAAACTGGCAGGTCGACCGCATTTTGTAGTCGGCTGCCGGTTTCCAGTGCCATAAAGTGTATTCTTCAGGGGGCGACCCTCAACGCGGGGGGCTGCTCCCACACCCCCACTTAGGATTATCAACTCCGAGTTGGAGCTGATTTGAGGGGGTGCAAGACCCCCAACAGACAGTGCCCATTTCCAGCAGGCTCCCTACAGTCGCATGGCGCTGTAGTCACTGTAGGGGACCTCGCTGTTGAACTGTCGCTGTCGGGTGGGTATACCCATCCGAGGCCTCCTCAGATCCACTGTCAGTTACAGACATTGGTACCACAGTGGGAAGGGCTGTATAAATGGGCATATGTTCTGGCCTGCAATGCTTCCAGGTAAGTCAGTCCGTCAAGAGCCCTTGAGTGACAGTCACTGCCTGCATCCCTTTCACTGCCCTACATAATCCAACATCTTCTGGAGAGTACACCTGTCCAGCCTGACGGTGGTGTGGCAGTGGCAGTTCCCTGTGTTATCACATGCCTGGGGTAACTGAAAAAGGCAAACATGTGTACTGAGATTTGTAAGTATGTCCACTGCATTTCTAGTGACTTTTGAACTTTGTCAGCAAGAAGGTGATGCCCTAGTATGCGACAAAACATTTATCTTCTGAGTGTGTTTGTAGTGACGGTTGCAGACACTCACAATCTGGCACATTAACATTCCTGTACATGAGAGACAGGGAAGGGAAGGGAAGGGAAGGGAACATTGTTTAACCAGGAGTAGCACTCTAAGCCAAAGCTTGTTTCCAGATGTGACCTGGGAGCACAGGGAAGTTAAGTGACTTGCTCAGGATCACACAGTATGCACCTAGGCAGCTGTGGGATTCAAACCCAGGTCTCCAAATCTGCAGCTCAGAGCCTTAACCCACTGCACTATACTGCCTTCCAGAGCCATGCCAGTTCAACACCCCTAACTACATGTGCTTGTTGTTAACCCATTACTGTGTCATGTTTTGTATCTTTATGGTGCAGCATGCTAGACAGGAGGGGTGACAGCCAGTATTCCCTACACTAGCCTTGTCGGTGTATGTGGTCCAAGGCTCACTGGATGGGGATTCAGACTTTACTTTATTTGTAGCAGTCAGGTGGTGACCAGGTGGTCCTTACTTGAGGATCAGCCACTTAGAGGGGTCCTTCCCAGGTGCAGGCTACTGCTTGATGCCAGAGCTCTGGCTCAGTGTATGCTGTCATGACTTTAGACCATCTGATGCTTTTACTCCACACATGCCTGCGTGCCTTGTTGGAGCTGTATCCCGCCCTCACACACACACACACACACACACGCACACACCCAACTAGATGGTGGAGGGTATTTTCTGGGACCTGTCTGTGCTGTAGTCTCCCAGAGGGACCTACATATCCTGTATGTCCAATACTACTGTCTAGGACTAGGTGTGGGTACTGATGAGTTAGTATGCTCAGTGAATGTCCTATGTTTTCATTACACTTGTAGCCTCTGCCAGAGCTGCCAGCTGTGACTTGCTGCTGTACCGATGGTTGTGCTGGACTTGCAATGACAACCAGCTACCTGTCCCTCTATATGCTTGTGTGCAATGATATGTGCTTGTCTGGGGGGTTTTTTGCATAACACCTCATGTCCTTGCTCTCTGTAGGCCCCATGTCCAAACACCCAGTTACGTTATGACTGCTCAGGGTGAGCACAGTCCTCTGGAGCCATGCCAGCTCAACACCCATAACTACATGTGCTTGTTTTTTCCCCATTACTGTGTCATGTTTTGTATCTTTATGGTGCAGCATGCTACTCAGATGTTTGCTGCCTTGCAGTCATGGTGTTCTGTTGGCACATGGCCATGCCATGTTGTGTTCCATCACAACACATGTACAAGTTAGATCACATGCCATGCAGACCACTGTGTCAGGGGTGTGTGATGCACACATGTGACTACTCTTCATCATTAACTGATGTCATAAGACACTATACATATATATACATGGTTACAGTCCATTGCTGTGTTCTCTGGGGTATAGGCTGCATGGTGGGAACCAGTCTCCTTGTGTGTTTACATACATACACACACCTTTGAGATGAGTCATACATAAACACAGAAGCCTACATCAGCAATGATCAAATGTACAGGTGGATTGAAAAATGGATTTGGTATAAACCATGTAAGAGAAAAACAGAAGAGTTGTGCCTGCCGGGAGATTAAAGGGGGTGAGGGTGATAGGTCCCAGTTCAGTCAAGGGCAGTTACGAGAGTGAGTAAGGAAGTCATGAAGAAGGGATTTGAGGGAAAAGAGAGAGGAGGCAAACAGGACACTAGGAGGAAGGGAAGACCTGAGCTTAGGGTATCAGAAGGAGAAAGCAGCTTGGCCTGCAGAAGAATTTGTGTATGGAAGTGTGATTAATCTAGGATCAGAGTTAAAGAGGCAGTACATGGGGGCAGAAGGGTATGAAAGGAGGGAGATGCTGCAGGAGGAGGGAGACATGCCAAAATATGGAAATAAAGGAAGTACAGTGAGAGAGATGCCTGACTTCAAAGAAGGGGAAGGAGAGATATAAAGGGAACAGTGGTGGGTATAAGGGGAACAGTTGAGAGCAAAGCAACAAAAAGAGTGAAAGAGGGGATCCAGTCTGGATAGCATGGATTTGCAACAGCACTACAGACAATGTCATCATAGTCTATAATTGTGACAATCATTTTCAAAAGGATTTTTCTTCATGCAGGAATCAGAATGCAGGCTTTATTCCAGTAGAGAGCTCCAAGTCTGGGGTGGAGCATCTACTGAATGGCATCGATTTGCAGAGAGAAGTCAAGATGATGTTCCAACCAAACCCCAAGGTGTTTAAAGAAAGAAACACCCTCAATCAACATACTGTCCAGGGTATGGAACGAGGAAAAAGTAGTGAGTCGGGCCAACCTCTGCTTAGAGCCAAAGGCCACAGAGACCTTTTTTTTTTTGGCATTGAGGGACAAGTGATTATCCTGGAGCCAACACTGAATGTTGAACAAATCCAGTTGGAGCCACGCAACCAGCTCAGAGGTGGAGGCACCAGAGGCATAGATCACTGCATCATCTGCATATGTGTGAATGTCCGTAGAGGTTCAGGCAATTGAGAGGTCACTCAGGAAGATGGAGAAAGGAATCCAGGCCAATACAGAGCCTTGAGGAACACCTGTAGAGATTGGAAATGGAGGAAAAGGAAGTCTCCAATGAGGACAGCTTGGGATCTGCCCTCAAGGTAGGAATGGAACCAACTAACTGCAAGGTCAGAAAGCCACACTCATTGAAGTTTGTCCAGGAGAATGGGGTGTACAATGACGTCAAATGCCTTGGCTAGGTCTCCAAAGATTGTGGATGTAATCAGGCCAAGGTCCGTACAAGACAGGACTGAGTCAGTGAGAACGTAGAAGTGGAATTGGACTTCCAGAAACCAGACTGGAAAGGGGTAAAGAAAGAAGAGGCATCATGGAAAGAGGAGAACTGTTAGAGGACAAGATGCTCCTGGAGGATGCCAGATTAGGTAGAATCAAGAAGTGGTAGGCTTCATTCAGATAGTGAGGCAGTCAAATTATATTGAAACAAGAGGTGGTAGGCCTCACCCAGACAGGGGGGCAGTAAATATTGAAAAGAACAAGGGGAATAGCCATAAAGCAAGAGTGTGCCATCTATTTTAGTGTTGTCTGGGGTTATCCACAGGAAGGACCGTAGGTCACTTTGCTAGGGAGAAAGCAGGTGAGGTAGGGAAGACACGTGGGGAGATGGAAAGAGGGGGGATATCTAGTACATAACTAGGTAAGGCTTACAGAGGCTGAAGATTGTGGAGTCTGTGGTACTCCCTATCTAGGGTAGGAAATATGGGGAGTTGCAGCTACACCCTATCCAGAGTAGGCCTACACAGGAGATAATAGAGTCTGTAGTACTCCTATTTAGGGTAGACCTATGGAGGAAGGAAGTAGAAGGGTTGCAGCTCCACCCTATCTGAAGTAGACCTTAGGTGGTAGAAAATAAGGGAAGGCTAGGTGGGAGAAAACAGGAGGGTTGCAGCTATACCCTATCTAGTGTAGGCCTATGGAAGTAAGAAACAGAAGGGGTTGCAACTGCTCCCTATCCAGGGTAACCACACACAGGTAGGTATTTGTGGGGTCTGTAGTACTCCATATCTAGGACAGGCCCATAAGGTGTGTGTTAGGGTGACTGATTAATGTAGTATTACTGCAACAACGTGACACGGGCTGGCTTAAGAAACATGTTATGAGGAAGGAACATGTATAAAAGGCAAGAGGGCAGGAGCAGGGTGGTTTATTGTAGGGGTTTTGGGGCTGCATCGTGAGAGGCAGGTTGTTGGAGGAGGTGAGGCAGCATAGGTGGGAGTTAGAGAATCTAGTGAGGGAGGAGGAGCGGAGACTGAATCAGGTAGGAAGGGGGGCAGGGGGACTGTCCAGGTAAGCAAAGCAAGCAGGCAAGGGAAGGTTGAGGAGGGATGGACCCAGATGCCTTGGGCTTCTCTACCTCAGAGGGTGAGAAAAACAAAGGAGAGGGTGGAGAGTGGTGGGAGGAAGGGGGGAAGTCAGGAGGGAGAGGACAAGAGTGGGAGCAACTACTGTGATGCCATTGTGGAATAGATTCCTCCCAATGACTTGGGTTAGGGAGGGGGGTCAAGGTAGGGAGGGGGTCCTGTTCAGGGTAGGGAATCACAGGAGATTTGACAGGCTCAGTGGGATGGAGGAGAGAATGGCAGAAGGGGCAGGATTTGCATGGGGGGGGAACAGTGTGAGGAGAGCAGGGAATACAGGAGGATGGAGCAGAACTGGGGGAAAGGAAGGAAGGTGGGGTGGCTATGGAGGGTAGAAGGGTGTCAGACTGATAGGAAGGTGCAGAAAAGAATGTCATAGGGCAAGGCTGGGGGTAACAGTCAGACAGAGGGGGAACTCGGGAGCTGGGTAGTGCGGAAGGGGAAGGAAGAGCTGTAATCCTGGGTGATGCAATAGTGAGAGGAGTACACTAGGAGGGGAAGGGAGAAGCCCACAAAAGAAAAAAGGTGGTGAGTATACCACGGATGACAGAAGAGCATGTGTGCCCAATGATAGGTCAACTTGTAGAGGGAAACTTCATGTAATAATTCTTCTAGGAATTAGTGGCCTAGCTGGAACTGAGGTGGAGATAATGCAGGAGAGGTTTAGGGTGATGGTGAAGATATGTCAGGGGGCTAGATCCGTAGCCTTCTCTGTAGTGCTATTGGTACCTACAGCCAGTACAGCAAGGAAGAGGAGGACTGACAATTTTAATTGCTGGCTGGGAAAATGGTACAAGGGGGAAGGTTTCGGTTGCACTGGAAGATGGGAGGGGACTTGGAATGATGAAACACTATACACACCAGATAGGCTGCATCTTAGTAGATGGGGTTCCAGGGTGCACAGGCACAAGTTGGGAGAGTACATGCCATGAGCCTTAATTTAAACTGGTTGGGGGAGGAACTGGGTCATCACATTCAGAGTGTCTGGGAGGAGGAGGCCATTAGACCTCACCCCCCAGGCCGAGCAAGCTGAGTTGGGAATGGAGTATGGGACGAGAGAGGGGCAGAAATCAGCAGGGAGCAAAGGGGGTCTTCAGGAGAGGTTGGATACAAAACATGAGGACATACAAGAGGAAAGCAATCAGATAAATTGAGGGAGAACTGGGGGAGCAAGGGTTGGGGGAGAGCAAGCAGACATTGGCAAGGGGGAGGACAACCATGCTAAGGGGGGCTGAGGCACGGAATCATGGTAGAGGGTGGTGTCCAAAAATGCAAGAAGCCTTGGAAACAAAATGGATGACCTGCAGGCAAAGTTGGCAGGGCCAGATTAAGGTTATCAAGGGCCCTAAGTCCAAGAAAAATCTGGGGCTCCATACACACGGGGTGCACCCCTTAGTCTAGATCCATGTGTTATTTCCTTTTCATATCATCAGTGAATTGAGATTTTTTTAATGATTATACACCCACTATGTTTGTGATTGCAAATTTTGTGAAGAAATCTGTCAGCTGCACAACCTTCACATGTATTTCTTTCTTGTTGATTTATTGATCACTGGCATATGTATGTTTGTGGGATCCTTTGAAATACTTGCATGCTGCTGTTGATTCTGTGTTTCTGCTATCTTAATTATCTACGCTGCAAAAAATAAGAACCCATGAGTAGCAGTACACAAATAAATCTTACCATCTGCAGCAATCGGACCACCAAACAAGACAAATACATCACTCTAACAAACCACAATTAGCAAAAATGGAATTGCAGTCACCAAAATCAACCAAACAATTTCAACGTTGGATTTTTTATTTAATTTTCATAAGGTGCGTATCCCTTGGTTTCAGCTAAATACTGGTGCCATGGTTGCCACATGAGAGAGGCTGTATGCACTTAGCTGTAGTCATGTGAAAAATACACAAATTAAAGACAATGTAATGTTACAAAAAAAAAACAATATTCAGCAATAAAAACCACAGTCAGCAGCTTATGAATGGCAGTAAACAAAAGCTAACGGTTCTAAGGCAAAATTTTCTGGTTTCAGCTACAGTATATACCATTGCTAAAGTGGATATACGAATGTACGAATTTGCCAGTAGATAAAGGCCTTATGGTCTATCGAGTCTGCTCAAGTGTGCAGCTAGCAACCCTTATACTGCAGCTGCCTCTCCCTCCCCTTCCCTGACCCTCCCTCTTACCCTATCCCATCCCCCTTTTGAAGCAATCCACTGTTCTACAGGATACCACTTCCACAGGCAATGTGTTTCACCCAGACACCACTCTCTCCGTAAAAAAATATCTTCTCATTTCCCTCCTGAACCTTCCCCCCTCCAACCTTAGATCGTGACCTCGAGTGTTCCTACCCCTCTTAACTTAAATAGTCCCTCCATGCTTGTCTTGTTTATTTCCTTAATGTACTTGAAGGTTTTAATCATATCCCCCCTTCTTTCTTCTCCTCCAGTGAGTACATGTTCAACTCCCTCAGCCTGCTCATGTAGGGTATGTCCCCTAGTCCCTGGATCATCTTTGTTGCCCTGCGCTGCACCCCCTCCAGTAACTTAATGTCCCTCTTCAGGTATGGGCGCCAGTATGTGCACAGTACTCCAGGTGTGGCCTAACCAGTGACCTATACAATGGCAGAATCACCTCCCCTCTTCTTGAAGATATACCCCTGGCAATACAACCCAGCATTTTGTTGGCCTTTGCAGTTGCCTTCCTGAATTGTGCTGAGTTGTTCATTGAGCCCATTATAATCACCCCCAGAGTCTTCTCCTCCTCCTCTGTCATGGCTAGCTGAACCCCCAGCTAGTAGCTCCTTCTTGGGTTTATTGCCCTGAAATGTAGCACCTTATACTTTTTGGCATTGAACCCCAACTGCCAGGTGTCCAACCAGGTCTCCAATTTTGACAGATCATCCTGTAACCCATGCCACCCCCCTAGATCATCCACTACTGCTCCCATCTTGATGTCATCTGCAAACAAACTGATCTTGCTTTTGATGCCCATTGAGATGTCTGATACGAACAACCCAAACAACACTGGTCCCAGCACCACTCCGCTTCTCACTGCCCTCAGAGATGAGAGCTCCCCTCCCACCACCACCCTCTGCTGCCTTCCCTGTAACCAGTTTACTATACCCATCCCACCATTTTCGCCCCTGCACCTGTACCTGCCAACTTACTACCCAGCCTTCCATGCAACACCAAGTCGAATGCCTTACTGAAGTGCAGAAACAGGTCATCCACTGCATGGCCCTTGTCCAACTGTCTACTTACCAAGTCATAGTAATCCACCAGGTTGGTCTGACAGGATCTGCCCATGACAGACCCA
Source organism: Neoceratodus forsteri (assembly GCA_016271365.2). Classification (NCBI taxonomy): domain Eukaryota; kingdom Metazoa; phylum Chordata; order Ceratodontiformes; family Ceratodontidae; genus Neoceratodus; species Neoceratodus forsteri. The sequence continues at coordinate 1,759,272,060 of CM057456.1, read as the reverse complement.
TGCTGCCTAATGTCCTACAGCCCATTGGTCTCCAGGAGGGACACCAGCCTCTCCTTCAGGATTGTCTCCATCAGTTTTCCCATGATGGATGTGAGGCTTACCGGCCTCTAGTTTCCCAGTTCGTTTTTGGAACTGCTCTTACGTAGGGGTACCACATGAGCCATCCTCCAGTCCTGAGGTACACTTCAGGGAGGCTTTGAACAGGTCTGCCAAGGGCCCCACAAGGATTTCTGCCAGCTCTCTCAGTACCCTGGGGTAAATGCCATCCGACCCTGGTGCCTTGCCCACCCTCAGTGCCCTCAGGCCCTCCAGTACCTTGTCCTCTGTGATTCCCCCATCTGTCACCTCCTCCCCTCCAATCCTGACCTCCTACCCCTCCCTTGATAGCGCCCGTCCTTTCTCCTTAGTAAATACTGAGCAGACGTATTCATTAAATGCTTCTGCCTGTTCTACCCCTGTTTCCACCCACCCCCATTCCTCTTAATCCTTACTATTTTGTCCCTACAACTCCTTTTCTCCTTGATGTACCTGAAGAATTCCTTCTCCCCCTTCTTGATGCCTTGCACCAGCCTGAGCTCCTTAGATACCTTGGCTGCCCTTACTGCCTTCATCACTTCCTTTGATTCCTTCAGGTAATCCTCTCTGTCCTCCCCCTCCCTGTTTTTTTGAACCTCCTAAAGGTGGCTCTTTTATTTCTTACTTTGTCCATGACTCCCTTGCTCAGTTTTATTATAGTACTGCGACAGCGCTCGCACCGACATCCCCCACAGCAGCAGACACAATGCCAAGTGTCAGCATTGTACCGTTGGGGATGGCAGTGTGTTTCTATCGGAGGGCTGTGCCCCCTGAACCCCCCATACCCCCGGTCTCTAATCATCTAACTCCAAGTTGGAGTTGGACCAGGGGGGCACAACACCAGGAAACGCAACGCCCATGTCTTCCTCGCACCAGCACAGCGACTTGCTGCATACAGGTGAAATCTGTCACTGTGTTGGTGTTCACTGTGTGGGTGTCAACCTTATGTCGGCACACCCCTTGCTCAACCGGCTGAGTTTGTTGGCCCTAGCTCTTTTACTCTGGACCCTCATGCAGGTTCTGGTTGCCTCCTCAATCCCCAGTTTTATGACCTATCACCTATGGTTAGTGTCCATATTAGTTTGGATTCTGGCTAGATACCCTTTAACTACGTCCCCCATCCTCCTGACGATGGCCTTCCTGAAGTCCAACACTCTTGTATCTGTTTCTACTCCCTCTTTACCCATTTTCAATGTAAACCACACTGAGTGGTGGTCGTTCCCTGCCAGAAGTTCTTCCACCCCCAGCTCCCTCACAAACTCCCCATTTGCCAGCACGATGTCTAGGGTGTTCCCTAACCTGGTTGGCTCACTGACCATTTGCTTTAAGAAACTATCCTGGAATGCATCCAGAAGTATCTGCTCCCTTCTATTCATGGTGGCTGGGGTACTCTAATCCACTCCTGGCAGGTTGAAGTTCCCCACAATCACCGTGCTACCCTTTCCACAGGCCCTTCTGATCTGTTCAGCTAGTTCCCTGTCTAACTCCTCTGTCTGAGATGGTGGCCTGTACACTATTCCCATCCTGAGTGTCCTATTCTTGGAAGCCTAGATTTGCATCTATAACGACTCTACTGTACTACCCTCCTCCCCCTCCTCACGAACACACTTCAGTCCTTCTCTCACTTACTTTACCATCCCCACCCCCCTACCCTTCCCATTTACCCTATCTCTGCGCAATATCTTATACCGTGGCACCGCCAGGTCCTAGTCCTGGTAATGGGAGGTCCATATTTCAGTGATGACTGCCATGTCCACCTCCCCTTCCTCCCCTTCTGCCATGAGAGCCTGTAGCTCTGCTGTTTTGTTCCCTAGGCTCCTAGCATTCAAGGTGACCACCTTCCACCCTTTTTCCTTCCCCTCTCCCCCCTCCTGCTCTCCCTTCCTAGCATCCCCTCTAGTACTCCCTTTTTTTCCATTGCCTCTAGCATGGGGGGAAGCTCATTCGGCTTCCCTTCCTGTGGATTCTGCATGCCTTCTGCCCACTTGCCACCCCCTGCTCCTAGTTTAAATGCCCTTCTTTTGCTATATAATCCCCCATCCTCTGCTTCAATACCTTCTTGTCCTCACTTAGGTGAAGTCTATCCTTACCATAGAGATCACTGCCCTCCCAGGACCCTCCCCACTCACCCATCAGCCCATTACCTTTGGATTGGCACCAAGTTCTTAGCAATTTGTTAAATTCCTCTATCCTCAGTTTCCTTGCAGTGCCCACCCTGGGAACTGGAAGTACTTCTGAGAAAGCTACTGATCTCCCTGCCTCCTTACATATTGGTCCTAGTTCCTCAAACTTCCCCTGAACTGCCTCTATCATCTTTCTTGCTAGATCATGTGAGAGTCTGTATGGAGCTAAAGCCAGTGGATCGATACAAGAATTTTAAAGTTTCTAATTCAGTAGTCAAATGTGGACCCTTTTAGTATAACAGTGTCATACCTGTTACCTGAACACCTCATAAATCTGCACATTGTCTGGTTGGTGATCTCTGCTGTAGGGGTCAAACATACTGAGTTTGTGGTATCATTTATAATGAAATGTATGCTGGTTGTGTGGATAGCCACAGTAACCAAAACATGGGTTGCTGGCATCATGGGTTGCATCCCTGCTGCTGCACCACCAGGTCAGTCCAGTCTCACTGAGTTTCTGACCTTTGCCCCTCTCAGCTCCTGTCTAGGTCCCAGTCTGCACCGGTCATCCATTCCCATAGTTCCTACCACTATTCCCTACAGTCCTGCTCAAACCCTGGTGTAAAGACAAGGAGCAAACAGAGCAAGAGCCAACACTACTTTTTAAACAACACACATGGTTATGAGTTAAGCAACATTCTAAGTCTTTCCCTCCAAATCCAGCTCACCTTTTGGTAGTCCCCCCATCCTTTATCCCGCTCTATCTGTTCCAGTCCCGACTCATTCCTCCTCCAGCACGGTTGTTTGTTTTCATCACAGGACACAGTGGCACTGGCGGCTTTCAAATTCAGGCAGACCTTATGTGGCTTGTATTTGTTAATAGTCCAACAAGTTAATTTTTAAGCCACAAGGGCTAGTATTCCCTAAACAAAAACTTAAGTACAAAACCATACTTTATAATAAAACAAATATGCAAAAATATACTGTATGTACTTTATTTTTACAACAAAAACAGCAATAGACTTCTGCTTATCCACCATTTTGTTTCAGTCTCTTAAATCCATGAATTGATCTATATCAGGCTTACAAAACTATTCCCTTCTTTAGGTGAGTGTGAGCCATGTATATTCTCACATAATAATAAAATGTTAGTAATAAATGAAACATCTTGCAACCCGGGCTTGCAACACACTTAAGAAAAAAGAATCCTTAGACGAAGTTGGATTAAGAGGATAAACATAGGCACAGTGGAGTTTAAATTCAAGCAGGCTGACATAAAGGTTGCCTTCTGCTTTGGGGACCCCCAGCAAGGTTAGTCATCGGGGCCCCCTACACCTCTACTGTAGGAGGCATCTTCATGTTATTGTGATGCCATTTTGAAAGTGTCTGCCCAGCTCACTGACTCCCCTTGTATGCTGTTTCAACAGAGCACACTAAGACATCTAAATTCAAAAATGTAAACCTTGAAGAATGCTAACTTGCACTGGGACAGACTGAGGGCCCTTTCAGTTGGGGGCCACAGCAGCTGCTGAGACTGAGGGTGCCTGCTAACTATGAGCAGGCAACAGTAAGCAGAAATAAATGAATAAGTAGCTGCAGCAGTGCTAATATCTAACTCAGACTGGCTACTGTAGCTAGTAAATTGGGTTCATCTTTTAAGAATGTTCAAAAGTTTACTGCATTAAACCTGGCACCTCAGTAACTGCAAACATATAAAATGTCCTTTCCAGGTGCCTCAGATGGCCAGGTAAGTAACTCAGAGGTGTTAGTTGGTTAATGAAGTGTTAATAGCTGCTGGAACAGCAGTGCTTTGTTACAGAAAGTTGGCAGAAGTGTCGCAGGCAAGAATAATTACAAGTTAGACTGGCTGAGTCTGCTTTCTGCAGGCAGGATCATCCACTCAGTGCTGGGGGCCCCCTGGCTGGCAAGGGCCCTAAACCTGGGACTTATCCTATGCCTTAAACCAGCCCTGGATGTTGACAGAAGAAAGGTGGACATTTCAGCGGTTACAGAAACTTGAACTTCACCAAATCGTGAATAGGACCTTCATGTCCCTGGGTACAAGTTGTACTGATAGGATAGGGGAGTAGGAAAGGGGGTAGCAATATATCTAAAGGAGGAAATAACCTGTATGATGGAAGAGGCAGAAGATGGAAGGTAGAGGTACTGTTGGTACAGCTGCAATCCACTAGGGGGAAAAAGGTAAGGTTAGGGGTAGTGTACAAACCACCTAACCAGGAAGAGGAAATGGAGGGAGTTGGGTTCCATAATCAGGGTGACTGCTGGTAAGGGTGAGGTGATGATAGTGAATGACTTCAATCTGCCCAAAGTGGACTGGAAGATTCCTGCCATAACCTGCACCAGGAGTCAAGTAATCCTGGATACGGTACAGAGCAGATTCCTGACACAATGGTGTCATGGAGCCCACCAGGGAGGGAGCCATGCTGGATTTGGTACTAACAAAAGGGGACCATGTTCAGGACATCCAGGTTGAGGAGTCCTTATGAAAGATTTACCATCATACAATGTGGCTCAGGTTGGACATGGGGATGGAGAAGGCAAACACCAAGACCAAGGTCCTGGATTGCAAAAGGGCAAATTTTAAGAAGATGAGTGATCTGCTAAGGAGTCACTTGGTTAGCCTCAGTGAGGGGATGGACTGGAGTAGTAATGGTTCATCATCAAAAAAGGGATAGTGACAGCCACAAATGAGTGTGTCGGGCTGAGGAGGAAAAACTACAAGAAGAAAGCACCCAGTTGGTTCAGCAGAGGTAGCCCCGGCAGTCAGAGATAAGAGGTCCACTTATAGGACATTCAGAAGGACCCAGAAGGAGAAGGATAGGGAGGAAAGCCATAGAAAAGCCAAAGAGGCAGAAAAAGTAGTCTGGCTGACCAGGGCCAGGAAGGAATTGCAGTTAGCAGAAGGGATGAAAAGGGGAAAAGAGACTTTTTACAATACATCAGAGAGAAAAGGACAAGAAGGATGGTATTGTAAGGTTAAAAAGGAGGGACAGTGGATGGAAGATAGTGGGGACAAGGCAGAGGTATTAAATGAATACTTCTACTGTGTCTTTACAAAAGGAGAGGGATGGCCTGGTACTGCAAGGAAGGGGGGGGTGCACAGATGAAAAGATCAGTGAGGACAGGGTAAGGAAGGGACTATTGACCCTTAAGTTTGATAAATCCCCAGGCCCAGATGGTATCCATTCCAGTGTGCTGAGGGAACTAACGACGGAACTAGCACGTCCCTGGCAGACCTGTTCAGTAGTTTGCTGGAGCTGGGGTAGTGCCATAAGAATGGAGAACAATACACATGGTGCAGCTCCACAAGCATGGATCCAGAGATGACCTGAGCGATTACCATACCTCTCAACCTCCCAACTTGCCAATGTGTGACAGAGGGATACAAAATGTGTGACAAATGGCAAAAATGTGGTACACCTGATTTTTCACAGCGCACGGAGTCACACACTGGCACACAGGAAAATTATTGTTTGTATGCTTGGCATGTGGTTTGTGTTGCAAGTTAAAGAAGAAAATGAAAAATTGTTGTGTCTGTGTCCTTAATTAAAATAAAGAGTGATGCAAATCCTAAATGTGTGTGTGTCCTTAATTAAAATAAAGAGTGATGCAAATTCTAAATGTGTGTGTGTCCTTAATTAAAATAAAGAGTGATGCAAATCCTAAATGTGTGTTTCCTTAATTAAAATAAAGAGCGATGCAAATTCTAAATGTGTGTGTCCTTAATTAAAATAAAGAGCGAAGCAAATCCTAAATGTGTGTTAACATTTTATTGATTTAATCTATAAATACACCTCTAGAGAATGAAAAAACACCACTTATTCATTATTTGAGGAAATCATGAAAGTTTATTGAAACTATACTAATGCAGCACTACTGAATGAAAGAACAATAACTATTTGTAGAGCGTTTGCAGCACTTATAAAACTAAATGTGTACTGAAACTATGCTAATACTACACTATAATATACAAAACAAGCATTTTTCAGTGCCGAATGTTGCTTGCTTGTATGTGCTGTTTAGGTATTTGGAAGTGATAGTTCCATGCCTTCATCCCAAGGCATCCACTGTGTCTTTCTGTTCAGTATTCAGAGAAGAGTGGGAGAGGCAAGGACCACAGCAGTGCAGCAGTTGCCAAGGGGGTGAAGAGGTGGACAATAGTTCATTCAAAGGCAGAAGAGTCCTGCAGGAGCTCACTAAATTGAAGGTGGACAAAGTGATGGAACCAGATGGCATACACCCAAGGATATTAAGAGAACTGCGAAGGGAGATAGCAGTACCTCTGGCAGCCATGTTCATTGAGTAATTCAACTTGAGTGAATTGGAGGAGGGCACATGTGGTACCTCTGCACAAGTCCGGCAGCAGGGAGGAGGCAGGGAACAATAGGCCGTTCAGCCTCACCTCAGTAGTGGGGAAGATCATGGAGACATTGCTTAAAGAAAGGATAGTGGGGCATCTAGAAGCCATCAGAGACCAGGACCATAGATAACATGGATTCACAGTGGGGACATCATGTCAGACAAATCTGGTTGATTTCTTTGACTGGGTGACAAAGGAAGGGAATCAGGGTGGGGCAGTGGACAACGCTCACCTTGATTTCAGCAAAGCCTTTGACACCATCCTATATAGGAGGCTGATAAACTAGCTGGGTAGTCTGGGCATGGGGAAAGGGTGGTAAACTGGGTTAGAAACTGGCTAACAGACAGGAGGCAGAGAGTGGTGGTAAATGGTGTGCAGTCTAGGGAGAGGGGGTGACCAGTAGGGTGCTGTAGGGATCGGTCCTGGGGCCAGTCCTGTTCAATGTCTTCATTAGTAACATTGCAGAACATCTGAAGGGAATTTTTTCACCAAATTTTTAACATACCCATTTTAAGACCTCTGCTAATGAAAAGTGTCACTGTGATTTTCTTAATCTGTCCCAAACATCGATTGCGCACACCGAATGTGCCATTGTGCACTACATGCACGGAAACACATTTTGGGCGACTTGTGAAAAATGACATCTGTACTGCTCATAAGGAGGTGCAGTAAAATGGCAATGTTGAAAATCTGGAGTGCAAATATTAAAAATTTGCGAACTTACAAGCGTGCATAGGAACTGCGCAATGCACGCTCGTAAAACAGTAATTTTTAAGAATGTTTTCACCAAATTTTCAAAATAGCCATTTTAAGACCTCTGCTCATGAACAGTGTCATTGTGATTTTCTTAATGTGTCCCATACATTGATTTCGCACACTGACTGCACCATTGTGCGCTACATGGGCAGAAACATGTTTTGGGCAAGATGTGAAAAATGACAGCTGTACTGCTTATAAGGAGGTATGGTAAAACAGCAATATTGAAAATCTGGATTGAAAATATTGAAAATTCACAAACTTATGAGCATGTGTAGGATCAGCGCAACAAATGCTCGCAAAACAGTCATTTTGGGGAATTTTTTCACCAAATTTTCAACATAGCCATTTTAAGATCTCTGCCCATGAACAGTGTCACTGTGATTTTCTTAATCTGTCCCAAACATTGATTTTGCACACCAAATGTGCCATTGTGCGCTACATGCATGGAAACACATTTTGGGAAAGGTGTGAAAAATGACAGCTTTACTGCTCATAAGGAGGTGAGGTAAAATGGCAATGTTGAAAATCCAGATTGAAAATATAAAAAATTCATGAACTTCTGAGCGTGCGTAGGAACTGCACAGCGCACGCTTGAAAAACAGTCATTTTTAGGAATTTTTTCACCAAATTTGCAACATAGGTTTTTTGAGAGCCCACCTTATGAACACTGGCACTGTTATTTCATTAATCAGTCCCAAAATGTGATTTTGCACAGTGACTTCGAAATCACCCTTTGGGCCCGATTAACGCCATGACAGTGACAGAATTCATGAGGAGGGGTCCCAAAAACCCCATGTTGAAAATGTGGTGCCAAAATTCCAAAAAATGTTTGAGATATGCAGCAAAGTTGAAAAAACCCTGTCTATCCCATTATATAGCTTACCGGCATTTCCTCGGTCCGCGGTCGGCTTTGAAGAGTGCAGACATGTTCCCGGTCCACCAAAGATCATCACGCCAAGGTCCAGAGGTAAGTATGGGGTTAGGGGGTGTGGGGAGGCCGAGTGCACAGTAGGTGAGTGCGGGTTGTGGGAGAGGGACAGGGAGAAGCGCCGAGGGACAGTTTTTGTATTTACAGGTTTATTTTTTTTAGTAAGACAATGAAAGATGTTTGCCACGCCGGGGTAGGCTCCCAGCGTGGCAGCTGGAAGGCTATTTGGAGGGGGCTGGAGCCGATAGGGGACTGGGCACCCCCGTCGGCCATAACACATTTTGCCACGTTGGGGTGGGCTCCCAGCATGGCACCTGGATGCTTTGGGCGTGGAGCCAACGGGGATTGGGCACTTCGCCATTATGCAGTGTGGCATGTGGGGAGGGGAAGGGCATGAGCATGCAGTATGTGTGCATGCACGTGTGTGTGTGTGTGTGTGTGTGTGGAGAGGGGAGCTCTGCTCACTGAAGTGGAGCTCTCCCTTTCAACTGTACGACCACTGCATTTTCAACTGCTGTCATAGACAGCTGCAGCCTGCAAACACACTGACTGAAGTGGAAGATGGGTGCCACATCTCCAAAAACTCAGATGATGGCACTATGTTTCTTGCACATGTGTGCAAGCAACATAAAAATGTGTGTTGAATACTGCAACTATAATAATATACTGTAATATACTAACTATACTAAATAAATGCACCACCAGTGAATAAAACAATTACAAATTGCTTGAAAGTTAAACCTTAAAAACTCAAGTAAGCAATTATTGAACTTAAATAATAAAAGTGTATTCATATGTAACCACAAACACCTGCTGGCAGCTGGACACTAAAAAGAACAGTATATGCAGCTGCAAACATATAAATCACAGCTATAGGACTACGAAATGTCAATGTCTTCCTTCAAAACACTGAGGGAGTGTGGGGCATGTTGTCTATGTCTACGTTGTGGTCTGGTGTTCTTTGTTATAGGCGGCCATTGCTTTTCCGGCAGCAGCAAGAGTCTCCTTCAAATACTGAACATCATATTAGTCTCGCTCCTCGTTCATCTTGATTGCCAGCAAAGAGTTCAGTGTTTTGAGATGCAGGGACTGTCATAGTTCTGTTTTAACTTTAAGCACCATGCTAAAAGTGCGCTCTGCGTCTGCATTTGAATGGGGCAAGCAAAGTAGTACCATCATCAATCTTTTAAAGTACTGCTTTGAACCTCTCCACCAACAGTTTTGAGGACTGTGGCCCAATGCTTTGGGAGGGCTGAATGGGGTCCATTTATTGGTCCAGTTAGGGTCCCTGTAGCAGACAACTGGTACACAGAAAATTCATCCAGCAATGTGTCCTCCTCTTCTATTGTCTTACAGATTCCTAGATGATCTGCCAAGTCTGTTACCATAGAGGGTGTTAACTTGAGTTTGATGAAAGATTGAGGACAAGTCCTACATTTTGTACAAATTTGTTGTTCACAGGAAATTTCTTTAGTATTTTGGAATTGACAGTAGAATAAAACACAACTGCTTTCTGGTAGATGTTGGTTTCTATGACTGTCCCAGCAATGCTGTCTTCCTGCTCCATCATGTACTGTAGTATTGCTGCCCCTAGACGAAGGTCACTGTGGCATAGAAAACTGTCAGGATTGTCCAGAATAGTAGCATCATTGTCATTTAGCAATTTCCTGGCCATCTCTGGTCGCAGAACTCAGCCGGCATATAAGTGGAGGAGTCGAGAGATGTCAGAGTGCAAAGTCATTAGTTGGCTATCACCTTTTTGCATCTGTTGGTTGAACTGGCACAGAGGTTCAAGTCCATATTTTAGAAACATAAACTGCATTTGGATTTCATGGCTCTCCAGTCTTTTGGTGATACTCTCCACTTTTTCTGGTCTTTGTTCTGCTGACCGAAAATATGACAGGAGTGCAGGCCACAGATCCAGCATCCTCTTGACAACCTTATTCAGGCTGAGGCACCATGTTGGTGCATGCTTTATAACCATGAGTGGTTCAATATCCACAAACAGTGCAAATTCTTTTAACTTCTTTTATCTTTGTGCACTTGAAGCAAAGTGGCAGCAGACATCTGACACAAGCTCTTCAATCTTTGTCAGAGTCTTTACTGCTGCTTTGCTGCAGATATCTGCCAGGTGGCAGAGACACCCCATGTTGACAATATGTAGATTTAAGGTTTGGAGCCTTGATAAAACAGAGTTCCTCTTGCCGATCATGGAGGCATCATTGTCAGACGACAGTGCAACAAGATTGTCCGTTGGGATGTGAAATCGGTTTAGTGTTTCCGTAAGACAGTCAAACATGCTTTGTCCAGTTCCTGAGACACACTCAGGCATATCCAAGAACTTGATTCCATGCTTTCCTTGCTCTTCGGCAAAATAACCCACAAGAATAACTAACAGTTTTTCATCTCCCATGTCTGTGCTCTGATCCATGTAGACACAGTATGGCACTTTTCGGCACTTTGTCACAACATCTTCCTGGTACATAGGCCCCATGTTGTCCCTTGCTATGCAGGTTGCTTTTGTGGCACCACAAGTCATCTTTTTTAGTACTTCAGGATCAGAGCAGTATTCTTCATATATTTAATAATGTGATCGCCACATGAAAATGACAAATTGTGCTCTGCAAGCATTGCGACGAAAGCAACTTCAGCCTCTGTAACTTTTGAACTTGCTTGTGCTGCAAACAAATTGGAGAGCTTCTGTCCAGATGTGGCATGTTTGACATTGTTGCAGTGCTTCTCTGAAGCTGCATGGCGCTGCAGATCATGGCATCCTCCGTGGCCTATGGTGAAATCACAGGAGCATATCTTGCAGAATGCATTTGTTCTCCCTTTCCTGCTGTCACGACCCAATCAAATGAAGATTTCCAGGTAGCCTGGAATGTTGTGTACTGTCTTTGCTTCTTCACTGGGCTGTGCACACTGGAATTATCCAATTCTGAGTCACCCCCGCAATCCATGCAAACATAAAATGCAAAAAGGAGGCAGTATAGCGCAGTGGTCTAAGGCTCTGAGCTGCAAATTTGGTGACATCCGGCAGACCAGACCTGGGTTTGAATCCCACAGCTTCCACTTGCATACTGTGTGACCCTGAGCAAGTCACTTAACCTCCTTGTGCTCCCAGGTCGCTCCTGTAAAAAAGCTTTCAGATTAGTGTGCTATACCTGGTTAAACAACTAAATAAAAAAAAAATCTAAACAGAAGAAAGGCAAAGCACCTCAACTTGACCTCCGCTCTCAGAGACTGTAATCCCTTCAGGCAGCCAATAAGACAACAATAATTTTCAACTTTAAATACTTATTTGTTTGCTGGTGTGGCAGGAGACAAGGCATAATGCCTCAGCCCTCCATGCCACTGGGCCAGCCTGCCAACCACGCCTTCACCATCTACCACTGCAGTCATTAATAAAACATCAGCCATTGTTTGGATGCAACAAGTCCCCCCCCATGCACCCAAATACCAGTGCAAACAATTCATTTACACAATTAATCTGACACAATGTCACTTGGCAAACAAACCACGCCATCGCCATCAAAAATAGGCCATGTACCTTGTTATTTGGGTTGGTGGAAGGGGGGGTCCTGCTTGCTGTGTCCAGTCAATGCTGATGTTTTCTGGTGGGTCACACTATAACACTGCAGTCATTAATAAAACATCAGCCATTGTTTGTACACAGCAAGCAGCCCCCATGCACCCAAATACCAGTGCAAACAATTCTGTTACACAATTAATCTGACGCAACATCACATAGCAAACAAACCATGCCATCGCCATCAAAAATAGGCCATGTACCTTATTTTTGGGGTTGGTGGAGGGGGGTCCTGCTTGCTGTGTCCAGTCAATGCTGATGTTTTCTAGTGGGTCAGACTGTAACACTATAGTCATCAATAAAACATCAGCCATTTTTGGACGCAGCAAGCTGCCCTCCCCCATGCACCCAAATATGTGTTACACACAAAGTAATCCTGCGACATCACATAGCAAGCAACACCATCACTATCAAAACCAGCCCATGTACATCATTCTTTGGGTTGGTGGGTGGGGGGGGAGGTCCTGCTTGCTGTGTCCAATCAATCCTGATAGTTTATTAGCATGAGTGTAATGTGTTACACTAACACTACAATCATATTAATAAATAAGACATTGTCTGGACACGACACAGCACACACACACACACCCAAGACTTATAAACAATTCCATTACACATGGCATTAAAAGTAATCCGACACAATGTCACATAGCAAGCAAGATATTCACTGCTAAAACTGGACATGCACATCATTTATGGGGCTGATGGGAATAGGGTTCTGCTCGCTGTGTGCATTCAACACTGATGGTTTATTAACACAGCTATACTGCATTTGTCACACTGACATAACTGTATTATTATACCAGCTAGGTGTCACACAGCAAGCTGATCTCCTCCCCAAGCATAAAACAAGGTATACTTGCACATACAATTCTATGAAGTAAACAGAGATATGATTGGTAGCAGGCAACAACCTTCCCCCCTCTACCCCCCAAAAAAGTCAGTTAAACGCAATGTACAAAAACAGTTCCAATTTCCAAAAATCCCCAGCAACATACCTGTGGCACTATTCAGCTGCTGCTGCTGCTGCTGCTGCTGCTGCTCCTCCTCCTTCTCTAGTCTCCTTTTGCTGGTGATGAACGCCTGCAAAGTGGTGCAGTCCGTGATGCAGTTCCTGGCCAGATTAGTGGAGGTTGCTGGTGGGGCTTCTTTTGAGTCCGACAATGGTTGGTGTAAGCTCCCTCACAGAACCTCCAGTACAGTGGCAGCTACACTCAATTCCTTTAGGGTGGTGGCAGATGTATCTGGTGAAGAAGTATTAGCATACTTGCATAAGTTACTGCTACAGTGGCAATACCATCTAATGGTTGCACAATTAAGATCCACACAAAAACATAGCCCATGACACTTGCAGCCATGCACCACACTTTGTCTCTCCAGTAGCCCAGCAGCAGTGTAAGGGAAGTTAGTAGAGGTCCCTTCTGGCCAGTCAGCTCCTTTACTGGGGCCGGGGTGCTGCTTTTCTTCTGTCCTTGCTTGCTGAGGACAAGTGAGCACCAGCCAGGCAAGAACAGCTCTGCCACTGTACAGGCAGCAAGCAAAGATTGGAACCCCTCAGCAAAAAAAACAAGCAAACCCAGTAGCCCAGCAGCACTGTGAGAAAGTTTAGTGGTGGTGTCCCTCCTAGTCCATCAGCTTTTTCAGTGGTGTTGGTGGACGTACTGCTGCTCTGTCAGCTATGTACAAGGCAAGAGCACCAGGGCTAGGCTGTGCCTCTGTTGGTAGGCCCACCAGGGAGGGACTGGACCCAGCACCACACAATAGGACCCAGGCACCCAGTCTACTCTGCACAGCACACAAACAGCACAGTGACAGCAGCACAGCCAACTTCCAAATGCTAAAGTGAAATTCTGGATTTTCTCTGCCTGGGGCCAATCTGTAAACCCTCAAACAGTCAAAGAGGACAGCAACACAGATTCAGAACACAGCAGCAGCACTGTCTTTAGCCAAGCCGACTTCCATGATTTTACAACCCATTTGGAAGTGGAAGCCTGAAGGAACTTGGCACAGAGCACTGTGTTGTTAGTGCTGCTGCCATTCAGAGGGACTTTACTCAGGCAGCTCTCCTCTGCTGTGCTAAGAGCTGCAGCATCTTACTGATGGCCAGCCAGGTTGGAATTTGGATGGGATTTGGGTTGTCAAACTACTGGTCATTCAACAGGACCCAATCAGCCTCCGAGAGCCCTCTCTCTTCTCCTTGGCTGCTGCTAGCTCGAGTCTGTGTCTGCTGTGCCGGTGCCTCTCCAGAACAAACCATTAATCAGGAGAACCCCATCCACCCCCCCTTCCTGTCCCATCCCTGAATACTTTAAAAATTAAAAAACACACAAAAAGGCACAGCAACAGGCCGATGCTGAATACCAACCTCTGCAGCTGGTTGGTCTGGTGGTCCATTGCTCGCTCAGCTGGTGGCGTGTTCTTCTGACTCATTGCTCAGCCTGTGTTCCTGCTTCTAGTTGTGCTGCATGGCGATTGGTGACTGCTGGTCCTTCTCTACAGCGATCCTCTGCTGAAAATGCTTCCAAACTTATGGTTCCCCCTCTGGACACCGAGGCTGCTTATAGCAGGGCAGCGGACCTGAGGTGGGACCTGAGAGAGTCACTCAATTGGTTTGTGGGGTGGGGGTGTAGGGTAGCCTGGGGTGGGCCATCACTCAACTTGCTCTTGAGTCCCACTAGCCCCCCTCCTCCCCGATGTCATCATCACTAGATGGGCAGACATGAGACAGGTCAGGAAGAACTGGAAGTTAGTTGGCTGGCTGCTCTGCTGCAAAGGAGCAGCAAACAAAGGGATTAGTGCTGCGTGTGGTGCAGCCACGTGGTTTTGGCGTTCCAGGCAGAAAAGAATGGGTGAATGTGGGGCAGCGGTACAGGTGGACTGCTGGGGTCAGAATCCGGAACATCACGTGCAATCTGGTACACTTGAGAGGTATGGCGACTACAGACCGGTCAGCTTGACCTTAATTGTGGGCAAGCTTATGGAGGCAATCCTTAAGGAATGGCTGGTAGGTTTGCCAGAGCAAAATGGTCTTCAGGATGGGAGACAGCATGGGTTCATGGATAGGAAGTCCGGCCAAACAAACCTGATTGATTTCTTTCACTGGGTGACAAGAACAGTTGACAAGGGCCAAGCAGTTGGCATCCTTTACTTGGACTTCAGCAAGGCCTCTGATTCAGTGTCCCACAACAGGTTGATCAGAAAACAAGAGGATCTGGCGGTAGAGGAGAAACTCATTGAATGGGTGATGAACTGACCGAAGGATAGGACCAAGAGTGTTGGGGGGAGCTCTCAAGCTCTAGGAAAGTCATCAGCAGGGTCCCGCAGGGCTTGGTGCTTGGCCCAGTGTGATTTAATGTATTCATTAACAAGATTACAGATGGCATAAAGGGCAAAATCTGCCTATCTGCAGACATCACCAAGCTCTGTGGGAGGGTGGATACAGCAAAAGATATAAAGGACCTTAAGATCTGGCCAAGCTAGAGAGGTAGTCGGGAATATGGCAACTCAGATTCAATTTAAAGAAGTTCATGGTCATGAATGTAGGTGCTAGGAACGCGAGGATGGAGTACAGCCTGGGGGATCCTGGTAATCAAATCTGGCAAAGAAAAAGATTTGAGGGTGACGATCACTAGTGACTTGAAGCTCTTCTCACACTACAGGAAGGCAGCGGTGAAAGCCAATAAAATGCTGGGCCACCTTACCAGGGGGCTCACTAGCAGGTGGAAGGAGGTCACACTGCTGCTATACAGATCACTGGTTCGGCCAGTCCTGGAGTATAGAGTACAGTACTGGAGGCCTCACCTGAAAAAAACATTTACCTGCTATAGGCAATCTAGCGGTGTGCTACACAAATGGTTAGGGATCAGTAGGGTAGAACATATGAAAAGAGGCTGGGGAACCTCAACATGCACTCCCAGGAGGGGAGGAGGGAAAGGGGGACATGATAGAGACCTACAAGTACCTAAAGGGTATGAACAAGATGAATAATGAGGGCTTCTTCAGAATCAGTGGAAGCAAAACCACAAGGGGCATTGCCTTAAAATGGTGGGGAGAAGGTTCAGTAGAGAGATCAGGAGGCACTTTTTTATGGAGTGAGTGGGTGGAATGAATTCCTGGAGGAGATGGCCTCCCTGGAGATGGTGGATGGCTTCAAAAGAGAGTGGAATAGGGTAAAGGGGAAGGTCAGGGTCAAGGTTAAGCTATGGTTCTTGTGCTATGGACCACAGAGAAGGACTAATTGAGACAGCAAGAGTAAGTACCAAGAAATAATGCCATAGAAACATAGAATCTGAATCTGTCAGCAGATAAAGACCATACGGCCCACCTAGTCTGCCTCTTTCCTTACTCACTGCTGCAGTCCCAGATCCTATTTGATCTGTAGCTCTCCTGCTCTGCATATCTCCAGGGTACCCTTATTTCTATCCCATGCATTCTTGAACCCTCGTATTGTTTTTGCACCCACCACTTCAGCTGGAAGGCTGTTCCATGGCTTCACCACCCTTTCAGTGAAAACGTACTTCCTAACATTATCCCTGAGCCTTCTACCCTTCAGCCTCATACCATGCCCCCTTGTTGTGCAGAGTTTTCTCTGAATTATGCTTTCCACCTGTACCCTGTTTATTCCCCTAAGGTACTTGAAAATCTCTATCATATCTCCCCTCTCCCTTCTTTCCTCCAGTGACTAGCTATTAAGGTCCTTAAGTCTTTCCTCATAGGGATTCTGGTGCAGTCCATGTAACATCTTCATTGCCCTTCTCTGGACTGCCTCCATTTTGTCAATATCCTTCCAGAGATGTGGTCTCCAGAACTGGACACAGCACTCCAGCTGAGGCCTCACCAGTGATTTGTACAATGACATCACCACCTCTTTCCTCCTGCTTGTTATGCCCCTCCCTATGCACCCCAACATTCTGTTTGTGTTCCCCACTGCCTTTTTACACTGTTTGGTCACCTTCAGATCATCAGATATGATAACCCCCAGGTCTCTCTCCTGCCTTGTAGTGGCCAGAATTTTTGCACCCATCCTGTACTCCACCCTTGGATTCCTGTGACCCAGGTGCATGATCTTGCACTTTTTAGCATTGAAATTGAACTGCCAGACACCCGACCACTCCTCTAATAGGCTTAGGTCCTTTCTCATTTTTTCCACTCCCTCCAGTGTGTCCACTCTGTTGCAGATCTTGGTGTCATCTGCGAAGAGGCACACCTTTCCCTTCAGATGCTCTGCAATGTCGCTAATGAAGACATTGAATAGGACTGGCCCCAGCACCGACCCCTGTGGCACCCCGCTGGTCACCTCCCTCTCAGATTTCTTGCCATTTACCGCCACCCTCTGAGTCCTGTCCCTTAGCCAGTTCCCAACCCACTTAACCATCGTAGGAGCCACTCCCAGGCTCCCCAATTTATTTAGCAATCTCCTGTGCAGGACGGTGTCGAAGCCCTTGTTGAAATTCAGGTAGGCTACATCCACCACCCCTCCCTGATCTACCACCCTGGTTACCCAGTCAAAAATCTATAAGATTCGTCTGACAGGACCTTCCCACTGAGAATCCATGCTGCCTTGGATCCTGTGCCCCACTATCCTCCAGAAACTTCACAATCCTCTCCTTAAGTAAGGACTCCATTAGTTTCTCCACTACTGAGGTCAGGCTTACAGGCCTGAAATTGCCTGCCTCTTCTCTGCTTCCACTCTTGTGGAGAGGGACCACATCTGCCCTCCTCCAGTCCTCAGATATCACCCCATCTCTAGTGATGCATTGAAAAGGGCAGCCAGTGGTTCCGCCAGCACTTCTCTGAGTTCCTTTAGTACTCTAGGGTGGATCCCATCTGGCCCCATTGCCTTATCTGCTTTTATCTTCCTGAGTTCTTCTATTACTCTTTCCACCATGAATGGGCTGGTGTCTTCCTCTCTCCCCTGAATACCTCTCTTACAGAGTTCTGGTTCCTCACCCTTCCCTTCCCTGGTGAATACTGAGGAACAGTAATTGTTCAGTATCTCAGCTTTTCTAGGTCATCCTCCACCCTTTCTCCTCCTTCCTTCTTCAGCCTAACAATCCCATTTCTGGTCTTTTTCCTCTTGCTAATGTATCTGAAGAAGATCTTGTCACCTTTCTTAATAGCCTGGGCTATACCTTCCTCTGTCTATGCTTTAGCCCTTCTAATTATTTTCCCAGATTCCCTCTGCATCTCCAGATATTTATTTTATTTATTTTATTTAGCTTTTGTTGACCGGGTAAGTGCACTAGACAAATCCTACCTATTTTCAGGCACGACCCGGGGGAGGGGGCTACAGATGAATGCCAACTGACTTTGAAACCAGATTAAGCTGTTGGTGGTATTTATAGTGAATGAGGGAAATTTGGCCAGGACACCGGGGAAATTCCCCTGCTCTTTTCGATAAGTGCCATGGGATCTTTAACATCCACCTGAACTACCACCAATCCAGGCAGATGGGACCTCGGTTTAACGTCTCATCCGAAAGATATTGTTCTCTGTCCTCATCCCTGTGTGCTTCCTTGTATCTTCGGAAGGCTCTTTTCCCTTACTTTCTTGGTCACTGTCTTTGAGAACCATAATGGCCTTTTCTTTCTTTCACTCTTGCTATGCATTTTGACACAGTGACCTGTTACTTCTGTTATGACTCACTTGAGTCTAGACCACTGTTTTTCCACGTCTCCCCCTGTACCTTCCACTGCTAGGGCTCTTTTGAGAGTTCTACCCATCTCCTTAAAGTTAGCCTTCCTGAAATCTAGGACCTTTATCCTTGTATGGCTTGTCTCCTCCACTGTGGCTACCTTAAACCACATTGTCCTGTGGTCGCTGGTACCAAGGGGACTGCCCCCCTCCACATCTGTGATCCTGTCCCCCATTGGCCAGGACCAAATCCAGTATAACCTCCTTGTGGGTTGATTTTGCTACAAGTTATCTTACGTTTGCCCCATTCAGGACAGTCATGAAGTCCATGCCCCTTGTTGTACTTGCAGTTAGAGTGCTCCAATCTACCTCAGGCAGGTTGAAGTCACCCATTAGTAGCAGTTTCCTTTTGGCTGCCATTTTGTGGATGGTTTCCACAAGAGCTTCATCTGATTCCTCTTTCTGTGCCAGAGGCCTGTAAATCACTCCAGTGCTAATGGCTGTTCTTTTTCCCACCTCCAGGGTGACTCACAGTGCCTCTTCTCCTTCTTGTGATCCTTGAGTCTCTGTTGCTTTAATCCCCTCCTTCATATACACAGCAACCACCCTCCCCTCTTCCCTTCCCTATCCTTCCTAAAAAGTGTGTATCCTGGTATGGCTATACCCAAGTCATTGTTCCCTGTGTACCATGTTTCTGTAATATCTACTATGTCCAGGTTTGCATCTTCCATTAATGCCATTAGGTCTGGGATTTTGTTCCCCAGGCTGCAGGCATTTGTGCACATAACTTTTCAGCTTGTGCACCTGCCCTCCCTTTCCATTTTTTCAGCCCTGTGACATTTTTGGGTTCCATCTTCTGTCCTTCCCATAACTGTATCTAATTTATTTATCAGATTTGATAGTGCCCCTTGTACTAGTTGGATTCTCCCTTATGCCCCCACCATGCAGGCACAGCCCTGACTGGAGCACAGAAACCATCAACAAAGTTCAGTTGGGGTAAATGAAGGCAATACACAAGGTCCCAAAATCAGCAAGAGGTCAAACTGTTTAAACCCATAGTGGTCCAAATGACCTAAACAGACCCATCTCAACACCACAACAGCTAAAAGCTGCAGCGGAACAGAGTGCCCTATTCCATATCCTCCTCTCTCTCTCTCTTCTGGTCTTGAGGCTCATTAAATTAAACTTTTTAAACTTTCAGGATTAGGTATGTCTCTGAGTCCCCAAATCATTTCCATTGTTCTCTGAATTCTCTCCAACCATATTATAATCTTGTTCTTAGTGTATAAGGCCCAAAAATTGTATTCAGTGGTCATAGAAAGGTCTTACATATGATCAGTTCAGTGGACATATTATGTGTCTGCTTCAACTGCAGATATTCTGCCTGATATTGCCAAGTATTCTACTTGCTCTTGAAACAGCTTCTTCACATTGCCTTTGTTATGACAACTGAGCCCATCTCTCCCTTCTCTGCCACACACCCCCCACGCTCTCCTCCCTCTTCCAGGGAATATAAGTCCCACTCCATCCTCTTACTCCTTCTCTTGCTCCTCCTGTCTGGCAATGTGGAAACTAATCCTGGTCCTACCCCCTCCTCCACTCTCCACCTTCTCAATTTCCAAAGGTCTTAACATCTTTCATCTCAATGCTAGGGGCCTTCTCCCTAAACGCTGCTTCCTTACTGTCCGGGTTTCACAACATTCTCCTGACATCCTCCGTGTGTCTGGATCTTGGCTCTCCACCAGGTCTCCTGACTCTAGCCTGTCCCTTCCCCTACTTTCATCTCTTCAGGCAGGATGGGGACAAGCATGGTAGTAGTGTTTCCTTCTGTGTCCACTAGAGCCTGTCCTGTACCATTGCTGTCAGGGAGACCTCCCATGTGTTTCTCCTTGCAAGGCTTTTATTTCCTTCCAGTGTCCACATATTCATTGGAGGGTTTTATGCTTCACATAAAATCTCACCCTCCTCTCTCATTGACTCTCTTTCTCTCTCTGTCTCTCTCTGCCATTAGCTCACACTCCTCCTCAGGTGAACTCATCCTTCTTGGAGACCTTAATACTAAATGGCTCTCCTCAGCCTCCAGCCAACCTCACTCATGATTTGTACTTTGTGCTTGTAAGTGTAGGATGGAATAAGGCCATGGCCCATCAAATCCATCCCCCCACACACATGGGGCAGCATTCAGTAATCCAAATATTTATCCAGTGCTGTTTTACGTTTTTTTTTTTTATCATTAACATTAACCATATGATCCGGAAGTTTATTCCAAACAGCTGTTGTTCTTTGGGTAAAAAAATTGTCTCGGTGTTTGGTGTTTGACTTAGGTAAAACAAATTGATGATTATGTGACCTAAGGTTCAGATTCCTATTGTTACATTTGGATCTGCATTCAGACATTATTGATTGATCATTAATTATTTTATGAAAAAGTAGATGGTCACCTCTTAGTCTCCTAACTTCAAGTGGCACAATGTTTAAATGATGGAGTCTTGCAGGATAGGACAATCTAGAGAGCCTAGGAATGAGCTTGGTAGCCCTTCTCTGAACTCTTTCTATGAGATCTTTCTCTTGTATATGATATGGTGACCAGAGGAGGAAGCATAGTCTCCGTGAGGACAGACATAATTTCTGCAAAGATTGAGAATGGTATGTTCATCCCATGCTATAAAGGATCTTTTTATAATGTGTGTTATATTGTTGGCCTTTTGAACTATTGATCTGATATGGAGTTTGTGCTTGAATGTCTTATTGATTATTATTCCAAGATCTGTCTCATTATCTACTACAGATAAGGGTGTAGAATCCTGTTAATATGAGTACAGAGGGTTGTTTTTCCCCAGATGGATAATGGCACATTTTTTAAATTGAGCTCCATTTTGTTATTTTCGCACCATTTGGAGATAGTATTAAGGCTTTTTTTAAAGTGATTCATAATGAGAATATGATAAAATTTCCTCGACAACTTCGTGTCATCTGCAAATTTGATCATTTTTGATGTTACCCTAATATGCAAGTTAGATATAGCAGTTAAATAAAAAGGGTCCAAGACTAGTCCCATGGGTATGCCACTTGTCACTTCAACCTTTGAGGATAGTTGACTTTGGAATCTAACCTGTTGAAACCTGTCCTGTAGCCAGTTATTAACACAGGTTATTAAATAGGGACTGTACTTCAGTGAATAGGGTCTATCAATGAGGAGTTGGTGTGAAATTTTATCAAATGCTTTTTTAAAATCAATTAATATGACATCACAGGGGTTACCAACATCCAATGCATGACTTACTGGTTTTTAGAAGGTTATCAAATTGCTTATGCATGACCTTCCTTTCTGGAAACCATACTGCATATTGTCCTTAATTCCTAGCAATGAAGTTTCTTCTTCAGAATGTTTTTTTATTAATGTTTCAAGAATTTTGCCGGGAACTGATAACAGACTTATAGGGCAGTAGTTTTCTGGATTTAACCTGTTTCCTTTCTAAAGATAGGACAGACAATAGCTTTTTCCATTCTTTTGAGATTTCTCTCTCAGATAGGGAAATATTAAAAAGCTTGGATAAGGATAGACAGATACTAGATTAAATATTTTTTAGGTACCATGGATTTATACCATCTGGTCCTTGTGAGGCAGAGACTCTGAAATTATCTAATGCCACCTTAATATCATTGATACTAGTTGGACAGAGGAGTAGTCGAACTAGTGTTATTCAAAGGAGTACATCTATCTTTCTTGCTAAATACTGTAGCAAAATAGTTGTTTAGAACTGTTGCAATTTCTGCTGGGTCATTTAAAACAACACTGTGGAGTTTTTTTCCCTTACTTAAATGGTTAACATAAGAAAAAAAGCTTTACTATTTCCTTTGGTCATGGATAGCCTAAATTCAAGTTGTCTTTTTGCTAATCTGATTAATGTTTTAGTAACTCTAACCTCCTGTTTATACTTGAAATATGTTTTTTGTGTCTTATATTTTTTTAACTTTTTAAATGTGTTTTCCTTTTTTTTTTTTTTTTTTTATTTGCCTCATGAGTTTTCTAGACATCCAGGGTAAAATTTTGCCCTTTTTGTTATATAATTGTTTTACTGGAACAAACCAATCTTTGGTTGTAAGGATTACTTCCTTGATAGTCTTCTAACATTCCTCAACATTAAGGTCAGATAACATTGGGCCCAGTTTAGTCAAGTACAGATCTTATAGCCGGATAATTGGCTTTACTATAATTTTTAATAAAAACTGGTCTACTTTTACCTACTTTATTAAATAATAACATACATAGAATAGTATTGTGGTCACTGTTACCCAGTGGTGCTCTAATGGTAATATCCAAAAACAGATTGGATATTTTGGCTATAACAAGATCAATAACATTGTCTGACCTTGTAGGTGTATCTACTAGTTGCTCTAATTCTGTTAATAGTAGAAAATCCAGAATGATTTGCTCATTTGTGTTAGAGGCAGTGTAACTGACCCAATTTATCCCTGGGTAGTTGAAATCACCAAGGATTATTACATCATTAGTTTCAGCTAAATCAGCTATTTCATTTGTAAGCAGGCTGTTATAATTAGTAGAACTCAATGGTGGCCTATAGCAGGATCCTATCAGAACTTTATGTGACACTGATAGGAATACTTTGACCCAAATTGATTCAATATTTTCATCAGTATTGTGACATGGTGGGTTGATTTTGAAGCTCTTGTATTTATTACTAACATAAAAGCATAGACCTCCACCCATTCTAGTTATTCTATTTTTTTGGTATAGGTTGAAGTTAGTAATTTCTCTCAACCATAGGGAAGCCTCATCCCACCATGTTTCTGACACTGAGACAATATCTATTTGTTCCTGTTCAATTCAGATTTCAAGTTCAGCTTTTTTCAAAACATTTAAGCTGCGGGCATTAATTACCAGAATTTTAGTTTTTTTGCCATAATGTAATGATTCAACCAATGATTTGATCCCTTGCCTCCTTTTCAAAAGTTTAAACAGTTTGAAATATATTGATTTATTTTGTCCCCTAAGTATTTGCTACTTTTTTATTCAAGTTGATGCCATCCCAACAGTACAATTTGTAATTAGGCTCCCAAGTTTCCGAATGGGTTAAACACCCTAGTTTGTTCTCTAGTGTCCATTTCTTGCTCCATTCATTTATTGCTTTTATTTTGCAATTTTTGTGTTGATTAAATCTTGGAACTGGTAGAATTTCCGAATAGCAAACTTCTGCACCATATTTGTTTAATTTAGCATTTAAAAGCTCATACTCCTTTTTGATTTGGTGAATGCTACATTTGTTGATGTTGTTTACACCTGCGTGGATGACCACCAGTGGTTTTTGTCCAACATTGTTTAGGACGCTGTCTATTAATAATATTGGAAATTTTAGCCCCACTGTAGCTACCACATGTTCTATTAATATTATCATCTTTACAAATTACAGAATCACAATATTTGGTAATTGAGTCACCTAATACGAAGACCTGCCTGTTAATAACTGGATTATCAGTCGGTGTGAGTTTGGTTTGGCGTAACTGTCTATTAGTGGCTACATTTATGTTTTGTGGGGATGGTGTTAAAGGTTCTCTAACAATAGTTGAAGTACTCTTGACAATTGTCCCAATGTACTCTGAAATTTCAGGGTGAGCATTGTTTGTTTGTGGTAACATAACTGGTTTAGTTTGGGATTCATCGGACAACATAACATAGCTGGTACTCAGTACTTCACTTGGTTCTGCTGTAGTAATTGTTGCTGATGTAGTGGCCATGGAATTAACTGAAAGGTCTGGGTTAATAAGTGAAGGTGCAGATTATGCATTGAACTGCATCTGTGTTAGCTAGAGAAATAGTGGTGTTAGGGAGTACTTTCCCATTGTTTTGTAAAACTGAATATCTATTGGTTAACAAGAAGTCACTACCCATATTTTGTGATGGTAAAACATTAGGTCTTCTTTTCCTGGGTTTTGATTTTACAAGGAGCCAGTCATCATCTGATAGTGCTTGTTCACTCTGATTTTTTCTTTTATTAGATCTGGTAATGTCAGTTGAAGGGACATTTGAGTTCAGTTTTATTTCCATAGTTCTTTGTGAATTTTCAAGTTGATCTAATCTAATGCATAAGCTGTTCATTTCAGCAAGTAATTTTGCATTTAAATCACATTTGTCACATGTAAATACAGTATTTTTATTCAAATTAGTGTTTAACAGAAGGTACATGTTACAGGACGCACATTTGAGGCCCACCTCACCGTCCAAGGTCATTATTGTATCAGCCATGATTGTAAGGAAACAAACAAAGAAAAGACAAATTAATTGATAGGAATCCCAGGTAGGGAGACAATTATGGCAGAGAAAACCTCACAATGTGAGCAGTTTCTAATTACTTAACTAATGTCTGGCCCTTGTTCCCTAGTTCACGTTGGACTCACTAGACTCGCGCTCACGTACTAGTCTCTGCACACATCTCTGCATATGGAGCCACATGCTCATCCTGCTTGAGCTTGCCCCGCTCACTTAGGGTGAGTTTAAATAACAGCCAGAATGCGGAAGTGAAATGGTTACATGACTAATCACCTCGCGATTCCAGTAATGATGGTTAGTTTCCCAAAAGCTGTTAAGCTCTGTTCCCCTGCTAGGAATACACAACAGTGTCCCTATATGTTCTCAGGAACTAAAAATTTACTTCAGTACTTGCTGCAACACTGTTCAGTAGTCCCCCATTAGTCGCGCATAGACTACAGCTCCCAGTGTGCCTTACAAGCCTTCCTTGTATGTAAAACATCTCCCAAGTAAATTCCACTGAACAGTGGTGTCAAGTCAATAAAAACTAGCTCAGATTTAGGCTTTTAGGTCACAGAGCACACCTGTCATGTGAGGTAACACTGGTAAAATAACCCCACTTGCTCAGGGCGAGTTTAAATAACAGCCGGAACGTGTAAGTGAAATGGTCACGTGACTGATCACCTCGCAAGTCCAATAACGATGGTTAGTCTCCAAAAAGCTGTTATGCTCAGTCCCCCTACTAGGAATACACAACAGTATTCCTATATGTTCTCAGGAGCTAAAAATACACTTCAGTACTTGCCGCAACACTGTTTGGTAGTCCCCTACTAGTCAGGCATGGACTACAGCTTCCAGTGTGCTGTGCAAGCCTCCCTTGTATGTAAAACACCCCCTGAGTAAATTCCATTGAACAATGGTGTCAAATCAATAAAAACTAGCTTAGATTTAGGCTTTTAGGTCACAGAGCACACCTCTCATGTGAGGTGTCACTGGAAAAAATCAAGTCTTTTAATCTCTCCCAGCTCATTACTGAACTTACCAGGCTCAATCTCCACTCCTCTAACCAAACCTTCCTTAACTGGATTCTCTCCTCCCACCCCACCACACTGTTGCAGCTGGTATTCTGGTGGATGCCTTCAGCAACTACTGCATGACATTCTGCATCAGCAAAGTCTGGCACCCTCTCTTCTCCCCTAAGTATATCTGTTCTAGGTCCCTCTGGTTGCTTATTTACTGATGCTTTCCTGAGTGTCCTTGCTGCAACAGATTGGTCAGCCATCTTCTCTGACCCTGATAATGATGTAACCCTCTCCCTATTCCATTCCAAATTTACCTCTGTTTGGGACAAGCATGCTCCCCTCAGAATGTCCAGGGTCAAATTTTCCCATCCACCCCTGGATTACCCTCAAGCTCATTTATTTAATTATTAAATGTTGGTAACCGGGCAGGCCCATTGGGCCCCAGAGGTCCCTTTTTCAGGGGCGACACAGAGTTAGTTACATAGAGTTGAGCAGGTACAAACAGATAATGCAGGGGTAGGATATAGCATACAGGAAGTTCATTGACAGAATACATATTTCATAACAGAAGATGGTGACATGGGGTATACCAGCGTTGAGTCCTGCTAGGCTTATTCCAATAGATTGAGAAGTATAGACATATAGTACACATAGTACAATAGGCGAAACAGGCATTATAAGCAAGCAGAGCAACTAACTATGCAGCTGCTACCATTTAGGACATAATCAGTACAGAGTAGAACATAAGGTAAGGTTAGCATTTGAGAGGTTGTAGAAGTGCAGGGAGGTAGTACAGCATCGTATACAAGCAATTCGGTATAGGACGTTGGGAGGGGGTTGCATTGGTAGAGACCGGTTTCATAGACAAACTCAGCTGTGGCAGCTTTCTGTCGGCTAGGGCAAGGTAGAATGTTTTGTAGCCTGACTATAGGGGGTGGGTTTAGTTATCCTTCAGGACAGAAGCAGGAGCAGGAGCTGAGGTTTAGGACCAGCGTAAGTCCTGTGATCTCGCTTGGGCCCACTGTAAATTATCCCACTCCCTGCCTAACCTCCTCTCTTACAGGGTGCTCAGAAATTCATGTAGCAGGGCTGCCCATGCTGTGAAATCCCACCTTTTCAAGGCCAACCTCCAGAACAACCCTCATTTCCCAGCCAAATACTGAAAGGTAATTCATTCCCTTATTGACCCTCCCTACCAGTCACTCCCCTAGTCCTCATTATTAATGGTTCACTTGTGTCCGACCAGCCCTCTGTAACAGCTCACTTTAACAAATTCTTCACTACTTGTGCCCTCCCTCCTCCCCTCCCTGGCTCCTCTCCCCCTGCTCCTTCCTCCTCCTCCTCCCTGCCCCACCCCTCCCTGGGTTTTCATTTTCCCCTTGTCACTACTCAGGAAACATTGCTTGCCCTTTCCTCCCTCAACCGGTCCAAATCCAGTCCAAATGAGCTGGATCCTAAACTCCTTCACCTTTCAGCTCCTGCCACTGCCTCTCCACTCATTCACCTCCTCAGCCGCTCTTCTCTCTCTCTCTCTCTCTCTCTCTCTGCACTGTTCCTCAGTCTTGTAAGATTGCCAAAGTTCTTCCTCTTCACAAAGAGGGTGTCCCCTTCTCCACGGTAACCTCTGTCCTATTTCCCTCCTTCCTTCTGTTGCAGAACTGCAAGAGAAACTTGTCTTCTCTAGGCTTGCTGATTTCCTCTACTCTTCCAACTTCCTCTCCCCTTTCTGTCAGGCCTCCAGGAGCACTTTTTCACTGTCTTCTCCCTGCTGTATGTTACTGACTCCATCTTCTCCAGGATGGCTCAGGGGCACATCACAGCTGCCATTTTCATCAATCTGGCCAAAGCCATTAATTCAGTTGCCCATCTACTCCTCCTGAACAAGCTGAGTTCTGCTGACCTCTTGGTTCCCACTGTTGAATAGTTCCATTCCTACCACATGGGCCATCAACAATCTGTATAGGTAGGAGTTATCCTGCCACCGCCATTACTTATCTAGGCTGGAGTTCCATGGGTTCTGTCCTGAGTCCCATCCTCTTCTCCATTTTCCTAAATGACCACCCCTCTGCCTGTGCCAACTCATATAGTCACATGTATGCAGATGGCACAGTCATCTTCATCTTCAGTCCTTCAACCACACTGATGGAAAGTTTGCTTCAGCAAGACAACCACATTGTCCTGCCCTGGTTCCACTTCAACTAGCTCCAGATTAACACTTAAAAAACATTGTCTATGACCTTTGGCACCAGGCAGAAACTGGTCAGGCTTTCCCCCTCCCTGTTTTCTACTCCTTGGATGGCACACACCCCCCCCCCCGAAGTTGGTCCACCCTTCAAGTACTGGCTCGGTGTGTGACTAGATTGCAAGCTCAGCTTCTCTACCCACACTGTTGTCATCCATGCCAAGCTCCATCCCCAACCCAGTGCCTTGTACTGCAACAAAAACTGCTTATTTCCACAGGTCCATCGGGAGTTTGTTACCAGAATGGTGCTCCTGGTCTTTGACTATGCGGATGTTGTCTACGGCACCACCACCCCCCTCCTCTTCCCTTGCCAGACTGGACACCCTCTGTAACACCTTTTGTTGCTTTGTTACCATTTCCTCCACTCTAACCCACCACTGCTCCCTCTGGTCCATCCTATCCATCCTCTGCCTACCTTCACGTCGCCAGTCCCACTGCACCTCCTTCATCTCCAAATACTGGTTTGGGTCCCTTCCCTCTTACCTATCCTCATTCCTCTCCCCCATTCCCTCTGCCTCATGCTCTGTTGGCTCCAGGGATTCTTGCACCTTCTCCATTCCACACCCTCACTCCTCCACCTTATTTTGTCATCTTCCTTCTATCTGGACCCTGCTCCCCTCCTCCCTCTTTCTTTCCCCCTTCCCTGGCTCCCTCAGGCACCAGTTAAAACTCCTCCCTACCCCCACCTGCTCCTGTCACCCCTCACCCTGACCCTCCCCAGTTGTAGCACCTTCTTAACATGATGTTGGGCCTCCTCCTGGGGGCTGCAACCAAAGTCTGGGCAGCACAATTGAGGGGAAATCTGGAAATAAATAAAAATAAAGACTTTTGGAGAACAGGGCTGGGATGGTTTTGCTTGACTTGATTCAACAGCTTGGTGTTCACCTTTCTTACATCTTCAGGGAACTGGCATGTTCTCTTAGTATGACCATCCTCCCCACAGTGGTAGCAGAACACACCCTCTCTAGCCCGCCTGGGATGTGATGATACATTGGGAGGTGGCCGATATTCACAATTGGGGAGTGGGGAGGAATACATATTTGGAGCTTGAGTAGGGGCACTGACAGCAGAGTGTCTTGGTTCGGCCTCTCTCTCTCTCTCTCTCTCTTTGCCAGGTCGGAGGCTGCACACTACATCCCATTAATTCTTTCACCATGGCAGACAATTCACTTAGTTCAGTCTTTATGCTGCCATCTGCAAGGGGCACCTGAGTGTGCACTCCCACTCCATAACAGATGCAGTTTGGTGGGTGTCTGGCTCATTATCAAAGGAGGCAGCCTTAGTTGTGGCACCAGTTTTTAGTTTTCTGATTTCTTTAAGTATCTCTGTCAACTGCGGAGAGTCCCTAACAGTCTCTTTGGACGCAGTGGGCCTCCCATCACACCCATGGGCTGCAATCACCTGCATACCATCAACAGCATGAGCAGTGGCTGCAGAAGCAGTTTGGGACCCCTAGTGTTACATAGATACATAGACAGTGTCGGCAGATAAGGGCCTATGGTCCACCCAGTCTGCCCATTTGAGCTTGTAAGTTCAGTTTATGTTTTCCTCCCCTTTTCATTTAGCTTTCTGGACCTCCTTCATCAACACTCTGTAGGAAGGTGGATTGTCCATTTTTTCTTCCAAGCGCAGCTGAAGGATCAACATAGGGGGCTACCTCCAGTATATGTGGAGCATTCGCTGCAAAGTTTTTTCTACCCGGTCCAGAAAAACAGATAAGGATTCTCACAACTGCTGGTGAGTGAGTTTAAATTTTACCCAAAGGTACTCATTAGATTCTGTGCTCCCTAGTACATTCTCTAGAGTGGCCAGGTACTCTTGGGCAGGGGCATCAGGGTCGGTAGATCGGAAAGCTCGGACAGCATTCAAAGCTGGGCACTTGAGACTTTCCATAATTCTCTTTCTTTTTTCAGCTTCGCTGCACTGCCATTCTTGCATGAGAGATGAGGCATAGTTCAACCATGTCTCCAGGTCATCCTCCCCATTAGGTGTGGGAAGGGTGCCTGAAAACACTCGCAGCTGGCAGTAAGAATGATGACCAACTGAAGATGCCAGTACAGGGTTAGGCACAGATGCAGGACTGCCATGGGCAGAGGAGCAGGAGCAGGCACAGTAATTAATATGGGTGCTGGAATGGGAGCAGGCACCAAGACAGGTGGAGGTGCTGGGGGAGGGTTATCCTCCCGGAAGACTGAAATAACCTTTTTAAAGTCCTCAAGGGTTTGACCTTTATCCAGTAACAACTTAGCAAGCTTCTCCTCAAAGTTTTCAGATAAGGGTGGGGGTTCGGGCTCTGAGGAACTTTCACCATCCTTAGTTACCACATTCCAGGCAGCTGGGGACCCATCAATGGTAATAACTTGAGGTACTTTTGCACTTTCCACCGGAATACTATACCACTAAAGCCATTAGGGTCTGGGCGGTCACATCGGCCAGTCAACTTACTACTACAGCCTCCCCAAGGCATTCAATTTTTGAAAGTGCCCCTTCTATAATGTCTTTGCTAGTGCCCATGGGGATGTCTAGCAACAAAAGTTATGAGGATCACTCTCACTCCCTGTACACCAATTAACTAACTGCTGCACAGTCATTTCTTCAATGGTATTCATAAAAATGTTAGTTGCAATTTTTGGTTTTGGCCACTAGGAGGCACTAATCCCAGCAATGCCTCCAAGATGTAACCCCTAGGTGGCACTATCTCTAGGGTTACTACCCCTGCCTGTATTTCTGACAACAGGTTGAGAGGCCTGGGTTCAATATTTTGGTGCCTCCACCCACAGTAATATATCTGGGGGTATCTACCTAACCTGGTATAGCCCTCTGGGAAGCCAAAACCACCCACAAGCCCACCTAGTGACCATGAACCTTATAATGTGGAATAACCCTTTACAGCAATTAACATACAGTTGGCATTAAACATTAACCATATGTAAACACCCCTTGCACTTACCGCCAGGGTCTGGTCTTCAGTAAATCCACTAGACCCCCCTTTAAAGACAGCATTAACAAGGTGTAACCCCTAGATGGTGCTATCCCAGGGGCTACTACCCCTGCCTGATTTGCCACTAACAGGTTGAGGGGCCTGGATCCGATGGCGGGTGCCTCCACCCAGAGGTCAGGGTTTGCAATAGTTAAACTAACTTGGTCACAGCCCTCTGGGACACTGCAAACCCCCTTTCTTCCCACTAGTGGCCCACACAGTATATCAGAATTACCTTCACAGTATACACTTACTCCCAGGACTGGTTCAGGCACTGGGACCCCCTATAAAATAAGAAGATACAGTGCAACAATTACAGTACAATACTTTAACATAGACAAATACCTCAGGCAGTATAACTTTGCTGAATCAAGCAGCTCTGATTTATTTAGGGGGATATAACAAGGACAGGGGGAAATCAGGTTAATTAGCTTATCACTTTACTCATCTACCTATGGCTCTGTGCACAGGCCTATCCCTACCAGTTACTGTCCCTGGGTACCCAAGCCCTAGTGGTTATTCCAAACTGTGGCAGCTGGTAGGGGCCCTTTCACACAGAGAAAAGAAAAATTAGTTAAACAGTCAGCAGTACAGTAATTCCATTTGGATTCAATGGGGCAATTCAACAGGGAGCGACCCTGAATTAGTACTCACGACCTCCAAACAAGATAGTTTCCTTCAACATCAGCAGGGCTACTCTTGAGCGCCACGAGACTCTTCACACATTTATATGACAAACTGCAACAGGCAAAAGTCCTTTAATGGCAGCAGGATTCACTGGAGCTACACAAGCCTCCTCACACATTTATATGGTAAACAGTAACAGGCAAAAGTCCTTTAATGGCAGCAGGATTCACTTGAGCTACACAAGCCTCCTCACACATTTATATGGTAAAAGAAAGTACTATACCAGGCAGGCTGCTTCTCTATCCCGATCGCAATACTGCACAATACCCGGAGAACACACAGCAGATTCAGTTCCTGACAGACCGAGCACATTCAGCAATTTCTCCAGTCTTCTACAGGGTGAGCCTGGTTTCTACTCTTCAGATATCCTTTGATTCTCTTCACAGGACGGATTCAGTCCTAACAAGCAGTTACACAAGCTACAGACCGGAAGTCGGGGCCTTACACACGTTTCCCGACTAAAACTGCACACCGAAAAAGCACAAGGCTCCTTCCCTCTTCACTGCCAGAGCTCAACTGAAACTCCAGCAGACAAAACCGGGCACTTCCTTTGAGTTCCTCCCAGTGCTTGGCTGGATTGGCTGTCACTCACAATAGACTGCCCCTGTTGGTCCAAAAAGGCGCCGAAGTCCAAACTACATCTCCCAGAGTCACTGCCCATGCAATCCTCTTGTGGCTGGCTCAGATTACGAGTCCAAGTTCTGATTCGTCCAAGGCACCATTTTAGAGCTACCTTAACCCACACTGATTGGTCCAGTTCAGCAGTTCAAAACTAGAATGGGGAACTAGGCAAACACAGTTCTGGCTGCAAAGAAAGCAGGTTAGACAAACTGTATTTTCATTATTACTCTAAATGATTTCTGGCAAACAGTTACATCTTTCAGATAGGTTCCCTTTGCACTCCTAGTGACTGCAAAAATGGAGTGAATTGGCAGTAGCTCGAGTGGTACTCAAGCAGAGAAACACACAGTCCCCCCATACAAACTAATTATGTCTGCAAGCAGACAGCTCTTAAAGAGACAGTACCAGAGGCTCTAAAAACACTCACAGATAAATGGCTTAAACACCAAACACCATTCAGGCTTGGAGCATTCAAGCAAGCTCCTGGAAGTCTTTTGGGAACCCCCATTTGCAAGGGGGTTACAAAGGCAAGCATGCACCTTCAATAATGTAACAGGTTTCAGGGATTCTAAACCAATTAAGAATATGCTCATAAGCCAGTTTAAATGTGAAACAACAAATCAGTTTTATTAAGGAGACGTGAACAAGAGTGGGGCATGAATCTAGAATAATGATTACTTTACTGATTTGATTTAGTTTACTCTGCATGCATGTACTTTAGTCCCACAGTTAAACAGTCTGACAACAACTGGGTTCCCAGAATGTTATGCTGGCTGGCGTTGCAGCTGTTGGTGGGGCCTTGGTGGAAAGAAAGACAGTTAGACATGCAGTAACAAAGACTTTGGTTATTCGTATCCTCGGCTGGTTAGCCCAGTCCTTTGTAACCCTGTAACACACTAGAGCAATCAGATTCCACCACAAAATGATTTAAAGAAAAGTTGCAGGGAGCTACCCTGAGTTTACTCACAACACCAGTTAATAGGAATTTGCCTGATGATATGAAGACCTGCTGCAGAGTACTGAAGAGCATGGGGAAGCTGGGCCTGCATGACTCACCTCCACTTCATGGCCTTTCCCTCCAGGTGGCCACAACCTGTGATTACTTGCTGTGGTGCAGGGGCTGGATCCCCAAGCTGGTCTCTCTCTGAGAAAGCAGTCACTGGTGCAGGAACAGACGGCTTGGGCTGGGTTTGGCATAGGCCTATGGTTGGATAAGCACTCCTGGCAAAGTTCAGTTTGTTTGCTGGTGAAAACCCCCAGCTGGCAGACAGTTAAGTCACTGGTAAAGATGGGCTCTTTTCTGGCAATCAGGAGTCCCTGGACAGTAGGCCTTGACCCATAATAAACATTCAGCACATTTAAGGAAAACAACATTCACTTTTCTACCTCTTAATTTGGTTTCAGCCAGATCGCAATTGCAGTCGATTCACTGAGCAAACCTCTCAAACAGCAAAAATGCAGTCTCTCACACACATCTTGGGCCGAACACTTCACAGGAGCTCCTCTCAGTCCAATATCTTGAGCTGCACTTCTCAGAGTCTCAGGGCTAGCCGCCACAGTTTAACGTTGGTTTCGGATTAGTCTGATTACTGCTATCAGGCAGTCCAGTGCTGGAAAAAGTAGCAGGAAGGCAAGTCAGGCCTTTCCCTGCCAATTCTCCTCAGCTCCTTCCCTAGAGCTGCTTCAAGATGGCTCAAGCTGCTCACTCTCTCAGCTCTCCAAGCAACTAAACCCTGTCTTCTAACAGTTCTTGAACTAGTCCAGATTTCTAGCAATACAGTTGGCTAGGGGAGCTGTCAATCACAATTCTGGTGCTCTCATTTGTCAGTATAGGTGTCAGCCTGCAAAACTACAAGAACTACAGCTTTTTCCCACAAAGCATCTGAACTAACGACCCCTCGAGGTCCCCTGTGTCCAAATTGGTCCAAATTCCTGGAAGTCCTGGACCAAACATGGTGGCTCCCATTTGGAGGATAAGCTGCAAGAAGGCAGGTTAAAACAAGCACTCTAATTTAAATATAACAAGTTAGAAGTAAATATTTGCAGCACTAGTTAGAGTTCCCTCTGCTTTACTATCAACCACAGTGCGGAGCAAATTAAAGCGGTGCCTGGCCAGTTGCAAGCTTTAAGGCACTCAGACCCAGCCCAGGCCATTGACTTCATACACACTGGCTATGGCCTTAAAGGGACAGGCACGGAGGCACACCATGGCACTCTCACACAGATCAATAGGATTACAAAATAACCATGGATTTACTATCTCTGTAGGATGTCTGCCTGGCAGTGGGCATTGATGGAGCCTTGGGAGGCACTTAAGGTAAGCCTTAAATTGATGAGGGGGGCTACATGTTGGAAAACAAGAGCCTTCATGGACCTCTCCTACTGTATCAATGTAACTGTAAATTGTTATCCTTTTCAGCTTATGAAAGGCACTGTATTTCAATGTAAATAATGTTTGTCTTAAAAAAAAATTAATAAAAATAAAGTATTAAAAAAAAGACAAAGAAGAGAAGGGTTGTGCTGTCATGCCTTGTCCAAGTGTAAGGCTCCTGTGTGCTGCATCGACCGCTGCCTTGTGCTAGTCCCTTCTGCAGACTTTCTCCTGAATCCATGTGTCCTGTGAGTGCTGGCACGGCTGGCTGAGTTCTTTCCAATTTCCAGCTGGATAATAATTATTGCCTTTGAAAGACTGATATTTCCACATTTGAAGTCAAGTTTTAAAATTTGTGCTAGCACTTATAGCCTGTTGGAGGGTTAATTCGCAAGCTTGCTAAAATCTTCATCAAGTGCACCACTGCAAGATTCTGGGCAACTCTGCAATCAGGCCTGCACTGGGACTGTGTTATAATACAAGGTACCTAGAGTCTAATGTTTAAAATTGTACTTGTGCTTAGTTTTACTCTTGGTACCGGATAAAAGTTACCACAGCCTGTATAAAATAGGAATCTTACGTGCCTCTTGCTTGGGAGGGTGTGTACATGCTATGTGGAGTAAAGAGGGTGGTAGTGACCCACAATACAGGGGGGGGTCGAGGGGAATTACATCAGGGTGGTTGTGCATGCAGCAACTTGTTACTGTCTAACTCCTGCTCTCTCCACAGTTTCTGGGCCTGTGTGCCAAAATAAAGCACAGTTTCATTTGTTGAATTTTATCACTGTGTGGGTATTCAGTTTGTACATCCTGACTGAATTATTGTTTGATAAAGGTAACAGCTGTTGGTGGGTGATATTATCCAGTGTAGGGAGGTGGGTAGGTACTACCTCCCATAGGGCAGTACTACACACAATATCTGGCCCACTTATTCTCTCTGGGTGGAGCCACCATGCTATTTACTATTTGGGATGACCCCCCCACTACAAGAGAACAAACATGCCCGAAGCCCCTGAACCAGGTGGGCCACATTACAGTCACCAGGCAGGGGTGTGAACCTAATCGCCATGCCAACTGGGGCGGGTCACACAACTCTCACATTAGCATAAATTTAATTTAGCATTAAGTCAATAACACCACTTTTACTATAATGGAATAAGTGTTAATAGGGCCAATTAACACAAACTAATTTTAGCACTTATTAGTGCTTCAGTGACAATAGTAAAAAAAAATGATTTGTCAGTAAAAATGTCTTGTTTTACAGCATTTCATCTACCAGGTTCTCCACAACCAGTTCTTACTACCTTTCCCATAAAAACATAGAAGGTTAATTTTGCATGATCCTGAATCCGTTGTGTTTATTGTCTCCATATCAGCTGAAAATCTGAATGCTACACAGAGCTGACCCTTCTAACATAGGGTTACCACCTGTCCTGCATTTTGCAGGACAGTCCTAATTTAGCAGCTGTGTCCTGCAAAAAAACTTGAAAAATACTACATGTCCTGATTTTTCAGTAGAATAAATATTTTCTAACTTTCTTCTAAATCTTATAGAAAACTATAGTACCTTAACTAAAATACATTAAACCATAGAAGCAACCAAGAAACTACAATACTTAGCCTTAATTCTGATTATATAGAGAAAACAAGTCTGTTGCACTAGTCGAGGTTACATACTGTCCTGCAAAAAATCATATTTTAGCAAGAAATGTCCCACTTTGGGCTTCTTAAAAGGTGGTAACCCTACTTTCTAACACTGGTTTCCTCTTTCCTCAGGTCACCAGATTTTCCTTTGTCTCCCTCTCTGGAGCAGTAGGTCTGGCTCAATCACTGGTCAGAACACATCTGAATCTAAGACCAAGTCCATCCTGTTTTACTGCATGTCCCTCAGGTCATGAGATTAGGTAATCACCTGGTACAAAAAATAATTAGAAGCTTTTTTCAGCCTTTTTAACTTTTTTGATACAGGATACAAACTTCAGCGGTAAGGTACTCATTATTTAACACTTAGCATTAGAGACATTTTATTTGTTGTTTTTTTTTACTTACTTTGCTTTGATCGCCAGATACATTTTATTTACAAGTTATATTTCTTCATTATTTCAAAGTGAAAACACTTAATTAATTTGAGCTTTTCTTTATAGCTCTGCCTCTGGTCCCATTTCCAAGATAATTCATCATATAACAAGCATTTGTCAATGCCGAATGTTTGCTTGCTGGCATTGGCATTGGTAGTGTAGAAGTTACAGAGCTGCATAATGGGAATGGCAGCGAAGTATTGAACTGAAGCCAACCCCACCACCACCCTGCAGAGAGTGACAGGCATTGGGGTGTGCCTTTGGGTCGTCAGGCATAATGACCATGCCATTTCACCACACCCTACCCTGCAGACACTGACAAGTGTCACGGTGTGCCTTGGGTCTTTGCCTTTATGCGCACCCCATTCCATCAGGAAATACGGTGAGATGGGTGCGGTATAGGAGAATGGGGTGAAGTTTGGGCCCGAAGAGTCCAAGGCACACCTTGATGCCTCTCACTGGCTGCAGGGTGTGGGTGGAATGGCATGAGCATGACAGGCAAGAATCCCAAGTCACACCCCTGATGCCTGTCATTCTCTACAGGGTGGTGCGTTATGGTCGGAAACCCTAACGCCTCAGGAATTCGTTGGTATTTTCACTCCAAATTTTCAACATGTTTTTGTGACCCACACCTCATGAACAGTGACAATATCAGTTTGTTAGCCGAAAACTGCTTTTGCACAGTGACTATGGCATTTGGCACCACAGGTGCAAAAACACATTCCGAACAGGATGTGAAAAATGACAGCGGTACTGTTCATGGGGAGGTGTAAAAAATGGCAATGTTAAAAATCTACTGTGAAAATCTTAAAAAAACTGGTGAAGTCACGAGCGTGCATAGAAACTGTGCAACGCACACCCGTAATATAACTAGTTTGGGGATTTTTTTACAGCAGATTGTTAACACAGGCATTTTGGGACCTCCGATCATGAACAGTGTCAGTGTGATTTTCTTTATCTGTCCCGAACAATGATTTCCCACAGCGACCACGCATTTCTGTGCTGAAAGTGTGAAAACACATTTCGGCCATGTTGTGGAAAATGACAGCTGTACTGTTCATAAGGAGGTGCGGAAAAATGCCACTGGCGAAAATCTGGACTGAAAATATTACAAATTCATGAACTTACGAGGGTGAGTGGAAACTGCGCAATGCTCACTCATAACACAGTCATTTTATGGAGTTTTGTCACCAAATTTTCAACATAGCCATTTTAAGACCTCTGCTCATGACCAGTGTCACTATGATTTTCTTAAGCTGTCCCAAACATTGTTTTTGCACACCGACTGTACCATTGTGCGCTACATGTGCAGAAACACATTTTGGGCGAGTTGTGAAAAATGGTAGCTGTACTGCTCATAAGGAAGTGCGGTAAAATGGCACTGTTGAAAATCTGGTGTGCAAATATTACAAATTCGCAAACTTGCCAGCATGCGTAGGAACTGCGCAATGTGCACGCTCCTAAAACAGTCATTTTTGGGAATTTTTTCACCAAATTTTCAACATAGCCATTTTAACACCTCTGCTCATGACCAGTGTCACTGTGATATTCTTAACGTGTCCCATACATTGATTTTGCACACCGACTGAGCCATTGTGCGCTACATGGGCAGAAACACATTGTGGGTGAGATGTGAAAAATGACAACTGTATTGCTCATAAGGAGGTGTGGTAAAATGGCAATGTTGAAAATATTGAAAATTCGCGAACTTACGAGTGTGTGTAGGAACTGCGCAACGCACGCTCGTAAAACAGTCATTTTTAAGAATTTGTCCACCAAATTTTCAAAATAGGCTTTTTGAGAGCCCACCTTATGAACACTGGCAGCGTTGTTTCGTTAATCATTCCGGAAAGATGATTTTGTGCAGTGGCTGTGAAATCACCCTTCGGGCCCCAGTAACGCCATGACAGTGACAGCATTCATGAGAAGGGGTCCCAAAAACCCCATGTTGAAAATTTGGTGCAAAATTTCCAAAAAATGCCCGAGCTATGCTGCAAAGTTGAAAAAAGCCTATCTATTACATTATACAGCTTACCGGCATTTCCTCAGTTCGCGGTCGCTTTGAAGAGTGCAGGCGTGTTCCCGGTCCACGAAGATCGTCGCTGCCGACTCCAGAGGTAAGTATGGGGTGAGGAGGGTGTGGGGAGACAGGGTGCACAGTGGGTGGGTGCGGGTGGGGCAGGGAGACTGCAAGGACCGTTTTTCAATTTACAGGTTTGTTTTTATTACTAAGGCAGCGGGGCGTTTGCCACGCTGGGGTGGGCTCCCAAGCGTGTTAGCAGCTGAAAAACTGTTTGGGGGACTGGAGCCAACGGATTGGGCACCCCGTCGGCCATACAGGCTTGTGCCATGCTGGGTGGGCTCCCAGCGTGGCAACTGTAAGCTTTTGGGGGTTGGAGCCGGGGATTGGGCACCCCATCGGCCATAGGATATGTGCCACGCTGGGGTGGGCTCCCAGCGTGGCACCAGGAAAGCTTTTGGGGTGTGTGGAGCTGATAGGGCATTGGGCACCCCCGCCGCCATACAGTATGTGCGTGGGGGAGCACAGCACACAATATGTATGCGGCGCGGTTGAGGGGGGAGCTCTGCTCACTGAAGCGGAGCTCTCCCTTTCAACTGTATGCTACTGCATTTTCAGCTGTCATAGACAGCTGGAGCAGTGATTGGTGCACTGCGACCGCGCCTGCAGACACACTGACTGAACTGGAAGAGGCTGACACACCTCTGGAAAACTCGGATGATGGCACTATGTTTCTTGCACATGCGTGCAAGCAAACATAAAAACACATGGGTCTGATATGGCCACAGCTAAGTATGCTGATCACACTCCAGGTATAGTTGCATCCCTGAATTTGTATCTGATTTTTCTTTCCTTTCACCGGTGTTAGCATTCACCAGTTTAGCTTTTCATCTTTAATTAAGGAAAGGGTGAGAAGGATAAGTGCTTGTGTGACAATAAACATAATTACATATAAAGTCGGTGACTTCTGCCTTTACCTTTTTTATTTCCTGAAGCTAAAGGGTAGACAGGACACCCTACAGACCTCAGGACAACAGCGCTATCTGTCCTGATCTGTGTGTGTGTGTGTGTGTGTGTGTGTGTGTGTGTGTGTGTGTGTGTGTGTGTGCGCGCGTGTTCGTGTGTGTTTCATACCCACAATGCTGCCAAAATGCAGTATTTCAGAGCTCAGCCTTTGTGCTGGCCTGAAACAGTATCTGCAGAAGCAGATAAATGCTTTCAGAGCTGCCTTGCTGTCTCAGTTACTCCAGTTATGAATTGGTCATCAGGGGCCCTAGACACTGGGGCCTCTATAGTGGCAGCTCAGTGGGGTGAAGTGGGCAAAGTGGATTGAGTCTGCTGGTGGATGGCAGATTCCAGCATTCACCCACATTCCTGTGGCATAAATCAACAGCCAAGACCCCTGTGTTCAGTATTACCAAACCTCTTCCTGTGTGTTTCATCTGGCTCAAGGTCCGCCATGGAGAAGAGACTTCAAACAGCATTAGCTCCTATGTTGCACTTTTTTGATCCGCTGCTTGTAAAATGAATGCTGTGCTACTGGAGCGAGTTTCTGCCACTATAGGACAGTATTTACTGCAATATGTATTGTCACTGTTTTCTACAATTTTGGGGTAATTTTTACATAGAATTCACCCCGAGACTGCTTTCTGCATTATAGTAATTAAATGAACTCTGCATTGATACCTACCTCTGTTACTCCTTGCCTGTTCTCCCACCAGCCGGATTACTGAACCATGGTATTTTGGACACCCTCTTT
Source organism: Neoceratodus forsteri (assembly GCA_016271365.2). Taxonomy (NCBI): domain Eukaryota; kingdom Metazoa; phylum Chordata; order Ceratodontiformes; family Ceratodontidae; genus Neoceratodus; species Neoceratodus forsteri. The sequence goes on along the minus strand of CM057456.1, from coordinate 1,759,231,525 downwards.
TTCAAATATCCCTCTCTGTATGTCCATCCTTCTGATTGGTGATAGAGGCCTCATCTGTGTATTCAAAAGTCAGGAGCCCTAAATGTGGCAGCATCTATAGCGGCAGCTCAGTGGGGTGAAGTGGATTGACTCTGCTGGTGGCTGGCAGATTCCAACAGTGACCAACATCCCTGTGGCATAAATCTTCAGCCAATTCCCCGCTGGCTGTCTTTCACCCACCTTGGATCATCCTTTTTTCCTCCTTCACTTGGTAACTACTCCCCACTTAGCTCTTCCTCACCTCACTCTATTTGCCTTCCCTTGTATGTTCATTCTTTCATCACTCATCTCTTTTCCTTCTCTTCTACTACACCTCCCTCCCCCTCATCCCTGTCCTTACTCTTTAAAGCTTAATAGCTACATAATGGCACTTATTGTTTGCTGCATATAACATTTTTAGTCACTTTATTACTGCACTGTGTTACTCATTTGTTTACTCGTCTCTATATATATTCTTTTGAATTTGTCCAAACTGCGTTACTTGTATCCTAATTTTGCTTAAATACTGTATTTCTCTCAATCCCAAAGTTGATTGTATGTTACCCCTTCCTACTGTGTTACTCATTTTCCATGTGCTGTATCACATGGTGTGTTTTGTACTCAACTGTATCCTCCTGGGTCATGCCTGAAAATAGGCATCTCTATGTCTAGTGCACCTACCCAGTAACCAAAAACAAATAAATAAATCATCAGACCCCCTGCTGTGTGCTGCTCCTCTCTCAAGCATACCTCTCAACTGTACCACATTACGAGGAAGGTTCCTCATTTTACTTCACAAAAAGCTCCCTGTTCCACATTTTGAGGACTTGTTCCATATTCAGTATTAACATTTTAAAGCAAAAATCTATAGTAAATGATGCAAAAAATATATTATTCAATTAATAACAGACATTCTGAACATGAATGCAAACCTTTTCACGGTGTTCTGAGCCTCCTATGTAAAGATTTGATTAAGTGTTCCACATTTTGCTAATTTGTTCCTCATTTTGAGAGGCAATGTTCCACATTTGGTGGACAAATGGTTGAGAGGTATGCTGTCAAGGTCCTCTGCTAGAAGGAGAAGATTTTAAACAGCATGAGCTCCTGTGTTGTGCTCTTTTGACCTGCTGCTTGTAAAATGAACCATGTGCTACTGGAGTGAGATTCTCCTACTGTGAGCCTGTTTAGTGCAACACTCACATTGTAACTTTGCTGCTATTTTGGGTTCAGTAATTTTACATGGAGTTCATCCCCAAGACTGTTTGCTGCATTATAGCAATTAACTGAAGTCTGCTTTGATACCTGCTCGTATTACTCCCCTGCTTGTTCTCCCACCAGCCAGACTGCTGCAGCATGGCATTTTCAGCAGGTCTTCTATGCTTTAAACTTTCTAATCTGTACATCCTTCCTTCTGATTGGTTGTGGCAGCATCTGGAGGCAGGGTCTGTGTTTTCAAAAGTTGGGAGGCCCCAGACGCAGACATCTTTAGCGATGACTAAATGGAGCGGGATGAATTGGAGCTAAGTTGCTGAGTCCACTAAGCAGATGAGCTGTGAGCATAAAACATTGTTTTTTAACATTTAATTGGATATGTTGCTACTACTTCAGTATCTGGACTCATTTTGTCATTGTTTTTGCATGTATTTGTGACCCCCGGGTCGTCGTGTCCAGGTTCACGCCTCTGTATGGTGACTGTACAGGGCCAGCTTGGTTGAGGAGGTTGGGTTTGTTCATTCTCACGCGATGGGGGGGTCGGGGATCATCCCAGAACACACATGTAAGCCCCCCTCCCAGTGTCTAGGGGTATCCAGGTGGTAAAGGTGGGAGGGGGGCATGGTACAAACCAGAACACACAGTCCAAGGAAAATAGAAATGCTCATTACCTGGTTCTTCTGATGGCAGTGAGATGGCTTCACTAGTTGGGGAGTAGGTGCGCTTCTTAGTTCCTGATAATAGCTGCAGGGGGCAATGTTCATTAGCAGACACACAACTGCATAGTTCAAATTGATTAAGTTCAACGTCCACTCCAGAATCAAAGATGCAAAAACAGATTTAATAAACCAGAAACCTAATGAACCACTCCATGGAGCGTGGAGGATACACACACAGCAGGGACACTTCACAGGCCAAAACCTGACATTCCTTCTGCAACAATCTCTTTATCAAACAGACTGATTTATTGCATGCAGACTTTCCCTCGAGCCGAAAAGGTTACATTCCTGACAGCAGCAATACGGTGGATGGAACCAGGCCACCTCAGAGGTAGTTTGTACTCAGCAGCACTTCTATTTCATATCCCTTCATTTCACTCTGATCTTTACACAGGCACTTGCTTACTTTTCATTCACTGATTCTCAAAACTGGGTATACACTGGGGACTATGACAGCACGAGAGGGTTCTACAGTCCCAATCCCATTTCCACCTTGGCTTTATTTTAAACTTTCTCCACCGGGTGGGATGCTTACAATACATGGAGCATTTTCTTTACTTCCAGGTTTTACACAGTCAAACTGGTGTTCTTGGCATGAACCGAACCACCGAAGCCCTTCCGGACAGCCAGTCACTGATGCCACGCACCTTCTGTTCTCCTCTGCAGAGTGCTGACCACTCCCAGACCTACAGGGACTAACCCCCCCCCCACACTCCCGGACCTACAATGACTCAGAGGCACTTTCCGCTCATGCAGTGATTTCAGTTTCTGGACTGCCTTCACCCAGTGGACTGCTGCTTGTGCAACACAGAACACCCAGACAGTCTGCCACCCCGGCGGGTCCCAACCAACCATTCCTCACGTGGACATTTCCTGCTCCTCCTTGCTCTGTGCTCAGCCGCAAAGAAATCCCCCTGAGGAAGACCATGCCAGTAGTCGAAGTGCTGGGGAGCAAGTTTGAGAAAGGAGAGGAGCACTCAAGGAGAGTGAGACTGGCCTGTATTAGCTTTGTACCTGAAATAAATTTGGATATCTGTTTGGAAAACTTTTGTCTTACTGGTGTACTTTAGGGTGCAGAGTGTTCTTGGATCATTCCTCACATGGACCTTTCCCTGCCTCCACAAGCTGCCCAGCCTGAGGGTCCCAACACTGTAGGGACCACCGGCCAGGGGAAAAGGGGTAGTGCTGCCACCACTATGCCCACAACAGTCCAGGCTGCCACCTCTGAACTGTGCCCTGGGCCCAAATTGCCAGGACAGGCCCACTCACAGGACACACACTGACCCACAGGCTGCACTGGTCCACAAGCGAGACTAATTAGAATACAGGGCACCCATCTGCGCTTACCCTCAAAGGTGCCAGAGATCACTTCGGAGGCCTCCTTCTGCTTGCTCCTTGGGCTCCGGCTCCCAAATGCAGCGACAGGCCCACAAACTTGTGCTGCACTACTCCCTTTTTGATTTCACTCTTTACTGGGCCAAACTGCTGCACTTCTCATACGTGGGTCTTTGAGGGAGGAGGGCCAGTGTGGCAAGCGGCCCACCCTGTCCCCACCGCGGCCCTCCAGCCAAACTTGCAGGCTGTACCCCCCAACTTCGCTCTCTTCTTCTGGAAGCTTCTCTCAAACTCTAATCTCTCTCTCCTATTTATACCCTCTAGGGATGGGGCCCCTGACACAGCAAGCAAGCAAGCCCAAACCCAGACCTACCGGCACCACTGCTCTTCCCGCCTAGCTACACCTACCAACCAGTCTAGCTACACATGGCAACCAAAATTAACTAGTAAGCTCCCAGAGGGTGATTACACTTTCTCCCCATCTGAAAACATTCACCCCCTGCTGAATGCCAACCAGGTTGTACCACCAACGCGCCCCCCGAGGAGAGAGATGCGCACTCTCCCTGCCCCCAAGAGTCAAAGCACCATCTGGTTACACCACCAAAACGGTGGAAATTCATGCACTTTAAAACTCTTCATACTTAACACTCTAACAACTATACTATATCTTACTGGGGCTAACTGGCGACCCACCCGCTGGTTCCCACAGTCACCGGCCAGGTACTGGAGTGGAGGCATCCCTCCCCTCCATCACTACACACTTACTACACTGACTATTCCCCAAAATTAATAAAAAAGTGCTGCTGCCAGGAATGGGCACAAAGATTTTACAATTCCCCAACCCCCATACTTTTTTTAAGCTTCTTACCTTAACAGCTTAAGCAACATTTGGCAATTGCATTATACTAACTTTTTACAATAGAATTAAGCAGCATCAAACATTCCACTAACTCAAGAACAGTCATACAACCACTCACCTCATTCTCACCTCCATTTACTCTCCAATTCATACTACCAACAGGCAAGCTTCAGGCACACCATTCATGTATATCTTTAACTTTTAAATAATAAACATTTAGTCCTATTATTATAATTCTTTTTTCAAAACACTAAACATTAATGTCAATTAGAATCAAAAGTGTCACTGTTGAGGCAGCTGAGGAGTCAAGTCCCTTAAAAAACATTTTAAAACACATAAACAATAACTATAAGGGGTTAATCTCACCCAGCCTCCAACGTTGGGGTCCAAAGTTAGTTAGTCCTGCTTTGCCCAGATACACAGCCAGAGCCAGAGGGTGGATGATAAACAGTCCCTGATTTCTTTCCCCAGGACCGGACAACTCTAACAGGAAACATTCTAGGCAAAATATAGTTTGGGGTCCAGTTTGGTGCACTCATCACTGAAGGCATCCTCACAGATAACATAATATTTGGTTCTTTGGCTTTCCACATCCTGGACCATTGCAAACATTTTAAACAGAGTCACTCCAGTCCACGGCATTGAAAGATACATTTGCCTGGCTCTCTTGATGGCTTCTTGCTCATGTCCTTCTGCCTCCAAAGCACTCCTGCGGCTCTTTGACTTAACTTTGTCCAGGGCACCCTGGAACACCCAGTCCTCTCTTCTCTCTTCAATCACATCCCAGACCCTCTCATTCACATATGGGTAGTTCTTGCCAGGGTGTTCCTTCCTGATTTACCGCTGAACCCAGTGCTCAGCCTGAGACCAGTCTGGAACACTGCGCATGCTGGATCTGGGGGCAGTACTCTTTAATGGCCAGCTCATCGAGGTGTACCTCAAATAATGGTGGTCAGTGGGACAGAGAGTGTCCATGTCCTTCCTACACTGAATGCAGAGCTGACGCAGCTGGGGCATGTTGTCTGGAAACCTTTTGCTGGGGAAACGGTAAAGCTTAGGGATATCCCAGTCCTACAGCTGATCATCAAAGGGTATAAGACTTTTACTGCACACCAGGTGAAGGGGGTACAATATACTCCTGTTCTTCTCCAATACTAAATTCCCCTCAGATATAATTTCCTCCACCTCCACATCAGGCTGCTGGATAACTGGGGCCTCCACAGCAATGGAGGGTGGTCCTCTGGATCTCTTCATGGTGCCTGCTGCCGAGGGGTGTGGGCCCAATGAAGGAGACCCTGATGACTCGATCCTACCTGCCACCCACGGCCTCTCCCTCTGCCATGGGTAGGGTCAGGTGCTGCAGGGGGAGGCGGGCTGGGCAGATAGCTAATGTCCCTCTCCCTATGGACTATGTTCATGGTGGCAGCTCCACCAGCTCCCAGTTTTCCAGACTAGAGGAGGCAGCATTCACCAAAGTAGAGGTGGTAGCCAAACTCCAAGTGGGCTGGTATTCAATAGCAGGGCAAGCTGGGAAATGGTGCCACTACCAGCACAGTCCAAGCAGATAGAAACATAGAAACATAGAATTTGATGGCAGATAAGGACCGCTTGGCCCACCCAGTCTGACCATTTCCCTACCTGATGGATAAGCTGCAGATCCTAGTTAACCAGCAGCCTATTTCTTCCTACCCCCACCCCCTAGAATTGCCTTATGACTGTCCCATGCATGCTTGAATTCCACCACTGTTTTGACTTCACAACCTCCTCTGGAAGGCCATTCCATACATCCACAACCCTCTCTGTGAAAAAATACTTCCTAAATTACCTCTGAGCGCCCCTTCTATCTTCAAATTGTGCCCCTTGTTGTTGCACACTTCTTTTTGAAAGATTCTACCCTCTTGGACTTTGTTGATTCTCTTGAGGTACTTGAAAGTTTCTATCATGTCCCCCTCTCCCTCCTTTCCTCGAGGCTATACATATTAGCTCCTTAGGTCTCTCTTCATGTCTTCTGGTGCAGATCCTGCACCATTTTAGTTGCCCTCCTCTGGACAGCTTCCATCCTGTCTATGTCTTTGCGGAGACTGGGTCTCCAGAACTGCATGCAGTACTCCAGATGGGGTCTCACCAGCTGTCTGTACAGAGGATAATAACTTGTTTTTCTACTGGTGATGCCTCTCCTATGCATCCCAGTATCCCCCCAGCCCTCCTTGCTGCCCTCTCACATTGCTTGCCCACCTTTAGGTCCTCTGATATGACTACCCCAGGTCCCTTTCCATTTTGTTGTTGTTAGTATCTCACCCCATTGTGTACTCTTCCCTGGGTTTTGTTTCCCAGGTGCATTACCTGCACTTCTTAGCATTGAATCTAAGCTGCCATACATTTGACCATTCCTCTAACCTTGCCAAGTCCCTTCTCATCCTTTCCACCCCACCTTGTGCATCAACTCCGTTGTAGATCTTTGTGTCATCTGCAAAGAGACATACTTTTCCTTCCAGTCCCTCTGCAATGTTGTTTATAAAGACATTGAAGAGGACCGGTCCTAATACTGAACCCTGCGGTACCCCACTACTAACCCCCCTTTTTTCAGAGTTACTCCATTTACTATTACTCTCTGTGTCCTATTCTCCAGCCAATCCTTTACCCAGGCTGTCATCTTGGGACCCACTCCCAGGCTGGCTAACTTGTATATTAATCTTTTGTGTGGGACTGTGTCAAATGCCTTGCTAAAGCCTAGGTAGGCCATATCCACAGCCCATTCCTGATCAACTACTTTGGTCACCCAGTCAAAGAAATCTATCAGATTTGTCTGGCATGACCTTCCCACTGTGAATCCATGCTGCCTTGGGTCCTATGCCCCTCTGGCCTCTAGATACTCAACAATTCTTTCCTTCAGAAGTGATTCCATCATGTTCCCTACTACTCAGGTTAAGCTAACAGGTCTGTAGTTTCCTGCTTCTGCCTTGCTCCCACTTTTGTGAAGGGGAATCACATCTGCCCTCCTCCAGTCCTCGGGTACCACTCCATCCTCCCATGATTTGTTAAAGAGGGTAGTCAGTGGTGTCACTAGTTCTACCCTTAGTTCTTTTAGAATTCTGGGATGAATCCCATCAGGCCCCATTGCTTTGTCCACCTTCAGTTTTAAGAGCTCTTCAGAACCCTTCTGTAAATGGGCTGGTATCAACTTCTGTAACCAGAGTGTTTCTACTGTTTGTTTTAGGTACCTCCCTCTTCCTTTGTAAATACTGAGCAAAAATATTTGTTTAGTATCTCTGCCTTTTCACAGTCACCCTCTGCCCACCCTCCCTCCCCTTTATTAAGCCTCACTATCCCTACCTTGGCCTTTCTTCACTCCTTGATGTACCTATAAAAGGTTTTATCCCCCTTCTTAACTGAGTTGGCTATCTTTTCCTCATTTTGGGCCTTTGCTGTTCTGACTGCCTTTCCAGCTTCCTTTTGCTTTAACTGATATAGTTCTCTGTCCTGCTTCTTCTGTGATTCCTTGTACTTCCTGAATGCTTTCTTTTTCTCTTCAACCTTCACTGCCACTTCCTTTGAGAACCATAGTGGTTTCTTACCTCGTTTCATTTTGTTTATTTGCTTTACACAAAGGCGTGTTACCTCTGTGATGGTAGTTTTTATTATTCCCCATTGTTCTTCCACCCCTCCTTCCTGCCCATTTGCTAGTGCATTCCTTAGGCACTCACCCATTTTGGCAAAGTCAGCCCTCCTAAAATCCAGTACCTTTGTCTTTGTATGGCTTGACTTTATTGCTGTGTTTATTGTGAACCATACTGTTCGATGGTCGCTAGTTCCCAGATGGCTACCCACTTCTACATCTGTGATCCTCTCTTCATCTCCATTTGAGAGAACCAGGTCTAAGATTGCTCCCTCTCGAGTGGGTTCCAATACTAGTTGTCTAAGGCATGCCCCCTGTAGGGCATCTAGAATAACCCCACTCTTAGAAGTGGCTGCTGCAACTGCACTCCAATTAACATCTGGCATATTCAGATCACCTATCAGCAGTATCTCCCCTTTTTCTGCCATTCTAAGTATACTTTCCATCATTTCCTTGTCCATTTCCTCCCCCTGAAAAGGGGGTCTGTATACAACCCCTGTGCAGATTGTGGTGCCATTGCCGGTCTCCAAATTTACCCACAGTGCTTCTTCTCCTTCCTGTTTACCCTTTTGTTCTGTTGCTTTGATTCCTTCCCTTATGTAAAGAGCTACTCCTGCTCCTCTTTTACCCTCTCTATCCCTCCTGTAGATAGTGTATCCTGGTATGTTTATGTCCCAGTCATGGTTTTGTGTGTACCATGTTTCTGTGACTGCCACGATATCCAGATGTTCCTCCTCCATCAAGGCCACTAATTCAGGAAACTTGTTACTCAGACTACGGGCATTGGTACTCATTGCTCTCCATTTTTTTATGGCTTTACCTTCTGTTGCAGCATCCCCCACTGACCTTTCTACCTCGTTTTTTTTCTCATTTAGTACCCTGTTTTGTAGAGAGAGGCTGGAATTTTCCTGCTGCTTATTATGGGCAAAACTTTCACCACACTACGAGAATGATGGCAGATCACACACTTCTCTTGTGTTCCTCCCTTTTGGGCCAAGTCCCATAGCCATGATAGTAAAGATGTTGGCACAAGAACAATCCAGCTTCCATCTCCTGAAGCCTCAGCCATGATGGAGTTTGCCAAGGTTCTTTCAACAGTGCTTCAATTGTTTTTAAAAGTCTAAAGTCTAAAGCACTCGGGTGTTTCCTCTCACCGATACACTTGTGGTGCAGTTCAGATGGGGCTCAGCAAAGATGGTGCTCTCTATTCCATGCAATGAGACCCCCAGTCCCAGCTCGGCTACCTCCAACCAATCAACAGTGGATCCCGAAGTTCTGCATACATTAAGTGGATGCTAAACAGTTTATGTTGCAAAAAGGTGCTGCTATGAGGCATGATGTTACATTAGTTCAAAATGGCACCTACACAATACAGAAACACCCCTGCAGCTCCCCAAAAGTCAGTCCAGGCACAAAACTTGCTACACAAATAGTTTTTTTTTTAAATCCCAGATGAGACCCCACATTGTAAGCTCCCCCTCCAGGTGTCTAGGGGTATCTAGGTGGTAAAGGTGGGAAGGGGGATGCTGTACAAGTCAGAATACACAGTCCAAGGAAAATAGAAATGCTCATTACCTAGTTCTTCTGATGGCAGCGAGATGACTTCGCTAGTTGGGGAGCAGGCACGCTTCTTAGTTCCTGATAAGGGCTGCAGGGACAATGTCCGTTAGCAGACACACAAAAGCACAGTTCAGATTGATTAAGTTCAATGTCCACTCCAGAATCAAAGCTGCAAAAACAGATTTAATAAACCAGAAAGTTAGTGAACCACTCCATGGAGCGTAGGGGGTACATACATGGTGGGGACACTTCACAGGCTGAAACCTGACAATCCTTCTGCAACAATCTCTTTATCTAACAGACTGATTTATTGCATGCATGAAAAGGTTACATTCCTGACAGCAGCAATACAGCGGACCGAACCAGTCCACACTCAGAGGTAGTTTGTACTCAGTAGCACTTCCATTTCTTATCTCTTCTTTTCACTCTAATCTTTACACAGGCACTCGCTTAATTTTCATTCTCTGATTATCAAAACTGGGCATACACTGGAGATTATGACAGCACAAGATGTTTCTACTGTCACAATCCCATTTCCAACTTGGCCTTACTTTAAACTTTCTCCACCAGGGGGATGTCTTACAATACATGGAGCATTTTCTTTATTTCAATGTCTCATACAGTCAAACTGGTGTTCTTAGCAAGAACTGGACCACTGAAGACCTGGACATCCAGTCACTGCTGCCACGTACCTTCTGTTCTCCCCTGCAAAGTGCTGACCACTCCTGGACCTACAGGGACTAAAACCCCCTGCAGAGTGTCGCACTCCCAGACCTACAGAGACCCAGATGCACTTTCCGCTCATGCAGCGATTCCAATTTCTGGACTGCCTTCACCCAGGGGACTGCTGCTTGTGCCACACGGAGCACCCAGACAGTCTGTCACCCTGCTGGGGTCCCAACCAACCATTCCCCATATGGACCTTTCCATGCCTCCACAGGCTGCCCAACCTGAGGGTTCCAACACTGTAGTGGCCACTGGCCAGGGGAAATGGGGTAGTGCTGCCACCACTACAGTAATGCAACAAAAATGCTTTCCAGGAATATGGGGTACGTGGGGCAAACAAGATCAGCAGATTACAAGAAAAAGAAGGCTTGCACACCAGGTGTGCAAAAATATAAACAACCACAAGTGTGCATGTAAAAAATATTTTTAGTGCTCACCAAATTCTCACCAAATGCTTACCTGAAGATTAAAACGACTGCAGTGTTGCCTGATAGCATAAGTGATGACTCCCTCACTTTATGTGTATGGAGGAACAACTTCTCGAACCCTTCCCCCAAGGTCACCCTCATCCGTGATATGTCCAAACCTGATGTGAACAAATACATCTCCTTGATCCACGACGCTGACTGAAGCCCCATTACAACACTCCCTGATGTCAACCTAGCCTTGAACTATTTCATCAACACATTTACCCAGATTGTTAACTGCCATGCTCCCAAAACAAAATGTCGATCCAAGGGCATAAAGGCCCCCTGGCTCAATAATAATATAAGGATGCTCATGTCCTCTTGTGACCGGGCCTGGCGTGCTTACAAAATCAGCTGACTACCCTCGGACTGGCAGAGGTACAGGCACCTTAGAAATCTTTGTAAAAATTCCCTACAGAAAGCTAAATGATCCCACTACAAATCGTTGCAAACGGACCATCTTTGTAACCCCAAAGAGTTCTGGAGGCAGGTTAACTTGCTAGTTAAGGGGAAGACATCTGAACTTCCTAGCGCTCTTATTGCACAGGGCATTCCCTTCACTAACCCTATAGTTATTGCCTCCTTATTTAATGAATTCTTCACTGATCTAAACAAATATACCTCGACATTTCATAACTGTCCCGTCCCCCCTGCTATGCCACCTCTGGGGGGCCACCATGGATCCTGTCCAGCCTTCCATCTTAAACTAGCCACCCGTAAAGTGGTCCAAAGGCTGCTCATGAGCCTAAAAGAGGAGAGTTCCCCTGGCCATGATATGCTTGAACCATGGTTCTTAAAACTTGGAGCTCCTACTCTCGCTCGCCCGGTTTGGGACTTACTCACTTGCTCCTTCTTATCCAGCACCGTGCCTGACAAGTGGAAGGTTGCTGTGGTCATCCCGGTTTACAAAGGGGAAGGCCAAACAATGTTGCTGAGAACTTCAGGCCAATTTCCATCATGTGCTCACTAGCCAAAATTCAGGAGTGCTTTGTCTATAATCATCTCCAGACCTACCTTGACCACTTCAGTCTGTTTTCCCCTTATCAGCATGGCTTCTGAAAAAAATCACAGCACCCTTACAGCCTTTTACAGCCTTGCTAAAAGTAACCTCTGATATCTTTCATTGTAGCCCACTAGGCTACCTATCGCCATCTGCGGTTCACCTCCTGCACACCAGGACACCACTCTGCACCCCTCTCAGTGCCAAGAAGCCTGTTGCCACTGGCCTCCTGGACACAAGCATCAGGTATGGTCTATACACATCCCCGGCCTGCACAGCTGCTGCAGAATATTTCGAAAATCAGCGCCTTTCCCTGGAAAAGTCCTCATTGGTTGCTCCTGAGCAGCAGCATCCTGACTGACTGCCCGACAGCCTGGCATTTTGCTCTCCCGATACCGGACTCAGCACTTAGATATTAAGACCAAGCTAGTCTAACCACTACAAACCCTAACCTCTGGGTGGAGGCACCCGCCATAGGACCTAGGCCCCTCAACCGGTCCGTAGTCAAACAGGCAGGGGTAGTAGCCCTTGGGATAGCGCCACCTAGGGGTTACATCTTGGAGACACTGCTGGGATTAGCATCCTCTAGTGGCCACATTTATGAATTACTGTTAAAAATAAATGGATACCCCAACAGAAGTTGCTGTACATCAGTTGGTGGGGTCGTGTACTGGGGAGGAGATCGACCCCCAAATAGCTATACTTATCTTGACTTATCCCACTGGGTGCCAGTATGGACACTGTAGAGGGAGTACTTTCTAAGGTGGAAGGTTTACAAAACCCTGTGGTGGTGGGTCGACATGCTAATCTGCTCACCCACACTTTCATGGCCCTAGTAGAGTATAAGGACCCCATAGATAGCTTCAAAGTGCCACAGACTATTACTCCAGAGGGAGCCCTCACTGCCTGGAGAGTGATAACTAAGGACAGTAAAGATCTGAGGGGGAATGACTCCCCCCCCCCCACTATCTGAAACTTTTGAGGAGAAATTTGCTAAATTGTTGCTGGAGGAAGGGAAAACTGTGGAGGATTTAAAGAAACTATTATTGCCACCTGAGGGCATTTCTCCCCTAACACCCTCTCCCCTTTCCACACCCGTTATTGCCCCTCCTTCTGTGCCAGTGCTAGCCCCTATGTTTGTACCTGCCATTAGTCATGACTCTTACCGCAAGCTCAAGTATTCTCTGGCATCCGCCCCACTCCAAATGGGGAGGTCGATCTGGAAACCTGGATAGACTCTGCTACCCTTGCGGTACAAGACTGGCAATGCTCTGAGGCAGAAAAAAGGGTTCGCCTGGGGGAGAGCCTCCAGGGACCCGCCCAATGTACGTTTCACTCCCTCAGGGTCTCTGACCCTGGCGCCAAAGCCCAAGAGTACCTAATTGCTCTTGAAAATGTGTTTAGAGGCACCACTAGTGTTGAGGCCTTGAAATGGAAGCTTAAAGATGTTAGACAACAGCCGGGGGAATTGTTATCTGCCTATATGGATCGATTAGAGAGAATCTTGCAAACCATTTTTTGAAAGGGGGGTTGGACCCGTAGTGAAGTGGACCGGGTAAGACTGGATCATATACTCTGCTCTGTCCGGCACTCTAGCTGGGTGTTGCTCAAATTGCAACTGCATCAAAGGAAATCTGGTCCCTTGCCTTTCCATGTGTTGATGAAGGAGGTATAGGAAGTTGAGGAGGAGGAAGGTTTTTCAGAGCCCTGTGCAGTTGTAGCTGCTACATCCCCTGCCCCAGGTGCGGGGTCAGACGCTGATGGTCTGGAATCACCGAAATCACATGACAGAACCCGAGACCCAAATGTCAGCCAAGGGGGGCCCAGCCAGAGAGGGATTGCTACCAATGATCTGTCATGGGATGAACTGCTGAGGGAGATTAGGAAAGCAACAGACAGTCTAATTATGAAGGCTGCTTCTATGAGTATGGGCCCTGACACTTGTCTGACTGCTTCTGCTATGGGAGTGGGGGTGCCCACCCAGGCACCTCCTGCTGAAAACAGCTCAAAACTTGGTGTCTTAGCTGTGGAGGTGAGGGAACTGAAGAGATATCTCCAAATGTCCTACCCACCGCTGGCTGAGGTGGCACCAAGGTTTTCTATTGATAGTACCAATGCTGCAGCCCCCAATGTGGTTCCTCGTCCCCCAAAACTTCAGCAGACATATTTTGCCATAATTGTGGGAAGGATGGGCACATGAAGAGGGAATGCCGGTCTCAGAAAGACTTAGAGAGAGTGGTGAGCTGGCTACAAGGAGAGCTCTGGAGCACAAAACAGTGGTTAAGAGGTGCACGAAATGACCGCAGTGAAGGTCCCAGAAATGCTAATTCACATCCCTTTGTGGCTAGATCATCTGACCAGGCCCATGCTACCGCCTCTCCAGACTGGTCCAGAATAGTGGGTCCCTCCATGGAGACCACTGTGAAGGGGAATGGAGTGTCTACAAGAGCTGTATTGGACAGTGGCTCCCAAGTGACAATTATGTTTCAGGACTGGTATCAGACGCACCTGTCTGATGTACCCTTACAACCGTTGGAAGGACTGCATGTCTGGGGGTTAAGTGAGAAGACCTACCCCTATTCCGGGCATATCTGAATTTGATTGTCTTTTCCCACCTCCGTGGCTGAAGTGGCCGAGCAAGTAGAGACACTGGCATTAGTGTGTCCCCCTACCGGACTGTATGATGGGATTCCTCTACTAATTGGGATGAATGCGCATATGTTTGGACGGTTGACGCAGTTGTGTTATGAGAAACAAGGGCCAAGGACTGGTAGAGCTTTGAGAATCCCGGCCTTGATCAAGAAGGCCTATAAGGTACAGAGAGATGCTGAAAAAGTGGACCCAGAGGAACCGGTTGGAATTGTCTGGAAGAAGGATCTGGAGTCCCTGATTCTGGTGCCAAATGCCCAGTGTACCTTACAGGGGGAAGTCCATATCAGAAAGGATGTCAAGAATAAAATCCTCATGCTGGATGCACCAGGCGATAGGAAACTGCCGGAAGGACTGCTGGTCAAGCCAAGTATTTTGCCTGCCAGAGCCCATGCTTATGCCAGAAGGGTAATGGTTCAAGTTCATAATGTGTCTGATAGAGAGATTCAAGTAATAGAGGTCGCACCCTGGCTAATGTACATTGTGCAGATACTGCAGTGCTGCCCAGCAACAAGTGTTCAGGGGAGAATGACAGAGTGATGCCCGACTTGTTTGATTTTGGGGACTCCCCGTTGCCAGCTGAATGGTGATGCGAATTAGTAGAAAACTTGCCCAGAGAGACCAGGTGTTTTCTTTAAAGGAATGGGACATAGGATGTGTGCAAGGAGCTTAGCACCACATCCGGCTGCATGATGAAAGGCCATTTCATGAGAGGTCTCGACACCTGGCCCATGCTGACATAGATGATGTGAGATGTCATCTGCAAAAGATGCTTGCTTCTGGTGTAATACAAGAATCCAGAAGCCCATATGCTTCACCTATTGTGGTAGTGAGAAAAAAGAATGGGACAGTAAGAATGTGCATGGATTATCGCAACTTGAACCAGCGGACTATCCCTGATCAGTATACAATGCCCCGCATTCAGGATGATTTAGACTGCATGAACAGTATCAAGTGGTTCTCTGTGCTGGATCTTCGCAGTGGATATTACCAGATCCCGATGGCCCCGGAAGACCATGAGAAGACAGCCTTTATCTGCCCACTTGGTTTCTATGAATTCATGAGGATGCCTCAAGGGATTTCAGGTGCTCCAGCCACTTTTCAACGACTGATGGAGTGTGCGGTGGGGGACATGAACTTATTAGAGTGCCTGGTGTGCCTAGATGATGTTATTGTGTTTGGCAGCTCACTGGAGGAACATGAGAGCAGATTATTCAAAGTGTTGGACTGGCTGGAAAACTTTGGCCTAAAACTGTCCATCGAAAAATGTCAATTCTTCCAAACATCTGTAAAGTATGTGGGACACATAGTCTCTACCGAGGGAACAGAGACTGACCCAAGTAAAGTTGAGGCCTTGACCACCTGGCCACAGCCCCACAATCTAAAAGAACTGCAAAGATTCCTGGGATTCTGTGGCTACTATCGCCGTTTCATCAAGGACTATTCAAGAGTGATCCTTCCTCTACTTAATCCTACTCAAGGTTACCCTCCTACCCACAAAAAATACAAGAGGTTGGTTTCTTCTGAGCCTGAGAGAGTGTATTTCCATCCCAATGAAGTATTTGGAGCCAGATGGACACCTGAGTGTGAAGCTGCTTTTCATGAGATTATATATCAACTTACCCACGCTCCTGTCCTTGCCTATGCAGATCCAGCGAAGCCCTATGTCTTGCACACTGATGCTAGCCTGCAAGGCTTGGGGGCTGTATTGTACCAAGAGCATGAGAATGGCCTGAGACCAGTGGCCTTTGCCAATAGAAGCCTGACCCCATCCGAAAAGAACTATCCTGTACATAAGTTAGAGTTCCCAGCTTTGAAGTGGGCTATTGTTGACCAGTTCCACGAGTACTTGTATCTGGCTAAGATAGTAGTAAAAACTGACAATAATCCTTTGACCTATGTGCAGACTTCAGCTAAGTTGGATGCCACTGGCCAAGGTGGCTTTCTGCATTATCTACATACGACTATGTTGTTGAATCAGAGCAGGCCTGAACCACATAGATGCTGATGCTCTCTCCCGGAGGTCTGTTCCCCGGAATGACTGGGTCAGACTGTCAGAACCTGATATTCAAGCACTCTACCAGAAGTTTGACAGGGAGGAACAAATGTCCACGGACGCACTGGACTGTATTGTGGATTGTTTGGGACCCTCTGAGGATTCCATACCTGCTGCATATTGCCACTTTTCTGCAATAGACATTGGTGCACTGCCTCAGCTGGACAATGACAGTATTCAGCAGGCTCAATCCCGAGATCCCATGATCAAATCAGCTTTAGAAGCCCTCTACGCAGGGAAAGATGTGTCCAAATTACGCTCCACTAATTTGAGAACTGCATTGTTATACAGGAAGGTCCTAAGTTGAAACTGACCAATAGACTGTTATACAGACAAACAGTAGACAGAGGGGGACAAATAGACAAACAACAACTAGTGCTGCCCACTGCCTTTCGAGACTCAGTACTGAGGTCCTTACACACCATCATGGGGCACCTTGGTATAGACAGAACACTTGACTTGGTGAGATCCAGATTCTATTGGCCTAAGATGGGGGCTGATGTTGAGCAACACCTTCAAACTTGTAGTCGCTGTTTACAGAGGAAAGCCCTGCCCCAGAGGGCTGCCCCCCTTGTTAACATCACCACCAGTGCCCTCATAGAGCTGGTCTGTATTGATTTCCTGAGTTTGGGGTCAGATCAAAGAAATATTAGTAATGTGCTGGTGGTCACTGACGATTTTACGAGATATGCCCAAGTTTTCCCCCACCAAGGACCAGAAGACATTCACTGTGGCAAAAGTACTTGTAGAAAACTTTTTTGTTCACTATGGAGCTCCACAAAGATCCACTCTGATCAAGGGAGAGACTTTGAGAGTCATCTGATCAAAGAGATGCTTTCTCTGTGGGGAGTACAAAAGTCCAGAACCACCCCTTACCATGCCCATGAGGACCCACAGCGAGAACGTTTCAACCGCACTTTGCTAAATATGCTAGGCACCCTCCACCCAAAGGACAAGCCTAGATGGAGCCAACAAATTAGCACCCTGGTACATGCCTACAACTGCACCAAAAGTGATGCCACTGGGTTCTCCCCCTACCGCCTGTTGTTTGGAAGAGAAGCTCGACTGACGGTAGATGTATGTTTTGGAGTTTCTCCTGATGGGGTTCAAGCTGACAACTATTTACAGTATGTGCAAAAGTTAAAGGCCCAGCTAAATCATGCATACCAACTGGCTCAAACCATGGCTGCCAAAAGAAATCTGGCCAACAAAGAAAGGAATGATAAAAAGGTGAAAGCACAGGAACTCCAGGAGGGAGATCGGGTGTCGCTAAGAAATCTAGGACTGCATGGCAAACATAAGATTGCTGACAGATGGCACCATCTCCCTCACATTGTAGTGGGCAAACTAGATGATCTGCAGTGTACAAAGTAAGGCCTGAGAATAATTCAAAAGATGTGAAAACAATGCATAGAAAACATTTACTGCCCATTGAACAAATCTTGATTGAGTTTGAGCCCCCAGAAAATGCCCCCTATGGATCACTGACTAGAGCTGCTGCTAAGCAAAAATCAAGAAAGTCTGCACCTACAGAAGCTGAGTTAAAGTGTTCCCCTCCACAAGTCCCAGTTGAACATGACTGTCAGTCCATGTCAGAGGAAAGTGAGTATGGCTTTGAATACTACCCATCTTACAAACTGAGTCAATTGTTTCGGGGCAATCCCTTAGTCAATCCTGGAGATGAAGCTGGGCCTTCTGGACTGTCTAAGCCCCCAGCTTTGTCCCTGAAGCCAATGCTCCCAGAAAGTGAAGTGCAAAGCATGAAGTCAGATGATATGGAATCATTGTGTTTGGTTGAACTGTTTGAGTTTTCAGAGGAGGAAAATGATGGACTGGGACAAACTGGTGATATACCAGAACAAGAAGAGTGTGTTGAGTGCCCTGATAATTCACTGTCAGTGTCAGAAAACTCTCCATGTGAGCCAAGTGTTGTGGACTCAGAGATTGTAACTCCCGGAGCTGAAAGTGCCTCAAGTTCTAGCCTCTCTACCCCAATGGAGACTCCCCTAACAAGTGAGGACAATGCTGAAAATGAGGCTCAGGGTGAAGAGACTGTAACAGTTCCCCCTAGAAAGACTGGTCGAGCTATAAAACCTGTGGTGCACCTCAGTTATGATTCCCCTGGGAGGCCTGTAGACTTGCCTCTCAATGTTGTCCATAAAGGAGTGTATGTGTCCCCAAGCTCATTGCCCAAACTGAACATCAGTGCTAACTCCAAGTTACTTGTGTTGCCCTCTAGGTATGGTGCCCCTGCCCCACCCAGCCCCAAGGTAGCTGTTAGGGAAGGGCCCCCTCTCTTCAGGTTTCATGTACAGAAGGTAATAACCTGAGTTATGGTACAATGTGTATATAATACTGTGTAAAAAGTGATGTACTGAAAAGTTTCAGAAATGTGTTTCTGGTAAGGTGATATGTTGACTGATGATTACATGTATAAGAGTAATGTGATATTGATGTAAATGTATATGGTTGTATTGAAACTTATGGGAGTACTTACTTGACGCAGATGCCAAGTTTTCCAGGCCAGGAAGGGTGTAACCCTCCTGCAAATGGGGGTTCCCAAAAGTCTTCCAGGAACTTGCCCGAATGCTCTAAGTCTGGGTGGTGTTCGGCGTCTGAGCTGTTTAAATGTGGTTCCAAGTGAGTGCTATTTGAGCCTCCACGTACTGTCTCTTTAAGAGCTGTCTGCTTGCAGACTTGATTAGTTTGTATGGGGGGACTGTGTATGTAATGCTCGAATCCCACCCGGGCTGCTGTCATTTCGCTCCGTTTCTGCCATTGCTACATGTGCAGAGGGAGCCTTGTTGAAAGATATAACTGTTTGTCAGAAATCATTTGGAGTGACTGAGAAAATGTAGTTTGTCTAACCTGTCTTCATTTCAGCATGAACTGTTTCAGTGTAACTCTTTCATTTTGGTCCTGAATAGCTGACTTGGACCAATCAGGATGATAGGGAGACCTAAAATGGAGCCTGTAGCGATCGAACTTGGACTCTCAATTTTGAGCCAGCCACAAGGGGATTGTATGGGCAGTGACTCTGGGAAATGTAGTTTTAACCTTGGCGCCTTTTTCTACCAACAGAGGGAGTCTTATTGTGAGTGACAGCCGAACCAGCCAACAGAATGGTGTGGAGCTAAAGGAAATGCCCTACTCTGTGACTGGAAAGATTAGATCAGTTGTGACTGTGAAGAGAGAAGGAGCACTGTGCTTCTGCGGTGTATAGTTTCACGCGGAAAGTGCGTGTGAGGCCCTGAGTTTCGGTCTGCAGCCTTTGTGAGTGCCAGTTTGGACTGAATCCAAGTTGTGAGGAGAAAGAAGCACTAGAAGTGTGGAAACCAGGCTCACCCTGTAGAAGACTGGAGAAATTGCTGAATCGCGCTCGGTCTATCAGGAACTGAAGCTGCTGTGTGTGCTCCCGGGTATTTTGCAGTAATTGTGCTCAGGATCAAGGAGCAGTCTTCCTGGTAGAGTACTTTTCTTTTACATATGAATGTGCGTAGTGCTTTTGGGGACTCACTATTTTCAATCCCCAGTGCTGTGTGCTGTGTGTTGAAGCTGGAAGCAAACCCCAGCTTGTCTGGGACTAAATCCGTTTGCTATCAGCTGCAGTGGGGTCCAGTCACAAGGACTTTCTCTCCATGCCTTGTTGTTCTGGCAATCCAGAAGAACATCCACCATGCGGTTTTCAGCTTGGGTATTGTGAGTACAAGTCAGGGTATTCCCCTGCAGCCTGTTTTCAATCACAAGTGTGTCATCTAATTCTTGTTGTTTTACTGCTTCATGGACAGAGCCATCCGGCTCCGGATTACAATTGGGTGTTGTGCATATATTTTCTTGTACAGGGCCCTATCCATCTGCACCTGCCGGCCAACCCCGGGCAACGGACCTGGCTAGCCTACCCCCAACCTGGGTACCCAGAGTGTGACTTTTCAGCCCCTGTATGTGTGCACAGTACTGTGATTTAATGCCACCAATTAACCTGATTTCCCCCTCCCGTGTTACTGCCTCCTAAATAAATCAGATTTGTTGTTGTTATACTATATACTATCTGTGGTGTTGGTACTTATGGAAACAGTATTGTGTTTGCTGTGTATGTTGTTTAACCTAATTTTACAGGGGGTCCTCAGAGACAGGCTGCAGAATCAGTCTCGAGGGTAAGTAGTATCTATATGAGTGAACAGTGTGTATACGTGGGGTATTGGGACTGTAACTCCAGCGTACTGTGTGAGCCACTAGAGGGAATAAAAGCGGGTCTCAGTATCCGAGAGGGCTGTGACCAAGCTAGTCTAACCACTACAAACCCTGACCTCTGGGTGGAGGCACCCGCCATAGGACCTAGGCCCCTCAAATGGTCTGTAGTCAAACAGGCAGGGGTAGTAGCCCTTGGGATAGTGCCACCTAAGGGTTACATGCCAATTTTCAGCTTCAGTGTGCCAAGTTGTTACACACAGCTTCCTCCCTGCAGAATTTTCCCTGTGTCACTGTTCAGAGCCGTCTTTTGTGTTGTATTTAACTTGGTATCTCTGTTACTGTGTCTAAGATTATTAGAGTACAGGATTTACAGGACTTTAGAATTTCAGGATTTTCTTTACTGAAAGTCTCCATAGCCAGCTGACCTGTTTTATTTGAATCCAGAGCAGCTACCAATTTAATTTCTCCCTTTGTTTCAACCCCCCCCCCGACTGTGACCCCCTTGTTTTACAAATCTCAGTTACAGAGCTGGTGCCTAGCTGTCTGCTACCTGCCCTCTGATTTCGCCCTGTTTTAGTAAATTGCAGCTCTTTGTCTGCGTGCTAATTTTATTTTCACTCCCACCACTTCAGAGTGCTATTTAATCCCTGTGGTCTCCCTCTTTTAACAGGCATCCTTGTAGCCCACTGGGCTACCTACCACCATCTGCGTTTTATCTCCTGCATGCCTGGACACCACTCTGCACCTCTCTCAGTGCCAAGAAGCCTGCTGCCACCGGCCTTCTGGACACAAGCATCAGGTCCAGCCAATACACAGCCCCAGCCTGCACAGCTGCTGCTTCTGCTGCAGAATTGTTTGCCCACCCCTCCCCTCCCAGGCCACCTTTAAATATATTTACGCTCCTCCCTCCCTACCTTGTCCTGCCCCATTGGCTTCCAGTAGTAGAATTCAGGAGCTTAAAAGGGCACTATCAGGCTTTGGTGGTATTATATCCACCTCACAATCCTGGTGGTGTTTGCTCCTCACATTCATATAAAAAGCACACCTGGGCACTCGATTGCTGAATCAAATCAAAAAATGTTGTTTTTAACCCAGCATTACTTTTCAGCCGGGACGGCTAATTCTCCCCCCGCCTGCAGCCTGGCGCATTCACAAGTGTTCTTGGCCGGGCGCCTGTGAAGCTAGTTCACGAAGCACTTTCGTTTTTTCAGAAGGCACATGAGGTTATTTAGAAATCGAAATCTATAGGGATCAACAAAACTGGCAATGTAACTCTTTCCTTGAAACGAGCAGTATATCGCATAGAAAAAACACTTTGAAAAGTGAAGCCGTGACCCTTGGCATGCGCAGTAACACGCGAGGTGGAAGAAATACCACCAAAGCCTGATAGTGCCCCTTTAAAGCTATCTAAACACAGAACTCTCAGAAATCTGTCACTCGCTGCTGCTAGCTCTCTTTAAACACAGAACACTCATCTGCTTATGGACTTCTGTATGGTGCTTATCCACTCTGAATTGTTGTATGGGTGGGACTCCTGGGTGATCAGTCATGAGTCTAATTAACCTCCTGGATATGTATGTAACCCCCAGGTGGCGCTATCCCAAGGGCTACTACCCCTGCCTGTTTGACTACGGACAGGTTGAGGGGCCTAGGTTCTATGAAGGGTGCCTCCACCCAGAGGTCAGTGTTTGTAGTGGTTAGACTAGCTTGGTCACAGTTCTATGGGACACCATGACCCCCTTTGGTTCCCTCTAGTGGCTCACACAGTACACAGGAGTTACAATCCCAATACCCCAATACAGGGAGGGTAAAAGAGGAGGAGGAGTAGCTCTCTACATAAGAGAAGAAATCAAAGCAACAGAACAAAAGGGTAAACAGGGAGGAGAAGAAGCACTGTGGGTCAATTTGGAGGCAGGCAATGGCACCACAATCCGCACAGGGGTTGTATACAGACCCCCCTCTCAGGGGGAGGAAATGGACAAGGAAATGATAGAAAGTATACTTAGAATGGCAGATAAAGGGGAGATATTGCTGATGGGTGATCTGAATATGCCAGATGTTAACTGGAGTGCAGTTGCAGCAGCCACTTCTAAGAGTGAGGTTATTCTAGATGCCCTATAGGGGGCATGCCTTAGACAACTAGTATTGGAGCCCACTCAACAGGGAGCAATCTTAGACCTGGTTCTCTCAAATGGAGATGAAGAGAGGATCACAGATGTAGAAGTGGGTAGCCATCTGGGAACTAGCGACCATCAAACAGTATGGTTCACAATAAACACAGCAATAGAGTCAAGCCATACAAAGACAAAGGTACTGGATTTTAGGAGGGCTGGCTTTGCCAAAATGGGTGAGTGCCTAAGGAATGCACTAGCAAATGGGCAGGAAGGAGGGGTGGAAGAACAATGGGGAATAATAAAAACTGCCATCACAGAGGTAACAAGCCTTTGTGTAAAGCAAATAAACAAAACGAAATGAGGTAAGAAACCACTATGGTTCTCAAAGGAAGTGGCAGTGAAGGTTCAAGAGAAAAAGAAAGCATTCAGGAAGTACAAGGAATCACAGAAGGAACAGGACAGAGAACTGTATCAGTTAAAGCAAAAGGAAGCTGGAAAGGCAGTCAGAACAGCAAAGGCCCAAACCGAGGAAAAGATAGCCAACTCAGTTAAGAAGGGGATAAAACCTTTTATAGGTACATCAGGGAGCAAAGGAAGACCAAGGGAGGGATAGTGAGGCTTAATAAAGAGGAGGGAGGGTGGGCAGAGGGTGACTGTGAAAAGGCAGAGATACTAAACAAATATTTTTGCTCAGTATTTACAAAGGAAGAGGGGGAGGTACCTAAAACAAACAGTAGAAACACTCTGGATACAGAAGTTGATACCAGCCCATTTACAGAAGAAAGAGTTCTGAAAGAGCTCTTAAAACTGAAGGTGGACAAAGCAATGGGGCCTGATGGGATTCATCCCAGAATTCTAAAAACTAAGGATAGAACTAGTGACACCACTGACTACCCTCTTTAACAAATCATGGGAGGATGGGGTGGTACCTGAGGACTGGAGGAAGGCAGATGTGATTCCCTTCACAAAAGTGGGAGCAAGGCAGAAGCAGGAAACTACAGACCTGTTAGTTTAACCTCAGTGGTAGGGAAAATGATGGAATCACTTCTGAAGGAAAGAATTGACTGTATCTAGAGGCCAGAGGACACAGGACCCAAGGCAGCATGGATTCACAGTGGGAAGGTCATGCCAGACAAATCTGATAGATTTCTTTGACTGGGTGACCAAAGTAGTTGATCAGGAGGGCTGTGGACATGGCCTATCTAGACTTTAGCAAGGCATTTGACACAGTCCCACACAAAGATTAATACACAAGTTAGCCAGCCTGGGAGTGGGTCCCAAGATGACAGCCTGGGTAAAGAATTGGCTGGAGAATAGGACACAGAGAGTAATAGTAAATGGAGTCCACTCTGAAAAAGGGGGTTAGCAGTGGGGTACCGCAGGGTTCAGTATTAGGACCGGTCATCTTCAATGTCTTTATAAGCGGCATTGCAGAGGGACTGGAAGGAAAAGTATGTCTCTTTGCAGATGACACAAAGATCTGCAACAGAGTTGATGCACAAGGTGGGGTGGAAAGGATGAGAAGGGACTTGGCAAGGTTAGAGGAATGGTCAAATGTATGGCAGCTTAGATTCAATGCTAAGAAGTGCAAGATAATGCACCTGGGAAACAAAAACCCAGGGGAAGAGTACACAATGGGGGGTGAGATACTAACAACAACAAAAATGGAAAGGGACCTGGGGTAGTCATATCAGATGACCTAAAGGTGGGCAAGCAATGTGAGAGGGCAGCAAGGAGGGCTGGGGGGATACTGGGATGCATAGGGAGAGGCATCACCAGTAGAAAACAAGAAGTTATTATCCCTCTGTACAGACAGCTGGTGAGACCACATCTGGAGTACTGCGTGCAGTTCTGGAGACCCAATCTCCGCAAAGACATAGACAGGATGGAAGCTGTCCAGAGGAGGGCAACTAAAATGGTGCAGGGTCTGCACCGGAAGACATATGAAGAGAGACTTAAGGAGCTTAATATGTATAGCCTCGAGGAAAGGAGGGAGAGGGGGGACATGATAGAAACTTTCAAGTACCTCAAGGGAATCAACAAAGTCCAAGAGGTAGCATCTTTCAAAAAGAGTGTGCAAGAACAAGGAAGCACAATTTGAAGATAGAAGAGGCGCTCAGAGGTAATTTAAGGAAGTATTTTTCACAGAGAGGTTGTGGATGTATGGAACAGCCTTCCAGAGGAGGTTGTGGAGTCAAAAACAGTGGTGGAATTCAAGCATGCATGGGACAGTCATAAGGCAATTCTAGGGGGTTGGGGTAGGAAGAAGTAGGCTGCTGGTTAACTAGGATCTGCAGCTTATCCATCAGTTAGGGAAATGGGCAGACTGGGTGGGCCAAGCGGTCCTTATCTGCCGTCAAATTCTATGTTTCTATGTACCCCACATATACACACTGTTCGCTCATAAGGTACCACTTACCCTTGAGACTGATATTGCAGCATGTCTCTGAGGACCCCCTGTAAAACAAGGTTAATCAACATACACAAACACAATGCAATGCTTTTTCTACATGTACTGATACCACAGACAGCATATAGTTCAATAACAACAAATCTGATTTATCAGAGGGGGCAGTAACAAGGAGGGGGGCAATCAGGTTGATTTGGTTTGGAAATATTCAAATCACAGTACTGTGCATGCATATAGGGTCCAAAATGTCACTCTCTGGGTACCCAGGATGGTGGAGGGCTAGCCAGGGTCGGTGCAGCTGGTTGGGGCCCTTTGATGGAAAAACACATGCACACACAAATTGTAATCCGGAGCCCTGGGGCTCAGTTCATGAAGAAATGAAACAGCAATAATTAGATGACACACTTGCAGTTTGATAAACAGATTGCAGGGAGCTACCCTGATTTGTACTCACGGACTCAATACTGAAAACTGGATGGATGCAGGTTGTCCTGGATTGCCAGGAGAAACAAAATAGCTGGCCCAGCCCTCATGGCAGGACTCACTTGCATTTGAAAAACAGGTGGATTCCATCCGAATCAAGCTGGGTTCTGCTTCCAGCTTAAGCACACAATTCACAGTACCGGGGAAAATAAGACTGCGACTCCCCACAAGCCCTAGACACATTTATATGTAAAAGGAAATTACTATACCAGGCAGGCTGCTCCTCGATCCCGATCGCAATTACTGCAAGATACCCGGGAGCACACACAGCAGCTTCAGTTCCTGATAGACCGAGCGCGATTCAGCAATGTCTCCAGTGTTCTACACAGTGAGCCTGGTTTCCACACTTCTGGTGCTTCTTTCTCCTCACAACTCGGATTCAGTCCAAACTGGCACTCACGAAGACTGCAGACCGAAACTCAGGGCCTCACATGCGCTTCTCGCGCGAAGCTACACACCGCAGAAGCACAGAGCTCCTTCTCTCTTCATAGTCACAACTGATCTAATCTTTCCAGTCACAGAGCAGGGCATTTCCTTTAGCGCCACACCATTCTGTTGGCTGATTCAGCTGTCACTCACAATAAGACTCCCTCTGTTGGTGGAAAAAAGGCACCAAGGTTAAAACTACATTTCCCAGAGTCATTGCCCATACAATCCCCTTGTGGCGGGCTCAAAATTGAGAGTCCAAGTTCCGATTCATCCACAGGCTCCAATTTAGGGTCTCCCTATTATCCTGATTGGTCCAAGTCAGCTATTCAGAACCAAACTGAAAGAGCTACACTGAAACAGTTTGTGCTGAATTGAAGACAGGTTACAAACTACATTTTCTCAGCCACTCTAAATGATTTCTGGCAAACAGTTATATCTTTCAACAAGGCTCCCTCCGCACATGTAGCAATGGCAGAAACGAAGTGAATTGACAGCAACCCGGGTGGGATTCGGGCATTAGAACACACAGTCCCCCCATACAAACTAATCAAGTCTGCAAGCAGACAGCTCTTAAAGAGACAGTAGGTGGAGGCTCAAATGTGTCTCACTTGGAACCACATTTAAACAGCTCAGACGCCGAACACCGCCCAGACTTAGAGCATTCAGGCAAACTCCTGGAAGACTTTTGGGAACCCCCATTTGCAGGGGGGGTTACATGTATAGCTAGGAGTCGCACCTCTGCCCCAGTAAATATACTTCCGCTATTTGACCATATTCACAGTCTGATAGATGTTTACCACAGCTAAATTTCTTGTTGGTGCATTCAGTACTGTGTAATCTTTATCCTGAGTTGGTTTCAGACTTGAGCCTATCTTATTCTACCCTGAGTGGGCCTGGCTGAGTATATTTTTTTAACAACCACTGTTGACTAGTTGACTGCAGTTAATCGTGGTGGGAATCGACTGCAATCTACTGAATAATGTATGCCTGTCTATCTATCATGTCTCAGCAACTTTAGTCAGGAAATGTCTCTATTAGCTTGTTAATGTGTTGTGCTCACTAGCTATCTCTACTAGCCTCACCTCCAGTGACGCTTACTACCACGGAACCTGATAATCCTTCCAGTAGCTGGTGGTGTGCTCCTACATAAGGGGGGGATTGTCTACTGACCCTTGTTGTGGGGGTGTCTGTAGGATAGACCTCCACAAATTGGGTGCTCCTTTGGGGCCCACTTGGACAGCTTGGGGGGTCTGGTGGGCAAGCACTGCTTGGTTCTCTCCTCAGGACCTTCCTAGTGTTTGACAAAATAGCCCCTCTGGCTTCTGGTAAGCCTTGACCTGTCTACCTGACCTGTTCACAATATCTTCTCCCTTCAGTGCCCTGGTTAGTCCCAGGGACAGGTCCTTTTTGACATGGGGGTTCCTACGCTCCTCAGGAAGGGTGCTAAGCTCTCCCTATTTATCAGTGCCCTCATCATTGACCTTCTCACTGCTTTATGCCTCCCTCTACATATTGCTGATTGCTCCCCTCCCTCGCGGGGCCCTGGGTTACACTTGAACAGCATGAGGAACATGACTTCACCTTCTCCAATCTAATAGCCTGTGGCAGACAGCCCCTCTGACCTATCTGCTGTCTTGACTTCAGGTGTTTTCTGTATCCTGCCATAGCGGTCAGGTGTTCTGCTCGCAAGCCTTCAGCTGGAGGTGGTTCTCCCCCTATAAGGCATCTCCTCTGGCTCCTCCTGGTGACGCTAGGCCTGGCTGGGGACATTGAGCTTAAAACTGGTCCTACTTATCAAGCCTCCTCATTTCCTGTGGGCTGGCTGTCAGGTAAGGGGATGAAAATAGCTCACCTCAACATCCACAGCCTCCTGCCCAATCTGGCTGAACTCTCTGCCTGTGTCACTCACTACAAGCCTGACATCCTTGGTATCCCCGAGACTTGGCTGAAACCTTCCACCCCTGACTTGGCCTGTGCACTTCCTGGCTTTGATCTCATTAGGTAAGATCGGCCTGGGAAAAAGCATGGGGGTGGTATCTTGGTCTACTACATGAGTCACCTAAATCTGTCTGTTGCATCCCACCAACAGCCCTTATTGTCTTCTTGTGAGCTGCTTCACAAAATCCTATTACTCGGGAACATTAAGAAGCTGCACATCATCTGTGCATACAATCCCCCCAAGGGTGGTCTGTCGGGGTTATCCTACCTACTTGATACTGTAGGTGCTAAGACTGGGGATAATGAGCTAATGATCTTGGGAGACCTTAACTTAAACTGGCTTGGAGGAAATGCCAAGCTGTATGAACCTCTGCATGCTGGCCTCCCCTTGTCTCAACTTATTCAGGAGCCCACTAGGTGGTCTACCACTGGCAGTACTAACTCCCTCCTGGACTGGGTCCTGTCCAATAGACTTGAGAGGATCAGCTCCTCTGGTACCCTTCCTTACTCTATCTCCACTCACACCCCTGTGTACTGCGTATGGAAGATCTCCTCCTAGAAAATTCCTCACAAAATCATCCAAGTAAGGGATTTCTCCAGGTTTGACCTGAGTGTCCTTCCGTGAGGATCTGAGGCTTACGGACTGGTCTGCGGTGCTAAATGCTCAGGACTCTTCCACTGCTGTTAGTCATTTTCTCAGCACCTTTCAGGGCACTTCAGGACAAGCACGCCCCTCTTATCAGGTGAAGGGTAAGGGGGTCTGCCATTAAGTGGCTGCATGGGAGCCTCCTAGCCCTCATGAGGGCTAGAGACAAGTGCTGGGCCAACTTCAAGGTCACAATGGACCAGGCCATATTTCAGTAATATAGGAGGCTCAGGAATGAATGCAAAAAAGCAATCGGGGCTGCCAAAAGTGAATACTGCAAAACTGCCTTACTAAACTCAGCTAAGGACCCTAGGAATTTCTGAAGGAACATTAAAAATAGAGTAAGTGGTTCCTCCAACTGCGGGTTCTCTGACATGCTCACAGATGGATCTAATTGTAATAATCCACTAACCATCACTAATGCATTCAACTCCCATTTCTGGTATCTATCTGCCTTCACCTCTCTATTCTCCGCTGGTGAGAGTGAGAGTCGTGTCCTGGCCTCTGCCCCACAGTCAGACCCTATCTCACATCCGTTACTCTACATTAGGGCTTTGACAGCACAGGAGATGCAGAGACTTCTCTCTGGTCTCTCCCCTCACTCTAGTGCTGGCCACGATAGCATGGAACCTAAGCTCCTACATCTTGGTGCCTCTTATATTGCCTCCCCAGTGGCCCATATCTTCAATAATGTCCCTAGCCTCTGGAGTTATCCCCAACCTCTGGAAGGTGGCGAGGATTGTCCCTGTTCTCAAACAGGGCAACCCAAAGATCCTCGACAACTACCAACCGATAGCCATCTTGTCGGCTATCAGTAAACTTCTGGAGAAAGTTGTGGCTGGGCAACTCATGGAGTATATTCAGGCCCATAAGCTACTGTCTCCCACACAGCATGGCTTTTGCAAAGGGCACAGTATGTCCTCCACCCTTGTCACTGTCTCTTGTGGGATCAGTGTAGCTATGGACCAGGGTAAGCTCTCAGGCACCATCTTCATTGACCTATCTAAGGCCTTCAACCTAGTTGACCATGTCTTACTTTGCTGTCAACTTCAGTCCCTTGGTCTGTCCCCACCTTCCTAAGATGGTTCACTAATTAACTCCAGGGCAGGCAGCAACGTACTAAATTCAGTAAGGTCCTCTCAGCCACCACTCCTGTGACCTCTGGTGTCCCCCAGGGTTCAGTCCTAGGGCCCCTTCTCTTCTCTATCTTTGTCAATAATCTCCCCATTACTTCTTCCAGCTGTAGCTCTATCCTATATGTGGATGATCTGGTTATCCTCACCCATTCCCGTGACATCGGGGTTCTCAACTACCAACTGAGTGAGGATTTCAGGAATATCCAGTCCTGGATAACAACCCACAAGCTGGTCCTCAACCTTAAAAAACTCAAGCCATGCTTTTTGGGTCCCTGGCCAAGATAAAGGCCTCCCCAGCCCCACTGAATATTACTGGTATTGATGGTACTCCTGTCCTAATCACTGACTCCATCAAATACCTTGGGGTGACACTTGACCCCCAGCTTGACCTTGGGCATCATATACAAAATGTATGCAGAGCTGTCAACTGCAAACTGGGTCTGGCCTACACAGCGAGGAACAGTCTTACTTCTGCTGCTTGCCTTGGCTGGCCAGAAGTGTATTTCTCTCTTCTCTCTGCTATGGACTCATTATGTTTGCACGCACCTCCAAAGTTCATCTCTCTCTAGGTGGAACATAGCCCATAATAACATTTGTCACTTTGCACTTGCTGCCTCTCACCTCATCCACCACTGTGACCTGTATAACAAACTTGACTGGCTCTCCCCACCCAACTACATGAATTTTGTCTTGGGCAGCTTCATGGGCAAGGTTCTCAGAACTG
Organism: Neoceratodus forsteri; assembly: GCA_016271365.2. Classification (NCBI taxonomy): domain Eukaryota; kingdom Metazoa; phylum Chordata; order Ceratodontiformes; family Ceratodontidae; genus Neoceratodus; species Neoceratodus forsteri. Next base: position 1,759,201,237 of record CM057456.1, on the reverse strand, counting down.
GCACCCTCCCCATCCCCCAGGACTGGCTGAGCTCCTCAAACTAGCTGCCTCTTCTTCTTACTACCTTAGGTCATTGGGCCCTGCTGTTCTCAAATTTCCTGCCACTGGAACGCAAATGGGGGACAGGGATTTTGCTTCATGTGTCCCCAGAGTATGGAACTCCTTTCCCGCCTGGGTCCGCTCCTCCCCCTCCCACTCATGCCTTCGGAGCTCCCTGTGGAATTACTTGAAGCTCTCCTCTGTGTGTGGTTGTCCTAAACCGACATAATTAACCTTGGTCCCCTGCACTAGACTTACATGTCCTTCTTTTGGTACTCTTGCACAGGTCCTGCTGATGCATCCTGCCTGCTTGGGTTCTGCTGTGTATATAATGTATTTAATCTCTGTTTCAGGCGATGCTTTGACTGTGGCTCTGCTTTTGGGGCTCTGAGCTGTATAGAGTTGCATAGTGCACTGTTCATAGCCATGGTGACTCTATGTATATATTTTGTTCCTATTCTAACTGCGTTTACTGACTGCTTGTGTTATGTTCATCTGGTTCTACCTGATTCTGTGTAATGCCTAACTTGTATCATGTTGTCCTCTGTATGAATTTGTATTTCATTGTACTCTCCCAGGTCATACCTGAAAATAGGCAAATGTCTTGTCTAGTGTACTTACCTGGTCAATAAAAGCTAATAAATGATAAATGGATCAAGGTCATGTCACTGGAGCCATCTTCATTGACTTTATCAAAGTGTTCAACCTAGTGGATCACAGTCTCTTGCTTCAGCAGCTACAGGATGCTGGTATGGATACCTCCTACATCTGTTGGATACAGAGCTACCTCTCTTGCCGCTCCAAAAGAGTTAAGTGGGTGGGTTCTCTCTCTCTGGTCTCAAGAGCATAACCCATGGGGTACCACAGGGCTCAATCTTGGGCCCAATCCTATTCTCCCTCTTTGTCAATAACTTACCTAGTCACTGTGGGGGAGCGACTGTTCACCTCTATGCGGACGACACTATTCTCTACCACTCTTCCCCCGACCTTACCAGGCTCAACAGTGATCTCACTGTGGACTTCTCTGACCTTGAGCACTGGTTTCAGAGCAATTGACTTGTCCTCAATACAAAAAAACTAAATGCATGCTTTTCTCCCATCGGACCCCCTCCACCCTTCCTAACTCCACTCTGAACATCAAGTCCCCTCAATGGCGATACAATCGAGACTGTCCAGTCCTTCAAGTACTTGAGTGTCATCTTAGACACCTCACTCTCCTTCAGCATCCATGTAGCCACCGTAGTCAGGACTGAACCAAAAGCTGGGTCTCCTATACCGTATCCGCCCCTATCTCACCTCAGCTTCTCGGATCAAAACTGCATCCTCGTCACTCCTTCCACTCCTTACCTATGGTGATCCCCTGCTGCTTTCTACCAATGCATCTAACTTGTTACTACTTACTCTAGCTTACCATAGGGTGGGAAGATTCACCCTAGGGGTTAATATTCGTCACCACCACTGTGATGTCCTCTCATCCCTGGGATGGCTGCCCTATGTCTCCAAATTGATATATTCTACCCTGAGTTTTATGCACAAGCTGGTACACAAGTTCACTCCCCTTTGTCTCAATCACATTGTCCACCTAAAACAAGCCCCACGTGCATTCAGATCAGCATCCCGTCCCCTCCTCTCAAGACCCAATCTGTGGCTTACTGTTGCACACAGGTCCTTCTCTTATACAGCAGTGTCTGACTGGAACTCACTACCCCCCTCTATACTCTCTTGCTCCTCTCTTCCCCAGTTCCAACATGCTTTCCGTACCTCTCTTTCCTCCTCTGCTATTTGCTCCTGCTTCCTTTGACCCTCCTCCTCCTTCTCCTCTCCCTTCTTGAGCCTCTCTCATGTCTGGGTACTGTTCTACTTTCACTTGTTACTCTACCCTTTATATGAAAATGTCTTTGATCAACTGTGCTTATCCACCGCCTCTTATAAGGGCATGCAGTTTTTTTCTCACTGTACTCGGAACTAAAATTTATAACATTGTTTTGTACCAGGTCATCTTATAATGTCGATGTTTGACTAGAACTCCAGGCCTTTGCTTCTTGTTCTACATTTAGTTGTTTAAAACTGCTATGTACTCCATGAGCTTGCTCGTTGGCTATGTATTATTCTGTTGTAATTCTATGTACTATGTTGGCATATATTATTCTGTTGTACTGCTATGTATCTTTGCATTGTGTTGTGCTGGGTCGACCCTAAAAAAGGGACTGCAATTTGTCTCAGTGGTCCTACCTGGTTACCAAAATTCAAATAAATAAATGAAGCCAAATATACAAGCAGGAACTCCCACAGCCTGACAAAAGACCTGACAGCGTTTTGTGCCTAACTTGGCACTTTGTCAAGGTCCTAGACCTACCAGCACCACTGCTCTTCCTGCCTAGCTACACCTAGCAACTGGCCTAGCTACACTTAGCAACCAAAATAAACTAGTAAGCTCCTAGAGGGTGCTTACACATAAGAAATAGCATGATGCCTCTGCCCACAGAGAACTAGTGGGCCATATTTTGCATGCAGAACCACCCCCTGGGATGCAGTACCAGGCCTCCTACACTGCACTGGGCTCCCACCCAAAAAAACAGTTGTTACCTTCACCAATTAAAAACTTCAGTCAGGTCACACAAAGTAGGCACACACATAGAAGTGAAATTCAACAAATTAACAGTGCTGTTATTTAAGAACACTGGCCTGGAAGCTGGATTAAAAGAGAAGGTTAGACACATGAATGTCACCTCGAGCACTCCCACCCTGTAGCAATGCCGCTGGGAGCTACAGTACTGCGGATCACTATCACCCTTTCAGATCCCACACAGTCCATGAAGCACTCACCCAATCAAGGGACACAAACAGATGAATTATGCTACCTGATGGCATTCACCCTAGGGTGCTAAGGGAGTTGGCAGAGGTCCTGGCGGAGCCACTGGCCGACCTGTTCAATACCTCCCTGGACACGGGATGTGTATCACAGGACTAGAGAATGGCCCATGTGGTGCCCATCCACAAAAGTGGTCCAAAGGATGAACCAGGAAATTCTAAGCCAGTGAGCCTCACATCGATCGTGGGAAAGCTCATGGAGACCATATTAAAAGAGAGGCTAGTGAGCTTCTTAGAGGAAAATGGACTCCAGGATGGTCAAGAGCACAGGTTTATAGCAGGTAGATCCTGCCAGACAAACCTTGTAGAGTACCACAACTGTCTGACGCGGGAACTGGATAAGGGCCATGCAGTGGATGTCCTGTATTTGGACTTCAACAAGGCCTTTGATTCAGTGCCGCATGGGCGGTTGGGGGGAAAACTGGAATATGTGGGGTGGGACCTAAAATGGTGAAATGGATCACAAACTCGCTAAAGGAAAGGCAACAAAGGGTGGTGGGGGGGACCTCGCTTCACTGACAGCAGTGATGAGTGGGGTACCACAGGAATCAGTACTGGGACCGGTGCTGTTTGGGATTTTTATTGCAGCTATCTCACCTAAGATTCGGAGCAAGATCAGCCTGTTCACAGACGATACCAAGATGGGAGCTGTGGCTGATGACACGGAGGGGTGGAAGGGGTTGCAGGAGGACCTGACTAAGCTGCAGGAGTGGGCAGAAACATGGCAGTTGGGGTTCAACACCAAGAAGTGCAAGGTTATGCATTTCAGAGCCAGGATGCAGGGAGGGATTATCACTTCATACTGGAGTTCATACTGGAAGAATAAGAAAATCAGAAGGCATAGCCCATATAGAGTTTCTCCACAATTCAGAGGTAGTGGCGAGCACCCCCAACTTCATCAAAGTACTTGTCCAATCTTTGTTTAAAAAGATCCAGACTTTACGCCTCTACCACCTCCTAGGGCAGTCCATTCCATTTCCTTATTGCTCTACACTTAAAACCCATCCTTCTTTGATCAGCCCTGCTCAATTCCTCACTCAGTTGCCTAGCATGCCTTCTCAATTGGTAGGTTTTTTCTTTAAACACCAATCCCAACTCTGATCTAATATCCTCATCTTTCAGGGACTTATATAATACCAATAAGTCCCCCCCTTTCCCTTCTACTCTCCAATGACCACAATCCCAATCTTTCCAATCTGGCCTCATATGGCTCGCCCTCACACCCCAAAATCAATCTAGTAAGGGATCTCTGTGGTCTTTCCATCCGTTTAATATCCCTCACCAGTAATGGACCAGCCACAGTAGAGCAATAATCCAATACAGGCCTAACCAAAGACCTATATAATGGCATCAACACCTCTCTACTTCTTGAATGAAAACCACTCCTAATAAAACCAACAATCTGCATTGCTTTATTTGATGATTGTCTACTATTAACTTCATTTCTTAAATCATTTTGGACATAAATGCCCAGATCTTTCTCGCATTCTGACATTTAGCAGATCTGTTTAATATTTTGTCTACTGAAGTGCATGATTGTACATTTGTCCTTATTAAAGGTCATCCCATTCTTTCTTGCCCAATCTGCAATATACATCAAATCCTGTCCAAATATGAGTCTCTCATTGAACATATCCACTACAGCTCCAATTTTAACATCATCAGCAAATTTAATTAATTTATTATTACTAGATAGTTTCAGATCACTTATAAATGTACAGAACAACAGTGGGCCCAATACCGACCCCTGGGGTACTCCACTCCATACTCCATTTGCTTCAGACAGATGTCCCTGTATATTTACCTGCTGCTGTCTGTTTTTCAGCCACTGTTCTACCCATCTTACAATGTTTTTGTCTGTCTCCATATCAATAAGTTTTTCTATCATTTTATAATGTTGAACTGTATCAAATACTCGACTAAAGTCAAGCATTACCATGTCCACATTTTTTCCATCATGAATACATTTGCTGACAAACTCATAAAAGGTCAGTAAGTTTGTTTCACATGACCTATTGGGCATGAAACCATGCTGATTCTTGTGCAAAGTTCCCCTCTTTGAAATACTTTCATAAATAGCATCACTCAGTGCCCCTTCTATTGTCTTTACCACCACTGACGTCAAGCTAACTGGTCAATAATTCTCTGCATTGCTCCTTTTCCCCTTCTCATATATTGGCACAACATGTGCCAACCTCCACCCCCAGGCACCACACCCTCCCTGAAAGATTTTTGTCCCAATTTAGTAATAATAGGTATCAACACATCACCCAACTTCTTCAAGAAGTGTGAGTGAATGCCATCTGATCCCACTGCCCCATCCACCTTCAGTCTCCTTACTCTTTTTGCCACCCTCTCTTCAGACACAATAATTTGAGGATCCTGATTACATGTCCCTATATTACATGTATCCATGTCAACAGTATATTTCCTAAACACAGCCCTAAAACATCTGCCAAATTCACTGGCCATATCTATAGGCTCAGATGTCATGACTCCATCAATGTTCAGTGGTCCCACTGTGCCCCTACCTCCCTTACTGCTGTTCACATAGGCAAAAAAGCTTTTTTTCTCTTTATTTATGGCTAATCTAAATTCAAATAATTTCTTACCATTTCTTATTTCCACCTTTAATCTCCTCAGGACTTTCTTATAACCATATTTAGTCATTTCTGACCCATTAGTCTTCATTTTATTAAACATTATTTTCTTTTTCCTGCACAATTTTATATTGTTCTATTCAGCCATGGTGGCTTTTGCCCTTATGATTATAAGCCTTTCTACATGGAATATAAGTTTTTTTCAAATTATTCGGTGCATCCAAGAAATAATTACATGTTTCTTCCATACCCTAAACCTTCTAAGCTACCTTCTCAGTTCATACTTGCAAATTAATTTCTTATAGCTCTATAATTATCTTTATGATATAAATATTGAACTGCATCTCCCTCAACTGGTTTAAGTGCCCAATCCATCATAAACATAATGGACTTATGGTCACTGTTACCTAAGTGAGGTTGGATGCTAACCTTCTGAATTACCTAAGGAAAATTGGTCAGTATAACATCTAAAATATTACTACCTCTCGTAGCCTCCCTTATGCATTGTTTAACTCCCCCCGCCATCAGTTCCTCATGAACTCTACATGCAAAATTATTGCCAAACTGTTTTTTTTCCCCACTCAATATTGGGCATCTTCAAGTCCCCCATAAAAATAATATTTGTTGTCTCTGCCTGGTTAACAATATCCTTAATATAGGCCTCAGTTTCTTCCATACAAACGTCAGGTGCCCTATAGAAAACAGAGATTCTAAATTTTTTAACCTTAATACCCAACAGCTCAATAGTTACTATTTAAATTCCATTTAAGTTGTTACGTTGTTCTATATCCCTTACCTCTATTCCTTCTCTAATAAAAGGGCCACGCCACCTCTCATTTTCCCTTCTCTGTTATTTTTTTAAAACTCTATATCCTGGAATATGTTGCAACCACTCATTTTCATTATCCCACTATGTTTCAACTATTCCCACCATATTTAAACTCTCCTCTCTAATTATAACCTCTAATTCTGCTTTACTAGCTATATTTAAGCTTCTGGCATTACAAAACATGGCCTTAATTGTTGATAACCTTTTACTATGTCCCACCTTAGGAGCCTTATGTACCCCTTTATTTCCTTTCGTCCCCTTCATTTTCAGTTTAAACAATTCTCTATTGCCTGTCACAATCTCATCCCCAAAATTCTGCTTCCTCTAAAATTCAAGTGCAACCCATCTTTACAGTAGAGTTCCTTTCGTTCATTAAAAGTTCCCCAATGTTTAATAAATTGATAGTTCTTATTTTTAGTCCATTTACACAGTCATTCATTTGCTAATGCAATCCTTCTCATTTTATAAACATTTGCCCTGGGTTCTGGAAGAATCTTCAAAATCACTATTTCACACCCTTTTTCTTCTAATTTCTCCACCAAGTGAATGTAGTCCTTCTGCATCTCAGGTAGGGTTTTTTTCATAATGTCATTTATACCTACATGAATCACTGCCAGGGGATGGTCCCCTGCACCACTGAATATATTATCAGCCATGTTGTATAAATCCATAGCCCCTGCCCCTGAGAAGCTACTGACAATCCTGTTTTCTTTGTCATGTTTACAGATATACTGGTCAGTATACTTAATGATGGAGTCGCCAATTACTATAACCTGCCTTGGATACTCCACTCCTCCCTCCTCCATATGTTCCATGTTTTCATTCCCACTGTCTTCCACTATGGTAAATTGATTTAACTCACCCAGCACACTAAAACTATTTGTTACTGTTATTCCCTCTAATATACTAACAGCGGACTTATTTGTATTATTTGTTCCAGTCTCATCCTGGCCTGTTCCATCCATGTTATAATTTGTACTTATTATCTCTTGAGCCTTCCTTAACTCTCTTGGAACCGGTCTAAGAGGACTTTGACCCCTGCGCTTTCTTTTGACTTTGTTACTGTCATAACATTTTCCATACTTTTTTTCATTTCCAACATATCTTGACTTCCTTTTCCCATATCCATTTTCTAAACCTTCTTTTTCCTTAGCTTCCTCATTTACATTTAGGCTTGAGAGTACTTTAATCCTTTCTGTTAATACCCCTTGACTCCTTTCTAATTTCTCTAGTCTTTCAGTAACCTTTACTAAATTGCTATGTAATTCCTTATTTAGTTCACATTTTTCACATTCGTAACTGTTATTGTCCGTCCCCAATTCTACCATTTTATACATACCACATCCTTTACATCCAATTATCAAATCCCCTTCTGTGGTCAGTACTGCGGCTACAAAACTTTGTGTCCTCACCTCTCCTGTCGCTATTCTATACTCCAATATACTTCACTTTTCAGGATAATATCTATAATCCTCTGCTCACTGCCACTGACTACGCTAACACGCAAACACGCACTAGACGCTCATGTCTCCGCGCGTCTCCATGTGCCGAGACGCATCATACACGCTTGTGCCACTCGTGTGAGCATCCGTTTAAATCCCTGACAGGACTTGGAAGCTGCAAGGGTCTCGCCCCTCGAACAATCGTGTGCCTGAGTTTAAAATTACAAGTGCCTGCCCCCTAAAATAGCAGCATAGTTATCCTGGCCATGAGTATTTGCTTAGTCCACTACAGACTATGGCTCCCAGACCTAATTTTGTTCACTGTTTAATAGCCCTCTGACATAACACATTGAGGGACTCACAGAAATAGCAAAGTATATGTGTCAGACAACACAGCACACTAACTGCAACACCACTGATCAAACCACCCTGTCCCACTGCTTTTGGCAGTCACACAGTTCAGGAATTGATCACACTTGAGTGGGGTACAGTTGAGGAGCTCCACAGAGGAGAAGGACCTAGAAGTGATCATTACGGGGAGCATGAACAACTCTGCTCAGTGCAGGAAGGTGGCAGCAAAAGCCAACAAAATGTTGGGATGTATTGCAAGAAGGATCTCCTCCAGAAGGAGGGAGGTTACCCTGCCCCTGTATAAGTCATTGATTAAGCCCCACCTGAAGTACTGCATGCAGTACTGGTGCCAATTCCTGAACAAGAACATCAGATTGTTGGAGGGGATGCAGTGAAGAGCCACAGAGATGATCCAGGGATTGGAGAGCAAGCCCTATGAAAACAGGCTGGGAGAGTTGAATATGTATTCACTGGAGGAGAGGAGGGATAGGGGGGATATGATTGAGACCTTTAAGTATCTGAAGGGAATAAACAAGATCAACACAGAAGGGATTTTTCAGATGAGAAGGGGGAGGGACATGAGAGAGCATGGACTGAGACTGGAGGGGGGGAAGATTCAAGAGGGGGATGAGGAGACATTTTTTCACAGAAAGAGTGGTGGACGAATGGAACACCTTACCAGATGAAATAGTGTCCTGTAAGATGGTGGGCAGTTTCAAGAGGGGATGGGACAGGGGAAGGGATACTGGGAAGGGGAGGCGGGAGTGGTAGCTGCGGGATGAGGGGCTAGCTGCACACTTGAACAGACTTGATAGACTATGAGGTCTGTTTCTGCTGACAGTTTCATATGTTCATATGTTCATAATGCCTCAGTGTCCCTGTCAGACTGCCACAAGCTCCTCATGAGCCCAGAAACTTCTTTCCCCAATTCAGTGTCCCATTGGACAGGCAAGGCTGTCCATCAGTTCTGCCCTGTCCTGTCCTCTGATTGGCCCGCGTAGCCCCCAGTCCATTTGAGAGGATCCTTGATTTCATCATCCTCCCACAAGTCCCTTGGTGTTGTTCTGGGCTTCCTAGCCCTCTGATCGGATGGCCTGCACTGTCGTGTAATAGAAATGGCTGCCCCATGTCCTGAATTCAGCCTTTGCTCCAAAGTCTTTCCTTTTGTTTTATTGCTGTACCAAGTGTGTAGGAATACAGGAATTTATTGCATCCCTACTAGGGTGCCATCTAGTTGAGCCATTGAGGTTGTGGTGCACATCGGTCTGTAGTTGGGCATGCTGGCAGTGTTGGGTGGAGTTAAGAGCACTGGGGAGTAGCCCCTTTGAAACACACACTTCAACTCGAGTTGGCAGCCATCTCATGGGTGGAACATGAGGCGCTCAGTGGAAAGGAGTGATGGCATCCTTAGCTTGTTCCTGGTCCCCACTATCAGGATCAGGAGACTGGGACTGAACAAATGTGTCCACAGCCATGAAGCAAAGGACACAGGCAGAACCAAGGAAATCCATCCTGCCGCATTCTCTCCTACTGCTACACATGCAGTCAAGCAGGAGGGAGCCGGCAGCAACAGCAGTTTTTGCTGCAGTCAGGAGCAGCACCTGTCCAGGTAATCCTCCTTCCAAGCTGGGGACTGCAATCTATCCATGGTCACAAGCTGCCATCCTCGCAATTTTGCAAGTTCCATTCAGTGCGGATCTGAAAGACCCAAACACGCAACAACACAAACAACCAACAGTTCTACCTAGACAAATGGTTCCTAGCTAAGTTATATACAGGGTCCATAGACATACTGTATAATGATGTTAACAGGTTTCAGACTTTACAACTGTTCCACAGACATTTCTATATAGACAATTGGTTCCTATCTAACCAACATTTCCAATACTCTGTATTCCAATACCATAACCCATGATTATCAAACACAGTATGGGTATGCAGTGGAGTCTGATAGGATTCTATGATGCACTACATACAGGGGTAGGTCAGTAGAGGCACCAGGGTTGTCATAACTGAGTTTCAATATAAGTCTGGCAGGTCTTTCTGAACATCGCAATGAGACTGCTTCATGTTCTGGGGCACCTGATGGTACACTTTCCTGCTCTCTGGCCAGTGATTAGGTTCCTTAGAATAAGTTGTTTCTTTGTCAGGTTCTACATGATCTTCCACATGTTGTCATTCAGGGGTAGCTGGTGTAACTGGGGGTTCCTTGGTATCTGAATTTAACTGTGTGGGTGAAGAAGATGGCATCCACCAAGTATTTAACAGATGGGGAATGTCCCCAGTGGAATGGTAATTAACAAGGTCATCCTCTTCATCAGATGAATCTGTTGCATTTTGTGCTGTTTCAGACAAAGTTCTCTCTGGAGACCTAAGTGGATTAGTATCCAGGTTAGGGGCAGGCTGAGTAGGTTTGTTTCTGTTTTTATAGAACATTGGTTTTCATTCTCTGGGGGAGTACTTGACCATTTTCCAAATCTGGCATGTCCAACTGTCCAGTGGATAGCAAATTGTTGCAGTGCAAGGTTGCACTTCTACTGCACCCCCCATGGGCAAACTCTGTACACTAGTGTAACCCCTCACCCCTGCCTTTTTAGCAAAACGACAGGTGGCATGCTGTTGAAGCTGACAGCAGTACCTGGTGGGGACTGGGTTCAGGGAGGATGAGGTTACTCAGCACAAGGGGACCTAGGTTTGGCTACTCTAAACAGGGGCACCCAAGTAAATCCGAACACAGGAAGCAATAATTGTAATGTCCAGAACCAGGAATGGGATTCTTCAGTGAGGCTTTTATTCACATCCAAGCTGAACAAACAAAGCATAGATGGACCTCCATGGGGCTACATTCCTGGTAATGCAGATTAGAGACTACAGAACACTTTATCACTATTTCCAGCCCTCAGGCTCTAAACCCACCAGGCACACAGCCCGGACTTGCACGCAGCTTTGGATACACAGCCCGACTTGTACACTACTTAGGTTTTTCCCCACTGGCCCGGCTCACTTGCCAGCCACTTGATCCATGGTCCATTTGAGGAATGAACCAATTATCCTGTTGTGGCTCCCCAAACCACACTAGAGCCTTCAACTCCTAGAGAATTTTCCTTACAATCCGTCTGGGTACTTCCCTCATCACTGGCCAAGTGCCTGAGGTAAAGTAGAAATCCACAGAAGAAATCCATAGAGGTGGACCTGGTCACTAAAGATGGGGTCACCCACCTCCAGCTCCACAGCCCATACCCGGCCATTTCTCTGGAAACTGAACAATTCCTTTACTGAACTTTCAAATGTAGATTCTGGGTAGCGTCTGTCACATCTCCTCTACATATCATTTGCATCCCAACAAGCTCTGGACTTGAACCTACTTTTACTTTGCTTAGCCCATTACTCTAGGCTTCCCAATATTTAGTAGTTCAATCCCGCATTTTCACACAAGTCCCAGGGTGAAAAACATAGGCCCTTTTAGCAAGAGCAGACACTCACCCTCACATTGCAGGTGCCCACAGGCGACTCACAAATCTTCTTGTTCTCCCAAATAAACTCTGGAAACACATAGGCAGCTTTTCCTTCACAAGCAGAATTAGGGGTTGCCCAGAAATCTGCAGGAACCCTTTCCTGTCCCCGAAGGAGGTACTGAGACCCAAAAACAGCGGTCTCCACCACTTCAACTATCTTCTGTGTCTCTCTTTAAGGTGGAGACACACACCCTTTTAAACTAAAAGTAGCCCTCTGTCAGGGCTGAGGTTCCTAGAGCCTTCACTGAGCTGCTTTCTCAGCAAGCTCCCTACTGCACACTCACTCACTCAAGACTGACTGAAGACTGACTTCAAAACCTCCCAATGTTCTAACTCCCTTGCTGCAGATTCCAATGTGGCTCATGCAGCTGCGATAGTTCTATTGGTGATGTCATCCCTCAGTCTCAGCTGAGACTGAGAACAGAGTGAGACAGTGTGAAACCCATTTAACTGGAGTTTCACAAGCTGCCTTCCCTGCCTACCACTAGGTCTTACTGGGATTCTAGTAACCCCGGGTAACAAGGGGGTTACACTAGCAAGTCCACAAGTTTCTGTAACCACATAAGGGATGTTGCCCCATCAATCTGCAATTTTATACTTTACTGGTAATCCCAAGTTCTGGACCAAGACTCATTCTCCAGTAGTAACTCTTGAGCTATGACAGATTTGTCATATCTTGTTTTATTTCTCATGTTTCTCTTTGTAGACCATTCTGCAGCCAGCTTGTAGGCATCATCCAAGTGCTGGGTTTCTTTTTGTTTTGTTTTTTTAAATCTCTGTTTATCTCCCCTTACACCCCTCAAGCTCCAATTCCTCGAAAGCGCCAGTGGAGTCTGCCCTTGCTATCCACCTTATCTGGTCCATCCCGTTCCCCCATGGAGCTGCATTTTTTTGCCCCCGCCCCAGGCAGGGATGTTGTGGGGGCCCGTACACCCCAAACACTTCTTTGTTTTGTCGGGTTCAGGTGACCAGGTAGGTGGAAGCACATTAAGGTCTAGCTCTGGCACTCCATCTCCTCGAAGTTGGAAGGCATTTTCTCCTTTTCTTGTGGACGTCACATGTGCCCTGACGTCAAGGCACATAGCGCCAACATCTGTGATGTCCTCCCCACTGTGTCTACCTCGGTGCTTGCTATGCCCCAGACTTCCTCCTGGGGCCAGTCAAGCTCTGAGACGCTACCCTCCCCCCCAGAGAAAATGAGCTGTCCCTGGGATGCTCAAGCCACCTCCTCCCGGCTGGCCCTCCAGTTCCCAGGCTCGTTCCTAAACCCAGGTCGCTGGCGCCGAAAGCAGAAATCCAACTGCTGCGCCGATGGGCCAGCCCAATTGCTGTTTTAGTCTTTGAACATAATTAGTGTAAGTCTCTAGGTTGTCTCCATCAGATGCCACTCCAAATGTAAGGTCTACTGGGAGCCTGGCCTCCCTTCTAAACATAAGCAGATATAGGAACTGCCTCATGCCATCACTGCAAGTGCAGCTGTATGCATGGACAAGCATGCTCACTTGTTGACTCCAATTTGATTTTTTATGAGGGTCCAACATACCCAACATATTCAACAAGGTTCTATTAAATATTTCTGGTAAAATCTTCCTGGTTGTGAATCACCTTGAGGGTGGTAGGGAATCATCCGTGACTTCTTAATTCCCCAGAGAGACAACTGCTTGATCAGCCGACTTCCAAAGTCCTGACCCTATTCAGAATTAATTCTCTTTGACAGTCAATAATGAACAAAGTAATTTTCAGCCAGAATCTTGGCTATGGTTGTGGTATTTTGGTCTTTTATAGAAACATAGAAGTTGACAGCAGATAAGGACCACAAGGCCCATCCAGTCTGCCCATTTCTTTTTCTGCCTTATAAATGTGCCATCAGCCATTGCTTTGTCAATGGCCTATCTATTCATACTCTTCTGTATTGTTCCCTTATACCTATCCCATGCCTGTTTGAAGCCCTGCACTATATTCATATCTACCACTTCTTGAGGTAGGCCGTTCCATGCATCCACCACCCCTTCTGTGAAAAAGAACTTCCTCACATTACCCCTTAATTGGCCTCCCTCTAATCTCATACTGTGTCCTCTTGTCCTGCTATTTTTCTTATATTGAAACATGTTAGACTCTTTCACCTTGTTAATGCCCTTAAGGTGTTTAAATGTTTCGATCATATCACCTCTCTCCCTCCTTTGCTCTAGGGTAAACATATTGAGCTCCGTTAATCTGTCCTCATATGTTTTCTGATGCAGTCCCTGCACCATTTTGGTTGCTGTTCTCTGGACTGCCTCAATTTGGTTAATGTCCTTGTGATGGTGTGGCCTTCAGTACTGTACACAGTACTCCAGATGGGGCCTAACCAGTGTCTTGTAAAGAGGGATTATTGCCTCCCTCTTCCTACTTGCGATACCCCTACTAATACACCCTAACATCCTCCTAGCCTTACCTACTGCTTTAGTGGTCTGCTTGGATGATTTCAGGTCACCGGCGATGATGATGCCCAAGTCTCTTTCTTCCCTTGTGACTGACAGCAACTCCTCTCCCAGCCTATAGGTGGCTTCAAGGTTTCTCTTCCCTATGTGCATGATCGTGCACTTCTTTGCATTAAACCCCAGTTGCCACTCTTCCAACCATTTTGCTAGTTTATCCAGATCGTTATGGGAAATGCTTGGGCATACATAGAGGAAGTAGGGATCTTTCACCACTAGGATGCTTGCAATCTTCTTTTTGTCTGGTTCCAAGCTCAAAAAGTCAATGCAAACCAAGTCCATGTGGGTACTTGTGGTAATTTTCACCAAAAGTGCTGCTCAGGTCAGCAGCATTTTCTGCTGGATGTATCTCATACACTGTTTACAATAGTTCTCCAACTCCATGCTCATCCAGGGTCAATAGAACTTTCTTCTAACTTGGTTCAATGTTCTGTCAATGCCCATGTGCCCCAACTCATTGTGCAGGGCTTTAAGAGCAAGTTCTCAGAACCTGACTGGCAAAAACAACTGTCTGACCATATTTGAGCCCATTCAGACTGTTTGCCTGGGAACTCTGCCTGCCAGTATGGACACTCATCTTCGGACGTATAGGGTGAGTGATCACAAATGGCCAAGTATAGTGCAGAAATTGAATGTGGGAGGGATGGAACAGTTGTCAGTGTTTCCACTACTGCTGTGGGCTTGTCAGTCCATGTGGGTGGGCCTAGGTGTTGTGCCACAGCATGCATAAGCTACAAGCATTTAAAGAGCTAGTGTACTGCCTAAAACTAATATTAGATTTTAAAAGCAGCCAACCATTACCTTTCATATCTGAGGTACTTTTTCTTTTCCCTTTGTTTAATTAGAAGATTATTTACCTGATGTTAGTAGGTGTGATGTGTGGAACAGTTCTTAGCCTGGCAGCTGATATATCTTGCCTAATGCCCTACACTACATCATCAGGATTGTGACCTCACTGACTATAACATCACCGCTACTTTGGAACAGTAAGTGGAGTGACTGCCAGGTCATTCACTTGTGATGTCATTGTTAGTGAGATCATAATGCTGATGATGTAGTGTGGGGCAGTAGAGTTAGATATGTCAGTTGCCAGGCTAAGAGCTGTTCCACATGTAACCATGTAATGGAGGTAGAAGACTTGGTTTGCTGGCCAAGGCACCTAGCTTCAAATGAGCTCTTTCCTTCCAAGACTGCTTGAAAGGCCGAGTAGAGAACCTCACCAGAGCAAGGGAAAAGGATTAAGACTTCTTTTGGCTAAGCAGATTTACTGTGTGGTGTTGTTTCTATTTTTTACTCACAGGGATTGCTATTGTTTGTTGCTAACATTTCATTGCTTTATTTTTCTCTGTAGCAAAGTGTTTCTTACAGCGTATATCTTCTCTGAAATTATTACAGGTGGTGCTTTACAGGTTTTACAGTTTTATCTAACATTAGGATAAGCTTTCAGGGTTACTGCATTTGTTGTTGACTGATTGTTTCTGCTCTTACCTCCTTGTTCTTTCGTCCGTGGTTCTTCTTTTTCGGCAGGGGAAAGGCCCAGCCACCCACCCCCATCCCCAACCACCCCACACTACACTCCTTTTATAGGGTACCACAGTTGTGGCATTTCCTGTGGCAGAGCAGGAAGGGACAGATCAGTGGGGCATCTACAAGGTGAGCTCATTTACAGCAGCACTAATAATTTAACTTGTTATAACAAGTTAAACAAAAACAAAACACAATCAAACCATTACTTGCATTTTTTTTCCTTCTAATTACTCTGACTAGGTTATAAACCCAGCAACTTATCTGGAATGGATATCATTAACTGCAGGTACTGTGGAACAATTTTCAGAAGGACAGTCTTACAGGATTTAGGACACTGTCCTACATGCTGGGCCATTGGAGATCTTAGGGCTCAGCTCCGGGCAGCATAGGCAGAGATTGCATGCCTCAAATTTTATATTCAAGAGGAAATACATTATAAGAACCACCCACCATTTCCCCAGCATCCAACAGAAAAACCTCGACCGCAGAGGGTAGTTGGACCAGGAGGTTGGCAGGTGGTTAGTAGGGGCAAATCGGGTGCCCCATCACTCTCTGCTCTCCAACATATTACCTCCAAAAACCATATAAACACTACAAACAGGTATCTGCCTCTATCTCTGAAATCAAACAAAGAGGCAGAAGACACTGCAGAGCAGGACACTGCGGATGGGAGCTAGACAACAAAACTCACCCAAATCAGGAACCAAAATGAAAAAGCAAAAGGGAATCCAAAAACTTTTGATCATAGGAGACTCCATGATCTGGGAGTTGATACCCATCTCCAGCTAGGGGTAATGGTCAGATGTCTCCCAGGTACATCAGCATGGAGAGACACTGACCGCATTGCTAAAATTGTTCATAAAGCAGGAGAAAACATTGATGTCCTAGTACACATAGGGACTAATGATCTAGCCAGCCAGTCAGTTGTGGAGACCAAGGAACACCTGACCAGGCTGGGTGACAAACTATTATCCATTTCATCCGGCATCTCCTTCTCTGAGATCCTGCCAGTCTGGGAGAGGGGGGCAGATGGACGGAAGGTCAGAGAAGGGGAGATAGGGGAGCTAAACACGTGGCTCAAGGGCTGGTGCCAGGAAAAAGGACACAGATTTGTAGGGAACTGGCAACGGTTCTGGGAGCAAAAGTTCTTTAAATTTGATGGACTGCATCTGACTAAGGAGGGAGTCAGTGCATTGGGGCAGAAGTTTGAGGTCTTTGCAGAATATTTAAACTAGCAAATGGGGAGAGGGATGCAGCACCCCATACGTTGAATGGGAAGAACACCCCTCCCCCCTCAGCTAGTGGTCAAACAGGGATTCAGCATGTTTGCAGTTCATTTGCATCACCAGGTAAGAAAAAAGGTTTGTCTCCCATACGATGCACAGGGTAATGACAAACCCTCACCCAACAACTAACACACCAAATCTGGCCAATGGATAATCATGTACACAATGCTCACAGCCTGGGAAATAAGATCCCAGACCTGCAGGCAATAATGTCAGAGGCTAAACTGACATAGTAGCAATTAGTGAGACGTGGTTTACCAGTAACCACACTTGGGAGACTTCAGTACCTGGCTATGTATTGTTCAGAAGAGACCGAGGCAAAAGGGGGAGGAGTGGCCCTGTATGTCAATGAAAATATCAAAGCTACAGAAATTCAGAATACACATAAGGAGCCAGAAGAACTGTGGGTCACCCTGGAAACAGGAAATGGGACAGCCATAAGAACTGGGGTTGTCTACAGGCCCCCAGACCAGGGGAGGACATAGACACATTACTGTTAGAAGATATACAAAACATGACAGCTAAAGGGGAGGTTCTGATAATGGGAGACTTCAACATGCCGGATACAGATTGGTCAATACCAGCAGGAACATCTGCCAGAACTAGACACATAGTGGATTCCCTGCAATGGGAGGGCCTCAAACAAGTGGTACAACAACCCACAAGAGACAGGGCTATCCTAGATCTAGTACTGACTAACAGGGAAGGGATCACAGATCTCCAGGTAGAAGGTCACCTGGAGGCCAGTGACCATCACATGGTATGGTTCAATTTGGCTACTACATCTAAATCATCCCATTCCAAGGCAAAAATATGGGACTTCAGAGGAGCTGACTTTGATAAGATGGCCAACAGAGTTAAGCTAGCCCTAGCAAAAGAAACACAGGTGAGGGGTACAGGCAAAGTGGGCAAGCATTAAGGATGCAATACTTGAAGCAACATCCCATTGTGTTAGACAGAAAAGGAAATGCAAAGAAGAAGGAAACCACTTTGGTTCTCAAATACAGTAGCAGAAAAGGTCAGAGCCAAAAGGCTGGCCTTCAGGAAATATAAGGGAACACAGTGGGATGAAGATAGGGAGGCATACCAAACTGCCCTAAGGGAAGCAGGGAAGGCAGTAAGGCAGGCAAAGTCCCAAACTGAGGAAACACTAGCACTAACAGTAAAAGAAGGTGACAAGACTTTCTATAGATACATTAGTGAAAGGAGAACGTCCAGAGGGGTATTGCTAAGCTTAATGGAGAAAAGGAGCATGTGAGGAGGAGGACTTGTAAAGCATCTATCCTAAATAGATACTTTTGCTCAGTATTTACTGAAGAGAAGGTAGGGAAGGGCCCACAGCTCAGCACCATGGACACAGGGGGGGAAGGAGGTGAGCACTACTCCCTTCACAAAAGAAAAGGTCCTACAAGAGCTTGCTAAGCTCAGGGTGGACAAGGCAATGGGACCTGATGGCATACATCCCAAAGTACTTAAGGAGCTAAAGGTGGAACTAGCAGAGCCATTAGCAGAACTGTTTAGTGAGTCTCTGAGCACAGGAGAGGTCCCAGAAGACTGGAGAAGGGCTCATGTGATCCCGCTCCACAAGAGTGGTAGCAGGGAGAAGGCAGGGAACTACAGACCAGTCAGTCTTACCTCAGTAGTGGGCAAGATTATGGAGGCACTCCTTAAGGAAAGGATAGTGCAACACCTGGAATCCATAGGGCACAGGATCCAAGACAGCATGGGTTTACAAAGGAAGGTCCTGTCAAACTAATCTCATAGATTTCTTTGACTGGGTAACCAGAGTGGTGGACCAAGGGGAGCAGTTGATGTTGCCTACCTTGACTTCAGCAAAGCTTTGACACTGTTCCATTAGAAGATTGATAAATAAGCTGGGTAGACTTGGGGTGGGTCAGAAGTTGGTCAACTGGGTGGCAAACTGGTTGATGGGCAGAAAACAGAGAGTGGTGGTAAATGGTATACAGTCAAAAGAGATGCAAGTCACAAGTGGGGTACCTCAGGGATCGGTCCTGGGGCCAGTCCTCTTCAACATCTTCATTAGTGACCTTGCAGATGGACTAGAGGGTAAGGCTTGTCTGTTTGCAGATGACACCAAGATCTGCAACAGAGTAGATGATCCAGATGGGGTGGGCAGAATGAGAAGAGATCTGGATAAACTAGCAAAATGGTCAAAAGAGTGGTGACTGGGATTTAATGCAAAGAAGTGCAAGATCATGCACATAGGGAAGAGAAACCCTGAAGCCACCTATAGGCTGGGAGGGGAGTTGCTAGCAGTCACAAAGGAAGAAAGAGACTTGGGCATCATCATCACTGATGACCTGAAATCATCCAAGCAGACCTCTAAAGCAGTAGGTAAGGCTAGGGGGGTGTTAGGGTGTATTAGTAGGGGTATCATAAGTCATAAGAGGGAGGTAATAATCCCTCTTTACAAGACACTGGTTAGGCCCCATCTGGAGTACTGCATGCAGTATTGGAGGCCACACCTTCACAAGGACATTAACCAAATTGAGGCAGTCCAGAGAAGGGCAACCCAAAATGGTGCAGGGACTGCATCAGAAGACATATGAGGACATATTAACAGAGCTCAATATGTATACCCTTGAGCAAAGGAGGGAGAGAGGTGATATGATCGAGGCATTCAAACACCTTAAGAGCATTAACAAGGTGAAAGAGTCTAACATGTTTAAATATAAGAAAAATAGCAGGACAAGAGGACACAGCATGAGATTAGGGGGGCCGATTAAGGGGGAATGTGAGGAAATTCTTTTTCACAGAAAGGGTGGTAGATGCATGGAATGGCCTACCTCAAGAAGTGGTGGCTATGAATACAGTGCAGGGCTTCAAACAGGCATGGGATAGGCATAAGGGAGCAATACAAATGAGTATGAATAGATAGACCACTGACAGAGCAAAGGTCGATGGCACATTTATAAGGTAGAAAAAGAAATGGGCAGACTGGATGGGCCTTGCGGTCCTTATCTGCCGTCAACTTCTATGTTTCTATGTTTCTATGTAACCCCCAGGTGGTGCTATTCCAAGGGCTACTACCCCTGCTTGCTGGACTACCAACAGGTTGAGGGGCCTAGGTTCTATGGCAGGTGCCTCCACCCAGAGGTCAGGGTTTGTAATAGTTGGTCTAGTTTGGTCGCAGCCCTCTGGGACACTGATACCCCCTTCTAATCCCTCTAATGGCCCACACAATGCACAGGAGTTGCAATACCAATGCCCCACATGTATACACTGTTCAATCAGAAGGTACCACTTACCCTCAAGACTGATTTGGAGGTTTGTCTCTGAGGACCCCCGGAAAAATAAGGTTAAACAGCATACACAAACCAATACAGTGCTTGGCATGAAGGTATCGACACTGCAGACGGTTTAAAGTTTAACAACATCAAATCTGGTTTATCCAGGGGGACTGTAACACGGGAGTGGGAAATCAAGTTAATTAGCCCAAGTAAATCACAGTACTGTGCACACATACAGGATCTGGAAAGTCACACTCTGGGTACCCAGGTTGGGAGGGGGGGCTAGCCAGGTCCATTGCCCGGGGTTGGCCGGCAGGTGCAGATGGATAGGGCCCTGCAGAAAAATATATACACAACACCCAATTGTAATCCGGAGCTGGATATCTCAGTCACTGCCCCAAGCTGAGAACCTGATGAAGATGGTTGTTCTGGATTGCCAGAAGAGCCAGGCATGGAGATGAGGCTCTACTGGCCGGGCCCAACTGCTTTGACTAGCAGACGGATTTAGTCCGATTAAATTTTGTTCTGCTTTCTGCTTACAATGCACAATGAAAAGACAATTGGAATAGCTATCCCCCACAAGCACTCAACATATTTATATGTAAAGGAAGTTACTATACCAGGCAGTTGCTCCTAGGTCCCGATCGCAATTACTGCAGATACCCAGGAGTACACACAGCAGCTTCAGTTCCTGACAGACCAAGCGCGATTCAACAATTTCGCCAGTCTTCTACAGGGTGAGCCTGGTTTCCACTTTTCAGCCTTCCTTACTTTCAGCCACCTCGGATTCAGTTCGCTTTAAGCTTGCGATGGCAACAGACCAACTTCAGGGCCTCTCACACGTTTTCCACGGGAAGCTATTCACCGCAGAAGCACAGAGCTCCTTCTCTCCTCATGGTCACAACTGATCTGATCTCCCAGTCGCAGAGCAGAGCATTCCCTTTGGGCGCCACCCGGTCCAGTTGGTGGACTCAGCTGTCAATCACTCCGAAGCTCTCTCAGTTGGTGCAAAAAGGCGGCAAGGTCTAAAACTACACTTCCCAGAATTACTAGCTATACATTCCCCTTGTAGGCCCGCTCCAGGGAGAGTCCAAATTCTGGTTTGTCCAAGCAGTCTCCACTTTATAGCTCCCCTAACCCCATTGGCCCAGCACAGCAGTTTCGGTCCAAAATGCAGGGGCAACACACACAAAGTCCCATCTGCAATAAAGGCAGGTTAAACAAACTACAATATTACTAATGCTTTAAATGATTACAGGCAAACATAGAAACATAGAAACATAGACTTTGACGGCAGATAAGGACCACTTGGCCCACCCAGTCTGCCCATTTCTCTACCTACTGGATAAGCTGCAGATTCTAGTTAACCAACAGCCTACTTCCTGCCACCCTCCCACTACAATTGCCTTATGTCTGTCCCATGCATGTTTGAATTCCCACACTGTTTTAGACCCAACAACCTCCCCAGGAAGGCGGTTCCATGCATCCACCACTCTCTCCATTAAAAAAAATTTCCTCACATTACCCCTGGGATTGCCCCTCTCTATCTTTAAATTGTGCCCCCTTGTTCTTACACATTTCTTTTTCTGAAAGATGCTACCTCCTGGACTTTGTTGATTCCTTCAGGTACTTGAATGTTTCTATCATGTCCCCGTCCCTCCTTTCATCAAGGGTATACATATTAAGCTCTCTCGGTCTCTCTTCATATGGTTTCTGATGCAGACCCTGCACCATTTTAGTTGCCCTCCTCTGGACTGCTTCCATCCTGTCTATGTCCTTGCATAGATGAGGTCTCCAAAACTGCACACAGTACTCCAGATGGGGTCTCACCAACTGTCTGTACAGAGGGATAACCACTTCCCTTTTTCTACTTGTGATGCCCATTCCTATGCATCCCAGTATCCCCCTGGCTCTCCTTACTGACTTCTCACATTGCTTACCAACCTTTAGATCATCTGATATGACTACCCCCAAGTCCCTTTCCATTTTTGTTGTTGTTAGTACCTCTCCTGCTATTGTGTACTCTTCTCCTGGGTTTTTGTTTCCCAGGTGCATTACTTTGCACTTCTTTGCATTGAATCTAAGTTGCCATATGTCTGACCATATCTCCAACCTTGCCAAGTCCCTTCTCATCCTTTCTACCCCCCCCACTTGTGTATCAGCTTTGAGATCTTTGTGTCATCTGCAAAGAGGCATACCTTTCCTTCCAGACCCTCTGCAATGTCACCTGTAAAGATGTTAAAGAGGCTGGACCCAGTACTGAGCCCTGAGGTACTCCACTAGTGACCCCCCCTTTCTTCGGAATGTGTTCCATTCACTATTACCTTCTGTGTCCTGTTTTGCAGCCAGTTTGCTACCCAGGCTAACACCCTGGGACCCACTCCCAGGCTGGCTAACTTGATTATTAATCTTTTGTGTGGGACTGTGTCAAATGCCTTGCTAAAGTCTAGGTAGGCCATATCCACAGCCCCTTCCTGGTCTATTACTTTGGTCACCCAGTCAAATAAATCTATTAGATTCATCTGACATGACCTTCCTGCTGTAAATCCATGCTGCTTTGGGTCCTGTGCCCCACTGGCCTCTAGGTACTCAACAATTCTTTCTTTCAGAAGTGATTCCATCATTTTCCCTATAACTGAGGTCAAACTTACAGGTCTGTGGTTTCCTGCTTCTGCCTTGCTCCCACTTTGTGCAGGGGAATCGCATGTGCCCTCCTCCAGTCCTCAGGTACCACTCCATCCTCCCATGATTTGTTAAAAAGTGTGGTCAGTGGTGTCACTAGGTCCTCCCTTAGTTCTTTTAGGATTCTGGGGTGAATCCTGTCAGGCCCCATTGCTTTGTCAACCTTGAGTTTTAGGAATTCTTTCAGGACTCTTTCTTCTGTTAATGGACTGGTGTCAACCCCCCCTCCAGTTATATCTTTCAGATGGGCTCCCTTTGCACCTTCAGTGACCTCAAAATGAAGTGATTACTCGGCAGTTCGGGTGGGATTCAAGCAAGAAAACACCAGCCCCCCTGGAAAAGCATTAATTATGTCTGCAAGCAGACAGCTCTTAAAGAGACAGTATGTGGAGGCTCTACCAGCACTCACAGTGCCATTCTAACTGCTTAAACGCTGAACGTCAGCAGGCAGGGGAACACTTAGGCAAGCTCCTAGGAGGCTTTTTAGGAACCTCCTTTTGCAGGGGGGGTTACACACACATCCAGCACAATATTATCACATAGAAGACTTTCTGATGAGCAAAAGGAAAAAGAAAAATACTTTAGAAATAAAAAGGTACAACTGACTACTACTTAAAATTTGTATTATGTTCCAGTCTGCCTGTTTTGGCTTCACTAGCTCTTTAATCAATCAATCAATCAAAACTTTATTTGTAAAATGCGCAATTCACAGTGATCAAAGTGCTTGTACATAAGAAACAAAAATTAAAAATTATAAATACTGTATCTAAAATGTTAAAAATTCAATAATTAAATGACTGCCAAAATTTATCAAAAGTCAGGAAACACAAAGTGTGTCTTAAGTGCTGATTTAAAACTCTCCACAGTCAGGCAATCTCTCACCCGACAAGGTAGAGTGTTCCACAGGGTTGGAGCCACAAATGCAAATGACCAGGCACCCGAGGTCTTCAAACGAACCCTAGGAACCTCTAGCAATTCCTTGTCAGAGGAGCAGAATGGGTGGAGAAGGCGAAAGGGGTGAAGGAGATCTTGCAAATACCACGGTCCCTGTCCGTGTAGGGCCTTGTAGGTCAGTAAACTGATCTTGAAGGTGATCCACCACTGAATAGACAGCCAGTGCAGACTGCAGAGTACAGGCGTGACATGGCATGATCTAGGTAAACCAGTCAACAGCCTGGCCACCGCATTCTACACCAGCTGCAGGCAGCAGATATCAACCCCCGGTAGCCCTAGGCACAGGGCATTGCAGTAATCAAGGCAGGAGGTCACAAAGGCATGGACCAACGTTGGAAGGTCCTCAGGTGAGACAAGGTGTTTAATCCAGGTGATAGTCCTCAGATGGTAAAATGAGGTCTTGATGATGGACGACACCTGAAATTTAAGCATCAGCCCATCATCAAGCATAATGCCTAGATTCCACACCCGGTCAGAGGTCAACAGCTAGCTGACATCGAGCCAAAGCCCAGAGGGCTGACCCACCGATAAACCCTCTGCCTGATGACCAGGGTCCACAACCAACACCTCAGTCTTGTCAGGGTTCAACCTCAGCCAGCTGGCACTCATCCAGTCCTGGATCTCAGAGAGGCAGCTATTAAATACCGAGACAGCTCCACCCTGTTCAGGTACAAAGGATATGTATAGCTGAGTATCATCTGCGTAGCAGTGGAAACTCAGCCCATACCACATTATAATGTCCCCCAATGGCAGCATGTACACCGCAAACAGCATGGGTGATAAAACAGAGCCATGAGGCACTCCACAGGGCAGGGCGAGTGAAGCCGAGGAATAAATCCCCGACACCACTCTCTGAGTCCTGCCCATGAGGAAAGATTGAAACCACCTGTGGACTGTTCCCAACAGTCCACAGATCAGCCACAGGTGCTCCTATAGCACTTCATGGTCCACAATGTCAAATGTTGTACAGACATCAAGAAGAAAGAAGATGTAATGGCTCTTATGATCTCTCACTATTAGAAGATCATTAAGTACCCGAACCAGTGCCATCTCGGTACTATGCCTCTTCCTAAATCCAGACTGAAGAGGATCATAGACATCGTGGATGGTAAGATGATCCTCCAGTTGCAGCACAACTACCTTCTCAATAACCTTACCAATGAAGGGCAGGTTAGAGACAGGTATGTAGTTGGTGAGACAGTCGGGGTCGAGAGAAGATTTCTTCAGGAGAGGTGTTGCCACTGCCTCCTTCAGAGTATCAGGAAACACCCCTGTCTCTAACAAGCACCAGACTATCTCAACCAGGACCGGGCCGATAACCTCCACACACCCTACAAGAAGGCGAGTTGGGCGCGGGTCCAAACTACAGTAGGTC
Source organism: Neoceratodus forsteri (assembly GCA_016271365.2). Lineage (NCBI taxonomy): Eukaryota > Metazoa > Chordata > Ceratodontiformes > Ceratodontidae > Neoceratodus > Neoceratodus forsteri. The sequence continues at coordinate 1,759,176,038 of CM057456.1, read as the reverse complement.
GGCCGCATGCCCTGGGTGATCTTCATGATATCAGTGATCACAGGCCAGCCAAAGCCAGACCAGATGAACTGGGTGCTTGCAACCTCCCACCAACCACCACCACAACCATTAGAGTGTGCTGCACAGATCTTCGATCTGATGCTGCCAGCCTTATCTGTGAAGAACTGAGCAAATTCATCACACTTATTCTGTGAACATGCTCTCCGAGACTACAGACAGGCTGGATTGCACAGCCTGTTGACAGTTCAGAAGAGCTGAGCCAGTCAATTCCGTGCAGCAATAATCTTCCTGGACAGGAACTCTGCCTTTTTATGGGAGACGGCTGATTGATAGTCCTTATAATGGGTCATCAATCTAAGTTTGTCAACATCAAGGCCAGATTTCTGCCAGTGCAGCTCCAACCTTTGCCCCATTCGCCCCAACTCTCTCAAGGTCTCATCAAACCAGTGGGACCAAGGGCGAAGAGTGAGGGGGCGAACACGGACAGGAACTATAGAATCCAGGGCTACCATTACTGCCTTAAATAGGCAAGTAGTAGATCTCCTGGATCCAAGCTTACACTCAGTATACTCGAAAGGTCCAGCACCACCACCACAAGACCCTCTAGGGTCAAACCCCTTAAAGGGTGGTACCGGACCATCTCCATAGGGGCAGATCTATTGGGAAGAGCCTGGAATTGAACTTTATAATGTGATGGTCAGGCCATCCAACCATCTCCATCGCCAAGTTGGACAGCCCAGTAGGAATACCAAATCCAGTGAGTGACCATCATTGTGGGTCACAGAGGTAATTACCTATGTAAAGCCCAACAAAGTCATGAGTTGGAGGAAGTCCTGACCAAATTGCCAGAGTTCGTCATTGATCTAGGCATTGAAATCCCCCAGAACCATCCATCTGGGGGACTTCAATACCATATTGATGACGAAGTCCACAACTTCCTGCAGGAATTGCTTCTCCACCCCAGATGGATGGTAGGCAAGAAGAATCCTGCAACCCACACCTGTGCCCACGATACACTCGAAGGATTTGGTCATGCCTACTGGCATATCTATAAGGCCTAGTTCTGATTTAAAACAAATGGCTACACCCCTGCCCCAATGATCCTCCCTCGGGTGATGTATCACCGAGTACCTGGCTGGAATGGCTGATGCCAAGACCAGAACAGCATTCTCATCCAACCACGTCTCAGTGATGCAAGCCAGGTCAGATGACCCAACAAGATCAGCAATCACTGCTGACCTGTTTTTGATAGACCTGGCATTGCATACTACTGCTCGAGTAAGAAGGGACACCGAGATAGACTGCGATATTTACCCATCCAATGTGGAGCCCTTGGGTATGGGAACTAGGAAGGGAAGACCCCTCTCCTGGACCCATTTTGCCCCAGGGCATCTCCTGGCCCTCACAACCCCAATCTGCCCTCCACCCCACTCCACACTCCCACCAGGCCCAGGTTCCCCACCCCTCCACCTCGTCCAAACTATCCCCAAGGCATGACAGCACCTATAAACTTCAGTGAACAGCGGGGGACAATTGAAAGGGTGGAGGTCCTGTAACCTACTGGGAGAGTAGTGCCTGATTGCCTGAGATCTCTGACAACACATAACGGCTGTACCAAACTAGCAACAGCCAATAACAAACTAATACACACTCACAAACAATAAAAACTGTAAAGCAAACAAAAACCCCAACAATCCCCAAAATAAATAAATAATAGAAAATTAACCCTATCCAATCACATATAAACAAATGTTAAAACAAAACAAAAATAATGATCAGGTTATTGAAGCTGAGTCAGTAACAGTTCACTTTTGATGAAGGTTTACTGTCCCAATATAAGGTTAAAGCACACTAGAGCTTTAAAAGAAACTAAATTCAGGCAGGAGTGGAGCTCTCACCCCCACCTTCTGCCCGAAAGAAAATGATCCCAAGACTGCAGCACTCCCACTATGACAGTCGAAATATTGCAAAATAATTAAAGTAGAAGAGTCAACAAGGCTCTCACATAGCCTCCCGGTTCATGTGTCAGTGAATCTAAGGCCTGCCCAGGCCAAAAGTACTTCAAAGAAGAGACCACAATGTCTTCGAGCTGCAACCAGTCCCGAGATCGATATCAGCTCTCCACTTCAGCCACTGGCCGCAGGTATACTGCCCTGGAGACAGACAACCCGACCCAAGCAGCCCCCCAGCTTAGGGCCCCCCAAAGAGCATCCATCCTCTGACAAACCCTCCGAGGTGACCCCCAAGGCAATCAGGACCATGCCACCTTTCGATGAACATCCTCCGATACAGCTGCCACAATTAAGCAACCATGCCAGCAACTAGGCCATAACCAGTCCCAATAAGGCTTCCTCTGCTATCTTCTCCAGCCACCGGCCTCCAGAAGCACCACCCTGAAGACAGACAAGGCTTTATCAGAGAGATGGTGCACAGCCTTGAAGGAAGCAAATGGGATGAGTTGTTCTGCAACAGTTAGGTGAGCAATGGTGGGATTACCTATTCCTAGCCAGAAAGTTTTTGATGGGAGCCCCTGCAATCCGAAAGTCTGGGTTATTGAATAAGGGCTGCATGAGGGTGCATGTAGGTCATATGGCTAGAAGCCTGGAGAGTTGTTGTAGTATTTGTAGTATTTAGAGTTATTGGAAAAACCTTTGAGCCAGAGGCTCTTTTACAGAGGTTCCACGTCAAAACATTAAACATTGGGAAAGCTAGTTTACAGATCAAGTAGCATGCAGGGATGTGAGATAGTACAGTAGGTACAGGAACTGAGTACAAAACACAAAAAGAAACCCATCATGCAAGCATAGCATTTGTGGCTAGGAAGTGCATTAAGGTAGCAAGACATGTACTAAGTAACTGGTCTTTTGTCAGACGTGCTAAGTTTAATAGGGCAAAAACAGATGGCCCTTTGCCCAGGAGGGGAGGTGCAGAGTGGGGTCCTTCAGTCAAGACTGAGGGCCGGGAATAAATTACTGAAGAAAGAAGAGGGGAAGGCAGGATGTTCAGAGGGTGGATCAGAGAGGGGGAGCAGGTAAGAAAGGTAGTAGCAGGGGTAGAGAAAAGAGGGGTAGGGGTTAGGGGGTAATAGGGAGTGATTCTTAGGTCCCACAGTCGCAGCTGCTGCTTGAGGCTTCTAGCGCTCGAAGTTTTGCTTTAAATGGGCCTAGTTTTACTTCCTGCAGTGTATCTTTACTGAGTGTGTTAAGCCAAAGTGGTGCACGTATTCATAGGACCTTTGTCCTTGTGAGGTCCGATGGAAAGGAACTTTTATTTAACCCCCTGGTGTATCTGGCGGGGTTAGGGTGACATAGTAGGTTTTGCACACCTGGAGGGGTCAGTCCAAGAGTGGATGTTTTGGCAAGTATGCACACTTGGTAGTGTATACGATTGTCTAGGTTGAGCCAGCCTGTCTGAGTGTAGAGTTCACATGTGTGTGTGCGACGGTGAACCCCTAGTACCAGCCTGCAGGCTTTATTGAGAGTGGATCTGATACATTTGAGTGTGGTGCTGTTGACAGCCTTGTAAACAACAAGCCCATAGCCTATCACTGAGAGTACCAAACTATTTACTGCAATTTTTAGCATTGCAGGGGTAAGGCATTGTTGATGTGTGTAGAGTATCCCAAGCTTTGCATTTGCTGCCCTAGTTACCAGGGCTATATGGTGAACATATGTAAGGGTACAGTCTAGTGTCACATCTAAGTACATAAAGGTCTGGACCATTTCTAGGGGGGAGCTCTTGGTGTTAAGAATCTGGAGGTGGTAGATACGGTGTTTGTTGTGGGCAGATGAGAATAACATGTTTTTTTTTGTGTGTGTGTGTGTGTGTGTGAGTTTGGTTTAGGAGTAACTTGGATTGGAGGAACCAGTTTTCCACATCGGAAAAATTAGTCTGCATCTGTCTTTCAAGTAGAACTGGGTCAGCATTGCAAGAGAAGAGAACCTCGTCATCTGCATGAAGTACAACATTGTCCTTTACTGCCAGAGGGGGTTATTTAAAAATGTACTGAAAAGCAGAGGGCCAAGGATGGAGCCTTGGGGTACTTCTGTGGAGACGTGCCTGTTTTCCGAGACGGTGTCCTTGATTTTGATTTTTTGAACCCTCCCACTGAGGTAGCTCCTAAACCAGGCTAAAGATTCAGGGGAGAGGCCTGTTGATGAAAGCTGTTTCAGAAGCAGATTATGGTTGACGGTGTCAAATCCCTTGGTGACGTCAATGTATGTTGCCCCCACCAAGAGCCCTTTGTCCAGAGCATTGTGAATAAATCCAGTAAACTCTGTAAGAGTGGTTGTGGTGCTGCGCTTTTTACAAAAGCTGTGCTGTTGCTGGCACTGTAGCTGATATTTATCTAGATTTTCTAACAGCTGGTCAGACACAATGCGCTCTAATGCCTTAGCGAGAGGGGGAAGGATTGATATCAGTTGGTAGTTTGTGTGGCTGGCTGTGTCTCCATTTTTGAAGAAAAGATGTAACTACAGCCACCTTCCAGATCTGGGGGAATGTGTCAGTTTTTAGAGACAGATTAAGGATTTTGGTGAAGGGGATAAGTATTATGTCCAGGGTTAGCCTGATTAGCTTGAGATCTAGTTGATCATTGCTGGCTGTTGATTTACTGAGTGCTTTTAAAAGGTATTTTTTTGTCTCTTTGGTGGGGGGTGAGGACTTTAAGGTAGAAGGGGAGGGTGAGTGTCAGGATGGAACTGTGGGCTGTGGGTAGTATTATCATCACGTGAAGGTTGAAGGAAACTAGGTGGTAGTACTCCGCTGAGGTCAGTAAACACCTTATTGAAGGTATTAGCTATGAGATTACAGTCCTGTGTTGGAGTACCCTCGACATTTAGTAGGGTGGGTGGGGTCTTACTTGGTTTGCCAGTTAGTAACTTGGTATTGTCCCAGAAGTGACGGCTGTCACCCCAAGAGTTTGCCAGTTCATTTTTAAAGTGATTTTTTTTTGCCTTCCGTATGGACCATGTACAGTTGTTTCAGGCAGCTTTGTATTCCTGTAGGTCCTCTGGGGACCCTGTGCTTCTAGCTTTGCACCATAGGGTGTCCCTATATCTCATGAGGTCTAGAAGCTGAGGGGAGATCCAGGGGTTTCTGTAATCACAGACCTTTTGTTTAGTGTGAGGTGCATAGACGTTGCAGTAGTCATTAAATTTGTGGACAAAGCTTTCTAGGGCAGTGTCAACATCGACCGTGGTGTCCAGAAAGCTCCAATCCTGGTGACTCAAGTGCGCTCTAATGGCTTCAAGCTTTCCTTTTCTCAGCAGTCTGGTAAATACTGTTCTGGTCAGGACCTTAGGTGCCTTGTTTGTCCAACTGTAGATGATAGGGGAATGGTCGCTGAGTTAGTCCGGAAGAATGGTAGTGTTCAATATTCTATCCGGGCAGTTAGTAACCACCCTGTCAATTATAGTACCTGAACCTATCTGGTAATTTAGTCAGGTGGGAGAGTCTATTAGTTGCACTAGGTTATGAAAGGATAGTGAGTCTTTGTAGGGACCAGACTCTGGGGAGGACCAGTTTATATCAAAGTCCCCCAACATTATCAGCTCTGAGTTATGTGCCCTATAGGCAAGGTAGTCGAGGACTGCTTTGAAACTGGCTGCTTGTTCCTTAGGGGGAATATAGACCGAGATTATAGTTATTGCTTTCCCATTTGTGCCAACCATTACTTTTACTTCTAGCACCTGGGCGTTACATTTGGTTTCTATATGCTGCAGCATGTGGCCCTGGATATACTCTTTAATGAAAATTACACATCTGCACCCTCTTTTTCCAGCTCTATCTAGCATGAATGATGCATATCCTGGGAGCTGAAAGGCAGTGTCCGGCACCCTTGGGGTAAGCCAAGTCTCAACAACTGAGAGAATGTCCAGCTGGTGTTGCATGGCCCAGACTCGAAGGGAGTCGATTTTAGCTTGAATGCTGCAAATATTGACTGAGACAATAGTCCATTTGTGGTTTTGAGTGGTGTGGCAGTTATGGCCATAGGGCCCAGCTTAGGGTGTATGTTACAGATATAAGTAAGAGTAGCCAGGCAAGTCTTATAGCCTGCCACTTTAGATATGCTAATACTTTTGTTTGATTTAGCATATGTTTTTTTTTTATGTTTTTCTAACGAGCAGGCTATGTATAAATTAGTGATTGGCGGAGGTAGGGGGTATACGTGGTGCCTAATAAATATCTGCAACCATTGTGTTAGAGGACTGAGGGTTGGCGTTGAGGTCTCAGGGGTGGACGTTCTTTTAGGGTGTCTGTGATATTGCAGTTGTACACTTATCCTGTCAGGATCACAGTTTACATAGAAGTTGACGGCAGATAAGGACCACAAGGCCCATCCAGTCTGTCCATTTCTGCCCAGTTTGAGGGGTATTTAGCTGGGCCAGGGGCTAAGGTATACCATAGAAGCATGAGGCCTACAACTCTTAGAAGGATCATTTTGTAGCTTGGAGGAGCTAGTGCTGTGGAGATGCTAGGAAGAAAGGCCCATGCGGGTAACGTCCCTGTTTGTTTTAGGAAGTGTGAGGCTAGTAGAGGGGTATAGCCTGGTATTGCTATGCCTGCCTGATTGAGAACCAGGTGGGTATAAGGGAAAAGTTTAAGTGGAGGGAGAGGCAGGAGCAGCAAGTATGTTTGCAGGAGCTGTTTTCTTTATTGTGGGCCATAAAGCAAGAAAGTGGTAATCAGCTCCCGAGATGCTGCAGGCACAGTCCAGCAGGACAGTGGAGACTGTGGGGGAGCAGGAGATCCCCATCCCAGTGAGTTGTTACACAGTAGCCTGTGCAGCCGCTCAGTAGCTGGACTACCTAAGCCGACCAGTGGTGGGCCACACTGCTAGGCAGCCAGCCGATCAGCTCCGCGAGGCTCTGACAAGCTACCAAGCTGGGTGGTAGCTAGTGCTGGGGGATTCAGCCCGGGCTATGGAGAATTTCCTTACCATGTTTGAGGTTGATTCTGTGCGTAACTGTACCCAAACCTGGGTGCATGGGGCTGCAATGAATTAGCAATAATAGCCCCTTTAAGATTAAAGAGATCAATGCCCCTTTAATAGAGATGGTGAGAGCAATCTTTCAGGGTAATTGTGCTAGTAACCTTGGGGCAAGGGTTACCAGAGGAAATGGTTTTAGCAATTATGCCTCTTTATGTTTCAGAGGTCAATGCCTCTTTAAGAGAGTGGAGTGTGTCTGAGGAGGGTGGGCGGTATTTTTTGCAGGAGGAGTATTTAATAGAGTGCAGGAGACAGCGTGGGTGGGTGGGCAAAAAATCATCAAGTCTTTCAAGCAGCTTACAGCGAGAGCAGCAAGGCTCGAAACAGCAGGCTGAATCAGATTCAAAATCTCCACCTACTTTTTCACTAGAGCTGAGGGCTGCACACTGCAGGAGTGGCAAGTGTCAGCAGGAGCTGGAAGGTGCCAGATTTAAATATCCAACTCCTCTGTACCTAAAATCAGAGAGGAGCAAGCGGCAGCTTCTTCAGCAGTGGGGGGGTCGAACCTCAGATGCGGGTTCGATGTTTGAGGACTCTGGAGCCCAAGCAGGCAGATGGATACCCTGGAAGAGAAGGAGGGTAGAGGAGAGGAGACAGGTTATAGGGAGGCTGAGAGGAGGAGGGTGGTAAGAACACAAAGAGGACAAAAGACATGGGTGGGTCCGAGAGAAATGGTGGTAGCTAACGGTGGGGGGAGCTGTAGACTGCTACGGGAGCAGGGGCTCGGGATAGAGTTCAGCAGGGGCTGGGACCAAAATTAAATCAAGTTCACCTGGCTTAAACAGTGCATAGTAAACCTTGCCTAAAATTGCATTAGTTTATCTCTAATTAATCTGGCTAAGCAGGACAGAAAAAAACCTTGCCTAAAAATTGCACAGATTGAGCTGAAACAGTCTGACCAGTAAATTGATCTTTTTAAATTTAAGAAGACTTAAGGCAGTACATTACTATGCATAGCAGTCTATGAAATGGTAACCCCAGTCTGAGCTACAAAAATCAAGTCTTTCAAGCAGCTTACAGCGAGAGCAGCAAGGCTCGAAATACCAGGCTGAATCAGATTAAAATCCTCCACCTGTTTTTTCACTAGAGCTGAGGGCTGCACACTGCAGGAGCGGTGAGCACCAGCGGGAGCTGGAAGGTGCCAAATTTAAATATCCAACTCCTCTGTACCTGAAATTGGAGAGAAGCAAGCGGTGGCTTCTTCAGCAGTTGGGGGTCGAACCTCAGATGCGGGTTTGATCTTTGAGGACTCTAGAGCCCAAGTGAGCAGGCGGATCCCCGAAATCAGAGGGGAGCAAGCGGGCGGCTTCTTCAGCAGTGAGGGGTTTGAACCTCAGATGCGGGTTCGATCTTTGAGTACTCTGGAGTCCAAGCGGGAAGGCATATTCCCTGAAATCAGAGGGGAGCAAGCGGGCTGCTTCTTCAGCAGTGGGGGGGTTCGAACCTCAGATGTGGGTTTGATCTTTGAGGACTCTGGAGCCCAAGCGGGCAGGAGGATGCCCAGAAATCGGAGGGGAGCAAGTTGGCGGCTTCTTCAGCAGTGGGGGGGGGGGTTCAAACCTCAGATTCGGGTTCAACCTTTGAGGACTCTGGAGCCCAAGCGGGCAGGTGGATCTTTTAATACTAACTCCTACTACTGTCTTTTTTAAGGGATGGGTCAGTTTATGGTAAGGAAGAAACAGCAGCATTACAGGGTTCAGATTGGCTTCCCTTCAGATAGCTTATTCTATGGTGAGCCACTGGAGGGGGGTGCAGTGTGGGCTGTCATTCTCTGGCAGTGGTAATGACCATTTTAGGTTTTTACTAGCTTGGGCAGCATATAATAATAACAGGTAAAGGGGGGAGCCTCAGGCCATTTTGCTGTTTAGGTCTTGCTAGTTTGGTGTACCTCAGTGACTTTTGCCCACCCAGATAAATTTAGAGATTTTGGCATGTAGCGACATGAACGACCTTAATCGGAGACAAATATTCATCATGCTTAAGGGGAAAGTACCCTTGGTAGAATATTCATTTTCACAACATTCATACATCCCCGTATTTTTAGAGGGAGGCCTGTCTAGTGAGCCAAATCTTATGTTATTTTATCCAGCAGCTCGTCTAAACTGCATTTGCGTGTAGTGCGCGTGCATCTACTTAACTCAATGCCCATGTATCTTCGTGTGGTGGGAGACCATGCAAGACCCATCCCTGTGATGTCCTGTTTTGTGACTGCCACATTTAAAGCAACATTAGAGTTTTGGATATGTATAACTTGTAGTCTGCTAGAGCACTGAACTGGCTGATTTTGTGTAGGGCTGCAGGAATGGAGATTAGGGGATGAGAGATATGTAGGAGGATGTCATCTGCATATACAGAGATTTTATATTCCTCCTGTCCAAGCTTAATGCCTTGTACCCTCTGGTTAGCTTTAAGCTTGTGCACTAGGGGTTCAAGGTTCAGATTAAAAAGGAGACCGGAGAGGGGGCAATCCTGCCTCATTCCCCTTCTAAGGGATATCGGATCTGAAAGGATACCATTACAGTAAATGTCTGCATAGGTGTTCAAGTAGAGGACTTCTATCCATTTTAAGAAATCATCAGGAAAGCCAAATGTTCTAAGTGTCTTATGTAGGAATACCCAAGAGACTGTCAAAAGCCTTCTCTGCAGCCAGAGAGACCGAAGCCGCAGGGATGCCAGGCTCCCCAGACACAGAAAAGACATGCTTCAACTTTCTTAGATGATCAGAGGAGACTCTCCCCAGCATAAACCCCACATGTTTGGGGCAGGTTAAGTAGCTCCATACCCCGTTTACCTTAAGTGCAAGAACTCTGGCCAATATTTTCATATCGGAATAAATCAGAGATAGGGGGCAGTAGCTGGTGACTTATTCAGGGTCCTTCCCCTATTTTGAGATCAGGGTAATCATAGCACCTATCAGACTGGGGTCACTCACCCCATTTGCATGCATATAGGTGAATGTTTTAGTCAGTCTAGGTGTTAGCTCTAGTTCAAAGGCCTCATAAAAATTAGCCAAAAAGCCATCTGGCCCAAGTTCCTGTCTAGTGTAAGTGATTTTATGGCCCTTTTGACTTCTCTTGTGTTACAGGTGAGGACAGGAGTTCCTGGTGTTCAAGAGAAAGTGTGGCTAATTGGAATTCCTGCATGTAGGTGTCAATATCAGCTGCTGGGGGGGGCAGTTTTGCTGCATAAAGTGTGTGGTAATAGGTTTGGAACTGTTCTATTACTGTTCATGGGAAGGTGCAGAGTGTGTCACCCTGGGCTAGCTTTAATTAGGCAGGCTGCCTCATGTATTTTTTAGGATGGCGGGCCATCATTTTGCCAGACTTCTCCCTTTGGTCTACATACTTGACGTGAGCAGAATATGTGTGAGAAATAGTGTGTGCTCCCTTTGTTCTCTGTTAAGTTCCTTGTATTGAGCTTGAAGGTTGTGCAAATTTAATTAAGTTGTTTCAGGGGTTGTAGGCACCAGATTATTTACTATTTGTCTAATGTGTTGCAGCAATTTTTGGGCTTTATGTTTCTTTCTCTTTTTGTGGCTGGAAGCTAGCCATATGATTTCTCCCCCTTACATGGCACTTAAGGACCACATACAGCATATCCTCTTTTTCTGCAGAGCCAGTATATATTTCAGTAAAGGTGTTTATTGCCAATTTTCAGCAATCTGCTTATCTTTTAGTAGTTGATTATTCAGCTTCCAGCTGACATCCTTGTCTGTTCCTTGTGAAAAAAAAGTGTGTTGTATAAACACTGGCAAGTGGTCAGAGATCACTCTGGCTTAGATTTGGGTTCTATGGATGCTATGCAGGAAGGGTTGACTAACCAATTAGTAATCAATTTGGAAGTGGGTACTGTGTGGGACTGAATGAAAATCCCTTGTCTGCTGTTCCAATATTCGCCACGGATCCAATAAGCCTAGGGTATCAACCATGTCCCTCAATGCTCTTTGGGCTGGAGTGAGTACCACCCCTTCTAGTTTTAGATTAATCCATATTGTTGCTGAAAACTAGGTTTCAGCCACCTGCTAGCAATATTGGTAGGTGTGCATGTGGAGCTTGGACATTAAGGATGTTCATGAATGACTGTGGGCTGTCTGACTTTGGTCCATAAATGCTCCCACTTACTAGTTCAGTATGGTCTAATGTCCCAACCAGCACAGAGTGACTGCCTCCTGGGTCAGACATTTTGTGAGACAGCTGGAATCTAATGTTCCTAGCAAATAATGTCAATACTTCCCTTTGTGTAGTGCTATTCCCGGCTCCATATGCTTTGCCTATTCAGACCCTGCAAAACAGAGTTGCCTCTGTTTCAAGAAGATGTGTTTCTTGCAACATTGCAATATGCCCCACTTTGCCTTTTAAGTGTTTGAAAATTTGTTATCTTTTCTTCTTGTTTCTTGCCCCTTTAATATTCCAGGTAATATAAGTTACACCATTACTCATTTATGTACCTTGGGGATGCTTTTAGTTGTAGCCCCCCATTGGTGGTGCATCTTATTGTGTATCTGTCATGCACCTGAATATATGAGTTGGGCCTTTCATCCCTGTTTATAAAAGGATTAACTGGCTGCCACCCCATGGGGCAGCGTTAGGAGATGTAGAAGGGCTAGAAGGCAGAAAAGTGGGGGTCCTCAGCCTTGAGGAAGAGAGAGAGAGAGAGAGAAGGAGGAAAGGTTATATTTGAGCAGGGGCAATCACACACTTGAGTGGTGGGACAGTTTTTCTTTCTCGGGGAGGTAGTGATATTATAGCCCTTTGGTGACGTGTTGGTGGCCACTGTATTGAGCCCCCATAGAGGGGATGGATGACTCTGAAGCCCCCTTGAGTATCATCGGGGGGCTGCGAAGTGAGCAACCAGTTGGAGATGGGGCCTGAGGGACAGCAAAGTGGGCAGCAAGGATGTGGCGAGCTACCATGCTTCGGAAGGCCGCTACTCTGGAGTGACGTCAGATACCAAGAACAGAATGAAGCCATAGCCTGACGGAGTGTGTAGGATCAGAGATCAAACAGTGCCAAGAGGGAGGAAATATGCCCTGCTGTGGACTGGGATCTGGGGAACAGTGAGCATCAGCCCCAATTTGAGAGGCCAGCTAAGCCTGGAAAGGAATGAGGAACGAGAGCTGGGACCCATGGGACACAGAGAATTAGCCCCTAATTAGAAGGCTAACTAAGCCCAAGGAGGTGTATATTTAAGTGGGAAGTGAGGGACGTTAATCTTGCATCTGGTGTGATTTCTTTTTCTTATGAACAAAGTACGAACAGTGCTGCCTGAAAATAAGGTGTCGTCCAGACTACACCCAGTGAATGGACATTAATGCAAGGACTCTATTGATTATGCGACCTCCACGGTCCTGCATAATGTGCTGTTCCCCACCATTTAGCTTATCAATTGCTCCATGGAGTAACTGTGTTTTGATCAAGTTATTAAAAGCAATCCCATGCTTCTTCAGCTACAGGAGCAGTTTTGTTTATTTGAACTGTTAATGCTGCTAACGAATGTTTTCTTCTCCAGCCCAGCATGTAATGGGATCAGTGGGCACCCCAGTTTCCAGCATAGGCCTGGGTAAATGTGGCCACCTGGAAGGTGTATCTGCTGCTGTGGGTGCCCCCCTCCCCATGGACTAACACCATCATACTCCTATACATTGGGGAAGGGGAGCTATACAGGGTACAGAGCTACATATCTTCACCCCACAGTAAGATGACACAGCATGAAGTGAATTACAGATCATTCCAAAGTTACCCCCCCCCCCGAGCCAACATAGTAGAAGAGCATAATGCATAACAACACAAAACTCTTATCACAGAGAACATTGAACTTTACCCTCAGTGGTGTAAGTATACAAGCAGTGTGCTCAAGGATCACAGGCCCTTGGTCCCCTGGTCCCATAGACGGACCTCCTAGAAAAACTTGATCTGCAGTGGTACTGATGAAAGGAGCCTCTCCCAGCCCCCTGGGATGTCCATTCTGTAAGTGGGTAGGGTAACTATAGCATCATTGTTTTATGCCCATAGTGTCTCTGTTAGTATGGGGATTGGGGTAAGGGCATGGCTGCCGCGCCCTCAGCACCACTATTAGTAAGGCACTATAACCCAATTGAGGTGATTATTGCAGGTTCAAGTCAAAGCTCCCCCCAACTCTGTGACCAAGTGTGGCATCGCCTCACCCCCCCCCCCCAGTCTTACCTCTGTGTTAGTAAGACATCAAGATGTGTCACTGAGGAACTGAGATTAACAGTGCAGTGACATATCTTGTTAATAAAACAGAAAAAAACTACTTAGTGAATGTCTTAGTTCCTGTTTACAGTATATGGTTACCTGAGCTCGTAAGAGCCATTTCTATGCTCCCAGGTCACGTCAATTTGAGTTTAGTTGTACAGGAAATGTACAGCTGGGGTTACACTTAAGTCATGCGATGGCGCGAGTCAAGGAGCAAATTACAGAGCAAGTCACAAAAGCATGTGTTCCCAGTTTGGACAGCAAGGTCAGTAGTGGTTCCCATAAAAGAATTAGTGGCATGTATTGCTCATTTTAAACATAACCAGGCAGTCTAATGCTGAGGAAGGTCTGAATTAGTCTCTTACTTGCTTTGGAGTTTTAGTCTGAGAGTGTCCCGTTAAAACGTAACAATCTGCAGGAACATGGTGGGGGGTGGACGCCTCCTTCCAGAAGAGTAGATCGAGCCATTGGTTGACTGCTCAAGGCGTTGTTTGACTGCATGCATGCTGGGGGTTTGGCAATCGCATCTCCAGTTTTGTGCAGAGGTGGCAACTGTGCTCTGGAGAATTCTGGTGGTATGAAAACTAGCTAGTAGTCTACTTTACTGTTGGTAAGCGTAAAAGAAAAGAGAAACACACAGCAAAACCTTTTTTAGGCAAGGCAATGTTAATACATCAGAGCTTCACAGCAGAAATAAACCCTGTTTGTACAACAAGTTTAGGAAAGACCCTTCATTGTCTCAAGTCGCGCAGCATGGTGGATTGTGAAGGGTGAGATACAGATTGGGAAACAGCTTGGGTAGGTTTTACTAGGCTTCAGTGGCTGTATTCAACTGCTTTGGCCCATCCATGGTGGAATGTATCAGATGGGCAGGATATACAAGGTGAAATTTTATTCCGGCTGCATACAGTATCGATTTGATCTCCCTGTATTCAGTTTGTTTGCCCTAGTCAGCAGGCTCAGATCACTGAATATGAATAGCCTGCTCCCCTCCCACCAGAGTTCTTTTGTTTCCCTTAGTTTAGCCTGGATATGGATTTTGCCCTTGGAAATTAAGAAGGTGGAAAATAACAGGTCTGGGTTTTTCACTGCGGCTTGCCATCAGACACAGCGCCTGGTGTGCTCTTTCAGTAACATACTGTATGCCTGCATGTGAAGTGATGGTTCCACCAGTTTTCACTAAGCTTTTGCACAAAGATGAGAGGATCAGGGCCCTCTGAATGTTCTGAAAGGCCAACACCAAACTATTCCAGCAGCTGCAGCCCTCTTGGTCTGTTATGTGGTCTTCAAGCTGCTGAAGCATTCACCTGAGGCTTACAAGTCTGAGTTCTGACTGTGCAACTCTGTACTCTAGAGAGTTTCTGTGGGTCTCCACATCAGAGACTTGGTGCATCAGTTCCGTTATTGCTGGATGCAGAATTTGAAAGTCTCCTGTAAGTCACAGAATTGCTTATTTGATAGTGGTGAGATCCTGGGAGAAGTGCTCCACAGTGTCCACATCCAGCACTTTGTCCTGCAGCACAATCGGAGATTCCGACAGCTTGTGGCATTTGGCAGCCTGGCTTGTCTCATTGGCTGAGGTCAGTGTAGTAAGTAAGTTAGGTTTCTGTATCTCCATCTCCGTATTTTCTGGCAATTTTTGTCTTGTTCTGTAGCTGTTAGTGAATGGATCTCTCTGTGTTTCTTTATCTGTTGAAAGAGCTAGGCTAAGTATCTCAATGCTTTCAGACAGCTTGGACATCCTAAAGAGCTAACAAGAAAGCCACCATTTACCTCAGAATCATCATGTGACACAAGGTGAATACATTTTGATTGCACTATGTTATTTACCATTTTTGAAACTGTAACTGTACTGTCTGTACAAAGAAAATAACAAGAACAGCTGTTATGAAAACTCCTTTTTTATTGAGAATTTTCATGTACAAACAGTAGACAGACAATGAAACACAACATACACAACAGACAGCACTAGCCAGAGTACATACCACCACTATGGTGGAAAAGTCCATGTGGAGGGCCGAGGCCAACCTGCCTCATGTAGAAACATACATAGAAACATAGATTTTGTCAGCAGAAAAGGACCCTTAGGCCCATCCATTCTGCCCCTTGTCCCTTCCTATTGTCACTACTGACCCTAGTTGATAATAGGTGTCACTCCCCTTCCCAGTTCCTCTACCAAATATGCCCCTGTGCCTATATCATGTATGCTTGAAGCTCCTCACAGTCTTTGCCCCCACTATCTCCTCTGGCAGGCTGTCCCAGACATCTACCACCCTTTCCATGAAGAAGAATTTCCACTCATCTCTCTTAAACTTTCCCCCTCTTAGTTTCATTGCATGCCACCTTGTTCTAGTGTCTTCCTTTCTCTGAAATAGACCCTCCACTTGCACCTTGTTCATTCCTGTGAGGTTTTAGTCATGTCTCCTCTCGCTTTCCCCTCTTCTGGGAAGTATGTGTTGAGTTCCTGCAGACTTTCCTTGTATGGCTTCTTGTGCAACTCCCTCACCATTTTGGTTGCCCTCCTCTACCACTTCTAGTCTTTTAATGTCCTTGTAGATGTGCTGTGTAATGCCCCAAAGTTGGGGCATCCCAGAAATATAAATTAAATAAAAAAATTAGGGGTTTGCAGGTGCCCAGGGTGCCTGCCTTAGGTACAGACTGCAGGGTAAAGAGAAAAAGGGGTCCCTTAAATGTTAATTCCCCTCCCTATAGTGGGGAAAACACTGTAAATAATAAAGAAAAGTGTCCTGTGCACTTAAAACTTTGTAAAACAATAGATTTTGAAGCAGCTCTGGTAACAAAGGCCTAGATGGAATGCTGTGCTGAGCTGCTCATGCACAGCATTCCACTCCAGCCATTCTAGAACCCTGTGGGTTCAAGTTTAAAAAAAGTTTTAACAGTTGGGGCAGTTGAGAGTTGTGGTTGATCCTGGGCAGAGGTAGAGGAGAGTGAGGACACAGTAAGACCAAGGGACAGTGTTTAGGGCTTACCTGTTGTTGAAGCCATCCCTGTGGGCTTAGCTGTGCTCCTGCTCTGCCTCCCCTGCCAGAAGACTCCCATTTTGGCCATTTCTCATGGTCGGTGGTGCCATCAGGCACCACGAAGTAAAGTAAGCCTCCAGTTCAGTCGTGTTGGGCTGAAGAGTCCCGTTGTTTATTTATTTTGCCCCTGCATTTGTTTTAAAAAGTTTAAATTCGGTCCCCCGTCGACGGCAGAGAAGGATCGCATCGCCGAAGGTTCTGTCAGCCGTCTCAGGCTCCTTGTCACCCGCCGCAGTGCCTGTAAGGCTTTCCTCCCACTGTCTACGCACCTCCCACCTCCCATTTGCCTCCTGATCCTCCAGAACAGATGACGGAGTGGTGAGTCGGCGGCAGCACTTGCCCTGTGCTGTCCGCCCGTACCAAAGACTGTTTATTTTTTTATTTTTAATTTAAAAGCGCACAGAAGGTGCGAAGAAAGGCGGACAAGTGCCGCAGGGGCATCGGGTCAGTAGGACCCTGGATTTATATATTTAGTAGGGAGGCGGGGTAGTGACACCCTCGGGGAAGGGCCAGCACAGTGAGGCCAAGCAAGGGCCTATGAATATTCATAGAAGGGGCAGGTTTAGGGGAGGCGACCCGACGAAAGAGTGACAGCTCTCAGAGAGCTGTATGGATTTCAAGGGGCCCTGCCATTTCTGGCCCATTACAAATATAAAGAGAGCATCAGGCCCATTTTGAAGGGCACCAGGCCCACTGTTAAGAGAGCACCAGGCCCAGTTTTAAAAGGGCTATTAGGCCCACAGTAAAAAGGCATCAGTCCCAGATTGAAGAAGGGCACCAGGCCCATTTCAAAGGGCACCAGGCCCATTTCAAAGGGCACCAGGCCCACAGCTAAAAGGGCACCAGGCCCACTGTATTTAGGGTGCCAGGCCCTAAGTAAAGGTAGGGCAGCAGGCCCGAGGTAAGTGTAGGGCATTAGGCCCGAGGTAAATGTAGGGCACTAGGCCAGAAGTAAAGCAGGGTTTTCAGGCCCCAAAGTAAGGGCAGCCCCGGCCTATTGGATTAGGGCAAGATAGCCTAGTGGTAGTAAGGGCAGCCCCGGCCTAGTGGATTAGGGCAAGCCAGCCTAGTGGTAGTAAGGGCAGCCCCGGCCTAGTGGATTAGGGAAAGCCAGCCTAGTGGTAGTAAGGGCAGCCCTGGTCTAGTGGATTAGGGCAAGCCAGCCTAGTGGTAGTAAGGGCAGCCCCAGCCTATCCAGTAAGGCAAAGCCAGCACAAAAGTAAGTAGGGCATATAGGCCCCATAGCAAGAAAGGCATTTAGGCCTTTAGTGTTCTGGGCAATTAGCATAGGGCAAGTGGTACCCTCAGTATAGTGATTAGGGCATCCTTAGCAAACCGTTCAGAGGTAGCCAGATCCTATTCAGGAAGGCCCTACAGTCAGGAAAAAGGATCCATCCAAGGGTGCTCAGCTCAGAAATACTGCAAAGTAACTGTACCAACTGTACTGTTCATGCAACTGTTTATTGCTAACGTATCTGAAAGACTATGAACTTGCTAAGAAGCATCAAGACTGTTTTGTATATGGATTGAGGTTATTTGCCCCTGGTTGTCTGAACTATTGCCCTAAGCATCTGAACTATTGCTCTAAGCATCTGAACTATTACCCTAAGCATTTGAACTATTGCTCTAAGCATCTGAATTATTGCCCTAAGCATCTGAAATATTGCTCCAAGCATCTGAACAATTGCCCCACCTGTAATAATTGCCCCCAAATTTATGATTTGCCCTTCCCCGGGCAAATTATCTGATCATTCTGCAGTTCTCTTGGCATTGCAGAAAGGTGCATCTTTTAGCTACATTGTTACCAGCATATGGGACAGTCTCAGTCTTCTATCACACTGAAGTCCCATGGTGTGTTCTGTAATCCTACGTACTCAGAATCAGTCTCTACCCAGAAGGGGACATCTTTTTCATCATTCTTCACCCAAGCGGGGTCGACCATCAGATCATTTCCTCCATCTGTGTCATCCACCGAAGTCAAGTTCGTCGCCATTCGTACAAGTCGTACCTGCCGTTTCTTGTTTTTCACAGCTCGAGGTTACGTCTGCCAAAGTTCAAGTGCATCACGACAGCCGCGCCAGTGTAGTTTCGTATGGTTCCTGATCCGGATGTCCCAAAGTTGGCCAGCCTCCAAAGAAGAGTGTGCCCATCCTGGAGAACCTGGTCTGCTCCCCTGGTCGTTCGCCAAAACTTGAGTCCATCGAAGCCCAGTTCGGGAAGCGTCCCCCGTTTCTTTATTTCGTTCCAGTTTCTGGTGACAAGATTGCAAAATCAACCATCCTCTCTACAGATTCTTCTGGTTCCTGGTCCTATCGGAGATCCATCTTCACCCCAGATCCTTCAGAGTCTAGCTGGCCCTTGGAGTGCTGCAGCATTGTTCAGGTCGTGGTAGTCCTCGAGTGGACTCGTCGACACACAGATCCTGGTTCCTCCTCATCCTTGGCAGCCCTGAAAGTGGGTTTTGGCCAAGGTATCCTTTGTTTTCAGTTTGGAATCCGACAGCCTATAAGTGGGTTATTCCAGGAACCAGTTGCTCTGGTTCTTTCTTTCCGGCAGCCTTGGAGAGAGTGGGCTTTTGCCAAAGAATCATATGGTCTGTTTACCA
The DNA here is from genome assembly GCA_016271365.2 of Neoceratodus forsteri. Classification (NCBI taxonomy): domain Eukaryota; kingdom Metazoa; phylum Chordata; order Ceratodontiformes; family Ceratodontidae; genus Neoceratodus; species Neoceratodus forsteri. The sequence continues at coordinate 1,759,157,186 of CM057456.1, read as the reverse complement.
AACCTCTCACCACCCAGTGGCCTTTACAAGGTCCCTGCTGGGAATTGTGTTTAGTATCAACCGTTCTGTTTGCTCCCCTTTGTAGCTACCATTGTAGAACGACGGTGTACATGAAGACGTCAGACCTTTGGACTTAGGTGATATTTGGACTTCGGTAGAACTCTGTGGTCATAGCTAAACCAAATATTGTTGTGGGTAGTACATATCATCTGATTTTCACCTAAGTTTAGTAATAAGTATAGGAACTGTTGAATAATTGTAGAAGTATAGCAGCAGTAGGCCTAAATACATATTCTAATATTGCTTGTTATTATTTTAGCAATTAGATAATAATGCTCTGCAGTCCTTACCGCCCTGTTGTTTTGGGTGTTTTCTCCCTCTTGTGACTGTGTCTCCCTACCCACTGATACTAAATAAACGCCCTGCAGGCACTGAATCTCTAGGATGACTGCTGCCTCTCCTTGTCTGGGTAACAGTTATCTTATCCACTATATTTCGGACCTTGGTGTCTCACTCATCTCATTCCACCATCTTTAGAGCAGAGTACCACAGAGCACCACAGACCATTACATTAGCGAGAAATTTTTGGCATAGTCGGCAGGATTCAGATAATTATTTATCCAAGGAGTACAAAGTTGGGGTTGCCTAGGAACAAGTACAAATGGAGCCAGGGTGTAGTAGTGGATTGTCTGGTAGAGATAGAGAGTCAGTTGGAAGAGACCGAGATGGACCTCAAGGGAGTATTCCGACATCTCCCTTAACCATGCCGTATTACTTTGGAGCACCATGGCTTCCGCAATTTTCTGGAGAAAAGAATGGAAATGGAACGAGCAATCTAGGGGAGTTCCGATCGAAGATGCAGGCTATGTTTAGGTTATACCAGATCCATGAGCAACAGAAGGTTGACATCCTAATTGGGCAACTAAAAGGAGCTGCTCACCGAGAAGTTCAATCCTGGCTGAATGGAGCAAAAGTTACAGTGGAACAGATTCTACAGAGGCTGCAGCAAATCTTTGATGCTCGAACTGTGTCCGACCTAAAAATGAAGTTCTTTTCTTGCACTCAAAAGCCCCAAGAGACCCTGAGGGAGTTCGCATTGAGTCTGCAAGAGCTATTGCAATCTATAGAGAGGGTAGATGCTGCGGAAGTCCAAGATGCAGACCGAGTGCTGGTAGAAAAGTTTGTTGAAGAGGTGCATAGCGAAGCCCTGAGGAGAGAGAGCTTCGCATGCTACACTTGCAAGACCCCGAGGTTCATTTCCTAGACTTTAAGGAGAAAGCAATTTGGGCATTCGGTTCTGGACACTCCAGAGATGAAGCTCAGGTATATCTGCAAATGGCAGCCTCAATGGGAACTAAATGGCCTGAATATCCTACAAAAGGGTGGAAGGAAGACAACTCTTGGAAACTGAGACTTCAGCCTGAGGAAATGTCCCTACAGAGACTGGAGCACAGAAGAGAAACTGTTGCATACCCGAGCCGGTGTTCGGAGCATGAACAGATGTGTGGACCGAGGATACAGACACCAATCTGTTCTGTGTGGGCCAGTGCCAGTCAACACTCTGAGCTGACCGAGCAGATTTCCACCCTGACCCACCAGATGGTGGAGATGTGCAAGGAAATGCAAAGCTTTAAAGCAGGATGGAAGATTGAGAAATGCCTCAATCAGCCAGGAAAAGAAAGAAAGGGGAAGGATCATATAAATCATCCAAGAAGGAGTGAAGGGAGGCATCCCATGGATCAGTTCGATGGCCAAGGAAGGCCCATATGTTGTCGGTGTGGCGTTAGTGAACATATAGAACGAAGATGTAGTCAGCCAGCAAATGCCACCCTGAACTAAACAGAAATTCTTCGGGGATGAGGACTGACCCTTGAAGAGCAGACAACCAGGTCCAGCAGCCCCATTAGAACAGTCCTGTTTCACTGGCAGAAGTCCGATGGTACCGGTCAAGATAGATGGTATTGAGCTTATGGCATTGTTAGATACAGGATCACAAGTTACTGTGTTACAAGGACGAGAGTTCCGGAGATACTGGACACCAGATGATCTTAAGCTGCCTCCCAGATCTTGGGTGAAGTTAATAGCAAGCAATGGTGACAAGGAACCATATCTGGGATGTCTAGAGGTCGATCTCCAACTTGGAAAAAACAACCAAAGCAACCAAGGCATTATTGTTAGTGATCTAGAAAGCGATCATTTGCCACCACTAATTTTGGGGATGAATGTTTTACAAAATTGCTTCAACGAGCTAGTGCACATTCTCCAACAGAAAGCCAAGCACATACCCCAAGTGGAGAAACATGCCCTGCAACAAACCATCTATCATCTGCAATGCCACCAACGGTTTGCTAATGCTGAGGGTGAGATTGGCAAAGTACGAGTGACAGATACCAGGCCAGTAACGTTAAAGCTGGGCACCGAAACCACCCTTTGGTGCAAAGCAAAGGTGGGCCCAAGGGGTCAGAATTATGATGCTCTAGTGGAACCATATCCTACGAACAATAATAGTTGCTCGGAGTATAGCTGCCATGACTAGAGGTCAGATTCCGGTTAGAGTGTTAAATTACGGGACTCACAACGTGCAACTTTACAGAAATCAGCCTGTTGCCCAGATCCACACTGTGTGCTTGCAAGACATTATTGAGGCTGAGGAAGAGATAAAGATAGTGCCTGAAGAAGGAATGGAAAGTGATAAGATACCAGAATGGGCTAAAGAGATTAATGTAGGCAGTCCTAAGACCACTGCAAAGCAAAGAGCTGATGTGCTGGAAGTGGTTTTACACTGTAAAGAAGCTTTTAGCCAACACCCCTTGGATTTTGGCCTAGCTCGTGGGGTACAGCACCACATCAGTACCCATGGACATCCGTCTATCAGGGAACGATTCAGACCTATTCCGCCAGCCATGTACCAACAAGTAAAAGAGATGATCAGAGAAATGAAAGAGGCTGAAGTGATCAAGGAAAGTCACAGCCCATGGGCCGCACCAATTGTCCTGGTGAAGAAAAAGATGGTAAGATCCATTTATGTGTCGATCACCGCAAATTAAATGCCATTACCCATTAAGATGCGTATCCTTTGCCTCGAATAGAAGATTCTCTCATGGCTCTCCAATCTGCTGCTGTATTCTCCACTATAGATTTAACCAGCAGATACTGGCAAGTTCCTATGACACCAAAGGATAAAGAGAAAACAGTCTTTATTACCCCCATGGGCCTTTTCAAGTTTACAAGGATGCCTGTTGGACTGTGTAACGACCCGGGAACTTTCCAGAGACTGGTTGAACATTGTCTTGGAAGCCAGAATTTTGATATCCTTTTGTTACATCTGGATGATATCACTGTATATTCAAAGACTCACGAAGACCATCTACTTCGCTTGGACAAGGTGTTCCAAAGACTGATCCGATATGGTCTTAAAATAAAACCCTCTAAATGTCATCTGTTGCAAACTAAAGTAAGTTATCTGGGACATACAGTCTCCACTGAGGAAGTGACGCCAGATCCAGAGAAGATTGAAACAGTAAAAAAATGGCCTGTTCCTACTACTATTAGAGATGTCCGAAAGTTCTTAGGTTTCTTGGGATATTATCGTAGCTTTATCAAGAATTTCACCAAAATTGCTGTGCCATTGCACAGACTTTTAAGAGGATCAGTAGAAGGTCAAGTTCCAAAGAATCGTCCGGTTAAATAGACAGCAGAACAACAGAAAGCATTTGATCAGTTAAAGAAAGTACTAACTGAGGCTCCTATATTGGCGTATCCAGATTACGCAAAACCTTTTCTTTTATATAACGATGCCAGTAACAAAGGTTTGGGCGCGGTACTCGCACAAGAACAGAATGGTGTGGAAAGAGTAATAGCTTTTGCAAGCTGAGGGTTAAGACGCTCTGAGCAGAATGATGCCCGCTACAGCTCTTTCAAACTTGAGTTTTTAGCACTGGTATGGGCTATCACAGAGAAATTCCAGCAATATTTGGCTGTCACCCCTTTCACGGTTTTCACGGATAATAACCCTTTGGCACACTTGAATACTGCGAAGCTAGAAGCCCTCAAGCAGAGGTGGGCCTCTCGACTTGCGAATTATCAATTCTCCTTAAAATATCATTCTGGTAAAGCGAATACAAATGCAGATACTTTGTCTCGGATGCCTGGACAAGAGGAAGCAGAAGTGGATGACACCTTGCTAGAAAACATAGAAATGCCACCTTTTCTGCAAGTACCAGCTGAGATTGTACAAGCATGTTGTCAAGTTGCTCCCGAGTCTGAAGTAGAAATTCAACCAGAAGTGGATGATATGATTGCAAACAAAAAAATCTATGGGTTAAATTACAAGACCAAGATCCTATTGTCAACCAAGTAAAAGCTCTAGTTGCTGCACAGAAATGCATGACCCAACGAGAACAAAAGAAGCTGAACATAGAAGCAATGAAACTTTGGAGACACAGAACTCGTCTGGCCATAGAAGATTGCTGCTTAGTTAAAAAAGTAGAGATCCTACTACGCACATGGAATTGACCCAGATCGTAGTTACAAAGACCAGTGGATCCATAGTATTAGAGGCGTGTGCCATGATAACTCAGGACATTTTGGTCACAAAAGAACCAAGGCTGTTATCAGAAGAAGGTTTTACTGGATAGGAATGCGTAGCAATATAATAAAGTGGTGTGAGGAATGTCCAGCCTGTAATTTAAATCGCAGAGAAAAGAGTAATCAGAGAGCTCCTCTCCATACAGTAGTTAGTAACGCGCCATTGGAACTAGTTGCTCTAGATCACTTAAAGTTGGACCCAAGTACAAATGGACACATCTATGTTCTCACAATGGTTGATCACTTTTCCAAGTTTGTGGTAGTGAGTGCAGTAAAAGACCTATCTGCTCGAACTACTGCTGAGACCTTTTTGAGATGTTTTGTACGACCTTTCAGTTATCCTACAAAAATCCTTACAGATCAAGGAACTTCTTTTGAATCCAAGCTGTTTCATGAACTTTTCACCCTTTACGGAAGCCATACGTTGAAAACCACTGCTTACCACCCCCAAGGTAATGGACTCTGCAAAAGAATGAATCAGACTCTGCTGGAGATGCTGTGAGCCCTACCAAAGTATAAACGTCCCTACTGGCCAGCTTTGCTTCCCAAGCTCACATATCTATATAATAATACCATCCATTGCTGTACTGGTTATACACCTCATTATTTAATATTTGGACACCATGGAAGAATTCCGATGGACCTAGTGTTAGAGGTACCGCTGGAGGAAACCAAAGTAAAGAAACCAGTTATGAATTGGGTGCAGGAACATAACCAACATTTACAGGAAGCTGGACAAATTGTCAGGAAACACATGGAGCAAATACGGCAAAGGCAAAAGGCAAATTATGACATCAAGGCTAAGGCTACACATTTACTTATTGGTGAAAGAGTAATGTTAAGGAAAACCCAGAAATGCAGCAAATTGTCTTCGAAGTGGGAACCTGAACCATATCGCATTATTGAGATAGCTTATCCCGAACTACCTGTATACAAGATCCTGCAAGAATTAGGAAACAATACCAAGACTGTTCACCAGAATCTCCTAAAACCTTGCACTTTCAGAGACGCTGTTCTTGCTAAAGATCAGGACAGTCCTATGCCAAAGGAGAGGCAGGAGTTCATAAAGGACAGATTGTTGGAACTAGAATCGCCAACCAGTTGGTGTAAAGAACCATGGATTCACACTTCGTATGTAAATTCTCTTGACCATCCAAATGTTGTACCAGTAATAGATCTGGAAATGCCAGATTTTCCAGAACCAGAATGCATTGTCCAAGAACATGTAGGTTTCCAACCCCGTAGATCCCAAAGACCTAATGCAGGTGTTCCCCCTAGAAGGTATATAATGGAAGCCTCCCAACTTGTACCTTGGTACCGTATGTAGATCTATTCAAAGTAATTCCCCAGACACAGTCACTTTAGTGTAGTAAATTGTTTATTTATTTATTTATTCAATCTAGGATTACAAGTACCTTTGAGCGCTAAGCTGCTCATTTACAAAGGTTCCACATCAATGGGGGGGGGGTGGGTACAGATCCATAATGGAAAACAGATTGGTTTCACAAACAATTAAGCAATTTGTACTACAAAATGCAGAATAAGAGAACAGCAAATAAATACACATTAGTTTAGCACATGATTCAAGGCAGGGAGTGAGAAGAGGAGGGAATTAGGAGGGGAGCCAGAACAAGGAAAGGGAGAGCAACCAGGCGGCATTGTCAAGTAGCAGCTAGGATGGTAAGGGGACTAAAGCAAGGAAGACATGGGTGGGGAAGAGGGAAGATGGGAGGCAGGAAGAGAGAGGAGAGTAAGAGGGCAAGACAAGTAGAGAGAACAGTGGAAGAATGGTGGGGGGGTGAGGTCCCGGGAAGAGGGACAAGGATGTTAAGTGGTGCAATCACAGGAGTTTTCATTTAGGATGTGCTGACGAAGTTTGAGTTTGAATTCACTGAGACTAGTAAGGTTAGCCAAACCATTATGGAGGCCATTTAACCAGTATGGTGCTTTGATACAAAAGGAACGTTGGTATTGGGTGGTACGGCACATCGGGACTAGTAGGAGTGTGGAAGATGAGGTGCACGTATGTTGAGTCTTGGAGGATTTGTGAAGTAAGCATCCTAATCCCGAAGGCATGAGTCCAAGGAGAATCTTTCTGGCAAGTAAGCAGGTGTGGTATTTAATTCTCCCATGCATGTTGAGCCACCCAGCCTGCATATAGACATCGCAGGTGAGGGTGAGGCATGGTGCACCAATTAGGAGTCTACAGGCTTTGTTTAGTGCCTCAGTGAGCCTTTTGAGTGCAGTGGCGGAAGCAGTTCTGTAAATGACAAGGCCATAGTCGATTAAGGAGAGCACCGAGCTGTGGACAGCAAGATTTAGGGCTTCAAGTGTTAGAGACTTTCTCAGTCAATAGAGGAGCCCAATCCTGGTATTGACGGCTCTGGCAACATTTTCGATGTGCAGTGAATAGGTGAGGTGTCTACCAAGGGTAACCCCTAGGTACTTGAAGTGCTGTATTTGTTCAAGAGGGTCACCTTGGAAATTTTGGATGGTAAGAGCACGCTCTTTATGTTGACTGAGGGCTGAGAAGAACAACAGGACTTTTGTCTTCTTGTAGTTTAGTACTAGTTTATGGTTGCGGAACCAGTGCTCAACTTCTGTGAAGCCCTTTTGAAGGTTACTTTCAAGGAGGTAAGGGTCAGGGTGGCTTGCAAAAATAACAGCATCATCTGCATAGAGCAGTGTTCGCTGGTGGCAGGCAGTCGGTAGATTGTTAAGGAAGATGCTGAAAAGGAGTGGACCCAGGATTGAGCCCCAGGGTACCCTGAACCGAACAGGCTTCTGATCAGAGATAGCATTGGAAATCTTCACACGTTGAGATCTGTCCCCAAGATAGCTTCTAAACCAGGGCAGTGTATCAGGGGAGAGACCAGTTTCTGAGAGTTGTTTAAGGAGGAGTCAGTGATTAACCGTGTTGAAGGCCTTGGTTAAGTCTATAAAGACTGCACCCACAAGACTGCCTTGGTCAATAGATTGCTGGATGTAGCTGGTGAATTCTAAGAGTGCGGTGGTGGTGCTGTGCCCTTTCCGAAGGCCATGCTGTTGTTCACACAGTAGGGAGTATCTATCAAGGTAGTCCACAAGTTGGTTGGCAACAATACGAGTATTTTAGAGATTTTGAAACTTAAAGATTTACAATAATAGTAGATGTTTTAAGAATATTTTAGAGAATTTATGAGTGTTTTATTAACATAAGGTTTCATAAAGTATTAAGTAAGATATTAGAATGTTAAGAAAGTGTCTTTTATAAAGTGTTTAAGGGAATACATGGGGACATGTATTTTTAGACGGGCCAGAATCTGTAATGCCCTAAAGTTGGGGCATCCCAGAAATATAAATTAAATAAAAAAATTAGGGGTTTGCAGGTGCCCAGGGTGCCTGCCTTAGGTACAGACTGCAGGGTAAAGAGAAAAAGGGGTCCCTTGAATGTTAATTCCCCTCCCTATAGTGGGGGAAAACACTGTAAATAATAAAGAAAAGTGCCCTGTGCACTTAAAACTTTTTTAAAAAATAGATTTTGAAGCAGCTCTGGTAACAATGGCCTGGACAGAATGCTGTGCTGAGCTTCTCATGCACAGCATTCCACTCCAGCCATTCTAAAACCCTGTGAATTCAAGATTTAAAAAAGTTTTAACAGTTGGGGCAGTTGAGAGTTGTGGTTGATCCTGGGCAGAGGTAGAGGAGAGTGAGGACACAGTAAGACCAAGGGACAGTGTTTAGGGCTTACCTGTTGCTGAAGCCGTCCCTGTGAGCTTAGCTGTGCTCCTGCTCTGCCTCCACTGCCAGAAGACTCCCGTTTTGGCCATTTCTTGTGGTCGGTGGTGCCATCGGGGCACCATGAAGAAAAGTAAGCCTCCGGTTTGGTCGTGTTGGGCTGAAGAGCCCTGTCGTTTATTTATTTTGCCCCTGCATTTGTTTTAAAAAGTTTAAATTCAGTCCCCCGTCGATGGCAGAGAAGCGTCGCATCGCCGAAGGTCCTGTCGGCCGTCTCAGGCTCCTTGTCGCCCGCTGCAGTGCCTGTAATGCTTCCCTCCCACTGCCTGCGCACCTCCTGCCTCCCATTTGCCTTCTGATCCTCCAGAACAGCTTGACGGAGTGGTGAGTCAGCGGCAGCACTTGCCCTGTGCTGTCCGCCCATACCAAAGATGGTTTATTTTTTTATTTTTAATTTAAAAGTGAGCAGAAGGCAAGAAGAAAGGCGGCCGAGCACCGCAGGGGCATCGGGTCGGTAGGACCCTGGATTTAAATATTTAGTAGGGAGGCAGGGTAGCGAGGCCCTCGGGGAAGGGCCAGCACAGTGAGGCCAAGCAAGGGCCTATGAATATTCATAGAAGGGGCGGGTTTAGGGGAGGTGACCTGCCAAAAGAGTGACAACTCTCAGAGAGCTGAATAGATTTAAAGGGGCCCGGCCATTTCTGACCCATTACAAATATAAAGAGGGCATCAGACCCATTTTGAAGGTCACCAGGCCCACAGTAAAATGGCACCAGTCCCAGATTGAAGAAGGGCACCAGGCCCATTTCAAAGGGCACCAAGCCCACAGTTAAAAGGGCACCAGGCCCACTGTATTTAAGGCGCCAGGCCCCAAGTAAAGGTAGGGCTGCAGACTCGAGGTAAATGTAGGGCACTAGGCCCGAGGTAAAGCAGAGTTTCCAGGCCCCAAAGTAAGTGCAGCCCCAGCCTAGTGGATTAGGGCAAGCCAGCCTAGTGGTAGTAAGGGCAGCCCCGGCCTAGTGGATTAGGGCAAGCCAGCCTTGTGGTAGTAAGGACGGCCCCGGCCTGTCCAGTAAGGTAAAGCCAGCACAAAAGTAAGTAGGGCATATAGGCCCCATAGCAAGAAAGGCATTTAGGCCTTTAGTGTTCCGGGCAATTAGCATAGGGCAAGTGGTACCCTCAGTATAGTGATTAGGGCATCCTTAGCAAAACGTTCAGGGGTAGCCAGATCCTATTCAGGAAGGCCCTACAGTCAGGAAAAAGGGACCATCCAAGGGTGCTCAGCTCACAAATACTGCAAAGTAACTGTAACAACTGTACTGTTCATGCAACTGTTTATTGCTAACGTATCTGAAAGACTGTGAACTTGCTAAGAAGCACCAAGACTGTATTGTATATGGATTGTGGTTAGTTGCCCCGGTTGTCTGAACTATTGCCCTAAGCATCTGAACTATTGCTCTAAGCATCTGAACTATTGCCCTAAGCATCTGAACTATTGCCCTAAGCATTTGAACTATTGCCCTAAGCATCTGAACTATTGCCCTTAGCATCTGAACTATTGCTCCAAACATCGAAACAATTGCCCAACCTGTAATAATTACCCCAAATGTATAATTTGCCCTTTCCCTGGCAAATTATCTGATCATTCCACAGTTCTCTTGGCATTGCAGAAAGGTGCATCTTTTCGCTACATTGTTACCAGCGTATGGGGACAGTCTCAATCTTCTACCACACTGAAGTCCCATGGTGTGGTCTGTAAGTCTATGTACTCAGAATCAGTCTCTATCCAGAAGGGAATGTTTTTTTCATCATTCTTCACCCAAGCAGGGTCGACCATCAGATCATCTCCTCCATCTGTGCCATCCGCCGAAGTCAAGTTCATCGCCATTCGTACAAGTCGTACCCGCCGTTTCTTGTTTTTTCACAGCTCAAAGGTACATCCGCTGCAGTTCAAGCGCATCACGACAGTCGTGCCAGTGTCATTTCATATGGTTCCTGATCCGGATGTCCCGAAGTTGGTCAGCCTCCACAGAAGAGTGTGCACATCCTGGAGAACCTGGTCTGTTCCCCTGGTCGTTCCCCGAAAGTCGAGTCCGACAAAGTCCAGTTCGGGACGCATCCGCCGTTTCTTTACTTTGTTCTGGTTTCTGGTGACAAGATTGCAAAACCAACCATCCTCTCTACAGATTCTTCTGGTTCCTGGTCCTATCGGAGATCCATCTTCACCCCAGAGCCTTCAGAGTCTAGCTGGCCCTTGAAGTGCTGTAGCATCGTTCAGGTCATGGTAGTCCTCGAGTGGATTCATCACCACGCAGATCCTGGTTCCTCCTCGTCCTTGGCAACCCTGAAAGTGGGTTTTGGCCAAGGTATCCTTTGTTTTCAGTTTGGAATCCAACAGCCTATAAGTGGGTTATTCCAGGAACCAGTTGCTCTGGTTCTTTCTGTCCGGGAGCCTTGGAGAGAGTGGGCTTTTGCCGAAGAATCATATGGTCTGTTTACCAAACCTCTCACCAGCCAGTGGCCTTTACAAGGTCCCTGTTGGGAACTGTGTTTAGTATCGACCATTCTGTTTGCTCCCCTTTGTAGCTACCATCAAAGAATGATGGTGTACATGAAGACGTCAGACCTTTGGACTTAGGTGACATTTGGACTTCGGTAGAACTCTGTGGTCATAGCTAAACCAAATATTGTTGTGGGTAGTACATATCATCTGATTCTCACCTAAGTTTAGTAAAAAGTATAGGAACTATTGAATAATTATAGAAGTATAGCGGCAGTAGGCCTAAATACATATTCTAATATTGCTTGTGATTATTTTAGCAGTTAGATAATTGCGCTCTGCACTCCTTACCGCCCTGTTGTTTTGGGTGTTTTCTCCCTCTTGTGATGGTGTCTCCCTACCCACTGGTACTAAATAAATGCCCTGCGTGCACTGAATCTCTAGGATGACTGCTGCCTCTCCTTGTCTGGGTAACAGTTATCTTATCCACTATAATTCGGACCTTGGTGTCTCACTCATCTCATTCCACCATCTTTAGAGCAGAGTACCACAGAGCACCACAGACCCTCACAGCTGCCTCCAGAACTGCACACAGTACTCCAGGTGGGGCCTCACCAGTGAGCAATACAATGGCAGCACCACCTCCTCCCTACTAGAAATCCCTCTCCCAATGCACCCCAGCATCCTCCTAGCCTTTCCCACTGCTTTGTCACACTGCCCAGCTACCCTGACGTCATCAGATATGATGATTCCCTAGATCTCATTCTTGCTTGGTGACTGTAAGCTGCACTCCCCTCATTTTATACACAGCCCCTGGGTTCCACAGCCTTAAGTGCATAATCCTGTACTTTATAGCACTGAAACATGGCTGCCACCCCCTAGACCATTAGTTCTCACACTTCGTGATAGTTAGCTTCCCCAAGCCCTGGAAAAGATTTCCAACCTCCCTCAGATCTGGAAAAAATTCTTGGGCCACAGGATAGGAAAAAAGTATCATACTTTGCACAGTACACTGGGAATAAAGTGAGACTAACAAAACTGACTGAGTATATTCTCTTTTTATTCAACTTATTGTTCTCCACCCTCAACCCCACATCCCAGGTTATCCTTGCCACTCCACTTTTCTGGCTCTTGGGTCCTTGTTTTTATTTTGTTTAGTCATTTGTCAGACATCTTAGAGCAACACCTTTGAGCTAGTAGCTCGTTTACAAAGGTTCCATGTCATGGTAATGTAGCAAAATTACAGGTGAGTACAAAACATTAGTATATACGGGAGTAAAAATAATGTGTTACACTGTTTTCCCTCTATCTGGAACAACTAACCAACCTAGTAATAACCTTCATCTCTCTCCCCCCTTACCCTGTGGTTAAGCAACTTCCTGTGCCCTGTCCCCAAGTCACACGGTCACACTGAAACAAGCATTGACTCAGTGTGCCTTTCCCAGTCACCAATTTATATACAAATAAATACTGACTGTAAACAAGCCTTGACTCAGTGTGCCATTCCCAGTCACTAATTGCATATAAACATCTACTATAGAAACAAGTCTCGACTAAGTGTGCCTTCTTAGTCACCAATTTACATATAAATACACACCTATAAACAAGGTTTGGATCAGTGCCTTTCCTGGTCACAAATGTGTGCACAAGTAAAGAAATTAACCTGCAGTTATCCATATTTAGTTTGCTTCATCCCCTCACATAAAACATTTATAACTTGAAAGATTTAAATACTGTACATTCTCAGACTTGACTGGGCCTCCCTGAAACAGTCTGGGGCCTCCGAGGCTGACCTCACCATTTGAGGACCACTACCCTAGACCATTCCTCTAGTTTCTTCATATCTCTTTGCATTCTCTCCACCCCTTCCTGACTGTCAACCCTGTTGCAGATTTTTGTATCATCCACAAAGAGACATACCCTACCCTCATGCTCCTCTGCAATGTCACTTATGAAGATATTGAAGAGGACCGGTCCCAGCACCGAACCCTGTGGAACCCCACTAGTCACTCTCCTATCACCTGAGTCGCTACCGTTTACTACCACCCTTTGCCTCCTATCCCTTAACCAGTTTAATACCCAGCTTATTTTCTCCCCGACTCCCAGGCTGCTTATTTTTATTAACTAGCCTCCTGTATGGCACAGTGTTGAAAGCCTTACTGAAATACAGATAGGCCACATCCACTGTTCTCCCTTGATCCACTGTTCTCCTTTGATCCACTTCCCTGGTAACCCAGTCAAATAAATCTATGAGATCAGTTTGACATGACCTCCCTCCTGTGTAATCATGCTGCCAGTGGTTCTGCAGCCCTTTTGCCTCCAAGCGCTCCAGGAGCCTCTCCTTCACTAGTGTCTCCATTAACTTCCCCACCACTGATGTGAGACTGATTGTCCTGTAGTTGCTAGCATCCTTCCTACTTCCGCTTTTGTGCAGAGGAACCACATCGTCCCTCCTCCAGTCCTCTGGAACTTCCCCCATCTCCAGTGAGGTGCTAAAAAGCACTGCCAGAGGGTAGCCAGCACTGTGCTCAGTTCCTGTGGGATCCTTGGATGAATCCCATCTGACATGTCGCCTTATTCTCCTTTAAGGCTTCCTATCCCTTCCAGACCCTCTCCACTGAGAATGGACTTGTGTCCACTCCCCGCTCTCCCTGTTGCTTACTGCAGCATGCTGGTTCATCCCCCCACCCTCTACCATGCAGACCGAGCAGAAGTAATTGTTCAGTATTTCTGCTTTCTCTTGATCTTCCTCTTCGAAGTCCCCCCCACCCTCCTCATTCTCAGTATCCCTCCCTTTGTCTTCCTCTTCCCACTCATACCTGAAGGAGGTCTTGTCCCCTTTTTTGACCTCCTTAGCTATCCTCTGCTCTGTTAGTGCTTTAGCTGCCCTCACCCTCCTTCCTGCCTCCTTTTGCTTTGCCAGATATACCTCCCTGTCTTCATACTTCAGGGTCTTCTTGTACTTTCTAAATGCTGTTTTCTTTGACTACTGCTGTGTGCCCTATAAAGGCTTACCTGGAGGTCAGTTGCATCACCTGCATTTCAGAATGCTTCAGAGAGGCTCCTGACCTCCACAATGATGTCAGAGCATATTGCCTCTCACTGTGGTTTCTGGGCTGGTTTTCAGGTGGCATATTGATTTCCAGGAACTGCTGCTGCCATTTAAAGCCATTTATGGACTGGGCCTCAGTACCTCAGTGATCTCCTGACTCCCCACATCCCTACTAGGGATTTAAGATCTAGAGGAAGGGGTCTGTTGACTGTTCCTTCTTCCCGATTGAAGTCTGCTGGTGAGCGGGCTTTTTCAGTGGCAACCCCTACCTTATGGAACGTGCTCCCTGAAGAGATACGCACTGCCAGTTCTGTGTTTTCATTTAAAAAGCTATTTACTTCTGAGAGCTTTTAAATAATCAGAGCTGCTAAATGAAATTATTAGGTTTTGCATGTATGGTACATTAAAAGTGGATATTTATTTTTGAATGAGTATAGTTTGCATCGTGGTGTTATGTTTTTATGGTATTTATTGTACAGGTGTTGCAAGCCCTGGAGGGGTGTTTTGCAGAAAATCAACTAAACAAACAAACAAGATATGTGACCTGCAGACATGGCAGAGGCCCAGTTAGACTTGGTTGCTGTGATCAGACACAGGCTACACAGCACCATGGCTGGAGACTTCCATGCCAGGATACACAGTTTTCAGGAGGGCTATGATGCCGGGGAAAGGTGCAGGAGTAGTCTAGTGCGTGAAGGAGGACTTCCAGGCTACAGTGGACAGAGTCGCTGTGGGCCTGATATGGAAACATTGTGGGTACAGAATACTCATGGCTGAGTGAGAACTATCAGGACTGGTGTGGCATATGGACCAACATCTCAAAAGAAAGAACCAGAGATGGGAAAGGTAATAAAGAGGGCGGCAAAGTAAGGTGAGGTGCTGCTAATGGGGGACTTCAGTGTGTCAGATGTGGACTGGAGTACACATACAAATGCCAAACATTCTAGAATCATTATTTGCAGTTGGCCTGACAGGGAAACAAGATATCCGGGTAAAACACAAGAAGCAGCACAAAACAGACTCAACAAAATAAATCAAAGTACCAGTGGTACTGAGTGTCAGCAAGCTGTCCCAGGCAGAAGCAGTTTCCCAACAGGAAATTGGATGTGGCGTCTCTGATAGACTATCCTGTGTAAATAAATTAGAGGGGAAGGTGAGCTTATTCGCAGACAACACGAAAATAAGCAATAGGGTAGATACTGCAGGTGGGGTAGAAAAGATGAAAGCCGACCTTAAGGCTCTGGAAAAATGGTATGAAACATGGCAACTAAAGTTAACGTAAAAAAATGCAAGGTCATGCACCTAGGAAGGGCCAACCCAGGAGAGGACTACTACCTGGGAGGAGTACAACTGGACTCTTCCAAACAGGAAAGGGATCTCAGAATAATTATAATGGATGACCTAAAGATATCCAAACAGTGCAAGAAAGCGGCATTACGATCGAATGGTATATTGGGCTGCATAGGTAGGGGGATCACCAGGAGAAAAAAGGAGGTCATCCTGCCACGCTATAGATCTCTTCTGAGGCCACACCTGGAGTACAGTGCACAGTTCTGGAGACCACACCTCAAAAAGGCTATTAGCAGACTGGAGACAGTGCAAAGGAGAGCTACAAAAATGATACACGGCCTACAGAACAAAAAACTATGAAGAGCGTTTGCAAAACCTGAACATGTACTCCCTGGAGCAGCGGAGGGAGCGGGGAGACATGATTGAGACCTACAAGTTCCTAAATGGAATAAACAAGATACATGTTCAGGAACTGTTCCAAGTTAGAAAGTACAGAAGAACTAGGGGGCACAAAATGAAGATGGAAGGGGCAAATTCAGAGGTAACACACGCAAGTTTTTCTTTATGAGAGGGTGGTGGATGCATGGAACAGCCTTCCTCAGGTAGTGGTGGGGGCAAAAATAGTGGTAGGTTTCAAGAATGCTTGGGACAGGTACAAAGGCACCAACACACTGACTAGCAGTTAAGGAGGGGGGTTAGGCCTATAGGGAGACTAGATGGACCGTATGGTCTCCTTCTGCCGTCACTTTCTATGTTTCTCTGTTTCTATGTTTCTCCTTTGCTGCCTTTGCCACCTCCTTGGAGAACCATAGTGGCCTCTTCCTCTCAATCCCTTGCTCACCTCCTTCAAACAGCATGCCGTTGCCAGGGCTGCACCCGCCTTAATTTTTCTCCATTGAGTCTCCACTCCCTCTCTGCCTTCCTTCCCTTTGTGGTGTAACCCCTAGGTGGCGCTATCCCTAGGGCTACTACCCCTGCCTGCATGACTAGTAGCAGGTTAAGGGGCCTGAGTTCTGAAACGGATGCCTCCACCCAGAGGTCAGGGTTGGTAGTGGCCAAGCTAACCTGGGCACAGCCCTCCGGGACACTGTAACCCCCCTCTTTCCCCTCTAGTGGCCTGAACACTGTACAATAATCACTTTCACAATACCCCGGTACACCACACAAATACCCACACTGTTTGCACTTACCACCAGGGCTGGTTCCTCTGGCTCAACCCTGGGGACCCACTGTAAAACAAGGTTAGGCACAGCAAATAGCAACAGTACAGTACTTTGAGCACAAACAGGAACCACAGTCAGATTACATGCAGAAAAAGTTAGATCTGATTTATTCAGGGGACTTGAACAAGGGAGGGGCAAAATCAGGTTAATTAGCTTAAAGGTTATATCAATCAAGCAGTTATGCATGTGCTTTGAATCCCCCACACAGTCACACCTCTGGGTACCCAGATGGAGAAGAGATGGGCTAGCCAGGACTGATGCCGGGTTGGCAGCGTCGCAGCTGGTTGGGGCCCTCTGATGGAAAACACAACATGCACAGTACACAATATTTGTAATTTGGAGCCAGAGGGCTCAGTTTGCAAAGGAAACGAAACAACAAGACAATCAGATGACACACTCAGATTAAGCTGTTGTTGCAGGGTACCCTGGTATTTACTCACGATACCCAAGACTGGACACAGGCTGGCCGAAAATCAAGACCGCAGGTGGTTGATCTGGAATGCCAGGAGAAGCAGGGCCCACACGAGTCGCAGAGGCATCTTTCCTGCTCAAGCATAGAGCAGGGAGCTGATTCCCAGGCAGGTCTCTCATCAACGGCTTCTCTGTGCAGTGGGTAGTCTGGCTGGGCCAGTCTGGCAAGGCCCAGACCGCATGGAGACAAATTCGGATGCAGTCTGTTTTGGGCTAGATACAGCTTCCAGCAAGCAAAACACAGTTCACACAGTGGGGAACTAACTCACAACCCACTAGCAGCTCATAGCACATTTACATGTAAGGGGATTCTACTGTACTAGGCAAAGTGCTCCCCGGTCATAATGGCAAAGTCTCTTCACACACCGGGAGCTTAGGGGCAGCTGGAACTCCTGACAGACCAATCGCATTCAGCAAAAATCTTCGGTCTTCTTCAGGTTGAGCCTGGCCCACTTCAGTAGCTTACTTTAGTCACATAACCTTGGATTTAGTCCAAAATAATTCTCTTCTTTCCCTCTCAGGAGCAACAGACAGACATGCGGGCCAAAAACTCAGCCTTTTCACAGTTCTTCCATGCAAATTCACTCAGGATTGCTGCTCAGAATCACTTCAGCTCCTTACTCTTCAGTTTCCAGTTTAGATCTAACTGAAAACTGCAAGCAGCCCAGGACTTCCCCAAGATCCAAAAGGTTTGGTTGGCTGATTTGGCTGTCAGTCAAGGCAAGAGCTCCCCCTTCAGTTGCAAAAAACGCGCAAAAAGTTCAAAACTACAATTCCTACAGATTTTTACTTCAGACAGCTCCTGTAGTCCGGCTACATTTTAGGTCTCACCAGTACTGTTTAGTCCAATTTGCAGTCCAGGACCAAGATAGTGGAGACAAATAAAACAGTCCTTGCTACAAATAAAGCAGGTTAGACAAACTACACTATCATTATCACGCTAAATGATTTTCAGCAAATAGTTACATCTCACAATAGAGCTCCCTCTCAGATTACAAGAGCTGCAATCAGGCAGCTCTTAAAGAGACAGTACACAGAGGCTATACAGGCTCTGGTAATCACATTTAAACTGCTAAAACGCAGGGCACCAGCCTGGCAGTGAACATTTAGGCAAGCTCAAGGAAGACTTTTTGTGAATCCCCATTTGTAGGGGGGTTACAGAGACATTCTCTGATGCAGTTTCCCATTTCTTTAAAATCTGCCCTCCTGAAGTCCAAGACCCTCATCTTAGTGTGTGTTTTTTTTTCTTGTCCTATCCATATGCCAAACCATTGCATGGTGATCACTTGTATCCAGGGGACTGAGCACTATGATGTCAGCAATGCTGTCTCTTTTTGTAAGTACCAGGACCAGCACTGCCCCATCTCCAGTGGGTTTCAAAGCCAGCTGCCTGAGAAATTCCTCTTGTATGGAGTCAAGGATGGCCATGCCTTTTGATGTAGTTGTAGCGAGAATGCACCTATCTCCATCCGGCAGATTAAAGTCCTCCATTATCAAAACTTCCCCCTTGATGGTCATTTTTCTAATGGCTTCCCTCAGGGCTCTGTCTAAATCCTCCCCCTGTGTTGGTGGCCTCTATACCACTCCTGTTCAAATAACTGCCCAGACCCTGTCTCTAGACTAACCCATAGTACCTCCATCCCTTCTTTGTCCCCATGTTCCCCTGTATCTCAGTAGCTTTTATATCCTCCTTCTCATATAAAACAACCCCTCTTGAATGGAGTTCACAAGTGAAATCAACTGTTTTTATCTAGACAGCCTCATCCTGCAACCCTGGTGTCCAGTTCCTTAACCATTCTCAAAGAGCAGTATGTGTTAAGCAATACATTAATCAACCTGTGCTTTACAATCAATCGAGTCCCTCCAAAATATCAGCCTGGGGTCACCAGACACAGTTATCCCATCTATATTAGAAACTAAATCCAACTGTCCTGGAGATATACTAGAATTATATTAAGGGATAAAATTCAGGTTGATGGCCAACTGATTAAAATACCAAGTGGCACCAAAATTCCTCACTTTTAATTTCCTGCCCTCTAATTTTATATCATCCACTCCATATAATACTGTCAATTCCTCTTGTACGCAGACTGTTGGGAGCAGCAATAACTGTGCATACATTCGAAATTGCATACATCAGAAAATGAACTACACATTTTAAAAGCCTGCAGGAAGGCAAGTTTATCAGTACAGCCGCTGTCTTATTGTATGCCAGGCAGGAAAGTCTTATCAAGCAGTTTGTACCTCATGCTCAGTGGAGATCACGGTTCTCTTGGGTTTCTCGTTTGTTTGGCAGGCAGCATACTGAGTACGTAGGAATCCTCATGCCTTATAAACTACACCTATAACACTATTTGTTACGTAATTTAAGCCCAACTCTGAGCAGTTATGTCACAGCAACAGGAAAAGAGGCATAAAAAGTTGCATACAACCAAACTTTGTTATGCATACAACTGAAAAAAATAAACAGCAAAGAACAGGAAATGATTTTGGGCTGAAGGATAATGTGCAAATATCCAAAAATTGCATATATCTGAATTGCATACAAGTGGAATCGATTGTATATAGTATTGATAGTTTTGGTCCAGTTATCTAAATTAGGCATCTTATTAGTGAGCCACAATCTTATAGCTGTGGGTTTTTTTCCTGCTGTTACTAAGGTTAAAATCAGTTTATGGGTTGCCCCTCTTACCCCATCTGTGGAACCCCCAAGAGGACCAAAGAAGGAGTCAGGAGGTTTGATACCAGAAAGATAGAAGCCAGAACCCCCAGCAACCACCTGCCAGAAGTCTTGAAGTTTTGGGCACCACCAAAAAATAGTGGTGTGTGTGGCTTTCAATTCTCCACAGGATTTCCAGCAACTACCATAGGAGGGGTCCATATATTTCATTGGGATAAGCAAAGTTATAAAATAGTGCATCCTACTCTTCCACATGTAATCTCTACAATAGGTGGAGAAGGTAACTCTATCATTCAAAATAGCATATTTTTGCCACGTTTGTAAGGGAATATCGGTCTGTAATTCAGCATTCCATTTGTTTAGAATAATACAGAAGTATCAGGAACCAAATTCTATAGTCCTCGATAGAGAACCCCAGTTTGGTGTTGCTGGGTGTCCCTCTTCTGGTGGGAGAGCAATATGGTGAATAATATATGGGCCTTGTGGTGAAGTTTTAAAATTACTACCCATTCCCAGAACGCAGGCTCTAAGCTGAAAATGATGTAATGTATGTGGGCATGGGGCAAGAGCAGGTATGCCTGCTGCAATTTGGGGAAAGATTTAAAGCCCTGGGCATACCTCTCAACTGTATCACATTACAAGGAATGTTCCTCATTTTACTTCACAAAAGCTCCCTGTTCCACATTGTGAGGACTTGTCCCACATTCAGTAGTAGTATCATTTTAAAGCAAAACTCTATAGTAAATGATGCAAAAAATATAGTATTCAATTAATAAAGGACTCTCTGAACATAAATGCAAACATTTTAACAGTGTTCTGAGCTTCCTAGGTAAAGATTTGATTATGTGTTCCACATCTTGCTCATTTGTTCCACATTTTGAAAGGCAATGTTCTACATTTGGGGGACAAAAGGTTGAGCAGTATGGCCCTGGGAATCGTACCATTGGTGGACATAACATAGGCTCAACCTACTCCATGTATGGAGCATAGTATCTGTGGCCCTCATCCAAACTGTGAGTGTTGGAGGAATATATTTCCTACATGCCAGTCTCCAGTATTGGGTGGTGACAACTGTGAATCTGGAGACGTGACTGAGTGGGATGTCATTAATGGGATAGGCAAATAATATTTTGTCTATATTATACAAGTCAACTGTTCTGAAAACTCCTGACTACACAACAGTATAACACTAACATGGTAAAAAAAAATAAGTCCAATTGCAATCCATTAAAAAGAAAAGCTTAATCGTTTTGACAACAATGTCCCAAAATACGTGATGGCAGTCTACCCATGGAATGCAAAAGTGGTTGTTTATTTGGGAGATTATGGTGCTGGTAAATAGATGTCACTGTGAAACACCATAGCAGATCCAGCTGCACAGCTTCCCTGATGCTGCGAGTGCTAAGTGGGGGTGGGAAACCTGACTCACCAAGTAGTTGGCGTCATTTTCTTCAAAGCAAATGCCTTGAATTCACATGAGTTATTATACCCTGATAGCCAACAAGAAACATATAATAATCAACATTACATGTTACATACCACCATTTAGTCACACTATCTAGGGTTAAATTAACCAGCCTGGGAGTGAGTCCCGGGGTGGTAGCCTGGGTAAAACATTGGCTGGACAACAGAACACAGAAGGTAATTGCAAATGGAGTCCACTCTGAAGAAAGAGGGGTTACTAGTGGGGTACCGCAGGGTTCAGTATTGGGTTAAGTCGTTTTTAATGTCTTTATAAGTGACATTGCAGAGGGACTGGAAGGAAAAGTATGCCTCTTTGCAGATGACACAAAGACCTGCAACAGGGTTGATACACAAGGAGGCATAGAAAGGATGAGAAAGGACTTGGCAAGGTTGGAGGAATGGTCATAAGTATGGCAGCTTGGATTCAATGCAAAGAAGTGCAAAATAATGCACCTGGGAAACAAAAACCCAGGGGAAGATTACACAATGGGGGGAGGTAGTAACAACAACAAAAATGGAAAGGGACCTGGGTGGAATTATATCAGATGACCTTAAGGTTGGCAAGCAGTGTGAGAAGACAGTAGGGAGGGCTGGGGGGATACTGGGATGTACTGTATAGGGAGAGGCATCACCAGCAGAAAACAGGAAGTTGTTATCCCCCTGTACAGACAGTTGGTGCGACCCCATCTGGAGTACTGTGTCCAGTTCTGGAGACCCCATCTCCACAAGGGCATAGACAGGATGGAGGCAGTTCAGAGGAGGGCAATTAAAATGGTGCAGGGTCTGCAAGAGAAGCCATACGAGGAAAGACTAAAGGAGTTTAATATGTATACCCATGAGGAAAGGAGGGATAGGGGGACATGATAGAAACATTTAAGTACCTCAGTGGAATCAACAAAGTCCAAGAGGGTAGCATCTTTCAGAAAAAGAAATTTGCAAGAATAAGGGGACACAATTTGAAGATAGAGGGGGGATGACTCAGGGGCAATGTGATGAAGTATTTTTTCACAGAGAGGGTGGTGGACGCATGGAACAGCCTTCCTGAGGAGGTTGTGGGGTCTAAAACTGTGGGAGAATTCAAGAATGCATGGGACAGACATAAGGCAATTTTTGTGGGGAGTAGGAAGAAATAGGCTACTGATTAAACAGGATTTGCAGCTTATCGTCTAGGTAGGGAAATAGGCTGACTAGGTGGGCCAAGTGGTCCTTATCTGACATCATAGTCTATGTTTCTATGTTTCTATACTTAGATATTGGGAATGTACCTCAGGCAGGTATTTAACCCGTTACTTAGGGTGCAGCCCACGAGTGAGCACATTGGAAACCCACTCCCCCATACCATTACTTCACTAGAAAACATTATAAAATACATACAGTCTGAGTTACTTGAGTACCAGCTGTCTCCCCAAAGTCAAGCTCGATTTTGTTTACCAGGTTTTCGGCATCTTTAAGGTTATTAAATTGATATCGCTTGCTCAAGTAAACAGTCTTGAGCTTGGCCAGGAACTGAAGAGAGTGTGAGATTCCTAAAGAACAAAGAGTAGCCCTGATGCCATCAATCCCATTCCACCCATCTCTCATGGCAAAACTTAAGTCCATGTATATAGATATTTTCCACCTTCCTCTTTCTCAATAGGATCCTTTTGCGTTGCAGTCATCAGGACCATCTCTCTCTCTCTCCTCTCTCTCTCTCTCTCTCTCTCTCTCTCTCTCTCTCCTCTCTCTCTCTCTTTCTCCTGCCCCAGTACAAGCTCTTTTCCATGCCACCTCAGTGTAATCCTATATGCTCATTGTACTATTGGTGCTGCATTCAATTTGAAAGTGGACTCCATCCGTTCCTTCACAAAAGTCTCCTGTGCTTCACCTTCTGCGGCTTCGAGCAAACCCAGGACCCAGAGATTTATTGCCCAGTCTTGTTCTCCAATGTTTCCAGCCTGAAGCATAAGTCTCTTCTCTTCTCTTTTTGAAGTGTCCCCTGCTGTGATAGCAGCTCTCAGTGGAGCCTTTGGCTTCTTTGGCTTCCATGAGAACAGCGGAGGAGAACAGTGGAGGATTGAGCTTTACAGACAATCAGGTGCCCATTGAATTTTTGTATTTTACTGTCCGAAGACGTGACCCTTAAATTGGGTGCTGTAACTGCTTGCATCACATCATTAATTGTAAAGTTTTCAGCCTCTGCAGTTACTTCTGCTGCCTGTTGTTCTGCAGTACTGGGTCATAATCTCGCACGCTTAATAGCGTACGACATTATGGCTTACCCAGTACAGTGCTGCACCAGTGAGTGAATGGTGCAATACCGCGTATACTGCTGTATGTGGTATTGCACCATTCACACTCTCCCAGGCAGAGGATAAGACCTCTGCTGGGAGTGGTTTCCACTGACCAGCTGCTGTGGCTCAACGGACTGAGCCACAGCAGCAGGGAACCCAAATTCATGCTGGAAGTTCCAGGTAGGTAGCCTGAACAGTTGTATGTTCTCAAAGAACGAATTCTGCAGTAAAATTTCACTCTTTATAACTCCAAAGAGTTCCTCAAGGGAAGCTGACAGAATCAGCGTCTACACTTGGCAATGGCTGGCCATGCCCCCTGAAAGATGCTTTCTGACTAACACTGACTTTTGGTTCATCCATCCCTGACACAGTGGTGTTTTAGCAATAAACATTGTCTCTCTGCTTTTACTGTCAATGGGGTTCCAGCCAGAGAGTTTTATGGGTGCCCTCCCTCCCAGGCAGGGATCCTAGGCAATTATAGGACTTGGCGGTTCAGTGATTCTCCCATCAGTTTCTTTAGTTTGACCAGCTGAGCATGGACTTCCTCCAGTAGGATAGTATTTGATGCTCTCACCGCATTGCCCAAGGTGGTTGAAAAAAACATTACTTAAAACAGGCATACTGGAAATGGCAATGGGTCAGGTGAGCACATACAATAACAGCACTACCAACAATAGTACCGCAATTTAGGTGCCGATTACTTCTCTGCCCCCCCACACCCCTGCACCCACCATCATTAGGATTCTCACTACGAGGGGAAGTGGATCCCAGGGAAAGTTAAAAAGTTCAGGGCCATTACGGCCTCATTTAAAAAAATTCAAACTCCCGCAGTATGCTAAAACGGTCAGAGTCCAGGATTAGAACCCTGATCTCCACCAGTGCTGGCCAAGCTACTCAATGCCCCAGCCCTCCACATGACAGGAGCAGCTTGGCCAGCCACCTGGCTCCTGGTGCCTTTGTCCTAACACAGGAACCGGATGTTAGAAACGGCCATGTCAGAAGAAATTGCAGATGACACGGGGGATCTCCCCGAGAGTTTGCCAGGAATTACACCCTCTGTGTCTCTGGTAAATGATTCTGCAAGTTCTGAAGTTGGTGTTGATACGGGGGCTCCGATTATGGGAGCAGGTACACCCAGAGACTTTGCGGTTCCTCACTGTGCTGAGGCACCTGACTTAAACAAAAGAGAGCCGATTCCTCTCCCGACAGTGAGTACTGAACCACAATTAATATCTCCAGTGGCTTTTACCACTGGTATCTCGTCGAGTAGTACAAAAAAAATATGAAAGATGGGTTGGGGAAAGGTAGGAGGCAAAATTCCCACATACCTGATGTTTCTTCTGGTTCTTTACTGAAAGCTCCTACCACCATTTCCCAGGAACCGGTACCTGACACATTTAACTGGGTTTCCACAGCCTTACAGGCTGCAGGATGGGTGAAAAATAAGGCAGGGATAGGGTGGGATGCAAATCTACAAAATGAAGGGTTTTCTGGTTCAAACCCAAGCTGTTCCAAAGGAGATTCTGTCTCTAACACTGATATGAACAGTGTTTCTACACCACAACCAGGGCAGCAGTCTCCTATAGGGGATTTATCAGTCACTCAACAAGACAGGCCTCATCCCTTGTTAGAAGAGATTAAATTACAAGAGTCTGCTTCCTCAATATCACCTGGGGAGAAAATTGTGGATGACCCTGCCCCACTGAATCAGGGCCTTGTTCCTGCTACTCAGAAGGATTTAGAGCCCCTTGTGCAAGCCCCTGCAACAGTATGGCATGAAAAGGTGAGGGATCAATTATTTCCATCTGAGAGAGGACTCTTATCTGAACCAGCTGTTCGACGAAATGCAGTTCGTTTAAAATATAGGGGGGATATATCCAATGTTCCTGACAGGCATTTTGTAGGACAGACTCTGCTAAAGGACAGCATGAAGTATTATGCATATGAAATATATGCACTTATACACGTGCCAGGGGACTCTATATTTGATATCAGCTTCAAACACCCAGCAGGCTTCAAAAGGTTTTGGAAACAGTATCAGCTTTTGAAACTTTCTCCTTTATGGAGGCCTTTCTTGGCAATTCCCCTAACTAAACCCCTTACTAAGAAAATTATTGTGTTGTTCAGGAATGAAGAGGTGAAAGTAGCAGACATAACTTATTGGTTGCAGCAGCACTGTACTGTTAAAGGTTATCCAGAACCTATTTTAGATGGTGAACAATTATGGACTGGGGGCTGGAAGTATCAAGTAGCATTGAATTTAGAAAATGGTCAGACTAAACATCTATCTAATTGTTTTTTCTTGGGTCGTGACAGGGGGGTGATCTTTTATTCAGGTCAGCCTCGGGCTTGTTTTAAATGTGGGGACATAGGGCATCTTAGTAATGTGTGTGATAAACAGAAGTGTGGTCTGTGTGGAGAGATAGGTCATGTTGGGGCTCATTGTCGACAGCCATTAAGATGTAATTTATGTGAAGAGAAAGGGCATTCATTTTGTACATGTTCTTGGGCCTCTCATAATAGTACTGATTTATCTGTCCAAGCTGAGCAGGATGCATATGTTACTACTGCACCAAAAGAAAAAATGTGAATGGTAGAATTGTTAAATACTGTTTCTGATAAGAGTCCTCTGCCCCAGAGAGTACCTAGAAGATCTGACAAATCTTCCACACAGGATATGGGTTTGGAGAAAACATTGTCTGTGGAACAAACTATTGGGGAGGAAACAGAGCCTGGTATTGAACAAGAATCGGGGGTGGAAAAGGAGATAGAAGACCTCCCTCTTCAGTCTGGAGGGGAGAACAGGGGGACAGAAGCCTTAGTTGACCCTGTTCATTGCATAGAGATAGTAGCAAAGGAGATCTCAATCCCTCCCCCCGCTTCCACAGTACAACAAGAAGCAGTATTCCATAGAGTGACTAGGTCAAAAGCAGGAAAACTTCTTGTAGACTCTCAGATGATATCTAAAGAACCAGAAGGAATTCCAGTACAGAATTCGTATGCTTTGTTATTTGAACAGGGTGTTGATGAGGATGGTATAAATTCTGATTTTTCTTCGGTTGCTTCCTCTCAGGAAGATGTTGCTTCTGATATAGATCCTATTGATAAACCGAAAACTAGGAAGAGGAAAAAAAAATAAATGATTGTGATAGGATGTGTTTTATGTTTAGCTGTTATTTTTTCACTTTTTTATAAGGAGTTTCCCATGAATACATCTACTTCTCTACTCACTGTAAATGTGAATAGTATTAAGTCTTTTAAAAAAAGGCAACTTACTTATACAAGTCTTAGAGAAGGGGGAGGACAGATAATTATATTGCAAGACACTAGATTGCATCCTTTACCAGAAATAAAAGCAGCACAGAAAGAGTGAAGATGGGGTGTCTCCTACTAGTCATTGGGGGAGGAAACATGTTCAGGTTTAGGATTCCTTTTTTCAGGGATATCTGTTAAACTGTTACAGATTTTTGACATTCAGCCAGGGAGGGCTATGATAGTGGATGTGGTCTTAGGGAAGGTGGCATTTAGAATTATAAATATCTATGTGCCTCAAGCTAAGGCAAAGAGGTCCACTCTTTTCAGAAAAATTGAACCTTATTTACACACCTCCAAGTTAGTACTATGGGGAGGGGATTTTAATTGTGGACTCTCACACAAGGATTGGGGGAAGGCCACAAAGAAAATTTATAGTGATTCAAACACTTTACTTAAGATCCTACGGGATAATAATTTAAAGGATGCTTACGATGTTTTAAATCAAGTACCTAAACATACTTTTCATAAAGGTTGCCTGTCCACGAGAATAGATTTTTAGTTTGTGTCAGCTCGTCTGACCTGTCAAGAAGTGGTACTTCTACCCTTAGAAACATCGGATCATTTAGCAGTTAAACTACATTTAGGAGAAAAACAGAAGATTCCTATAGGGAGGGGTTATTGGAAAATGAATATTGTAGTTCTGCAGAAAGCTTTGGTGCAGGCTTCAGTTGCAGATTGTTTTGAATTGAGGGCAGATATTGGTTTTTTATACGATAGCCCCATAGAATGGTGGCAGGATACGAAAAGGGATTTGAAATGTCTATATATGAATCTCACTAAGGTAAAGGCCAAGGATAAATATATTCAATACTTAGGGCTGAGAGCAAAATATTTGCAAGTATTGACACAGGCGGTAGATAAAACTAATAATGTTTTATTACAATTACAATCTCTTAAAGAACAGATGTGTAGGTATTTAAATGAGACTACCAAGTGGGCAGCTTACCAACAAAAATAACAAACTAAGGGATCAAAAGAAGTAGTGAATCCCTATGATTCCAGTCTACAAGGGGTTCAGAGATTGGTAATGACTGCTTTAAAATATAGACAAGGGCATTTAATGACACACAGTAGTGAGCTCATGCTTATCGTTCAAAATCATATTGCAGCCACTTTTCAGAAGGAGAAAATGGAACAACTGGAAAAGTTTTTCGATAAATTAGTAGTTCCACAATTGAATAAAGAAGAGGTAGAGAGCTTGGTAACTCCAATTAAGGAACTGGAAATAAGAGATGCTATTTCCAGACTGGCTCCTAAGACTACCACTGGCTATGATGGAATCCCAAATGATTTCTATAAATGTTTTTCTGACACCCTGGTTCCTTGGTTACAACTGGTTTATAAGGCCATTTGGGAAGAAAATAGATTAGTACCGAGCATGAAAGTGGGGATCATGACCTTTTTATAAGAAAAAGGGGGACACCCAAGAGATCAAGAATTGGAGACCTTTGACTTTGCTGAACTCGGATTATAAAATACTGACCAAGATTCTAACCACTCGTCTGGCCAGGATTGCACAAAAACGTATTGCTCCGGTGCAGACTTGTGCAATCCCTGGCAGGAATATAGTTCAGAATTTGACTTTCGTTAGGGAAATTGTAGAACAAGGATTAGAAATTAAACTAGATGGTTATTTGATGTCTGTTGATCAGGAGACTGCATTTAATGTGGTACGACAGGAATATATTTGGATGGTATTGCAATATTATGGTATTCCTAAATCCTTTTTAGATTTATTAAAGGCATTATATGCTGAGGTTCAGGTTACTCCATTAGTGAATGGACATCTGTGTATTCCAATATATTTAAAAAATGGGGTAAGACAGGGATGTCCTATGAGCCCTTTGCTATATGTATTTGGTTTAGACCCTTTGTTAAGGATTATTGAATCTGATACAGAGATTAGGGTGATTACAACTCATGATGGGTTTGTCTTTAACAAAGTATCTGCTTATGCAGATGATCATGTATTTACAGTAGCTGATATAAAGTCTGGTACACAAATTTTGAATACAATGCAGAAAGGTTTATGGCACCATGGGAATTAAACTTAATATGGGAAAGAGTATAGTTTTGGTTTTAGTAGCAGTGGGGAGGGTGGAAGAATTTCCAATCCCTATGACTACAGATGAAGTTAAAATTTTGGGTTTACTTTTTGGAACTAAGGATTCAGAAGGACACAACTGGAATAAGGTGTATGATATAGCCAAACTTAAGGTTATGTCATGGTTGTCTTGGAAGATGACTAGAAAAAAACGAGTTCACTTACTTAGGGCATATATAGCTCCTATTTTTTTATATGTCTCACATGCTTTTCCTCTTTCTTACTGTATCATATGCATACTAAAGTTATGGGTCTCTTTTTTCATTTTTTGTGGGGCAGTAGGCTGAATCCAGTTAAAAGAATACATACTTATAGGGCATGGAAGGAGGGAGATTTGAATATGATTCATCCACTAGTATATCTATTTGGGAATTTCTTTTATAGCTCTATCTGCCCTTTACTTCTTGAAATGGAGGGGATGGGTCTAGTATGTATGCAGTTGCGGGGAAGTTCCTTTTTGAAAGCGTGGGGCAGAGGCAAATGGCACCCATTGGATAAACTGCTTCCAGGATATGTACAAACAACATTAAGATTTATCAGGACATGGAAAATAGAGCTTACTTGG
Source organism: Neoceratodus forsteri (assembly GCA_016271365.2). Lineage (NCBI taxonomy): Eukaryota > Metazoa > Chordata > Ceratodontiformes > Ceratodontidae > Neoceratodus > Neoceratodus forsteri. The sequence continues at coordinate 1,759,127,948 of CM057456.1, read as the reverse complement.
TTTCTAGGGAAATGAAAAAAGCAATTTTATAAATGTATTATACTGTAGATAGATGGTATCAGGAGGAGCCTGCATTTCAAGTTTCTTCGACAGTAGAGACAGGGTTACTGTTGGAGTGTATGATTGAACCAAGAATCTCCCTTAAGATGTAGGACTTTATATGGTTATGTGGGCATCAGAAATTACAGGTGAAGGGTAATCAGAAGCTCAAACAGCTTGAGGATAGAGGATGTGGGGAGAGTCTCTGCAATGGCAAAGTGGAAACTATACAACATCTGTTTTTTGAGTGTATTCATGTTCAAAGATTTTGGAATCTGTTGACCAGCTGGTGGGGAGATGATATATTTAAATATATGACTTATGGGGCCAGATATTCAAAACTTTGCAACGGGCGAAAACCATTTGCACAGGTTTAGCGCGGGATTAGTACAGGTCTGCTATATTCAAAAGGCCAAATAGCATGGGCAAACTGCATTAGCACAGGGCAAAATCATAATGTATGCAAGGGGCAAACTGACATGAATACAGGTGCAATGCTATATTCAGCAACTAGCGCTGCAGTAAGTGTTTTTGCGCGACTTAGCACGACACTTAGCGCAGTGCACATTACCACCCAGGAAAAGCTTGTCTTAATCCTGGGCAATCAGCTTTGCACGGTGTTTGTGCGGCTTCTGCACAGCTTTGCGCGACCCTAACAAATAAATATGACACATACACAAAGCCAAACATAGAGGAAACATGCTGCTAACTGATGGTATCACAATGATGCCATCATCTGTCACCAGTCCCATCCATGCCGGGCAGGAAGTGGTGACCCTGCCACCAGTGGACAGCATGGCAGTGTGGCCATACAGCACACACCTGTGGACCACTCTTCTGTAGGCACCAACAGATGCCAGCACACACATGCAGCACTTGGGCATGGAGGATGTTGAGGGGACAGTGTATGGTTGGCCAGGCTGTGCCACAGACCAGGTGTGGCCACAAGGCTGGGACACATCATGCAGTGCACATGGGCCAGTATTGGGAATAACCAACACCAGTGTGCCTTTCTGATAATATATGCACCACCCCGGCCACATACCACACAGCTGTACAACTGCCACAGCACACAAAGCCGGACATGTATATGTCACTGTGAGCGTCCCATGCCAGAGGTACAGCATCTGTGGGTCACACAACAGCGTAACAGTAATGTCCACTGTCAGTAAACACCTGCAGGTTGGGCCTCTCACAGTGTATAGTGCAGTCACCATCACTGCCCTACACACCATAGGCATTGCTGTGTCCACACACTACTTGCCCCCTTGCTACTGTAGTGTCTGCTGTGCACTATAGCATGACCCACAGTGTGGCAGTTGCATGCAGCACCACCATCATCTGTGCCTACGACATGTTGTCCCAGTACAGCTGCAGGCAGCAGCACATGTGAAAGTACAGTGTTCAAAACTGTATAATATTCCCCAAACTGTTTGTGCAGCGCTAACACGTTTGCATGGGTTTAGCACAGGGCTAAACTGTTAGCCCGGTGCAATCTACATGCAAATCAGGGCATAATGATATGCTAATTTGGATGTTTGTCCAGAGATTACCTAAGTAGGCTCATTTGCATGTCACTTTCAAATATGGCAAAGTTTAGCGCCGGGCAAACATGTTTGCACTGGGCTAACAGTTTAGCCCTGCGTTAAACCCATGCAAACGTGTTAGCGCTGCGCAAACAGTTCGGGGAATATTTTACTGTTTTGCACACTGTACTTTCACATACGCTGCTGCCTGCAACAGTACTGGGTCCACGTATTTGCTTGCATACACATTGGCCGCATAGTTCACCTCTACCAACCATCACATCACTGTGCACTGTGTTGCTATTGTGGTCTGCACTTCCTGGTTGCCATATTCAGAGCTGTCTTATTCCAGGGCTTAGTTTGCCCTGCACTCCCAGCCCAGTTTGCCCGACCTCATTCCCATGCTATATTCGGAAGCTGTTTGCCCTGGGCTATTCCTTTTGAATATGGCTTGCATTGTGCTCCGGGCAGTGCTAATTTAGCCCCGGTGCAAAGTTTTGAATATCTGCCCCATGATGTTTTGGTTCTAGGGCAAATTCCAGTATCATGGTCAAAATGGATAAAAAGCACTGTTTATGTTCTCCTAGCCTGTATAAAGTGGTCCATATGGCAGGCGAGATGTCTCAGATTCCTGCAAGGTAAAGTGGTTACGCCACAAGATGTTTTCTTCAATATACAAAGAGAATTAGATAGGATTTATGAATATGAAAATCGTACATTAGGGCAGGATGTGGGTTCTAAACTATGGAGAAATGTTGGATGGGTGGGTTAATGTACTGTATTAATACCTGTTTTCTTTTTTTCAAAGTGTGAAATAACATATTTAATCCTGCTCTCTCAGAAGGAAATGTTTTTTTGTTTTTTTTTTTTCACTTTTTTACAACACTTTTTTTTTTGGTGATGGGATTTGTTTTTATAGTATCTTGGAAGTCCATTATGGGATCATGTTTGTTGCATGACTTAAGAAGAGCATTGAGGAATGTTTATTTTGGGTTTTTGTTAATTATCTTTATGTTGTATTGCATTCTAGTTTTTTGTTTTTGAACTTTGAATAAAAATTTCCCCTACTCTTTTCGATAAGTGCCATGGGATCTTAAACATTCACCTGAACTACAACCAATCAAGGCAGATGGGACCGCAGTTTAACATCTCATGTGAAAGACAGCACCTCAGAAGTGCCGCACCCCTCTCATGCTGCACTACAGTGTCAGTATTGGGATATTAACCCAAGTCCCAGTTGTGGGAACTGAACCCACAGCCCTCTGATCTCCTAGCCTCAAAAGCGAGTGTGCTACCTACTGAGTCACTGACACTGAAAATGTAATTTTAAGTGTAATTTAACAGCAGTAACTCTGAAAATCCGGCAGCCTTCAGAACCTTTTCTAGTAGCACCTTGTTCAGTTCCTTGGACCCTATTCCACCACTGCAGTACACTTTTTCTAAGGCCCTCTTGAGTCAGTGTAGATAGATAGGAAGTGACTCACCCCAGCATTGTTTGGCGGTCTTAAACTTCCAGTACAAGTCATCACAGGATTCCGCACTTCCAAACACACAGTCTACGGTGGCAAGGTATTCATCTGCTTGGGCCTCTGGGTCTGTGGCATGCAAGGACCAGATGGCATCCAGTGCCAGCCCCTTCAAACTCTCTGCCAGTCTCATGTTTTTCTGCCTTGGTGCATTGCCATTCATGTAGCACTGGGACAGCATATTCAATCCAGGTTTCATAGCCATCTTCTCCAGTGGGGTTGGAGATGGTACCAGAAAAAATCTTATATCTAATAGTCTGAAACAACATGGTGAGACAGCCCATATTCTTCAGAGGCTGCCAGGGAGGCAACAAGGTCTGCACATCCTTGAAGGTCTTCCATTTACTAGTCAACAACAGTTATAATTTGGTCTTGAAATCCCCAGCAGAATGTAGGCATGGAGAAGGAGGTTTATGGCTGATGGGACTCCCTTTGCTTATCACCACCCATATCTCTTGAAACTCCTCAGGCATCACTGTGGCAGGTGGGTTCATTGCCCTTAAGCCCTGGTACTTGGTTCTAGAGTCACTCGCTGAATTTTCATTTTCCCACAATCACCCAGGGCATCATCTAGCACTTGCAAGATGATCCCTTGTCCCACTCCTTGGATACATTCTTTTCCAAGAGTACTTTCTTAGGGTCCAGACCCTTGAACAAACTCACACCAGTCCTCTACCACTTGAAAAGACATTTTTAACTTTGCAGATATGTTTTTGGGGGGTCAATGGCAAATGTCTCTGGAAACCCCCAGGTGTGTTCAAATGTTCAACAGGACATCCTAATAGTGCCTCCAGTGTGTGATCCCAGGTTCACCATGTCCAGGTTCACACTCCTGCCTGGTGACTGCACAGGGCCCACCTGGTTGAGGGAGTTGGGTTATTATTATTGTTTTTTATTGACCAGGTACACACACTAGACAATTAATTGCCTATTTTCAAGTACGACCCAGAAGGTTACAATAGAGTAATACAAACAGATGAGTTACAGTACAAAATATAACTACAGGAACAATTAATAGGAATACACAGCAGCAGTATCAAAGTACATAAAATAAGTACAATAGGAACAAAATAATAGTAATACAAAGGAAGCAAGATCAAGATACATAATATGAATCAGTACCATTAGAAAAGGCAATGTAACAATTTGGTTCAGTACTCGCATATTTCATTCTCTCTCCTGCAGTGGGGGGGTTCACCTCAAACCAAATAAGAAATAGTGCGGTGCCTCCACCCAGAGAGAACAAATGGGCCAGATGTGTGCAGTACCTTCCCTCGGTAAGTTGTACCTATCCACCTCCCTACACTGGACTGGACCACACCCTGGGGACCAATAAGACTTTTTTTACCTTCACTGTTAAAAACTTCAATCAGATTACACAAAGTGGGTGCACATACAAAAGTGAAATTCAACAAATTAACAGTGCTTTTATTTACAAACACAGGCCTGGATGCTGGAGGAAAAGAGGAGGTTAAATAAATGCAAGTCACCTTGAGAACTCACACCCTGCAGCAATGCCTTCTGGGAGTCATTATACTGTGGGTCAGTACCACCCTTTCATATTATGCATGGTCAATGAAGCACCTGCCCAAACAGTAGGAACAAACAGATGAATTACGCTACACAGGGTATGATAAACTCTTTAGCTGGTGTTAATACTAAAACTATTATTTCAAGTATGGTACAAAAACGAGTGACTCTAAGTACCTAGGAATTACACTAAAGTCCCAGTGCAGGCCTGATAGCTACACTGTCAAGGGTCTTTCGATGATGCACTTGATGAAATTTAGCAAGCTTGCAATGTAACACCCGCCCCCAACAAGCCATAGTGTGCTAGCATGATTCAAAGAACTTAAAGCTCAAATGCACACATATTTCATAAAAAGCTTCAATTCACTTGAATTCATGTCCCTGTGTCATGATTAGTGTTTCCTGAAAATATCATGCTGTTTGGTTTTGTGGTTTTCTTTAAATCAGCATCTGTTAATGTGCTCTGCAGTAACTGAAAACAGTGAAGATGTTTATGTCCCTGTCAGTAAACAATGACATCATACTTGTCCAGCATGCTGCTTCAGTAATTAAATCCCTGATTGACTTAATAAGCTGTTGCAGTTCCTAGTTAGAGAAGTCTGTAGAGCTAATTGTTTTCTCTCAAAGTTTGTTACTAATCCATCTGGTTTGTATTTAGAGAGATATGCTTAAAAACTATCATTCTGTTCTCATAAGAAGTTGATCATTTGGGGTTCAGTGCTGAATTGAAGTGGTATGTATTAATGAATGTTTCAGAAATTACCTTGTCTGTATCACAGATGTCAGTTCTCTGCCATCAAAACTCTGCATTCTATTCTGGCTATATAACACAGGGTTGCTTAATGGAGAGATGAAGGTCTATACTGGCACGATGGTCTGCATCTGTCCATGAAGGGACCCAAGATCCTAAGTGACAGGTTTAAATGCTTCCTTGGCAAGTTTTTAAACTAGCCATGGGGGGAGGTGCTAATAAGAGGCAGGAAATTTCAAGCCTCCCCCCACAAAACATGATGGGTAGTAAGGTAAACACTGAGGTGCAGTGCTCAACAGAGGGCAGGACGGGGTAAATGGAAAAATAGACAAGGGCAAAAAGAGCAGGCATGGGGGAAAAAAAGATAAAGCCAACATTAAATGGAGGGCAATGAGTACCAATGCCCGTAGTCTGGGAAACAAGCTTCCTGAGCTAGTTGTCTTGATGGAAGATGAATAATTGGATATTGTAGCAGTCACAGAAACATGGTACATGGAGAACCATGACTGGGATGTCAACATACTGGGGTACACAGTCCACAGAAGGGACAGGGAAGGGAAAAGAGGAGGAGGAGTAGCTCTATACATAAGGGAAGGGATCAAAGCTACAGAACTAAAAAGTAAAGGGGGAGGACAAGAGGCACTCTGGGTCACCTTGGAGACAGGGAATGGTATCACAATCCGCACAGGGGTTGTATACAGACCCCCATCTCAAGGGGAGGAAATGGACAAGAAAATGATAGAGGACATTTTCAAAATGGCTAAAAAAGGGGAGATACTGTTGATGGGGGACCTGAATATGCCAGATGTTAACTGGATGACATGTACTGCAGCCACAAGCAAGATCAGGGTCATTCTCAATGCTCTGCAGGGGGTAGGCCTTAGACAGCTAGTGTTGGAACCCTCTCAGGAGGAAGCAATACTAGACCTGGTACTCTCAAATGGAGAGGGGATCACAAATTTAGAAGTCAGTAGACATCTGGGAACAAGCGACCACTGCACAGTGTGCTTCACAATAAGCACAACCATGGAGACAAGCCATACAAAAACAAGGATACTGGACTTTAGAAGGGCTGACTTTGGCAAAATGGGTGAATACCTGAGGAATACACTAGCAAATGGCCAAAAAGGAGGGGTGGAAGAACAATGGAGAAAAATCAAAACTGCCATCATAGAGGCAACAAGCCTTTGTGTGAAACAGATAAAGAAAACAAAGCATAGTAAAAAACCACTATGGTTCTCAAAAGAGGTGGCAGGGAAGGTTAAGGAGAAAAAGGCTGCATTCAAAAAGTATAAGGTATCACAGAAGGAGCACAACAGAGAAATGTATCAATTAAAGCAGAAAGAAGTGGGGAAGGCAGTCAAACTAGCAAAAGCCCAAACCAAGGGAAAAATAGCCAATTCAGTTAAGAAGGGGGATAAAACCTTTTATAGGTACATTAGAGAGCATACAAAGGTTAAGGGAGAAATAGTGAAGATTAATAAGGGAGAGGGGAGGTGGGTAGAGTGAGACAGTGAAAAGGCAGAGATACTGAATGAATACCTTTGCTCAGTATTCAAAAAACAAGATGAGGAGGAGTTACCTAAACCAGACAATAGAAGCACTCTGGGTAGGGGGGTTGACACCAGTCCATTTATAGAAGAAAGAGTCCTGAAAGAACTCCTAAAACTCAAGGTGGACAAAGCAATGGGGCCTGATGGGATTCACCACAGAATCCTAAAAGAACTAAGGGAGGACCTAGTGACACCACTGACCACACTTTTTAACAAATCATGGGAGGATGGGGTGGTACCTGAGGACTGGAGGAGGGCAGATGTGATTCCCTTCACAAAAGTGGGAGCAAGGCAGAAGCAGGAAACTACAGACCTGTAAGTTTGACCTCAGTGGTAGGGAAAATGATGGAATCACTTCTGAAAGAAAGAATTGTTGAGTACCTAGAGGCCAGCGGGGCACAGGACCCAAAGCAGCATAGATTTACAGCAAGAAGGTCATGTCAGATGAATCTAATAGATTTCTTTGACTGGGTGACCAAAGTAATAGACAAGGGAGGGGCTGTGGATATGGCCTACCTAGACTTTAGCAAGGCATTTGACACAGTCCACACAAAAGATTAATAATCAAGTTAGCCAGCCTGGGAGTGGGTCCCAGGGTGGTAGCCAGTGTAGGAAACTGGCTGCACAACAGGACACAGAAGGTAATAGTGACTGGAACACATTCCAAAGAAAGGGGGGTCACTAGTGGAGTATCTCAGGGCTCAGTACTGGGTCCAGTCCTCTTTAACGTCTTTATAGGTGACATTGCAGAGGGTCTGGAAGGAAAGGTATGCCTCTTTGCAGATGGCACAAAGATCAGTAACAGAGTTGATACACAAGGGGGTAGAAAGTATAAGAAGGGACTTGGCAAGGTTGGAGGAATGGTCAGACATATGGCAACTTAGATTCAATGCAAAGAAGTGCAAAGTAATGCACCTGAGAAACAAAAACCCAGGAGAAGAGTACACAATAGCAGGGGAGGTACTAACAACAACAAAAATGGAAAGGGACCTGGGGGTAGTCATATCAGATGATCTAAAGGTTGGTAAGCAATGTGAGAAGTCAGTAAGGAGAGCTAGGGATACTGGGATGCATAGGAAGGCATCACAAGTAGAAAAAGGAAGTGGTTATCCCTCTGTACAGAGACAGTTGGTGAGACCTCATCTGGAGTACTGTGTGCAGTTTTGGAGACCCTCAGCTATGCAAGGACATAGACAGGATGGAAGCAGTCCAGAGGAGGGCAACTAAAATGGTGCAGGGTCTGCATCAGAAATCATATGAAGAGAGACTGAGAGAGCTTAATATGTATACCCTTGATGAAAGGAGGGACAAGGGGACATGATAGAAATGTTCAAGTACTTCAAGGGAATCAACAAAGTCCAGGAGGGTAGCATCTTTCAGAAAAAGAGATGTGTAAGAACAAGGGAGCACAATTTAAAGATAGAGGGGGGACGGCTCAGGGGTAGTGTGAGGAAATTTTTTTTTCACGGAGAGAGTGGTGGATGCATAGAACAGCCTTCCTGGGGAGGTTGTTGGGTCTAAAATAGTGGTGGAATTCAAACACGCATGGGACAGACATAAAGCATTTGTAGTGGGGGGGTGGCAGGAAGTAGGCTGTTGGTTAACTAGAATTTGCAGCTTATCCAGTAGGTAGGGAAATGGGCAGACTGGGTGGGCCAAGTGGTCCTTATCTGCTGTCAAAGTCTATGTTTCTATGTTTCTATATAAAATAAATCTGCATTCCGTTAATTCATAGAAGCAGTGTGTCTTTGATGTAGCCTCAATAAATAGATTCATATGAGAACAGTTTTATTTTTATGTCAGATTGACAAACATGTCTGCCACACTCTGATATTTCAGGAACATGTACTGTATGAACTCACAAAATTCAGTTCTTTGTGGGGTTCTGTGTGAAAAATGCAGCAGCTTCCTGTTCCCAAGGAGCCCAGACCCCAGGAGCGACCCACACTGTCCAACTCTGCTCAGGAGCGAGAATACCCACATACTTAGGGAAAGGTCCCTGTGGTTCCCTGTTTCCTGATCCACACCACTAGACAAGGGCTGGTAGGCACCTTACCTGGCTCAGAAGCAAAATGGGTAAGATGCAGGTCTCTCTGTCTCTGCTTTGTATAGCTCAGCTGCTTCTTCTCCACCAACGCTCTGCAGGCACAGACTTTCAGTGGTTTCTTTCAACAGGTGCCCACCTGGAACAATTTCACAGTTTTCACTAAACAGGTGCCTTTCCATGGCACAGTCTCTATACAGTATAAACTCAGGATAAAGCTCACACTGATTTTGCTGAATGAACCCTGGTGAGGGCTCACAGAATTTTATGCCTGGTTAGGCATCTCTCTTGATCTCACCAGCAGCAGGTCTGAACACCTCAGGGTCTCTTTCAGACAGCCAGGAACCCATCATGAATGCAAAAACTTCTTTCTCCAATACACTGTCCCACTGGACAGGCAGAGCTATTCATCTGTCCTGCTGCCCTGTTTTGCCCTCTAATTTGCCCTCATAGCCCACCACTCCATTTGGGAGGGTCTCTGGACTGCATCAACCTCCCAAAATTCCCCTAGTGTTCTTCTGGGCTTCCTAGCCCTATGATTAAGTGGCCTGTAGGGTTAAGAGTTGTAGGAAATGGTTCCCCCATGTCCTGGACGGAGCCTTTGCTCCAAAGTCTTTTCTTTTGTTTTATTTCTGTGCCCCCTAAGTGTGCTGACCCACAGGATTTTATTACATCCCTTCTGGGCTACCACCTGATTGAGCCAGTGGTGTTGTGGTGTGCATCATGTCCCAGGTTGGACATGCAGGCAGGGTCGCATGTAGCTGGGAACAATGAGGGGAAGCCCCTTTGAAACACATGCTCCAGCTCAAGTTGTCAGCTATCTCATGGGTGGTGTGTGAGATGTCAAAGAGAAGGGAGTGGTGGTGTCCTTATCTTGTTACCACTCCCCACTGTTAGAATTGGGGGATCAGGACTGAACAAATGTGCCTGCAGCCATGAAGCAAAGGGCACAGAAAGCACCGAGGACATCTGTGCTGCTGCACACTCTCTCCTGCTGCCACACACACAGTCAAGTGGGATGGAGCCCACAGCAACAGCAGTTCCAAATGCAGTAAGGATCAACACTCAGGAGGGTGTCAGCAGCAAGCAGTACAGCTAAGCCCCCTCTTGAGTTGGGGTTACATATTTTTATACTAGATATTGAGCTATATGTTTGCCGAGTGCAAGTTGTGTTAGTGTTTTTAGTTTATTTTTTAGTCAGATTTTTGTTTTGAATTCTAGTTTTATTTTTGTTTTTTGTTAATTAAAATAATTTCTTAACTTAAGGTAATTACTTTACTTTACTTTCTGGTTGGCAGTCTTCTGTTTACTTATGTTATTACATCAATATTAGCCTCCTCTACAGAAAGGGGTACTCACACGAATTTGACTTTTTTATGTCCAACAATTTATTAAGATATTTTTATCCAAACTATGGGCTTTCATTTCTAAATGCTGCGTCTTAGAAAAGTGATCTGAGGTCTTGCAGTCCTGATTTGTATACTATTTTTACTGTATGTTTACAAATATTCCTGAGCAAAATTTGTATGACTGCTTGTTTTAGTTTTTCCTTAATTCTGTTATCTGGGGATATTGAGATGATTCCTGTGACTATGTTTCCAGACACTGGAACTGATCCTTTTTGGTATTGATCCCATGTTCTGAAAATAATTAATTTGACTGCCAGAAACTTAATTTCAGGGATTGCTGAGCTTGAGATTTTAGTTTCTCAGTATCACCCAGATATTATAATAATATCTGAAACCCTGGCTTAAACCATCCATCACAGATGCAGCTTATTCCTTACTTTGGTATGGAATATTGAGATTGGATAGGGCAGTGGAAAAGAAAGGGAGGGACTGCGATTTATTACAAAGAGTACCTGGATGTTAGCTTGGTATCTAGTAGTATACAGACTAACTACTTCAGTGAATGAATAGGTTTTAGTTTGCCTGGTATTTAGGTGAAAAAAACCATGTTTTTGTAAACTGCATTTATAATTCCCCCAAATTTGGAACTGATGGTCTGTCTGATTGTTTCAAACATTCTGACCCACTTTTCAAACATCATAATTTGGTCATTGTTGGAGATTTCAGTTTGAACTGATTGCAGGATAGAGGTTCCAGATATAGGACCCTGCTTCAATCATTACAACTGTTTCAATTGAGTCTGTCCCAGACTCAGCCTCAATATAGTAAAGCATAATCATTTCCTTATGAATTGGGTTTTAACAAATAGAAAAAACAGAGTCTCTTTTTCCGGGATACTGGAGGATGTAGTCAGTAAAATCATGTCCCCACTTTATGTGTCCTCACTTACAAATCTCCTAACATTCCTCCTCATTTTGACTCATCCCATAATTTTTGGAATGTTCATATGAGCAATGTTTTGGGAAAATTAGAAGAAATTGATTGGCCTTTCTGTCTGTTGACTTGTGCTTTACAATATTTTTGTGCATAACTATTGCTATTTTCTATGCACAGCTGTTTCAGATACAAAATTAATTTTTCCCCAATTTGGAAAAAGAAGCTTACAGGTATTTCTAATAATTGGTTTATAAAGTAAGTCAAAGAATCAATAAAGAAAAGAAGTCTTGCCTGGAAGCATTAAACAAATTCTTCATCATTGTCTTCTCTTTTAGAATATCGTAAGGCAAAATATTCTTGCAACTATTTAATTAGATCTACCAAAGTTAAATTTCAAAGACATCAAATTGACACCTCTTGGAGTAACCCTTAGCAGTTTGGGGAGAATATTAATTTACTTATGAACCCCAAATCTAAAAGCTCTATTAAAAAGTTAATTGTTGGTGACTCTGGGCTCGATTCTAAAACAGTCGGGACTAGCACACGGTACACGTGCCAACCAGGAATGGTGCATGGAGCAATTTGCGACACACCATGCACCAGTTCCAATTCAGAGACATGTGCTGCACCACAAGGGGGACCACCTGCACCAGCTGGGGTTGCTCTGCTCTTGCAGTTGATCCACAGCTGCACCTGATGGAGGGAGGTGTGCACTGTGGCTGTGCTGCCACATCTTCTTTTTCAGGATTCTAAAAGGGCTGCAATGGGAACAGGTTGTGGCTGAGTGTATACCATCCCAGAGCTGGTCTAACCACCTGTGCTCCACTTGTCATGGGATGAGACCCCGCCACCATACCTTGCCATGGCAGGCAAATGACATCTGACATGACCTTGAGCAAGGTTAGGGGTGGGCAGTGATGTATGACTCCACTGAGTTAGAGAAGGAGTTACATGCTCAGTGGCACCAACTGACACAAGTGACTAGGTGTCCCAACTTGGATGGGCAAAAGTGGCATCACTGGCACCCAGCATTTGGCCCCAGTCCCCAGACACCTGCATCCTCACTCCAGTCATTAAATAGGGTATGCATGTGGGTGGTTCACAGAATGGATGACATGCTGTATCCGTGGTATGCTGGTGACTTTATGGGGATGACAAGGGAACCCCTGAGACAATGTGAGGAAAGCAGTGATACGGCATTATGTGCACATACTGTGCGGTGAAAACATACTCGTGGCAGGTCATGGCAGGATGGGTGGGCCAGATGACAGGGTGAGATAGGAACCAGTCATCCTACTACTACCCCAGTCAGGCATCTGCTCAGCTTGTGACTGTGTCAGGCAGGTAAGTGTTACTGCGTGGGTAATTACAGTCTCGACATCAGTCGATATATTAACTTTACCTGGGGATGGGGGGGCTAGGCATGTGTGTGAGGGCAGGCAACCATGTCACTGACATGAACAGTGTCACAGATGACCATATGTACCCTCTGGTACTACTTTTGTATTTAATCACTACCCTATTGATTACTCATGTGTAGGCAACAGCCTATGTGAGCAGGCATATGGCCTTTCTACACTTGTTTAGATTGCACTAGAGTATTGTGTTACAAGTGGTGCATTCCTCTGTTCAGTCCTTTATGCTGTTCTCATTGGGCCCCTCATTTGTATGTCAGGAGTCCCTTCCAGGTTTGGCAGTATTTCTGCCTCTGCAGTCATGACATGGCATTCTGCATGACCCTCCCACAGCCTGCAGAAATCCCTTCCAATGTGCCCTTTGCTTGATGCACAGGAGCAGTTGCAGAAAACTGTGGGAGTTTAGTGCCAGGACTCCACCTGTTTGGGAATTGGGTGCAGGGTCCCTGGGATACCTGTGATCAGCATAAGCTGCTGTTTGCCACAGCTTGTGATGATCTAGTCAGTGCTTTTAGAATTGGGCCCACTCAATTTAAGGATGCTTGTGAGATTGATGATTTATTGAATACTAAATTCATGGATTTTTCCACTTTTGATTCAAATACAAATTTAGTCCAAGATGTCCAATGCGTAGAACCTATTTGTTCTGCTCTCCCTATTTGTCCACATTTTTATTTTAAGAGGGTGTTGACATCTGAAACTTTAAACACTTTTTTTGTGCCCTCCTCTCAACTTCTGGTTATTCAGATTATGGTGTTAATGCTTATTATCCCCCAGTAACTATTTTTAATTTGTCATTGGTTACCCAAACTTTTCCCATGGTTTGGAAAAGTGCTCTGGTTGTTCTGATACCTAAGAAGGCAAATTATGTGTCCCTGATGTATTTCTTCAAATGTTGATACTAAAGCCACTCAGTAAAATTTTGGAAAAGATTGTGGCCGAGCAACTAAATTCTTATCTGGAAGGGAATAATTTGTTGTATCCTCAGCAACATGGTTTTAGGAAGGGAAGAGGTACCGGGAATATTGGTTAGTTTCATGGACACAGTCCTTCAGGATATACAGTAGATGCTGGATTGCTTACAAGGGCCATGTTCGTGGACCTGACCAAGTCCTTTGATCGAATTGTTCATGATCTCCCTTGTCATAAATTGACTTCATTTGGCCTATCTTCAAATGTGTCTTCTTGGATTGAAAACTGTCATCTAGATCTCTGTTTGTTGGCACTGGCACAATGTTTTCTCAATCCTGTGTTCTGTCCATGGGGCACTGCAGGGGTTTACACTTGGGCCCTTGCTGTTCTCCCTCTTTATTGATTGACTGATTGATTGATTGATGTACATATTTCGTTTTTGTTGACCAGTTAGGTGCACTAGGGAATAAAATGCCTATTTTAGGTAGCATCCAGGAGATTACATACAAACTGCATTTTCAAAGTACCATGTCCAACACTGGGGCAGAAATCCACCCAGGAAGTTAGACCAAAAAAGTTGATCTAACTTCCAGGATGGAACTCTGCAATTGCTTTGGAAAAATGGACACGGGTCCCAGAGTTGCAGCAAAAATTGCCATAAACTGTGGGAAATGTCGCAAAATGCATCTAGATGTCAGTGAATAGGACAAAGACATCTGGACACATCTGCGTGGATGCAGCATGTGTCTGATATATGGATGCAAGTGTTGCATCCATAGTTTTAAAAATCCCACCCAAAATGTTTTACAAAGAAAATGTTTACAAAGCAGGAACACATAAGGCGCCATTTTAACAATACAGTATGGTATACAATACATCAGTAGAAATGGTATATCAGTCAGAGTCAACTAACATAAGGAAGCAGTACGAAGCACCAAGAAGATCAGTGTAAAGTGTAGCTTATGCAAGGTACAAAATGGACACGGAGATTACATTTTGTTTAAGAAGTCATGATCATACAATACAGAAGTGTATAGGCAAACATGATTATACAATTAAGAATTCTTAACAGAGCAATACATTTCAAGGGAAGGAACTACTGGAAACTTTAAGTAGATAATAACGATACCTGCTACAGAGCACAGCTGTGAAAGGACAAAGACAAATTTCTGATAGAATGAAGTTCCATGGCCTTGCAGCAAAATAGGCAAAGAAAGATCCCCTAGCCCTAGTTTTAAGTTTTGGGACATTCAAAAAGGCATTTTCACCAGACTTCAAGGGGTAGATGCTGTGCATATGTCTGAGGTGCATTGTAAGAGACAGGGGTAGATGATTATGTAGGATACTAAAAATTACTCTCTCAAGGGTGTGGTCACAGGGGTGGTGGAAGCCAGCCTCGTCTATCATGGAAGGAGAAGTAATGGGTGAGTCAATGGGATGCCAGTGCCAAATAGAAAATATTATTATAGGCGACATCCCAACTGGAGAGAATGGTTTTTAAAGCCATAGTGAATAAAGATGCAAAAAAGTTTCAATTCACCGGTGAATTTCTGTCGAAGTCGCCAAATCTGCCTCGGCAGATCATTTCGTGAAGTTTTCCTGTGTAATAGAAAATTCCCCATTTGCAACTTTGCCTGGCTTTTGGATTTCTTTAAGGGCAAACTGCACTTAAAAAAGACAAAAGCAAGGTGAAGTTACAAGAATTCTGACCCCCTCCACTGCTGATAGTCGCCCAATGTTGATTATTCCCTGGTGTCTAGTGGTCCTCCTCTACCACCACCACCAACTGCTGGCCCGATGTAAAATACAGTTCCTTGGCATGTAGTGGTCCCCCACGCTGATTACCAGCCCAATGTAGAATAAAATTCCCTGGTGTCTAGTGGTCCTCCCTCACCGATCGCCAACTCAATGTAAAATAAAATTACCTGGTGTCTAGTGGTTCCCCACCACCACCACCACAACAATTGCTGGCTCAATGTAACATAAAATTCCCTAGTGTCTAGTGCCCCCCTGCTGATTGCTGGCCTGATGTTAACCAAATGTATATATCCCTGGTGTCTAGCGGACCTCCTTCCCTATCCTCGATCACCTGTAATAATTTAAAAAATATATAATCCATTCCCTGGTGTCTACTGGACCCTCATCCCTATCCCAATCCCTGTAATAAAAACTGTAGTCCCCATTCCCTCATGTCTAGCAGACCTCACCCTCCCACCCCAGCAGGTAGGTGCCCCACAACCCTACCCCTACCCTCAACCCTGAGCCAATGACCAGTATAGCCCTCCTCTTTCCACCATGGCCAGCCACTGAGTCAGCTGTCAATGAATGAATGCTTTCTTGTACAAGCACGCACTCATTCATGGACAGCTCCCACTCATTCATTCATTCAGCTCTGTCAGCAGCAGAGACAAGAGGGGAGGGCTGTTCTGGTTGCCTGTATGGGGTCAGGATGGGGGGTATGGCATGGTGGGAAACTCCACTAAAGTGGCCCACCATGTCATTCCTCCCCCATCCCAACCCACCACCAGTAACTGGAACAGCCCTCCACTCTTGTCTCCGCTACTGACAGGGCTGTCACAAATGAGTGTGAGCTGACCTGTCAATAAATGAGTGCATGTCTGTACAAGAACATGCTCATTCATTGACAGCTCTGGTGGCAAATCGTGGTGGGGAGAGGAGGGCTGTGCTGGTCACCGCCTCGGATCAGGGTGGGTGGGTGGGTGGGGTGGTGTGCACTACCTGCTGGGGTGAGGGATCTGCTAGATGCCAGGGAATGGGGAACTACCTTTTTTTTTATTACAGGAAATCAGGGATAGGGAGGGAGGTCCACTAGACACCAGAGAATGGACTACCTTTTTTTTATTATTACAGAGAATTGGGGATAGGGAGGGTGATACACTAGATATCAGGGAAGTATAAATTAGTTTCCCATCAAGCCAGTGATCAGTGAGGGGGGCCACTAGATGCCAGGGAATTTTATGTTACATCGGGCCAGCGATCGGCAGGTGGGCCACTAGAAACCAAGAAATGTTATTTTACATTGGGCCAGCAATCAGCAAGGGGGAACCACTGGACACCATGGAATTTTATTTTACATTGGGCCGGCAATCATGGGGGGGACCACTAGACACCAGGGAATGTTATTCTACATCAGGCTGGCAATTGGTGGGGGGGGCCACTAGACAAACAATTCCACAAAAACTCAGTGTCCTGCGCTCAAAGGAGCAGTGCGCTGCAGGGGTTGCAAGCCCAAATTACAGTCCTAAAGTTCAAAAGGTAGTGCAGCCACAATCAAATGGAAAGTACACACTGAAAACTGCTGTTATTTTTAGCTGAAATTCAGCATTTATTCTGTATAAATTCAGTACAGCAGTACAGTGCTCACCCAAAGCAGAAAGCCCCTAGTGCCTCGGCATTAAGCCTTCCAGGGAGACATATACTTCTCCAAGGAATATTACTTATTTTAAACACATTACAGGTTGTGACATCACCAAAAAACTCAAATGATTGGGCAATGCACTTATTCAAAAAAAAAAAAAAACTATGTCACTCCGTACTATTTACAATCAAAACACAGTGTGGTTGGAGTTACAGAAATAGCAAACCAAAATTCTAATTAATACTGCATATATTACTAGACCAGTAACTATTAATACTGAATTGCATAAAGAACTACTGGGATCTTCTAACAAAAGAGATCCCTAGTTAGTCCTAATTCATTTGCTGTCCAGTAAAATACAGTGCGTTAATCATAGAAGAACTCACTGCTAGCTGCATGTAGAAATAGAAGGAGAGCAAAGGTCAGAATTATATCTCGTGGCCAACTGTTCCAGAAAAAACAAGGTAGAACCAGGTTTACAACCTATGAAGAAAAAGTAATAACATGCAATTAGTAAAATGTTTTTACATTAACTTCCAAATTATTTCAATTTTCAAGATTCAAAATACTCTTTGCACAGTCACTTCAAAATTAAATCCCTTTTTATAATGAGTACAAGAAAGGGGAGGTCAAGGGGAAGGTATTGACATGAAGGGGGGAAGAAGGGAAGGAAAGGTTCTTTGGGGTGGGGAAGAGGAAAGATGAGAGGGATGGGGTGGGGGGGAGGAAAGAAAAGAAACAACGTAAATATCAGTAAGACAAAAACTTTATCTCCTAGCTCTCAAAACTGGTTTTAGATCCCATCTATCATTTAAACTTTTGGGTCAAACGGTGTCAACTTTAATAATCCAATAACTCTCCCGCTGGAGTAGAAGATTAGGCCTGTCACCCCCTCTCATTGGTCTTTGCACCCATTCCAAGGCCATAAATCTGAAACTACTTATATCAGAATTATGAATTTCCAGAAAGTGTCTTCCTACTGGGATGTCCGCTTTTTGATTTATAATAGAGTGTATATGCTCTTGTATACGCTCTTTGAGCAGCCTAACAGTTTTGCCAATATAAAACAACTTACAACTACACAATAAGATGGAAACTACAAATGTAGTACTGCATGAAATAAAATCCCTGATTAGTATTTTCTCTTCATTTGGTAACATGAACTCATTGCCAGTTTGCATATACAGTGGAGCCCTGTTATAAGCACACCCTAAATGCCAAGCAAAAATGTTCTGTAACCGGGATGTTCATGTAAGAGGGCTTCATTGAAAACAGTGAAAATACATGCAAAATCTATGGTTAACATGATGAAACTAGGCTCAAACTAGTTTTTAGAAAATGGGCACTGGGCGAACATCGTAAAGTAAGCTTACTGATTGGCTGTCAGACGCTGGCACCGGTGTTGTTATTTCTTAACAATGCCCGGTGCAAAACAAGTCCCTATGGTTGCCAACATTCCCTACATGGCATCCTTGTGCCCACATTGTACCCATGCACTCAGGAACACAGGAAAATGCCAGTCCCTCGCACAAGTCGATTCGATAGCCCACTCACCACCGGCAATGCAAATGCATAAAACAAAAGTCAGCTTTCACCTCCTGTCACAGAAAGAGGTCACAGAAATGTTCGGAAGTGACAAAGAGCAGTGTACCGAACAGCCAGCTACTAAAAAAATTAAAAACAAGTAAGTGCCATTTTGAAAATTTAAGCGTGAGTGACGTGGACAAACTCGAGGGAGACCTTCAAGAGCAAGCCACAAAATGCCAAACAATGTGGGCAGTCCAAGTGTTCGAACAGTGGTCGGTGGCAAAAAACATCACTCACAACTTAAAGGCAGACTCCCTTGACACCATAAATAGCCTACTTAGACAATTTTATGCTGAAACACGAACAGAGTCAGGAGAGCAATATTCAGTCAGCTGCTACTGCTCAGTCTGTGCTGATCTGTTACGGCACCTAAATTCCCCAGAAATAGGGTGCAATGTCTCACTAGTAGCAGACCAAGCATTTAAGACATCCAACAATGTGCTCTCCTCCATCCTAAAACAGCTGTGCAAGAAACAACAAAACACAGCTTCCTACCATTCAACTATAACTGAGCAAGACCTGCAAAAACTGTGTTTGTCACATGCCCTCTTGCCCAACACTATGCCAAGATTAGTCAGGAAAGTATGGTTCGACATACAAATCCATATGGCACAGCGTGGACGAGAGGGCTTAAGAGACCTTACACCACAATCATTCACAGTAAAAGCCAGTGAAAATGGGAACAAATATATAACTTTAACCCACAATCCTGAAACAAAAAACACAAAAAAACCCTGGAGCTCAACAAAGATTCTCAAAGGGGGTTCATTTTTAAGAGACTGGAAGACCCACTATGCCCAGTAAAGTCCTTCCTTACGTACCTCAGCAAAATCCCAACAGATGCAAAATCCTTCTACCTTCATCCTAGAAAGCTGCCACAAGACTACTTAGACAAGAAGCCTACATGGTACACCCATGAACCTATGGGGAAAAACTTCCTTGGAAGTTTGATGTCAGAACTCAGTACCGAAGTGGAATTGAGCCAAAGATACACTAACCATTGTATCCATGCAACTGCAGTTCAACTCCTTTCCAACGCAGGACTGACCCCCAGTGAGACTGTCAGTGTCACAGGACACCGCTCAGAATTAAGCCTGGCAAATTACTGGATGGTTTCCTCAGGTGACAGGGAAAACTGGAGCAGTATTCTTGGTGGACACCAGAAAGCACCAGCAAATCCAGAAATCACAGAACAGCCTTCCTCATCAAAGCAAGCTACAACACTGCCACCTGTAGCATCCAGCACAGAAGCACCACTACATCCACAAATAAAAGGTATGATCTACATTATATTTCTTTCTCTATATATATTTTCTACTTTTTATCTACATCGTTTCCCACATTAACACATTTTTATTTTTTTCTTTAGCATACCCTGATAATCCATTCAACTTGGTACAGTGCAGCTTCACAGGACCAGTTAACTTCATAAACTATCACAAGTAGAAGAAACAGTGCATCTTTATTTTCTTCCCAATTCTCAAAGTAAAAAGTACAACCGGGGATTGATAGTGTTTCAGTTTATTTCTGCTCCCCAGTCCCAAAAAAAGGGACTATTTGTTTTCATTCCTACTTCAAAACAACTTTAAATTTTAATAAATTCACTCATTCAATTGTTTAAATCAACTTCCTTGTGTCAGTCTCTTCATTCCATTTTCTAAGTGTTATGGTATATAATGGACCTTCTAGGGGCTATAAGACCCTCCGACTGCAGCGTCGGGCCTCATTACACCCCTGGCAGTCCATTATATCTCAATAACACCCACCCTGTCAGGTTTTATTACTTACTTAGATAACTCATTATTAAAAGTAGTATAACATAGCTTTTTAAAAGAGCTCTTGTTCAAACAGTTATGTTGTAAATTTCATTCAGTGTCTCACTTAACTGTGAAGGAATATGTTCTGTCTTCTTCACGGGGCATCTTTCACACATCCATTTAGTACCTAAGTGACTGTTAATGAGGAGATTAGATGATAATTCAGTCCAGGTTTAGCACGCTCAGAGATGATAATGACCAACTACCACTACCTCTGGAAAAAAGTGTTCTTATAAATGGGCTGATTGGTCTTATAAACGGGCTTTACTACCATAGAAAATAATGGGCAAAAATCGAGATATCCAAAAAATGTTCTTATAAACAGGATGCTCCTATATCCGATGTTCTTATAAGTGGGATCCACTGTATTGGCAAGTGTTACACTTTTTGCACTTGAACACTCACTTAGGTTTTGGTGATAGCCAGGAATTCTGTAAAACCTCTTTTTTTATAAAATTGGCTATGCACCAATTTGTCCTGTAGACTAGCAGTCTTTCTAAATGACATTTTTATTGTATCACATAAAAGATCCTTTAATGCATTGTCTCCTTTCAGAATGTCCCAATTCCTCCATATTACATTTCCTATTTGTCCTGATAATTTATTGTATTCTAAGGAAAATGTAATAGGGCCCCTGTTGTCATCTCTTTTGATGTTACTTGAACTACATTCTGAATGTACAAAATCTCTCTGTGTTTTGTTCTGGACTTTTTCAAGAGCATTCCTCAAAAGTACATCACTGTAACCCCTTTGTCTAAAATCTATCAAATAACTCTTCTGCCTGTTCAATGAATTCATCATCACATGTACAGTTTCTTCTTATTCTGATTAGCTGACTATAGGGTATTGAATCTTTAAGTTTGACTGGATGAGAACTACCCCTTCTCAGTAATGCATTGGTTGAAGCTGTTTTTCTGAAACCCTTTGTAGTAATCAACCCACTCTCACTGTTTCCCATTAAAGTAATGTCCAGGAAATCCCTTGAACTCCCTTTTCTTGTACTCAGTATAAAAAGGGATTTAATTTTTAAGTGACTGTACAAAGATTATTTTGAATCTTGAAAATTGAAATAATTTGGAAGTTATTGTAAAAACCTTTTACTAATTGCATGTTATTACTTTTTCTTTATAGGTTGTAGACCTGGTTCTACCTTTTTTTTTCCAGAACAGTTGGCCATGAGATCTAATTCTTACCTTTGCTCTCCTTCTATTTCTACCTGCAGGTAGCAGTGAGTTCTGTAACTGCAGCCGCATTGTGTATTGATTGTAACTAGTAAGGTGTGACACCGTTTTGTTTTAAAAATAAGTTTATTGTCCAATCACTTGGGTTTTGTGGTGATGTCACAACCTGTAATGTGTTTAAAATGAGTACCGTTCCTTGGAGAAGTATATCCCCCGGAAGGCTTAATGCTGAGGTGCTAGGGGCTTTCTGCTTTGGGTGAGCGCTGTACTGCTGCACTGAATTTATACTGAATAAATACTGAATTTCAGCTAAAAATAACAGCAGTTTTCAGTGTGTACTTTCCTTTTGATTGTGGTTGTGCTGCCTTTTGAACTTTGGGGCACTAGACACCAGGGAATTCTATTTTACATCTGGCCAGCGATTGTCATGGGGGGCACACCTAGACACCAGGGAATTTTATCTTACATCAGGCTGGCAATTGGTGGGGAGTGGAGAGACCACTTGACACCATGGAATTCTATTTTACATCAGTATGGCAATTGGCAGGAGGGGACCACAAGACACCAGGAAACTGCATTTTACTTTGGGCTAGTGATCAGGGTGGGGGGTGACCACTAGATAGCTTTAGTTGATTGAGTAACTTGTTCTGTGCCAAACTCTACCAGCAGAGTTCAAACTCCACATCTCACAGAGGTTTTTTTGGGGGGGGGGGGGATTTTGGGCTTCACACCATGGATTAACTTCGTAAAATGAGGAAAATCCACAAATTAACCCACAGAGTGGAGTTTCCCAACTTCACTCATCTCTAATAGTGAATGCAGGAGCTTCATAGAGGAGTTTAGGAAGGAACATTCCACAGGCAATTGCAAGACAAGTGTGGTAGGTCAGATTCTGGCCAATTTTAAAAGAGATGCCAAGCATGGAATTGACCGATCTGCAGATATCCATCATATGCAATGAGTCATCAAGGGAGGGATCATGGGCAAGGCCACTGACTTTAGTTTTTTACCAGAAAACTTGGTAAAATTCTGGAATTTGGACTGCCTGCACACTGGTAAAAACAAAGAATTTCACAGAATATGCCATTTTAGGCCAGATCAGTAAATCTGTGACACTTGTTTTTTTTCTTACAATTGCTTCCTGTACTATTTTCAATTTGCTTTAATTAATGTTCTGTATATTAAGCCCTCTTTTATTTTGATTATTTATACACATTATAAAAGAATGACAGTACAATCCTGGTAAAATCCAGAAATTGGAGCAGCAATCACCACTGCAATTCACAGAATTCCAAGTCTTGAAAATGGAGTTTCACTATTTTAATCACTGTAAATCAGTGGCCTTGATCATTGGTGACTCCAAGGTAGGTGAAGGAGGTGACTAACAGAGCTGGAGTACCGTCATGATACATAATAATGGCACAGGGCAGATCTTTAATTTGGAAGTGGTGTTCCAAGCAGCATAGATTGTAATTTTGTCAGTTTGTTATGAGGCAACCAACTATGAACAGACTGGAGGTCAGAGGTTAAGTATTGATTAATACTGGTAATATCCTTTGAGCTAGTGTAAAGGACCAGGTAGTCTGCATAAAGGATGACAAAGCAGAGGGACAGACATAAGTTAATGGCACTTATGTGCAGGGCAAATAGAAGGGGGCTTAGAATAGATACTTGAGGGCCCCCCACCAAGGGTGTAGACAGGCATACTCACTGTACACATTTGTGTAGAGTTTTGTTGAGTGCCTGTCACAAACCACGTGCCTTTCTGTTAACATTTTCATTCTAATCTGTAGTATTTGGGTTAGTGTAGGCCACTGAGGAGTGACTCTGTTGGGTATAACTGTTGGAAACTGTGTACAAAATGGAAATTTCTGCTACACCCCTGCCCCCCCCCACTACTGTAGGGGCAGGCTTTGACAGGGAGGATCCATATTTAACTCACTGAGATCTATTCATTAAGTAATTGCCAAACCAAAGGAGTGCACAGGACGAGATACCCAGACTAACAAGTTTGCCACTAGTAGTGAGTGATCGGTAGGGTCAGAGATAAATGAAAATCTGATTTTTTTTCTTCAAAACAGCCACACTCCTTATATGCCCATGATTTCAGAATTTATTCTAATGCTAAGGAAACTTTCAACATTGTGGACACCATTGGTAAAACTTCTTACAAGTGAGTGGTTTTCAAGCAATCAATTAGTTCTCAGTGTGAAGAAAACAAAATCTATATTATTCGGATCAAGTGTATTATTAAGTAGGAACTTGCTGTTGTCAATTTCTGACACCTCTGTTGTGGAAATTGAGCAGGTTTCCAAATGTTAATATTTGGGTGTCTTGCTGTATCCCACATTGTCACTAAGGATGATATTGAGTCAGTGTACAAAAATGTTAATCAGAAACTTGGTGCAGTCTACAGAATAAAAAATTATACCCCCGACTTGAAAGAAAATTGCAGTTGGTCCATTACTTCGCCTTTTTGATTATTCCTCATGTTTATTTTTGAATTTGCGATCCAGAGAACTTCAAATACTCATTGTTATCTATAATAATATTTGCTGGTTCATTTTGCATGTCCCTTCTCGTATTCACCATTGCTCTTTATATTCTAGCCTTGGGTGGTTATCTCCCACTCTTGGATTTAAATATTTTTTGGGTTGCCCAATTTTTAATGCCATCTCTTCTTCTAGTTCCTCTGCCCTGGGTGACCTCAGCTCAGTCAATTTTCCAAGCAGTAATCCTCACTCAGGAAATAATATCTGTTTGGAATTGAAGCTTTGTAAAACCAAAATTTGTTTCAGAGCTTTTTCAGTAGCCATGCCAAGTATCTGGAATTATCTTTCAGATACATGCCACAAGTCCCAGTCTCTTTTTTCTTTCAAACATATTTTCTGTTAAGTAGCTTCTTGAATCTTGTATTTATAACTGTAAATTCTGAGTGTGTTTTATTGTATGTGTGTTTGTTATCTGTGCCTGTTGGGTCCAAGTTGAACCTGAAAACAGACCTTAATGCTCCTACCCAGTAACAAATTCTAACTAAATAAACAAACATATTCCTCCTTTAGTTTTATTTTCTATGTGTCCCTTTTGTTTCCATTTATTTCTGTTTTCTCTGTTTCTCACTGGCAAACCAGCTGATCCTCAGGCTATGTTATTGGTTGTTCCAGGAGAGGAAAGCAGCACCATTAGTTTAAAAACCAAACAAACTCCCCCAGTCCCCTATCTCGCCCAGCGACTCTTTGCTGTGGTGTCAGTTGGGTGAGGAACAATATTCCTAACAAAGAGCTTCTTTTCCTGGAGCTGAAGGGACTCTTTTGGTAGATTTCTTTTAATTTTGTATACTCTTTTAAAAGTGGAGCTGAACTGAACTTCTGTGACTCTCTCACCTGCAGTCGGATACACTGCAGTCAGCACTAGTGGTGTGGGGCAAGAGACAGCATTGTCATTTTCCCTTGCTGGCTCTGAGGAGCCAAGCATGACAGAGCTCTTGACTTACAAGCTACACTTGACCCATATAGTGGGGTCCTTCTAAGGGTGAACAGCTTATTTGCATAAATAGAACAGTTCCCAGATTCCTTATTAACCCTCCAGCTAGTTGAGATGTGCTATGCAGGCATAGAATAGAAACATCCTTTCTGCAAGGCACCTGCCTTTATTTTAAATGTCCTCCAGCAGAGAAACCTTTCTTTTACATTACACCTCCCAACTGGGAGGTCAACTTATACTAGCCCTCTTGCCAGACCCACTTCCCAGGAGTCTGAGGGCTCAAAGGACCTAATGCTAATGCTGGTGCACATGGGGGAGAGAGGAAAGAAGAAGGCAACAGAAGGGGGATCAAGAGATCACCACTGGATGGGCAGCCCAGGGGTAAAGCCAAGAGAAAGACAGAATAACACAGAAAGACAGGATGGAAGTAAGGTGTGTTTTATCTATTCTTTTATTTATAGGATATCCTAATTTGGCACCATAAAGACAAGCCTTGCTGTGGCAATGCTGCTTTTAACTCATCCCTTTTTACAAGGACAGGCACCCCCACCCTGTCACATATCCCCCTCTTCAACAGGGAACTTGTTCCATTCCTTCTTTCTTTCTTTATTTCTCTTTCTTTCTTAGAAACACAAGTAACGTACTGTGGACAAGGACAGCAGAAATGGTATACTAGAAACATAGAAACACAGAATATGTCAGCTGTATTTGGCCCACCCAATCTGCCCATTATGAGAATGAAGAAGTGTTGGAGTAGCACCCACCCACTACATAAACTCCATCATAGGAATCCTTCTGTTAGCACACCTTTGAATAGCACAGGACAATTCTAGACAATTATCCTCTAACTTTTCCCTGGGACCTCTTATTCTATGTATAATGCCCTATACATTTGGATTTCCTCATTTTCTATGGTGTACAGGTAGCAGAATACATTTTATAATCATAGACAGTAAACATCAGTCTTCTGCACCCCTTCTTACTTTTCAAAAACAAGGGATCCCCACCATCCCTGATTCAGGGATCCTATTCTTTGGAACCCCACTGTACCCAGAAGGAATATCCCCATTCCAATGAAGTACCCCAATAATTTTTATTTAAGGACATAGCCACCTATACTCTAAAGAGAACACTCCACCCAGGTTCAAGGCCTACATATTCGTTACATGGGGAATACAGAATAGCCCACTTTCTCATATGTCATGTTACCAGCTTCATGAAACAAACCCCACAAGTCCTGATCCAGGCATTGGTTTCACCAGCAAAGACACAGCAAGGGATCCAGCTGTCCAGAATGCTTGGACTTGTTTCCCACCTACTGATCTCCTTGCTTACACAGACTTGCATGGTCAAAGTGCTAGAAGTGGAACAAATGAACTCCCTTCTTTATGAGAACTCCACCATTAGGGAGCCACCCCTGTTACAGTAACACACCTTAAGACCCCAGAAAATCTCCTCTTTAACCCCAATACACTACCAGAATGCACCAAAGCAACCCAACACATTTCTAAGATATAAACATTTTACTATTATCATATCTTTGTAATCTCTAAGCAACTTTTAGTTTCTGAAACCCCAAACAAAATATAACATAATACTGTGAGTCTTATTTAATTTGTAAGCTGAGTGTAACAGGTCTCATATTTACTTCCATTGTTCACTGACACCATAAGTGACTTAAACAGTTACCACAGCAGTGTTCCCTGTCTGCTTAACCTCCATATAATCATATGTACAGATGTTCTAGCATTGCAGTGAACCCTTTACACTGTGATAGTTTCCCCATTTTCATTTTGTCTCTCCTAGCCCTGGAGGAAGCATACTCCTTTTTATTTCAGACTGCCATCTGTTTTCCAAGGCAGACATTCTTTTTGGGTCTTCTGCTTCTTCCAACTTCTGGGAAGTACAGACTTCTTTCAGTAAGGTAACCACATCTTTTGCTTTCTGGGTTACGGTCAACATGGTGGCAATCACCACATAATTTATAGTAGGCAGCTACCTTTTTGCAAACTTCTCACCAGTAAAAATTTGGCAAAAGATTTTCCAGTGTTTTCCTCTTACTTAGATGCCTCCCATTGTAATCAGTCTGGGCCCACTTGGTCACCTGCATCCAGCACCTAGAAGGAACAATCATTTATTCTAGTTTTCTCCTCATGAAGTTAGGGCATACCCTAAACATCACCCCTTGCTAAACTATATAGTGGGAACGTGAACTGTTAACCACCCCAGGACCACTAAGTACCCCATCCATCAGTTTTACAAGCTCATACAATTTGCATACTTTGTATCATCATCTTGCAGCTTACCCTAGTCCCAGAGTCTCCAGGGAATCCCTAGTTTAGCCATAAAATTAATCCCTCCAGCCATCTGACAGGCTACATACTCTCCACTGCTCAACTGCTCCACTTAAGGGCTCACTTCCTCTTACCTTAGATGATCTGCACCCAGGATCTGACTACCTTCTCTGGCATGAACAGGCAACTCATGATCTGCATATGCTGCAGAATCTCTCCTGTTCCCTCATGGCCTAAGACCAGATGCTCCTCCACCTTCAATTATGAGTCTAGAAGGTAGCAACCAGGTTGGAAGTATAACATACACTGCTGACTGATCACCCTGTCAGCCTTTATATCACTGTTTTTTCCTATTGCTGTATTACTATTACTGTCTCTCCACCTATGATGTTAAGTGTTATGTTGCTTATAATTACTGCATTTTCTATGTCCTAATGTTGTGTTTCTGTATACTGCTCACTATGCTGCAAAGTGTTATTGGTTGCTCTGTGCCTGTGAAATTATTCTTATGTTCATTATGTTTTGTACTCTCCCAGGTCGTGCCTGAAAATAGTCATTTTTTGGCTAGTGCACTTACCCGGTAAACAAAAACTACATAATAAAAAAATTAGAAGCTCAGCCTACTCTGTCTCTATCTCTGATAGCACCCTCCAGACTGTTCCTCTGTACTCAGGCTGGAATCCTTCTGGCCTCTATCTGAGCCAGATTAATCCTTTCTATGGCTCCTGATCTTGTTCAGGGCCTTCTCATTATAGCCTCTCCACCTCTGAGCATCTCTGCACTTCCTCCATCCATTTTCCAATGAGACATTTTCATCAAATCTGTTAAGACTTTGACCAACAGCTGTATGTCCATCACAGTCATTAGGCTGCATCTCAGCCACTTTGCCGTGTCTATGATATGAGCAATACTGGCAGCCATCTCTTTTGTGGTTATGCCTGTTCTTAACCCAACTGCCAGATCCTTGCCTGGCCATTCTAGCACTTTTCTGCTGGCTTGCCTCATACTGGTGATTACTGACCCTCTGATGTACCAAAGGCTGGCACAATTCCCAGCGCACTCCCCTGTCAGAGCATGTGAGGCCCATCCCACTGTTAACACCATAGGTGGGAGTGTAGCAGATCACAGAGAGTCAATGCACACAGAGTTCAGGTGCAAACACCAGTTGGCTTAGGTGTATGTTTATTAAAATGCTAAATGCAGGCATTCAGGTAGTAATAAAAAAATCTTGGTTACATACAGTTAATTTGTTATGTAGGAAGACTGTCTCACCAGATGACTCTTTCTACAGATCAGCAGTTGAAAATCTTGATGCTGCATAGAGCAGACCTCTCTAATACTGGTTTCCTTATACTAATGCTGCAGCAAAGCACCTTCTTTCTTAGATCACCAGGGTTTCCTTTGTCTCCCTCTATGAAGCAGCAAGCCCAGCCCACTCACTGGTCAGAACACATCTGAATCTCTAAGGCCAAATCCATCCCTTTTTATATCCTCTGAAGTCAGTGGTTAGTTGATTACCTGGTACAAAAGCTAATTATTTATTTATTTTTATTTATTTATTGATAACTAGGATTAACACCTTTGAGCTGGGAGCTCATTTACAAAGGTTCCGCATCAGTGGGAGGGAAGACAGTATTACAATGGATTAGACAACAGAGAATATAAAACATGGACAATAATTACAGCAGTTTATACAATCAGGTTTGTACATGCAAGACATAACAACAGAGGGTGAGATACCCTCAGTTTGCATATATAGTAGTTAGCAGAGAGAGCAGTTGGAGGTATGGAAAAAGGAGGATAGAGAGGGGGTAAGGTGATAGGAGGTGGGGGAGGGTAGTGAGGTGAGAAAGAGAGTTGCAGCAGTCATGGACATTGTCAAGGGAGAGGGAGTGGGAGGAGTGGGGGGAAGTTGGAAGGCAGTGAATGGCCAAGCCAGAGCAGTGAGTCACTAGGTGGAAGGGTAGTAGGGCAAGGGAGGGAGTGTAGAGGGAGGGTAAAGGAGACAAGAGACCATGCCAATGCAGGGAGCCGCTAAGAGGCAGGGCAGAGACTGCTGGCAAGGGGACTAGTGGAAGCAGTCACAGGTGCTGGATGTGGAAAATGTTGGCATAGCAGTCTCTTGAAAGGGCCCAGAGTAGGTTGGTTGGAGATGTCCCGGCTGAGGTCATTAAACCAGAGGGATGCTCTGTAGGCAAAGAAGCATTGACCCTGCATCATTTGAAGATGAGGAACATGGAAGAGGTGAGTGCCAGCACTTCTTGTCCATTGCGAGTTGCTGCTGTGTGGTTGAAGTAGGTTTGCTGTGTCATTGGAAAGAATACCAAGTAGAGTCTTTTTGGCCAGCAAACAGGTTTGGTAGTGTAACCCCCCACTGAGTTGGAGCCAGCACATTTGAGCATAGAGGTTACAAGTATGGGTGAGACGTTTGGCTCATGTGAGCAGTCTGCAGGCTTTGTTCAGCGCAACCAATATAACCGATATGGTGCTCTATGTCAGCCACCCTTCTCCAGAGGCAGCCTGCAAAGAGTTACAAACAGAGTTCAATCTACTCCAACACCAACTCCTGAACAAAAAACTCCTGCTCAATGCAAAGAAAACAAAGGCAATGTTTTTCTCTCCCCACACGCATGCGGGATATCCAATCTCAAGTATGCTCCCACATATATCAACTATCCTTGGTGAAAACCTTGAATTTGTATCAAAATTCAAGTACCTGGGAGTCTGGCTCAACAGTAGGCTTTCCTTCATAGAACGCATGGAAGAACTACTAAAAAAACTTTGTCAGAGACTTGGTCTTTACTTTAGAATCAAACACTTTCTCACAAGTAATGCTAAGCTAAGGCTGGTCCAGGCCACATTTCTTTCTGTTATCGGCTATGCTGATTTCTTATACAATCGTTGCCCCGCCTCCTACCTGGGAACATTGGATACACTCTATCACAGGGCACTGAGGTTTATCATAGGACTACCATTCGACATCCATCATTGCTTTCTATATGCAGCAGTTGGATAGACTTCACTTCAGTTCAGAAGGGACAGAAACGCGGCATTATGGATATTCAGAGCTATATCTAAGCAATTACCACAATATGTCTTGGACTGCTTCACACAAATCACTATAAGTAAATATGCCCTAATAAGCTACTCTTCTATCCTGCTCAAACTTCCCAAAGTCATTTCTCGCTTTGGAAGGACATCCATTAGTTTTGTGTTGCCTTCCCTATGGAACAAATTGCAGAAAACATTAAAACTGAGTATACCTGTTGTGGCACGTGGACAGCTGGTTCTGATTACACTATGATATTTTTTCTGCAATATAAAATATGTAGGGGAGTGTCTGTCAGGAGAAACTACTGTCTTGCTGAAATGACACATCAACCCCCCCTCAGGTATAAGTTCAAAGGACAGGACGTAGATTAAGCTACAGATATCTGGGATGCAATTAAGTTGTCAGTTTGCTTTGAAGCCAGGAACTAATATATCCATTTATGACATCCTCAGGGAAATCCTTTGATTTGCACTAGGTGTGATGAAGAAAGGGGCATATGCATGTGTTTGGGGTATCTTCAGAGGAAGCCAGTTAATTACATCAAAGAGACTTTGATGTCTGTGTGAAGCAGATCACAGACTGGTTTGGGAAGTCACATGAAGAGAGGGGATTCACTGATGTCACCTATTTTTTTAAAAATATCTTATTAGAACATCCTGTCTTATAAAATATAAATTTTAAATACACCAAGGCGGAGTTAGGTGACCTCAGAGAGAAGGCCGGCTCAAGACTGCTTTTAAGTATACTGAGCAGACCTTACAGTCAGAGATAGATATTTATTTCTGACTGAGAAAGAGGAACATCAAAGCACTGAAAGATTAAGAAAGTAAGGATACATTAGATAAGACCAGTCTGAGTGAATGGGTTGTAGGAATTTGCACTTTTAAACCTGTTTTGTTTTTAAGATAGTATGTGTTTGGATATCTTGTCCTGTATTTGTTTTCCTATTTTCACCTATTTTAAAGTAAAGATATATATTTTAAAAACAGAAACTGCCTGGTGTGCCATGAAACTTCTCTTTTTATAAGTGAAGCTTAGGTGGTTACAGTTGACACTGTGCATGAGCTTATTGTGGTACCAAACTGGGAAACAGGTAGGAGTTCTCTAAGTCTTGCATAGAGTTCTAAAGGTTCATTTTGTAATACCTTGTTAGGTGTCCATAGGCAAAGATATCTGGCCCCCTGAAGACAGAATTATCTGAGCCTGACAATTGGGTACACTAACAAGAGGTTATCAGTTTGAATCCCTCAGAACTTGGGACAAAGGTGATTTGAATCCACAAAAACAGATAAGACGGTTACCTTGTTCTGTTAACTGTTCACAATACTACGCTCAGAGGTTGGCACTTTGGGAGCAGAGGGCTGACCTGCTGAGTGGGGTTGTGACACCTATATCCATTACGTCCTTCAAATCTCTTTACTCAAGGCTTATTAAGGAGCAATGCAACTGTTTTCAACAGCATTAGGGTGAATCATTTCCCTCTCTTTCATCTCCAAGCCTGTCCCTTCCTCTAACTCTCCATATGTTCTGCAATCCTACTTTACTGTCCTAGTTTACCCACAATAGTAAATTGTGCTTTGTCCATTCTCTCTCCTATATTCTGTACCTCATCACTGTCTAGTTTCACCCTCCCTCCCTCCCTGCCATTCGCGTCCCTCCCCTCTCCCATTTTGCTCCTCTCCCTTCTGAAGCCCCACTACCCATCACCTACCCAGACCACTCAGTGTCTACTTCCTCCCCCTCTGACAAATCCCCCTATACAATTACGTATGTTAGTCACCACCTACACTCTTTCCATGCACAAATTCGTAATCCCTTCTATTACCTTATATATATGTAAAAATGTAAATATGTGAATTATGTCAATGCATCATGCCTATTCGCACATATTTCATGTGTTGGTATATTTAAAGACTTGTATAATCTGATCTATCATTGTATTTTGTTCTTTGCATTGTACCATGTTTTATGTAACTGACCTTGATCTAACCAGGTCCATCTTGCAAATGAGCACTGCTCAATGATGTCCACCTGGATAAATAAAGATTTTGATTGATTGATACTGCAGAGGGTGGTGTGGCAAGCAGCACCATAGCTAACCAAGCCATAGTCTATGACAGAGAGTATGGAGCTGTTGATGGCTAGTCTAAGGGTGTCTGAAGTGAGACAGTGCTTGTGCCTGTGGAGGAGACTGATTTTGTGGCTGACAGTCCTAGAAACATTGCTGATGTGTTGGTCATAGGCCAGATTGCTGTCAAGCATGATCCCAAGATATTTAAAGTGTTGGGTATGTTCGAGTAGAGCTCCAGATTGGGTACTGATGTTGAGAGCGTGGGACTTGTACTAGTTCTGAGTGCTGCAGAACATCGTGGTTTTGTGTTTTTTGGGGTGTTTTTTTTTTGCTGTTTAGGATTAGTTTATGGTTTTGGAACCATTCCTCAACAATCCTGAAGCTATGGTGCAGATTACCCTCAAGTTGCTCTGGGTCTGGGCAGCTTGTGAAGATTACTGCATCATCTGCATAGAGTAGCATCTGCTGTGGGCAGTGGCATGGTAGATTGTTGAGAAAGATGCTGAAAAGGAGCGGTCCCAATATGGAGCCTTGGGGGACACCAGATCTTACAGGCAGATGGTCAAAGAGGGCATTGTTGATTTTCACTCTTTGTGTACATTGTCTTAGGTAGCTTTTGAACCAGAGAGTTGATTTTGCAGAGAGGCCAATGGAGGTTAGTTGGTTTAGGAGGAGGGAGTGGTGGACAGTATCAAAGGCCTTTGAGAGGTCAATGAATACTGCCTAGAGTTCCTTGGTCCAAAGGCCAGTGACTAAAACCAGTGAGTTCCAGTAGTGCTGTTGAGGTACTATGTCTTTTACGGAAGCCATGCTGTTGTGGGCATTGGATTGAGTATTTCACAAGGTATTCGACCAGCTGGTCAGCCACTATGCATTCTAGTGCTTTGGAGAGTGGTGGCAAAATTGAGATGGGCCGGTAGTTTGACAGCGATGATCTGTCACTATTCTTGTGTACAGGAGTCAAGATGGCTGATTTCCACAGCTGTGGGAATTGTGATTGGCAGAGTGACAGGTTCAGGATCTTAGTTATGGGGAGGAGAACTTCTTCAATAGTGAGTGCAACAAGTTTGAGGTCCAGTGTGTCTGCACTTTGTCGTGATTTCCCAAGCACTTTGTAAAGGTATTTTCTGACTAGCGAGGGGGTTAGCTTCCTGAAGTAAAAAGAGGGGGGCAGACTGATGGCGAGCATCAGTAGTAGAGGTGTTGGAACTTGGTGGATCCTCAAAGAAGTCTGGGAGAAGTGTCCCAGAGAGATCTGACAATGCTTTATTGAAGGCATTGGCTAAAGTTAGGGGGTCCTGGGTAGGGGTACCCTGTATGTTGATTAGGTTCAGTGCCAACTTTACATCCTTCCCAAAGACTTCCTTCATGTTGGTCCAGAAGTTTTTCCCATCACCCCAGGAGGCAGTAAGCGACTCCTTGTGGTGATTTGATTTAGCCTGGTGTATTTTCCGAGTGCAGACATTTGTGGCTTGCTTGTAGGCTAGTATGGCTGAAGCCTTTCAACCTTTTTAACCTCTTTGGCACAGGGTGCAGACTTCAATGGTAAGTTACCAATTCTATAATACTTCAAATATTAAATATATTGTATCTGCAAGTTATATTTCTTCATCATTTCAAAGTAAAAAGAACTTTATTAATTTGAGTTTCTCTTTATAGCTCTGCTTTCGTCCCACTTCTAAGTTAACAAATCACCAAGCATGTCACTAAATATAATCTCCTTTTCCCACAGCAACATGGTTGCAGGAAGGGGCACAGTACGACCACTGCCCTTGCCTCTTCACTGACCATGTACTTAGAAATACAGAAGAAGGGAAGTTAGTTGGTGCAGTGTTTGTTGATTTGTCCAAGGCATTCGACCTGGAATCACAACATCTTAATTACCAAACTTGATGCCCTTGGCTTCTCTGTCACTTCCACCGCTTGGCTCACTAATTACCTCTCTGATAGAACCCAAATGGTCTGCCTTGGTAGTGCCACTTCCCCCCTTTCACCTGTCTCTGTGGGTGTCCCACAGGGTTCCATACTTGGCCTTCTCCTCTTTTCCCTCTTTATTAACTCCCTCCCATCAGAGGGCCTCTCATGGAATTCTCTCCTCTACGCTGATGACTTAATATTCTTTCAAAGTGACCCCTTCCCCTTTTCTCTGTCCTCCTCCCTCACTGCTGAATTCTGTAAGGCCCACTGCTGGTTCTCATCCAGCAGACTATTGGTCAATGCTTCCAAAATGAAGACAATGCTATTCGGTTCTAAACCAAAACTCTCTACCCTTGATCACTCTGGCAGTTTTCTCTCTACACTCCTCATATGAATATCCCTTTGAAACTGTTCCCACATTCAAATATCTGGGGGTAATCCTTGACCCGTTCCTCACCTACTCTGACCACATTCCTTCGCTAATCTGTTGCATTAATCAAAAGATGGGGCTCTGCCACTGGTTAATTGACTATCTTACATCTGAAGCTCACCTTGCTATTGCTCATAGCAACCTCCTTTCCCTCCTTGATTATGGGTGTCCAGTGTACTCTCTTACCTCCACTGTTAATCTGCACTGGCTTGACTCAACATACAACCGTATCTGTGACTTTGCCCTTCACACTCCTCTCTCCACTTCCCACTGTTCTCTCTACCAGTCCCTAAACTGGCTCCCCCCCTCAAGCCCAGTGCTCTTACTTGCTGGCCCGGACACTCACAGACACCTTACATAGTTCCTCTTATTCCCCTTTATCCCTTCTGAGTCAGCCTAGAACTTACAGTCGCAATCTCCACCAGTTCTTCCACCTCCAACTTGCCCATCCAAGGATAACCACCGGGATGTGTCAAAGCGCCTTCTCCGTTGCTGGACCCTCCCTATGAAATGACCTTTCCCCTTCATTGCATTTCACCAACCCCCCTCTAAATCTGAATACTCTACTAAAAACCCATTTCCTATCCTCCTCGACCTGCATATGTCTTTTAGCCACTGGCACTACTGTGCCTCTCACACTGACCTTCCTTACCTTCACCCCTGCTAGTTGCCTTTCTCTCCCACCCTGCAACTGGTTCACTGATCACTTTCTCCTGTCCCTGTCATCAGCTGAATCTTTACCTGTTAACTGATTGCCTTGGAAACTGTGTACTGTAATACCTGATGCGTGTGACTCTGCTGTTGTTTCTGTACTATTTGCAAGTTGATTATTTACGTAGTCCTGTATTTTTTTGTATTTATATTTTCTTGTATAATGCCCACCTTGTTTGTCGGTTCTTGCACTATATATTTGTATTATTATTTGTCCACCTCTGTGTGTTGTCTGACTGTACTGGATTCTGTACTTGCTGTTGTTACTCACTGTATTTTTCCACTGATTGTGCCAGCCTCTGGCCAGGCCATGTCTGAAAAAGGTCTTTGGACCAGTGCACCAATCTGGTTAACAAATGAATAAATTAATAAATAAATGAATTCACTATATAGAAACAGGTAAGTTTGATCCATCCATGCTGACCGCATTCCAGGTAGTATGCATCTCTGAATCTGTACCTGAATAATATATTTCTTCTTCCTTTCACAGGCTTTAGCAGTTTAATAAAGCATTGATTCACCAGTTTGTCCTTTTGTCTTTAATTAAGAGACAGGTGTGCAGGATATGTGCTTTTGTGACTAAAGCATAATTACATTAAAAAAAATCAGTGCTTTCTGTCTTTGCCATTTTTATATCCTGAAGTGTGGGGGAAGACTGGATGCCCACAGACCTCAGGACAGCAGTGCTATCTGTTTTGATTTGAGGGTGTGTCTTACCCACAATGTTAACAAAATGCAATGTTTCAGGGCTCAGCCTTTGTGCTGGCCGGAAGCAGAATCTGCAGGAGCAGCTAAATGCTTTTGAGAGCTGCTTGGCTCTGTCTCAGTTTGTTTCTCACTTTTTTAATGAACTCCAGTTATCAATCTCAGTTTGCTTCTCTTTTTTTTAGGGAACTCCAGTTATCAATCTATTCCCCATTTGGTTTTTATTTTCTGTTTCTCTCTCTCTCCTTCCTCCCTCCCTCCCTTCCCTCCCTCCCTCTCTCTCTCTCTCTTTTTCACTGGAATACCAGCTAACACTCAAGCTATGGCACTGGTTGGCCTTGGCCCAGAAGAGGAGAGCACCTTCAGTTTTAAAAAATACACTGTTCCCAGTTCCCTTTCTCTCCCACCCATCCCACACTTTGCTGTGGTGTTGGTGGAGCAGGGAGAAAATATTCCTAATAAAGAGCTTCTTGTCCTGGAGCTGAAGGTGCTCTTAAGGTAGCTTATTTTTTCATTTTTATAATATCCAAACAGTGGAGCTAAACAGAACTTCTGCTGTTCTCTCACCTGTCATCTTACCTACTGCAGTCAGCATTGGTGGCTTGGGACAAGAGACCACACTGTCACTTTCTCTTGGCGGCTCTGAGGAGCCAAGCAAGGCATGTCATAGTCTTACTTGAAGGCTCATTACATCTCTGAGCTGTTTGCTTCCAGCATACATAGATCCCATGGAGCAGGTGTCTCCTAAAGGTGAGCACCCATTTGCGTTAAAATAAAAAGCCTCCAGGTTCCTTTCTGCCAGCAAGGACAAAGTAAAAACGGACTTTCTGCTAAGGCACCTACATTTATTTTAATTTTCTCCCAGCAGGAAGCCCTTTCTTTTTCATGTGACCTCCCAGTTGGAAGGTCAGCTTATACTAGCCCTCCTGCCAGACCCACTTCCGAGGGGCCTGACGGCTCAAAGAACCTAATGCTAATCCCAGGAGTGGGGCAGAAGAACGAGAGGGAACAAAGAAGGCAACAGGAGGAGGAAGAAGAGATCACCACTAGATGGCCAACACAGGGTGAAGCCAAGAGAAAGATAAAATAATCCCAGAAAAACAGAGCAGAAGTAAGGAACGTTTTTATCTCTACTTTTATTTTCAGGATGTCCTAATTTTGCACCATAAAGGCAAGCCTTGCTATGGCAATACTGTTTTTAACTCATTCCTTTTTTACAGGAACAGGAACCCTGACCCTGTCACATTATTCTTGTGTAGTTCTCTTCTATGTTTCTGATATGTTGCTATTTCTGTTGTTTTTCAGTTGTTGCATCATTATCACTGAGCCACATGTGTTCCATACACCCATTCTGTGCTTTGTATTCCTACATCGCCAGTGTGATTACTGTTTGGCATTATCATATGCTTTCCGGTGCTGGCAGATAGTCATTCAGTTTACTATAATTATTCCTAGTGTATCTGTCACACACATCTTGCATTGTGTACATAGGTCATGCTGCCATATCACCAATGGGAAGCCAGATGCAGCTTTGCTTGTGCCATCACAGTTCAGCGCTGCAGCATGCTCACCAGAGCAGTTGTAGTCCATTTTTTAGGTATGTGGCTGTATCACAGTTGTACTATGACACACTGACAGTTGATAGTTTGTTGTGTGGGACACAGGTACAGTTACCTGACTTCTGCATTGCTGCTAGTCTTCATTTGTGTGGTAGCAGGACAGAAACGCCTCACTTCTCAGTACCACAGTTGTGTGTTTTTGTCTTATTCACTCATTCATGGTGGTAAATGTCATGCACTTGTATAGCTCTTCATATAGCAATTTGCAATTTCAACACACTAAATGCTTTGATGTGCTGAATAGTGCAGGTTCTGAATGTGAGGCCCGTAGTATCAGAAACTATCCTGCCTCCTGTTAGGTGTTTACTTTCAGGCCCAGCTTTCTGATTTAGTCAGTGCTGCAATTATTGCTATTGAACTATGCACCCTATATATTTGTCTTGTAATTGTCTTGATACCTTCATTGCCAAAAACCTTCACCATATTTTTTAAAAGGAAATACAGACAATGCTGTCATTTTACAATACCCAAGGTATTCAGACCTTTCACTGATCAACATTTTACCACTGATCTATAGTGTTTCCTGTGTCTGATCCCTGACTCCATGATTCTTATCTGCCTTTGTATCACAGACCTGAAGTCCAAATTCATTAACTTACTGCTTAATAATTATAGAAGAATTTTTTTATGTGGTACTTTTAACCGTGATTAAAGGGGCAGTAAAGTGTGCTGTGCCCCTCATAGTCTGAGAATCCTTGAAAAGGTTTTTCAAACAAGGCACTGGGCTTGCACATCTGTGTCAACAGGCTGGAGATGTAAATATCTAAATTAATTAAATAAATGCACAAGCTATTTCATGGAATCTTGAGACAGAAAGTGATGTCACTGAGGGGCAAACTGTATGTTATTATTTCAATTAATTTCATTTATAAGCCATTTAGGTATCCCATTAAGACAGTGAACATAAAGCAGCAAGGGAATAAGAACGAGTCAAAAATAGCAAATATCATGTTGGCGACGTGGTCTGAATAGCACCTGGTTATTTGAGTGATGAGTATAGAGAGTAAACAGTAGAGAGTAATGTAGTCACCAGTGTGAGGTGGAAAAACCATGCTGGCTCTGTAGCCTAGAGGTTAGAGTCACTGATTTTGTGTGTCATTGCTGCACCCATACCTGAGTTTGAAACTTGGTGTTACTCTTTTTTTTTTCCTTTTGGGAAGCCTTGCACCCACATTTGCACCAGCCCCCTCCCCCGAGTGAAAATATAAAGTCTTCCCCCTCCTGAGTTTCTCCCTTCTCTCCCTTTCTGAGTTGCATCCCCCACAGAGTCTGAACATATTATCTTCCCCCCCCAGGTTTCTCCCTGTCCCCGAGTTATGTCCCACCAGGTGATGGTTATATTATTTTAGAGGGGGTGCGGCACTGTTTTAGCAATGTGCACCAATCACTTTTATTGGCAGTCGCTGGATGTGCACTTGCTATTTTGGGCTCGCTGTTATTGCAGTCACTCTTTTTGGTTGGCTCTTTTTGACTTGGAATCTAAGGTTTATAACCATTGAGCATAGCTCATTTACAATGGTGACCAGTAGAAGGCATATAACAAACACACAATTTATAGAATATATTCATAATTGCAGTTAATGATAAAAAAAAACACAGTCTCTCTATACAATTACTTAAAAACTGGAGGTGCACTACAGCAACAACTCATCTGTGCTGACACTGAATTCAAGAACCAATGTTTCAAAAAGTTAACAAATGAAGGTTTCAAATCCACTGTTCAAAATTTGGCCAGGAGTTTATTTCCACAGAATGGGTACATACTGACTGCAGAAATACAAAGACCTATTGTTTTTTGTTCTCGGAACCACCATTTCCTAGAGACTCAAATTCTTCGGGGAGAAGTTAATTCTCCTCACAAAGTCTGCTCCCTAGATATTTTGGCACTTGGTCCAGCACATTATGTCTATGAGCTTCTAGGTGGTTACTATGCAGTTTTCTAGCACTGCTAGTCACTCTTTATTTTCTTACCTGTTAAGTACTACTAAACTTATGAACTTTATGTTGCTATGATGTGCATTACTTGTGTATCTCTTATAAAATGCAATAAAATTTCAGTCATAAAGCAAAAATTCACTTGTGTAACCATGTGTAACCTCCTTCTATCAGGTAGAGAAATCCGCCCTAGCCTTTGGTAAAGGTCACAGTGGTGGGTATCCATAGGGCAAGTAAGAATCAGTATGGTAATGCAGTTGTACAGGACCTCAGGTTTTTGTAACCTGTCATTTGTAGCATGTTCATACAGGATATCTGCATAATCAAATAATGGAAAAACCTGTACCTGAAATATTTTTTTGATTGTCCAGACAATTTTGGTTCCTGTAGAACAGCCTGATCTTCTTACCCACCTGCACAACCAATGTGTCCACATGTTTATTTCCAGATTCTAAAGGACCTAACCATAAACCCAAATATGTGTAAGTACCTACTCATGCCAGCAGTGTCCGTTTGCATCCTTTACTGAAATAATTGTAAAGCACTTAATTTTAGAAAATGTACCAAAAAGCATAGGTTTGGTCTTGGAAGAGTTCAGGTTCAGTATAGAGTTATTGAAAAAAAAGCCTGTAACCCATCAAAATGTTGTTATAGTTTGTCTTGAACCTCCAAGACTGAAGGGCTTGAGGTGTAGAGTACTGTATCATCTGCATATAAATAGTAAAGTGAGTCTTCCACACTCGCCTCCAGTCCTCTCAGAAACTATTAAGCAATGATTGTCCCTTGGTGACATCAATGTATGTCTCACGTCTCCATGTAATGGCTGCTGCCTTTATTTAACTTTTGGATGATTCAGATGCAGTACAGTATGTATAACTCCAAACTATCAATATATAGAAATAACTCCAGCATCTCATGTAGAAGATCTTTCTATGGGTTTGCAGAATTTCAGGGAACCAGCACACTTACCTTTCCTGTCAAAGCTGTGCTTTCTGCACACTCTAAACCTTATGTAACTGTGCAGTCTACTTCAGTTCCCTCATCTTCTTCAGCCCTTTTTCACACTGTAGTATATGTAGTCAAATATAACACTAAAATATATGGAGACAAGGAGCAGCTTTATCTCACCCCTACCTTTACCATTAAGCAATGATTTCTCACAGCTATTAGATCACACAAGTCATTTAGATGATTTAATTTTCTTTGAAGACCAAGTTTAGAAGTCGATATCAGCACTAGATCATAGGCAATCTACCTGAATATTACCTACCGTGGGAGCGTGAAAATCTGGATGTTGTAATTCTATAAGAATCTCATTAATATAAATATTAAACAGGGTTGGGGCCAAAAGACAGCCCTGTCGCACCCCTATGTTTGTGCAAAAAGATGAAGTTGTGTTACCTAGATGGTCATATTGGACCTTAGCCCAAGTATTATTATGTAATCTTACACGCACATTCAGTAGATCAGGGCAAACGCCCAATTTATGTAATTTTTCCCAAAGAATATGTCTACTTATGCTATCAAATGCAGATGTAAAATCTATGAAGCAACAGTAGAGTTTTCCCTTTTTAATTTGAACGTACTTCCAAACTATATGTTGTAAAATGTAACAATGTTGGATAGTAGATCTTAATTTTCTAAAACCGTTTTGGGTTTCATGAAGAATGGAATTCTTTTCAACCCAATCATTTAACCTATCAAGAATGATTTTTGTAAATATTTTTTGTGATACATCGATGAGGCTAATTGGCCTATACATCTTAGGATTGTTTGGGTTATCTTTTTTATATATAGGGTAAACAGAGGATCTTCTCCAACTATGTGATGGATCATGTCCCTGTACTATAGAATTAAATATCTTATGTAATATTGGATTCCACCAATCAATAAAGTGTTTAGATATGTCCCCAATGATCTTATCAGGTCCTGGTGCTTTATTCGTTTTTAATCTTAGTATTGAACTTGTTATCTCTTCTGGAGTTATATATAGGGAAGTAGGGTAATACATATTTTCATATTTATATTCTTTAGCTATAGAATCTTCTTCAGCTGAAAAGTAAAGTTCTGTAAAATACCTTTTCCATGTGTCTGGAAGAATATATGCTTCAACCATTGTAAGGTATCCGTTATAACCCTGACTCACCAGTCTCCAAAATTTCTTGGTATCTTTATTTATTGTAACTTTCCAAGTTATTCCGAGAGCATTTCTGTATAACGTAGTTTCTCTTGATTCAATATGTTTTTGTAATTATTTCTTTCTTCGTTAATATTAATAGTGTTATTTCTTTCCTCAGCCATATTTTGATTGTTATATTTCTTACTTCTCATTAAGGTTTTAGTTAGTTGTTTTTTTGCTTTCCTACATCTGAAATTAAACCAACTTTTACCTATTGTTACTTTAGTTATTATGTTATTTATTGTACAATATGGTTTAAGTAAGATGTTAATATTCTGCCATTTATCCAAAGAAGTAAAATGATCTGTTTCAAATATGATGGAAGATTGCAGTTCCATCATTGTTGTTTCATGTAATAATTTATCAAAAAGATTAATATTTCTTGAGGTCTATTGTATCCTTTTTTGGTTTATAAGGTCATTTTCCCTATTAATTTGATTGAAATCCCTTTTAATTGGTTGATCCATTTGAATAGTCAAACAT
The DNA here is from genome assembly GCA_016271365.2 of Neoceratodus forsteri. Classification (NCBI taxonomy): domain Eukaryota; kingdom Metazoa; phylum Chordata; order Ceratodontiformes; family Ceratodontidae; genus Neoceratodus; species Neoceratodus forsteri. Next base: position 1,759,085,524 of record CM057456.1, on the reverse strand, counting down.
ACTGGGTTGTGTGCAGACTCCATGCTATCCAAGACCGTAAGGTCATATATAAGTTTAATGGTGTCAATGTTTCCCCATACCAGGTCTATTATTGATGCACCCTGTGTGCTGCTTTAAATTATTTCACCTGATCTATCTCCTGTCATTTGCCCATTCAGAAGCAAGAAGTTTTTGTCTGTCAATTGACAAGCCAACAACCTTCCTCTACTATTTGTCCTTGGGTTTGTTGCCACTCTTTTACTGTTAATTCTGAAATTAAGTTCTGGAATAATAGACTTGAAGTCAGTAATATTTTGATCAGGTGATATCCTTGCATTGAAATCACCTAATAAAATAATTGGAAGATCTGGATCTGTATCCATAATAAATCTTAGAAAAAGATTAAATTGAGATAGAAGTTTATCTAGTTGTTTATTAGACGGCTGTAAATACAAATTAGCTATTATTAACTTGTTTTGCCTACCAACTTCTTCAATTTGAAATGCAAGAATATTATCATAAGTATTATATTCTTTATTAATGATGTAATTTACATTTTTTTTCAAATATATAGATAGGCCTTCCTTTTTCCTTCCAGTCTTTTTTGTTCTAACAGCAGATTTAGATAAACTTATATATCCAGGTAGTCTGGGAGTCTCCTCGGTTGTACACCAAGTTTCCTGTAAACATAGGATATCATACGTCTATAAAAACTGAGTAACTTCTGGGTCCACAATCTTAAGGTGAATCCCTTCGATGTTCCAAGACAATATTTTAATTATCTTATTCTCCAAGGGCAAAGAGTCTTCATTAATTCTATTGTGTTTAGTCACTGATTGTTATCCGGTACCTTATATCCAATTATAGGGAGTAAATCCCCTGCTCTTTCTAAGTAACCTTCTTTTCCATTGGGTTTACTTGAACTGGCTGTATCTGGAGCATTTTCTGATATGGAATCATTCCATTCCTCCATTGCCATTACATATATCCCGATCGAATCCAGTGTTTTTGCTTGATCCAATACATTCTGCACTATTCTACAGTTTCTAAAAGTTGTATCTATCTGTGAAGTGTTATTTACCCATTTACGTATTTTTATATATTCTATAGCTTTCAGTGAGATAGTGATATATGATATTCTGGTAAGGAAAGCTGTAATTTCCCTTTTAATATATCCTAATGTATCATGCTCTTTGGTTTCCCATCCAAATATTGTTATAGTTTTATTATCCCACTGTTCATTTTCTCCTGTTACGCTTTGTGTCATTTTATAAGCAAAATCTTCAGATTCTTTTTGATTATAATTAATCTTTCCTCCTTGGGTTTTGATGCCATTATCAGCAATTATATTATCTACAGTTCTTTCTCCATTTTTTTCCTCTGACTCTGGGTTATCTTGAGTAGACACTATCTGAACTGGCATCAACATAATACCCATGAGGTTTAATATTTTTTGTTGACTCCATATGGTATCCACCACTGATTCCAATTTAGTATACAATAATACATAATCCTTGTGTACTGCATTAGGTGGTCTTATAATATCTATTTTATTATCTGCATCTCTTACATGAAAAGTGTGTAATACTAAATTCCTTAAATTGTAATTTGTTTCTTTATGTATTTAATTTACATCATAAATTTCCATGAGATATTCCATCTCTGTACTTTCAAAATCAAAGAATTTGCTAATATTTTCAAGTCCTTTTCTGTTGTCCAGATTCTCATTTCTGGACTTCGAAGTATATTTTTTTTTAACTGGGTGGCATCTGGCTGGTCTCATCCCCCCCCCCCCATCTAGTTCTGAAGTCCCCCTAGCCACATCTACTATATTATCTATTTCTAAATGCTTTTGTTTGGATAGTGGGTATATCCTCTTGTTTTCCTTGTCTGTCATAATTTCTACTGTTTTCCTTACCACATATTCCTTTTTCTCGACATTTTCAGAGGGATGATTTATCAAAATATCCTTTAACAGGTTTCCTGTTCCATTCCTCACTTTATCTTTATTTTGTTTTTTGGTTTTGTGATGATTTCTAGTGTCCCCCTGAGTCTTCTGTTTATGTTCTTTCTTATCCCTTACCTCTCCATAATTTTGTATCTTACACATACAGTTCTGATTTTTGTCAAAAGGGGAGGCAAGTTCACTTTTATAGCCTTGTTCTCTCCTACAGCTGTGTCTTTAGTTACCTTATAATTAGCATCATAACTGCATGATTGCTCTGCCTGATTATTGTCTTTGTCTAATTTATCCAATATTATTCTATTATGGAATAAGTGTTTTTTTTATATTATCTATCTCGTCCTTAATTGCTATAAGGTTCTCCAATATTACCACATTCGCAAAATAGGGAGTCTTTAAAATTTCTAAAAGTTGTTTAGCCAAAGAGCTAGATGAACCAAAATCACTGTTTCCTGTAAAATGTTCCTGATTGTAAATAATGTCATTCTTGACATTTGTGTTCTCCTTACAAGTGCTGTATTCTCCTTGAGTTCTTTCTAGATTCTTTAAGCCTTCAATGACCTTGCTTAAATTTTGTACAATCTGTTTCATTTCTCCCCCCTTTTGAAGCTGTATTCAAATTTTCTCTGTCTTTCTGAATTGTTGAGTTAGGTAATCCCACATCTTTACTTTCACAGTTTGTATCTTCTCTAAATCGGGATAATGCTGTCTTTTCAGGTGAAAAACAGTAGTTATCTCTACTATCACTACTGTATTGATCATAGGTTTCTAAACTAATTTCCTGTAAATCCCTATGTGAAGAATGATCAGTGGACAAATAAGGCTCAAAGGATTCATAAGAAATCCATTCATGTGAATCTATAGAGGTTCCTTCAAGAGAAGATACAGAGATCAAATTTATTCTATCTTGACTCTCTTTGCTGTATGTACTAAAGGATGTGTTGTACATACTGAGGACATTAGCTATTCTCTGACTATCTTCTTTAAAACTCCTCTCCACCTCATCTCTTTCTTTGTTCCCATGTGCTATCTGGCTTGGGGTACTTGTTAATGTGCAATTATCACAAGAAGTAATAGGTTGATTAATATTTTTTGCCACAATTCTGTAAGTTTAAGCTGTCGAAGGTCAGTTGACCTTGACTGTTCCTCAGCAGTTTCCGTTCTTTTCTTGCCCTCTTTTTCCATGTTTAAATTTAATCTTTTCCTATCAATTTTCTTGCTCTTTTTTCCCATTTTGATTTTATTATCTATATTAATAGTTAGCTTCCCACTTCTGGTTTGCACCATATGAATCTCAGTGTTTGAAGCTGACTATAGGTATTTTCACCTTGATTAACTTGGGCTAGTATATCTAAATTGCTTAACAGACCGATGTAAAGGCAAGTTGATAGATTGTCACTAGTTTACCATATTATTGTCATATAATTATAACCTACAGTATGCATATAGTACCTGTTAACTAACTTAATGGTAACTAGATAAGATTGGTGGTTAAATTAAAATTGCCTTATTAGATAATAAAATCAGTAGACGAGTTAGCTGCCAATCCTGTTATCAGGCTCAAGTTTCTAAAAACAAAAACAAAAACAAAAACACACAAAAAAAAAAAACTACAAAGTACCAGTGCTGGCTACAGTATAATAAAACCTATAGCAGCTATAGCAACTATAAATAATTATAATCAATGTAAACTGCTGCAGTGCATTCAATCAATATCACATCACATCACATATGATTACATATACTCTATTCAGAAGTTCAATGTTTCAGTGGAGTATAATCTGTAAAGTGCAAAAATAGTCCCAAGCAGTAGATTGAATCAAAAGAGTCTTTCAGCTTATTTCTTTAACACAGTCCTTCTTTTACATCTTATTTCATCTTATTCCCACTTTGCCTCTATGTTATTCCTCCTAGTGTCCTAAGTCGTACAAATCCTATTCGCACTTTGTATTTTTCTATCCTCACAATATAGTAGGATGTCAGGAGAACAGGGTAACAGAAGTGATAATTCTGATACTTTCCAGCTGATCCTCTTAGTTTGACTCTTATAAGTATCAAATGAATATCAAATAGCCGCACTCTCTTAGTTCTTTCTTGCCAGGCGATATAAGCCACCAGGAAATAGCCCCTTCCACAGCTCCTTCTCCCATTCTTTGCTTCTGTTCTCTGTTATAGGTAACAAGAAATCTGGTAGAACAGCTGTGCATCCAGATGTGTTATTATCTGCAGTCTGCAGTAAACAACTCTGCACTGCACTGTTTCCAACATTCAAAACTGTTAGGAGCAAAATTCTGGAACCAGTTCTCCTTCAAGACAGTAAGTCAGACTGGGGATTGTGCCATGGCTAACCAGTAATAATGTAATCCAGGGCATTTCACTTCCTCTGTTCCATGATATAGATGACCTATCACAGTATAACCACAAGCTGGACTAACAATGTACAGAAAAACATTGGACAAAACAACATTTCATCTTTCTTTTTTTTGTGCTACAACTCCCATTTATTAAATAGCTTCTTCAAATCAATAGTGATCAACAGAGTTCAGATACCTTTGGTACCTTTCATTTTTTTCATAGAAATGTGAGAAGTGGAAACCCTTTTTAATTCATCCTTAAAGAAGTACAAAGTCAGACCTATATCTTGAGTAAAACCAGAGCGTTCCCATTCTATTTAAGCATGAGCTTGTCATGGGTGATTTTATGGGTCAGTGGTTATGAAGCATTTTGCTTCTAGATCCGTGGCTAAATTCTAGCTGAAACTGGTGTTGCCAAAAGTCTTTATCTTTTTTTTTTTTACTTTTTATTTATTTATGCTTTCATAATATAAATTGACAAAACAGGGCAAATCAAATACATATTCAAGCAGCTAGGCATTATTACAGAACAACAATCAATCAATTAATGGATTAATCAATACATCTTTTAACAAATAATTTCATTGTCATCAACATTATTTATGCACACATGGGTTCTGAGGTAATAAGAATTTATAGCATTAAGATTACTTAGATACAAATTAAACTAGCCTTATGGGATCATAATTCAACAGTTTATTTATGTATTGGAATCTCGGATAACACCTTTGAGCTAAAAGCTTGTTTACAAAGGTTCCACATCGTAAGGCAATAGACAAGGTACGTAGATATTACAAAACAGGTAGGGGTATATACAGCAGGCAAGTACATTATGGTACATACAGATACAGATTCAAGCAAGTACGGTTAAAATACATTAGGTAGGAGAAGTCAACTTTATTGCAACAGTACTAAGAGCATACCTAAGGTGGACAAGCAATGTATAGTCGTAGCTGAGCTTTAGAGCGTGCAGATAGAGTTATGGAGGGTCAGAAATGATGGTGACCAAAGGAGGGAGGACAGAATAGATGAGAGCAGGGGAAGGTGGGGGCAGAGACAAAGGGGGTGACAGAATAAGGGGCTGAGTAGTCAGAGGGTGGGATTGGATAGGAATCTACCCAGGGTTACCGTAAGTAGGTGATATAGCAGGACTGGGTGATGTGGGGGGAGAGAGGGATAAGGGAAAGGGTTTTAAAGTGGGGGATAAGGTGAGGGGGAAACTAGCAAAACTAGTACTAGTTACTAGTAGCACATCTACAGTTGCTCAATATACAAACTCAAATATCTTGAATGCATGGAGAGTCCCATTTAAAAAAGATTTCGTTTTAAACTAATGCATCAAAACATGGTAATATATGAAAGATACACTGCTATATCAGGTGTGCCATTATATAAGTTCAGTACAATTCATATGTAGAAAGGAAACTAGAAAGATTAGAATAGTTCAAAATACAGGGGTCTAGTTCTTTTCCAAAGGTATTTTATTTCAGAGATGAAAGATTTTCCATTTATGGAGTATCAAAGATTGTTTGAAATGGGTCAAGGTGCTTTTCTAGGTTTGGTATCAAAGTGTTCTTGCAGGGAAGAGAGGAGCCAAATGAATCAGAAGAGTAGGAGGATAATTTCTCAAATCCCCCCCCCCCCCCACAAAATTATGAAATCCTTCAGGTGGTCATAACTGAAGAAAATATGGTTCTAGTATTTGATCTTAGCCTTACAGGAAAACCACAGTCGAAAGGTTGTTTCTATCTTAAGGATGTCACCCTTCAACATAATCAAGCACATTTGCCTGTTCTGTGTAATTGGGCACACTTCCAGATATATCTGTAATTTTTTCTGACTGAACATCGTGCCATCTTTTATCCTTTCATTTTCAGTACAGCATCTCCATCTAATCTGTATGTTAACTAGATCAAAATGTGGGATATTTTTCTTGCTGTTGTAAGGGGGCTAATACTAACCTCATTCCAGTCTATGGGCTTGGTGTAGTGCTAATTTATGTGTGCTTATTTTCAGTCACTTCATTCCCCTCCATATTTATATTTATTTTTGCTTTTCTATTTGGGCTTCTGACTGGCATTCAATATGCTTTTGGATATGGGGGTAGTTTATCTTGATGACAGCTAAGTGCCAGCACCAGACCCTCTTGAATCAAATCTGTCACAAGTTTCTCAAGGGTGTACTCAGAGAGGAGGCCTAATAGACAATATTTTGTATTCTTATAGTATTCTCAAAAGTTTTCAAGTCATGCATATGTATGCTGTATCTCAATGATGTACAACTGAGAGTGTTTTGCTGACTTGAGTTTATCTCCCAACAGTCTAATTTATTTTTTCATGGCCACCTGGTCAGCATTCATACTAACATACTAACATGCTATGAAGCCAGCAGAATAGGCCCTATGGTCTATCGAGTCTGCTCGATGGTCAGTGCCTCATCAATCTGTTCCTACATTTTACTAGTTTTTACTGAAAATTCGCCCATTTTAGAAACTTAAAAACATAGAGCTGTTAGCAGAAAAGGACCTTTAGTTCCATCCAGCCTGCCTTTTGTCCCTGCCTATTCCATCACCACTGACCCTAGTTAGTCATAGGTGTCACTCCCTCCCCCCGTTCCTCTACCTAATATGCCCCTTTGCCTATCCCATGCATGCTTGAAGCTTCCCATAGTCTTTGCCCCCCACTACATCCTCTGGTGGGTTATTCCAGTCATCCACCACCTTGTCTGTGAAGAAGTATTTCTGCATGTCTCTCCTAAACTTTCCACCTTATAGCTTCATTGCATGCCTCCTTGTTTTAGCGCTTTCCTTTCTCTGAATAGGAACATAGATTTTGCCAGCAGAAAAAATACAGATATCAGCTGTTGTCTGGAATTACACCTCTGTCTCTTTGCTTATACTGCCAACACACATCCAGTGGAAAACAACTTAATCATATTCAGCAAAGTTCTATGGGAAGAGTTCTCTTCATACATAGTGGTGATTTTACAACCCGCTGTATTTCTAAAGCTAAAATGTCTCTTTCACCTATGTCAGTCATCATTGTACATTTCTAACTAGCCTCCTTCACAGCAGTGCTTTCAGGACTCTCCATGGATTTCGAAGGTTTATCAGCTCATCTGAGGTTGGTATCTTTACCCTCTACTATAGCCACACCACGAGTGGTGGTAGTGAGAGGTCTGCGTGTTGAAACACTCATTCTCTCAGTCTAAGTCACAAATCAGCCACAGGTCTGGGTAGAAGCCTCCTAACTCATACTGGCAGTCATTTCTTTGTTTTGAAGGCTGATTTTGCCCAGTCAACTTATTTGATTTAAATTATTTTTTATTTATTTGCTTTCTTCCCCATGGGAAGCTAGTACATACACTCAGTATAAAAAATGGATGGGGCCCTTTCTGTATAGGAAAGTTTATCAGTTACTACACCATATACCCATAAATAAATATAATACAGCAATTAAAGCTATATACCATTATACCATGGCAACTGAATCCATATACTGTACCATGGTAATTAAATACATATACCATAACAATAAAAAATACCATTTTTAAATTAACTAGTAAGTAAGCCAATTAGCACCTAAGTAACAATCAATTAAATTACTATTCAATTAGAATAGTGTGGCCTATAATAGATACAATAAAGATGTTTCTGCACTGATGATTTTGTCTCAGACACCCTTACCTTTCATATAAAACTGACACTGGGAAAGTGATACTGATAGGAGGATCATAGTGCCATTCATGAATCCTTCTGCCTCATGGCTGATTACCTCATAATCCCCCACCCCGCCCCACCCTATTGTATTAGTTATTCGTTCACCACACTTTCCTAGTAATTATACATATATCCACGTGCATGCACCATCCAGGAAAAAAAATGGCTTCATCCAATTGTTGTTTGATGGCTCATGTGAAATGAGTGGCAGTGGCCTCCCTCCAGTTCCAAATGTACATATATTCAAGTCGCAAAACTCGTGTGTATGCAAGATCGTGGACAGAACCTAAATTAAAACGGACTACCATTTCACCCACTGGAGGTAGTCCTCACATGACAGGACTGAGGTAAAATGAAGAAGCGCCCACTTAAACTGCCCATACTATACATGTCATGTGAATAAATACAGGAACCGAGTCTCCAGTGTGTTTTATCGGTCACCCTTTTTAAACACGAAAACTCACTACAGTAAAAAGTATGACAAAAAAAAGAAAAAGAAAAATGAAAATTGATCAAACTAAAGAGCATGAGCATCAAAATACTTGGATTTCCGGCTACACGGTATCCATCATTCGGCGTTTTAACTTAGTATGAATTTAATAGGTTATCACGTGGCAAATGAATACATAAAACAGAAACTCAAAATTGACTAATGGATTGATAATGTACAAAGAAAGAAACACTTGAACTAAACTTGGAACTGCTTCAAAATCATAAATAAGCGGAAAAAAAAAACAGCAGGAGCTGAAGCCGAAAGTAATGCTCCTGTATATATGCCAATGCCATTACAGCCAAGTATTTTCCTTTCCCCTAAGGATTCAGAAAACTGTTTGTGTGTGCAATCTCTTACTGAACTAATTTCTCAAAATGGGTCTTCAAATGTTATACTACGCAGTGAACAATTGCACACCTGTAAAATACAGTACTTTCCATCCTTATAACGTGCAGCAATCATGCCTCATATGCAGTTAATAAACTCTATTAACCACAGCCTGCACACGCATAACTGAAAAGATTCAGCACGCCCCTAATGCCCAGCCACAAAGTTTAGCTCGTTACAGTGATTTTCCACCGTCCATAACCAAGATCTTCACGGTCAAGATTTTGTTTTAATCATCACAGATGTATTTTCAGAAAAAAATATGTAGTTAATAAACTCTATTAGATGGGGATGCTGCACTCCCGAGGTGCTGTCTTTTTAGATGAGACATTAAACCGAGGTCCCGTCTGCCTGTTCTGGTTGTTGTTCAGGTGGACGTTAAAGAGCAGGGGAATTTCACCGGTGTCCTGGCCAAATTTCCCCCATTCACTAAAAATACCACCAACAGCTTAATCTGGTTCAATTTCAGTTGGTTACCATCTGTACCCCCCAACCCCACCCCAGAAAAATGGACTTCTAACTACAGCCTGCACACGCAGATTGACCAGATTGATCACGACCCTAATGCCCAGCCACAAAGTTCGCTACAACGACTTTCCATTGTCCATAACCAAGATCTACAGAGTCACTAATTTGTTTTGATCAGCACAGATTTCTTTTCAGAATGAATTCAAAATGAAATATGTCTTCATGTGAAAAAAAAGGTTGTTTTTGTTTCCTTAAAAAGTCAGCATTTCCAAGTCGTCGCCGCTCCTGTATACCACTGACATACAACTCTTTCCATTGCCTTTCTTCTCTGAATAATCCGTTCTCCATCGAAAGCTATAAATTTCAAACTTCCACACTATTCATATTTTTTTCACCCCGCACTCACCTATGAGGTTTTTACAAACCTGCACATCTCCATGTTTAGTTAAATTCCTCACCAATATTACTCTAAATGTTGTTAGACCGATCATGTTTCTCAACCACGATGCCATCTAACCATTTTTCACTTTTCTTCCATAACAGTTTTTATTAAATGTTCTTTTTCCAATGCACAGAGTACAATTACAGTGTTATGAATGTTCTTATTTCAACATGGTCCAAGCACAGATCCAGGCAGATAGCTGGGCAAATGAGCAGACTTGGTGGGCCTAGTTCGGTCCTTTTCTGCCGTCACACTTCTATGAATCTATGAACATGTACACAAAACATATAACAATGTTGCACATTTCTTTTACCTTAACACTAACATTAACATAAAACACCAAATCATACACTTGATAAGGTAATTTTATGTGGATCACATGTACCTATCCGATGTGTGATGCTACTCGCCCTGGTACAGTTATTCTTGACATTCTGCTTTAGTAAGTGTGGAAAGGTTTACTCTTGCACTTTGTCTTGTTTAATACATGCAATAGAGTGCATTTATTGGTAGACCCTCCCCCTCTCTCCCTTCCATATCCCTTTCTCAGTTGTAGTGTACTTCAACTCTATAATATTTGAGACTGTTTTGATAGTTCCCTCAACTATGGGGTGAGCACTGTAGTTGTCCTGTATTATTTCTCCTGTGCCTAGAATTGTCCATATTGGGGGGTCATTTAGGTGTTATTGGGTTGGTGATGTATTTGGTGTAGTGAATAGGTATATGGGTGTAGGTGGGGGAGGGAAGGGCGTAATTTTTCACTTCTCTAAAAACAACTCTTGAAATAGTCACTTAAGTACTGTACTTGCATGTAGCTTTTCCTGCGTTTAGTCGTCACATCTTTTTTCCTTCAGTTTTGTCAAGTACAGCAAGTCACGATATCGCGACTGTCCCTGATTTTGCCTCAAAAATGCCCTATGTCCCTCCTAAAATTATAGTTTCTGTCTGAAAAGTAGGGATTGAAAGCATAAAATTACGACAAGCATTATTGTTACAGTGTATTTCTCTATCAGAAAATTATTTTTTATATTAGCTTATATTCCCGTTTTTTAAGATTTGTCCCTGATATTGGTCCTCTGTCCCTGATTTATTTTTAAGTTATGTCCCTGATTTCCAAGACAGGATGTTGAGAAGTATGGAGGTATGTTACCAGTCACATTTATAAAGGATCAAGTTGTCAGTTACACTGTTTTCCATGGTCCATTCACACAAGCACTACCCCGTTCCAACCCTCACAGTGACAGCCTCCAACAATGCTTCTGTTACTTTTTTTTAAACACTCTAATACAAAAAAGCAGGTGCAAAACTGAGCCCTTAATTTCAGTTTTTAAATTAATCCCTTTCCCAATCAAGTTGAAGAACCATAGTTTACAAAGTTATCATCTCTCACGTAGACATGCTATTCACCTTATCCGATTTACTGTTCTAAATGTATTACAACGAATACATTACAGTATGCCTGGCTGTACATATCATTCGGTCTTGTGGTTTATGTCACTCTAACCCCGTGGTAGCTTTATACCCTATCCACGTACAATTGGGCATCGTTTATACTTGCTATTACACCCTCTGCATCACATCAGTGAACGTATAGCTGTGTCTCCACTGGACTTGTGAAGAGGGCAGAATTCTAGAAAATCAGCCATCAAAATTTGTTTAATGAGTAAGTATCTATAAGATCATTATGTTTGCAATGACTGCATTTAACTTCTGTCTTATTTGTGCATTACTTAAAGTTTGTAGGTACATATTGGTCGGAATGTTCGGAATGTTTTAAAACGTACCCCGGTGTGTTAATCCCCAATAACAGCACACCCTGACCTGGGTTATTGCTCACTGATTGTCCATGTTGATGCTGGCACTGTCGTGTGGCAATGACTTGCAATCGTTGTAAACTCTGTACATATTTCCCTGCTTCTCATGTTTGTTAGTTTGTAAGGTTTCCAGTCCCCCATGCTTTGATGACTGTACAGTTTCTATTGAGGTGGAACCTTTTCAAATGAGCTTGTAGCTCAAAGGTGAAGAAAGAGAGAGAGAATTGGTTTGTTTGTATCACAGTCTGGTGTCTTAAGAATTGCCATCATACACACACTGGGAGTTCAATAGGATCCCCATTAAAAGACTTTTACACAGGGTTCAAGAATATACTGACACAAAAGTATATAGAAAAGAACCCTAGGACAGACAACTGAATTTTATTTAAAATAAAAATGTATTTTCTGGACATTCCAGATGAATGTTTTTACCTATACACTATAGTAGATACCTGTTCCTGAAGGAGGACAGGAAATTTATTTCTGACTGGAATTGGTTCCTAGTGTTCCTGATGTTCACATTACCAAATAATTCATATTACACAACACCTGAATAAAAGACATGTGAAAAACGTGTATGTTATATTGTTTTGTTTTGTTTTGTTTTTATGAGCAATGTTCTAGTTCTCTTCATGGAACCAGTCAGTAAAGACCACACCCACAGTCACTACTGACTGATGATATTTGTTGGAGCTACAGAATAGTGCAAGCCTTCCCTGCCCAATTGCACATCACTCATCAACTGGGTAGGGTTGCCATGCAGATGGCCCACAGGGCCATACTCAGAGAATTGTGACTTGTGCTGAGACTATTGTAGTGTTTTATTTTACACGTTATACCCTTAGAAAGCCTAAGGGCTAGCAGTAAGGGGTCATGCATTGCTGTAGCAGTCCAACACAGAGCTGGTGGGGAATGGAGATTAATGCAGCACATATGCACAGAGCAGCTGCTTAGGAGAACACAGCTATGGTGGGTAGTTTCATTGGATGCTAAAAAGGATGGTGAGCCAGAAAGTGGCCACAGGGCCACTGGGAAACAACAAAGAAAAATGGAAAAACCCAAACATTAGCCCACTAGCACATTTAAAGTTACAGGGTGGGTGGGGGTAGTACTACTTGTGTAGTGATGTGTCCCAGACATACCAGACTTGGATGGCAAAGCACCATGAGATTGGCACTATGCCATGTCCAGACTTATACGGGTGGCTTAAGCCAATAGGCTAGCTATAACAAATAATGTTTGCACCTTCCCACATCTAACAAAAAACATTTACACCCCCCCCCCACACACCCACACATACACACACACACACACACACACACACACACACACATATACAGAAACTAATTCTTTCTTTAGTGTATGGCAGTTTTTAGTGGTGGTTCAATGGAGAGTATCCTGCACCCTGGTTCTGTGCCATCACCAACACTAACTGGGCCCTTGTAGTTTTGACAATGCCACTGTATGCATACAAGAACTCTGTGCACTGTTCAGATTGATCAACAGTAAATGCCTACCACTCTGCATACACACTGTGACATCAAAAGTTCCACAAAGAGAGCTGGGCAGCATCTTGTTCATGAGAAAAGAACAATACAAACATGGTTTTCCTCATCAACCTCTATTCAAGTACAGTTTAATTTGGATCATTTGGAGGTATGAACTTCCTTTCTGTCAGTAACAACATTACAAACAACTGCCTATTAGCACAAATGTTCTGTCCCCTTTGAGGTGATCCATTAAAAGCTAATATATTACTCACAGCTTAATCTTTTGTTTTCTGCCTGCAAACTGGACTTTTTCCACATGGAAATATTTCACTGTTTAGTCTCATTGGTGAATCTGGCAGATTATCAGTAGTATAGGTAGTTCTTTTATACATACTCTATGAACATAAAATGTCAATATTGTAACAATTTTAATTACTGTACCAACAAAATATTACAAGAATTGCTGCTCTACATGAAAACTGCTGTATGTTTTTTTAATCATTTTTATTGTTTTTCAGTTAATCAACATTACAGAAGAGTAGAGGAGTGAATGATGTGACATTAATACATTGTCATACCTCAGAATTATGTTTATTACAGCAGGCAGTATGACAGCTATCACTAGCACTGCTATATGATTTAGAAAATAATTAATATGTATTTATTTTTAAAGAGGTACCTTTAAAAATACTTTCATTATATATACTTTATTTTAATCCCAGAAATTAATATACATGCTAAAAGGTTCATACTTTCTTCAACCTTTCTACCATAGGGTCATATGAAGGACTGGTTGTTAATGAGCTGCAAATCTGGAGACCAGGTTTGAATCCCACAGCCCCACTTGCATACTGTGTGACCCTGAGCAAGTCACTTAACTTCCCTGTGCTCCCAGGTTGCACCTGTAAACAAGCTTTCAGCTTAGTGTGCCACTCCTGGTTTAACAATTGGGGGGAAAAAGATGAGCTAGTGGAATATTCACAAATTGCCTCTTTTGCTATGCAGTTGACTAGGCCCTCAACATTTGGTTTTAAGTCAGTCCATTTTTTAAATTCTTAATCCTACACATCTGCAATTTCCTTCAAATATCTGTCTAAAATAAATGATATGCATACAAGTTTACAAATAAACATTGACAGCAAAATATTTCAGGCAAATATGGGCATACTGGCTTTGTACTTTTTATGAATCATATTTTTAAAGACATAACATTATCACACCATCATTTGCCACTGTAAAACAAAAATGTGCAGCTCAAAATATTTTGAAATAATAAACTGTTACATTAAAAAAAGATAAATTGATACCTGTTGTTACATAGATTACAGTGTGTTCCGGTAAGGAGAGTTTTGTGCAGTCAACGTTTTTCCTCTGGGACTATGCTATCGCACATAAATACAGTAGTGTTGGTCACTTAAATGACACAATCGGTCCTTTTTATTAGCAAATGGTATATCAGAATTAGGAAATGCATACACATTAACATAAAATGTACTCCTGGTAATTTAGTTTTAAAACGTCCCGTCCTGTAAAGTTTTCAGTATTTAAAAAAAAAACATTGTCAGGTGCTGTGTATAAGCTAGTCCCGAGTTTTTGCGGGACTCGCAAAAATGTTGAATGGGTGAGAATGTTGCTTCGGGTGAAAATATAGCCCATGCTAAGACATTTTACTTTTCCTTGCAAACCGATTTATTTCTTGCAAATTAAATTTTCATTCAGCGTGAAAACCCAAGTTACACAAAGTTATTAGACTTGTTTTATAAAGGAATAGGTACTGACTAATTAGAAATCTTAAATCTCGATCATTTAACAGCTCTAATACTCTCCTCCTCCCCGCCCTAGCCTCAGCCTCTAGTCCCCTCCCTTGCTTTGCCTCACACTTTGTTTTTTTGCCTGCTCCTGCCTCCTCATTTGTTATCTCTAGTAATGTATGCCTTTGTTGCAATATTGCTTCGTTTTTCAGTCTTTTATCTTATTTGCTGTATCTGTATGTACCTTAATTTTACTGTGGAACTTTGAACTGTTGTGTAACTAATATATTCCATTGTAATTTGTCATTGTTATGTTTTTGCACTGCCACTGTATACTTACTGCACTTCCGGGTCTCCCTGAAAAAGGGATTGTAATTGTCTCAGTGAACTCACCCGGTTGCCAAAGCTCAAATAAATAAACACAGTCTTGCTGTGTCCTTAAAAACTTGCAAAAATAGGAGAACTGACTATAGCCTGTTCAACTCAGTTCTAGCCACTTTAATAGTATAACAATAAACCTAAACTGCTTAAACCATTTGGTGTGGAAAACAGTGACTTGCGATTTGCAGAACAGGAGAGTTTAGAAAGAAATGGCATTTTTATACCAAAGGCAGACAGGTGCAAGCCACAGAGTCGATCATTTCAATGTTTTAATGTCACATCATTCACTCCTCTATTCTTCTATAATATTGACTAACTGAAAAAACAATAAAAATTATTTAAAAAAATCCTTTAATATTTGTCATGTAAGGAATGAAGAAGTAGGTTTTTGTCTGGTTTAGAAAGCCAAACACAAACCTCATCGTTCCATCTCCGATTTTTATTCAGGATGGAAAATCTTAATTAGAAATTACTCAACTAGTGACCCTTTTTAACAATAATTTTATTGTTTTTTCGGCTACTCAGCATTACCGAAAATAGAGGAGTGAATGATACGACATTAATATATTTTCATGCCTCCGAACTATGTGTATTACAACAGGCAGTATGGCAGCTATCATAATATACACATACATTATTGTTCGAGTACATGGAATAAGGAGGGGACCCTGTGGCGATTATGAAACCTGCTGCAGGAAGTGTACGGGTAATCCGGGACCAACTTCTGCTGGCAGCTCAACCAAGTGGTAGCCTCCTGTAGGAGACAGGACGGAATATACATAACCAGTGCCTTTTTTTTTTAATAATTGTTATTGGTTTTTCAGTTAATCAACATTACAGAAGAATAGAGGAGTGAATGATGTGACATTAATACATTTTCATATCTCCAAACTATGTCTATTACAACAGGCAGTATGAAAGCTATAATAACATATACATGCATTCATGTTCGAGTACCTGGAATAAGGAGGGGGCCTTATTGTGATTATCAAACCTGCTGTAGGGAGTATATGGGTAATCATTGGTCAACTTTCTCAGGCAGCTCAAACTAATGGTTGTCCTATCCTGTCCGGTCTCCTACACGAGGCTACTCTATGCTTCGATTCTAAAAAAGGAAACATGAAACCACAAGGCATCATGGCTACAGTAGCGCGATGCACATACACGTATTGGCACACATGAACTGGCTTAAATAAGGTTATCTGAGGCTCATTCCAAGCTACAGTCAGGTGCTCTTTTAATTTAAGAATATAGCACCTGCTGTTCACAAGTCGATTAAACCCCAGATTCGTTCAATGACTTGTGTTCAATCAATTCGTTCCCCGCTGAGCTGCTACTCTCAAAATATTTTTGCTACAGGGATAAACTAGACCCTATTTTAAGAACACGGGCATAAGAATGGGAATTGAATTCGCTAAAAGTGAAATAGCTGGCATTCTCTAATCCACCTACGCGCTTAGGAGGACTTGTTTGGCAGTCTTGGAGTTGAGTGCAGTTTCATTCCGTAATGAATTTCGGATATTGTTATAGTCATATGTAGGGCCACGAATGACGGGGAGACAGGAACAATAACAATGTATAGCTAATTAGACATAATAACTGTACCTACCAATAAATGTTTCGGTTTTCCGCGTTCCATCTTTCCTGACGCACTAAAACTGGTAAGCGTTTAGTTTCCCCGCCCTAGTATCAGACAGCCGAAGGGAAGAAACCCGCACATGACGTCACGGGGCAGTAAGCAAGGTGGCTAACAGGCTGGCGGAACAGGTGGGAACCGCAAGCTGCGGCTGGATGCACCTGCGGCCTCCGAGCGAGTCTGCAGTGCAAGCTCTGGGCAGCCGTACCATTTTATTTAGTTAGTTTTTGTTGACCGGGTAAGTGCACTAGACAAATCCTGCCTATTTTCAGGTACGATCCGGGGGAGTGGGATACAGATGACCAACTGACCTTGAACCAGATTAAGCTGTTGGTGGTATTGTTAGTGAATGAGGGAAATTTGGCCAGGACACCGGGGAAATTCCCCTACTCTTTTCGATAAGTGCCATGTGATCTTTAACATCCGCCTGAACTACCACCAATCCAGGCAGATGGGACCTCATTTTAACGTCTCATCAGAAAGACGGCTAGCCTTCTCTCAGAAATTTCTGCTCGGAGCATGAGTCGTGCGCTATCAAACTAATGCTGAGGTTGAGAAACAGATTTGTAAATAACATTATAAAGTGGGGGAGACGCATCTGAGAGCGGTTTGCTTTATAACACGAAAACATATATCTAATCAAATTTAACTAGCCACCTACATTAGTACATCAGTCATTACTACTTGCATCTTGGGTGCTGAATATTGTTTTCTGGCTTAAGGTAAGTCCAGGGGGCGGTGAGTGCGGGGCCGGGGGCTGAGCCTGAACAACGGGACTGGCGGGAAGAAAAGCATAATAAAAAACAGAGCAGCAGATATTTAAAACACCCGAAACAGACACACTCACGCACTCACGCACACATACACACACACACATACACTGGATTGGTGTAAGGAATTTGGGTGGCCTGCTATTTTGGTGTCCATGTCTACAGTTCACCCTCTTGGCGAATACAAAGTATAATACTGTAATACTGTAAACTGTGCTGTAAAAGTCTTTTTAACAGCTCTGAAATAAGAACATTATTTCTAAACGGTCAAAGAGAAAAATGTTCATATCAGCGTGACACGGCAGCACCTGTCCAAATTGGTGCTCCGAGATGTGGAACTGGGTAAAGGCAGACCCCACTGAGAGCGATGTTGCACTTCAGCTGGACCACGTAAACAACAACCTGGGTAATTGTAAAAACTGTCGTCATCCTTTTCTATTAACTACTGGTTGGAGAAAACTGGATGATTAACCTGTAGTATTTTATTTGTAAAACATACTCAACTTTTTTGCATTGATCACAGATTGTCAGGTACATTATGCCATCTTGTGTCTCATCTTTATATATAACGGTACAGTATTTTAAATTCAGGTGATGTATAAAATAATGCTAAATTGCTTTTAGTACTTAGCGTGCTTGTCCCTGTTAAAAACTGAAGAAATGACGCTGTCATAAACCTTTCACACCGTTAAACTCACAAATAAAATAATTCTGTTTTAGCAGTATGGTGTTGTCAGTTACAGTCCCCATTTCCTGGCAGGTTTCCTAAGGGGGGGCGTCATCGTCACAACTTCTTCTGGCCTGTTCTTGACTATAATTTGGAGGGACCGCGCCGTTGCCCTTTGTAAGTAAAGAAAACTACACTTTACAAATAGCGAGGGTCCTCTACACAAGTTGTCTTCTCTATGCACTGTAAGGAATAACATATTTATTCTGCGGGGTAGCGGTGACATTAGGAAACCACCACTTCGTACTGCACAAGGAAAACTACTGCTGCTACCACTTTTAATAGGTTTATGAGAGTCTAATGAAAACGATCAGGACCACCCACCACAAAATGGAGCCCGACCGCGAGTCAGTCTGTGCGATGCCACCTCGCCTTCCCCTTTAAGACAGCGCGAGCGCGGTAGAACACTGCCTTCCGGCAGGGGGCAGCAGCGCTCCGCTGAAATTAGCCGGCGCTCCAGGAAGCCAATCGGCCGCGCGCAGATCCTCGGTTTGTTACACAGAATTAATTCAATAAGTGGTTCCCCAGGTCCGCGCCCAATTTCAGGTTTATTCAGTAAGTGGTTCCCCAAGTCCGCGCCCAATTTCACTTGTTTTGGTGACATTATGAATTCTAGTAATGCAGTCTTGATTCACAGTTGTGCCTACAGTTACCTAATTTAATCAGATGTTTCAAATGCAAGCCTGTTCCGAGTTAGAACTTCACTATTTTTTACATTAACTAACTAACATAAACAAATTGCTTTTTTGACTCTCAGATTATTTCCCGGAAAAAAAAAACGGGCAACTGGTGCAATGGCTGTAGTCTAAATGTTACTGTTATTACTAACACATTTGTTGTAATTCTCGAGACTTGCAAATAATTGCATTTGATATGTTCTAGGTGAGATTGGCAGTCTTCTGTGGTTTATGACTCGGCGTTCCTGCAATTTAATGCCCAGGTCATCTTCCTTATGGTGAAACGTTTGTTTCAACTAGTGTGCGTGTGTGTGTGTGTGTGTGTGTGTGTGTGTGTATAGATATTAGTATATTGGCTTCTGTGAAATAAATGGCTTCCCACATAAACAGGAAAACCTATAGCTAGGAGCTACAGTCACATTTGATATGGTAACATCCTCTGTGTGTTGGGGGGGGGGCCCTTATTCAGCCCATTGTATAATGGTTTATGTATAATCTTTACATTTCTTTTTTATATGAGAATTTAATGGTTTTATTATGCCAAGTGTTATGTACTGGCTGTGCTATACTTATACAGCGCATAGTCCAAACACATTAAAACAAGAGCGCAAGCGCATAACAACATTAATCAATTATGTTGATATGTACTAAATCATGTCGCCATGGTGTAGAAGTATTTAGCAGGAATCTGAATGCTACTAATATATATTAAGCTGTATAACTGATGCATGCTGTTTATCTTGCACGGTTAAAATCAGGAAGACTACAAAGCGGGAAAAGAAGAACATGTTTCTGGTACTGCAGCAGAATTTAACTGTCAGTACTTTCAACTTTTTGTGAAGTCAGAACTCTACTTTTATAGTCTTACAAAAAGTTAATTGCTGGTATATCTTATAACTGTTCTGAAACAAGAACTGAACGATTACGAGAAAGTAAACTGCAGTTTTTAAGGCATAACAATTACAACACATTTTGCCAACTGAGCCATTCATAAAATATGAATACTAAGTTTTAAAGAGGATTTTGTGGCGTCACAATATGTGTATATATACAAAACACTACTACTTTCCATCACAACAGACTACTATCACAAATCCAGTAAATGTGATTTAAGCAGTGGACCTCTGTTGTTCCACTTAGTCACTTGTCACGTAGCCAAAAAAATTAATAGATGTCCTAAGAGGCTAAATAAATTTCTAGCCAGTTTGCAGCAGTGATAAAAGCTTTAAAGTCAGAATATCTGCTATTGTCATTTTCAAATGTGCATTATCTTCATCATCAGTGCTGCTGATGCTTAAACATTTCTGTGTGTGCTGCTTTAGCTGCAGTGACTAAGGGAACAAATCCAATTGGGAACTTAGCTGGCAGTCACCTATTTCTGAAACATAAAGTAAGTACTAGTTTAGTACAAGTATATTAAAAGTAAATACTAGTTTATGTACAAGTATATAAAAACGTCCTATAGTAGGTGCATCAGAACTCTTTGAACTGCATAATTAACGTTAATTGGATTCATAATGCTTTCACTTTACATTTCAGTATAAACTGCTATTTAATTAATTATTTTCCTGGGACTAGCACTAATTCTGTTCAACTCTGGACTCTTTTGCACTTGGCTGGGTCATATTATGCTTAGAACACTTTCTTTAGAAGAGCCGCAATGCTGTCTGAGAAAAGGAATTGCTAAGAATAGTATAACTTTCTTTAATGATCAACCCCTGCTCTGTTCAGCCTTAAAGAAAATTGTCACAAATACAAGAGAACGAGAAGCATTATGTTTTACCATAACTACAGCAGCAACAATTTAAGTGCATTTTAACATGTAAAATGTAAGGAGCATTGTAACCCCCCCCCCCCCCAGTTCCACAGTGAATACTTACTTACTGACCAAATACTAACCCCTACGACAGCCCCTTCCAGAGGGCCTATCCCCTCTATTTCCTTCTCCCTATCCTTTTACCAGGGGTGTGTACCCTAAACATTTGTTGGGTCAACTATTTAAGTGAATCATTAAGTAACACTATTGGTTGTAATAATTCTATGCAATGTTATTTTCCTGTGTATTTCTGACTATAAGATGGAGGTTTTCCCCTTACTCTCCTGCCACACGCAATTGTTTGTTAAAATTCAATAAAGATCTTTATGGAAAAAATGTAAGGGTGATGTAAGAAATTTCGCTGGTTTTTTAAGTACATAATACATTGTTATTATGTAAGTGTTTCACAAGTATCCCAAACGTTTTCCATGTGATGTTAAAACATTTTTTAAACCGTCCCATTTATGTCAGCATGTGTGCTTAACTAAGAGTGTGCCAGTCACTGTTTCTAGCAATCAAAATAGATCAGTTGTTCACTTCATACCTCTCAACTTTTCGGCACTGAAATTCACAGCACTGACATTCAAAATTCATAGCAAATGGCCAGAATATGTAGCACTTCCTTATGTTAAAGAATAATATGTACACAGTGGGCCCTATATATTGAGTCTTAAGGAATGTTTCTATCAAATTAATTCAATGGTTTAGTAGATTGTGTGTCCAGAAATAGCTCTATCATTAAGAACATCAATAAACCTCTGTGGAGCAAAGGAATATTTGAGTGGCACTATGCCAAATTCATAGCAGTTGAGGGGTATAGTATATTTCACACACAGACTCAGCTGTGTACAGTTTCACTACAGGAAATAGGAGAACTATTCCAAATGTTAAGACTTGCAATCTCATTATCAATGGCAACAGTAATTACGCATAACATGCTGTGCAAATAGTATTCCTGGCGGATTTTTCTGCATTCTGCTAACTTGCCATGCTTGGTATCTAATGTAAAATAAAAACGGAGGAAAAAGGACAGACACATAAATAAATCAACAGTTCATCTAGTCAGTCCCAAAATTCCCTACTCGGAATCTTAATAACGTACAAATACTTACTATCTATATTTTGGCCAGGAAAGAGGCAGACGCTCGTTTCTGAGCTCGGCTCTGGGGCACCGTGGGTTAAGCGAAGTGTGTATGATCACACAGTGTGTAAGAGTCGTTTGTGATATTTAAGTCCCTGTCTGTTGAGTTTTTAGGTTCTATGCGAGACATAAAAAAGGTCAGCATTTTGGAGATATATACAATATATTTTTGAAATGTCAAGCCCCCTTTGTAGCTCTGTGCAACTCCCCGGTGGAAGTTTTAAACCTAAAAGTAAACTTAAAACAGGCACAGTCAACCCATCACATCAGAAAAAAAATAGTGGCACACTTTTTCTTTTCATGAAAATGGTCCTGAAAGTTCTGAAAACTACAGCTCTACGCCGCAAACTCGAGGGCGATGGGAGATAAATACAATAGAGATAGTGTTGCCTTGTGGTTATGACTACAGGCGAGATTCTGAACCCCATTCTAATTTCAGAGTTACCTGCTCATCCTTTGACCTTGAGCAACCCACTTAACCTCTTGGTGCTGCAGTAAACCCAGCTGTAAACACGTGTAGAAGCAGGACTCCACTGAAAATGAGATGCTGCATCTCAATTGTCCTGCCTGTCCTTGGTAAGTAAGTATGGAAAATGAAAAGGATAAGCTAATAGCATTTCGAAACACCATTTTGTTATTGGCCAAAATAAAACAAATTGTGGATGCTATCCACATCAAGAAAAAATCGAAGGAAGTATAGTCACTGTTAAAATGGAAGTATCTGTGTTATTAGTTTTGCATTTCCATATAAAAAATGCATTCGTTTTTTCATATAAAAATGCATTAGGTTATATTTTTTTTTATTTTATAGCTCTTTTTTCAGGAGCATGTAGACGTTTGGGGGGGTTCTAGAAATGGGGAGCACAGAAACACCGTTAGTAAATCTTGTTTGATAAAATGATGTGATTAGATTCAGGTGGGTCAGTTGATTATTATTAAGAAACCGTGAATATTTACATTTTATTTTTCAGTTAATAGTTTTTATTGCAGATCACACAATTTTTTTTACAGTACAGGATTGTAAAAACTATTCCATTAAGTTGTATACAGTACAGTGTGTTATGTTCCTTTACCCTTGTTATTACAGTCACAGTTCTCTTAATCAATGGCATTTCCAAACTGACATTATATTTCTGCCCGATTTACAGGTTATTCCATTCTTATTTCAGGAAATGATTTATCAAAGGGACTATAGCGTGTGCCTGTGTGTGTGTGTGCGCGCGCGCACCTGCGTCTGTCTGTCTTTAAATGTTATCTACTACCCAATTTTCCTCCTTTAAATAGTGCCCTGAACATCAATATGTAACTGCATACATTCTTTTAGCATTTACGACTCAAAATTAAAGATCTTCTATGATACACGTGGTGTTACAATGAATAGTGGGTAAATGCCTAAACATGGCTCAAATGCTTTCCATCAGACACCTCCCTGACATTTTAAATGCGGAAGAAAAAAATGAGGGGGTGATTATTTGTTGAATTAATTCTTGATAATACTCTTTGAACACCTATAGTTTATGCATTTGTATGCCTACGGATTGCCATAGTTTATATGGTTTAGCTTTCAGACACTGTCTCCATGGGACAGAGAGAGGTCCGGTAAACAATAACAAACCAGTGGGGAGATCAGATACATTAACATTTTAACCACTCTAGGTTTGATGCAAAAGCAGAGGCAGTAATATTACTTAGCGCTGTGATCCTGCTCAGTGCCAGAATATATGCAGAACCTTGACCCACCGGTGTGTGTGTGTGTGTGTGTGTGTGTGTGTGTGTGTGTGTGTGTGTGTGTGTAAGATAGGGGTTATTTGTATAAACTACAAATCTTCAAGCATGGCCCTCAAAAAGCTTTGCACTTTGAGTGCATTGTTGGGTAAGTTACTTTTTCTATTACTTTCTATTACTTTTGGAAACTTGTTCCACAAAGCTTTGTGCAGTCACTAGCAAGGATGGAGAAGTACTGGAAAAAGTAATGCACCTTACAATTACTTGTGTCTTTTTATACAAAAGAAATCCCTAACTGTAACTGATTACATATATTTTAAAGTAATTGGTAACTGACCTATTACTTTCAAAAAATGTAATTTGTTATAATTTATATTGTTTTTGTATAAAAAGAAAGAAGTAACTGTAATTGTAAGGTGTATTACTTTTTCTAGCACTTCTCCATCCTTGCTAGTGACTGCACAGAGCTTCCTGGAACAAGTTTCCAAACATAACAGAAAGTAATAGAAAAAGTAACTTACTCAACACTGTTTGAGAACATATATTTCCTAGTTCACATAAATATTTATAGTACTAAGTGCAAGTGAAAACACTTAATATTTGTAATTTGTGTAATTTGTAGTGGTGTAATAAAAAATGGGTAAGACTGCAATGTATCCCATTCTCAGGAGTGACATGGAGAGGGGGAGAGAGAGGCTACTTGGGTGTGTTATGTGGCAGGAGGTGAAGCCAAGTGCCTTCAACCACCCAAGAAGTCCATATATTTATGCAGGGCACAGCGCTTTGGAGAGCATTGTTTGCTTATAAAATTAGCCTGAAAGATTAATAGCAATAATTGGCTGCAAGACCTGGACACCATGTGATTTTTTTTATTCAGAGAGAGAGAGAGAGAGAGAGAGAGAGAGAGACAGACAGAGAACGATAGACATAGTGTCCATAACTTAGATGTTTCACAGCCATTTGAATTGGCTTCAGTAATATCTGGTATAATTCTAATGTATATAAATAAATTCAAATGCTACAGTGACCATTTAAACCATGGTTAATATTTTTTTTTTCCTTTAAGATCTTTATTGGATTTTAACAAACCCTTGTTTTTGTACAATATTTGTTTTACTTCACTTTCAATGTAATTAGTTTGTAACCACCTTTCATATTACATTTCAATGTTCTGGGATCACTGAATACAGATTCGAATGATTTTCATGCTGAAATTTTAATTGTGAGTCTAAGGTCTAAAGTCTTAACTTTATGGCTGTAAGTAATTTTGAAATACAATGTAATTTAGGTAAAGGAATTGATCTCAGTTTTAAAGCAACTGTTATGTTATGCAATGATTACACAAAAATATGCAACATCCTTTTTGACCTGTTTAATTATTAATTATCATTTGAGGAAAGCTCTATATGTTGCATTTGTTTGTACCTGTGTTATACACTTGAAAACTTGGAAAAACATGAAAAAGATTAACTGCAAAAAAAAAGGAACTGTTTTACGTGAATGAATCGTCTCTAATTTAGTTTGAAATTGGATTTTAAACAGGGATCCGGATTTCTAACCCTGGTTGATGTTTTAGTGTATTCACAGCATTGAGTGTTATTCCCTGAGGTCATGCAGATCCCACATGTCAATCAAAGGCACTGCTGAAGAAATGCCATTGTTCCGCTCCCACGTCACTCGCCTTTCTCTCATTTATCTAACAATACCAAAGCCCTCTGATCACTCATTCGGAATATGGGCTTTATGTAAGGGAAAATTCAGAAATGTTATTGATCTTTCATTGAGAGATACAGTTTGGATCTTTCAATAAAAAAAAAATCTTGTTTAGCATCCCCACCCGCGATTATAAGCTTACTTCTTAAAATAGCATCATAGTGGAAGGTTTTGAAAATCCCTAGCAAATTGGCTTCTCATGCAATTTTCGTAAACTAAGACCCTCTGGATTGTTTTTATTTTCCTTATGTCATATTAATACAGTTCATGTTTATGGTGTATTAATTCATAAAGGCCGTTTTACACAGAAACATTTAAATGAAATTCAGGTAAAAAACTGCATCAAAAGGAATACAGTATGGTTCAAATAAACTGAATAGTGTGCTAATGAAATATCTTAGAACATCCTGCAATTATATTTGAAATATTAAATAGTATATGCATATGTTGTCTTCAGTTATGCAGTGTAGTGTGCAAGGAAATAACAGAGCAAGTCTTTTTGAAAAGTGATGATTTTATTAGCTTCTTAAATTCTATAAAAACTGAGCATTTAATCCCAGGTAACATTTTTATTTCCTTAATGATGAAACATGCACATAATTACATTTTAATTGAAAGAGAAACTGCTGTACATCCTGCATCTAGTCTTTCAACACCTCTAAAGCAATTAAGAATGAATATGGGAAGTGGACAAAAGCCAGTACGGGAGGATTTGACCTGGTTTCCTCAGGGGAAAACATCAAAATGTTGAGCTGTATTGTCCACGCTTATGGGTTCTATGCTTTTAAATAAAAGGTATGTTCCCCCACGACATAGAATGCCTTAGTAACTCCTTATAAAACACTGAGTGCTAAGGTCTAATGTATTAATTATATCGGTATCAGCCACTATTTGTATCATCTTCAAATTTATAAAAATAGTAGTATCAGCAAATGATGTTTACAAACATATAAACATAGCATGTGAAAGTATTCTTTTTCTGATTTGCCACTCTTCATAAACTCATTTATGTTAGTATAAAATGAATAGTGACTGTGTCACTAGATGGCCACTGTGCACAGTAAAACTGTTTTAGTAACCCGGTGTCTTGTTAGGGGTTTGGGGATCCGTGGAACACAGCATGCAGACAAAGGCTGATGGAGGAAATAACACTGATGCTATCAAATCACAAGTCCATTGTGTTGTTTTAACAGTGGGTGGATCTAATGATAACATTATTTTAATCTGTACTGGATGATTCCTCCGGAAACAAAATTACACAAAATTTTACATATCAAACAAGCAACCCCCAATTCTAAAATTAGAGTTTGTTCTAAACAGGTTAGACTTGTGTAAAATGTGAGAATAAGACCCCTGTCTGTCTGTCTTAACTACAGTGTGTGTGTGTGTGTGTGTGTGTGTGTGTGTGTGTGTGTGTTGCTTTTAACTTTCAGCTGTGCATCTGCTAAAAAGCACATTGGAAAACTTCCTCTCCCTCTCCCTATCTTGGGGCTACTAGGAGAGGTCTGGCCAAATCAGGGAGGTTGCAGATGTAAACACTCTGGAATTTAGTGTTTTTCCAGTTCATTATAAACTTACAAATCAATGTTTATTTCAATAGCATAATTTTCTAAGGAAACCCATGACACCTTTTCTGATCTGAGACTGATTTATTTTGATCGAGTATGCAATGCAGCATTGTGCAGTGTCTTTTGCATATCTGAGGACCCTTAACAATTATGTTACCTCTAAATTTCACTCTAAATAAATAGGATTACACAAATGCAGTGCTGGCTGATATTTTAAAACTAGGATAGACAACTGTGACATATTTCTTGCCACTGTGGCATTAGCATTCAGTGACAAGAAATATTTCGGATTTGCATGGGATGCCTTGTTTTATATTGTCAAGATAAAAACACACCTACTAGCATATCTTGATGGCGAACTGTTATTTTGGTTGGGTTTTTGTTTTTTAGTTATTCTAATTAGAAAAAAACATGCCCAGGGTATCTGGAGTGTCCTGACTATGAAAATAATTTGAATAAATGTATACACTGTGCTTCACTGTGTTTATAACCCCCTCCACACACACACACACACACACACACACACACACACACACACACACACACACACACGGTTTCACACCATTTGTATGTCAATCTTGCTTATAAATAAGGTTTTTAACTTTACAATGATAGCTATTTGGTTCCAGCAATTTGTTAAAAAAATCCAAGCACCCATTTAATTCTATTGTGACTTTGGTCCATGACCATGGGATCCAATACCGTGTCTGCTAAACGTTTTGAACTATTTATGTTCAAGAATGTGCAGGTCCTGGTCAGCAGATATTGCCTTATAGCTTCTCCTAAATATCTTTTTTTCCCATAAAGATCTTTATTGAATTTTAACAAACACTTGTGTACAGTACAAGAGTAAGGGCAAAACCCAATCTCACAGTCAGAAATACACAGAAAAATAACATTGCATAAAATTGTCACAACCAATAGTATAACTTAATGATTTACTTAAGTGAATAATTGTCCCAACAAACACCTCGGGTATAGGTAAAAGGAGAGCGAGAAGGAAATAAATGGGAGAGGCACTCTGGAAGGGGCTGTCGCAGGGGTTAGTAGTTGTTCAATAAGTAAGTACCCACTGTGGAACTAGGCGGGGATGGGGAACAGTACTGTTCAGTAACCTAGAAATATCTTAAGCCATTTTAAACAGAACTAATACCGGTCATACTGTGCTGGTATTCCATGTATAAATATCAAAGCATTCGAGTCCATATAATTAACTGTATTTGGTGACCATTAGCAGTAGTTCTAATTTGCTATTTATTTTAGGTTTGAGCTTCAAAAAATAATTGTCATTGAGTAAATAAAGTGAAATGACAAGAGCAGAAACCGAACAAATATGTATCACTCTGTGTATTTCTAATATCAATTGCTGACAATAAAGTAGTCGATAAACAAAAAAAACAGCCACCATAGCCAGGTATCCCACAAGATCCACACACAACTATTTTTATTTAACTTGTTCCATTATCGCTTTATCGACGAATCCTGAAAAGAGAAAGTGAGTTGACTTCTGTTTTACTAAGCGATTTCATTTTTTTCTTCTTAGAACTATTCATATATCATATGTCTTTGTGTTCTCCTATGTATGTTCAGGTCCTGATGAAGTACATGAATGTTCGTTTTGAACTGAAAAGACTGAACCTTTTACAGAGCATTTCCAAAATGAGGAGGTAACTGCCACATCACATGGAATAGCAACTTCCTTGGTGCATTGTCATGTATGATATTTTGTTGTTTCAGCTCACTGTATTTTGTATTGTTTTTGTTTTTTGTTATATTGTTGTCTGTCTCATAATGTATGCAACTATGTTAAGATTTTGCACTTGAAACCATAATCTATACAGGACTATCTTGTAAACATTATTTAACAGTCCTGATGATTAACTCCTGTCAAAAAATAAACATTTTTATCTATCATGTTTGCTAGGGTAATGGCCATCTTTTTGTGTACCCAACCATTCTCTCGCTCACAACAGGGATTTGATATAGACTTCTCTCCAGCCCAGAACAGTTCAATTAAAGCAGCATATAAAATAAAAAGCTAATATTTTTACAGAGCAGCAATGCAGTTATGCTGACCCCTCTCAATGCTGTCCTTATTTGTGAAAGAGAAATATGGATTCTGTGGAAAAGAGAGAAAATTATGCAACACTTCTAAGGAATATATGGTGTACTATACTATTCAACACATATTTGCTTTAAAACATTCTGTGGATTTTATAGCATCCATCGTAAATTACAATCTCAGTTAAAGTATCAGTAGTCTTTTCACTCAACAGTTGTCACAAAATCGTAGAGCCAAATTTAATAAGAGGATACTATATTGGGAAATATGTAAACATACACACAGTAGGTTATCACCCAATACAAACAGGCCCCTATGTATGCATTTTAAACACAGCAATAGCCTGTCGAGATACATCTGATGCAATCTGAGTTATAAACATGTCCATAAGCAATACGGATGTTGTCTTCTGCAGCACTTTGAAACTGTTAATGCCTCACTCTGTTGAACCAACATTTGAATAAGTGCTTTCTTTTCAACTTTTGCTCCGCAGTTCTGCGGCTGTTTACATATATAATAGTGTGTGGGTGTAGTAGTTAACGTGCTGTTAAAGATAAACAGAAGTAGTCCTTACTAAATCTACCAAAACGACAGTATTGAATTGTGTCACGTCAAAACAACCAGTATATTGAATTCAGTGGCAAGTTAAGAAAAATAAGCGGTGCACCAGCTTTTATGCAAGAAGGTTAATTGCGAATAAAGATCTGGGGATTTTGACAAACTTACTAGTGACCTCAGCTTTCATTATATCTGGTTTTCTTGGGAAACTGACCGTTTTTCTATGGTAGCGTTTTGTTAAACCTGCGGTAGGTAGTAGCTATTATTAGGCTGCCAGGATTGAAAAGCTTAAAAAATTACAGGAAATGCAAACCAAAAAAATAAAAATAAAAAAATAACACTAACTACACTCTTCCTGCCTACGCATGCTTTCTGCAAATCTGATCTCTTTTATGTCGGACTTGGTGAAAGGGGAATTGTGCAAAGCATCTGTTCAGTCCCCGAGTCGGAACAAAGACAAAACCACCGGCGTGCAGGAGCCCCTTCCAAATGTAGCCTCCCTCCCGGATTTTAGGGGAAAGCTCCTGCAGGCGCGTTTTCAACCTATAATTGTGGTTGATATTTAATCCCTCCTTCTTAGGACAAAGGACTATCTTTTGACTATGTAGAACGGCTTTGAGATCTGGCTAACCTTTAGGGTTATATCCCAAACTGAGAGCATCGAGCTTAAAAGATGATTACCCTGCCCTCCTCTAACCGGAACAAAAAAAGAACAGTAGAAAATCGCATTTTTCTCCGCAGTGCATGAACATTTCTAATCGCCTCAACTCGCTGCTGATTTTTTTACTCGTATTTTTAGTAAGATGATGTGTACAGATTTTCTGCTGTTTGAAAAGGGCTGTTTTTCACTGATACAAGCCTCAGTAAGAAACTTTTTTTTCCAAAAGGAAAGCTGAGACTATTTCTAAAACCCAGCAAAAATACTATAATCCATACAAATCATTAGACAGACTGGTTATCCTTCACTGGAGAGCTGAGCTTAAAATGCGCACATATATAATTCAGATCACTGATACTGAAAGACTTTTATAAAGAATAAACCTAAAAATCGAGTGTAGCTTGCAGTGTCCACCCAACCCCTTGCCTAAAGGCTGGCCCTGTAACTTTGTTATCCACTGTGGGGTATTTTCTTTCTCTTCTTCCCTTTTGTTGTGCCCCCTCCCCCTCTGCATTGTCAGTTCTACAGCTTTTGTGGCCAACGTGAATCTAAATATTACAGCATTTTCTATTGGAACAACAAGTATCACTAAGAAAGGTGCGGAGTGTGGGTTATGCTCGGCCTTAACGTTCCTTCTATTTTAATAGGTTTATGGTAAGAGTCGCTGGTCTATATGGCCATGGGAGCTCATAGAGCTCCCAAATGTAATGATTTTGGTTTCCCACACGATCATATGTTGCATTATTTCAATGTCGGTTTTATCTTTTAAAGAAAAGAAGAGATTTCTGACGTTCTGAGACCATGGATTACGATGTGAAAACCGCCTTCAGTACAGCAGGGCCCAGTAGCACAACAGTGGTGACAATGCTGAATAAAAAAAAGGCACGGGCTAAGGAAAGGCCCTACACAAAGGCATTTCATTTCCACCTACTCTTATCCCCACGTGAAAAACACAACTTTAGGGATGTTCAAAACCCAGGAAAGAGACTACATTCATGTCTTTCCCTTTTAAATAGTTTGGCTGGTGAGAGGGGCTAATACAGTATTATGAACAAAGGGCAAAGGAGAAATGCATGTATTTTTTGTGTGTTTTGCTATTCATTTCCCATACCTTGAATAACAACTTTCGGAAGTTCAGCTTGGTTTACTCAACGTTCTTCTCTACAGGTTTTTGTTGGCTTGAATAAATGGAGAAAAGCTTCAGTTCGCTCACTTTTCTGGCCGTTTCGCCGAAGCGTTGTTATGAAAATCATATTTATTATAATTGGCACAGAACTTTCATCAAGCAAATGTGTTTGGGGACGCATGATTTGCAAATGAAAACGTCTATTTAACTAGCTGGACTTCGAAACAAGATGCGTTTTTTCCCTTCTCCAATAATGTTCTTTATATGTGTGCAGGAAGATATCAATTACTAATTGTGGTTCTAAATTAGTTTCTATTTCCATACCCAATTCAAACGTTTCCCTGTCTGTATTGTTGATTTGGTTTCTGTGTCTGCATAATCTTGCTAAGCATTTCAATACAAGATGCTGCACAAGCAAAAACTGTAGTACATTGTCGTCACTAGTTAGTGGTTATATGGCTAATAGTAGACACAACACACAAGCGCGCATATCTAGGCTGCAAGGAGATATTCACGTTAGTTTGTTGGAATGGAAGCAATTCATATTTCATATCAATTAATGCAGTTCACTTTACTCGGCAGCTAAGTCAATTAAATTATATATCTGAAATGTTGTTTTGGACGAGGCAGCTAACCCTTGTTGGTTCACAGATTTTCTGCTACAGAAGCATGGAGGATACATACCTCTGTCCAAAAGCATTTCTTATATAAAAGGGAGTGTGTGTGTGTGTGTGTGTGTGTGTGTGTGTGTGTGTGTTTGTTGCTGGACAACATTCTGTGTAGCTCTCCAAGATAAACTGGGGATCCATGAGTTTTAACGGTCACTGTATGGTTTCAGAATTCTGTACTGTTCTGATTGGTCAGGGGCTTATGATGACATAGTTAACACTCTATCTAAATACCTGGTTAATAAAAGGAACTGTGCGGAATGTTGCCCATTAAGAAAACAATAGAAAACACACTTTTACTTCAACTTGTATTCAGATAGAGTGAAATATGGCTACTATTAAGGTTATGAATATAATTTCTGAAAACAAGAACATTGCAAGCAACTGGAAATTCATACAAATGCCCCCCCCCCAAAAAAAAAAAACAGTACTTTCAAAAAGTTAATACATCCACAAAAATTCCTGCACTAATACTTTATCGCAAGCAATTGTTAAACTAAATGTGTTATTCTATGGAGTCACACACATAGCAAACTATGCATTCCGTAGTTTGATATTTTTTCTGGCTAGTGAGTAAGCATTCCTTCATTCTAAAAAAAATCTGAATGTATGCAGCCGTGCATACCTCTAAACCCTCCGATTTTCAGGAATGCCTAAAATGTCTTCTGTCCTACCTAAAATCGAGGTTTGTGTCACTGAGGAATGGTGACTGGGAAGCAAAAAATATTGTCAGATATCAGTTATACAGTTTCCGTCAGATTTTGTTGTATTCTAAATCGTTCACACGAATAGCTTCCTGAGTCATTATTTCCCATTTGAGCAATGTGCTACTGATTGTTGTCATTTGTCTCTGTTTTTAAAGTCCTGTGTGTTATTCGTGGACCATGGGATTCGGAGGTATGTGTGAGTGAAGATATTAAAAATACAGAAATCTGAAGTGGCAACCGTCCAGTAAACACAGACAGAGGTTAAACCTTAAAGAAATAATACCCCCCTTACAGTGTGTATGTGGGGAGGTGCCCACGCTATGTAAGATAGATAGATAGATAGATAGATAGATAGATAGATAGATAGATAGATAGATAACACATTAGGAGGATACGATCTGTAAATCATGAGAGAAGACCTATAATTTAGAAGTGTAGAATAAGGTCTAATCCTTACTTGTGGGAATAAATGTGACAATCCCAGTGTAACCCATTACTTATGCTGTTCACATAAAGACATTTGACAGAGTATAGTTTTAAGTTTTTAAATGAACCCTTGAACCATGACCTAATGCGTGTGTGCACGGGCGCGCGTGCCTGCGTGTGTGAGTGCGTGCCTGCCTGAGGTCAGCTGATGATATCTTTGAAAGCAGCAGGGCATTTGTGACATCAGACATCAACATTGTCAAAGCTGTTTGCCCATTTGGTTGAGATTGCCATTATGACATACATACATATGTACATACACAATAAATAGAAAAAACAAATTTGTGTAAGTCATTGATGACAACATGCATAAAAATAAGTTATTTTATACAACAGGTGTAAAGAGAAATGCCACAGAATAAAACTGATATTTTTTGGACCCACTTTGCAAGTTATCATGATATCATGCATTTCGGGTATGTAACAGCTGATATCTAGCAAAGCTGGGTACATCACAGTGGGATACTGAGCCAATCAGACAGCAGCTTTCACAGTGCTGACATAACAATAGTCATGTGAAACAGGAATCCAACATTTGAAATCAAATATAAACAGTTACATCTTCATACACAGGGAAGATTAAAAACCTGTAACAAGTAAGGTGATGTATAAAAATATGCAATGGTCTGACTTAAAATATGCAGTTTATCGTCGCTTGCGAGGTGGCAAGACTTCTATAACTCACTGGTGGCTCTACCACTGGTGAGTTATGGGCCCCCTCACACACGAAGCTATAATTGCACTTTTTTAAGTCAGGCCATTGCATGCAGCCTATTTTCATCATATACAGCAGAGTGTGTGTGTGTGTGTGTGTGTGTGTGTGTGTGTGTGTGTGTGTTTGTGTGTTTCATGACTCCCTGCAACCTAAGACTGAGCTTTTGGAACCTACCTCTTAAGCCTTTCCATTTTACATCTCAATACAGCATGGTTTGGGGAAATGTGAAGTGAAATATATTTCATACTTCATGACTTCTCTGGTTATGACAGGTTTAAATGGATGACAATGATACCGAACATCATACCGGAAAACAATAGTAAGGTAAGTTTACACAGCAAACACAGTTTACTGTGGTTTGCTGTAATGATTTCCATTAGTACTTGCTGAACTTATTCAGAGATCTATTTATTGAACACACATTGTGAAACAGATTTTGCTTTTGTCATTCAGTTGTTTCCTCACACAATACCTACAAAAAATAACTCCGAAACTTAACATCTGTGGGATAATTCGGAAGAGTATGATTAAAATGCACACTTGTTGAGAAATAATCCACAGCAGCCTTAAAAAGTGCAGACAAACTCCAGGGTTAAATATTAAACTTCTTCAGTGGATTTGCTTAGTAAGTCTTATTTTGAAGAATGTCAGTTACATGACACTTTACATAATGATAATATTTTTATTAAAAACAGGAACAGAAATGGCCAAAGGTTTAACTGTTAAACTTAAGTGGCCTGCCTGTGCCTGTCTGAAAAACTAGTCCGTCTCCACGTGTTTGAGGACGTCTCCCAGCTGAATTGTTTTTGGTGATCATCAAGAGAAGCAGGCGTCCTTTTTAAATGAGCTGCATAGTGCAGATCTTCAAAATGCATTCCCCAACATGAAATGAAACTATGGCGGCGTTATGGCTATCACATAGCCCTCTCAGACATGTTCCTCAAATGAGAGAATTAGAAACTAACATTTTAGAAGTCAAAATCATAGCAGCAAGCTCGGAATAAGCTTAGCTACAAAAGGATGGATGATTCTCAGTCTCTCCTTTATAAAAGATCGATAAACATTTTACGATTCTTGTGAAATGAAGCCTGACAATTTACAAAGTAAGGCAGCATTTATTGTGGGCATGCTTTTTAGAATGCTCAGATCCCCAACAGAAAGGAAACTGTGTAAGGATATAAATGTCTTAATTATTTGTTGCCGAAATGCAGGCAGCAAATGTTCTTTGTAGTTGTATTCACTCTTCAAATCTTGGGAAGATGAATACAAGTGCCTCACGATATATTTTAAGTTTAGGGAAACTGATATTTTTTTTCCCCTCAACAAAAATAAACCCCAACCGTATGGTGCCCAAGTAAATGTTCTGTAATTTAGCTGAATAAGAATAGAAGAATTTAAAAAACATTAACCCTGCATTACTCTGTGTTCATGCCGGATCAGCAAAGATGAAGAGAGATAAAAAGGTGAACTGCTTAAGTATGCAGGCACCACACAATTATTGTCTCTGGGATCCTTGCAATTCAGTTGCTTTTATTTTGTAATGGCACATGCACACACTTCCTTCATGCTCTGGCCGTCTGTTCATACAGATGTATAATTGGCAGTTTGTGTGGTGCAGTTCTAAAAATATACAGTATTTAACAAAGAAACATGAGTGGCAGCAGAAGAAACACCAAGAGGTCTATCAAGTCTGCCCAGAAATCCTAGTTACCACTTTCTTGTTTTACTACTGCTGAGCAGGGTCAATGGAGCTGACTGACTCTTTCATCCCCTTGGCTGATCCTCCCTCTCTCCCTGGAACCATCTTGCTCCTTGCCCCCTTCGGTATTACTAGACATTTGTATCTGTCCCATCCAACTTTAAATTCATTTACAGGCCTCAACTCAACCACCTTCTTAGGCAATCTAGTCCACTGGTCCACCACCCTCTCAGTGAAGGAGAACTCTCTCCTGTCCTTACTGAATCCACCACCACCAGTCTCCTTCCATGCCCTCTCCTCACACTACTTACATTCCTAGTGAACATGTCCTCACAGTATACTCTATTAACATAGAAACATAGAATTTTATGGCAGATAAGGACAGCTTGGCCCACCTAATCTGTCAATTTAAATGTTCCCCTCAAGACATTGTATGTCTCAGTCATATCCCTTGTAACCCTACTTGCCTCCAGTGAGTACATGTTGAGATCTGTCAAATGTTCTTTGTATGTCCTGTCCTGCTGCTCCTGGATAATTTTAGAGACCCTCCTTTATATGGTATCTAGATGGCCCCTAGCATTCCACATGTGAGGGCTCCAGAACTGTGCACAGTACTCCGGATGCGGCCTCACTGCAGAAGTGTACAAGTGCAATATTATCTTTCTCCTGCTATCAAAATCCCTCTCTATACCCCCAACATCCTCCTTGCCTTGCTGCACTGACTTAGGGATTTGAGACTATTGCTGATAATGGCCCCAAGGGCCCTCTCCCTTGTTGTCTTTGCTATCCTTACTGCCCATTCAGTACTCAATATTTGGGTTCTTCTTACCAATGTGTATCACATAATTGTTCTAGGTTCCTTTTATTTTCCTTGCATCCTCTTCATTGTCTACCCTTCTGCAAAGTTTAGTGTCATATGCAAATAAATACATCTTACCCTACATACTCTCCCTTAAGTCCCTATTATTTTGAACATAACAATACCCCAGCCTAACCTCTGTGGCACTAACTCCTGACATCCCTGACCTCTGATTGTATCCTATTCACTACCAGCCTCTGTTTCCTCCTTTGGAACTTGTCCTCTACCCACCTCGTCAGCTTATCTCCCAGCCCAAAGTCCTTCAGTTTTTCTCTTAGCCTCCTGTATGGTACAGAACTGAAGGACTTGCTAAAGTCCTGATACTACATATCTACTTCCTGGTCTCTGTCCACTGACCCAAGTGACTCAGCCAAAGAGTATGATTAGGTTCATCTGGCATGACCTTCCCCCAACATACCCACGCTGCTTTTTGTCTTGTAGCCCTTTACTTACAGGTGTTCTACAATTTGTTCTTTAGCTAGTCTCTTGTTGCTTACCAACAACTGACATCAAGTAAACCAACCTGTAGTTTCCCAGGTCCTGCCTATCACACTCTTGTGGAAAGGTACCACATCCACTGTCCCCAGTCTACAGTAAACTCCCTAGTTTCCAGGGAGCACCTAAACAGATCCATCAACACTGTGCTTGAAATCTTATTCAGGCACACTGTCTTTGGAAATACACACATTAAAAAAATTCAACTGAAACTTCAGTTTTTCAGGTTGATTTACTTATGCTGAATACCAGACACCAGAGTTCAGTAGCCTGTGCTACTGGATGGAAGACCTCCTGAAAGAAGGAGACCAGCAAGCAACCATTTTAAATGTTCAAGTGGTACCAAAAGCCCTCTTTCCAGTCACTAGTAGTACTATAATACTCTGTTTTGTGCTTACGAATTTCTCAGTACTAGCACTATCACTCTGCATCCTATGTCACAGGGGTATGATTTACAACATAAAGAAACCTTCAAGCTTCATTTAACCAAAATGAAAATTGTACGTGTGCTGAGAACATACTTTTTTTTTTTTTTTGCTAATTCAATAATTCATTTTCTTGTGAATATAACAGCATGCATTATAATAATGTGTTTTCCATGAGATGTTTTATTTGATATAGGGGTTGCAAGTATTTTAAAATATTAGTCAAACTCATAAATTCAACATTCAAAATAGTCAATTGGCTGCAGATGGTGCTGCATAAAACAGTTATATTTCTAACCCTGTGGGCATTACACTTCAAGGGAGTGTGTTGCTGTGAAAATGGGGATATTGTATATCATTTTAATCCAGTAAGCAGCCCGTCACCCAATATGATATTTGTTGAATGGTCTTGACTTTTCAGAACAGCTTCTACTTAATACTTAGAACTATGCGGGTACTTGCTTTTATTTTGAATGAAGATGAGGGTGAGACAGAAATGCATTTTAAACCGAATCCTCTCTTTCTCATTTCTCTCATTTGCCTCAAGTCTTCCTAAGGCCACATAAGCAGCTCCAGCAGCCATTTACTGCCCCTTTGATTGCACCAGTGACCAGGTTAGCTCATAAAGCCATTCACACACAACAATGAAGATTTTCTTGACAATTAACAAGAAACAACATAATAAAGTCGTTTACAATGACCTGGCTATTTACGAGAAATTATCCCGTCTTTAGGAGCTCAGTGTGTAATTTTACACGCTTTCCAACTGCGCTCACAATGTAATGGGCATCTGCGTAAACAAGCTTGGTGTGCTCTCTCCCACTCATCTCGGCCTCCACTGGTTGCTGCGATTTTTCACCCAGCACCTTGTTTTCTTTCTGAGCTGGGGTTTTAATGTGATGTTGTGTGCAATTTACAATTTATGATTATACATCTTCTGGAAGAGTTCATATCCGAAGCACATATAATACGGACCAACAAATGGCTTTTGTCTGCAGGAGACAAACTTAGGGAACAGCTTT
This sequence comes from Neoceratodus forsteri, assembly GCA_016271365.2. Taxonomy (NCBI): domain Eukaryota; kingdom Metazoa; phylum Chordata; order Ceratodontiformes; family Ceratodontidae; genus Neoceratodus; species Neoceratodus forsteri. The sequence goes on along the minus strand of CM057456.1, from coordinate 1,759,047,031 downwards.
TCATGAAAACCAGATATTCGGACACACGATTTTTCACTGAAGCTTTAGGTATAGCATTCTCACTCAGTAGTACCCCATCAGTATTTCATTATTTCTGATCACTGTGGCTGCTTGTGTGAGGTACCTCGTATAGCCATAAACAGGGGACAATGAAAACTATAAAGCAATGCAAGGCTATCGTCCCAAAACTTCCTTCTCCGGAAGCTTCATATGCCGTCGGTTTTCCGCGTGAAGGTAAGAGCAGAGCTGCACAGTTATTTCTGCCCAGTGGAGCGAATGGTTCTAAATCCAGATTTGCGCTCTAGCCTAACGAGTTACTCCCTATTCTGTAAAGCGAGTTCGGGCGAGTAACAAAGACTCCCTCCTAGCCCCTGCATGCAATATGGCGGCCCTCAGTCTCAGGTAGTGCCTCCTACGTGCAGTTTGAGAGGGTGCTCATCAGTTTTACTTACATGTTCCAGCAGTTTTAAAAAACTGCATTGGCTGCTTATACAATCCACAGTGGCTTTAAAAAAAATAATTCACTTTCGCATGGTGTTGTCAATTTACCAGGATCTATACTGTGCAGTCCATTCATCATGCTTGTTGTGAAAGATAAAACATTTGTCCTTCGGGCACACCATAGCAATTTTAGGTACCATAAAAGAGTGCAACTGACTCCTGCAAACAAAAGTTGACCGTTGTTTGCAACCACGGCAGTTGTATTTTGTTTTTAGCAATTCTAACTAAAAAGATACCAGCGAAAACGAGCAAAGGAAAGATGGTGCAGAGTAACGTTCTCGGCATCTGGAGAGAACAGCAAGCCTGAGTTAGAAACTGCCACTTCTCACAGCCCCTATTGTGCAGGCTTCATGCAAAACATCTCGGGCCTTTTAAAGCAAGAGCATGTGAGGCCGCCTCAGAAGGGCTGAATGAAAAGCTGGACAGTCTGTTGTATTTCAGTACTGAAAACCAAGTTCACTGGCGGCGAAACCCTAACTCCGTTTCTGTAACTTGCCTTGCTTTTATTTCAAAATACTTATAGTTTAACACACTGTAGTTCTGTACCCATCGACAATATACCTTACTGCATATGCTGTTTGCTTTTAAGTGCCTAATACAGAAGTCTTGGACTTTGAAAAGGGACTTTCTGAATAATTTAGAAAATCTTATTCAACAGCCCCAGACCTACTTCCATAAAGATTATCACACTTCACTAAAGACCACTCTATCTCAGCGTAGCCAGATAATCACATACTGTATATCCTAAACGTTACCTTTCCAAGCACTTTGCCTCTGAAAACTATTGTTTATTTTACACAGTTTTCACAATAAAATAGCCCCACTTTAATCTGTGCTATTCAGGTCAAGCAGCCAAATGTATCTTGCCACTGGGATCTAAACGCAGCCATGTGTGTTGGTAGAAATATATAGTTGCTGATTCTTCTGTTTAATTCATACTTCATGTTTTGTGTGTGTTTTACTGTAATCTTTATAAACTCTTTCACATAATAGTATATTTACTGTGATATGTAAGGGGCACAAGCTGGTATCGGGGAAAGGGCATTTAGCAGTTATATGCACCAGAATACTGAAATATTTGTGTGAACCAAAAAAACTGATAACTGCAACATATCTTAAGCATGATTAGGTCAGTCATATGTTTTAAATAAACATGTTACCGAGGCTAATAATGTCCCCTGTAATTCGATCAAAGTTGTTTAGAGAACAATTACTTTAAAAGTAAATTGCTGAAAACTAGTGGCTATGGTGTAGAGAGCAGCTCTCTTGCGTCAAACTGAGCATTATTGAAAATGGTTTTCTGTTTTTAAGTAACATTTTCATGAGCGTATTTTTCCTTTTGTTTCTAATCGAGTGCATATTTAGAAAACAAGTACATTCTGTAAAGATAAACTTAAGTCACGCTCCGGGGTGCTGCAGAGCACTGTTTTTCTTTCATTGGGCATTGTCTCAGTATAATTGGAATTTCAGTGGAGTTTAAAGTTTGGGCGTGAAGCTCTTCTTTCCTCCTGGATCTGTGCTCAAAAGTCACACACATCAAGCACTGATACGTATATAAATAATATGCAGTACTTGTATTAGATTGGTCTGGACAGTTGTAACACTTGGGGAAAGAAAAGTAAACGTGCCATAAACTGCACTGCAAATGCAGTCTTTTTGTTTGTTTGTTTGTTACTTAAAGCATTTTATTTCTCTGTCCACACTAGGTTTAAATTCTGGAATATATGTACCCATAGCATTATACCTCTAAAAGAGAAGTTCCTGTTTACATCTTAACGATGCGCCACAAAAGCATCTTACGATATTTCAAAGTTATTCCTTTTTGCACTGCAAAACTAACATGTTTGCACTATCTCTGTGACGCCATGTTGGAGGGGAATACCTGGAAATCTATCATTCTAAATACTGTGCTCAGTGATGACTCCATAACTCTCATTTCAGTCCCACTGCAATATGAACGGGATACAAACATTTGTGTGTCAGCAGTGCAACACTTCCACTAAGATTCTTCGCGCATTTTCAGTTTACACGTTTCAGTTAAACTAAGAATACTTAAAGCTGTAACACGCAACAAACCCTGTTTTTCCTCCAAACTTTAAACAAAAAGCACATTGGCTGAACAGCAGAGACCATTAACGCCTGCATTACTTTATACATTAACTGAACAACCTTTTATCCGGAATTCCAATGCACCAGTTCCGGTTTTCATTTTCAATAAAAAAAAGCTTGATGGAGGGCTGGTTTCCATTTCTCTGTGTATGCTGCATGTCCTGACACAACAGCTCAACAGAATGGGGCATTTGCAAGCATTCTTATCGTGTCAGCTTAGGCCTGGAATGGACGAATTGCGCCTGTAACCCTATATCAGATAGATAGGTAGGTAGATAGACAGACAGACAGACATACAGACAGACTGTGTGTGTGTGTGTGTGTGTGTGTGTGTGTGTGTGTCTACTGGGCAGTCTCAGTGTGTCTGGTTTAAATATTGAATGACCTTGGGAGGCATCATAAGGGTTAGGTCTGTTGCATCACAGGGTCTGGAAAAGGATGGCTGCAGCATTTAGAGACGTTGTTAATTATAACTCACATGGTAAACAAGGCAGTACTCACTGTTTTTACGTTGCTGTTGTTTTTTTTTTAACCAAAGTACCTCCTCTTATAAAGGAACAAAGCTTTAACAGGAAAAAGCAGACAAGCAAATGGTACAATCTCCGTTTACTCAGAAATATTCTCCCTAAAGGTCTTTAAACACTGGGGTTACCAGTTTAATCTGTTTGATCTAAAACCCGGACGTTATATAAAACGGAAAGATGTCCAGCCAAATCCAGCATGTTTTTCCCAACATATATTTTTCTTTTGATAGTTTTATTAGAACCCTATAAAAATGTTCAGTGTAACGCTACAGACAGTCATAATCGAATGATAATTTTTGACCCGTGTTTTGCATTTCACCTGTAGCAAAAAAAAAAAAAGCTATCATCCAAAAACCTTAGGCGGTAACATTATGGTACGTAATTATTCAGGCTAGATTCAAAACATAGAAAAATGAGAACATCCTTTGCAAACATTTGTATCTTTAATTTAAAAAATAAAGCTAAACCAGTTTTTTTCAACAGTGCAACATTTCCATATTTTCCGATTTACTGTTTCATCATACCAGCATATTACATAACATGCTGTACCCAGGAACAGACTAAAACAGTTTTGTATTTTGTTCGGGTTGTCGATTTTCAAGTGCAAAGGTAAATAATTCCATATGATTGTCACCTGCAGTGCTCATGATCCTGATAAATGTTATCTGGGAAAATCAACTTTCCCCGAAGTTGCGACGTAAAACAGTGGCCTATTGCCTGAGCAGTATCTGTTCAGTAAATAACATTTGTCTCCCAATAATTATTGTGCAACAAGGTTGAATTATTTTTGTGCCAATAATCGTCTCCTCTAAATGTTCTTCTTCGTACAGTACAGTGGTAAATTCGTTGTCATTTGCTTACTTGACGGGACAAACTGGGCCATAAAAATTGTAATGCACATGGTCATATCAGTTCTCAGCTAGGCCTGATATTGATGGGGAAACACTAACCTTCTTAGTTAAGACCTTCAAGTGCAATGCAAGACAGTTTTAAATAGAGAAAACAAGAAAACACTTTCAAGGTAAAAGGACAGACGATCTTAACCAAAATAAATACCTATATAATTTACTAAGTTTAGATGTGGCAGTGTTTTAAAATAATGCAATACTGGCAATCTAATTGCACCCAAAACCATATACATATATATATATATATATATATATATATATATATATATATATATATTGCATTTTTACAAATATCATTAAGTGCAACTATTCTGAACAAGAAACAATCTCTCATCCTCAGCCCCTCCACACACACACACACACGCAGACACACAGGCAGACACACACAAGCAAGCGCACACACACACACGCACTGCCACATGTAACTATAGTAAAACGTTCACTGCATGTGCAACCATGTACTGTTCTTTGAAAACGGTCAATGAATTTATAGGTAAACTTCCATTTTAACTGTAGTGCATACATTTAATGGCTCATCTGTACTCTGTTTCATCCCCTTTTGAGCGTGTATTTGTAACATTTGTAGGTGAGGTACGTATTTATTTATTAGAAATAAAAACACTAGAGTTCCAGCTCCACGTTTGAATTCAGAGAGTGGTGTCTTTTAGGTAGTTTGTGGAATGTTATCAGGAAAAAAAGTCAAAGTAAACAAAGAAATAATCCAACTGGGAACTTCATGGCGTTTTACAGTATTCCAAGATAAAAATTCAGCACCGGTTTGTATATGGACCTTCAGTAAACATTTTTAAGACAATAAGAAGAATAATGTGTGTTGAAAAAATGTGAAGTAGGAATCCACCCTCATGCTTTGTTATAAGTTAAATTTCCTGAATTTGTGGCTAGGTGGAAGAGGTATTGCAGAGCCACCCAGCTGCCATTTCCAAACAGGATGGGCCTTGGGAGGTGGCTGTGAATTCTTAGTAGTGTTTAATGAATAAGCCGGGAACAAATCCCCGTCATTGCCAATAATTAGTGACGGTGGAGAAGGAAAATTCGCCATGAAATTAAAAGGCCTTTTTATTGTGGATGCTACATTGCTGGCTACCCTTTTGCGTCTGTTTGTGACTGTAGGGTCATCCAGTGTTCCTTCATGTGTCTCAGTTTTACCTGTAGGACGTGGACTCCGGTCGGATTTCAGATTTGGTTTCATTGGAGGAGTCTGTAGTGCAGGTCGTTTCCCAAGTACAAGTGTCCTGTAATTCTTCCTCACCCTTGCACCATATTTATACTCCCCAGCATCGGCTCTCGGAATGTCTAAAGTGCATGGGAAGTTCCGGACTTGGAGTCAACACATTTGGGGAAGTGGTTTGCTTTTCAGTGCATTCGGAGTCCTCTGTCGCCTCTGAGAAAGCATCCTGGGGCTTGCTCTCAGTCACAGTCGTGAACTCCTCCTGGCATGCATTGCACTCTAACTTTAGCTTATCTTCTGCAATCTGTATTCCGGGCTCGTACTCTTCCTCGCTGGTTTCCTCGACTTTGATTTTAACAGTGTGCAGAAACGTTATCCCAGTGCCCCTATTCCCCTCGTTGCACCGATCTGTAGATAAAATATCCTGATCCACATCAGGCTTCAAACAGTGCAACTCTGTGGACAATGGGACACAACTGGCGATGATTTTTAAGTCTTTTTCTAAATGTGTTGTTGCTGCCGAATCCTTGTTCGAGGGTATATAGTCTAGTATATTTTGCTCTGCATAGTGCATACTAGTTCCTTGAAGGCATGTCTTTTCCTCTTTAAGCACTTTTTGCTCTGGCAAGTCTGTGTTTTTCTTTGGCCTGGGTGAAGAGGCCTCCTCTTTAACGCAGTTAATTGCTGGGGCGATTCTTGTTGCATTATTTAGAAATTCAGAGTGGGGGAAGGAGAGTTCAGATATCCTGTCGTTCCTTATCTCGGCCAAACAGCATCCAGAGCAGGAGGAGCAGCACCCATTTCGGAGTTTGGGGGTCCAGCCTGGATCGCTCCTTTTCTCATGGATCTCGGGTTTGAAATCACACAGTGCAGCTTTGCTCTCTGCTGGCTCGTCGATTCGACTGGCCTCAAAAGAGTTGTTTTTGGTTTGAAACTGATACAAAAAGCTAGCCTGTGCTAAGATTGGGGGTTTGGTGGGGAGGTTGGAGAAACTGGTGCGCCTGAAGCGGATGCTCTGCAGCGAGACCTGGCTGGAGACCGAACTGGAATCTGAGTCGGAAGAGCTCTCCTCCTCAGAGGTGGCATCAGACGACTCCGACACCGTGCGTTCTTCATCTTCCTCTGAAGAGCCCGAATTGCTGGTGCTGGACAAACTGGAGCCCACGTCCGAATCATTGTCAGCATGGCCTGAGAAGGAGCTCGATTCCGAGTCGCTGCTGTAGCTCTCTGGGAAAGTTCCCCTGGTGATGACCCTGATACAATCCGTTTAAAAGCTGGAACGGGTCTGGGCAGCTGCTACCACCACTGCTGGAGACTTTGGATTTGCACGACTTGGGAAGCAGCAGGACCCGCTTGGTGCTACTGCTGAAGCTGAAGCTCTTTCTTTCCACACTGTCCTCGCGTGATCTTTTCCTTTTGTATCTGCAAGTCAACCCAGTGGCAGCACAGCTAGTAAACTTGGGCTGAGCAATGGCGGATTGGTAGTAGGCTGGGTGCAGCTTGCTGCTGCAAACCTGCACACTCCGAAAATAGGGGCCAGTCGGGTGGAATGCTACATAGTTGCTGGCGATTGGAGCAGTTTCGTAGTTTAAGGGGGCTTTACAAGTCGATCGGGCTATTTCTGGATAGCCTTGACCAGTGTATTTACTAAAAATGTGAGGTAGATTAGAAGCCGGTACAAAGCCGGCGGTCCCCAGACGACAAGCTTTCCTCTTAATTGACAAAGGCGGATGCCCTTCCTTTATGCCCAGCCAAAGTTGGTTTTCTTTCCAAAATCTTGGGTAAGGGTCGCTTGCAGTTTGCTCCAGGTCGAGCTCCTTAGCTGACAAGCTGTTGCTGATTTTCCTCCTTTTCGTTCGGAGAACTCGCTCCGTTTTGCAAGAAGTGTACAGAGCCTCGACATCTTCTCGTGAAATTAGAGTGCATTTCGCTGCATGGAAAGCTATGGAATTTATTGCCTTTAGCTTCCTCAGTTCTTCCAGGTCACAGTGATGCTTTTTCACTTTTAGGTAATCCATTCGCTTGTGGACCGTAGTCCTTGGGATGTTTTTCAGCAGATCGGTGAAAACTTGAGAGAGCGCAAACATTTGTTTCCCTTTAATTCGGAGGTACCCCAGCTTGACGCCGTCCACCTCTTCATAACCCGACTCCAGGTCTCCCATCTCGTGCATTCAGTTTCCCCCGGCATCTGCTGCAAACAATCGGTGGTCCAATGTGCAGTAGGGTCTCAAGGCATCATGCTAATAAAAGAACAAAGACTGTTATTCTTGCTGGAATCAAATACAAAACTTTAAAGTCTGCTTAACATAAGCCCCCCGCCACACACACACACACACACACACACACACACACACACAATTTAAAAGAACCTAACTTTTTGATTTGTATATGTGTATGTCTATTGAAGTTTCTTAGATTTGCTATACCTGTGCACTTTTATTTCCTTATTCTCCATTTCTATATCGAGAACGGTGAAAGGTGAACGGAGACAGAGAACAGCACTGCAGCTGCTATTCCCGCCGCTGCTTTAGCTACAAATAAAATGACAGAGTGAAGTGAGCTCGTCCGGAGACACCTTCATCAATTAATTCCCCAAAAGCCAACGCTGATTGGACACTCCTGACAGGTGATGCAATAAAAATTGATATTCCACCCCTTCCCCCCAAAATCTCATGCTAATTAGCATACCCTTATACTGCCACCTCCCCTCCTAAAGTAAATAATGCAGTTACTGTATATAAATCTTTCTATATTCATAGCGAAGCGTAGAGATGCCAAGGCCTTATACTTCTGCAGCCGCATATACCATACCTGACATTTGTGGGTAGGCAGGGCTTCTGATAATACCGAAAGCACACATTTTAGCATATGCTTGGCTTGCTTTTCAAAAGTACTCCATCTGTGTATTAAAAAACTGAGCTGTTCGATGTTCCGACTGAAGTGCATTATAGTGTGACAGGAAGAATACGCCTCATTTTTTTCGGTGAATAAAATATGGTAGTATACACAGTAGATGCGTTGTCAATTTCGTAAGTCACATCCTGTTCGCCACTCACATATTACACTAACAGTATTCATATTTTCTTGAATTGTTTTACATAAATTGCTAAAATTGTAGATTCGACCATTCAGTTCCCATTAGGAGAGCAAGCGCCATATAGGAGACGGAAGTCAAATTATTCTATTTAGACATAATAGTAACACACTGGAGCAAATGAAACACGCATTTACACTAGGCAATTGCAGTTTAGTATGTATAATCAAGTGTTGCTGTGGACTTCAGCCACAGCTGTATGTGCAACCGTATTGTGTGTTGTTCAGGATATGGAAATAATAATTAAGATACCCAATATGTGTGTGTGTGTCTACCTATAACATCTGTTAGAAAAAAAAATTATAAGTATTTGTGTTCATTTAAATGTCTGTGTTTTCCAACATGAGCTACTTGCTTTTCTTTAAGTTTCTTTATCCTGCAAGTTCATGCTTTCGTTCGGCATGCAGCGCTGCAGTTTTGTATTTCATGGGGGTTAAGAAAGCGAAACACCAAAACTAGTTTCATTTGTAATTTAAAACAACAGTTTAACGTAGTAATGATTTTCGTTAATATTATTTATCTACTTTTCCTTCGGAATATGATTTTACAGCACAGTCAACAAAGACCGAAGTAGACCCTATATGTGAACTACAAAGCACACATCAAGACAGCTAATTAAATCCTATAAAGCAATACTCCCGGAGTTCTTGCTAGAACGAGCAGATGTTCCCACAGTGTCTTCAGTATTTAACCTTCATTGTTAGGTATAACTCTGAAACATTACTAGGAACCCTGCTTATCTTCTCTGCCTGGTCAGCTTCCTTAGCTGTACAGACAGGTATCTGTCCATGGAATGAAGAGGTCCTCCCACAATCCTGAAGCATTGGGGGGGGGGGGTAGACTGCACCACACAATCCCAGGCATTTCACGTATATTAAAATAATGCAAAGAATGGTCGCATTGCTCTCATGACCATGTATTTCCTCTGAAGTTCAGCGTTGTCTGTTAGAAACAAACATAATGAAGTTGTGCTTCTCTCATGCAAAGTTTGGAGCAGAGGAGGGAGTGGGGGGACATGATCGAGACCTTCAAGTACCTCACGGGTATAAACAGGGTGCCAGGGAGGAGCATCTTCAAGATGAAAGGAAGTCAGAGGAGGAGGGGGGCATGGCCTGCAGGTGGAGGGAGGACAGTTCAGGGGTAACATTAAAAAATACTATTACTCAGAGAGAGTAGAAAAGTGGAACAGACTCCCAGAAGCAGTCGTTGGAGAGAAAACAGTGCAGGGATTCAAAAGGGTATGGGACAACCGCATGGGAGTGTTAAGGGGGTAGGCACAGGTCCAAGCAGATAGCTGGGCAAATGGGCAGACTTGGTGGGCCTAGTTCGGTCCTTTTCTGCCGTCACACTTCTATGAATCTACATAAATATGACTTGGAGTATCATTCTGTTGTTTTATTTTCAATCATGCACTAAATCTAAAAAAGTGTTTTTATTCCAGTGAACCAAGAACCACCATGTTTTATACCATTTGCATCTGTGCTACAAACTAGAAGGGACGTTGAGGCGATCTCGTGATATTTCAGTATAGAACCGAAAATGAATGAGAACAGCAGTGCACTGAACAATGTCTCCTTTGCGCGCGCACACACACACACACACACCCCTTGTTATTTCACATATTGACACTGTCCATCACCCTCATATTCTACTGTGTACCTTTACCGAGGTACTACAGTTTCTAGTAACTGCTTTCCCCCAAAAGATCAGCAGTTATTACTGAAGTATTAGAAGTGGTCGCGGTCCTTCTAATTTCCCACGAACTGTTTAGTTCCCACAATAATTGCAAATAAAATATTACACCAATTCCAAAATATAATCTTAAATAGAAACTGTCAGAGTAGACAGTTTTTAGATTTTATGAAACTACCGTATGTACTGGAAATAACAGCAATCTGGACAGCACAGGCAGACTACTAGTTCCTTCTATGTAATTATTTTCATCGCCCTTAATATGCATTAATAGAGCCATTTTGCGAAATTATAAATTAATATGTACTTCCAAAACTATCAACAATACATACTGTATGTTATGGAATAAAACGGCAAAACATTGGCTCACTAAAACAGTGAACAACCATAGCAAACACTCGCCAATTGTAATGGGTAGGGGCTCTAGCAAATCCACAAAACAATGTGAATGAACGCTCTACTTGCAGAACAGCTGGAACTACCAACGTGTTAATTGTTTTTCTTTCTGCATGTCACCACAGCTTTTATTTTGCGGTATATTTTAGGTGAGATGGAAGTTATCATTTGTATATTAGCACACGTTATGTGTATATACAAAAACCTTTAAAATATTGGCATATATAGATAAAAAGGGATTGTGAACGTGGGGCAGACACTGCATCATTTTCCTTTAAATTAAATTCACACACACACACACACACACACACACACACACACACACACGAATTCGATCAATAGCCCACCATTCACTGCAGGTTATTAATTCAAATTCCAGCAAAGAACGTAAGAATGACAAATGAAATACTGTTGTTATGGATTATAGTGAAAACCTCATGCGATACTTTGTATACACTGCTTTTCCTCTATGCAAATATGTGTAGTCAATTGCTGAACAACACTAAAAAAAGTCTGATCTTTTAATAAAATATGAATGACTGAATCAGCATATTGGTGCTATCATTGTTTTTCGGAAACCTGTTATCCCCTGAGCTGATCTTTAATGATTGGGTGTGTGTACTGGTGTGAAAGCTGAATGAGAATAGCATTTTGAGAACAAAAGCTGTCAGTGCAAGATAATTCAAGTAAAAAAATGGTATAACAACTGAAATTCCAGATGGCAGAGGCATGTCCTGAACAAGTTTCAGAGATAAATGTTATTTTATTGCATCCTGTAGTTCCATTTTACCAAACTACATTGTCACAGATGTGATGGAAGAAAAATATTAAGACACATTACAAAATAGGAAGTATCCCAAGAATTAAAGCAGTAGATAATTAGTACATGACATCACAATAGTGCTCATTTTTATTTATGCCTTCAGTCATTGCAATATACTGATATTCAGAGTTTGGTTTAGTTCGGTTTCCAATGCAAATGGTCGGTTACCTCCTGCTGAGCTATTCGGTACCTATATAAAAAGAAAGAATAAATTCAGGACTCCCATATATCTAAGGAAATTTCTAAAAGTAGATTTTCTATGCACGTAATTAACCACAACCAGTATTGTATATCTATGTGTGCGTGTGTGTGCGCGCGCGCGTGTGCATGTGTGTGTGTGTGTGTGTGTGTATAGACTAACATGTACAGTAAGGGATGCAGTTTAACATGTGTTAACTATATGTAACAATTACAAACAGGGATAAGACATTTGAGATGTTGCCATATACCACAGTCCATTTACAGAAAAATACAATCAGTTAAATGGTTGACTGTGAACAAAATATGCTGCATCTGTCGATACCTACCCATGTGGAAATAAGCAAAATATTAGTTGAATTAGAGCCGAGCTCTGAACTTCACGAACTGAAGCACCTCGATGGAGTAGCTAGACTAATTACCTACACAATAGGAACTTTGCCTGTCATTTTTCTTTTTCTTTGCAAAGTGACAGTTCATTGCAGTTAGATATTTTAATTCAGAGTATAAAATAATCACACCATTCATGCACTGAGACAGTCCTACTGTTTACTTTATAGGTTTCGACAGTTTCTTTCATATAAATAATATACATATATGCTTTATTGTCTACTGACCCATAAGCAGACTGGACTGACCTTCTGGCCTCTGACCTATCTGGGATTCTGTGCAACCTTTCTAAATGTGCGAATCACTATACGTCAAAGGGGGGGGTGTGGGGGTTGGGATGCTTTGTCCTATTAGGACCTAGGGATGTACTTTCTTACAGGCAGTGGTAAAGCAACAAGCTTGCGAACAATTCATGCAAGTGCAGGTAACACAATCCGGTTCTAGCCTCTGTAACTCAGTACAACACACAGGTACATTAAGTAAACAGAATGAAAAAACAGAAGTGGTGTGGGTTGACCAAGTTAATAATATGGAATAATTCGTTTTCCTGAACTTGTAAATAGCAAAATATTCACTAGGTATTTAACATTCCTGAAGGATTTTTATCTGGTGGCTGCTAGGGTAAAACTGTATTAGACCAGAGTGTATGCATGCAGACACAGACATTTATTTATTGTGACACCAGTCAAATTTAAGAATGCTGTGATTAAGATGAGACACTGTATCTGAACACATACAGTACTAAGCAAAACGACAAAAAGACAACAACAAAAACAAAACAAAAATATACCTCTCATAGGCATGCTAGGACCACATTTTTTAGGCATATAAATTGACGTGAACTAGTGAACTTTAATCAGTGAACTTAACAATGGTGTTTAACAACGTTCGCATCACTTGTCTCCCATTGTGTTTTCTTTCCTTAGTGCAAATTTGCAGTTCGTAAACGACAAGGGCACACCATCTATAAATCCCAACGCGCTGAGAGTGTTTCACTTATCAGTAAAGTAACATGGAGGAGGAGGTGATTGGCGTATAGAAGAAAACATTCTTTGTTTTGCGGTGGCAGGACCAAGACCGGTTTTCACGCTGGTACACAGTAACACAGCCACGTTTTCGGGCCTAGCCATATATGCTATGAGGTGCATCTCGTGGGCGCATACATTTAGTGACTTCGTCGAAAACTGGTGATTTAGTATCATCTTCTGGGAGGGAGGGAACCTTCAGTACAAGACGATACAAAATACAGTCTTTATTTTGTGTAGCGTCCTACATCCAAGTTTAACAAAACAAAGCTGCAAATAGCCCAAACGGTGCACTTAGTGAAGACTTGCAGTATACAACGCTTAATAAAGTGGGAATAATATATCCAATAATTCCACTGAGAATACTACTTTTGTCAGTACAGAGTAGTACATATTAAAGTACTGACCATGTCAATTAAGACGCTCGAACTTCAGACATTGTACAAGAGTATTGCTCTGTGAATTATGTTTTCATAAATTGTATGAGCATGATTTTAGCACTTATGTTCAGCTGCATGTAAATAGTAATTATACTACAAGCGCTGTATATTTGAAGCCTTAAATGCTGATAGCACCTATTTTTTGAACAAGGAACACACGATACTTTAAAATCGCTCTCTTGACTAGCGGCAAGTGGTTCTGGAGGGGTTGAAGACTTCCTTAACTAAAAAAAGGCTTTATTATGCAGAGGCCACCACGCTTTCCTGCTTCACAGCTACTTTGCACTTCTAAAAAGCCATTCACTTTACAGGCTAAATACTGCAGTATCATTAGTACGCAGGAAACGGAATTCAAAAATATGTCCTAACATAACTGTGCACTGTTTCATAAAATATTGCAGATTTTATACCTTTACCATAAAAAGTACTAGATGGAACACTTAAGCTGTCCATAGGGGAGCACTACTGTTTAAGCTTTTATTTAGAGGAAGTCTTTTACTAAAAAGTTCTCAGAAAACTGGAAATTGTGGTCTCCTTTAAAGTTTTTGTATAAGACACGTTTTAGCTGCCTTCCTTTGTCATTAATGTGTTTTTTTTTTCTTGTTTATTTATTTTTTTTTAAAGGGAAGTGAAGGGGTAAGGATGGGGGGGTTCGCGAAACTATAAGAAAGTGGAAGCCCATTTGGAAAGTATGCCAGCGAGAAGCACTGCAGGCCACTGCCATTGCAAAGTTGAGAGCTGTTGCTGCTGCAGCTGCACCCCCGCCTGCTATAGACGAGTGGCGGCAGTTCGCAGGACTCGCAGGGTCCTAACTAACGTGACCGATTCACAAGGCGGGGGGCTACAACTGGCAGCAACGTGCTCGCCAAGCCAAGCCTCCGAAACGAACAGGCTGGCCACAGATCCCGGAATCCGATCTCTCTCTAGCACACTCACTGGATTTGGTGCTTACATTTTAATGGGGACGTGTGTTTTTAGGAACAGAAAGGGCGGAAGGTAAGAGCTTGCTCTTCTATCTGAATGTGGGGGAAACAATGAAAGAACAAAGGGCAAATACAGCTCGGGTTTTAAACTTCAGGTTTACCCGTATTAAACTTGTTTGGAGCCGAAAGACTGATTTCTCGATTGCAATAAAATATGGTAGACGATTTAGAGAAGATAGTTGCTTATCAGATGTTAATTTTTGTTGTGTGTTTTTAAAAGGAGGGTTGCGTTCCGCGAGGTTTTCTTGCTAACTTTGCGAGAAAGCGACGTTTTTAGATTGTAAATCCAAACGCGTCTGTTTCAAAGACAGTCGGCAACATTTCTGAAGGATTTAGTTAATGTGGCTCGTTTTGTTTAAAAGGTGTTACCAGTGAGTCTTTCTTCGTGGAGAGTTTCCACACCGATTATATTTTAGGTAGGAAAAATAAATCACTCCAGTGTTGCAAAATGATTTGCGAGTTACTCACACTGTCCTTTATTAATTAGATGAAAAGCAAAATGTTACATAACTTGTTAACTGTTTTAAAATGTATAAAACAACTTTCATGAAGTATATGTGTGTGTGTGACAGTGTGTTTGTGTGTGTATATATAAGAGGGGCTTATTATGTTTTTTTTTAGAGGGGGAAAGATGCACACATATTGTCTTGCTTTTCTAGTTTAACTCTCAGAGCAGCCCCAAACAGGCAGAACACTCAATGTATTTCGACACAGACAGTCAGAAAAATCAGGTGGATACACTACTACGAAACAAAAAAAACAGAATCGCATGAAAATAGAAATGGATATACTACCTGCCCCTTTTACAAAGATACATCTGTTTATGTGAATTTCCCTTACGAGGTGCTGCCAGCCATGATCTCACAGGCAGTCATTACTAGCATTTATTCGAGTGCCTGCTATGGCAGTGGCGGAGAGAGGGAGGTGAGGACACGGCGCATTGGCGCTCCTCTCCTCTCTCCCTCTCAACCACAGCAACACTTTAAACGCTGCATCCCTCATTCATGTGCACACAGCAGGGCCTAGAGACTGACCTCTGACCCCCTCGGCGCACATTCCGAGCGGAGTACCGCTTTACCCACAATGCCTTGCAGCGGTGGCCACGCTCGTGCCTCGCTCGAGCCCTTTCTAATCCCACCCTCCCTTGCACAACAATGTTGCTGAAAATAGTTAAATACATGGGAAATCCATTAGAACATATTCAGAAGGACACGGCTTGCCCTAGTATAATTGCATACACGTAGCTAAGAATTACACTGCTATATAAATGAATGAAACACTAGCAGGAGAAACTCGCTTACACCGTGCTAACACGCCTGTTGAATGTACAGACTTGTTTTACTGATTCACAAAATGCTGAAATAAATACCGTTTAAATAGCCTCCGGTTTTTTTAAGTTGTCAAGTCAGTCTGGTAACACTGGGAGCGTCAGTGTAATAAGCGTTCTTGGGCTAGGTAAAAATGTGTTTTTAAGAATGTTGCACTTCGACATTTGAAGTACAGATACGCAGTAACACATCTCAGTCAAACTAAGCATTTGTATTAGTTTTGTATTAACTGCAGCATAAGATCTAGAGCTCGTTAAGGTATGAGATGAGATTAGATGAGATGCACATGTTCAATATGGAAATGCAGTAGTTTTCACTCTTTTTCTTGGTATGGAAATAGAATCGGTAATAATGCATTTGCATGTTATGCATAAACTAGGAGGTGCAATTTAAGTCTATGTTAGCTTAAAAATCACCTGAGGAGGGGTTAAATAATTAAAATATCCGGCGGAGGGGTTAAACAAACGAACTAAACTAAAAACAAGAAGTCAAATGCAGTCAGCTATATCTGATTCAATTCCAATGAGAAACAAAACAGTGCCTCTGTTTTTCAAGGTGTTATTTCTATAAACTGGTTGTTAAATAGACGTGGGTATGACTCGAGGAAACACATACCTCGCAACCTGTCAGCATTAAAACTTGTAGGGCTGGTCTGCATAATGCAGATCAACGGCCAGAATAGCATATTTCATAATTTCAAGGAAAATAATAAAATAGTGGGTATTGCATGTTTAATGTAAAAGAATGTTTCTGTAGAGGCCATATACTTTTTAAAGGCGTATATCCAGACGTAGCTCCAGCGTTATGTGGAACTTCAGTATAATATAACTTCCCGAAGAAAAAGTACAGATAGGTGAAAAATGTGCAGTGATATGGGTAATGACTAGCACGCAAGAGGTCTGTGAGGGAATCATCCATCCACGATATCCAGCCATCTTGCTGCACTACTAAAACGTTATCTTTTAGGTTGCTCCAGTCTAAATATACTTGATTTTAAAAATAATTGTACTACTTGAATTATGTCAGTATGTGTATATGGTTTTATATGGTTTAAACCTAAGTAGCTCCTGAAAAAAGGAGCAGGATTCGAATACACCTACCAGGTAAAAGTATCAATATCTGTTAGTCAGCAACACATTTCACCATATAGATTTCAGCAAAATAAAATAAACTGAGCTAATATTAAGCAGGCATGCAGATTTCTGTTACTTCAACTAGTTCTGACTACAGTGAAAGCGCTGCAACATTAGGGCTGCTACCTGTAAGCAGTGCACCATTTTCAATAACACTAAATGTAATAAAAATTGACCATTCAAATGTTGCATTATCACATGAGCAGGCTGCACTGTTCTTTAACATTTTGATCTTAAGAACGTCCTATTGTAGGACTGGAGTTTGTGAAAGCAAGGCGGAGTGCTGGCGATGAGGAGGCGCTCTGTGGGGCTAGTTGAGTTGGGGGAAGGGTGCTTTTCTTTTTCCATCTCGTACTGCTGAGTCTGTGAGGGAGCTGGAGGACAGGAAACCTTGCAGCAAGCAGATCTTCTTAAACTTTGTGGTACTGTGCTTTGTGCAGTCCTAAAAAAAACTTAAACTGATTAGAAGTGTCCAAACTTGTGCTTTGATTTATTTTCCTTTAACCGTTTCTGCATAAAAAATAACAAATAATATAAAACTATACTTGCGATAGTGGTATTAGTAGTTTTCCGGTAGAATACCAATGAATGATCAGAGCCACGGCTAATATCTAAATGTTACAAAGTAACAACGTCCACGATTTGAAAAAAGGCAGGAAGGTTCAGTAAACGCCTGGATACAAATGCAGTCACAGACAAACGCGGAGTGATTGGCAAGCAGAAACGTAGCTGGTGAGGTCAATTAACTTAAAAAACAGATCTGTGGCGATCGGTATATATGTACTCGTCTATGTATATGTGTGTGTGTGTGTGTGTGTGTGTGTGTGTGTGTGTGTGTGTGTGTACACACATAAGATATATGCGCCCATCAAACGTTTGCATTTCAGTACAACTTTATTCTTTCCTCACTGCATAGCTAATGATACCCATTTAAAACACATATTTGAAAAGAAGGAAGGTGCACAATTACAGCTACATATATACACAACGTCTTGAGTGCAGCATAAATCGTTGATTTGTAACATGTTCCTCACATTTCATTTAAACTGCATTCAGTTCAGTAGGGGCCTTTTCGGGCCTTCCCTTTAGTAATCGGGATGCTTCGTTGCAGTTACTTGGAAAAAAAACTATAACAAAGGATTATTCCAAAAGCACCCTAAACTATATTTTAATACAATTGATTTTCCTAGAGTGGGCCTGCCAACTTCTCTTACAAAGCAATAGCAATTTATTGGCGAAATAGATGTTTTAATTTACAAGGAATTACTTAAACTAGGCATATGCCACTGTCTATGTTTTAATACACAACTGCCCATTCCACAGGTACACAAAACTATTTCCATAATTTGACCATTGTAGCATATATTAAACAAACAAACGGGACACATAAATTATACAATTTTAAAGGTCACTATTGATGTGGGGCTTCTCTTAGCCAACAATAGCTACATGGACTGTAGTTTATGCTTTAGTGTACATATATAAGCTTACTGCTAAACATGCAACTTCTTTGTAAACGTATGCCTTAGCAAGTTTAAACGTAAATATTTTACTTTAAGAAAAAAAAACGTAAAACATTTAATGGTCAGTTAAAATCCTTTGACGTCATAGGACTTCAACATTTAAAAAATGTTGTCATCCAGTGTCCAAATATTTTCCGTGATAACAAACCAGAAACACTCGTCTTACAGAGCACCCTGTATGTGTTAACACATTTCCAGTTTCATTTTTCAGAAGTGTACCTGTCTTCACCAGCAGCAAATCTTAATGCATAATCGTTTTCATTAGATCTTCCCACACACGCTTTTTAAAATGCCCCAGTCCCATCAGTCACTGGGCAACATTCCCTTTGAAATGCAGCTCTGATTAGATAATCCTTTGGGACACATCAGGGGAGAATCCCATATATGTCTTTTGAACTGTGTGAAGTCAAGGGACCAAAGAAGTATGGGAAGTAGCAGCAAGAGGAAATTAGATGGAAAACAAAAACAAACAAAACAAAAAAAAAGGTAACCCGTTACTTCAGCAGACAGTAGTCCTGATAGAAAACTGAGCTATTTCAGTTCCTTCATTTTGTCATACAACTTTTCTTGTTTTTTCACTGTAAGTTTGTCACGGTATGCTTTAATGATTTGTGCTATTCAGTTGGGCATTTGTTTAAAATAAAATATTGCTGTTGCATTGTTAATAGTTTAGAATCTGTGAGGAACATGTTAAAACATATTTCCTTTTATACATAAAGATGGAAAAGCAAGACAACTGAAATGACTAGCAATGTATGGGAACGCTTTCAATAAACTATTTATCCTTTAACTATCCCTTTCTTAGTGGATATTTTAGCATCTAACCATATACAACTTCCTGTGTGTGTGTGTGCGTGTGTGTGTGTGTGTGTGTCTGTCTGTCTGTCTGTCTGCCTGTCTGTCTTTCTGTTGTCTAGGCCAACCAAGAACACATAATTGTTCCACAGTCTCAATAAACACATACTTTGTAAATAACACCTTTACTTCAGTTAACCAGTGTTATTTACTGTTATACAAACGGTTTGCAAGCACCTCATTACCAAATTATAAGGATTTCAAAATGGCAGATCACTGTTGGGCACTGTCTGGTACTTCCAATGCAGATACAAATTATTTCACATGTCTATTTACAGTCCTTTGTTTTATATTGAGCTATCTGGTTATAACATTTCATTACAAACACTGTCAAATATAGTATGGATATAGCATTTCATTACAAAAACTGTTCACCTGTATTAGAATATGAGTGAAATATATAAATCCACAATTTTCCAGAACTATGTATACCCCTTAAATTGAAAAAAATAAACTTTTATTCTACCTCTTCATAATTTACATTAAGTTATGGTTTAGGCAGGTTCTTATAATGTGAAGATATATTATTTGCTCAGTCCTTCTCAAATGTAGGAACAAACAGATGTCATTGGCTGTGCACACCTGTTCTGAAAACATACCATTGCAAGTTTTCATTTACTTTACAGATACTTTTTTTAGAAGTAATCCATTGAAAACATATGAGATATGTATAAAATCATGTAGCTAGTTGTATTACATTGTCACACATTCATCATACAAGGAAAACAATTGATGATAGGACAGCTATGACTTATTCCACAAGGGTATCCTGAAAAGCAGTATTTTCAATAAATAAATAAATAAATACACACATGCATAATCATAAACAATATTAACATATAGTTTTGCTAAGATTTTCTTGAGCATTTCTGTTTCTGCTTGCTTATGCAGTTCCTATGTTCATGTAGCTAGTTGTATTAAATTAATTCACATATTTATCTTACAAGGAAAAAAACAGAGGATGGGCCCTTTAGACGTCTTATCCCATTTAGGGTGTACTAAAAAGCAACATTTTAAATAAATAAACAGACATCTACAATATTAGCATACTTTTTCCCTGCCTATGCTTTTCCTAAGAATTTCTGTTTCTGCTTGTTCCTCGAGTTCATGTGCTACACCTATTTAAATAGACATTTATATATGCATTAATGTCAAATATATCAGAATAAACATAAATGGAACTGGATTACTCAATGCATTTGCCATTGATAATTATTATTTAAAAACACTGTGGGAACTTTGCCTACATAGTAACCATTGTGAATGTGGTAGCTAATTTCTTGCCAGAAAACCAGTTCAACTATACACAGAAGTTGTGCATAATTTTATAATCCTTTAGGAATTACTCTCTCTCCCCCCACCCCCTTTCTCTCTCTCTCTCTCTCTCTCTCTCTGTCTGTCTTCTGTCTCTTGCCTCTCTCGCCTGCCGCTTCTCTCTCTCTCTCTCTCACACACACACACTCACACACGTGCAGGGGCACACTGTTGAAACATTTTGTGCTGTTCTAATAATACCACATTTAAAAGACTAATATATCATTTGTATTATTTTTCCAAATTATGAACAAAATAAGGAATAGAAAACCACAAGTACCCAGTAAGCACATTTTACTGAGGATCTACATACTGAACTAGGTTACTGGGATGTCAAATGCTTGTTCTGGTTTGCTTTATAATACATAGTACAGGGTACATAGTACAGGATTTAGAAATCATACCTGTCACATAATTGTTTAAGCAGAAATATATGTGACGGTTTTGTGCATCATTTTTTATCTCAGGAAAAGAAAGGTCTGCTACAGTATTGTTTTCTTTTGGTGTAGAAGAGAAAGAATCAAAGTATATCTGTGTTGTACATAGTTAACCAAATGTCTCTTGAAAAATTATCACATAATTCTGTAGAATGTATGTCATATATCAAACACATATTTTTGGTAGAATCATTAATGAAAAGGAAACTTGTACCAAGCATAAACCTCAGAGTTTAAGTGGCATAATACAGTGTTGATATTATTTTAACTTATGCACAAAACCTTAGGTTTAAATAAACAAGTGATTCCTGCACACATAACAAGAAAAGTGTGTCACACAAATAAAACCAGTTATTTATTTGTTTGTTTGTTTGTTTTGTTGGTTGGTTATATTATTATGGCAAACATCACAATATCTGGAGCATTTCAGGTCAAGTCATACCTAAGATAAAACTACCGCTAGCATTTTAATTAATTGTAATGGATACACTTATGAACAATCTGTAACATATACCTGGGCAAAACTGCAAATTGTTAATGGCTTTTCTTAACTTCAGTTTTATTTCAGTATGTAGTAGTAGAAGTACTAAAATGCGTTTATTAAACTAGGGGGGAAGACAATTTAGCAGAGATGACGTGGAGCTTTTGGAAATGAGTCTCTGACTCAAAGGGTTGTAATTCCCATCTCTAACAAATAAATAAATGAAATAAGCTCATTTCCAGTGGCTACCCTGCATTACAGTAGTTACCACAGTATAACCAAACAATAGAAAAGTATGGGTATTTATTCTAGTTAATATCTTGAAAACCACCTGTGATAAATGCTATTTACAATTTATGCTTATCTCTTATGCTGTGATTAAACTACTTGCTTTAAATGTGGATTACTGTCATTGTATTACAAACTATTTTAATTTATTTTCCTAATATGTGTGAATTCTTTCTCCTGGTATGCAACTGTGTAAGGACTGAGGCTATATAAAGCTATAGCATATGTAAAATGGCTGCATAACTTACACTGCAGACATCATAAACCAATTCTGATGTAGGTACTATGAATACATTCCTATCATTTATAACTGAGTAAAGCTAGAAATAATTTCTTGGCTCACATCCAGGCTTCAATTTTATACACACACTACATATAAAAGCTATATGCAGACTTATGAGGGCTAATGACCATATTAAACATTTATATGCCTTAAAATATGGAGGATGTAAAACTATGATAAACATATTTTTGTGTTGCTATACAGTATTATGGTACTTTTCAAAAGAATAAATGGATAGGGTGGCTGAGTGCCTTTTCTAAATTAAACAGGTCCTAATGCCATGAGTTAGTTGTTTGTCCTAAACAATTGTGCACTGGCTCTTATTTCTAATCTTTTGCTACACTGTTAATAATGTAAGTGCCTCAATTTAAAAACACAGTTTCTGATTAACAGGAGATGCATTTATGACTTAGTAATAGGTCAAACAATGTTTACCCTAGAAGCTGTAAATACTGTAATAAGAATAGCAATATAAACAATCTATAATATTCAGTTGGCCTTTGGATCACCCATGAGAGGAACATTAATCTAAAAATGTTTTCAGAAAATTTAATTACTTTAAAACTTTAATCCATCTAACCTTATTTAACAAGTTACAAATAGCTTGTGCATAGGACCATGCAGTTTTAAATCTTTTAAATATACTTACATGGATTCCATAACCCATCCTACAACACACATGACAATGTGAGTATCAAATGTATATGGCACTTTCCCATACCCTAACTCCCAGGATTAACTGAAAAAGGATCCTTGTTCCAGCCTGCTTATTGGTTAAGTAAATTAATAAATACATAAAAAAATATCAGATTTATAAAGTATGTTAGGCAGATTAACAGTGTGTTGATGCCCCAAAATAAATATAAAGTTTAATAATGTAATTTGTGGCAAATCAAGTGAAAACACTGGAAAATGAAAATGTGTTTTCAGTACTGCTAAAATATTTGCACTATACTACATTTATTTTTCAAATATATTTTTATTTGTTCATTTCTTTATTCTCTCCCCTTTTAAATGTCTTACATCATTATGCTATATTTTATATAGTTTAATATCAGTGTTTACCTTATCTTCATAATAGTAGCTTTGTACTGACAAATTATATGTTGGGGTAGTTCGGTAGCTATTTTCCCTCACATACTAGCAAATCCCCCCCCCCCCAAAAAAATAATTTAAAAATAACCAGAGATCTTTACTGTTTGGGCACTACTTACCATTTGTGTTAACCAATCTACTAATTGCTGATATGAGGCCTTCTATGTTAAGTGTTGCCTGTTCATATCTAACATCAGATTTTCCTACACATTAAGGCATTCATTTCTGTAAGACATGACAACAGTCTCTGTCTATGGACAGCGAAGGGTCCTAATGCAAAGTATGTTGCTATGACTTGTTATACGTTATGCATCGGTTTGCAGGAAATTCTGAATCTCTTACATCATGTTTATTTTTGGTAGACCTACTACCATGCAAACTATAACCTACAGCAGTGTTGAGAGTCTGCTATTCCATATTCCCAAACCTACTTATTGTTACCAAGAATGAATGACTCAGTAACAGAACTCACACACTAGAATGTTGCAAAATGGTTGCTCTCAAAACTGCCATTTAGTAAGCTTTAAAGGTCTTTATGTGCCTTTTGGGTAATGATTTTGCATATTTCTGATATAGCTGTCAGTATATGACAAGATTTATGTGAATTCATTCTGTTGTTACATTTACATTTGGACACCAGTGTTCCATAGCAGCAATTGTTTTGCTGTTTGCATTACAACAGCTATAGGGCTGTATTCAGCAATGATTATGATTATTATTTTTTTGTTTTGTTTTGTTTCCCTAATATTGTGTTAAGGAAACAGGCACCAAAGTGACTCAAAATACGCTCTTAGATGGCACCCAAAAGAATGCATATTTAATGCATGCAAACAGCAGTGTTTTTTTAATAGTTTTTCAAATGTGTGTACATGCACAGTAACTATGAACTTTATACATAAAACAGGCTGTAAAAAAGCTTCATTATGCCCAAAAGCCACAGAGAGGGGCAAAAAGGCCCCTGAAGCATTTATCACCACCGCTCATCCCCAGTGACTGGATACATGCAGCCACCCAGTCTGATCCCACTGATACTGCACTGATACTCAAAGGGCTGAGGCTGGACATTGATATGCAACATGCAGGAAACCATCTGCATATGGCTTCCTGTGCCTGAGGGGACAGAGTGCAGCTTATGTCAGGAGGGATATAATGCTATTCAAACCTTGGTGCCACTCGCCCTCACCATGATTCCCACTTTCGGATTTGGTGGAGGATAGAGAGTCATCTGTTAATTTACGATCTAATAAGGGTATTGTATTGGAATCCAACACAGTTAAGAATAAATATGGGCATCGTTCTTTGTAGCTGCTGCTCCAAATTTATGGAATGAGTTACCATTTTTATTGCAATCAATTAGCTCTTTATCTGAGTTTAAAGTTCAACTTAAAACTTATTTATTGTCTTTAGATGTTTGTAATTGTTATATGTGATGTTATTGCCTATGTGATTTGTATGTAACAATCTTATTCTGTGCTTGTCCGGGTTAGTCCAGAAGAAGGGCTTTGCCCAGTGTCCTTACCCGGTTAACAAATAAAAAAAAATGATCAAGGTTCCATATGCCGGTGTATAGCCCTCCTCCAGGCCTTGAAAATATGGGATGGGACAGAGGCTCCAATTGTATTTAAAACATTACATTTATTGTTTTTATAAACAATTATATAATTCCAGAGGAGACATTATGTGATCTTTTCCTTGCTGGACTTGTTACAATAGGAACTATGTAGACCTTAGTTGTAGGTGCATTAAAAAGAAGGCTTGAAACACAGACAAAAACAGTAATAGGGCAGCCCCCAGTACTTCCTGTTTAAGCTGCCTATCACTGATTTTGTGTGTGTTCCAAAACTCATTTTCAAGTTACCTGTGACTAAGGTCTATTGAATACTTTTTTGTTGCAGCTACAGGATATTCAACATTAGGTATTTCATGGTACCTTTAGAAAGGCCTGTGCAACTGAACCTTTGCATCCAATGGCTCTAAAGTCAGACCTGTAAATGAATATTTATTTTTATTTATTTTTTTTTTATTTTGCTTTTGGTGACCAGGTAAGTGCACTAGGCAAACAATGCCTATTTTCAGGCACGACCCGGGAGAAAACGGTTTACAGACAAACAATAAACATGTGACGCAGCACATGAATGCAGTACAGATCCGGATGAAAACAGTGTGTAAGAAATACAGTGACATAATGAATACTGAAGGTTAAGATACAGTAAATACAGGGGAAAAACATGATTGGTCTATAAACCAACCAACCAGGTCATAATGCTCTGCTTTTTATTTATTTTAGATTTTCTGGCCAGGAAAGGCATACTGAACTGAAGTTTGTTTTCAGGTGAGCCTGAGAGAGAATTAAGAAAGGGAAGGTTAAGTGACTTGCTTAGGGCCACACAGTGTGCAAGTGGTGAGTCAGGGATTCAAACCCATTTCTTCTGTGTCTCCAAGTTAACAGCTATGTGCTATAACCTTTAGGCTATACTGTCTCCTTTCATAGTCATATAAGACACGTATATTTGTGCTTACCATTATTCAAGAAAATAATAACTGTAAAAACAGGCAGTATTGCAGAGAGAAAACATTCATATGATAAATAAGGCATGCAATATATCTGATTTAATTTGAGCATTTATGGGGTCCTCTAGTCCTGTGTGTCAGAAAAACTGAATGTAGTTCAGTCCTCTGTGATCTGTCCATAACTCTGCATTAAATCCCTCATACTGACAGTTGGGAACAAGGATACCATTTCTTTGATATAGTATAAACTGCCATCAGTCCAGTTCATGGGTTAGAGATGAACTTCCTGCTCCTTCTGTCCTTTAGCTCATGACACTCTCACAAGCCCATGAACAGTGGCCGTCTTGAGGTGGTTGGGACAGCTTAACATTGTGATTATTGAAAGAAGAAATATCATTTACATAATGTCACTTGTATAAAACAACTGTAGCAATGCATTAGCTTCATTAAATAGCCAAACCTCTATTCTTAATAACAGGTGGGCCCAAACAATTATCAATACAGTCCTGGGAGTCCCAGTGCCAGTTATAGAGTAAAGTAATACACAGATATCAGAATCCAGTGATTCAACCAGAGATCTAGCTCATTGCCATTCCCTTTCAGTCTTTCTCTGGGTCTTTTGGATCTGAAAAAAAAAAAAATCAGTGCCTATGATCCCTTGATGACCTGCAACTTGGTAGGAAACAGTATGTTGAAAAACACATTGAGCTCCAGCAGCCCCACTTAATGCTATTACAGCTCTTCCATTTGATCCTTTTGCTGTAACTACAGTTGGAGAAAACCTAGATACATTGTCCATCTACTGTAGTTAGCTTGCTGTCCACACAGCTTTCAATACAGTGTGTCCCTTTGTGCTCTACTGTTTTAGATCTGCAATAATAACATGCACAGTTCACCTCCTATGGCCTTATGATATTACAATGTATTATGCTATGGTGATAAGATAGGCTTACTTGATGCAAAGAGTAGCAAGGGCTTCAGCAATCCTCATTATGACAGCGATTCAGGATTCTAAAATTGACATTGTCATGATCTTCAAAGCCCCCCTACCGGTTGTTAGTTGATTTTCTGCATGCTGCAGTCTGGGTGGCCCCACAACAAGCTGTTTTCTTAATAAGACCATTGGTGGTGGTCAGAGACTTTTGCAGCTGAATCTGCAGAAATGGTGTGGGCAGTCTTCATTTTTTTGTTTGACTATGATTAAGTATTGGCTGTATGAATCAAACTTCAGTTCGGCTTGACCAGTCCAGTGATGTGTAGCCAACATGCCCTGCTGTCATATTAAAGCCTGGGATTTGCAGGGGAAGCCCAGAAGGCCACTTTAATTCTGACTGGGGGCCAGGTGCATGGGGAGGTGAGGAACTCAGCTCCTGGGAAGGAAGGCATGGGTAACCTGGCATTCATACACCTCCTGCTGATCAATCAAGGAGAGGCATCAGCATCAACTGTGAACACAGCTGTTCACCATACCCCCAACCAAAGTATGGGTGCAGCCATGGCAACTATAATCATTGGGGTGGGAAGACAGGGGAAACAGGGAAAAAGTCGTAGGAAAAATATTAAAACTTCTAGTTTAGCATTTCAGTTGACCTACAAAGGACAGATTGCTGCAACCTGGTCAATGCCTTGTTTATGCTCACCTCTAGTTGAGCCCTTAGCTACAATAGTGGGTTTTCTGGAACCAGACCATCATTTGAAAAAGCTGAGGGAGTTCACTGTCAGTCTTTCTTTTCCTCATCCTCAATTGCAGACCAAATTTGGAATACAGATACAGCAGGGGAATAGGAACACATACTGGTAAAGGTTAGCTAAGAAATGCCAAAAACATTATTTTAGGTTATTTTGGCTGCCAAAAGGTAGGAACTTTCTGTACCCACATCTGCTCATCCTGAATGCTGGTTTGACCCAGCCCCCACATCACCCCCATTTTTAAAATTTTATATTTCTTTAAATTTCCTCCAGTCAAGAGGGTATGAATTTGGCAGTGCTAGCCTGTGGGGTACTGTATTTTGCACTGAGAAGAGGATCCACTCTGGAGCTGGATCTTCACATCTGATCAGGAGCCTTGTATCCAGCCCCTTCCCTTGGCCACCCTCATGCATCATGCATGTCCTAGTTGTGGAACAGCATCAGAGTGTAGAACAATGCCTTTGTAGGTTTAAAACATTTCAAAGTATTTCAACTGCACCTAGAGTACTGTGTGTGATTTTGGAGCCCACACTGGACAAAGGACTGTGATAGACTGAAGGTCATGCAGAGAAGGGCTGCCAAAATGATACAGGGGCAACAAGGAAGGTCTTATGATGAGTGTTGAGGTATCTCAGTATGTACACACCAGAGGACAGGAGGAAGAGAGGAGATATTATTTAAATGTTCAAGAAGTTCTGCAGAATAAACAAGGTAGACAGCAGTGGGTTGTTCGCAATGAGTGATGACACAGCACCAATGGAAACTGCATGGCATTGGTGGGAGAGGGAAGAGGTTCTAAAAAGGATGTCAGGAAGTATATTACTTTTCAACAAAAAAGAGTGGTGACAGACTGAAGCAAACTTCTGGAAGAGACCATTTGCACTGAGACAGCAGAGGGGTTTAAAAGGGGGTAGGACAGGCACATGGAAAAAGTACAAATTGGGCAGTTGAGGGATGGAAGGGAAGAAATAAGGACTGACACTGGCACAGCCTCATAACTAGGCAGGCTTGGGAAGACTAGATGCATTTTATCTGATACAAGATGCTCTGTTTCTATTGTTCTTGCTCACCAATTTTTAAACTAAGTCTCTGGCTAAAAGTGGCTGCAGAACACCTAGCTATAGTGAACACCTCAGCTAGTCCCAGAGGTGTTCACTAAACAGAGGGAGCACTGTAACTGTAGTTTTACTCGAAACATCATCCCACTTTTTTACTATTTTTTCTGTCCTCCTGTCACTGATGCTGCCTCTTCTGCCTTGACTCCCAGCCCCATCCAATCCCTTCCATGGCACTTACCTCCATCTCACAGTGCCACACTGCAGCTTCTGCCTGTGGTGGTTTCTTTGGTGGGTCTTTCAATCAGCAGCCTCCTCTGGCCCTTTAGCATTGGCAATGGAAAGGCTGGTTGGGAGGGCAGAACCTGAGAGTACCAGGCATCCTTCTGCACACATTGGAGCTTTTCACTTGTGTTACTTCCTTCCCTCTTGAACACTGGTGACAAGGGCACCATGTGCACATGCACAGGTATACCTGTGGCTATGTACAGTACCAGCCTTCCTTGGGGAGTCTGTTCCATAGTCAAGCAGCTCATATTGTAAAATAATTGTTTCTTTTATTTGTGTGTGCTTTTTGGACAATCAACTGTCTTTTGTGTGACCTCAAGTTGGTGGGTATAACATTACATTCAAGCACTGGGACATTAGCTCAGGATTGTTTAATATGTTAAATAGCAGAAGTAAGTTGCCCTATGCCCCCAATTTTTTTTTATTTGTTTACCGGATATAAGAACTGCACCTATGTCCTTTTTCAGGCTCAACCTGGGTTGAGGCACATAAAAATTATAAAACAGACAATACAGTATCAAATATATAAAATCACTTATGATTCAGTTAAGCCACCCTCCCAACAAGTAGAGGCTATTGTTTCCTTCCTACTCACTCCCTAACCAACTCCCAAAGCAGCTTTTTGTCCCTGCCAGAAATGCCATCTCAGCTGGCAAGAACTCACCATCTGACATGTGACCCTTCCTGCCACATCTTGAACCTAGTCCCACCCAAAGATAATTCAATCCACCCAGCTTCCCAATTCCAACCCCACAACCCACTACCTCCATCTCAGTTTTAGCCTATACAGGCTTGTAAGCTTAAAGACATTTTATATGAGTGCATGTAAATGATTCTCAGTGTATATGTGCATATCACTGAATGACTGCATAAGTGTATCTGTATGTGTGTGAGTGCATGTATGAGTATTTGTTGCTCTCCCCCACTGCTTATCCCTAATTGGGACTGAAAACCCCCCAATCCATGTCCCCAGTGATTATTCAACATCTCTTCACCCCAAGCTCCATGTGTCACATGAGGACTCAGAATTTCCCTCCTTCCCCAGAATTTTTTTTTTGTTAATATAATTCTTATTACATTTTCAAGGTCAGTAGAGTGCATGAAAAATGCAACACAGATAGGAATACATTTTGACTTGAGTCTCATCATTTCCAAATATCCCACACAGTAGAAAAGGACTGCAGTCAGTAACATGCCTGTCAGCCACCCCTTTGGAAAAGTGCAGGGTGGGTGCCCAGTGGATTTCAAGCATGCTTTGTAGCTGTCCTACACATGCAGCCCTGCTGCATGTCCCTTGTGTTCTAACGCTATTGTGACCCTTGTTTGTGGTAGAAAAAAAGGGGTGGGTGGCCATCTCCCTTGAAAGTCTAGTTCTGCTGGGCAAGCTTAGTAATACTTCCCCTATATCCCCACCCATCAGAGCGCAGGCCATCACAAGTCTACCCCCCTCAATGGGGGGGGGGGCAATCCTGGCTACCTCAGTCTGCAGTAGCAGTCAGTGCACCAGAGTCAGATCTTTGCTCATGGTGTGAAGCAGCCAGCTGTTCCAGTGGGAGGTACACAGTTCTGTTTAGTTCAGGGTGTCTGTTATTTTTTCTTTTCATATATATGATTAAACCAACATAAAACAAAAAAGCAGCACACTATAAAACACACGGCTACAGTAAACATATGAATGTTCCAGTGACTTTTATTAAAAAGCCAAGAAATTCCGAAATGCAAACAAGCAGGATAAGAAACTATACCCCAGCGCTTCGGCTTCTACTCATAAAGCGTCATCAGGGTGAGAGGACAAACAGCAAAGAAGTGTACTCTGTTTATACTAATGTAAACATGATCATGAATAATTCACTAATATCCATTTAAAATGGCATTGCTAACAAATGCTGATCCTAAGGGGCAATGGAGCAAAACACCTTTTTTACTTTGCTGAAGTCCAAAGAAGTTTCAAGAGCCTGAACACCATCAAAAGTGAAAATTATTAATTGTATCAAAAAAGTGCCCAAAAAGTAATAGAAAAATACATGATCCCATAACACCATAAAGACACAGCTTAAATATGCAACTATAAATATTCATATATAGTAAATACATAAAAAAATATATGAACTGAGTATTCCAACAGTGGAAACACAAAAACGCTGTAAGTTTATCATGCCAAGCTTATGTGGACAAGGGAGAGACGAAAAAACAGAAAGAAGTAAGGGAGAAGGGGGGTTGTGGAAGAAAGGGAAAGGAAAGTGGAAATTGTTCAACTAGGAGAGGCACACTAAGCCAAAGCTTGAGTCCAGGTGTGACCTGGGAGCACAAGGAAGTTAAGTGACTTGCTCAGGGTCACACAGTATGCAAGTAGGGGCTGTGGGATTCAAACCCAGGTCTCCAGGTTTACAGCTCAGAGCCTTAAATCACTGTGCTATACTGCCTCCGCAGAAGAGAGCGAAAGAAGAGAGAGAAATGCAGGGACAAGTAAAAAGGGAAGGCAGGAAAAGAAGGGGATGGGAGGGGTGGTAGATGAAGGGGGATGGGGGAAGAGAAAACAGAAGAAAAGTGGAATCACTGGCAGTATGCCAGAACCTGTTGGAGTGTGGCAGCCTTTGGTTTGTATATACAATTAACCGTGGTCCTCCAGGTAGCCACACCCAGAATAGTGGGGGTGAGTCAACACTTTGTGATGGCTTTCTTAGTGACTGTAATTCAAATTCCTAATAGGTGAAGGGAGTTGGATCCTGGAGGCTCCCTGGATACTGTAAAAGATTATACTGAGGTGGAGTGAGAGGGACCGGTCTGCCAAATATCTCCATCAACTGTAAGTCCAGAGACTGGAGAAAGGATTTCAGGTGAAGGCAGGCCCACATCACATGGGTATGTGTGGCCCTTATTTCTCTGCAACCTCTCCAGCATCCAGAGTCTTGTGTGCATAAATAGTGGTCCGTAATTACTGGGGTTTGGAAAAATCTAGTGAGTTGCTTCCTGGCATATTCTCACCATTGGTAGGAACTGGTGAGCCTTGCTGATGCCAAGCAAGCCTTAGTTCATGTGGCTTCATCAATGGGGATAACAAGCTCATCTGCCCATTTTTGTGCTACATCCAGTGAATTGCCCCTTGAGGTAGACTGTAAGGCCTGCTATAGCTGAGAAATTATATGTGGGCTATCACCCATTTTGAAAAAGGCAAGACTGTAGGTGACTAGGGCAGGATACATAGCTGGGGTATGGGTACCAAGGGGAGTGATGCAATGAAATGTTACAGCTGCAGGTAGCAGTAAAACTTTGTATTATGTAAGTGATAGTGTGCCTGAATGTTCTGAAAGGACAATAGGTCTGACCCCTGAACGAACTGGTAGATGTACTGAAGTGAGTATCTTTCCCATGTTCTGTATCTATGGTCAAGCTGACATGGGGTGAAGTCCTCCAGCTGCACTGTAGGGCACAGTAGAGAGAAAAGGAGTAAGATGTAGTGTTTTTTGGATGGAATGCCTGACTTTCACTTCATGTCAAAGCCATGGATTCAGGTCATGCACCAGGTCCGGGGACAACCTTCAGTGATATATAGCCTGTACAAATTTGTGGTTAGGAAACAGGGCATGCTCCATGTCCAGCCAAACAGTGTGCCACCCTCCCAAATGGTGGGTGAGAAGGAAAATGCATGTGGGCCACCCAGTAGTAGCTTTTTAGTTGGGGGAGGACCAGTCCACTGCTCTCTTTTGCCAAGTAAAGTTGCTGCAGTTTAATGAGCAGTTACTGGCCCACCCAAATAAACTGCCATATTTCTTTATTCCATTCTTTCCAGCAGTTTGTGGGAAGAGCCAAGGGAACATTTTGCAAAAGATAAGAGTGCTCTTTGCAGTGTGACCATATGCACTACATCTGTCCAACGGGTTAGGAAGAGAGGTAGTGTACCCCATCTACAAAGGTCACTAGATAAGGCCTGGGCGAATGGGGTGTGGTCGTCCTTGTATACTGTGACAGAGGTGTGGGCCACATAAATTCTGAGGCACTTTAGTTTTAGCAGATCCCATCAAAATGGATAGGATTCCCAAATGGCTGGGAGAGGTTATAGTTCAAACATAATTCCTCTGCTTTTGATGCATTCAGGTGGTAACCTGACACTTCCCCAGATTTTGGGAGTAGGTCAAACACCTGAGGGAGTGCGTTATCCAGATTCCTCAGATATTCTAAAACATCTGCGTATAGGGCTATTTGATGTTCATCCCCTTCCTTTTCCCCAGAAATTCTGGAATTTACTGTCATCTTCCCTTCCACTTTACATCCATGCCAGAGGCCCCCCATCAGTGATGAACCTAGGTCATCATCATCCTCCCCCACCCGTCAGCAACTTAGTCAAGAGCCCCAGTGACAAGGAAGCAGCTCCACAAGACACTTCAAACAGTAAGTAATAAAAGTCTATTTCATTGTGCAAGCATTCGTGTATGTGAGTGTGTGCGTATGTGTGTTCAAGTGTTCACTGACAAGTGCAAGAGTACATCTGTGTGTATGCAGGTGCTCATCTGTGTGTTCACAGGCATGCACCTGTATTTATGCAAGAGTATGACTGTCTGTGCTGTAATGAAATGTGGGCTCTCTGAGTGAACAAGTGTGTTGTTTTCTGTGTATAATGAGCAGTCTGTGAATGTGTCATGTGTGTCTCCCTGCTGCCTTGAACAGTCAGCTTCATCTCTACCCCCCCCACACACACACAATATAAACTGCAGCTCTGTGTCCCTGTCAGTACACCCTCTCCTTGCTGACAGCCTTCCAACAAAAAAACACATCCGAAGACTTGGGCTAGGATGCCCTGATGGTGCAGCTGAGTAGGAAGGCATCTGAAGTGGTGTCTGTGAGTGTCTGTGTGCACAGGCATGTGTTTCTGAGTGTCTACGCATATGCATGTGTTGAGTGTGAGTATATGGTCTGTGAAAGTTGTATTCCTGTATGTAGGATAGTGTGTCAGCACATAAAAGGATGACCTATAAAGCTGTGCCAGTAAACTGAAGGTGGTGGGTAAAGTAATGGAAAAGTTCATTGGAATTGTAATTTTAGAAATATTAAGAACATGATGTTTTATTAATTTCTTAGTTTCCATGAAATATTATACAAGTATATGATTAAACAAGCTAGAAGGCTATGCTGAGAGAAGATTACCAATATGTTCTGCAGAATATCAAATGTACAATTTTGGTAATCCTGCTGTGTAAATAATTTTTATTTAAAAAAAAAGTTAAAAGTTCGACATATCTGATTCATCAGCACAGGGCTGCCATTCACAACACTGGTAACCCAGGTTCAGGAACAAGCCTGAGCCATTCGGAGGGCCAGCAGGGGAGAAGGCTTGAGCATCCCAGAAAATGTTCACCTCCTCTGGGGAGGGAGGCATACTGTTTCTGCTGTGCTAGCCCCTCCTAGGTGACCACAGGTGGCAGTGCTTGTAGCAGAACAGCTGAGGAGGGGAATGGTGGCTGGCTCTGCATGAGTATGCTTGCATGTTCACGCATTATCTCTTTAGCTGTTGGCATCTTGTAGCATGTGAAAACCATGGTAGAATTACCCAAGCCCAGCAGGATGATGCCACCAGTACTCACAGACCCCATGCAGTTGCCATGCTCCTTGGTGTTAAAGTCTTGTTGGAGGTAGTGTCGCCCCAAAAACCCCCCAACCAACAGAGGAGGAATTCTGTAGTAAGCAAGAGTCACTGGCAGTGTGACAGGGCTATGAGATATCTGAAGGGTGGATGAGGTCTCAGGCTGGTGAGACAAGGGCACAGAAAGTAAGTAAAAAAAAAAACTTCAACATATTTTATTAAGAAATTGCAAAATACAGTACTTGGAAAAAAAAAAAAGGAAAATGATGGCTCTTAGCATACCTGTACATTGGCAAAGTTAACAGATCCTGGTCTGGACATATACAATTAAAAAAAATGTAGATACAACCCAAAATATGACAGAGTAACAACACTGAAACATCTATGTACAGATCCAACAAATCTGTACAAAACCTATTATAAGCAAAAAAAGTGCCCAACTAAGATCTCAGCATGGAAGACCTCTCCCAAACCAAAAAGCAAATAAGAGTCAGAATAGAAAAGCCATGTTTACATGGCCACTGCACATACAGCGTTGTCTCGCTCTGCTGCTGACTGCCCCTCCTGCAGTACTGTTCATTTATATTCACAAGGCCCATCTCAGCAGCGATGCAAGTTGTGCTGGTGAGAGGCCATTGAGTGGGGGGGGCGGCTGTCCTGCTGACATTAGGGGTGACATGTACATAGCAATGACCATTTCAATGAACACAGTGCAAGCAGGGAAAAAGACACATGAAACAATCACTGCATTTACATGCAGTTTTTGTTACCGAAGAACTGAAATTTTTGGGGTGTATCCCAGTGACAAAACCTGCTTGTGTTACCAGAATAGGTTATCCCAGTAACACTGCATTTACCTGCTAGCTGTGTGCAACTGTGCATGTAAACGTGGTGACTAACTTCTGATGCTGTGATGCTGTGAAATTATTTTTTATTTCTTTTTCTAATTTTTATCAAAAGCTTTCAGCAGGAGTTGAATCTCCGTAACCTCACTTCCTGGTTAATGCATTCTTGCATATCAGGAATCATGTGAAGACAGCGGGTTACCCCGGAACGAGTAGTGCAGACAGTCCACATGGCTGCTTAAGCTGCCTGCTCCACACTGGCTCCACTCAGTGTCTGTAGCTTGGCAGAGAATCTGGGAGCACTGTAATAAGTGACTTACTCCAGTTGGATGAGAGTCTACACAGAAGTCTTTGTACCAGAGCAACAAAAGTGCTCAGGTTGCTCCAGTGCAAAGATGACCATGTAATCGAGCCTTTGGACTATGGAGACAGGTTCATCCCAAACCAATAGTTTCCTAACAGGTACGATTGTGTCACTGAAGACAAAGTTGAGCAGTTAATTCCTCCATGAGCTGTATATCTTTAACTTTCATGATCCAGTAAGGCAGGGCCAGAACAACAAGTTAAAGCTATCTCAAAGTAACACACGGTGCATTAGAATGGGGTGAGCTTTAAGGTTGACAACCCCTAGGAAGAGTCTGCCCCTGATTTGCTTAAGGAGTGGGTTTGGGGTTTTAGGGTAGGAAACCCTAAAGCTACATTTCCCTACTTTTGTCGTTTTAGCCTGAACCCTAAATGTTGCATTAATGCAGTTTTTTTGTAAAGAATTTCCTTACATGTTGAGATAGTATAATCACATCCTTATTTGCCTGTGAAAGCGCAGGGCCCACATACTTTTTCAGATAGTGTAATCATAACCTTATTTGTCTGATGGAGTGCAGGGCCCTCTGGGCCCTGTGCTCCCATTCCTCCATAGATGCATATATCTACGTACGTTTATGTGGAAGGGACCTGTGCTTCCATTTGTAGGACAACACTGAATTGTTAGCGTAGCCTTCTTATTACCCCACCTCATGAATCCAGTTCTAAAAATTGCCAAATCCCCACCAAAACATCATTCTGGGCCACCACAGCATCATTCCGCTCCACAGGCACGGAAAGACATTTTGGCCAAGATCTGAAAAAAAACAGCTGTCACATTCATGAGGTGGTGTAAAGAAATGACTTTGTTGAAAATCTGGGGTGAAAATATTTATAAGTATGAAAGTTATGAGCGACTGTAGCAAAATGTCAAAAAATGCACACAACTTTTCCATTTTAACATATTTTAACCCAAAATTTTCAACATACCCTTATTATGAGCTCACCTCATGAACAAGTATGGTGAAAATTCCAAAATCCAGCCCAAAAGGTGATTTCACCAACAGACCTTTTGGTCAGGTTTGCAAAATGTCACCAACATTGTTTATGAGGTGGGGTCTCAAAAAGGGCATGTTGAAAATTTGGTGTCAAAATCTATAAAAATTACAAAGTTATGTATCAAAGTTGAAAACCCCATTGAAATACATTGAACCACACTTACCTTAATTTCTCATATACCAGTCAGCAGTTCCAGCAGTAAGAAGTGTATTTAATGGGAGAGTGAATCTTCACACTGGGACCTGTTCAAGTGAGTGAAGGTGTGTGGGGGGTGTCAGGTGGTGCGGGATGGTGGGGCTCAGTGGGAGGTTGGGGTGGGGGGTGGACAGATTGGCAAGGGTCTTTTTACAGGTTAAAAAGACATTAAGGGACTGTTTTCTTTATTACAGGTACAGCAAAACGAGAGGGGATCGCAGGGTGGGGGGTGCCACTGGACACCAGGGACAAAAGCAAATATTACAGGGACAATGATCAGAAGGTGGGGGTGCCACTGGACACCAGGGAGCAATAAAGAAATGTTACAGGGAAAGCAATGCATGATGGGAGGGTGGGGGCACCACTAGACACCAGGGAAATAATAAATAATTATGGGGGGTGGCAACTGGAGAATGGGGGTGCCATTAGACACCAGGGCAATAACAAATAATTATGGAGTGATGAGTGGATGGTGGGGGGAGCCACTATGCCCCAGGGAGCAATATAAAATATAGTTAGAAAAAATACAGGGAGAACAATCAGAGGGTGGGGTGGTGCCATTAGACACCTTGGAAAAATAATGTTATTACGGGGAGGGCAACTGGAGGGTGGAGGCTTGTCACCAGACACCAGGGAAAAGATGCCGGCCAGAGAAAAAGGCTTTTCCCCTCATGAAAAAGGATATTTTTTTGTGATTCAGGATACTTAAAAAGAATCTTTTTTCATATCACGAGTCACAAAAAAAGATTTATAATGTACAAGAAACAACATTTCAATGGCATTTTTCCAGCAGTTAAATATAGAATCCAGGTAAGGGGGTCCCGTTAAGTAAGCTACCTGTGTTGGTCACTCTCCAGGATGTCATCTTTGCAGCTTTTGAAATGTGACTGTTTAGGGAAAACTCGAGAACAAGATGGCTGCAAATGAAAAAAGATTGTTACCCTCACAAAAAGGATTCCCCATATGAAAATATCATGCAACTATTTTTTTAGCTGACTGAGCATGCTCAGAATCCCAAATTTTAAAATGCTATAACTTTGGAACAGATTAATGCTCTTTCACCAAACCAGCAAAGGAAATCCTTCTGAGCCAAGCACTTTCTACTCACAAAAGTTCAGATCAAAATTTCAAATCGTCTGGGTGCTAGGCAATGACAAACAGACCAGCAAAAAAACCCGGCAATTTTGTGTGTTTTTGCACTATATGCAGCGCAGAATCTGCACATCCAACCAGAACAAAACATGGCACATCAAGAGACCTACCTCATGAGACTGCACATGCACAATTTTGTGCAAATCCATTAAATGGTTGCGAAGTTATTAAAGTGCACAATTTGGGGTTTAACATAGAAAGCCCTGCTCAACCCTAAATATAGTGGTGCTGCTGTAGTATATATATGTGTGTATATATATATATATATATATATATATATATATAGTGGTTTAACTTTTTATTGTTTTTTTTTTGTCATTACTTTCTCCTTCTATGCCGGCTGTCCTCTGGAGGGAACCCCTAGCCCCATCCCCCAGTATCCATCATTCAGCACTGATCCAACTTCCAGGGCTTGGTCCCCCCTTGCTGGGTTGGTGGGGTTCGCCAACCTCCACCGGAGTCTGGATCCAGTGGGTCAGCACCATGGCTGGCCAGGAGCAGAGCCTGCAGGGCGCCCTCCACCACTGTGCCGCAGCATAGCTTTTTCCTGATGTTCTCCCAGGAGCTGGGGTATACAGTGATGCCGGCGGAGGGGAGCGAGCACGCATCTGCACGTGCTTCCTCCAAGCATCTGCCCCAGCTCCTCCCTGTACTACAGCGCAGTGCTCTGTCCCCCAGCCTCCGCCAGGGGGTAGGCAAGCAGCGGCTATGGAGGACCCCCTTCCCAGAGAGGGAGAGCAGTCCATCAGATGCTCAATCCATCTCCTCCCCTGCCAACACCCGGTGGCCCGTGTTCATTCCCGAACATGGGTCACCAACGTAGTGCGAGGTAAGGCGTCCAGCACCTCAGCCCTCCGTGCCACCGGGCCAGCCTGGGTTTTTAAAATGGCATATATTATACTGGTGTTAGGGTTCACAAGCCCAAGGAAGACTCCACCCTTCATTCGCTTCAGGGGTTGGGCAGTGTTTTTAGGGTTGGACACCCTAATGTCATATTTCCCTATGTTTGTCACTTTATCCTCCACCCTAACTGATGCATTAACGCAGTTTTTTGCAAAGAAGATATAGATATTTTGTGGTTTCACTTTTTATTCCATTTTTTAAAAATGGCATACACAAAAATAAAAAGCAACACAAACAAAAAATATAGCTCAGATGTACAAAGTTATACATACTGGAAAAGATGCTGTGCAGCTGTTGAGCAGGTAAAGGTCTCGCTATAGCTGGTATATTTTTAAAACTGCCAAACATCTTAACAGTATACCTTTGTCCATCTTACTAATATAGCTGTTATGTAAAGGTAAAAATATTTGCAATAGTCTAGATACCCATCTCAGAGCTACTGAAATATTTTTCTGAATTGTGAATATTTTTGCCTAATAAAACTATATTAGAATAAAAGTCTCAGCAGCTTAGTAGAGCTTTTTAACTAACGTATTTTTTTTTAAATCTGGTTTAGCATTTATGAGCCATCATTATATACTGTTTTGGAATTACTAATTGTGCTTCATCGTGTGTTGGTTTCTTCATAGATGACTGGGGCACTGGCTGCACTGTGTTTTATTGTATGATAATAAGAAATCAATCTTTACTTTTATGGGGTAGTGATAACTAGAAATTGAGCTCATTTTATGCCTGTGGAAAACATTTTCAGAATAGGACCATGAATACAGAACACACTTGATAAGTTTAATGTACATTGTGATAGATCAAACAATATTTTGGTTGCCTGTTTTAATATCTGGCTGTCAGTAATAAGTGTGTTATTATTGTATGTTTATATGCATTTAAGTGTCTAGCTATCTTTAGACAAAGTAGTCAATCTGATACCATTTATAGGACCAACAAAAAATTAACACTAATGCATGAACTACTGGGGATCAATTTTCAAAAGCTCATGATTGCCGCAAGCCCCGAGTGCGATGAAGACACGGTGCATGGGGCTTGAGGCAATCACCTGGCTGGCAACTGGGATTTTCGATCTTGTGAGGCAATTACCACATGTTAGACCAACTTTTTCTGGTCTAGCTTGTGGCAATCCCAGAGGGCCAGTTGTACGGAGCTTGCGCCAAAGATCTGGTGCAAGCTGCCATAAATCGGTTAAAGTGTTGCAACTGCATCCAACCTACTACTGTACAATTGGATGCAGTTGCAGTGAAGGTGATTGGTGTAGCTGTGCAAAGAAAGAGTTTGAAGCAATGCAAGCCCTGTGCCACTCTTTGATAATCAAGTCCTCTGGCATTTTCTTTTTGCAGCAATTGTTGTTTTATGTGCCCTAGTGTCTGGTCAGCCCGCTTCTGCTTGGCCTGCCCCAGCCCCATCATAATGCCTCCCAGGTCTTACCTGCACCTCCTGGTTATTTTCCTAGAGCTTAGCCTCCTCTATTGGGGGTGGCAGAGACCCCCCCCCATCTCTGCCACAGAACGGACCCTGTGCACAATTTGAGGCAGTACTTGCTGAGGTATTTCTACTTTTAGTCATATGATCCCCAGGACATCAGCAACAAGGGAGTGCTAGCATGCATGCAGATATGTGTGCGTGGTGTGGCACCAACTGATGTCCTCCTTCCCATCAGCTTCCCCCTACTGCACTGCCATTTGTGGTAATCCATGAGCCAGTATAGCAGCGGAGTTGGCTGCACTCCCCCACTAGAGGAGGAGAATGTCCCCTGGAACACTTGATCCCACTGCCCCTGGCCAGTGCCTGGTGACCCAAGGTCATTCCTGAACCTAGGTTGCTGTCATTTTCTAGGGATTAATGCCTGCTGAGGGCCATTAACCGTAGCACAGGTGTTAAGCCCATGTAAATGACTGGTCGTAAAGGCATTATGGTGACTGTAAGTCAAAATGCAATAGTAAGAGGAAAAGCAGTATTTTTTTTTCATATTACATTCTTCCCTGGCTGACTTGGGCAGGGGCTTCTTCATTCTGTCCTTGTCACAGCCTTGACTGGCCACCGTTTTTCTTGGCAGTCACCTGGATCCAGTGGCCCCAACAGCTTGTCCCCTGTGGTGGGGCCAGGAAGAGGAGGGCCATCCTCCCTCCCACCTGGACAATCATTATCCAGTGTGGATTGGTGGTCCAGGTGGCAGCGCAGGTTGGGGCAGGCAGGCAAAACTTCATGCCGCCCGAGCCCACCTTTCTATTCCATGTTCCCCCTGGCCACTGGCCCCCCTGCAGCAGTGAAAGATAAACGTGTGTGCATGGAGGTGCACACATGCCACAGAACCATGGTCCCTCCTTTCTTGGTGCTTTGATGCCATTGTTACTCCCAGGCCTACACTTGGGGGCAGCCAAGGACCGAGATGGTAGACCTCCCTTCCCCTCAGTGGAGGAGAGCAGTCCTCTGCATGCTTGATCCACTCCCCTCCAGCTGACTCCCGGCAACCCAAGCTGGTTCCCAAACTTGGGTCACCTCGATAGCAGGCAGTAAGGCACATAGTGCCTCAGCCCTCCTTGCCACTGGGCTGGCTAGCCTTTGTTGTTGTTTAAAAAAGGAAAATTTACACACATGTGTGCCATGATGCTCTGAGCTCACTAGGCATTTCTTTTTATTATTTTTTTTTCACCTTCTGTTTACTCCCCTTGGG
Source organism: Neoceratodus forsteri (assembly GCA_016271365.2). Taxonomy (NCBI): domain Eukaryota; kingdom Metazoa; phylum Chordata; order Ceratodontiformes; family Ceratodontidae; genus Neoceratodus; species Neoceratodus forsteri. The sequence goes on along the minus strand of CM057456.1, from coordinate 1,759,005,761 downwards.
CTGCTGGCAGGCAGGTTCTGGCTCTCTCATGAGAGAGCTCGCATCCACCCTGACATCAGGTATGTCTCCCAATCCCCAGCCTAGACTTTGGCGAATCCCCCACATATTTCCCCCCATGGCGGGGCCAGGGAGGGGAGGGCCATCCTCCCCCCCCGTACACAATCCAACTTGCCTGGAAATGCACCCTGGGTCAGGAGCACGGCTGGGCTTCATGAAGTCTGCCAGCGCCCCTCCATTTTCTATTTTTGTCCCTCCGCTTCCACGCTATGTTGCCATGTTTTTGCCTCCATAACTCCAGTGCTGCCCCCCAACCTCCACCAGGAGGTAGCCAAGGAGTGGGGCAACATTCCCTTCCTCCCTCCCTGGGAGAGGACAGTCATCCATCAGACACTCAATACTCTTCCTACTCTGCTGACCCCCAGCAACCCGAGGTCACTCCTGAGTCCAGGTCACCAGCATGGCGCGAGATGTGGTGTCTAGTGCCTCAACCCTCAGTGCCATTGGGCCTCTCACCAGACATTTCTAAAGGATGAATACCCACTACAACAACCAACCAGCATGCATGTTAGCTTCATGAACAATTAATTAGACTTATAATTTTCAGTACACAAGCTTTCAGGTCTTACAGTGCCCTTCCTCAGATGAACCATTGGGAGGCCTGCATGCTTGTGTACAGAAAATTGTTAGCCCAGTAAAAGGTATTAGATTACCTACTTTGTCTATTTGTTTATATAAGGACTAATATGGCAATTAACATTTCTGCCTAGTGTGGAAACATTTTTTGCACAGTTTTGGAATAGAAAAAAATTGGAGTTGCCTCTGTGGCAACCTGACAGTATCCTTATTGGCTAAAATAAAAACCCAGTCACTATGGCAACCAAAATGTTCACTATGTAGACATTACATTTAGGGCCAGATCTTAAGAGGGATTGCACTCTCCAAGTCCCTCTAAAGTTCCAGAAATGACAGGCACATTCAGATTTCACATTTTGGAGTTACATAGAAACAGAGAATATGTCAGCAGATAAGGGCCATACAGCCCACCTAGTCTGCCAATTTCCCTACTTGGTTTGACAATCCCTACTCTTATCTGGGCTCCCTATCCCCTGCTCTGCTGTACAGCAGGATGCCTTTGTGCTAATCCCATGCACTTTTGAATCCCCCTACTGTTTTCGTTTCCATCACCTCTGCTGGTAAGCCGTTCCACGATTCCAGTTCCAGTATTTAGGAGTTTATAGGTGTGTACTGTATTGCATTGTGTTGTGTTGTGTTGTATTGCACTGCATTGCATTGTATCGTAATGTATTGTACTGTACTGTATTGTATCACATTGCACTGGATTGTATTGGATTGCATTTTTATTGGATTTATTTGTTTTACTAGAGACTAAAGACTTTTTAAGCCTTCTTGCTGTGGGCAGAGGTAGCAGTTGAAGTTGAAAGATGTGGTGAGGTTCTGGAAAGCTAATTTTGTCATACTTTTTTGTAAGTTGTTATGGTTTGTAGCTGGGAGTGTGTTACCAGGGCTGATACACTCTCATGAGAGTCAGGTGGAGGCCCAAACACCACCATCCCCCACCCCCCCCTCCCCAGAGATTGGCTAATTTATAGGGGAACACCTGCCCTGCAATTGGAGGACAAGGCTTCAGGTGCAGTTCATGTGTTTCTAGCCACTGGGGGTTGGGTTTAAAGGCTAGGAGAGAGGAGCTTAGGGAGTTGTACACTTTCCTTATAAGTTTGCTGTGTAGAACTGCACCTAGTAACAGGGTACCCGTCTACCATGGGACTGTATCTTGGATTAGTGGGGGACCCGATTAGTGGGGAGGGGTGTATCTTGGACTAGTGGGGAACCTGGTGGCTCACCCAAGGAAACCTACTTGGAAGGGGATGGTACCACATGTCATTAGGGACGGCATCTTTGGGAGGGTGGTGGGGTGCACAGGGTGTGGGGCCGCCATGATGCTGGACTGGGCTTGGAAGTTCGGTGGTTGCCCAGTGTGCTACCATCTGGCACAGCTTAGGGAGGAGGTTGAGGGGATTAGGGGGGCAGCTGGGGGGAAGGGGGAGTTATGGTTGGGGAATAGGGCAGGGGCTCTCCCACGCAGTTGCACCAACCACTAAGGGTGGCGGCATAGGGAAAGGAGTGCAGGAGGGTACTCTGGGGTCACATAGGGATCCTGACAGAGGGGGCCCAAAAGGAGGACACTACCGAGGAAGCAGGCAGGTATCCGGGAACCCTCACAGAGGGGGGCCAAAGGTGGAACATTCTCAGGGAAGTAGGCAGATGGCTGGGGCTGGACCGAAGGAAGCAAGGTGGGGAGGTGGATCGGACCTTAAGCTCAGTAACCGCTTCCATTCTCTTCTTCTGTTTGAGGATGAGGGGGGTGATGTAGTCATGACAGGAGCAGTTAGAGATGGAAAGAGAGTGGGGGGCAGCAGCCAAGGGTCGGATAGCAGGAGGAACAGGGGGGAACTTGGAATGCGGGAAAACGGGGTGAGCAGGGGATCGGAGCAGGAGGAGGAGGGGTAGAGGTAGGAAAGCACAAGGAGAAGGACCAGTTGAGAGAAAAGGAGAAGGACCAGAAGTACAAGGGGGATACAGTAAAGGGAGCTGTGGGTTTAGGCCAAGGGAGCACAACAGGCATGGAGGGGCTGAATGGAGACGGGAAGGAAGGGAGGACGAGTCAGGCTAGTTTAGCAGATTGGGGGAAGGACCAGTCATGAGCAGTGATGGGGGGTAGCGGGTACAGAAGGATACTCGGGAGGAGGAGAGGCATAGGATCAGAGGGGAGGGGAGGCCAGGTAAGTAAGGCGGGCAGCAGGTAGCACCCAGATAGGGGGAGGAGCAAGGAGCCGGCTGGGGGGAGGGGCCAGTAGAAAGGATGAGTGACATGGAAGGGGAGGAACTGGAGGAAAAGGAGTGGTCAGAGTGCTCTTGTTGGGTGATTCCATGATCAGGGGTATCAAATGGGATAGGGAAGGGGAAGCCTGCCCGGTTAGAACAAAATGCTTCCCTGGACTAATGGTGCACAGGGCCAAGCATGAGGTATATCAGCTGGCAAAGAATTGTGGAGGTTCCCAGGACATACTGGTCCACCTGGGTACCAATGGCATTGAGAGTAACAGCGAGCTAGAGATACAGGCAAGGTTCAGGGAGCTTGCCAGGGTCTGTCATGACATAGGATGTACGATTTTCTTCTCGGAAATCCTGTTGGTGCCAAGGGCTAGTGGGGAACACAAATGGAAGATTAGGGAGCTCAATCAGTGGCTCAGGGAGTGGTGTGGTGCCAGAGGGTATGGGTTGATGGGGGATTGGGGGGAGACCTGGGAGGATAAGGGGCTGTATGCTAGAGATAGGCTCCATCTCAATTTGGAGGGGAAGGAAATCCTTAAGTTGAAAATAGAGGAGCTTGTCAGTGAAAGGTGGGGTTTAAACTTGTAAAGGGGGGAGGGATGGGAGAAGAGGCTGTCGAGGGGGGGCCATAAAGGAGCGACTCTGTCTCCACCCTCCCCCCCGGGGAGCTGGAGGAATGCGGGAAAAGGCTGACTGGTAAGGTGCAGACCAGGGAAGACAGAATTCCCACGGGAACATGAGCAGGGGAAATGAAAGTATAGGGAAAGGGTGGAAGGAAGTCCTGCTAAATGCCAGGAGCTTGGGCAATAAAATGCCTGAGCTCCAGGCGATGCTAACTGAGGGAGAGGTGGATGTGGCAGTGGTAAATGAGACCTGGGCCACCACAGTGCATGACTGGGACCTGAACCTGGAGGGTTATACCATGTTCAGGAGGGACAGGGTGGAGGGAAGGGGAGGAGGGGTAGCAATAATAGTCAAAAAACTGCATTGCCATAAGCAGAGGGAACTGTGGAGGCGATTTGGGTCACCTTGATAACAAGAGGGGGGCAAGAGAATAAAAATAGGAGTGGTGTATAGACCCCCCTGCACTGGCGGAGAAGCTGGAGGAGAGTCTGGTGGCAGATGTTGGGAGACACTGCAGATTGGGTAGGGGAAGGGTGGTGGTGTTGGGGAACTTAAACATGCCTGGAACAAACTGGGAGACTATGACATCCTTGGTGGCCAGGGAACAGAGGGTGTTGGATGTCTTTCAGGATGCGTTTCTAACTCAGCAGGTGGGGGAACCAACCAGGGAGGTGCAGATACTGGATGTGGTCCTGGCAGACAGTGACCAGATTGGGGGCCTGGAGGTAAGGGACCAGTTGGCGGGGAGCAACCATGCCACGGTATGGTTCTGCCTGAACATTAGGAGGGGTACAAGACTGCACAAAGACGAAGGTAACTGACTTCAGGGGGGAGGATTTCAAGGAAATGGGAAGGATCCTTAAGGAGCACTTGAATGGGATTGGGCCAGACATGGACGCTGACAGTAGGTGGGAAATCATCAGGAGGGGGGTGCAGGATACTAGCAGCACCTGCGCAAGAGTAAGACGAAAGTGCGGTAGGGCCCGAAAACCCTGCTGGTGGTCCAGGGAGGTTCAGGAAGTGGTGAGGGGAAAGAAGGTGGCCTAAAGGCAATTCAAGTGCTCAAGGAGTGAAAGGGATCGAGGGGAGTATGAGCTGATGGCCAGAAGGGCCACTAGGGTGGTGAGGGCGGCTAAGGCAAGGAAGGAGCAGAACCTGGCCAGGGAAATTAGGAGAGGAACAAGGGTTCTTAGATACATTGGGGAAAACAAAGGGTGAAGGGGCAGATTAGCAGGATTAAAACAGGGAGGATGGGCACAAGACCCAGGGAGCAGGCTGAGGTACTAAATGAGTACTTAACCTCAGTTTTCACCAAGGAAAACAAGGGGCTGAACATATATAGGAGGAGATGGTGAAACTGAGATGGGGGGAACCTTACCAATCGGCGGGTCTGGGGAGAGGGGGGGCATCACTAGCAGGTGGGGGAAGGCAAAGCAGGGGTGAGGTAGCGGAGGTGGAAATCATGGCAGAGAGAGTAAGGGAAGCCCTAAGGTTCCTTAAGACGGAGAAAGCACCGGGGCTGGATAAATTACATCCCAGAGTGCTGAAGGAACTGGCGGATGTCCTGGCAAAACCCCTGGTGGAGCTCTTCAGCATCTCTCTGAGGACAGGGTGGGTGCCCCAGGACTGAAAGGTGGTGCATATAGTGCCTATCCACAAGGGGGGAGCAAGGGAGGTGGCAGGGAACTACAGGCCCGTCAGCCTGACATCAGTGGTGGGCAAGGTGATGGAGGGCATTGCCAAGGAGAGACTGGGGGGGACCTAGAAAAGCTGGGGTGCCTGAATGATAAACAGCATGGATTTGTCCCAGGGAAATCATGTCAGACAAACCTTGTGGAGTTCTATGACTGGGTGATGAGTGCCTTGGACCTGGGTAGACCAGTGGACGTCCTCTTTCTTGACTTCAGCAAGGCATTTGACTCTGTTCCTCACAGGGGCTTGTTGGATAAGCTTGGAGAAATGGGAGTGGGGAACCAGATGATCAGGTGGATAGGAAATTGGCTGCAGGGCCGGACCCAGAGGGTCATAGTTGGCAGGATAGTCTCATCCCCAAGGAGGGTCATTAGTAGGGTCCCTCAGGGATCGGTCCTTGGGCCCCTCCTGTTCAACACCTACATCTCTGACATAAGGAAGAGTATCAGGAGTGAGATGAGTCTCTTTGCGGATGACTCAAAACTGGGGGTGGTGGTGGATGGGGAGGAGGGGGAGGGTGGCCCTACAGGGGGACCTGGAGGCTCTGGAAAGGTGGTCTAAAAAGTGGAAGTTTAGGTTCAATGCAGAGAAATGCAAGGTACTGCACCTGGGAGCCAGAAACCCAAGTCAAGTGTACACCCTGGGAGAGGGAAATGCTACAGGTCTCGACGGGTGAGAGGGACCTGGGGATGGTGGTGGATATCAAGATGAACAACTCGGAGAGTTGTAGGAGGACAGCAGCAAATGCCAACAGGATGCTGGGATGCATCATTAGGGGATCACCTCCAGAAGGAGGGAAGTGATACTCCCACTGTATAACTGCTTGGTGAGGCCACACCTCGAGTACTGCGTGCAGTTTTGGAGGCCACATTTAAAGAGGGACATTGAACTCCTAGAGAGGGTCCAGAGGAGGGCAACCAAAATGATTTGTGGCTTGGGGACAGGACCTATGGGAGAGGCTCGAAGAGCTAAATATGTACACATTGGAAGACAGAAGGGACCGGGGCATATGATAGAAGTCTTCAGGTACATGAAGGGGGTAAATAGAGGAGGAGCAGTCAGGGTGCTCCGAAGGAAGGAGGGGGGCAACAAGGGGGCATGGGTGGAAGCTGGAGGGGGGGGGAATCAGGGGAGAAAGGAGGAGGTGCTACTTCACTTAGTGGGTGGTGGAGCCATGGAATGCACTGCCCAGCGGGCTGATGGAGGCAGACACGGTAGAGGGGTCCAAGAGGGGGTGGGATAGGTATAGGGGAAGTTTCTGGAAGCAAAATCCAATGCAGCGAGAATGTCCTGGACTGGGAAGGGAGAAGCCAGAGAGGGAGAGGGGGCCAGCAAGGTCAGCTCCTGGAGTGGGGGCTGACCAAACAAGCAGACACGAAAGACTGTTAAGCCTATTCTGCTGGCATTTTAGTATGTTAGTACTAGCAAAAGGCTTGAGTAATGGTCATTTACAAGGAGGTCCTGGTTAGGACAGTTAAAAGGTCCAAAACAGGCCAGTCCATCAGCCTTGCAGTAGCGCTACCATTCCTGAGACTGGCAACTCGGGTTCGAGAACTATCCTAGGTCATCAGGGGCCAGTTGGGGGGGGTGAGGATTGAGCATCCCAGAGGATGCTCTCCTCCTCCTCCTCCTCTGGGAAGGGAGGGTAAAGGGGCTGCCATCACGTCCTAATAGGACTACCACCAGTGGAAGTATGGGCAGCATTTTCAGTCCCATGGAGCTGGGAGGGGAGGATAATGTTAGGCGCTTGGCTGCAACATGTGTCAGCATGTTGCTAGCCTGGGCTTTTTTTTGTACACTTTCTTTATTCTCTGAGCCTAGGGCATCTCTCCAGGGTACCCCCTGACTCTGTCTGTACTCCCTACCTGAAACCTCCTCCTCTAGGCTCCCACAGAGATAGCTCCTCCAGCTCCTCGACTTAACTAGCCTACCCCGGATCACCTCCTGGGGGAAGGCCCGCCTGCCCATGGTGGCCTATCAGTGATTACAGGGTTAGCCTCGGATCCTGGTGGAGATGGAGCCCAGGAAGGCTGGTTTGGCACTGGGATGTGGGCAGGTCTCCAGGCCCCCTTTGCCTCCACTAGATCACCAGGGCTTTTCTTACAGTTTTGTCCCTTGGAGTGCGGCCATGCAATGGCATCCATGGCGCCAATGCCTGCCGTCACTCCACCCCCAGCAGTTGTTAGAGCCACATGTTCCAGTACTGCCCCTGGCCACCACCAGGAGTCACACAGAAGTGGCGCTGTCCCCGAATCCCTCCCCTGGAAGAGAGAGCAGTCCTTCCCTGCCAGCCCCTGGTGGCCTGAGTCTGCTCCCGAACCTGGGTTGCTGGTGTGGCATGAGGTGTGGCATCCAGTGCCTCAACCCATAGCGCCACCAGGCCGGCCGGCCACCAACCTGGGCTTACGTCCTTTATGCCAGCACCCTTTGGGGTTGGAACTAAGGAGGAAAACTCACATAAATCCTTGGCATCAAGCTATGTGATGTCGGGATCCTAGTACACCAGGAGCCAGCCATGAGTACTAGGGATCCCAGTATGCTGGGACCCAGCTGGGAAATTGGGGGGGGGGGATACCCCCAAGCTGCCATCTGGAAAAAGTAAAAAAAAAAAAAAGCCCAAAATAACTACAGTAATACATATACAGAAAAAGCAGTTGTACAACATAAAAGATACAGAACATGGACAAAAAATCATGTTACATAATACAATATAAAAGCAGTAGATACAGAAGACAGGCATGGAAAAACATTGTGTGGACTGGTATGTAGAGATACAGCAGATGTAACACAGCATACATTTGCAGTACAGCTTGCTATATACTGTACAGAAATTGCAGATGTATCAGGTGTATGGCTCACATCTACCATTTTTGCCCATTTCTGCCACATTTCCTGTAAGTGGCCATAAATAGGGAAGAGTGCTGCAAACTGCAACACTTTTATGAAGTCTTGTTTACCTCTCTGTGTCCTCATGAAACCCCTAGTCTACCACTACCCCCAAAGACAAAAATGAAATTATCTTCAGGTTACTATTGGTTGTAAGAATAGCTTAGATCTTTTACCCAACTGAAGCTTCTATATAGTAGTTTGCACTAAACATATGGAAAACCTATTGAAAAAAACATTAAGAAAATAGGAAGAATGGCTTTAGAAACCACAAGAAATCGCTAACGACCTTAATCTAACTATCCAAACTTACTAGCAATGTCAAATAAAAGAAAATAAGCAAAAATAAAGGTTACTTGTTCGGGCAGTGCATTGCCTCATCTCACAGATAGGAGTACTTTTTTACTGTATGGTGTTAGCATAATCAGAAGATGATTTGTTGCATAACTGTTAGGTGCATATAGAAGCAAAGATTAGTAAAAAGAGTGAGCAAGAAGAGATTATGGAAAGAAAAATTAAAACACTTGATTATAGAGATGGGTACAGCCAGTAATAAACAAAAAACAGCCTCCTAGCATAGAACTTGTCTGCTTCTATAATTTAGAACTGTCCCTTAAAAAGCAGCTCCTGGGGCTGCACGAAGGCCAGCAACCTGTGTTCAGAAGCAGACACAGGAGTCCAGTTAGGGTAGGGCGAGATTGAGTCAGCGCTGCCAGTGGTGGCCTTCAGCTGCCAAGCAGTGGGCTGTTGACATTTTCTATTCCCTGCCTATGATTTATGTTTTTCCACTTTTATCTGTTTTTAAATTGTCCTGTCTTATAGGACTTGTTTGCTGAGCTGCGGACAGTGCTCTCCTATCCTGAACTTGCTTTTTCTCTCTCAGGGGGTGGGAGTGGGGGATATTGGTGAGTCTGAGTTTTAAGTTTGGTATGAGAGTAGTACAGGCCCTCCCCCTTCCTGCAGAGGGAGGGCCTCAAACAACTGGTACAAAAACCCACAAGAGACAGGGCTATCCTAGATCTAGTACTGACTAACAGGGAAAGGATCACAGATCTCCAGGTAGAAGGTCACCTGGGGGCCAGTGACCATCACATGGTATGGTTCAATTTGACCACTACATCTAAATCATCCCATTCCAAGGCAAAAATACGGGACTTCAGAGGAGCTGACTTTGATAAGATGGCTAACAGAGTTAAGCTAGCCCTGGCAAGAAAAAATACAGGTGAGGGGGTACAGGCAAAGTGGGCAAGCATTAAGGATGCAATACTTCAAGCAGCATCCCATTGTGTTAAAGAGAAAAGGAAGTGCAAAAGAAGGAGGAAACCACTTCGGTTCTCAAAAACAGTAGCAGAAAAGGTCAGAGCCAAAAGGCTGGCCTTCAGGAAATATAAAGCAACGCAGCAGGATGAAGATAGGGAGGCATACCAAACTTCCCTAAGGGAAGCAAGGAAGGCAGTGAGGCAGGCAAAGGCCCAAACCAAGGAAACACTAGCACATATGGTAAAAGAAGGGGACAAGACTTTATATAGGTACATTCGTGAAAGGAGAAAGTCCAGAGGGGGGATTGCTAAGATCAAAGGGGATAAGGGTGTGTGTGAGGAGGGGGACCATGTAAACGCATCTATCCTAAATAGATACTTCTGCTCAGTATTCACTGAAGAGAAGGTAGGGCAGGGCCCACAGCTCAGCACCATGGACACGGGGGGGGGGGGTGTGCTCTAGTCCCTTCACAAAAGAAAGGGTCCTACAAGAACTCAATAAGCTCAGGGTGGACAAGGCAATGGGACCTGATGGCATACATCGCAGGGTACTAAAGAAGCTAAGGGTGGAACTAGCAGAGCTATTATCAGAACTGTTTAGTAAGTCTCTGAGCACAGGAGAGGTCCCAGAAGACTGGAGAAGGGCTCATGTGATCCCACTCCACAAGAGTAGCAGGGAGGAGGCAGGGAACTACAGACCAGTCAGTCTTACCTCAGTAGTGGGCAAGATTATGGAGGCACTTAAGGAAAGGATAGTGCAACACCTGGAATCCATAGGAGCACAGGATCCAAGACAGCATGGGTTTACAACAGGAAGGTCCTGTCAAACTAATCTCATAGATTTCTTTGACTGGGTAACCAGAGTGGTGGACCAAGGGGGAGCAGCTGATGTCACCTACCTTGACTTCAGCAAAGCTTTTGCTACTGTTCCACATAGAAGATTGATTAATAAGCTGGGTAGGCTCGGGGTGGGTCAGAAGTTGGTCAGCTAGGTGGCAAACTGGTTGATGGGCAGAAAACAGAGAGCCATGGTAAACGGTATACAGTCAGAAGAGAAGCAAGTTGCAAGTGGGGTACTGCAGGATCAGTCCTGGGGCCAGTCCTCTTGAATATCTTCATCAGTGACATTGCAGATGGACTGGAGGGTAAGGTTTGTCTGTTTGCAGACAACACCAAGATCTGCAACAGAGTAGATGATCCAGATGGGGTGGGCAGAATGAGAAGAGATCTGGATACACTGGCAAAATGGTTGGAAGAGTGGCAACTGGGGTTTAATGCAAAGAAGTGCAAGATCATGCACATAGGGAAGAGAAACCCTGAAGCCACTTATAGGCTGGGAGGGGGAGTTGCTGGCAGTCACAAAGGAAGAAAGAGACATGGGCATCATCACCGATGACCTGAAATCATCCAAGCAGACCTCTAAAGCAGTAGGTAAGGCTAGGGGGATGTTAGGGTGTATTAGTAGGGGTATCACAAGTCGTAAGAGGGAGGTAATAATCCCTCTTTACAAGACACTGGTTAGGCCCCATCTGGAGTGCAGTAATGGAGGCCACACCTTCACAAGGACATTAACCAAACTGAGGCAATCCAGAGAAGGGCAACCCAAAATGGTGCAGGGACTGCATCAGAAAACATGAGGACAGATTAACGGAGCTCAACATATATACCCTAGACCAAAGGAGGGAGAGAGGTGATATGATCGAAACATTCAAACACCTTAAGAGCATTAACAAGGTGTAAGAGTCTAACGTTTCAATATAAGAAAAATAGCAGGACAAGAGCACACAGCATGAGATTAGAGGGAGGCCGATTAAAGGGTAATGTGAGGAAGTTCTTTTTCACAGAAAGGGTGGTGGATGCATGGAATGGCCTACCTCAGGAAGTGATGGATATGAGTACAGTGCAGGGCTTCAAACAGGCATGGGATAGACATAAGGGAGCAATACAGATGAGTATGAATAGATAGGTCATTGACAGAGCAAAGGCCGATGGCACATTAATAAGGTAGAAAAAGAAATGGAGAGACTGGATGGGCCTTGCAGTCCTTATCTGCTGTCAACGTCTATGTTTCTATGTAGTATGGATGGTATTAGGCTGGTTTTGACTTAGTGTGTGGCTGGTTGAGTGAGTGTATTTTTTAGTTAGTTGAAGTGTAAGACTTAGGGTTAGTATAGTCAAACAGGATCTGTCTGGGGAAGGACGGGGGCCTGGGGCATGCTAGGATCATGTACGCTGCATCCCAGCTGCATGATCTGCAGCCCTTCTCAGACATCCCAGTTACCACCACTACAGCACAATGTTGTTGGGAGGTTGGAATACAGAGGAACCGCACGGATTGGTTGTGGCGGAGTGTCTCGTGCACATCGGTAGGGGGCAGGATAGGGGTGGTTAGGTGCAGAAGGCGCCCTGGGGTTTATCGGGCCCAAGAGAAAGGCAAGATGTGTTTGGAGCCCATCCCCAGGGTTCCCACCAGACCAAGTGGGCAGGTAGCCAGAGGTGCTACACTGTCCACCAATCCCTTGCAGGCAGTGCTCTGCAATGCCAGATCGATAAGAAATAAGACCGCAATTATTGCAGATTTTGTTTCATCGATCGATCTGGCATGCATTACGAAGACCGGGGTGAATGATGACACCAGCCCAGTTTTCACTGCCACTGTCCCCCCTGGGTACTCTGTTGTACACTGCCCCAGAGTGGACTGCAGGGGTGGGGGGGGATACCATCTGTTTTAGATCTGAACTAGGATTCATCATGCACCAAGTGGGAAGACTGAGTTCCTTTGAATTTGTGCTTGTGTGTGGGGGTTCAGGCACAGGCTGCAAAATTCTCCTGATCTACCGCCCCCCCCCCCCCAGGGCAGCAGGAAAGTTTCTGCAGGAGGTAGCCAATTTCGTTGTTGGTGAAACATTGGAGGTCCCCAGATGTTTAATTCTAGAGGACTTCACTGTTTGGGCAGATGATGAATCATCTAGGCTTGGTTATAACTTCCTCCAGACTATGTCATCATTGGGCCTGTCACAGGAAGTTTCCTCCATGACCCATCAGGGTGGCCACATGTTGGACCTGGTCTTCTCACTGGGGCTTCAGATTACTAACCTCAAGACTAATTGGGTCACCTGGTCCAATCATTGCATGGTGGAGTTCACGTTTGGGACCCCCCCAAGAGCCCTCCATTTGTTGAGATGGTAAACTACTACTGTTTGAGGGGTGTGACCACTGAGGGTCTTCTGGCAGTGGCTGATCTATCTAGTGTCGGCACTGCATGTGGGGGGGGTTACATTCACTGCAGTCACTCCCTATAATAAGGTGATGTCTGAGGCGCTCGACTCCCTAGCACCAGTCCATGTATGAGCCAGATCTTCTCACTTGAGGTCTCCATAGTTTGATGGGGAGCTCAAGGTGATGAAGATTTTGGGTCAGAGGGTGGAGCGCTGCTGGCAGAGGGCCAACCTGGAGGTGGACAAGCTGACCCTGCATGCACATTATGGTGAGTACCAGGGGGCAATCAACCATAAGAAGGTAGAGTTCCTTTGCAGGGTGATTGCTGCTGGGAAGAATCAACCAACTGTGCTTTTTTGGACCCAGCCTGTCTGCGGCCAAAAAAAGCTTTTTCTGAATGCTTTATGCAATGAGTTTGATCAGTTCTTCTCAGACACAGTGTCCGTCATCAGGCATGGAATTCCACCAGTGAGCCAATATTCAGCAGACAGTGATCGCCTCAGATCCCCAGAGAGCACACCGTCTACTTGGGGCAAGTTTAGACCAGTGGAGGTGGCTGTGGTCACTGGGGTTGCTTCCAAGCTGAGGCACAGATATTGTGACCTGGACCTGGTGTCGACTTGTTTCTTGACAGGATGTGTTGACTCCATTGGCCCGGTGTTTGCCTTGATTGTCTGGTGTTCTTTGTCTGAGGGGGTCTTTCCTGATGCCTTGAAAGAGGCACTGGTGAGACCCCTTCTGAAAAAGCCATCTTTGGACCCTGACATCAAGGCAAATTACCGTCCAATCTCCAGCCTTCCATTTTTGGGTAAGGTTATTGAGAAGATTGTGGTGCTTCAGCCTGAAGAGCACCTCATGGCCTTCGATCTATATGAGCCTCTCCAGTCTGTGTTTTGGGAGAAGCACAGCACAGAAACTGCGTTGGTTCGGGTGCACAATGACCTTTTCAGGGTGAGAGATCGAGGGGAGAGGACAATTCTTATTATCCTCAATCTCTCCTCAGCATTTGACATGGTGGACTAGTGTGTGTTGCTTGACCGCCTGAGGGAATTTTGTGGACTCGCTGGCACAGTCATCTGCTGGCTTGAGTCCTTTCTCACAAACAGGAGGCTAAGGGTAGTGATGGGGAATTTCTCCTCCTCCCCTACTGTCGTGTTTTGTGGAGTACCTCAGGGTTCGGTCTTGTCACCAATGTTGTTCACCATGTACATGCTGCCCCTGGGAGGGCTCATTAGGAAATACAGCTTGGGTTTCCACTGCTATGCCAATGATACCCAGCTGTATCTTTCCTTTGCACCTGGGACATCCAACACAGTGGATGTGCTTAACAGCTGCCTTGCTGAAATCAATGACTGGATGGCCTCTGGCTGGTTGCGACTGAACCCCGATAAGATGGAGGTACTGGTAGTAGAGTCAAACAGAGGGCATGATAGGATGGCCTTGGGCACAGAGACAGTACTCATCCTCGGTTCTGTGCCTTTGAAGGCCTCCTCCAGGGTATGTAACCTGGGCGTTATTCTGGATAGCGGCCTGACACTTGAGGCTCAGGTGTCAGCCATGGTCCATACTAGTGTTTACCATCTGAGGAATATTACCAGGATTAAGCCCCTTGTTCCACCCCGGACCTCCCTACCTTCGTGCATGCCTTTGTGACATCGAGGCTTGATTACTGCAATGCTCTCTACCTCGGGGTCTCGGGAGGTATCCTCTGCTGGCTCCAGCTAGTGCAGAACGCAGCTGCCAGGTTGTTGATGGGGCAGTCAAAGTATTGCCACATTACCCCGATGCTGCATGAATTGCACTGGCTGTCAGTCAGATGGAGGATCCTCTTTAAGGTGGGCTTGCTCACCTTTAAGGCCCTACATGGCCTGGGCCCTGGTTACCTGGTGGACCTTGTCACACCTACTACCTCAGTCCACTCCCCTCTATTCCTCCTCAAGGGGCCTCCTTGTGATTCCCAGGAGGAGGTTAAAAGCTGCCAGCGATAGAGCTTTTAGCATCACCGGCCCCACCCTGTGGAATTCGCTATCTCCATCTATAAGGGAGGCCACTTTGGTGGAGGTATTCAAGGCATGCCTCAAGGCTTTCCTGTTTGAGCAGGCTTTTCCTGACCCAGTTTTGTAAATATTGCCCTGTTCTGACTTGCTATATTGCCTGTTTCCTTGATTTTCTTTTATTATTATCCTGTTATTCATTTTTTATTCATTAGTTTTATAGCTTTTTTGATAATGTTTCAGTTTTTGCAGTCTGTTTTATGTGACTTTATGCACGGTGCCCAGAGCCTCCAGGATTGAGTGGCTTTTAAATAAAATTTGCCTTGCCTTGCCATCCCAGTCTGGTAGGGGTAGCACTGAGTTCCGCAACTAGGATGGCCCCTGCAGTGGGCTGGGGAGCTTTCTCATCTTCAGGGGTTCACTGTGTATGTGTATTGCTGTCAGAGACATTGCTCAGCACCACACAGGAGGAGGGATGGTCAGGGGCACCTGTGGGAAGAAAAATGTTCAAAGAAAATGACAGCTATGAAGATGATGATGTCAGCCTTTCCATATCTATGCCTCCACCACATCCCCATGGCACTGGGTAAACGTCTGTTGGTAATTTATCAATTTCAATTTATTTAACAGGAGGTGGACTGGATAATGAAGCCCCAGTACAGCTATGTCTGACAACTAGATGCTGGGTATTTATTTACTTATTTGTAATTTTTGACGAGGAAAGGCACACTAAGCTATGATACCTTGCTTCCAGGTGCATCGGGGCCGGGGTTAGATGGACCTGTTTTATTGACAGGGGGAATATTGACTATGACACGACAGAGACTCCACTGCTCTTCATCAATTAAGTGCCACTGGATATTTTACTTATACCTGAACAGTGACCAGAAGTGGGTAGAAGGGACCTTGGTTTAAAATCTCATCTGAAGGACAGCACTTTAACAGTATATTATCTCTCGCCATACTGCACTACAGTGACAGTTATGGGTAGTACCCCATGCACCTGGTGTGGGGCTAGAACCTATGACCTTCAGATCTTCTGGCCTCAGAGACGAATGGACTACCTACTGAACCAGTGACACTGATACAATGGGGTAATGGGGTTGAAGGGGTTACCATGAGATGGACTGAGGAGGGTTCTGCCCAGAGGACAAAGATCCTAATGAAAAGAAAAGCAGTTCCAGTGGCTTGAAAAAAATTAGTCAGTAGCATGGGATTACCATGTAAGTAATAAATATAGTAACCAGATGTATGCACATTACTTGGTTTGAAGGCATGATTCTTTTAGAACATGCTGAGTTTTAAATTAGAGCTGGTTTCAAATAGAACTTAAAAAAGTTATCCCATCCTTACATAATGATAGTTTAGGCACTTACTTAACGGCGACTATTATCCTTTTAAAAGACATGGAAGCTTTGTACCATTTCAAATTCATGTCTACTTGCACTCCTGTTCTCATTCAGTGTTTGTTTCTCTTTCGTATTTTCTGTCTTCCTTGTCTTCCAAACTGCTTCTGTAGGTAGCCCATATTGTGCCATTAAAAGTACTCCAAACAGTGACATCACTGGTTACAACCAGTCATTGGCTCCTGATCTTGATACGTCTACTTCATGTAGTACTACACTGATGAAACTTGAGAACATTAAAGAACTGCTTCAGTTCCAGCAATGAATTTGCCCACACAAGTAATGACATCCGCAGTGGGAGCAACTGACTGAATGCAGCCAATGATGTCACCGGTTGAATCATCTACAGTGAGGAAATAGGGGGCCACATATACAGCTGTTTTTTGTTTGTTTTTTTAATCCAGATTTTTCTGACTCCTTTTCCTGTCCAGCCCTCTGGCTTCCCTGACAACCTCCCAGCCACATCGACTCACCTCTCAAGCCCTTCATTGCATGCTCCTAATGATACAGCCTTTGTGCTGTGGGCATTTCTCCACCCTTCTGATACAACACATTTAATGGAAGAGGGTGATCATGGGGGGAGGGAAATTCCAGCATTGCCATTATCCAAAAGATTGTTTGAGGGACTTTATCCCCTTGTTACCTCATCGTGTGCCCATGCTGGTAAGTGCAGATTGATTCCATGTTCATCTCCCCAGCACCAAGCAAAGCTTTCTAGCAAGCTCACTCACTGCAGCAGATACATCATAATGTGACATGATGATGCCCCTTGAGAGGGAGCAGAATACCCAGCCCACCATGAGGGACCACTACTGTGATGGGCAGTGGCACCAGCTTCACCCAGTCTGGGACCATCAACAGTATTCTTCCCAGCCCAGCCACCTAGCTGTAGACACCTAAGTTCACTCCTGAACACAGGTTGTCTGCATGGAAGTGTGGTGTGCCTACATTGGCCACTGAGTGGGCTACCTGGTACATATACAAAGCTGTTTTAAAAGTTCAACAAGTCAGGAAATAAAACAAGAGTTGCATGATGTCATCAATAGTTGGTCTTGCAGCGTAAATGTAGATTCATGAGAATTTGTGGCTGTGCTTAGATTGGGGTGATTGGGACAAAAGGGTGAAAGAGATGCCTGTACATTTCAACACACACACACACACACACAACCACCCACACACCCCACTGATAACAGTTGCCTGTACACCCCACCCATACACCCCACTATACGCAGATGCCTACACACATAGATGTCCACACATGCCACTGCACATACAGATGCCTGTATACTCCACATGTAGATGCCAGCACATCCCACTACACACACAGACACCCTCACACCCCACACACAAACTGACTTACACACACAGACATCCACACATCCTGCTACACAAACACACACACAAACACCTGCACATGCAAACTATATAGAAATATATCTGCACACCTCAATAAATACACACACACAGATGGCACCAGTACACCCCATTATGCACACAGATGGTGCATACATACCTCAATATAAATCGCACCTGAAAACCCATTACAGATGGTGCTCACACACCCTACTACACACAGATGCACATATTCCACTGCAAACACACAAATACGCACCTGCACACTCTACTACTACTACACACACACACACACATTCACTTTGCAGGTCTCATGCACACACTTGAAAAAAAAAGAGGGAATATTAAAGAATTATAACTAGACCAACTTTCCGTCTAATGGCCTGCATGTATTCCACAAAAAATACTGTGTACATAAACACCATCTTCAAAACCCATTGTAACCCTCCTAAATATATACCATGTCTATAGCATTCAGAATCATACTAACATACTAATTGCCAGTAGATTAGGCCTTATGGTCTGTCGAGTCTGCTCGAACCTCATATCTCTAGTTGGGTACCGAGGCCCTCCCCCCCTTGTGTTCCAGAAACCCCTATCATCCATGCCCACCCTCCTGGGCCAGGCCATCATCTGATTAATCCGCTTTCTGTGTCTGTCCCACCCTCTCTTGAAGCCCTCCACTGTGGATCTCTGATCCAGCTTGCCAGGCAGCACATTCCAAGGATCCACCACCCTCTCAGTAAAAAAAACTCCTCCTCTTTCCCCCCTCACCCTTCCACCTTCCAACTTCAAATCATGCCCTCTGGTGATACCTCCCTGCTTTAGTCTAAAGAGCCCCTCTGTGTTTACCCTATTTATTCCCTTGAGGTACTTGAAGACTTCAGTCATGTCCCCCCTGTCTCTCCTCTCCTCAAGTGAAAACAGACAGAGCTCCTCAAGTCTGTCCTCATACGTCAAATCCCCTAATCCTCGTATCATCTTAGTTGCCCTCCTCTGTACCCTCTCCAGGAGCTGTATGTCCCTCTTCAAGTGTGGTCTCCAGTACTGTACACAGTACCCAAGGTGTGGTCTGACCAGTCCATTGTACAGCAGCAGAATCACTTCTCTGCTCCTAGAGGTGATCCCCCTTACGATGCATCCCAACATCCTGTTTGCTTTGCTAGCCACTCTCCTGCACTGCTCAGAGTTATTCATAGATGCACCTACCATGACCCTTAGGTCTTTTTCCCCTGTTGAGGCCTCCAGCGCCTCCCCTCCCAGGGTGTACCTGTGTTTAGGGTTTCCCTGCCCAATGTGTAACACCTTGCACTTGGTGATATTGAAATTTAATTTCCATGTGTGAGCCCAGCTTTCCAGGGTATCCAGGTCCCCTTGCAGGGCCAACCTCCCCTCTTCCCCGTCAACTACTGCTCCCATCTTGGAGTCATCAGCAAAGAGACTCATTTCACACCCCATACCCTCCCTGATGTCCGATATGTATGCATTAAACAGGATCAGACCCAGGACCGAGCCCTGTGGTACCCCACTACCGACCTCTCTAGGGTTCGAGATCTCCCCACCGACCACTACTCTCTGAGTGCATCCAGCTAGCCAGTTTTCAGTCCATCTGACCATCAAAGAGCCTACTTCCAACCCTGTCAGTTTCTCCACCAGACCATTGTGGGGGGACAGAGTCAAATGCCTTGATGAAGTCCAAGAATAATACATCCACAGGCTTTCCCCAGTCCAGTTCTGATGTTACCCATTCGTAGAACTCTACAAGATTGGTTTGACACAATCTACCTGGCACAAACCCATGTTGCCAACTATCCAGACCTCCCACCCCCTCCAAGTACACCCCCAATTGTTTCTTTAGTATACTCTCCATTAATTTTCCCACCACCGAGGTCAAACTGATGGGTCTATAGTTACCTGGTACTTCCCTCGACCCCCCTTTATGGATTGGCACTACATGTGCCTCTTGCCAATCCCTAGGTACCCTCCCTGTCTCAAGCGACCTGTTGAAGAGCTCCACCAGGGGGTGCAGCCAGTATGTCCACCAATTCCCATAGTACTCTCGGATAAATGCCATCCAGCCCAGGAGATTTATCTTTCTTTAGGGCCTTAAGGGCTAACCACACCCTTTCAGTGGAGATAGCATCATCCGTCCCCTCCACCTTACTGATCCTTATCCTGATGTGACACCCCTGGGGTACCTCTCCCTTCCTCTTGCTCCGTTTCTGTTGCTCCCCTGATCCCACTCACTACCGCTTCTATCCCCATCATGCCTTGCTTTGTAGATATCCCATCCCCCTCCCTAGTGAACACAGAGGTGAAATACTTATTTAATACCTCTGCCTGGTCCCTCACCTCTTCCACCCACCCTCCTTCTGATCTCAATCTGCTGATGAATCCTGCATGTTTTCCAAACACAAAAAGGAACTTAGAAGAAAATGGACAACTGTCACTTGTTAAATTAAATTTGGTCAACAAATATAAATATTTTAACTGAGCCCTCTAAATAAGGCATGAAAATATAACAAACAAGGCAACCCTTTCTGTAGACTACATTATGCAGCTTCAGTCCTCACATCCTGCCACAACTCCTCCACAGACTGTGCTCTTGCCATCCTGCTGCAGCCACCATTCTGAATCCTGCACCACTCTAAGAAGGAGGTTAGTTAGGGAAAAGGGTTAGTAGTCATAGGGGAAGGAGGCTAGTGAGGAAGGAAGGAAGGAAACAGTGAGAAGGGAAATGGCTAGCAAAGGGAAAAGGGGATTGTGAGAGGGGAAAAGGGGCTTGTGAGAGGGGAACGGGAAAGTGAGCAGGGATGCATGGGCTAGTAGGGAGAGAAAAGTCTATTAAAATAAAAGGCTAGTGATAAGAGAAAGAGCTAGTGAGAAGGGAAAATGCAAGTGAAAGAGGAAGGGCAAGTAAGAAAAGAAGAGGCTGATCAGAGGGCTATTCTTGAAAATTTGTGTCCTCATATGGTTATGAAGTGACCTGACACCATCTCCTCAACTTAAACCACAGGTCAACCTGTCAGTGCTACTGCAAGCCCAGATTGAACTATTTCAATACTTTGGGGATGAGTAATCAGTAATTGTAATGTTTAACAGTTTCACATTCAGACACAGTCAGAATGATATTGTAATATATGTAAACATACGGTATATGCTGATCATTTTACATGCTAGCCAACATTGCAGCAGGCACAAAATGAGACTGCTAAACTGCATTGCACCATCCGAAAAAAAAACTGATGACAAAAACTATGTCTCACGATAATGATAATTTAGTAGCTTTTACTTAGAACTTCATCAGGATGCAAAGCAACACAATGTTATTCCTAATAACCAGTTGTTGGAGCAAGACCCTGCTCAAATTTGCAAAGACTGTGTAGAAGCATAGACTTTGACAGCAGATAAGGACCACTTGGCCCACCCAGTCTGCCCATTTCCCTTCCTATTGGATAAGCTGCAGATTCTAGTTAACCAAAAGCCTACTTCCTGCAACTCCTCCACTACAATTGCTTTATGCCTTATGTCTGTCCCATGCATGTTTGAATTCCCCCACTGTTTTAGACCCAACAACCTCTCCAGAAAGGTGGTTCCATGCAACCACCACTCTCTCCGTGAAAAACAATTTCCTCACATTACCCCGAGCCGTCCCCCCATTATCTTTAAATTGTGCCCCCTTGTTCTTACACATCTCTTTTTCTGAAAGATGCTACCCTCCTGGACTTTGTTGATTCCCTTGAGGTACTTGAAAGTTTCTATCATGTCCACCTGGTTCCTCCTTTCATCAAGGGTATACATATTAAGCTCTCTCAGTCTCTCTTCATATGGTTTCTGATGCAGACCCTGCACCATTTTAGTTGCCCTCCTCTCGACTGCTTCCATCCTGTCTATGTCCTTGTGTAGATGGGGTCTTCAAAACTGCACACAGTATTCCAGATGGGGTCTCACCAACCCTCTGTACAGAAGGATAACCACTTCCCTTTTTCTACTTGTGATGCCCCTTCCTATGCATCCCAGTATCCCCCTGGCTCTCCTTACCGACTTCTCACATTGCTTACCCACCTTTAGGTCATCTGATATGACTATCCCCAAGTCCCTTTCCATTGTTGTTGTTGTTAGTACCTCCCCTTCTATTGTGTACTCTTCTCCTGGGTTTTTGTTTCCCAGGTGCATTACTTTGCACTTCTTTGCATTGAATCTAAGTTGCCATATGTCTGACCATTCCTCCAACATTGCCAAGTCCCTTCTCATCCTTTCTACCCCCTTGTGTATCAACTCTGTTACAGATCTTTGTGTCATCTGCAAAGAGGCATACCTTTCCTCCAGACCCTCTGCAATGTCACCTATAAAGATGTTAAAGAGGACTGGACCCAGTACTGAGCCCTGAGGTACTCCACTAGTAACCCCCTTTTCTTCGGAATGTGTTCCATTCACTATTACCTGCTGTGTCCTGTTGTGCAGCCAGTTTGTTACCCAGGCTACCACCCTGAACCCACTCCCAGGCTGGCTAACTTAATTATTAGTCTTTTGTGTGGACTGTGTCAAATGCCTTGCTAAAGTCTAGGTTGGCCATATCCACAACCCTCCCTGGTCTATTACTTTGGTCACCCAGTCAAAGAAATCAATTAGATTCATCTGACATGACCTTCCTGCTGTAAATCCATGCTGCTTTGGGTCCCAGCTCCGCTGGCCTCTAGGTACTCAACAATTCTTTCTTTCAAAAGTGATTCCATCATTTTCCCTACCACTGAGGTCAAACTTACAGGTCTGTAGTTTCCTGCTTCTGCCTTGCTCCCACTTTTGTGAAGTGGAATCACATCTGCCCTCCTCCAGTCCTCAGGTACCACCCCATCCTCCCATGATTTGTTAAAAAGTGTGGTCAGTGGTGTCACTAGGTCCTCCCTTAGTTCTTTTAGGATTCTGGGGTGAATCCCATCAGGCCCCATTGCTTTGTCCACCTTGAGTTTTAGGAGTTCTTTCAGGACTCTTTCTTCTGTAAATGGACTGGTGTCAACCCCCTACCCAGAGTGCTTCCATTGTCTGGTTTAGGTAACTCCTCCTCATCCCATTATTTAGTCCCACCTAGATTAGATGGGTAGTATGAGTTGTAGACCTTCCTTATCCTCTGGAGCCACACTTTATCTAAGTATCATGACGGCAACCAACTGAATCCCACATTTCTGAACATACCTCATTCAGCAGCTGACCCTTGTAGTAGCATCTCCCACTGTTCAGGACCCAGGTAATCTGCACCAGCAACTCAGTTTTGTCCTGCTGACAGGACTGCTTGGGGGTTCCCTCTTTTCCTGTACCTCCTCCTCTACCCTCCTCTTTGTAGCAGCTGTCATCTACTGACAATGGCTTCAGCTGAAAATATTAGGATTATGCTGTACTTAGGACCGCTAAAACAGAAAAATATGCTGAAGCAGAATTGGGAGGAGGGCTTCAAGGTGAAAACAGTGCCACAGAGCTTACCTAGGTAAAGTTAGGTAAACGAAGGAGGGAAAACATCACCTTGTTGGTGCGCTACAGGCTTCCAAACAGTTCAGTGGAGCACAATGCCCAGTGTGTCAGGAAAATTATGAGAGCAGCCAAAACCAATGCAATGGTTATCTTTGGGGACTTCAACATCCCAGGCATAGACTGGAGTCTTAAGAGGACTAATGACAGGGCTAAGACTAAGTTCCTGTCCACCTTCAAGGACAACATCTCAGAACAGTATGTCTAACAAGGGAATAGGTTTGATGCTACCCATGTCCTTGTTCTCAACAGTGTGGATGGGGTTATCTCCACTGTGAGCATCAAAGAACTGGTGGGAGGCCTTAACCACAACTGGGAAGACTGGCTGAGTTTTAGCCACCAGGACTCAGAACTTCAGAAATGTGTACTCTGTCAAGCACAGGGATCTGGTGGCCAAGGGTCAGGAGAACTACATGAGGCTGGTAATACAGAGCACATTTGGACTTTGTTGAAAAAGGTACCTGAAGCAGCCATGGAGGTCTGCATTTCTGTAGGTAATAAGGGGAGAAAGGGCCAAGAAGTGGCCCCTGGCTCAACAGGGTGATAAGGCAATTGATCCTGCCCAAAAACAGAGCCTGTAACTGCTGGAAAGAGATGGGTTGCTTCTAGGCTGATAAAGGTGTACAGAGAAGCACTGAGGGATTGCAAAACTAGAACTAAGAAAGCCAAGGAGGACTAGGAACAAAGATAACAAAGGAGCTGAGGATAACACCAAAGCTTTCTTTCAGTACTTAAATAGAGAGAGGATGGTGAAGGAGGGGATTAGGCCCCTCAAAACAAGGGAAGGGAAAACTGTGAAAGAGCCAGGGGTGATGGCTGAGATGCTAAAAGAAAACTTTGCTTCTGTGTTCACCAAAAGGCTCCCTGGTGGGGTGCTCATTGGGAGGGCCCATGGCATCTAGAGTAACTGTCATAAAACCTGGTAAACAAAATCTAAATAAAATAAATAAAACAACCCAAGATCCCCTTGTTGATCAATGGGACTGACTTGTTTGATTTATCAGTACTGCCACTAACCTAGTCATGACTCATTCAGTGCTGCTCACTTCTCATCCCACCACAGGATCCTGCTCACACACTACAAGGTCTTTTGGACATAGGAACCCTGTTAGTCATTTCAGATGCACCTTACCTCTTGGACATAGGAAGGACTCTTGGGCATAGGAACCCCATTAGTCACTCCAGGTACACCTTACCCTTGTTCGGTATGAGAAGCAGGTTTACTTTTAAGTTGGTATTCTTTCAAAGGTAGAATGATGGAATAGCCAAATGAAAGAAATTACCTGTACCTACTAAAACTCTGCAATCATAGAAACATACTAACTACAAAAAATACAATATTTACAAACACACTAGGAAAATCAAAATAAACAGGGTTTAAACACAAAAGAACAAACAGAAAAAAGTCCTGAACTGACCTGAATTTTAAGTTCTTACCCTAAGACCTAAGAAAATCTTTGTCTATGCACACAGCATTTCTCTCTTCTGAGTCACATCACTTGATCCGTGTGTTGGCATCATGTTCTGGATTCTGACTCTTTTTACTGAGTCTGCATTCTCTCTCTCTCTCTCTCTCTCCCCCTCTCTCTCTGATGCTGACTATCTTTGTTTTCTTCTAGCATCGCAAAATATTGAGTATTACCCTGCTACCCAGAATACAATTGTTGCCTTCCCATTGACTCCAACTATACACCACAGAATGCAGGGCTGAGTGGCCAAAAACGAGGCCTTTCTTAATCATGTCCAGCTTTTACAGCTTACTCTTACCGGGAACAAGCTCTTGAGGTTGAAAGTGCCTATCACCAGTCAAGAGGTGCATAAGGTGATTAAAGGTCTAAAATCCAGAAAGGAGCTAGGCTCAGACTGCCTAACAGCAAAGTTTTATAAAGAGTTACAGGGTCCTTTGAGAACCTCTCTGTAACAAAAGTTTAAAGGGACAGGAGAGGGAGGATCTCTGCTTCTGTCCTCTATTTTGCTAATATTATTGCTTTGCCAGAGGCAAGTAGAGATTACACCCTCTGTTCTGCGTACCATCACATTTTACTCCTCAACTGTGATATGAAGGTTTTGTGAAAATCTTGGCAAGTAGACTAAAAGAGATTTTGCCAGATTTGGTGCCCCAGATCAATCAGGATTTCTAGGGGGATGGTTCTCCAACCACAATGTACAGAGACTCTTGATTGTGATCCATTGGTATTCTTAGCATACAGCCTGTGTACTATCTCTGAATGCTAAGAAAACATTCGATACAGATGAAAGGGTCTGTTTCTTGGAATGTCTACAAAGAGTTGGCCTGGGGGAAGGATTCATTAATTGAACTAGGTTGCTCTACAAAGTCCCAAAAGTACATCTTATGGTTAATGGTCATTCCACTGAGGCATTTCATCTGTAATGAGGTACAAAGCAGGGCTGCTTCCTCTCCTCCTACTGTTCCCCTCACAAATGATCTGCTGGCAGCTCATGTTAGAGCCAATAATGACATTATTGGGATTGTGGTGAAATGGAGACAATCCCATAAAACTGAATTATATGCCGACAACATCCTATTGTTTTGTTATCTACCTTCTCACCTCAATTCCAGTTATCAGGAGATCTCTCTCTCTCTCTTTCTACTCTAGATCTCTGGCTGTAAGGTGATCCTACAAAAATCTGAGCTACTACCCTTATTGGCAGGCCTTTCACCAGAGTCCTTGAAGTACAATATTCATTCCCTAATTAGCACTAAATGTTCAATCTGTTCATGTTTTTTCTTCCTTAAAGCATATTGTGACGTAGTTTTTTGGTTTGTACTGCTCCTCTCTTATTTTTATTGATTTATTTTTTTCTGTACACTGGTATTACATTTGCTAATTGCTCTGTATAATTATTGTCAATCATTTTCTGTACTTGTATTGAAATGTTTTCCCTGTATTGTTGTACTGTACCCTCCCGGGTCATGCCTGAAAATAGTAATTGCTATGGCTAGTGCACCTACCCGGTAAACAAAAACTAAATAAATAAAAATAAATTCCCTTATAAACTGGTTCAAACTCACTTTACATATTTGGGCATCAAGCTTGTGTTGAAGCTAGAATATTTGTATGACTTAAATTATAAACCCCTTGTACAAACACGAACTTTGCTGGCTGAAGGTTCCCCTGATCTCTTGGATGGATTGTATCTATTTGATAAAAAGGAGTATATATCCTCATCTGTTGTATCCTCTGCTGATGCTTCCTATGGGGCTCACTAAGGCATATTCAAAAGTTTAAAAGCAGTTGTTCCCACTTGATATGGCAGAGGAATTTCCCACAGACTAGTCTGTTGAGACTAAAGTTTTAGGTACCACAGGGTGGGTTGAAATACCCAGATATCAAATCCTATACTTCAGGACTGGCTGAAGAGTGATCAGTGGGTTAGCTGAGAAAACTTGGTCACATACAGCCTAAAATCTCCCTATCATGACTATCTGACTATCTGGCTCGTGTGGTGGGGCTTAAAGTTTACAGATCCCTCTCCTACAGGATTCTATTATTACTTAATACATTAGAAACATGTGGGGAGCTGAAAAAGCTGAGGGGGTCCAATATGATAACTCAAGTTTTCTGCCAGGGTTGGAGGATCAAGGATTAAAGGAATGGAGTCACAGAAGTATAATGTGTGGGGGACCTCTCTGTTAAAGAGGAAATTGTTCAGTCAGCCCACTGGCATAGCAGTAGCATGACCACTTGCAATATCAGTGACCCAGGTTTGGGAATGTGTGGTATTGCTGTGGAGGCATGTTGTGGGAGGGGAGGATGCTGGCTGGGCTCTATATCACTATGCAATGGTGTGTGTGTGTGTGTGTGTGTGTGTGTGTGTGACCTTGGATCACTATGCGTGCTGGCAGCCTCAGGAGTCAAGACATCAAAAGCAGCGAAAACTCCAGCTGCACTGCAGAATGATGGATCACCTTCTGACCCAGGCCCAGCAGACTAGCCATCCACCCATCCTGGTGGTCCTCATGGAAGAGGAACAGCACACTGCCTGGACCAGCAATCCAGGTAAGCCCCATCTCAGGAGGTAAGCCAGGGGAGTTAAAATAAATAAGTGCTACAGAAGGATGGGTACAAAGCTGCCAGTAGCTGCCAGAAGGGGTCCACAATGGAGATAAAGGGGCATAAATAATAAAATTATTAAAACAATTTGGAACTGGCTCTATTTGTAGAATTGAGGCACCAGGGAGATATCACTGACTCATAATTTTATAACTATCTTCAAGTAATGGATTTTCTGTACTGCTTAGACTAACTATCCCCAGCCATTCCTATCTGTCATCCTTACAGCTTATCATCATGAATGACAGGTTCTTACCACAGAATTTAAACATTAAAACTTACAAATGTATACTGAGGAGGGCAATTCCTTGCTTAGGGTACAGGACCAGTGGAGTCAAAACCTTAGCTGCACCACTGGTGAGGCTGTTATGTGACAGTCATATAGGGTTATAAGTCTGTAAAAAATTCATGGAGATCCACTTTAAATTTATAAGCATGCTGTATATGCCACTGGCTACTGTGCACACATTTAACAAAAGAATATCTCCCATATGACAAATGCAATAAAGATAGGAGTACAGGTTTCAATTGTTTTTGGGACTGCACACAACTCAGGTCCTTCTGGACCACGATTGTAGTAAAAATTTTTTTAAGATATTCAGGCAGAGGGTGGCAGACACACATGTGTTACTTCAATTCAGCATTGAGGGTGAGGAAGACTGTGCACACAATCCCAAGGGTTTAAGTGTGATGCTCATGCTTGCTAGAACATACATTTAAAACATGTGGGTCTCCCAGAAAACTCCCACTGTTGACATATGGCTAGACTTAATGATTAAGACAATCTCTTTAAAGCACCTTACATATGAGTTTAGGCAGAGATCAGACTGGTTTGAGTCACAATGGGCCCCATCCCTCTGTTATCTACCAGTCATGTGTCTCAATGTGGAACTCTATCATAAATTGTTCCATAAGGGTTCAGCCCCATCAGTGAAAACAATGTCAAGGAGAGGTGGACAGACCCTACCCTGGCTTTCCACTCTTAAAGAAACCATGGAGCTTAGTACTGGTTTGTTATGATGTTATGATACACTGATTTGCTGTTATTTATGGTCATTAATTGTCATTGTATCAGAATTTCATTTTTATGTAATACTGGATGCACAGTGCTACACATTATTATTCTCTTTTTTTATTCTCTGTTTATGCCTCCTCCTCTCCATAGCTGTGCCTCTCCCTCAGGTCTCCCCAAGGCACTCACTTGGGTTCCACTGACTCCCAAGCCTCTTCTCAATGCCATCCTCCATGCTGACTAGGCTTACCCCCTCCCTGCAGGGAGGGAGTAGCTCCCCATTCCACTCCCCTACCTGCTTAAAGTCTTCATCAGACAGCCTGCTGAGATCGCCTGGAGTCGTCCGTCACCATCCAGTGGTGCCAGGGGCCATCATCAGGCCAGCTGTGGGGTTTTTTCCTGGGTTTCTCCACTACCCCCAAGGAGCCAGCACACTAGGAGAACCAAGGGGTACAGTCATGGAACTCGGCCAGCATCCTCCCCTCCCAAGTTACATCTCTTCAGCTGCACCTCCACCCGTGGTAACCCAGGTGGTGGTATTGCAGCGAGGGTGGCAATTCCTCCTTCATGGAGGACAGAAGCATCTCCTGGGATGCTCTGTCTACTTTCCCCCTGCAGGCCCTCTGATGACACAGATCCGCTTCTGAACCAGGGTCACTAGTGCCACAAGTGGTAGCACTACCACTGCACCAGTGGGCCAGCTACAAATCATTATTCTTGATTATGTTTTGTTATATTGTTGATGAAATGTTCTGTGTTGTTTTTGCAAAGCAAGAAAAACAATAATAATTATTTGTTACATTTCATTTCAGAATGATTTAATAATTAGAATAATTTGAAAAAATCATTATGTCAAATGTTACTGTGTCATTGTCATTGAAAATTTGATTGTTTGGCACAAGCCATTACAAAAGATAGAGCGAACAGGGAATGCTAACACTCTTCTTGATGACACAGAGCTATTAA
Source organism: Neoceratodus forsteri (assembly GCA_016271365.2). Taxonomy (NCBI): domain Eukaryota; kingdom Metazoa; phylum Chordata; order Ceratodontiformes; family Ceratodontidae; genus Neoceratodus; species Neoceratodus forsteri. Next base: position 1,758,976,898 of record CM057456.1, on the reverse strand, counting down.
GTTTATTCAAAAGGGAGCTACACCACTACCTCTTAGTCTCTGACCCCTGTAGCTGCTTTCTACCTCCTCGATTCACCCTACCTATGCCATATGTCTACTGCTTGTCTTTGCTGCTTAATCTACTGCACTTATGTATGGTGCTTCTTGTCTGTTTAGCCACTTTGCTTTGTTCATTTCTGGGCTTGCTGCTCTTATACTGATTTTCTTCCTGTTAAACTAGATCTATATTTATGCTGTTTTTGTATCTGCAATTACTTTATTCCCTGCATTGTATATTTTGCTGTCTTGCACTATGATCGTTTTTATTTATGCTGATTTCTCCTTGTTATTTGTATTTACTCATGCAACTACTTCTGTATCTGTTACTAGCTTTACCCTTCACATTATATATTTACATGTTTTCTATACTATATTTTATGATTGTTCTTGACTTGTACTCTGCCAGGTCGTGCCTAAAAATATGCATATTTAATTTCTAGTGCACTTACCCGGTCATCAAAAAACAAATAAATAAATAAGTGCTGCTTGTCTTTTTCAGAGCCAGTGCCAAGATAAGTTTTAAGTATTTCAGGATGGAATTTACTTAATTTTTAGGAAAATCTGAATCTATGTATTTTAAATGGGTGTTTGATGGATGATCAGTAGGGATCATTTACACATTTTTCTGGCTCTTGAGCTTCAGTACTTGATTATGCCATCATTTCCATCTTTGATATATTAAATTATATAGAGTTAATTATTATTGATAGATCAGAAAGTGATCAGTTATCACTCAGTCTCAAGACAGACTTAATCAGAGGACCTATTAATGTAAATAAAGAAGATGAGATCATGGAAGTGGTTCATAAGCAAAGGATAATCTGGAATGATTTAGAAAAAGAAAAAATCTCAACTTTTCTGGATATGGAACCTTATGTACTGTTGAAAAATAATATTTTATTGCAATCTGATATTGGTACAATGGGAGATTGTTATAACAGTTTAATTTAATTATGCCTTGAAGATTTTTATAATAGTTTAATTGAATTATGCCTTCCATTCTCTTTTTGTTTTAATTACTATGATTTTCCTCCTGGAGTCCTGGCAAGCAGCTACGGCCCTCCTGATGGAGGGACTCTCTCTCTGGTCTCACCGCTCCCACTCCTGCTAGTCCTGGAAATTCCCCCGTGGTTCCCCCCACATGGTGGAGCCAAGGAGGAGGTTGCCAGCTTCTTCTCCCCATGGAGACCCAATCCAGAAGCCAGGGATGGCCCTCAGGATACGGCAGACCATCATGGAGCCTGCCAGGCTCTTTTCCACCATTTTTCTCCCTTTCTCCCATCCCCCATCCCTAACCAATATAAGGACGTTGGTACATGCCTCCCGACCCATACTGCTCTCCAGCCACCACCAGAGGGCAGTCAACAAGCAGGATGACAAGTCTTCCTCCCCCCAAGAGAGGAAAGCAGTCTTCCAGATGTTCAATCCTCTCACTCCCCTGCTGCCCCCCAGCAGCCTGGGCTCATTCCCGAACCTGGGTCACTGGCAAGGCATGAGGTGTAGCAACCAGCACCTCAACATCCAGCACCACTGGCCTGCTTGCCTTCCATTCTCTTAAGAGAAAAAAATTTACTGGAGATATTATAGGATGATTTGATATAGACTGTAAAACTGCCAAAAAAAAAGGCCTTAAGTAAGATAGTAAGGTAAACACAGAACAAACCCACTAGAAAGCAAATTAAATCATTAAATGAGGCAAGAAGAGAATATAAGAATTTCTTATCATATAAAAAGGCATCATATCAAAATACTCCATGAAATAGGATGTTGGAGGTTGCAAAAGATTTGGACAGCAGACTATTTTGGAAATTAGTGGCTTTTGGATCCACAAATTGACAAAACAGTGTTGATGCTGTGATACACCCAGATGTATGGTATAAATATTATTACTCCCTGTTCTATAATAAAGCTACTTTTATGGAACGATGGGTACCTTGTCAGATGGAGAACATTAGTATCACAGAAGAGGAGTTGGAATCAGCTTTATCCGTGGCAAAATGAATAAAGCGCCAGGGTCAGATCAAATTCCTATGGACCTGTTTAATGTTAAACCCACATTTTAGGTAGCAGTCTTAACTAAATTAATGTATGGGTATATCAAACAGAAAAAATGTCCTGATACATGGAAAGAGACTTTCATTTTTCCCATTATCAAAAAGGGTGATATCAATAATCCAGAAATGTACAGACCAATAAGTTTATTGGATGCAGCCTCCAGAATTCTCTCTAGTATCTTATGTACTAAAATACAAGCATGTTTGGAGAAATATGCTATTATATCAGTGCTGCAAGTTGGGTTCATGAAAGCTGGCTCTGCAATAAATCAGTGCTTTTTATTTTTTTCCATATCTTAGAATCGTATGTTCATATAAGAAGTCAAAGAGTATTTTTAGCATTTATTGAAAATGTTCAACTCCCTTAATAGAACTATATGAAATAAGAAGCTTAAAGAGTCAGACTTGGATCCCATCCTTATTGATATTGTTAATGAGCTGCATGACAATAATTGGTGTAAAACTGCATATGATAATAAACTTTACAGATAAAATTGATATTAATTTTGGAGTGAAACAAGGTTGTGTGATGGCTCCTATATACATATATACACACATATATATATATATATATATATATATATAAACATATATATATAATCTTTTATTCATATTAGATAATACTGAATATAGCTTCCTAAAATAGAGAGGAGATGCTGTCCAGTATTAGCCTACACTGACGATCTTGTTTTAAATTCACTAACCAAACATGGTTTACAATCACAACTGAACAAATTAACAAACTGTTGTTCTAACATAAATTTAAAAACATAAATTTAAAAATCAATTGCAAGAAATGTAAAATTTTGATTGTTAAAAAAATAGTATCAGATAAGCCAGCCTATCTAAAATTTAGAATTGGGGATATAGTACTAGAAGTGGTGAAAGAATATATGTACTTAGGCTAAGTCATACATATTTAACTTGGACACAACAAGCCACAGTTGTTCAAAAGAATGTCAAACAGACTTGTGCTGATATTCTCAGACTCAGTACAAAATATGGCGGCAAAATAGTGCAGGCTGCACCCAAAGTTTTGAATGCTAAGGCTTTTGCGCAGTGCCTATATTGTACTGAAATTTGGGGGTACAACATAGGAGATAATCTAGAGAACCCACTAAATTTCTTTTATGAGAAGATTGCTATCATTACCAAAATCAATAGAAGATTGCTATCATTACCAAAATAAATTCCTGGGTATAACCTACCATTAGAATTAGGACAACCCTCAATTAAGACCATGGTCACATGGAAGTTAATTAATTATTGGCTCCATCTCCAACATATGCAAAGACTTGTACTGAGCTGTCTGAAAGAAAAGTTAACTTCGTCTCTTCAAAAAAATGTGACTCAAAATGGCTTGTATTTGTTATAAATACACTTATTAAAATAGGATATAATTGTCTCTGGAATATGGCAATGTAAGGAGTTATCATCTCATAATCCTATAGTGCACCAATTAAATGTAGGCTGTTGGATATAGATTTACAAGATGCCAGGACTATATTAGAGAACAACTGCATTCATTCTATTCTCAGCCATCTAATTAAAGATACTTTGATTGAAGATTATTTAAAATCAATAACAAATCCTACTACAAGAGCTATTTTAACAAAATTTTGATTTGGGATGTTTCCAAGGAAAGTTCTAGAAAAAAGATATAATAGAGATTATAATAAATATCTAAATAGTCTGTGCTCCTTTAGTACATATTGTTTTGATTTGCCCTTATTACAATCAATTAAGGACCAAATGGTTGGGTAGAAGTTTAGGTAATATGCAATTAAATAGGCAGATATTGGTTTGCTCACTTTTTAACTCACATGCTAAGAGTATACTAAAAAGGCTGGGATATTTTTTGAAAGCTGGTTTAGAACAGAAGAAGTGCAAATGATCAAATGGTATTGATGTATTTAATATACAAGATGCCCATACATTTTATGATGTAGTATGTATTGTTTAACTTCCTCGGCACTTGAGCTGTATATCATATTTTTTTGTGACATTTTGTAATCATATTTATGTATAAATTGTATGTTTTTTTTAATTTTAATATCTTTTAATGAACAATACATTATTTACCTACCTACCTACAAAAGACAGAAACAGACATAAAAACATACAATATTTTCCCTCAAGCAATCAATATACAGTCAATAAATGTGTTCCCCAGTAATACATACAGAGAAAATATATATACATAAACATGCAGTGTATACACAATATATTCAGTAGCAGCATAAAAGTATACAGATAATATAAAACAAAACAATTAAACAAGTACAGTGGCTATGTTTTTAGTCTGGGAAAATGCTCCACAAAGAGCATGTAAACCAGGGAGAATCTCACTGGTAATCCCAATTCCTAAGGCATAGAGTCAATATGGACATAACATGGCCATGACTCTTTGAGTGGCAGCTACAATATAACAACAGTATAATTAATGCCATTTAAGGTCTTCTCATTAGCAAATGCAGAACAAAATGAAGAACTGCATGTAATCTTGAAAAACTAGAATTCTCAATAATGATGAATTCTTAACTTGACTCAAAACAGACATGTAACAAAGCATAAATCAGTTAACAGACCACAACCAAAACTCCATATCTGTTAATTTTAAATTCATGTGAAACACTGCCACCCATAATCAGCCTCACTCTAGCCTCACTCTAGCCCATGTATGATTATAAAGCTTTGAGATGATAGAAATACAGTCTGTATCAATGCCTCTATCTTCCATCAGTTTCCATAATTCCAGCCACAAAATAGAGTTGAATGCTAAACCATCATCTATGAATGCCACATATAATTTTTGTTGATGAATAAAGACATACTTCTCCCAGATATGTCTTAGAATAAAGCAGTTGTCCAACATGGAACAGTTTTCCCTAAACCTAAACTGAAGCGGTAACAAACCCCAATTACTATAATTTGTTCATATAACCTTTGTTAAGTAATTTTACAGAAAATGTTTGAAGAAACATCCAAAAGGCTAATTGGCCTGTATACATGTAGGCCTAACTTGTTCCCCTTTTTAAAAATTGGAACAATTTCTACCCCAGGCCATGAATGGGGAAAACCACCCTCTTTAATGCATTTATTAGAAAATAGCAGAAGAAAGTCAGACCATGGTAGAGGTGACTGCATATATACCTCAACATGTATTAAATCAGTGCCAGGGGCCTTATTATATTTCAATGTATTAAGAGCATTAATCATGTCAAGGATATTCAAAGGCCCAAGACCAGCACTAGTTAAGGGAATTATATAATCATTTTATACTGCTGAGTCATAGAATAGTCAGACAAAGTGATTTACCCAGTCATTAGAAAAAAACTATTAATCAATATTTTCTCAAAAATCAAAAGTGCCCTTGGCAACAAGTTGCCAGAAAGCACTGAAATCATTTTTAGAGACACCAGCCAGCATAATATCGCACTCTCTATGACAATATTCTACTATTTTACTATGAAGTAGAGTCATATAAATGTTCCTATCTGCATTAAGCGGCCTGCAATTATCTCTTGAGGGATTTTCTCTGATTTTCCTAATTTTATTAAGCAATTCAGACTTCTTCACTACATTGTCAATCAAACCAACCATGCTAATGTTTACTATTAGAATATGAAGATGTATATAAAATAGAATGAACTTGAGAGTAAAGAAGATCTAACAGAGCATACATTTCTGCTATAGTGTGAGTTGAAAGATTCTCTTGCAGTAAAAGATCTAAATAAGGTAGCAACAGCTAAATTTGAGTTGACAGATTCTGTTGTAGTAAAAAATCTAACTAAGGTAGCAACAGCTGATCTAGCTTGAGAGAAAAACCCTCTCTCCACTGGAGCTTCCTTCTATTTCTAATCACCACCTCCATGGGGTGGGTTACATCTATAGTAGCCCCTACCGTTTGATCGCGAGGCTTAACTAGGAAAGTCTATTTAACTGATATGGGAAGATGATCACTCTCTGTCCTTGAAACACCAGAGAAAGCACTGCACATAGCAACTGGGACATACCAAACAGCAAAATTAACAGTGAAGGCCCAAAGTGGTGAGACAAAAGTTAACTCACTTTTTTTTTCATCATGGGTGCCTACCATTTAATGTATAAAAATGATAATTCTGCATGAATTCAGTAAGACCAAGACCAACATTATTTAACATCCCTAGATACCTTCTCAGGTAGTGAAGAGTATTTAAAAGAAGCCCCCACTATAGTTTTATTCAGTTGCTCATAGAAATTGCCTATTCTGGCATTAAAGTCACCTATAATAAGAATAGGGGAAGCTGGAAATTAGTCATAAAGATCTTCTATCAACCCTCCCAGCAACACTCAGACATCATTAACTGTAAATTTCAAAGTAAGGGGAGGAACATAGATATTTATCAAGATGAAGAAAAAGTCAAAATCTTTATAGAAACAGCTACATAGAACTCCATGAACTTTATAGATTTAGGAGCTATATTATTATCGATCTTGACATAGCAGGCCCAAGAAGCTATATTATTATTATTTATCTTGACATAACAGGCCTAACCACCAGGGGCCCTACCCATTTATGGTCTTTTTAGCTGGTACATCAAATAATACAACATTGTTAGTATTACTATCCTGGTCCTTTAAGTGCAAGTTTCCTGAAAACATACAATATCTACAGTAAAGACAACAGAAATTCAAGCCAACCGGACTTCCCGTTCCGGTATGCACGGCTGAGCAGCATGGCAGAGGAGCTCTCCGGTCTGAATAACAGAAATTGGTCAATAAATTTACCAGAATCAAAAGAAAAGGGAAAAAATTGAGATATAAAGAGGCATAACTGGTAATCCGCTATGGCAACAACTCACAAAAATCATTACCAAACACTGCAGGACGAGGCAGAAAAGGAGGACGCAGGATTGAAGGAATTGGAACACCAGGCCAAGTCAAACCAGGGATCTTCACGCAAGAGGTCCTCCTACTCCCAAAACACAGCTAAAAATAACAAAAAAAAAACACCGGAGGGTAACACAGGCACTATATTGTTGGCAATTATGGAATTCTGTAATGTGGTCCGTGAAACAATGCAGGATTTGCGAGCGGAGATGAGCACATTACAAACCCATATAACAGAGACTGACCAACAGATAACATAAAACACAAATAAATTAGAGGAATTAGAAACCACAATAACAACATTGGCAAACGAACAGCTTGCCATGGCATCTAGGCAAGAGGACGCTGAAAACAGAAGCAGACGCCGCAATATACGTATATTTGGCATCCCTGAAAATGAAGAAGGGACTGATACTTTGGCCTTTGCTGACTATTTCCTCAGACTAGTCTTAGAGCTTGAACCTAGTCTCAAACCTGACATAGAAAGGGCGTACAGAGCCCTCAGCCCAAAACCTGCCAGGCCAGACGCAAGGCCACGTTCATTCATGGTAAGAATGCTATGTTACCAAACAAAGGAACTAATACTCAGAAAGGCATGGCAGAAGGGCCGAGTAATGCTAGGCCAATATCACATTTTGTTTGATAATGACTACACACCCTGTACACAGTGCCAAAGAAGAGATTACAACCTTATATTCCCAGCATTAAGAACCTAGAAAATACGATTCATGACCCCAGACCCTGCTAAAATGGCAGTCTTCTTACCTACTGGCTCACAGACATATACAACAGCACTTGAGGCAGCGGAGGACTTGTCCACATGAGGGATTATCGATGGGAGAATTCTGGAGGCAGTCAGATCCCGGTTGGGACAACCCATATAGGAGACACTACAGAATGGAAAGATGTCCTTGCCAGAAATATTGCAGTAATTTAATCAATACCACAACCCAGCTGTGGGAACATGAGGTACTGTTTGAAGAGAACTGTCTGTGCTGTGAAGTTTCTCCCATGACTGGCGGGGGTGGTGGGGCTGGGATGTGGAGGGAGGTAGCGAGGTGGTGGGTGGGTGGAGACACCTTACTAAGATCTAGACAACAACAAATTTATTAATATTTATTTTATATTGGGCAAGATTGTCAACAGGATCTTGATGTCTCTTGATGGCAGGGACTTCACTCCCTGGCTAAGAGGTATTCGGTTGGAGGTTATTGTTCTCCTGCCCTAGTGAGTCACCTTGTGGCCTTCATCTCGCTTCGGTCCTCCCCTGACTCCCTTCCTTGCCTTTTTCCACTCTGGAATAAAGAGGGTAGAATCAAGGGGAAGAGAAAACACAAAATAAGTGCAGAAAATGTTATAAACCTTGATATAGCGACCATGCAACCTATTAAACTGGTGATTCATCATCTGGGTTATATAAAGGACCATATAGGACCGGCTTGGACTTGCTCAGTGAACCCCAGTTGAGGACTGAATGCATGACAGCTTGAGAAGGGGCAGCTGTGTTTTAAAATATTAAAACCTGATTACACTAGAGGAATATAAGGCAGTTGGTGGAGTGGAATGCGTTGACAATGTAATTTGCTAAGATCAGCCTAGAGAATCCCAAAAGTAAATAAAATGAATGACTGTCTCAGAGGGAAATGATGCTTTGGAAATATTAGAATCAATTAGTTTTAAGGAATGTGGGGCTTTGGGGGGGATGTCTGTGGGAGGCCAGGGGAAGGCAAGCAATAGCCATAACCTGACATAGTTCAAACATATCCGCAGATAACAATGCACACTGTCTGGCTGGAAGTGACACTTCCTCCTCTGGGTCACCACATGGTGAGATGGTAAGGAGGGAGATCTAGATGATGCAAATTAGACTCCCTTTGTGCCCGCCCGGTGGGGTGGGAAAAGTGAGGGGTCTCCCCAGACACGCAGAGTGTAATGGCTTGAGAAGATCCAGGTAACCTGAATTTACTTGTTGTAGAAATGTTTATGAAGGTTTATCATACATAAGCACTCCAACGCATTAACACAAATAAGAGGTCCGGAGAGCCCCTGCATTTTGGGGAACTCAATTAGGGAAATACTGGAACCAAAGAAGGGTGAAATTGCATCTGTCACCCTATTGGAGGTGTGATTGTCAATTCTGTGTATTTATCTTCATGGAAGGGGCCTTACACCTACAAACTCCTTTCCTAGCTTCCAGGGGCATCAGGACAGGAGTCAGTCGAGTGTGCTTCTTATAAGCACCTCCCTGAACACTCGATTGACTCCTGTCCTGATGCCCCTTGAAGCTAGGAGAGGAGTTTGTAGGTGTAAGGCCCCTTCCATGAAGATAAATACACAGAATTGACAATCACACCTCCAACAGGGTGACAGATGTAATTTCACCCTTCTTTGGTTCCAGTATTCCCTAATTCCCCTACAATCAGAGAAGTATGTAACTGCTTCACCCATTCAGACCCAGTACCGGTGTCTGCACTGGTATATAGCCATGCCTAGACCCAATTTTAAGTACTGACCCCCCCCAGCTTGCTCCTCACAAGCCTAATTGTTCTCTCTCTTATCCCCCTGTCTTATCAGCACTAGGCCCGTCCATCCCCTTATCCTTCCTTTCCCAACCTCAGAGGAGCTCACTACCCTGGGTTGTGACATCCTACCATGCCCTGTGATTATAAAGCATCTCAACTTGGGGCTCATACATACTCTTTTCTCCATCCACCTTTCTCTACATCCTGTTTTAGCAACTCCTCTGTGCACTGTACCCTCCTAGCCTTTCTCCCTACCTCCCTCCTTCCCCCCACCTTCACCTCTACCTGGTGTATATTTTTATTTTATTTTTTTTCTTCCGTTACTTCCTCCTGCAACCTTAGATAACCTGCTTTATCTTCCTATAGACACTTCTATGTATGTAAATATCCTATAATCTGTACAGTATCTGTAAAATACTATGTACATATGAACTTCTTTTTCTTCCTCTCTGTAAACAATATTATCTGTATTGCCTTGTAAATACCTGTGTTGACCTGTATATACAATTGTTCATGCTCCACCCAGGTCCATCTTACAAATGAGCTTCTGCTCAACGATGAACGCCTGGTTAAATAAGGACTTGATTGATTGATTGATTGATTGATTGTTGAGAGTCATACTGTATATAAGTTATGTTGAGTCACAGGAGGCAAGTGGCTACAAGATGTTCTGGGGCCACCACTTTCAGAGTCTCCTGTGGGCTATACTTCTTGTTAAAATACTGTGTATAGATCAGGGGATGAAAAAGAGAGGGGGGGATTGGAATCAAAAGCGTGGCAAAAACTAAACTAAATTGCAGTGAACAACATGAGTTGTGGATGCTGATGTTCACCAATTATAAGAAAATGATGGGGAAAGAGAAGGGAAGGGAAGGGGTAGAGGGAAAAAATGACACACACTACATTGTATGTTTGGAATTTATTGAAATTGGATCGACGGCAATACAGGAAGAAGATTCCTTATTCTGAAGACTTGCCCTTGGTGGGGTGGAGAGTGGACGGGATACACAGAGACCATGGACACCTAGGAAAGAACCAGAAACAAAATAAGGATTTTACAAACAACAATGGCTATTAATGCGATACAAATATATTCGCAAAACATAAATGGTCTTCACGATCCTATAAAGAGATACAGGGTCATGCAACATTTAAAATGACAAAAGGCAAGTATTTTTTTCCTCCAAGAAACCCATCTAACTGATCTAGAACACCAGAAATTAAAATGGGGAAACAGATACAATGTGTACACCTCCGATTACCCCAGAGGACGTAAAAGAGGTGTAGCCATTTTGGTCCCCCCCGAGACACCTTTGGAAATTAATAATACTTGGAAGGATACACAGGACAGATATATAATAATACAAGGCCTTTTATATGGACAACAGGTCATAATAGCTAATGCATATTTTCCACCCCAAACCCCAACACGAATAATTAAGAGGTTTGTTTCACTCCTCCTTAGACACTTACAGGGCCAACTTATATTAGGAGGAGACTTCAACTTGACTCTCTCACCACAAATAGATTGCTCCAATCCCCACCAACACCGCTCAAATAAGACGGCAAAATATTTTAGGACCACCCTAGACCACTTAAGAATATGTGATATTTGGCACAAGACCTTTCCGACTTTCCCTGGTTATACTAACTATTCCCCAAGATTCCATTGCTGTTCCCAATTGGATTATTTTTTCACAATTTATGAACATTTTTCCAAAGTACAAGATATATCTATTGGACCTAAATTACTCTCAGACCACCACCCATTGATTCTTCGACTAGACATAGAGAGAAGGGAAAAAAACAACATTATGGAGAATGAATCCGATACTGTTACAAGACAAAGAATTTCAAGAAATTATAACAAAAAGAATCTCCCAATTTCTGACAGAAAATGCTCACATAGCTAGTACGGAGGCAATTTTATGGCATACATTAAAGGCTACTATCAGGGGAGAAATAATAGCATATACTGCCAATAAGAATAGATAAAGGAAGGTGAAATACAAGCAATTGACGGAGGAGCTATTAGGTTACCAGATATCATATAGGGAAAGAGATCAGGAATTATGTATTACGATTAGAGACACCAAAGTGGCACTACAAAAAATTTTAGATAACAAAACTCACCAGGCACTAATCTATCTTTGACATACAGTACATGAGGGGGGTCCTCAGGGGGCTAAGAGATTAGCATTTAGACTATGTTCAAATAAACAAACCTCCATAATTTAAAAAATTAAAAATCCTGTATCTAACCAAATAGGTCATACGGAGTCTCATATTACTGGAGATTTTTCTGAATATTATATGAAATTGTATGAGAGGGATAAACAGGTAACCCATCCAGAAAGAGAATCTTTTCTTTCCAGACTTAATCTACCCAAATTGGATGAATCTCAGAGAAGCCTTTTAGAAGCACAGATCACACAGATGGAAATAGTAAGAGCCATTCAAAAACTTAAACCTGGTCGGTGCCCTGGTCCAGATGGATTCATATCAGAATGGTATTGTTGTTTCTCAGGGGTTCTACTCTCAAACTTACAATCTCTTTATAATGAATTGATGAAGGGCAACTCACCACCCCCTCCCTCCTGGAGTTATGCTACCCTAACGCCAATATTAAAACCAGACAAAGACCCAACTAATACCACACCTTATCACCCGATCTCCATGTTAAATGCTGACTATAAGATATTTGCTAGTACGTGGGCCATTAGATTAGAAACACTCCTCCCAAAACTTATAAACCCAGATCAATCAGGATTCATATCAAAGAGATCTACCTCTGATAATATTCATAGAATGCTAATCCTCCAAGAATACATTATAAAGAGACATATTCCAACAATATTTATAAGTCTAGGTGCTGAGAAGGCTTTCAATAGGGTGGCTTGGACCTTCCTCTGGGACCCCCTTCGTGCTTTCAGTTTTCTGACTCCCTTCATTACATGCCTGCAGGCATTATATGCTTCTCCTAATGCTTATGTGAAAACCAATGAAGGTATTTCAACCACGATATCAATCAATAGAGGTACCCGCCAGGGTTGCCCCTTTCATCAAGTCTATTTGCTCTCTATTTGGAACCCCTAGTCCAGGCAATACGAGAATGTAGAGAGGAGGAAGGTGTACCAATAGCCCAACAAGAATATAAGATAAGCTTATTTGCTGATGATATACTCTTGTCTTTAATTTCCCCAGAGAAGTCTCTTCCGTCAATATGGAGGATTTTGAAACAATATGAAGAACTGGCAGGATTCAAATTAAAAGACTCAAAAACTGAAATTCTTATTTATAATTTTAACCATTCTACTACCATGAAGAGAAATTACCCCTTTAGATGGCTCAGAACAAAAATAAAATATCTTGGTTTTCACATACCGCTTAATCCAGAGGTCATGGAATTAATAAATTTAGACCCCCTAACCATAAATATACAATCTGACTTAGCTAGATGGTCCTCAACATTATTTACTTTTCACCAAAGAATAACTACAATTAAGATGAATATACTCCCCAGACTTCTTTATCTCATCCAAAATATACCTAAATTCCCCTCAGCATTCTATTTTAAATCTTGGGATAAAATCATTTCCACCTTTATATGGGGTCTCGGGAGCCAAAGGATTAGACTTTCAGTCTTAACATTATTCCTAGCCCAGAGGGGTAGCCCTTCCAGACTTTACATTAGACGCCAAAGCAGCATTTCTGCGTACGATTTTGATGTGGCTAGCAGAAGTTTACCGAACCCCTTGGAAATGACTAGAATTTAATATAAATGACTTACTTGATATAAGTAAGATTCTCTTCTCCTCAGAGGAGATATCCCTTCCATCTAGAGCCTTTTCTAATATAACAGCAAATACATACCAACTATGGAAGAAATTAAGAAAGACAGCAGCAGTTCGCTCTACTTATGAAAATTGCAAACTGATATCAGAAGACGAGACTTTCCTCCCAATAAGTTTGGACCTTTCATTTAAATGCTGGCAACAATTGGGCCTATCACATTTCTACCAGTTTTTATCCCCACAAGGGATAAGCCTTTCTGAAACATTAGTATCAAAATTTAAATTAAGAAACTCTGATCAATCTCGTTATTTTCAAGTACGGAACCATATACAGTACTAAGAAACAGAAATTTTAATCCAAATTTATTAACTCCAGTGCCTGGTCTCTTACAGTTTTTCATAACAGCAATACAGGGGAGACTAGATGGTCATCTAATAGGGAACTTATATGGAGTCCTTCGTGAAGGAACCTCGGAAAGCACTAAGTCGACCTTAAACGAGTGGAATAGAGATCTCAAATTAGAGGTTTTATGGGAGACCTGGATGGAGACTAGCTTACCGGCAGTAAAGATCACCTCCTCCCCTCTTTGGAGGGAGTTTGCTTGGAAGTACAGGATGAGATATTTTCGCTCTCCTGAGATTCTAAGTAAATACCTCGCGGAAAGATATGGGTAATGTTGGCGCAATTGTGGCTGTCGGAAGGCATCATTGGGTCATATTTTTTGGTTGTGTCCATACTTACTACCTTTTTGGCTAACACTACAGAAAGAACTTACAAAATGTCTAGGGGAAACAATAGAACTTACAGCAGAACAAGTTCTGATGGCGGTGTATCCCAACCACTCTCCACCCTGGAGGAAAACAATTTTTCCAGTGTTTCGCCTAGTGGCAAAGAAAGCTCTAACCAGAAAGTGGATGACAACAACTGTACCTCAGATTGAAGACTGGAGAACAATTATGAAACAAATATATTACACAGAGCAGCTTAGCTCCAAAATCCAACGAAGAGAACCAAACTATATAGGGAAGAGGGAGATACGGCCCTATACCAGGCATCAGTAGACCAAGACTTTTCTCCCTAAGGAGGGGACATCTATGGGGGAGGGAGAGATGGGGGAGAGAAATAGAAAAGAGATAGTGGAATTGGGGTTGGTGATGGAGTGAGACATGGCAATTTATACAACTTATTAAACTGGGATGTTGGTCCTCTCTCTGTATGGATCCATGAGTCTAAGACTGCTCATATATTAATAAAGTTGACATATGAAGTGACATTATTGATGAAAAGTGTAAATCTATTAAGAGTAGAAAATGAGTTGAAGACAATACCTATACTGAATATATCAAACTCTTATGAACAAAGAAATGCTGTATTGATATGAGATCAATGTGACTTGTGTGTGTGTCAGAAACTTTTAATAAAAATCAGATAAAAAAAAAGAAAGAAATTCAAGCCAACCATGTTCTCCCCATCTCGGGTTAAGGACAGCAATGTTCCATGAAATCAAGTCATCAGATAAGCGCTTTCTTATTTTTTGTTTGGATTGAACTACTGAAGTAGTCAAATCAATGTTCACCTTATTTAGTAGTTATTGATAGCCTGCAAGTAGGTGAAACCTATTTGTAACTGGAATATTATAAGTAACAGACTCAGCAGTAGAGAAGTAAACCACACACAGGGGACTGTTAATCTTAGAACAATGCTTGGCACTACATAAATTCCCATACTATCCAACAAATTACACTTTGCCATGACTTTTTCTGCAATATCTTGAGATCTAAATATAACATCTATCTGGGCTGCATCAAGATATTCCCATCTCTTGGCAGTAATCACCCATATTTCTTCTTTTTTTAAACTTATTTTATTTATTTTTTATACAATAAAGAATGCATCTACACAATCAAACAACCTACAGAATACAGAGCTTCTAAGTGGCACTACACCAAAGAGGAAAGAATACTAGGAAATATGGAGAAAGGTTACCAGTACCACTAGGAACAGTCAAACAGTTAAAAAGAAAATATAAGTCCAGCAAGGTGAAGGAATATTAAAATCCACTCTCACCCAGGAATTGTAAATCATGAAAGATCAATTAGCCCAACATCCCTGCTCTTTGCAGGTATTTAAATATCAAAGGGGGGCTGAAACTTAACGAATACAAACAGGACATAATAAAGAGCACCTAAACTCAATTAGATGACCTTAGACTCTGTGCAATAGGATGAGCAAAAGCCACTGCGCAGGGATGAGGATGCAATCTAGTAGAGAAATAATAAAATCACAAACTGAGTGGACATACTCACAGTCAAATTGGGATACCAGTCATAATTAGCCAGTTAGAGTGAAGGCAAACCAAGGTGACTGTCACAACCAACACAACACAACACAACGCATAAAAGGATAAGAGCACAAGACGTAGTAGAAGCAACATAAGTCCAAAATATGAAAATGAAAGAACCCACAATTCATAGTCAGTCTGGATCAGCTCCCTGCATCCTCAGGAACAGCTTTATTCAGGTGTTTCACAACAAATGTCATGGTAACCTCTGAGTCGGTAAACACATGGATTTTGTTCTGAGATCTGACCTGTAGCAGTGCTGGAAAGAATAGCTGAGCATCAATGCCTTTCTCCAGTAAGGCTCTTAACAGCATGCAGCTCCTTCTTACAAGTCTATGTTTGAGAAGACATGTCAGGAAAGAAAGCCAATTTGCTCTCCTCCCATATAATATCCCCTTTGGCTCTAGTTGCCTGCAATAGGGATATTTTTGCCTCAGGGTTAGAGAGTGTGACAATGGCAGTCAGTGGACATTGTACAGCTCCCACTCTCAACTGAGAGCAGATCGGGATAGTGAAGGCTTTGGAAATAGTGACACCAGCAGAAGAGGTAAGTAATTGGAGATCAGGAAAAATAAGGCATTCACGTGCCTGTATCAATTCCTGTCTACTGACAAATTGAAGAGGGAAACCCACCACCCGCACATTGCACTGACGGAGGCCATTCTCCAACATTTCAACTTTGGAGTGGGAAAAAAGTAAGTCCTTTGCAAAAGCTGCATTCACTGCAGTTTGCCGTTTCACTTCTTTCCGAAGGTTGGTAATGTTAGTCTTATTAGCTATGATGCGGATATCAGAATCAACAAGTTTAGCCTCCACATCAGCTAAACGCTTAGTTTCTTCGCCAGTAGTCTGAATTTTAGCAAGCATACTCACTATCTTCAACATCAGCAAGTCACTACTCAAGCCAGGCTATTCCCTTGGGCCAGGCACTGGGGAAAAGAATGCTTCCACATTATGTGCCGCTTGTTTCTGATCCTTCTTTGGAGACATAGTCGATCACACCTGCCCCAGCAATCAAGTGCTGCAAAATTTTGCAGCAAAAATTAAAAAGGCCAGATAATATTAAGTGCAGAAACAAAGCACAGAATGGTGAAAGGAAGCTGTTGCTCCACTGGCTGCTCCACAGCGCCCCAATCACCACCATTTCCCAATGGCATTTGAAGATAAGTAGAGAAAAAAAGAACATGTTGACCTTGTTAATCTAAGATTTGCTTCACCATATGGTCTTTTAAGCCCAGACAAACAAAGTAAATGGAGATTCATCTGATAGAGGAGATCTCTAAAGTTTGCCTTTTACCTATTTAAATATGTCAGAATATGATTAGATTTTTCTCACAAATGCCCATTATTTCAGAAGTAGTGGGCAACTCTATGTGCTATTGAGGGGAAAACATTTTCATAAAAAATTAAGTTTATTTTAGGCACCAGCCCTAGATGGGGGGCAAACCAGTGC
Organism: Neoceratodus forsteri; assembly: GCA_016271365.2. Taxonomy (NCBI): domain Eukaryota; kingdom Metazoa; phylum Chordata; order Ceratodontiformes; family Ceratodontidae; genus Neoceratodus; species Neoceratodus forsteri. Next base: position 1,758,959,822 of record CM057456.1, on the reverse strand, counting down.
TGCCTAGGTGCAATGAGACCTACTTGGCCTTATCCTGCTGTGTTATTGCAGCATTTGCAATGGCCCTGATCCAGAGCCTCTGTAGTAACAACAGAAGGTGGAGCTGTCGTACAACGTCAGTGATGACATAAGGCCCCCCACAATGCATTGTGGTATTTAAACCTCCCATGTCGGGCAGTTCAGCTGCTCCTGTAAACTGTGAGGAGATGGCAGGATGGCCATACAAGTTCCCTTGGACCACAGAGTACGTTTTTAAAAATTACTGCCTCCGACATTCGTTTGAATTTATATACCTATACCTTGTTTTCTCAACAAAAGAGTCAAGAAGCATGGACTCCAATATTACTTTTGGCCTTAGAATTGAATTGGCAACAGGGATGATGCCATCTTGCCAGGCAAAGTAATCCACTTAGCAACATACACAGACTCCCCAATAATTCTTTTTTTTATGTTTAATATATTTCTTTCATTATTATTTTTTTTATATGTGACAATGCAAGACATATATTTATTATTATTTTAGGGGGAACCCATCATAAAAATGAGTTAAAAGACTCTAAATAACCTATAAGGTATGAATGGTTAATAAGGTGTTAGGTACTTTGCTATACTTATTTTAGAAGACATTTTTTATTATGGTTTAAATATAGAAAATTATTCTACTGGAATTATACAAAAGCAGACTTGAAAAATATTATGGTTGCACACTAGGGCCAGGATATTCAAACTGCGCCCGGCTGTAGTGCAAGCGTGGGCGCAAAGCAACTCGGTTGCACCAGGGCGAGGACCAGGTGATATTCAACGATACTGCACCATGGCCCAGCACTGTTGAATATGGTACTGAGGGCGCAAGCATTGTGCACTGTGCAGTGGCACTGCACTGGGCATAAGAGGCAGTAGGTGAGCAGGGGGATGCACCAGCACAAGTGTACTTGTGCTAGGTGCATAATCCCGATATTCAGACCTGCACATGCAAATGAGAGCATAATGTATGCAAGGCCAAATGGGGCCATTTACATGTCATTATGACCCCATTTGCATGCGGTGTGCTGATCCCCCATGACTGACTTGCGCCTGGTGCTCTGTCAGGCTACAGCCATTGGGGACTGACGCCCTGCAGTTCCCCCTCCTCACCGCCCAATCATGGGCGAATGTTGAAAATAGCCCTGGTGGTCCAGTGGACCTGATCCCCTTGCCCGCTCATGGGCAGTAATACAAATGAAATCCCAGGTGGTCCAGTGGACCATTCCCCCCTGCCCAATCACGGGTGTAAGTACCTTACAGTCCCTGGTGGTCTAGTAGTAACCCCTCCTCGCTCGATCACGGTCACACACAAACCTTTGGTGGTCCAGTGGTCCCCCTCCCCACCGCCACTGCAGTCCCCACCACTCCGCACCCCCAGTCAACAGCAGGCGGCAGCATCCGCCTGCAAGCCACCCGCCGACTGACAGGTGGTGTGATTGGTGTTACTGATTGTTCATCGGCACATAGGCATGTAGACTAAATGTAATTAGTCCCAAATTGTGAATGATGTTCATTCACAATTTGGGACTGTGTAGTACAATTTTTGCACACCCATTGGCCCACACAGCGACCAATAGGCATACAGCTGTGTACCCCTGTCAGTCGGCAGGCGGCTTGCGGGTGGAGTGCCGTCGCCTGCCACTGACTGGGGATGGGTGGCGAGGACTGCCATGGGCGGTGGGAGGGGGTACCCTGGACCACCAGGTTTGTAGGAGTGTGCCCGCGATCAGGCGGGCAGTTACTACTAGACCACCAGGGATTGTGAGATACTAACATCCTGCAACGCAGCAGCCCACCTGTGGGTGTACCCGACTTGTTCCCTGTATTGGCACATCTTTGCACCCCTGTGCAGCACACTGTGGGGTGCACCAGCACTGCGCGCCGATATCTGGGCTGAATATCGGATAGTGCGCATATGCATGGGCACACCCCCGCCACGTAATCGCATAAAATTATGGATGTGCACCAGCAAGATCGGGGTTGGGCAGCCTCAGCTCTTCCTTTTCAATATCGCATTGAGCGATTGGTGGGTTCCGCATGACGCAACCCTTTTGAATATCCCGGCCCAGAGGTATAGTCCCTTGGAAAAATAATTGATGACAAACACATATGTTCTTATGATAGTGCTACAATTTGATGTGCTATAATTTTCTGTACAGTATAGGGGAATAGCAGTATGGCTTAACAGAAATTGGATATTTTGTGTGCTTTGATGATGGTTCATAGGAATAGTACCAATTGAATAGGTATCAACAAATGGTGGCAGGGATATATGTCACATGGGTGTAGGCACTTTTAGTGCTGGCGTGTGTGGTTTGACGGGTGCACATGGGTGTATTCACAGAAAAGGTTGTAATGGGGTCTTATTGAAGATTTCTTAACAGAATAGCAACACAGCGGGACTGATGAAATGGTGGAACCATAAAACGCTGCCCTTAGTTGACTGTGAATTGAGAAAATAAAGAAGAATATTGAATTTATTTGTGAGGTGTTCATCCATTTCTTCTCCAGCACTGTCAACTATATGTGCCACACACAAGATTTGCACACCATCTAGACCATAGTTGGCCTTTGTAATAGCTACCTCGAGACTATCTCCCTCATTAAGCTGGAGCTTCATTTTTACTTTAAACAACTGTATGATGGAGTCCAGTGGAATGATGTCTGCAGCCAAAACTTCTTTATTATAGCCATATAGTCTAAGGATGCCAAAATTATCCACCCTTAAGGTCGAACACGTACCCAAGTTATTTACCTGTTTATGGGGACTCAGACTACATGTATCTAAATGGACATTGTCCTTACCCAGTTAACAGCAGGTGTATCAGAGGCCATTGTAAAGAGTAAGATGTGGGGAGGGGGTTTGCAACTTGAACATTATTTTCCCTGTTTTATTTGAAGTGTTGAAATAACACTACTTATCCTTAAGATCCATCCTCATGGCTACCTTTTTATCCCATTTGCTGAGCATTAATTTCCATTCATCTTTTTTTTTTTCTTATTCTATTTATCCCCCATCGACCAGCCCACTTCCACCAGCCCCCCCATCACTGCCACTGGGCAACTTGCCAGCCATCGCCTCTCACCAATTTGAGGTGCCAGCTGGCCCGGTGCAGTGGGGAGACCGGCTTCATCCTGCTGGTCGGCATATTTTCTCTTCCATTTTTTTTGTCCTGCCCCCAAGTGCGGAGCCAAGGTGTGCAATGACGCCAATGGCCAAGCCGTGCATGCTTCCATACGCAGCATGCCGGGTGTCTTGCTCAGTTTCACCCCCTTGTGTGGGTCCATTGCACCAGCCCACAGCCACTGCTAGTAGCCAGTCAAGCAGCAGACTCTGTCCCCACCCCTTCCCGGGAGAGGAAAGCTGTCCTCCGGATACTCGATCCTCTCCCTTCCCGGCCAACCCCAGGCAACCTGCTCACATCGTGAACATGGGTCGCTGGTGTGGCAGGAAGTAAAACATGATGCTTGAACCCTCCATGCCACTGTGCTGGCAATTTCCATTCTTCATTAATGGTGACCAGGTCTGTACACGTAGCTTGTAGCTTTGCTACTAAGTATTTACCCTCACCATTAACTGAGTCATTTGGCCCAAAACTCTGCATGTCAGAACTAATCAACACCTTTACCTTGCTACTTTGTGAGTTCAAAGGGTCCGCATAAATATTATTGGCAAGGACAGAGTCCACCACCAGAGACTGACTCTGAACCTGCTTTGTAGATTTTTTTATTTGATCCCTGTCAGGGAGACTTGCTCAGTGAAGACTATGGAACTAAAATGAGGCCTTATAGGCAGTACAGGCTGATCCAGCTCAACAATCTTCACTGAGGAAGACTAAGTAGGAGGATAAGTTGACTGAGATGTCCTAAGGATGTCATCTATCCTAACACCATTAATAGCTATGTCCCTCTAACAATATTAAGTTCATTTCTTATGATAACTGTTTTATTAACATAAGATTGGCTGTATACTGATTGCTTATTATGTTAATAATATCCCCACTTAAATATAAAGGAAAGTACATGGTGGGTTGTAGTTTCTTACTGTATGAGTGAAACACTTTCAGAGGCTCTGAACTATTGGTAGTGACCATTACATATCTTATCTTTAACTGGGATGTCTCCGCAGGCATAGCTTCTATTTCTGGGAGGTTGTATTATTAACATTTTTTACTCCAGTGATAGTATTCTGCAAGTCTGCAATGCCAAAATAGCATTATAAATATCACCCCTTTCATTTTTTTTACCTGACTCTGTATAGAATGGGAAAGGTGCAGGTAATTCCAGATAACTATTTGAAGACACCACCACATCTTCATTTTTATCTCAATTATGCAATCCACTTAACATAACCTCATCACAACCCACAGACTTAATCTCTTCTAAATTTAAAACCAGAAAAGGGAGTCTGGTAAATTACTTAAATCTGGATTGTGAAACTGAGCCAACTCACTACAAACCAGGCCAGCAGTCCTAAGAGTAGATGCTAAATCACCTAAACTTTTACTCAATATACTGCTATTTAATTTAGGTACACTAGCAGCTACTGGGATTTCCCTGACTTTATTCACCAGATGTTCCATAATTTCTGGCTGTTTATTAGTACCCACAGAGGGAAACATTGTTGTTGTTTTTTTCTGTTTATTTATTTTCTTAGATTTTACTACAACTAAAATGTTTGAAGAGTCCAGTTTTAATGCTGGATTGTCCTTTTTATTTTCCCCTGTTCTTTTTTTTTCTACCTGTAACTATAGCACAGTTCAATTCATTCACAGAGTCACAGAGGGGAACACAAAAGTATTTTTGATTTTGTGATTAAACCATTTTGAGAGAATATACAATATAAACATAAAAAACACTAAATAATAGTAATATTAAATTTCACAAAACCATAAAAAAGGAGTCTAATATTAAAAAGTCCTTTAAAAATCACACAAACCTGCTTGAAAAAATCACTTGCCCTTGAAGAGCAATAAATTGTAGTAGGTACTGAAGACAGAGTTCTATGTGGCAAAGCAGGGATCTTCTGTAAACAGCCTTTTATCTTCAGTTTTCTCCAAGTCCTCAGGGATCCCAAACTTAATAGCTTGATAGCAGCAACTCTTTGATACTTTATAGCTAGGGACACTGAGACAGCCTTTAGCAAGAGTGCTAAGACAGAAAGGGCTGCACTAAAATGGATTAAATAAAATAGCATTTAGTCACTATTCTAACTAAATGATAATTGGCTCCAACAGATTTTTTTTAATAGCACAGGACTATAAAACAATTAAAGGCATCCTAACATCCACATCTACTTAGCACACCTAATTAATAATAAAATAATCCAATACCAACTCTATACTCTGGGTAAATTGATTTAGATTAGGAAGTTTTAGTAAATCATTATTTTTTAATAAAAACAATGAATGTTAGATGTATAGATATCTAATAATAAAATAATAAATAAATAGAAAACATATAAAAGCTAAAGATGCAATGACTTAACCAACAGCTATGAGTACTTTAATACCACTTTGCCACTTTAATACCAAAAATGTAATTAAATAGCCAAACAGGTAACCCTTTAGCCACAGTGAGTACAATAAATTCAATATGCTGACCTCAGTTAAAGTATTGTAGGCCATAAGACTTTCCCTGACAATAGGGGGAAGTTTCGATTTATAAACTTACTTCTTGGATTTTTCTTTTAATACTGTGCACACTCCTTTTTCAGCCTCTTAACCTGAATTCAGTCACAGCAACACTCTTCCACCACTCTCTTGTGTCCAAAAACTGTCAGTCTGTGTTGTAATTGAGTTATACTCAGCTCTATATATAACAGGTAATGCAGCGGGAAAGACATGGGGGGGTGTTTAACTTTATACTCTATGCTCAATGAGCTCTATGAGCAATATATGACTCTCAAAGCAGTCTCACAAGGGAAAACAAAAAACTCACATGGCGATCATAAGTTTTGTTAGAAACGTCTTCAAGGTTCTGAAAATACTCCTGTTAGAGCATGCCTTTCTCACTCAGAAATCAAAAATATTCAATACAGGTTCCCAGAAGACACCTTCAGAATTCTCTCTTGGTCTTATTCAAAGAGATCCCCTTCCTCTGTCCTTTCTATTCAAAGGCAGGATCGATTTGTTCCAACTTCATTTATTGGTCATTTTTATAATTAACTATGTGTGGTGACCTGCTTGTTGTGATTATTCATCTCAGTTCATTTTTATGACATTGTCAGATTTGTGATACTGCTTTTTTTTTCTTTTGTTGTTGATGGTTTTTTATTATTTATGATCTATATATGTAGTTATTCCTTTTGCTTTTTGAATTGCATTTTGGCAAAATCTCAACTGTTGTCTTTTGAAATTGTTGTTCTATTTTAAGTGTATAGATTTAATTTGATAACAACTCAACAAAGAAGTATAAAACAAAATACAGCTCCTGCACATCATGCTACTTTCCCCATCAGCTGCCAAATGTGCTCTGTACTAGCAGGGTTTAAGTACTGGCTGTGAGTGACATTAGCCCAGTGGTGAATACCCAGGTGAGATTCTTCCTAAGTTTCCTTATTAGGAAGACACCAAACTTGCAAGAGGAGACAGTTGTTTCAGGTAATCACCTGAACCTTTTTAAAGGTTTTAAATTTCCAAACTCCCCAAAAAAGGAGTTTTGAGAGTTTAAAGGAGTACTGTACTCAAAAATGTGCAAAAAACATATGTTGTGCAGAGTGTTTTGATTTTTGTGTTTAGTCCTGGTATGTCCTTTCCTTTGTTTGCTATTAGGATTTCTTTTTTCTAAATGTGCCTGCTGGTTACATGGCCTCTTGGGATCTCCATGTTAGCATGGTTTATTGCTTTTCTTTGTCTTATAATGCCTCCTGTCTCATGTGACAGTGATGCATCCAGGAACACCAATTCATTGAGGGAAAGTACTGCAGCAGTAATTTGAAGATAGGAGCCTGATGTCCTGGGTTCAACTAAATAACTCTAATTCAGTACTTTTTGTTTTCTATATGCTTGTCTAGGTCTAAGAGGAATAAATGTTTTGCTTTTAAAGCTTTTAATTTAGTCAAATTTCACAGCCATAAAAAGCGCACAAATCACCCTAGGTCATCAGTGCCATGATTAGTAAATACTGTAGCTGTTTTCTTACAGAATTCCCAGTCACAGACCTCAGGTAATTGTTAAGCTGTAAAGGCAGCCTTCAGTACCCACTGGATAAGGAAAGTGATTTAAAATCACAGCTGTACTGCTGTTAAATTGACTGTAAACTAGTACTTGCTCAATCTATGGTCCTGGACACATCACTGTCACATGGGACAGGAAACACTGTAGGAAAAAGAAGAGCAATAAACCATGGTAATATGGAGATCCACAGAGGCCATAAAACTAGTAGGATAGGCTACAAAACTAGTAGGCAAATTGAGAAGAAAACTCCTAATAGCAAACAAAGGGAAGGACACACCAGGATTAACACGAATCAAAACATTCTGCACAAACATATATTTTTGCAAATTTTGACTGCAGTACTCCTTTAAGGAAACATAGAAACATAGAAATTGATGGCAGAAAGAGACCGAGGATCCATCGAGTCTGCCCATAAAGTACCCAGGACCTAGTGCCTATGCAGGGACCTCTCCCTCTCCAATAGCTCATCCTTCCATACCCTTGTACTCTTAATCTGTGCCTTTACTCTGCCCTACCCCTGCTTGAAACCTGCCATGATCCTAGTACCCTCCACCTCAGCCAGTAGGCTGTTTCACAGCACCACCACCCATTCTAAAAACTTGTGTTTCCTCAAATCCTTTTGAAGCTCCCTCCCTCCCTGCAGCTTCCACTCATGCCTGCATGTGATTGTGTTGGTGCTGTTATTGAATATCACTGTGTGAGGCACTATATTCATGCCTTTCAGTAACTTCAAGGTTTCAATCATATCCCTCCTCTCCCTCTTGTCTTCCGGTGAGTACATGTTCAGCTCTTTCCTCATAGGAGACTCCCTGGAGGCCTTGTATTATCTTTGTTGCCCTTCTCTGCATGGCCTCTATCCTGTCCTTGGCCTTTCTAAGGTGAAGGCTCCACAGCTGGACACTACTCCAGGTGTAGCACTGAAAAAAATATAGTTAGTAAACTATCAATTACAGATACTTAGAAAGGAGACGAATGGAGACGAGACTGATGGCGGAAGAATTTTACTGAGTATAATAATAATCACAGCGAGAGGTTACAAGTGGTACATTCTTCAAAATAACAGGATATACAGGCTTACTTATATAGTAAAAGACAGTGTGTCTATTTTTAGAATTTTTTATGATTGGTTTAAAACAGCACAAACATCAACTTATAAGGTAATAAGGTACTTTTTCTTGGTATGTGTATGATCTCACCCTTGGTCAGTACAAATACAGATAGTGTACATTCCATTACCACCTGTGGCTAGCAACAACTGTTACTATCAGTCACCAAAGCCCAGGAGGAAGAGATGAGCTTTAGCTTATGAATGTGCTAACAAGCATTCAGGACTGTCCATATACGGACAAGCACTAAAGTTAATTAAAAGGGGAATTTGGACACTGTCCTGTGTTTCTGTTTGTAGTTACATAGGCCAAATATTTGCTATCACTTACATCTACAATGTTGAAAGGCACATTAGTATTGCAATTGTGGCTTAGCCCTTTTCATGGCCTTGTAAGCTTCACATAACCTAGCTCTATAGGCCAGCATTTGTTATACATGCACAGAATGTTTTCAGGCCAAAATGAGGTTTAGGCTACAATATAGGGACAAACTTCTTTATCCCTTGTTACACCAGGTGTGGTCTCACCAGGGTTCAATAAAGGGGGAGGATCACCTCCCTGTTCTTACCATCTATTCCCCTCCCTATACACCCCAACATCCTGCTTGCTTTGCTGCATGCTTTGTTAAACTGGCTTGATTGTTTTAGGGTGTCACAAATAATGACTCCCAGGTCCTGCTCTTCTGTAGTGGTGCTAGGTTTAACTCCATTTAGCCAGTACTCTGGCCAGGGGTTGCCTTTCCTTAGGTGCATTACTTTGCACTTCTTTGCATTAAATTTCATCCGCCACACATTTGACTATCTTTCTAGCCTTTGGATGTCTTCTTTTAGTTCCCTAACTCCCTCTGCAGTGTCCACCCTTCCGCTAAGGTTAGGTTTGAAAACATATTTGTTTGAAATGGCTTATAATGACATTTAAACTCCTGCTGTGTTTTTAAAAAATGTAGTTTGTTTTTAAATTGTTTGATGATATTGTGTAAAATGCTATGATCTATTTTTGGAATAGCATTTCAGAAACAAAGTTGGTTTGGTTTGGTTTGGTCATCAGCAAAAAAAGGCAAGTTTACCCTGTATTCCCTCACCAATGTCAGTAATGAACGTTTTCATTTGTCATTTTAATTTTCATTTCATTTATGTGAATTGCAGGTAGGAACACTGGAATAAAAACATATTGAAAAGGACCAGGCCCAGGACCGATCCCTGAGGTACCCCACTTGTGACATCCCCCTTGGTTGACCTCACCCCATTTATAACAACCCTCTGCTTCCTGCCCCTAAGCCAATTTTCCACCCACCTGACCATGTCCTTTGCCACTCCAAGGTCCTCCAGCTTCTTTAACAGGCACCTATGTGGCACTGAGTCAAATGATGCTTTACTGAAATCAAAGTAGAAGAAGTTCACTGTGTGTCCTGTGTCCAGCTCCCTAGTCACCCAATTGAAGAAGACAAAAGGTTGGTCTGGCATGATCTCCCTGCTACAAACCCATGCTGCTTATTGTCCTGAAGACCATTCATTTCCAGGTCTTCCAAGAGGTCCTGCTTGATTAGGGTCTCCATCAGTTTTCCCACAATAGATGTGAGACTAACCGGCCTATAATTTCCTGCCTCTTCCCTGTCCTCTCCCTTGTGGAGTGGCACCATGTCAGCTGCTCTCCAGTCACTGGGTACTATCCCTGTCTGTAGTGAGCTATTCAACGGATGTGCCATGGGGTCAGCTAGTTCTTCTGCCAACTCCCTTAGCATTATTGGATGCATCCTGTCATGGCCTGGAGCTTTATCCAACTTGAAGGTCACTATGCCTTTCTGGACCCTGTCTTTGGTGAATACTGGAGTTTCCATTCTAATGATTCCCCTAGCGGTTGCACTGATGCCGCTTTCTGGTAGGGGGCCCTCACCCTCCTTAATGAATATTGAACAGAAGTAGTTATTTAGGACTGCAGCCTTCTGTCCATCATCCTTGATCACCTTACCATCATCTACTAACCTAACAATCCCCCCTCCCATCTTTCTTTTTTCCCTGATGTAATGGAAGAAGTGTTTTTCCCTGGATTTAATCCCCCCCTGCATTCCGCAGCTCCATGGCTGCCTTTGCCTTCCTTACTGTTCTTTTAGCTTCCCTATTTTTTTGAATATGTTCCTCCCACTCCTCCTCCTCCTCCTTTTGGCTCTTTTTAAACCTGTGAAATGCTCCCTTCTTGGTCCTGACTGCTTCCCTGACCTTAGCTGAGAACCACATGGGTCTTTTGTAATTATTTCTTTTAACAACTGATTTAATACAAAGTTTTATAGCCTGTAGGCTGGTCCCCTTCATAAACCCCCACATGTCTTCCATACTTGCTGTATCCCTGACATTGGCCAATTTGTACCTCACCATCAGTCTCATCTGATAAAAGTCCACCCCTTTAAAGTTCAGGACCTCCATCTGTGAGTGTGTTCTATCATTCCCTAAGGACAACTCAAATTAAATGGAGTTGTGGTCACTGTTAGCTAGTGGCTCCACTACCATAACTGCTTCTGAGTTTGTAAGAATTACATCCAGGATGGATCTTTGCCTGGTAGGATGCTTCACCAGCTGGGTTGGCAGGCAGTCTTGGGGGGCTTCCAACGTAGCTTGACTTCTACAGCTCTTAGCTATTGAAACACTCCAGCCTACATCCAGTAGGTTAAAATCCCAACTATGACTGCTTCTTCTCTTCCTGTCACCCTTTGTATTTCCTCTGTAAGTTTTGTCCTTTACCTCCCCTTATCCATGCAATCGATATATCACTCCCATGTGAATGTTTTTGCCCAATATCACTATGAGTTGTACCCACAGCGACTCAGCTTCCTCCACATTTCTCTTGGCACTTAAATTTTCTACAACATCAATACCCTCTTTAACATAGAGGGCCACCCCCTACCCACTCTCCTTTCTCCTCTGAAAAGTAAGTATCCCAGTATTGTGAGGTGTCAGTCATTGTTGACTGTGGCCCAAGTTTCTGTGATGGCAACAAGGTCTGCCATAATATCTGCCACTAACACCTGTAAGGAGTTTTGTTGTGTGTACAAAAGACATCTTTTTCATTAATCAACCTCTTTTCCCATACTTATTTTCATAAAATGTTATGCTTCTTTCTTAATCCATTAACTCACTATTCTTGCAGAGTTAGCATATCTAAATTATGAGGATCTAGGGTTTGCAAAAGGCTCTGCAATTATCAGTTGTCAAGCATTAACAATCTACTGGTATAACCAATTTGGCCAAGCACATTAGTTTATTATTACACATATAGCTACTAACTTAGCATCTTCTTTTTCTTAAAAGCTGCATAAACTGTTAAAACTATAATGAGTTGTTTTAAATTGTTAGCTCTTTAAGCTTTTAGAGGTGTTGGGATTGAGGGATCATGGTGTTGGAGGTCATAGAGATCATGAGTATATCATTAGTCTGATCTATGAGCACATTTGTTGTGACAGATAATTAAATTCTATGAGCACAGTACACCTATGAGGTACTGTGATAGGTACATTATTTAGTTAGCTTCTATGAGCACAGTGTCTTCGGACTGTGACAGATAGCTTTTAGATCTTTTATACTATTAGTTAGACTTTATGAACTCAGTATGTGTTTCCTACAAACACATACTGAGACAGCTATAACTCTTATTAGATCCTAAGAGCTCAGTATAAGCACTGAGACAGGTAATTGTTATATTTTGTTACACTTTATATGCTTCTATTAATATATATTAGCCTTATAAACCCTAGTATTAGTTCATTTAACACATATTATTTTAGGATAGGCACATTTATGGGATTAAATACAGACAGAATGAGAGGAAATCATCTTGAATTATAAAGTGATGGTGGAAGTATAATGCATTTGTTTATGTCTCAAATGTTCCATTACTCAGACTGTACCACACAGTTCCCTTGAAAAGGTTGCCTTGTTTAGTAATACTCTAAATATCTTGTCTCCTTTTCTCTGGTAAACATGTTACTCCTGTACCGGAGAGAAGGACACTGCACCTATGAGGTAATTTTTTACCTTCAGGTACAACATATATTTTTAAAAATCATGCAAAGCCTGTGGAATTAGTGGAGACAACCTGTCTATGGAATAGCATATAAATATGGGCTGAACTGCTATCTAAGTTATCTGCATAGTCCGATAGCCAGCAATGGCATCACTACAGCCTTCCTGCTGTGCGTGACCCTGCTATCAACGTGAGTATGAATTTTTGTATTTATTATAACAGTAGCTGAGGATAGCAGGATACTTAACAATACAATAAGAAATGTATTGGTATTTCTGTGTCTGATATTTGGGTCAACTGATATGATGGTTCTGGACAGAAAATGTCATATTGGAAACTGTGTTTTTCTAACTGGAAACCCTGTATAATAAATTAGATTGTTGTTACACTTTTCACAAATTGGTAAGACTCATTAATAGTTCTAAGTAATCCTAAAATAGTGTAATAACATTTATGTTTTTCTTATCTAACATTTTGTCACATTTTTTTTTACAAATTGGTAAGACTCTCATTAGACCATATCCATAGTTCTAAAGTAACAGTACCATAATAAATAGTCATTTATCTAACAAAAGGCTTTCTAGACATAAAATCATAAATGGAATTAACAGTGCAAACAGTACAAATAGGACAATGGTACAATGATACAAATAGTACAGACAGCTTCAAAAACCTCCGAGAACTCAAGACTCAAAACCCGCTCTCCTTACCCTGCTTTCTCACCGCCCACTCCCCACAACCTACACACTACTAAACACTACTCCAACTACAGCCCACCTTCTCATGCAGCATTCAACAGTAGGCAATATAGCAGTTTTACAACCACCATATAAACAATATAAAAAAATTAAAACGAATAAAAGTTTTCAAAAGTACAACCATTCAATAAAAAAAATTAAATGTAAAATAGATAAGAAAATACAAAGGAAATACAAATCCAAATTCAGAGAGCTCTTGTCCTCAGTGTTTCAGTAACTGGGTGCTCATGAGCCGACCTGTCACTATGTATGTCCCTTCTGGATGTCTGACCAACTGTAGGCTGGGAATCTACAGTGATACATTGGAACTCATTTAATTTATTCATGTATTTATTTATTTTATTTATTAACAATTTTTGACCAAGAAAGACACACTAAGTTGAGAGTGCTTGTTTCCAGGTATGTGCAGGGGACTGTATTACATGGACCTGTTTTATTGATGGGAGAATGTTGGCCATGACACTAGGGAAATAACCTGATTCATCCTGAGGGGGACATGCTGAGCTTCCTGTTGGAAGATGAAGGACCAAGGAGTGCAGAAAATGGATGTGGCTGTCTGGGTGGAGGAGATAGCTTCCTTCCCCATCCAGAGTATTGAGGAAGCCCCTGTTGTTTCAGAAATTTCTGGTTCTGAAGGAGAAGGTGAAGGGAAAAAAAATTTCCTACCTGATGCTGAGACCACAGAAGCATATACAAAGTTCCAGACCTCAGCACCTGTGTCTGGAACATCTGTAGCAACTTCTGATCCTTCCATTAACTTGATGGCTGAAGAGGAGAAGATGTCTTAACTACTGTTCAAAAACCAAAAGCAATATCTCCTAGCAATGACTGCTGAGGAAGAAGCATGTTTTGAGGATGCAAAATGCCAGCAGTGGACTTCAGAGGGCACTGCCTAGCCAGGAGTACAACCATGGACAGAAGTTCCAACACTTCTGAGATGGGAGATGTCAGTGGTGGCCGGCAAAAGTTCTGACACCAAGCAGCTGTTTTCAGAGTTGAAAGGGATGCTGACAGTGAGTGAGGCAATGCCCCAGCCATCCCACTCTATGATTTCCCCTGCTGCAGCCTCAGTTCCATTTAGCACAGCTCACAGAAGCTCAAGATTACCTACTGAAAATTTTACTATTCCAGAATGGGCCATGGATTGAGCACTGCTGGTGGCTGGATGGGAATGGATGGGACCAGGTGGCACTTGGGTCTTGGGTTCCTTTCCCATCAGAATTCCAAGAGCTGGTGACCCATCAGTGAAGACACCCAAGCAGGCAAGTTCTGTTTCCCCTACTGCTTCTGAGTTTACTAAGCCTGTTGTGACTCTGGAAGCTACAGTTACCACTACTGTAGCACCATTTTTAAGATTTACCACCTGAATTAACTCAGAATCCTGTGCTCCACATTCTGGGGAAGGGACTACTGCCTGCTGGAACTTTTCCTGATCCCCTACTTTATAGACTGGGAATATAGTTAATGAAACACCTGTGCATGAAACTATTCCTTCTAACCCCTCCCTGACAATACACCTACAGTGACTCCTGTTTCTCACATAGTGCTGGGGCAATCTACTCCATTGGCAGATCCCATCACCATCGAGGATCATCAACGTTCCACCAGTACAACTGGGTCCTAGATAACTCAGCTTCTTTGTTTCATGCACCAATTTTACCGGCTAGGAGACACAATGACTGTGATACTGGGTGGGGGGGCTGGATGACATTTCTCACAGAGCATATACGGCCCGTGACTTGCCTAAGGGATCTATGCACTTTGCTGCCAGTGGCATTTATGCCCTCATTCATGTGAGTGGCAAATTAACTTATAATATCAGCTTTAAAACATCTGGGGCATTAGAGCTCTTCTGGTAACAGCATCATAAGTAAAAAATACTCCCTTGTGGGCACCCTTTTTGGCAATACCCCTGACCAAGCCTGCTCACAAAATGGTGACCACACTTTTTTGAAATGAGAGGGTTTTGATCACTGACACTATGTTTTTGGTTACATCACAAATGTACTGTCTTGGGGGATCCTGAGGTAATTATAAACTCAGAAGGCATATGGACTTCGGGGGTGGGAAGTTTGGGTGAATTCAATACAAACAGAAGATGGACTGCAGCACTTCCTAACAGCTTTTGATTGGCAGAGACTTGGGGTTGCTGTTCTATACAGGAAAGAAGAAGGCTTGTTACAGGTGCAGCTTCAGAGGTCATCTTAGTGAAGCCTGCATCTAGGTAAAGTGTAGCATGTGCAATGAGGTGGGGCATGCCAACATGCACTGCATCAAGGAGATGTGGTGCAGCCTCTGTGAAGAGACAGTCCCTTTGTTCTATAGTTTTCCCTAAGCTGCCCCCAATCAGCTGGGTCAAGAAGACCAGTTGGGGCAGAATATGTACGTGTCTCTAGCCCCGAAAAATCATCCACTACCAGGGCAGTAACCAGACAACCTAGTACCCAACGCAACCCATCTAAGCCTGATTATCCTTTCTCCTCTCACCAAAGGGAAGGCCTGCTGGTTTCTGACTTAACCCCAGAAACAGATGATCATAGCCCCCCCCGAGGCATAACCTGCTCAGCCCCAGAATATAGTTTCTGATCTGCCACAGGTGGTGCAGACTAAGAGGGGACACACACCCCTGACAAGAAGATACACAGATAGAAATTATGCCCCCACCTTCGACTCCAGATACAAATAAGCCTAAAATGGTCAACAGGTGACAGAGGAGCTGGAATCAGCCCAAGCCTAATAGAAACAGAGAAACACAGAAATTGTCAGCAGATAAGGACTGCCCAGCCCATCCAGTCTGACCAAAAACCCTACACTAGTTTGTGATCTCTGACCCTACCTGGTCAATGGCTTTTCACCCCTCCTTCCCACCTCTAAGGAACCCTTATGCATGTCCCATGCATGTTTAAAACCCTCCACTGTGCTCACCCCCACCACCTCCTGTGGCAGTCTATTCCATGTGTCCACCACCCTCTCTATGAAGAAACATTTCGTCACATTTCCCGTCAACCTGCCACCTTCCAATTTCATATCATGCCCCCTCGCTCTTGTACATCTCTTATATTGGACGATGTCTCCCTGTGCACCTTGTTAATGCCCTTAAGGTACTTGAATGTTTCTATCATGTCCCCCCGATCCCTCCTCTCCTCCAGCAAGCACATATTAAGGTCCTTTAGTCTCTCCCCCGATACCTAAGGTCTCAGAAACTGATTTGGTTGCCATCTCCAATAAATATGATATTTTGCAGTCCTCTCAGTGGTGGGGAGAAACAGAGGATGACTCTCACATGTCCTCCATATGTTCATCTCAACCTGACCCCTCTTCAGGCACAGAAGACCCACCCCCTGATACCCCCACCAAGAAAAAGTGAAAGAGCAGAACTAAGGGGGAGGCTCAGGGAAGGAAAATAACTGTTTGTGTGAGGCAGTGTGTTTCTGTTTCTTCCCTTCTTTTGGGCCCTGCTGTCACATCATAATTTACAGTATCTTTTTCCACAGCAAATGTGAATGGTGTTAAGAACATTCAGAGAAGACAGACTGTCTTCTCCTTCTTTCACATACTGAAGTGTGATGTGACGTTTCTCCAGGACACCTGGTTACATACCTTATTTGAAGTGTCTCACGCAAGGAAAACATGGTTTAAGGGTCCATCTTTCTGGTCCACAGGCACTGACCCCTGTTCAGGGTGGGCTTTTTGTTTTTATCACCCTGGTGTCAAGGTTATAAAATTCATGGACTTGCACACAGGCCACTTGCTGCTGTTGGATGTAACCATTCCTGGACACATTTATAGACTCATAAATTTCTGTGCTCCAGTCTAAGGTAGCCAGGATCGACTTGCTTAAAATTGCACAGCCATTTATTTTTACTGTAAAACCTGTGATCCTTGGGGATGATTTTAATTGTGGCTATAGCCATTTGTACTGTGGTGCACAGAAAAAAAGCAAAAAAAATATTTTGTGACATGTCTTTCTTAACATCTTTGGTGCATACAGTTGGGTTATCAGATGCCTTTTTGTAAGACAACTAATTCTAGATCCCCTACATTCTTTAGAGGCCCCTATGCTACCTGTATAGATTTTATTTTCACATCCCCTTCTCTATCACTCCTATCGGCTACTGCTAGACAATTAGAATTTTCTTATCACAGTATGGTTCTTATTACTTCATTGTAGCACTCCTGCATTACCCCATGGATCTGGTCTTTGGAAACTCAACCCCTGCCTTTTAAAGGAACCTGATATTCACAAAGGCTGGGTGAACTGATTTCAGCACAGAAATCCATCCTGTTTTTTTGTGACTCCCTATTACTGTGGTGGGAAGACACCAAGGCTGAGATAAAAGCATTTTTCTTCTTCAAAAATGGGGTCATAACCATGGGAGGTCAAATTATTTTAAATATCTTACTAACTGAGACCATCTACAGAAATTGTAGTGTCTTACTATAGAAACCGGCCTTGATTTTAAAACCCAAACTTCACATTTAAAAGATTAAATGTCTAAGTTTCTCTTGCAAAGATCTCGGAATATACCGAAGAAACCACATGGAACTCAAGGCAAGCTATCCATCATATGTCCTTATGAAGCTTATAAGTACAGGACTGACAAAAAAATACAACTATGACCTGTGTTAAGGATGAACATGGGATTATTCATTCAGACATTAGAAATATTTTGGCCATTACTTTTGCATATATGAGAAAATTAACAGTCCAGACACAAAAGCCCCTTAAGCACAACTGGTTCTATGGTTCAGATTCCAAAATATCAGGAACAAAGAACAAGAAAAGGAACCTGCACTTAGGAATCATGCAAAATGTATTTACTTAAAAGTGCAAAATTTGGTAACCCTCTCTGGCAATACCCCATATGTATTTGGAGCTACTGCTCCTTCATTGGCAAGTGGCTCCGAATAAGTATGGGGTCCTGCCACAGAGGGTTGACAAATTCTGCACTTTGCACTAATGCTACTTTGATTAAATAAATCTATTTTGCATGATTTCTGAGTGCAGGTTCCTTTTGTCATTCTTTATAGAAAGAAATTGTTTGAACCTGGGTCTACCACCACTTCAAGCAGAGACGCTTTTTTCTCTGACCTTAATCTCCCACAGATCACTACTGATTTTCTCCCCCTACTAACTCCAGTATCTCTACTCTGGAGGTTGCCTCTGCAGTACAGCCTTTATAAAATGATACAGACTCTGGAAAAGATGGGCTCACCAGTGAATTTTACAAACTGGTGGCTCCTGCGTTATCTGAGGAATTGGCTATCCTATTTAAGTATATGCTGATAATTTCTTGTATTTGCACTTGTCTGTATATTGTTTTTCAATAAAAATCCCCCTACTCTTCATCAGTAAGTGGCATGGGATCTTTTTCTTCCACCTGGACAGTGACCAGAGATGGGCAGATGGGGCCTCGGTTTAATGTCCCATCCAATGCATGGCATCTTAATTGTACAGCACCCCCCTCATACTTCACTACAGTGTCAGCTATGGGTATTACCCCAAGTACCTGGTGTGGGACTAGAACCCACGACTATCTGCTCTTCCAGCCCCAGAGGAGAGCAAGCTACCAACTGTGCTTCTGATGCTGCAACTAACAGAGATAAAATAAATTAGTTAGTATGATTTAGTTTTCCTTTCGTGTTTTTTCTCCTGTTGTATCCCTCCCTGTAGATTTATAGTCCAGACAGTAAGATACAAAAGGTAGTGAGTTAAAAACCAGTTGCATGATACTACATTTGAGTATCACAGCAACGGAGCTAGAGACATCCAGTTTGTAGCATTTAACAAAGTGAAAAATAGAAGGCAAAGATGTATTATGCAGTTTGGAAACAGGGACTTGTGCTCAGGATGTGGCAAGTGCTATTTTGGCATGAACCTTGACATATTCACCCAGCTCATTGCTCCTTTATGCATGTTTTTTATCTATCTGGCCACACAGACCTTCAAGGCTGCCTGACATGTGGTGCTGTGAAAAATAAAAGCCTTTTTGACTTTCTACTTCTTTAGTTCTGTGAAAACAGATATTTAGAGCTTTACTGACTCCAATTTATGTATCTTAACCTCTTTGTAGTTTGATTATGACACAGAGATGACAGATACATCTGTTGGTTCAGATGAAGCTCACAGGATGCTTAACATAAGGAAAGTGTGTAATGTTACCTTTTTTCCCTTATGTAAGGTATTTTAAGGTTCCTTGCGTGATAGTGCCCAAATCTTGTGGAGCCTGTAAGCTACACACATGGCTACTAGGAGAAGGAAAGTTACTTAACCATAAACTCTAGATCTTCAAGAATATCTTCTCCATGAGCCATACTCTTTGGTCTTAGCACCCAAGGCACTAGGACCTCGCGAGAGTTAGAACTTTTGGGGCCATCATGCAGCATCTGCATGCTCACAGCACAGTATGGCGCCATGGCACCGACAACATAAATAGTGGTGGTGTCAGCTCTGACTGCCTCCATTTCTTTTTTCCAAGAAAAGAGAAAAATAACCTATTTAGCAAAAAAACTGCAATATGAATACTTTTTTAACCAAATGTTTAGAATAGAAACCAGTTAATGGTCTGTGGAATGAAATGCCCGTACAAGAGTATCCCACAATATTAAACAAGCAGAAATAGAATCAAGATTAGGATAGTCTAGAAAGAATTCCCCAAAAAGGAAAAATCAGTCAACCCTGAAATGGAAAGTAATTTGGGAGGGGTTAAGTAGAACCTGTCAAGATAAAGGAGAAATCTGATGTTGGAGTTCCATCAGAGGAAACTGTACAGAGGATTCCAACAGATTTAACAAATACTCCAGTATTTGCTCTGAATGGACAATCCTCAGCCTAGGGTTAGACTGGCCAAAGCCAGGGGCTGAAAAAACTAGCCCATCAGAAGACATAGACAAAATGTTGAAATCATCCACAATGTAAAAAAGTGTCAGGTAGAGTTTCTTTAATGTACTACAGAAGGTTAATTATGAAAATAGTAGTTTGTAAGGGCAAGCCCCGAGGTTAATAACGTTTCTAAGACTCAGTGTCCTGGGCCCTCTAGCTGCACAAAATAGGTAGCTGGAGTACTCTGCACCCAAATACTGCAATCCAACTTTCTAGCAGTGTGAGGTATGGAGCAGTCAAAAAGAGCTATTGACTAATCTTCCTTAGTTTCCAAGACCAAACAAGATCATGGCATAGGTAAGTCCCTGCTCCGAGCAGCCCTTGCATACAAAAGAGGGGGATGACAGATTGGTTAGTGTAGCTCCATAGAGAAGATATTCTTAAAGATTTAGAGTTACTGTAGGTAATTTTCCTATCTTTCAAGAATCAAGCTAGAGTGCCACTCTTCAGTTGAGTAGCAATGTGTCCCTTAAAGAAGGAGGTGTGCAAGCTCAACTGAGAAGGTCTGAGCCCTTCTGTCCTCAGTGAGGAAAAACAGTAGAACAGATACTGGGGGTCTCCTCTCCATAGGTTGAGCTAATAAGTAGCAACGATCCTGGGGGGGAGGCCAGGGGGTAACTAGCTCCAGCAGCTTCTGCACCACAATGGGGGAGAAAAAGATTTCCCCTGGAAAGTAGCAATAGGACTTTGCAGTGGGAAACTGCACCTAGAAGGGGTAGGCATAGCCAAGACAGCCATCTGAGGCAAACATACAAGCTATAGTTGTAATATAAATTAAATGAGCCACATGACTGAATCTTTTTTTTTAGAAAAGTCCTTTTGGATTTGTATCTGTCCCTTTTAGGGTACAGAGATTAGAGGTGACAAAATATTGCAGGGGGTGTAGGTTTCCAGACCCGAACCATACAATGACCTCTTTACACTTATGAAGAGCAATATTTCTGCTCTAGAATGAGATAGCTAAACGTTTCCATTCATATTGCCATTCCCTATATATGATTCATTTTGTTACAACATATGTGAATATTTACTTCTTATCTGATTCTATTTTTACCACTGCTAGAAAACTAATTCAAGAGGGATGTATTGGGAGAACTGCTGAATCTGCTCAGAACCTATGTAGTGTAAAAAATCTTCTCTAATAATATGCTTTTGTAATATGAATTCATTTATGTATGTACATAAAGACATACCTCTGTTAATATGGAGCCACGGTAATAGGTAATGATTTTCTATTGTAATAGAAAGCTATTTTAAAAGTTACACTCTGCTGCTACTCTTTTAAATGATAAATGTTTGTGATGAATAATTTTGTTGTATTTATCTTTTTATATGTAATGACCAAATGGTCGATCAATAAAGTAAAGTAAAGTGTTAAAAAAAACAACAGGTGCTACTAAGTGATGGCCGTCTCAGAAGCATTGAAAGATGACCCTACTGCCTCCATACCACAGCAGCTATGCCCAAGCTGGCCCATATTTGTTCACATGCAGGCAGCTTGGAGAGAAAAGTGTGCACCTGAGATACAGGCAGCACTGAAGTGGCTGTGAAGTGTATGTGCCATACAGACAAACTGCACCAGAAATAGATACTGCCCCAGGTAAGGCCAAGAACAGGATACCACACAGGGGATAAAAGGAAGTCATCCCCACAGTGGAAGAACTCCACAAAAGCCATGCAACGTGCCTGAAGTGGTGGGCAGAGGGACACAACAGGCTTAGTAGAACCCTTAGAAAACAGTGTAGCTGGGTAAGGATTCTTCCAAAGGGTAATCCTTCTAAAATCTTTTCCCAAAGAGTAAGGACCTCATGATGCAACACAACAGAAGACAGAGTTAAAAAGCAACCAGCCAAGAGTTTACATGGGATCTCAAAAAGAGATAGGAAGACCCGCCTCGGGAAGTTCACTCCCATCATGCATGCATGGGTTTGTGGCAGGCAGATTGTAACAAACAAACCTGATTGAGTTCTTCAATTGGGTCACAAGGGTAGTGGACAAAGGCCAGGCAGTGGACATCATATACCTGGACTTTAGCAAGGCTTTCAATTCTGTACCACAAAAAAGGTTGATAATGAAACTGAGGGATCTAGGGGTGAGGGAGAATATGGTAAGATGGGTTGAAAACTGATTGAGTAGTAGAACCCAGAGAGTAATGGTTGGGGGTGAGTCCTCTAGCACCAAGGAGGTCACCAGCAGGGTCCCGTAGGGATCGGTGCTGGGGCCTGTGTTGTTCAGTGTCTTCATAAGTGACATCAGGGAAGGCATTAAAAGCAAAATGAGCCTGTTAGCGGATGACACCAAACTCTGTGGGAGAGTGGACACCAAGTAGGGGATACAGGACCTGAGGGAGGATCTCATCAGACTAGAGAGATGGTCAGGAATCTGGCAACTTAGTTTCAATGCCAAAAAGTGAAAAGTTATGCACATAGTGGCCAAGAACCCTAGGACAGAGTATTACATAGGAGGGGCTCAGATAACTGCTTCCGAAGAGGAAAAGGATCTAGGGGTAGTGACAACAAGTGACCTGAAACACACCTCTCAATGTAAAAAGGCAGTGGCAAAGGCTAACAGGATGCTGTGGTGTATTGCAAGGGGATTCAGTAGTAGGCAGAGCAAGGTTATTTCACCATTGTACAGGTCATTGGTGAGACCACATTTAGAATATGGGGTGAGGTACTGGCATCCTTACCTTAAGAAGGGCATCAGCATGCTGGGGGGGGGTGCAGAGGACAGCAACCAAGATGATCGAGAGGTTACAGAATAGGTCTTATGAGGACAGGCTGGGGGCCCTGGGGATGTACTCCCTGGAAGAGAGGAGGCAGAGGGGTGATATGATACAGACCTTCAAGTACATGAAGGGAATTAACAGAGTGAAAAAGGAGGGTCTCTTCAAAATGAGTGACAACAGCACCACTAGGGGGCATAGCCTAAAATTGATGGGGGGGGGAGATTCAGAAGGGATGTAAGGAAGCATTTCCATACGGAGAGGGTGGTGTCCACCTGGAATGAGCTACCAGAGGAGGTGGTATCAGCAAGGATGGTGGGTGCATTCAAGAGATCCTGGGACAAGCACAAAGGGAACCCTTGTGCCAAGGAAGGGGAGAAGGGGGAGAGGGAAGGACAGTTGGGGGAGGCAGGGTCATTGGAGTAAATTGTAAGGCCATACCCTGCATCACTTACTAAGCAGATGCAATAGACTGGGTGGTCTTCTTCTGCTGGCTCTTTTCGTATGTTTGTATGTTCATATGTTAAAAATAGTAGAAATAAAAATTACAAGAACTCCCCAAGCAAGGCAAATATATGAGACATTAATGGTTATACCCTCTACAGAGCAAACAGAATAAAGAAAAGTGGAGGATGTATCACTATATATATATATAAGCTCAATTATACAATGACAAGGAAAATTCCCCTATTCTGATTGGTCAGTGTGTGCCTGGCACAGTGATGATATTGAAGTATAACATCACTGTATAAAGTACAGGCACACAAGTGACCGGACAACAGAAAAATGAATCCCTCCCTGTCCACGCAAGCCACTGGAAAGCCAACAGTCTATCAAGCCATCGCAGCTTAGATCAGCTCACCCCCCCCAAACAAACACACGTTCTCTGCTTCACTGCCTCACTCCTTCACAAAGCAACAATATTTAAAAAAAACGGCAGCTCTCCTTCTTTGACTGCACTCTACCTGCCTGTATGAAACCACGTGACCAGCACACTCGGCCGTTTAAAACAAAACACAAACAGTGGCAAAGACATTGTAAACCCTCACCAGCTTCTCACAAACCCACAAACTTTTGCCTTTTCCAAAAAAGCACTTTATCCAAAATAAAAAAGACCTGTAACTTACAGGTCCTGCTGATATCCAGTTACAAGTGCAGCGGAAACCAAAGTAACCGCTCGACTGATGTTTTTTCACCGTCCATGCCTTTCTCTCACAGCTAACAAAATAAAAAATGCATCTTCAACTGCTTCCAAAACAAGCAGCGGGACCATAGTAATTAAATTAAAAAGATACCAGATGACGAGTGTGTTGGGGGGGGGGGGGTTACCATGCACAAGAACGGCATGTATTAGCAGCAGCACCACCTAGTGGACTACTTTTTCTCTTATTTCTGAAATATGCATGTCATACAAAAATAATCAAAATATTACAAAAAAAAGTTTGTTTTTTTAACTTTTTAATATTATTTTAAAACGAGCCATTGTATAATAGCAATAAGGCACTCCAGGGAGTGTGTTATTGTGTAATAACATCACTCCTGGGGTGGTAGAAGCACTCAGCTTTGCCTCGTGCTTCGACCCACTCCAGGAATGACATTATTACACAATAACACACACTATGTTGTGTCTTATTGCTTAAATATCAGCTCAGTCAACATTACAAGTAAAATAAAAAGCCATATACATGAAACAGAAACACTGCGGGTAAAAATAGTGGATAATTGTAATAAATCCATAACTTCTGAACTACGTTACAGACCTCTGGACTCTGCAGTTAATAATACTAACAATATCATGTCAGAAATAACCAATTCATGTGTACTTGGGGATTCTGTCATATTAGGAGATCTCAGTTTACCAGTTTTAAATTGGGATGTTTCAATATGCTGTATCTCCATGGCTAAGGAGATGTTAGAGATCAAAGAACAATACAGTCTAGAGTCCTGTTTACATGGCGGCAGCAGTTGAAAATATCCACCACTCCTCGCTCACTGCACTGTCTATGGACGCAGCAATTAATTGCTGACACAGCCCCGTTTGCTGCGCCACAAGTTGCACCACAGGGTGGCTGTTACCTCAGTGACAGTGTGTTCCAGATTCCAGAAAAACAAAGGACTGCAGCGGATCAAGTGCATTATTGCGTTTACAGTGCAGGAAAATGCGCTTAATCCAAAATGGGTACCCTCTCCTGTGCCGATCCAAAAACTGGATCTAAAGGCATCCTGAGGTGCTCTGGTGAGTGTCCACATGGTGACATTTGCAGCACGTCAACCACTGCACATGGGTTGATGAGCTGTAAATGGTGTAGTGTAAACAAGGCTGTAGGCAATATGTTACTGAGCCCACAAGGGGAGTGAATGTACTGGAGCATGTACTTAGTACACCAGGGGTCCCGATAATCAACTGCCAAGTGGTGGAACTATTAGCAAACAATGACTATAACATTGTTTGCTTCAATGGAAACAGGGAATGTATCAACAGCAAAGGAACAACCGAAGTCTACTTACCATATATCTTTGAGTAGAAGCCGTCCCTAAATATAAGCCACAGGCCATAGTGAAACACTTTAATAAAATTCACCCTCGAATATAAGCCTCTAATCATGTTATATAAAGCTGGGCTTTATGGGCTGGCAGTATAGCCTAGAGGTTAGAGGAATGATGTGTGAACAAGCTTGGTACATCCAGCAGACCAGACCTGAGTTTGATTCTCACAGCCTCCACTTGCATACTGTGTGACTCTGAGCAAGTCACTTAACCACCCAGTGCTCCCAGGTCGCCCCTGGAAACTGGCACTTGTGCCTAGTGGGCCTTACCCGGTTACCAAAGACTAAAATAAATAAATAAATAATAATAAAGCACCTCAGACTGCCTTCTAAAGTACCAACAAAGTTTCTTACCATCTGCTGTTAAACTGTGTCATCTCTCTGTGATTTTAAAAAACAATACAAAACCATATAACTTGTTCGGTAGTATTGTAAAGGCTACTGATCAAATGATACAGAGGTATGGCAGAGACAGTCTGAGAAAAAACAGATCCTGGTGTCTACCAGTAAAACTCTGCAGGAGGCCAGACTGTCTGGGGACAACGTTTACATGGCAGATGCCCAGAGGAACCAGAAGCCATAATCCATAGCCAAACTGCTTATCTGACGTATCCCTATACACCACATGCCCAAGGGTGTCAGAGACCGAGATGTCAGCACCGCTGCATGAAGAAGAGTGGTAATATGTTCCCCATCCCCCCATCCCCTTGAGGAAGAGGAGGGACACCAACACCAGTCCCACACAACATGGGTCTGGGACCATTGCTTTTACGACTCTGGGAGGACTGGTTATCCTCCCAGTATGATGCTGTCTGGTACAAGACAATCACTTGAAGAGGAGTGGTGGTCCAAAAACAGACTCATTGCCAAAGCAACCCGACGTAATGGTCAGCAAAGAAACTGGTTGTTGAAAGAGATAGGGCTGAGCTAAACTTGTAGATCTTCACCAAAAACTGTGATGGTACCAAGAACAGCTAACTAAAACACATACTTTACACAAAGAAAGAAACAAATGTGTGTAAAAAAAGCATTATCTAGAAACATAGAGGCCTATCTGGGTTCAAGTTCAACTTTATGAAAATGAGTCAAAGGTTATGGCCTAAAATACATTCATGAAAATACACTAGAATATGTTAAAAAACATTAAATAATGCACTATCTAAAAAATACTTCCTATGTATGACTAAAATGCACATAAACATGCAATAAATATCAACATAGTAAATATGCATGATCACAATAAAGTGCCAGCCCATCTAGCACTCCTGGTGGCCCGTAGAGCAAAAGATCCCATGGCATACTTGACAACTTTATTAATTGGGAAAAAAATTATTACAACATTACAACAGTATCCCTAGGACAGAGGGATAAAGGCTGCAACCACCTTGTTTTGCTTACAGATTTCGTAGGGCAATGGAAAACACAGTGTATATATGATGATTTTGCTATTAAGTTACAGGAGTACTTTGCATCCATTTTTACATACAATGAGTCATAGCTAACTGGAGTAATTTGGAAATATAATAATGCCACAGTTTTCCTGTGGTCAGCCATGGTACAAAAAAGGAGATAGGGTTCCAGGCCCCAAGTATGCTAATTTTTTATATTCCTATAACATTGGTGAATCATTGATGTTTAAGAGCTCCATCTGTCTCTCCATCATAGATGAGTTCAGTGGCCTTGCTCTTATAGTCCTCATTTTCTACAGAATTGGCAACCCCTCTATGTACAGGGGGATGCAAACCAAGCTTCTACAAATTACCATTAAGTTTACTAGCCCAGCATGCATCTGGACTGCAATATTCCAACATTTTGTACTAATCATCTTAGGAAGTTAAAAGTTGGGCATCTTCATTACCACCCCAACAATTAAAGGTCCAGATAAGGGCCTAGGATTTTAGTACCACATATCAGTTTCTGCTCTCAAGTTTGCTCTTGGGATATAGTTTGGTAAGCCCAGGGTAGCTCTCAAGAATTGATTTGGTATACTTTTGAGGACTATATTATCAACTCCCCAAACATCTGAAAAATGTAAGACTAGATTTTACTTTTGCGTCAAACACCCTTTTCATGGGGATGAAGGAGTTTCCCCCATATTTATGTGCAAAACTATGAAGACCCCTGAGTTCCTGACTCAGTGCTTTCTTACTGTTGTCCTAGTGTGTCCCCCACCAGCCATTAACTAGTAAAATACAACTCCAGGTAGAAACATAGAACATAGAAACATAGCATTTGATGGCAGATAGGGACCGCTTGGCCCATCTAGTCTGCCCATTTCCCTACCTAATGCATAGGCTGCAGATCCTAGTTAACCAACAGCCTACTTCCTCCTACCCCCCAATAGAATTGCCTTATGTCTGTCCCATGCATTCTTGAATTCCTCCACTGTTTTTGAGTCCACTACCTCCTCAGGAAGGCTGTTCCATGTATCCACAACCCTCTCCGTGAAAAAATACTTCCTCACATTACCTTTGAGCCATCCCCCCTCTATCTTCAAATTGTGCCCCCTTGTTCTTGCACATCTCTTTTTCTGAAAGATGTTACCATCTTGGACTCTGTTGATTCCCTTGATGTACTTGAAAGTTTCTATCATGCCCCCCCCCTCGAGTGTATACATATTAGGCTTCTTTAATCTCTCTTCGTATGTCTTCTGGTGCAGACCCTGTACCATTTTAGTTGCCCTCCTCTGTACAGTACTTATAACTTTTTACTATCTCTAGTTTTATTATTGTCTTAAAACCAGCTGCTTCTTGTTCCAGCATTGTGTTTACCAGATTTGTTATAATTAACAGTGAACTTGATTTCTTGAAATTCCATTGCTATCTTATTATGAGCTTTCTGTAGGCCAATAGGGGTCTGAGAAAATAAGCACATCCTCTGCATATAATAAAACTGAAATCTACATGGCACCAACCTTGGGAAGGAAAACATTGCTATACAAAGCATGATCAGTTAGCCCATTAATATAAATATTAAATAAAAATGGAGCTAGTAGGCAACACACTTGACTGCCGTAGAACATTGAACTGCTTTGGATAAAAAAATAGAATTTGTCAGCAGAAAAGGATTGCTAGGCCCACCAAGTCTTTCCAAGGGTTCCCTTCCTATAGCATCTCCACAGACCCTAACTGGTCACCAAGGACAATCCCTGTTTGTGTATTAATATACCACTGTGTCTATCCCAAGCATGTTAGACACCTTCCACCATTCTAGCCTCCACAACTTTGTGTGGAAGTCTGTTCTGTGCTTCTGCCACCCTTTCTGTGAAGAAGTATTTCCTCAGATCCTTCCTGAAATTTACCCCCCTCTAATTTCATTGCATGCCCCCTAGTCCTGAAGCTCATCCTGTTATGGAAGAGGTTCCCTTCCTGCACTCTGCTCAACCCTGTGAGGTACTTGAAGGTCTCAGTCTTGTCACCCCTCGCTTTCTGCATCCACCAAGCCGCTTTAACAACAAAGTTGTCAACATCCCCTACATCAACACAGCTTTGCCAACATTGACCACATTGACTGGCAAATCCGTCAATGGACCACCCTGGTGACAGGGCTTCTTTACATTGTTTGTGCGGAGCTTCTCCTCCCACACCCCCAGACTGATAGATAATCAACTCTGGGGGGGGGGAGGCCGGATTACTGGGGAGAGCGGCTAATAGCGGAGCTGCTGTATGGGTACATCGCTGCAACAACCTGTTCAACACTGTGGACATCGAACAGGTTGTTGTCATTGTAATGGTTTCACTGTTGGGGTTAGCTGTCAGAACAGTATACCTCGCTTTCCTGTGAACATATTGAGATACCCCAGTCTCTCCTGATAGGGCTTCCCTTGCAACCCCTGCACCATCTTGGTTGCCCTTCTCTGGGCCGCATCCACCCTGTCTATATCTTTCCTAAGGTGCAGTCTCTAGAACTGGAAACAATATTCTAGGTGGGGGCATACAAGAGAGCAGAATAGTGGCAGCACCACCTCCCTCCTCATGCTGGTAATGCCACTCCCTATACACCCCAGCATCTCACTATCCATGTCTATGGCCTTGTCACACTGTGCTTCCACCTTGAGGTCTTCTGAAATAATAACTCTGAGGTCCCTTTCCTGCCTAGTGACTGCCAACACCTTCCCCCATCTTATATTCAGCATCGGGATCCCCTACCCTAGGTGTGAGATTTTGCACATTTTGGCATTGAACCCCAACTGTTGTGGCTTTAACCACTCCTTTAGTTTCCCTGGATCCCTACAAATTGTCTTCACTCCCTCTTGGGTGTACACCCAATTGCAAATCTTGATGTCATCTTCAAAAAGACGGACCTTCTCCTCTAGTTCCTCTGCAATGTCCTCTATGAAGATATTGAAGAGGACTGGTCCCAACACTGAACCCTGCAGTTCCCCACTGGTCACTCCCCCCATCCTTACAGTGTGTGGCATTTGCCACCACTATCTGACTCCTCTTGGTTAGCTGGTTGCTAACCCACTTAATCATTTTGGCCCCTATCCCCAAACTGGTCAGCTTCCTACTCAGCCTTCTCTGCAGCACAGTGTCGAAGGCACTGCTGAAGTCTACCTTGATAGTGGGCTCCCCACACCACTGAGGATGCATTCATGGGAAAATTCACCTCTTGCTCTGGCAGGGAGACAGCGAAGCCCTGGAGAAGATTTTCCTTTATTGGCCATCACAGGAGGGATCACACAAGTGATTTGGTCACCTGTATGGGGTAATTATGAGGGTGTGATTCTTGTGACCACTGGGCGCTGAGCATCCACTGAGTTGTTCTCATGTGCAGCTGAACACCAAGGATGCCATGAGGCCCATCATGCACTGTATGGAGTGTGCCAGCACTGGGGGGTGTTTCGTGATGAAAAATGCATCTGAACTATAGAGTTCACTCTGTTGTCTGGGAGGAAAGCTCCGGCCCAACTTGTATTTAGGACAGCCCCTATGAATAGAAGTTTCTGGGAGGGTACTAACTGGGACTTGAGAGGGTTCAGTAGAGGAACTGTGAGGCAGTGGCCCCTGCCTGTTCTGTTTCCAGTCTGGATGAGCTTTTCAGGAATCAGTTGTCCAAATTAGGAAAGACTTGCAGTCCTATTTTTCTAAGGTGTACTGCAAGAAAAAACAGTTACTCACCGTAACAGTGGATCTTTGAGAGATCTCTTCTGCTGGGCCACACCTTTGGAACTGTAAGCCATCGGCATCAGGACAACTCAAAAACTTTTGCTAGCAGGGGGCTGCCCACAGTGATGTGCAACACTGGCATCTATATAACATGGGTTACCCCATTACTCCTCAGTTCCCCACCGGAGATAAGCTCAGAGAGCTTCTTTCCATAAGAAACCAGGAGACCGGACCAGTACCAGGCACACAATGAGAGGCATGGGACTGGAAGTATGGTATATATAAGGCACTCATGGACATCTCCAAATGAAGCAGTGGATAAACCTGCCAGCTTTTTTCTCAGAAAGGGGGGAAGAGGGTGGGTGTGCTGTGGCCCAAAAGAGGAGTTTCTCTCGAAGATCTACTGTTACAGCAAGTAACTGTTTTATCTTCACTGAGGATATCTCTTCCATTGGTCTACACCTTTGAAATGATTCTCAAGCAGTACAAACCACCCGGGGAGTATTGTAAAGTCTGATATGGCATCATGACAGAAGGCATTGCAGTACCGCAAGACCAAAGCCAGCACATCTACGAGAAGTTATATCTGGAATGTAGTGCTTACTGAAAGTATGGCCAGTGCTCCATGGGGCAGCAGAACATATGTCAGCTGAAGAGACATTTTGAAAGCAAGCAACAGAAGTCCTTATATCATGTGTAGAATGACCAGGGACAGCACCAGGAAATTGTTTACCATCCTACCTATTACAAAAAACAATACAGGTTGCTAGCAATTTGGACAGGCACAGTTTAGTCACAGGGGCAAATGAAACAAAAAGCTGAGAGGACTTCCTGCAGTCCTTAGTGTGGTCAAGGTAAAAATATAGTGTTCTGTGTACATCAAGTGTATGGAGCAATGCCTCACCTTTGTTAGCATACTCTGGATAACACACACGAACATGTATGGTCTGATATAATGTGAAATTAGAGACCATCTTTGGTAGAAAACATGGATTTGTCCACAAAGACACCCTGTCCTTGTGAACAATTAATTTTTTTCAGGAGGCTCATGCATCAGTGTCTGAAGCTCAGAAATTCTATGAGTAGAAATCATAGTGATCAAAAACAATGTTTTCTATAAAAGGAAATGCATCTTCCAGGTCATAGCAGGTGCAAATAGAGCCAAAGAAAATTTGTCAAGAATGAAATTAAGGTCACAAAGTGGAAATGGGGAGAGGTCGCATGTGCAGAATACCCTTTAGAAACACCCAGCACCACACCAATATAGTAGAGGCGTTAACAAGGAAGGAGCATGGATTTCGGTACATTTACCAAAACACCCAGCTCCTAAAATGGATAATCTACCATCATTACCCAACCTTATCTTTGCCAAGGTACCAGTAAAAAGACATCAAGTGTATCAATAAGACTAAGCTCTAAGCCAACTTTATTATGGATCCCCCATAAAATATAATGATTAAAAGGACTTTTAAGACCAAACGAAGCTGCAAGCAGGTTTTTAGAGATGTTGCTGGTGTATTTATCTGTCATGAAAAAATTATCTTTGGTCACGCTCTCCCACTTGTCATTCTGAAAAAGACCATGCTCCACTTTGTATCATATGTATACTTTCATGGGGATACTGAGGAGGGTGATCGGCCTGTAGCATGTTGGATCCTGATTATTCTCTTTCTTAAATAATAGGACTATGATGCCAATATTCCAATCTTTGGGCTGCACTAGGGACAAATTAATGGCAGTAAATAAATGGGCTAGTATAGCCGCTCATTTTTCGGCATCCACTAGAAGAACCTCTGGAGGTGTACATCTACACCATTTGCTTTATTCCTCATGTCAATTTATATAGTGCGTGACCCAATGCCAATCACCATCTGGAGGCATCAAGAAAGGGGGTTTATTATTACATGGTGAAGAACACCCCATATCATTACCCCCATACATTTTCTGAAAGTGAAAGACCCATAAATCTTCAGTTATCATGCTGCAAATATTAACTATATCAGTATGGCATCTATAGGCGGCAATATTCCAAAAAGATTTATTGTCCTTCCTGTAAGCTCTACGATGCCGGTTCGACAACATCGCTGTCGACCAATGTTACAGTAATGGATTTATGTCGACTGCAGTTGCAGTCTGCATAAATACATCTGAAAACACTTTGTTTTTTGGGGGGCACTGCCCCCAAACCCCCCATGCAGGGGGCTCGGCCTCAACACCCTCCGTAATTAATATAATCAACTCCAAGTTGGCGTTGATTTGGGGAAGGGGTGCATGCCCCTGAAAAAGCAGTGCCGGGGTCCCATGGTGACATTACAGTGACCTTTAGCTGTAATGTCGTTCACGGTAGACATGTTGAACCAGCATCAGCATATGCTTCTGGCTTATCACTTCCTCTAGTTGGTACAAAGCTTCTTGTTGGAACCATTCTTTTTTGGAGTGCAACAATGCCTTATATTCCTCCTAACAGAGCACAGAGCTCTTTGGTAGTGTAGCACAAAAGACCCACACTTACACAGGAGCTGGTGTGGCAGTGCACTGTGTGGCTAATGTTAGTATTGAAAAGCACAAAAAAGAGGTGCAGCGCAGGCCAAACTAAGGTGCAAAAAGATATATTTAGAAAAGTCCAACAACAAACATAAAGCTCTTTGGTTGTCCCTGCTTGGATTTTCTCTAGTAAACATACCCATCTTATAAAGAACTTTTTTAATAAGTTTTGCACTCTTTATAAAGCGAAGTTGTATTTGTTAGTCTCTGTGTTTTTTTAGTGAAGTTTGTAAAAGAAAAATTGTTGCCTACCCTCATTAAAAATTCCTCATACCAGCCAATCATATTCACAAACTGGTGTATATATAACACAGATCTAATTTGAGAATCTATATCTAAAAGGTTTTTCTCCGGCAAAGTCTTGTAGAAATTCTTATGTTCTGGTTTTGATCAGTGAGCATCATCTTTTATTCCTACTATTTATTACTGTAAAGAAGTTGTTAGCATTCTTCGCACCATTTATATTACCTGGGCAGTTTCCATCTACCTCCAACTCTTCTAACTGGCGTGTGGTCACCATCAAAACGTGTGACAACTTCATATCTTATGACCTTAGAAAAATACAAAATGTCTACAATGCAGAGAAAAATAATCCTTGCCCTGCCTATGCTGGAGAAGGTTATTCTCCCCAGAGCACCACCCTTATTTCTTCCATTAAGTAACTATAGACTGAAGCTTGTCACAACCCTTAGGAGACATTTTCCATACTATTTATTTTCAGGCCTGTGACATTCTACTAGGAAAATTTAAATAGTCATCCAGATTCCAGTTATGGGTTTCCATTTCATTAAGCGATCCCACTGTGGCATTTTCACCACTACATGGTATAACATTAATTCCTACTTAATTTTATCTGATTTGTTCTAACATTGATAGTAGAGCCATTATAATGCCCTCAGCCATGTTACAATATTAAGCCAGTGGTAAATAAAAGTTAATAATGCATTGAAATAGGTTTGTTATTGGAGTAAAGCATAGAAGATAAAAAAAAAATATAGTGCACTAAAGGGAATAATCTAATCTCCCAATTCAGGTATGTTGTAACAAGGGTAAAACAACCACCCTTATAATGCCCTCATTTTTATCACTATTAGCTAGAATCATGGATTGAAGATAACCATTATGATCCTAAATATTTCATTCCAGGAGCCATGTCCCTGAAGGGGTACTATATCAAATAATTACATACTGTATAACCATGTCACAAACCATTGTCTACTTTTGTTGCAAAACTTGAAATGTTTTAGGAAAGGATATTATTGTTTTTAATTTTTTCAGTAACTTAGGTCACTTTTCTATTCAGTTTGCTTCCAGACTACTATCCAGGACCTTATAGATGTTTTTATGCATTAAATATTGTCTATCTGGGTTAGAGTGGACAACTGTACACTTTTAATGTATGTGAATATAAACCTACCTGGCTGAAAACTGAAGGTCTGTTGATTTATTTATTTATTTATTTGTTTGTTTGTTTTTGTTAACCGGGTAAGGCACACTAGACAGCCAAGTGCCTATTTTCAGGTGCGACCCGGGAGGGTTACATAGGTAGAAGCATACAAGAATAGTGAAGGAGTCAATTACATACAGTGGGATAAACAGGCTTAACAGGAATTGGATAGGTCGCTGACAGTATAAGTCAAATTTAGCATACAAGAGAATAACAGACATAACCTGGAATGAATAG
Organism: Neoceratodus forsteri; assembly: GCA_016271365.2. Taxonomy (NCBI): domain Eukaryota; kingdom Metazoa; phylum Chordata; order Ceratodontiformes; family Ceratodontidae; genus Neoceratodus; species Neoceratodus forsteri. The sequence goes on along the minus strand of CM057456.1, from coordinate 1,758,925,252 downwards.
GTAGCAATACAGCGTTAGAGTTGATTAGCACATGATACATACGATTGTGGAACATACATGGTGAGCATGGCAGTGAGCAGCAAAATACATAACAGGTATGATTAGTGCAAACAGAAGTAAGTGCCAGCAAGGGGGGTTGCACTGGGGTGGGGTGGGGGGTCTAGATGGCCAGGTGAATCCTTAGGGAGGGAGGGGTAGGGAGAGAGAATAGTGAGCAGATGTCCAGTACTGGATTCACTACCAATACTGGAGGGTAAGTGCAGTGGACGCTAAGACCCCTCAGCATACCAGTCGCTAGGTGAACTACGAGGTACAGGGACATGTGGAGGATGATTTCAGGAAGTTCCCCCTACAAGCATGCTCTCAATGGCAAGGAAAAAGAAACTGAGGCATTTAGGACCATAGCCACATCTAACGCATGACATGGGGTGTAATAAGGCCTGGGGCTGCAGGCTGAGTACCTTCAGCCCCTAGCTGTGCATTAGAGGTGTCTAATACACAACCCCAGTATGTCTTATTGTGCTTAAAAAATGGGGTTCTTTTTTAAAAATTACTTTAAAACTTTATCTAAACATGTTTGACTGTGGGAAAACAGATAGTTAGCTGAATTATAGAAAAAATTGTTCTTCCACCAGCTCTGATTTGATTTTCTTTAGGACATTAGTCCTCTCATGGTAGCCATAGCTGTAGTTTTTTTTTACCACACCCCCAACTCAGTTATGTGCAGAGAACGTGGCCATGGCTTGAGTCTGCATGAAAACATTATTTGATACATGCACATACACACACACACACACACTGTCCAAATGGTGGCTCTTAATTGAAAATGTACTTTGTTTTTCTTTGTTTAATCCATATCTGTTTTACATGGTGGATTAGAAATCAAAAGCACTGGTTCTGCACCAGCGGTTTGATCATTGTGCAGAAAAAGAGTGTGCTGTTTGAAACAGCTGAAAACGACTATATTTTGATGTTTATTCTTTTGTTTCCATTGTTTGGATCTGTTTTTTTATTACTTTTTTATGTGACGGGGCACTTGACAGAAATGGGATTCAGAGTGGGTGACCGGAACAGCAGCAGGGCAGAGTAACATGCAGAATGCCACACTGAGAAGAACTCATCTTTTTATCAGCATATTCAATTATAATGTGAGTGCTTCCTTCCACAGCTGTATTTTTTAAATGCAGTAAAGTCAGACTTTCTACAAACACAAGCAAGTGACTGGGGGGGGGGGCATCGGGAGCCACATTTGAGGTTGGGAATGTGGCAGTAAGTACAAAGAACTAGCAGAGCAGATCGTATATGTGATTCATATCCAATAGAGAATCAGTTTACTTAACAGAATTCATGAAATACTTCTTTTCCACTGTGTATAAGTCACTCTGTATGCTTAGATAAAATGGGGCACTGTACTAGATGTGTGGGCTAAGCGAGGGGCCAAAATGGCAGCTATAACTTTTTTAATTCTACTGCCTCATAGATTTCATTGCATCCCTGCATCCAACTGGCCAGCATTTGTTTTTAGGCATGCATTAAACACTTCTAATGCAGAGCTAATGACAAAGCAAGATGCAGGATTTTCCCTCCCTATTTTATAAGTAAGCAATAAGATACAGCAGAGGGTGTAATTATGAGCTAACAATAACATGCATTGGGTGGTGTTAGGCACGAGGCACAGTCAGGTGCTTAAAACACACCCAAGAAGTGTGATTAGTGGCAATAAGCACACATCCTTGAAGTGTCATGTTGTGCCTATAAAATGACTTTTAAATTAAAAATACATTTTAATACATGACCCTGTAATTATGATGTATAATCACAAATTCCTGTAACTTGTTTTAGCCAATCAGATAACTTTATTTATCCATGACACTTTATAACAAATGTTAACTGCTGAATTAAAAGTTATAAGGAGGACATTTTTTATATATTTATTTAATGTGTTCTCCCTTTCTGCCAAGGTAGGATTTTAAGAGCATCCATGAAGAGCATCCAAGTGAAAACTTGTCAGAGCTGGTGATATCTTCTCGCTGAAGGGACTGAGGCCAGTGGTTGATGCCTATAATTCAGTGTTTGTCATTGTCATCAACACACTGGCACCAGCCCATTCCCACCCAATGCCCTTGCCCAGGTGTACATAGATATTGGAACAGAGAATGGAATGCTGGTGTAGTAGATCTCACTAGAATGTCAGCAGGATTGCCCCCAAGTAGTTCAAGTTCAAGTAATGTTTATTGTTCGGCCAGAAGTCATTACAAGTATAGAAATGTATATAAAAGGTTAAAAGTCTGTCTGAGCTGTATATTTTACAGAAAATATTACAAATATATACATATACATTTAATTTAAATACCACAGACATTTGCATTAAAAACCAAGATCATTCTAGTAGTGTCTGGTGAGAATATCTTCTGACTGCAACTCCCTAACTTCCTGGAAAAAATCTTCCTTATATGTACAAAAATTAGCACAGAAATTATCAACAAGGTATTAATATATACATGTGGTGAATACAAGTTGATATGGGAATTAAGACATAAGATTGTTTAATTAGAAATGGAAGTGGTGTCACTACAACAGAAGGTACTATCTGAAGCTGAGCATACCCTGACTGCAGACACAGAACAAGCACGTTTTATGGAAACAAGCATAGAAAACAAGAAAAGAGCTAGAGAAGTTGATGAGGATGAGGATGAGGCATGGATAGTAGAAAACAGAAAGTTTAAAAAGGGTCATAGAGCAATGATTTTCCAGACTGGTTTATGTAACAGTTTTGAACCTCTGGTAAAGCTAGACGATGTAAATGAGAAGGAAGCAGGGCCACCTGCAACAGGGGTCTATGCTGCAAATGCAACATTAGGTTTTCTGAACGTACATAGACAGGCTGAGATAAATGTAGTCAATGAATCATTAAATGGCAACTTAAGAACAGATGCTGGAGTTTGTGATGGTTCTCGGCAAGGTGGTGGTAAAACTGTGATGGACTCTAATTCAGAGTCAATCTTGGATAATGGTCCTACACAGGGGGATTGTTTAGCAGTTGATAACCACTAGATGTGCAACCAAATAACTCCAATAATATAAATATGGAGGTACAGCAAGGAGATATTCATCAGCAAGAAAGACTGGAGCATGGGGAACATCCCATGGAGGAGGGGAATGTTGCAAATGGGGAAGCCAATATCATTAAGCAGGTATACATTCTGGGAGATTCCATCCTTAAGTATACAGACAGATATACTTCCAGAGGTAATAAGGAAAAAGATTACTACTAGTTGTTTCTCAGGAGCTAAAATAAGTGATATTCAATGGATGTTGCCAAACATAATTAAGGAAAAGGATAATTCATCAGCTATTAAATTACATTTAGAGACTAATAACATACAATATCAGAGTGTAACATCAATTATGGAAGAATTCAGAAACATAAAGCAGGAAACACAAAATTTAAATTGCACTCCACTTTTCAGAAATTTTACCTGTCCCCTAGGCGAGTTCTTCTAAAACAGCAAAAATCAAATAAAAAAAAACTGGTTAAGACTTTGGACTCTTAAAGAAGGCACTGGATGCATAACCCACTGGGAGGATTTTGTTGGTAACATATGTTACTTTAGTAGAGATGGATTACATCTAAACAAAATGGGTAGTAGGAAATTGGGAATGAAGTTGAAACAAGTAGTGGGCAAATGTTTAAACTAAAAAATAAGGAGAGAGGGGTAGCATTAGATGTCAGCAAGACAGAGGGAGCAGCTCATTAAGATAAGAAATGTACCAGGGATAGGAAAAAGGGAGTTAAGGTTTGGTCCCTTAACGCATGAAGTCTTGATATCAGCATAAAGTCAGAGTTAGAGGTATTATTAAATATGGAAGATGTAGACATATGTACAATAACTGAAACTTGGTGGGATAACTGGGTTGCTTGGAACAGGAATATTGATGGATATACTTTGTATGCCAGGGATAGATTGGACAAGAAAGGTGGGGGTGTTGCAATTTATATTAAAAATACCATCACTGGGGGAGCACTGTGGAGCCCGAGCTGACTGGCAGCAATTTTTACAGAGCTTTCCAAGGCTGCAACAAAAGCCTAAAAACTATTATTTGGAGTAAAAATCTTAGGAAACTGATGGTAAATTTGAATTTAGGACCTGAAAATACTATAAAATGGGAAATCCCAGGAAGGATTGAACAGGAGGATTCAGTGGGAAAACGAGTACTACAACTCGACCCCACAGCTCGCACACGACAGCACAGGCCAATAGAGTTCCAGAGACTGAGGAGACTCTTGCATCACTTGGATTTAAAATACAGAGATTAATTTCCTCAGTCTCAGACTTAAATATGAAGATGAACTCTTTTGGGGTATGTGTGTCTACAATAGAAACAACAGTGGACTGTATTAAATATTAGCTATCAGATGCTAAGCGGCAAACAGAATCTGCAGCTGCAGCCACCACGATGCTAATTAAGGAAAACGTGCACTTTTGGGCCCGTATAGAGACTTCAGAAAAACAGGCCTGAGCAGCTCACATCTGTATATTGGGTCTGCCTGAGTGGATTGAAGGTGACCATCTCCTCATGTTCCTCCATGACTGATTTGTCGAGAAACTTGTACCCCTAAGCCAGCAGATGCAGTTTGCCTTGCAGAAAGTATATTGTATTACCCTCAGAGGCCACAGGGAAGAAGCCGACAACCCTCGTACATTGTTGGTGGTAATGGACGGGGTGGGCACCTGAGCTAGACTGTTACCTCTGGCACGGCAAGCAGGTCCATTAACACAAGAGGATCGGAACGTATATTTGTTCCCAGACATTAGCTATGCAACATGGATGCACCATAAAAAGTTTGATGCAGTCTGTCAGAGACCGAGAGCCTCATCGATCCCACATGCAATGATCTACCCTGCCAAGCTGAGAATAGTTAATGAGGGGAAAGTTTGGATCTTTGCAGACTCAGTAGAGGTAGGCAAATGGGCCACAAGATTTCAAGTAGATCACCCGAAGCAATGAAACATGGCAGAAGGGGAGAGATCTGACCTGGAAGATGAGGAGAAGGACTGAAACGGGCTGAGAATAGCTCTGAAAATTCTTTGCACCCCATAATTCTGCAGTTGTACACTCTACCCAGTTGGGAGAAAATTAGACTTTAGTTATTGACTGTTACAATACTAAATATAGACTGGGTAGTACAGTAATCATAATCATAAACGGCGTGTTAGTAAAGTGGGAGAGAGAGATAGTTTTTAACTCTTCTCCCCAGTTGTTTCTTGGGTTAATTTCACTTCCATTTCCATTGTTAGGAATTATTTCCATTCCTGGTTAAGCTACATTGACATAAATATAAAAGGTCCACTTTATTCAGGATTTGTTTACTCTCTCTTTTAATTAGGGGCATTTACTGAAAGCCTCAATAACATATTGATTGCTTTTGTGCGATAATCTGTAGGAAATATAATGTTGCCGCCAAGTGTTTTATATACAACTGTTTCAAAGATTCTTAAGAGTTAAAGTATGACACCACTAGCCCTAAACAGGGTGTGCTATATTGGACTATGTATATGGACTTTAGAATTTAAGTGAGTCATACTGCTCCTGGGCTCATAAATGCAGTTTCTTTCTTATGACTGACTTTGAGAGATGTATAATCAAAGTTTTACCCCCAGATGTGGTATCATAATATCTCGGATGCATCTATCCTATGACTAAGAAGGCTGCGACCTTCCTGGGAACTAAATGTTAATGATTGGTCTGTCTAAGATATGCTAACTGTTAGTTTATATAAATAACTGAAAATACTAAAAATAAAGTACAACAAAAAATACCATCACCATAGCTTTAGTCACAATTTAAGTAATACTAACTCCAACACTGAGTCACTTTGGGTTGCAGTGGATATGAAGCATGCTAAGAAACTTTATATTGGCATTATTACAGAGCACCAAATACAAATATTGGATTAAATAATGATATCCATCAACAGATAGCACATATGGCAGATATAGGTGATGTGGTGGTTACAGGGGATTTTAATTATCCAGACATTAATTGGAGTACACAGACATCAAAAATTGGAATTGAAAGGGACATTTGTGGATATACTACTGACAGCAGGTTTACAGCAAATGGTGTACAAACCCACTAGAAGTGATAATGTGCTCGATTTGTTAATAACAAATATAGGAGAATTAGTAATATAAACATTAGGGAGAACTTGAGTAATTGTGACGATAGCTTAGTGGAGTTCACCCTGAAGACAGAAGTTGTTAAAACTCCGAGATCAACAATAATTAAAAACTACAATAAGGCTAATTTTCAGAAAATTAAAAAGGAACTTATGAATTGGAAGTCTGAAACCTTGTTCAAACACAAAAATGTAGAGGAAATGTGGAGTGTATTAAAAAAAATACTGCAGGTAGAGGATAAGTTTGTGCCAAATAAAGGAATGTATAACAGTGGAGGAAAGTTACCAATGTGGTGTACGAACAACATTTTAAAACAGTGCGACAAAAAGAAAAGGGCATTTGATTTTATGAAATGGAATAAAACCAAGGTGTCCTCTGCAGTGTATAGGAGTGAATTGAGACACTTAAAAAAGATGATTAGATTAGAAAGCAATAAGTTAGAATTTAACATCCTGCATAGAAGGGATAACTGGAAAAGCTTCTATGCTTATGTAAATAATCATAGAAATAATAATGTACAAGTTGGGCCAATAATACATGAGGGTCAGGAAATTTTGACATCATTAGGCATGGCAAACTCCTTCCAAACCTAGTTTTGCTCAGTATTCAAATTAAAATAAAGTCAGAGACATTGATTTTATTAGTAAAGAACATTCCAGTCTGTCTATTGAAATCACCCCTCTAGAAGTACAAAATCTATTAGATAAACCTAAGGAAAATAAGTCCTCAGGACCTGATCTTTTGCACCCTAAACTGTTAAAAGAAGTTCAAAATTGCATATCGCAATCCCTGGCATTTTTGTTTAATGCTTCCTTTTCCACAGGAATAGTACCCAGTGATTTGAGTATTGCCACAGTGATACCATTGTTTAAAAATGGGGACAGAGCAGTACAAACTAATTATAGACCAATCTGTCTAACATCAGTTCTTTGTAAAATTGCAGAAAGTTTTTTTTTAATCTAAATTAAAGGAGAATTTTAATCTTATAAATTATAGGGATGAGAAGCCTGATTGCCTGATAAATCTCCTTATCTTGAATGCATATTTGATATGGTAGAAATATTTATTTTTTATGACAGCTTAACATGTTGTCTATTATTGCCTCTGTTTCTGAGAAATATAACTACTGGAAGTGTGTTTCCCAAATGTTAGAAGGTATATATGCCTCTGTTAGTTGTATACTGTCTGTACCCAAAGGAAACCAGGGATCAAAATGCTTTGATGTGCTTAGTAATCACCATGTTCCTTAATTTATCCCACATTGTTGTATTATACTTATTTTGTTCTTGATCTAATAATTTCCTGTACTCTTTCCTTGCCCTGGTTAGGTTTTGGATATTGGTCTTAGTTATATTTCTTTTAACCTGTTTAGTTTAGTCAGTTTATGTTTACTGACTTTGCCGGTTTGGTTGAACCAAGATGGTGGGCCCTGCCTTTGGATCTGAGTGGTTCTATGGGTCTAATAAAATTCACTATCTCCTGCCATTTCCCCAAGATTAGTGTCTGTTCAAGAGGGTAAATAATCTCTGTTCTAAGGACAACATTACCGTGAAAGTATTGATAGTCTCAGCCTGCCATCTAATTCTTTTATGATTTTTTTTCCAACTTTCTTTATCCTCCTGTACTGGTCCCATAGGACTCTGTCTGACAGGACATGAGGACTGACTCTGATCCTACTTGCCTGAGACCTCTCACACCATGCTTCTGTTCTGAGGGGGGTTCCCCTACTGGATTGCTGACTCACCAAACCCCCAGTTCTGAACCTCCCCCAAGGTGGGGCCACCAACTTCTGATCAGTGCTCTATCTATAATCTAGAGTGCGGTGGGACACAGAGGAGAACCAGAGGCTGGGTGAGGAGGCCTGGCACTGAGCATCAAGGGCCAACCACAAGACCTGCCTTCGCCTCCCTGGGTGCCAGGGTATTTCTGCATTTTCTGGTCCCAGAGGTGCGGACATGCAATGACATCCAGTGCACAATGGGCACACTCCTGCACCCTTTTGCAGGACATCTGCCATCACCTCCATACCCCTTCAGCAAGTCTCCACAAGCTGCAATGCCCTCAGTCTCCACTGGAAGCTGCAAGAGCAACGGAAGACAGAACCCACCCTCCCAAGGAGAGAAGAGGACAGCAGTCCTCTGGACGCTCAACACTCTCCTGTCCCTGCTGACCCCAGACAACCCGAGCTCATTCCTGAACCCAGATCACTGGCTTGGTGTGAGGTGTGGTGTACAGTGTCTCAACCCTCAGCTCCACCAGGCCAGCTTCTTTTTTGATTTATGATCTCCATTATTACATCATATTATTTGGCTGTCTGTTGTATGTTATCCAAACTGGGTATGGGAATTGATGTAAGAACAGGAAAATGGGAGGAGAAAGGGCTTTCCAATATTGTAACTTCTTGAAGGTTCTTCAGTGCTTCTATATTGGCCCAGACTAAATCAATTTTTGAGGAACCTAGATGCCCCGTATATGTGTAGGCACCTCCCATATCCCCTGGGAGCTATCCATTGGCTAGACAGATATTGTGATCTAACATAAATTTGTAGAACTCTTTCCCCCTCTGATTCAATTTCTTATCCTCAGAGTTTCTTGTATAACTTGCCCTTGGGTTTATAATTGATATACTGGATAAAAAGTCCTCATATTGACCTTTAATAAAATTCTCATCTGAGATTCTGGCATTAAAATATTCCATTATTAAAATGTGATTGTTATCATGTTCATTAATTATTGTTTCCATACTCAGCAATGATTGAGGCCAGAAATCTAGATTTTTTCTTGAATTGGGAGGAAAATATACATTTAATAGAGTCATTTTTAAAGGACCCTTTTCCACGTAAAGTGCCAAAATTGTATCTGCTTTTCCTTCTAGCTCTGTAATTTTTAAGTTTAAAGAAATTTTTACATAAGTGAGCAATCCTGCTTTAAAATGTCCATACCTTTGATTCATAGTGGTTGATCTGTCATAGTGAGAATACCCGATATTAGAGGGATTGCAGAATATGGATACCAGGTTTCCTGGAGACATATAGTATCATAAGATGGCAGGGACTTTTTGGTTTCCTCATCCGCTAACTCATACATAATTCCCTCAATGTTCCAAGACGAAATGGGTATTTCCTGTGACACACTAGTGTAAGATTGTGGGGGGTTAATTAAATTCCTTTGTTGTCATGTTTCTCTTGATGACTGTAAGAGCAAAGGCTTAAATCTGTTTGATGATGGAGGAATTTATTTTTCCTGGTTAGTTTTTTCCTGTACTATTCCTATCTCCAGATTTCCAAGTGGGATGAGAGCCTCTCTTGTTCTTTCTTCCCTCAACGTTTGAGTATTAAAAAGTTTGGGTGAGACTATAAGAATTCCCAGATTGTCCAATAGAGGGGAACTTTCTAAGATAGTTGCTGGTAACTGTGAATTTTTAAAAGTGATATCAATTTGGGGAATATTTGTCCTACTTTCATGTATTCTTAATCTCGCAACAGAGCTATTGGAGATAGTTATTTGATGACATTGAGATAAAATGAAATTATTTCCCTTTTCACTTCTTCAGTTGAGTCACCCTCATGTGTCTTCCAACCAAAAATTGATAAGGTCTTACATTCCCAGGACTGGTATTGTCTTATCTCAAACTCTTTATCTCAAGTATGTCTTTTATTCTTTCCCTCTTCAACTAGCTCTTTCTACTGTTCAGGGCTTCTCTTCCTTTTTCTGTAGTTTCCTTGATTGGGGCTGGAACTTTCAATGGAGGATGTAGTACTATACCATTAATTTTTAAAATGTGTTCCTGGTCCCATATTTTATTTGCTAAACTATCATCTTTGCAATAAAATAATACACAGTCTTGAACCAATGGGTTAGGTGGCCTCATAGCAAATGTATCTTCACTTATCTTCTTAATATGAAGTAAGTGATAGATCCATTTTTTTAGCTTCTCCAGTGTCTCATTCTCTAATTGTTTTATACCATGTATTTCAAACATATTTTCAGTTTCTATTTTGGTCAGATTGAAAGATGTTCAAGCATCTACTTCACGGACCTTGCTATTGTAGGCTGTGATGTTTCTATGTGTAACTTTTGACCCATTGTTTTTGGTTTTTATAGAGAGGTTCTCAATGGTTCCCCTGGACTCCCCCCAATTATTTCTCCTCCCTCCTGGGAAGGAGGGTCATTAGAAGTTACAAACTTCAAAATATTCTCGTCCACCTTTTGAGTGTTTTTGTTCCTTACTAAAATATATTTTCCAGCCTCATTGTTCCATGCCCTTATTTCTGTCATTAGGTTCTCATCTGATTGAATTACATTGTTTGCATTTCTATTTTCCCTTTTCCTCTCATTTCTTTATTCTGTGTTTTTTGGATGTTTTCTTTCACATTAGGGGTTTCTTTTTGGTTATACTAATATAGGAATGTTCCTTGCTGAAGGGGGGTGGTAGAATTATTTGAATAGCCTTATTCCTTTTAGATGTGTTCTCAGCCCTTTTGGGCTCTTTTGAAGACTGATCCTGGCTACAATTCCTCCCATTTTGTGTTTGTGTTAGCTGAGTAATTCATATCTGATTGTGAAAAACATTATTCTTTAGGTTTGTTATTTCTTCTTTCAGAGCCGCCGTATTTTCTAAGAGTATTAAGTTTGCATAATATGGATTCTTTATTATTTAAAACTTTTAAAGGACATCTCCCTCCTCTGTAAAATCATTTTTGTTATATTCTATTTGGGTGCATCCTGAACCTCTTGGTTTTGGATCCCCTTTCGTATTGAAGGGATCCTTGACAGGAACCTAAACTCATCTTTGTCCTCCCTTTTCTCATCTGGTGGGCTTGGGACCAGTTTCTTTAATCCTTCTATGGCAATAGTTACGTCCTGTACTGTATAACTGATGTTAAATTATCTGTTTGTCTCAATCCTGAATTTCCCTCCATTTTATTGTGCCTCTGGGGCAGAGGGATTTGTTCTGTAATGAAAGGAGATGTATAACCACCTCCATGGGGAGATAACTCAGGTGAGAATACTCCCATCATTCTCTTTGAGCTGATTTCATACAGTTTGAGACTGAAGGGATCATCTATCTCCCAACTGTATAAGGGTAAAGAAATGTCTTCGGGTGTCCATTCCTGGAAGCTATCATTTGAGTTATCTGAAAAATTTCCTATTAATTCAGATAAATTGTTAGTCTGAATCCCCAAATCTCCCTTTGTTTTAGAAATAGGAGTTTAAAGATCTATTGGTATGGGGGTAATCAAAAAGGAATTGGGTAATCTTTAACTGTTTGCCATTGCCATTGCCTATGGCTGTGTGGTCTCCCTTCTTTGTTCATTTCTGTCATTTGGGCTTTGACGGTTTTTTGGACATTTTTTTAATCAGATGATTGGAGTGAACCCTCTAATACCATTGAACTATTTTACCACTTCTTGTGCATACCATATTTATTCATCTATTTGATATCTTAACCTAGATATGAATGATGGTTGGTCAGACTAAGGTGGACCTGAGGTCAGCCTAGGGGTCAGCTCAGCTGGATAGCTATAAGTGTAATACTCCTATATGCTGTCAGCAGATAAAGGTCTTCAGACAACCTAGTCTGCCCATGAATTCAAATAACTGTGTTTCCTCAAACTGCCCTGGAACTAGGTTGTCCCCTTCCCCCCGACTACCAGGATCCCCTAATGCCTATCCCATGCATTGTTAAATCCTGTAATCATTTCTACCCTCACCACATCTTCAAGTGGGCTGTTCCATTTTTTCACCATCCTCTCTGTGAAGAAGTACTTCCTCAGGTTCCCTCTGAACCTCTCTCCCTCCAGTTTCATCCCATGTCCCCGAGTCCTGAAGCATCTTTTTCTTTGAAAAACTGTGTTTTCCTGCACCTTTTTCCTCCCTATGAGATACTTATATGTGTCCATCATATCCCCCCTCTCCCTCCTCTCTTCCAGGGAGTACATATTTAAGTCTTTCAGCCTGTCCTAGTAGGTTTTGTGATGTAATCCTTGCACCATCTTGGTTGCTTTCCTCTGAACTGCCTCCACCCTGTCCATGACCTTATATAGGTAAGGCCTCCAGAACTGGACACTGTACTCAATGTGTGCCCTCACTAATGTCTTATATATTGCAATTATGACTTTCCTTTTCCTGCTGGTGATACTTCTGCCTGTGCATCCCAGTATCCTGTTTGCATTTTTTGCCACTTTGTCGCACCAACTCCCTACCTTGAGGTCATCAGAGATAATAACCCCTAGGTCCCTTTCCTGCTTGGAGCATTCTATATCCTCCTTCCCCCAGCTGATATGCTGTTCCTGGGTTTTGTGCCCCACGTGCATTATCTTACAATTTTTTGTGTTAAATCACAAATGCTAATCCCTTGACCAGTCCTCAAGCTTATGCAGATCTCTTCATTTTATCTACACCCTCTGGCATGTCCACCCTATTGCAGAGCTTTGTGTCATCAGCGAACAGGCAAAGTTTCCCTTCTAGGTCCTCTGCAATGTCACTGATAAAGATACTGAAGAGGACTGGACCCAGCACTGATCCCTCTGCAACCCCACTGGTCACCTTTCCCTCTGCAGAGTGACAGCCATTTACCACCACCCTCTGTGTCCTGCTATCCAGTCAATTCTCTACCCACTTCACCACCATCTTACCCACTCCCATGTTCCCCAGCTTGTTTAACAGCTTTCTATGTGGCACAGTGTCAAAGACCTTACTGAAGTCCAGGTAGACCACATCCACTGCCCCCCCGAGCCACCTCCTTTGTCACCCAGTCGAAGAACTCAATGAGGTTAGTCTGGCACAACCTCCCTTCAGTAAAACCATGTTGCCTTGGATCCTGTAGTCCATTGGCAACCAGATGTTCCACTATTCTTTCCATCAGTAGTGTTTCCATGATCTTCCCCACTACTGAGGTCAGGCTGACTGGTCTGTCATTTCCCACTTCCTCCCTGTTTCCACTTTTGTATATATAATTAGAGTGAAGCTTAAAGGGACACTGTCAAACCCATTTGGCCTCAAAGTGTCACAAGTTTAAAAACACATTTTATGATTGTTCTCATCTACTGAGACTGCTGATGTAGCTGGTTGTTTGATACAGACTCCTTTTTCCTTTAAAAAGTGAAAAACTGTGTGTCAACCATACTGATGTTACCACAACAAAACATGTTTGTTTACATTTCTTGACCAACTACAATTGCATCTTTCTTGGACTCAGGAACACCCCCAATACTATCTAGCTATTCATTATGCAGTGGGAGTAGATGAGACTATTGTTTCATGAGTGGTTGCACTGTTTGAGGGTGTTTCTAATGTTCAAAAAGTATGCAGTAAGGTAAACAATTTAGAGCAAAAAAAGGCTGTGTATAACTATATATTCCCATGCATTTCAGTTCTAATAAGCAAAGAGGCAGATTAAAGAGCCAGCAACATCAATGAATTTTAGAGAAGGTAAGCAATCATAAAATGTGGGTTTTTACCTAGAAATAATAAGATGCAAAAAAGGTTGACAGTGTCCCTTTAACACTTACTACCTGTATGTTACTTAATATTCATGTAGTTAAATGTGCAGTAATATACACAAAATGCTCTTTAGTCTAAACAATTGAACAATCAGATAAATACAATTAGAATATCATTGAATCATAGATTTAAGACCAATTTGTTTTTTGAAAGTCAGTTTCAATCGGCAATGGGAAATGTTCCAAGGTAAAATGCTCGAAGAGTTCCTTAACTCCTTTTTCCTTTAGCAGTTGTCCAGTGTCTTTCAAGAACAATATGAATTATACCTGAATTTGTCCATAAATTAACTGAGGGCTTGAGGTCAAAAATCACCTGCACCAAAGGGCCCAAGGCTCAGATGAGTATAAGTAGATATCTGGTATCAGAAAGTTTTTTAGGCCAATTCCTGAATCACAAGATGCAGTCCAAGCTGTTTCCTTTCTTTTTCCTGCTTCTCTGGTTACCTCTTCCTCTTCCTCTTTCTGTTAAAAATCTTCAGTAAGCTATAAAGTAAAACAAACTTTCAAAAGTATATAACTTAGGCAGGACCAGAAGAGCAGGGGGAGCTAGTTGTTGATACTGTTGATACTATTAATACTATGCACTTTTTGGAAAATGTTATTTAATGCCAGATACTATACATTTTAATACAATGTGCAGTGGGTCTACAAGTAACCTTAAAACATTGAAGCATTCAAAAAATATTCAATGAATTAATAATATAGAATTACAGTAGAATCAATGTTTAATCTTATTATATTCTGTCACAGTATTTAGTCTACCTGACCTGTATAATTAACTAGTTCCCCTGTCCCTTGTCAATTTCTAGTTTGCTTAAATTCTAATTTTGAGATTTATTGTAAATAGATTAAGTCCTAGTGTATAAATTGCTTCCGAAACTTTAATGGACTTGATTGATTTAATCAGATTATTTTAATCCTAGTAGCTCTAAGTGCCTCTGAGCAAGCCCGAGGACCAGATTTAATGCAGAATTTTAAGGAATCAACCTTATAAGACTTCGCAGTTTTGTCCAAAATAAAACTTTGCAACCTTGGACTATAGGCAAGATGGAGCAGCTTATCAAGCGTGTTCAGCGAAAAGCCCACTTAAGTGTCACGTTCTCCAAGCCCAATTCATACAAGAAACTGATCATCTAAAATAATGAAAATTCAGAATAAATATCCTTGGTATAACCAATATAATGGTCAGTGTAGTGATATAGTGATATAATAGCAAAGAATACATTTTTACCTTGATGTAGTACAGTTTAAGTTTTCAAAAATGATGCCAAGATTCACCAGGCATTTCTTGGACTGTGCCAGCTATGCCTTCCTGCCTCTTGCTAGAATCAAAATGGCGACTGAGAAGCTTGAACGCTGGCATATGCGCATATGTGAGCTTAGAGAACCATGTGAACATTTACATGATGGGGCATGCTAGATTAGGATTTTATTAGTTTAGCTAATTTAACTAGTCTATTTGATTAACTAGTACTTGTATTCCACAAGTATGCGAGAGCAATGCAGGATCAATGTGATGCAAGGGTAAAGCTATTATGCTAAGTTTGCAACATTAATCACCTGATGCTGCTTCGTCTTTTGCTGATTCACAATCAGCAGCTAATTCCCTTTGTCTCAGTATCCAAGCTTGTTCTAAACAAAGTATTTATAATACATTAATCATAAAAACACAATCATAAAACACAATATAGATATAAATGCCAGTAGGTAGAACAAGCATTACACCCCGGTCCTAAATTTGCAAACCACCAACACACTTTAACGTCGTTTATGGTCCTGATTGACTTGGATGACCCACTTTGAGCAAACGGACCTAGAGCCTTCATTCTAACATACAAACTTGAACACACAGCTGGTCTATATTAAAATGCTGGTAACAGGTTAGTTAGGTTAGCAACTACAATAACTATTCTTAACTATTCATAATCAACCAACAAAAATAAGCAAAGGCCTAAACAGTAGTCAAAGATAAGCTGAAAATATAAGCTAAGAATTTTTAAAACACAAATCTCTAAAAGCAGGAGTTGAACTCCACTAAAGCAGGAGCTAGACTCTCCGAATTCCACTGTTCAATTTGTTCCTGAAGCAGGGAGAGCGTTGGGAGGGAACAAACAGTGATGAGTCAATTTCTTGACACTTGGTACAATTTATGTTCAAAACCATAGCATTTACACCATGGAGTTTACCACATAACTCACCCCTTGGGGCTCCTGCCACCTCAGACTCCTCTCAAGGGGTTAAGTTGCAGAACTAACGCGCAAACACAAAATAATCGAGTGACTCAAGTTAGACTGGAAAGACTGAACCATTGAATATCTATCCTTCTGACTGCACTGTGAAACCTCAGTGAATTCTCCAGAGATGAAGTAACAGTGGCATACCTTCCATAATCAAATTCAAGCGCTTAGCTCAGTCCTACTCTTGTTGCTTCTCCTCAGCAACACATTAGGTCACACTCCTCCCAGAAGCCATTGCCCCAAGTATCCCATTGAGGGTTTACCAGTCTGTAATAAAAGACAAAAGATCAAGATTTCTATTTGGTGTTATTGCTGTAGAGAAGGCTAGACCACCTGCACCATTCCAGACAGTGGAGACTATTTTACATTTTTTGTGTCTATGGTCCAATAGGGTTCACTCCCTTGAGAGGTGTAAAGCGTTTAGTCAGTTCTTTGAAGCAAATGTTGCCAGCATCCACAATAACATCTCTTCCACTACCCCAGATTGTCCAACTTGAGGTAGTAGCTCTGGACAACCTGAGGATGAATACGTATGGTTGTAGTTACAGTTTACAGATGTTTGAGGTGATAATACTAAAGTTCATACTAAGGATTGTCAAGAGCAAGAAGGCATAGGCGCATTTTTGCTCCTATAGGACTTATTCAAAGTAGCAAAGTTTCTTTCCATTTAACATGTATGCGTCTAACTTCATTTTAAACTCTGTTTTTGTCTTACTAATAATAATTTCAATTGGCTGAGCATTCCAAGCATTCACCATCCTAGATGTAAAAGAATACTTTCTGTTGTCACTTCCAAATTTTAATCTGCTGATTTGTAATGGGTGCCCTCTTGTTTCCATTATTTCTTCCTTGAATTTTATGTTGAGTTCATTTAGCAATATTGAGCCCTGCATGATGTCATACATGAATAACACCACGTATACACCTAGTTGTAAGTGACATCAGAGCCAGTATTTTTAACCATTCCTCTTAAGTTTTGCCCTCTAGTCCTTTGATAGATTTTGCAAATCTTCTCTGGACTCTTTCTGTCCTGTTAATTTCATTTTTCTTACATGGGTGATAAGGTGGCATAGTTGTTTGTTAGGCTGGGCCCCACTACCTATATATTAGACCTAGCTCCACTGCAGTTAGTGAAGGGCTGCCACATTGACCTACCACCTGTTATGGGAGGAGATCATACTGGTGGCTTTGAATGAAGCCATCATAAAGCACCTCTGAAAGAAGCCATTGTTAGATCCTGATATCCTGTCAAATTATTTACCTATCTCCAACCTTCCCCTTTTTAAATAAGGCTGTTGAGAAGCTATTAATGATGCAGCTTCGATCATATCTACAGAATAATAATATACTACCATTTTAGAGATGGGATTAGGCAATTTGTCCATATTTGCCCATCTCTTAATTCATTTTACAAATGGTTTGCATTTTCCCTCCTGTAGCCAGTTGTCAGTACCCCTTTTAAACATACCGATGTTGTGATGGTTTACCAATTTGTACAGTAAGTTATTCCATAGTTTTACCACCCATTGTGTGAAAAACTATTTCCGTGGGTTGGTTTTCCTTGAGCCATTACAGGCTGGCTTTAGACCTCATCACAATACAAAAACAATCTTGGTCAGGGTGTTAAACAGTCATTTTCTGGCAAGAAATTGGGAGAGTTTTCAATCCTGATCCTCCTCAATCTCACATCAGCATTTGAAACAGTGGATCTTCAGGTGCTTGTGAATCATGTTGTGGAATATGTAGGGTTGTCTAGGACTGTCTTAAGGTGACTCTAGTCATTCCTTTCTGTCCAAGAGCAGTTAGTGGTGTCCAAAACATTTGAGTATCTGCCTACTTCACAAAGCTAAGGTGTTCTTTGGGGTTTGTTACTTTCCCTATCACTTTCTGTGGTGTACATGTTACTGCTGGGGGAACTGATCCATTGGTATGGTGTGTAGTTCCGAACATACGAACATACAAAATTTGCCAGCAGATAAAGACCTAGAAGTCTATCAAGTCTGCTTGAATGTGCAGCTAGCACCCCTTATTCTGCAGCTACCCCTCCCTTCCACCCTTCCCCTCCATTGACCTCCCCCTTGCCCTGTCCCAGCCCCTTTTGAAGCAGTCCACTGTTCTACTGGATGCCACTTCTGCCGGCAATGCATTCCACCCAGTTACCACCCTCTCTGTAAAAAAGTGTATTTCATCTCCCTCCTGAACCTTCCTCCCTCCAGTCTCATATCATGGCCCCGGGTGTCCCTCTCCTCCCTTACCTTGAACAGCCCCTCTGTACCTGTCTTGTTTATTCCTTTCATGTACTTCAAGGTTTCAATCATGTCCCCCCATCCCTTCTCTCCTCCAACGAGTACATGTTCAACTCCCTCAGTCTCCTCTCATATGATAAGTCCCCCAGCTGCTTGATCATCTTTGTTGCCCTGTGCTGCACCCCCTCCAGTAACTTAATGTCCCTCTTCAGATCCAGGTGCCAGTACTGCATGCAGTATTCCAGGTGTGGTCTAACTCATGACCTATACAGTGGAAGAATCACTTCCTCCCTCCTTGAGGATATACTCCTTGCAATGCAACCCAGCATTTTGTTGGCCTTTGCAGCTGCCTTCCTACATTGTGCTGAGTTGTTCATTGACCCTGTAATGAGCACCCCCAGATTCTTCTCCTCCTCTGTCTGGGCTAGCTGCACTCCCCCCAGCTGGTAACTCCTCCTTGGGTTCTTCACCCCAAAATGCAGCACTTTGCACTTTTTGGCATTAAACCCCAGTTGCCAGGTGTCTGACCAGGTTTCCAGCTTTGCCAGATCATCCTGCAAGTCCTGCCATCCCCCTAGGTCTTCCACCACTGCTCATATCTTGGTATCATCAGCAAACAGACTGATCTTGCTCTTGATGTCCAATGATATGTCTGCAATGAATATCCCAAACAACACTGGTTCCAACACCAAGCCCTGTGGAACACTGCTCATCACTACCCTTGAGGATGAGAGCTCCCCACCCACCACCACCCTCTGTTGCCTTCCGTGAAGCCAGTTCCCTACCCATCTCACCAGCTTTCACCTGCCCCTATGCCATCTAACTTACTTCCCAGCCTCCCATGTGGCACTTCTAAGCAGATAACATGCAACTGTACATTTCATTTGTCCATAACAGAGGATTGTCCATTACACATTTAGATCATTGTTTGTCTAAGGTCGGTAATTAAGTGACTTCTAAATAGCTGTATCTAAACAAAAGCAAAAACATAGGTGTTACTGGTTGGTCTGAGTCCTACAGACCCTCAAACCTTGGTAGTCTCAACAGACCCTCAGGGTGGGTAGCTAGGAGAGGTATTAAAAACTTAGTGGTGTCTATTTATGCATTTAGTGATTCAACCATAATGATTTATGGCCAGTAGGGGAGGACCTATGAGGAAAGATTGGCTGATCTTAACAAGTACTCCCTGGAGGTCAGAAAAGAGGGAAGACATGACTGAAACCTTCAAGTATCTAAGAGGTATAAACAAGTTTGATAACCAGCCGCTGTTTAGGTTTACTGAGGGGTCCATTACAGAGGGCCACAATTTTAAACTAATAGGGGAAAATTTAGGAGGGATGTGAAAAGGAACATGTTCATGGAGTGGGTGATGGAAAAGTGAACTAGTCTACCAAAGCAGCTGGTTAAAGTTTAGATGGTTGCTAGTTAAAAGAGAGGGTGGGATAGACATATGGAGCTGGTGAAAATGATTAGAGAAAGTGAAGGCACTTATGGCAGCAATGGGTTGGCCATGCAGATAAGGGCTCCGCATAAGGATCTGCCAATATTTGACTGTTGGAGACTTAGGTAGGAACCACAGACTTGATGGACCCGAGTCTTTTTCTGTTCCTAAACTTCTATGTTTCTATGTTAACCAGGTAGTTGTACTAGTCCAACAGACCATTTTCAAGCACAATCCAGGCCAAAAAAGGTAATACAACATGAAAACAAGGTGTAAAGCAGGCAATAAATCTGTAGAACAATTTATTTATTAATTTTATTTATTGAATTCGAGGACTACAAATACCTTTGAGCAAAAAACTGCTCATTTACAAAGGTTCCACGTAGAAAAAATGGAGGGTTAACATACATACAAAGGTTGACATATTTACACATAGTTACACAATAAAAAGAAGCAAGAGGCTGAGGCCTAGTTAATTACAGTACCTCAAAATGAGCCAATGTTAGGTAGAATGAGACAACAAGCATGGGCAACCTTTGAATTAAAAGCTGCTGGGGAGAGGGTAGGGAAGGAGGGTAGGCTGGCTGGAAGGCCGTTGTCGAAGGGTAAGGGGTGAAGGTAGGAGTGCATAAGAGGAGGGAGGTGAAGGATAATTGTCAATAAGTGCCAAAGCAAGGGGGTGGGTGAGGTAGAGGATTGGGGGGGAGGGGGGAGCAAGGGAAGACAGGAGAAGGAGTGACTGTCAAAGGGAGGTAGCTGTCCTGAATAAAGTAAAGTGCAGGGAGCGTAGGGCCCCAGATTAGGCAAAGCAGTCACAATGACTAGTTGAAATGAGGTGAAGTTGGAGTTGACCTTTAAAAGGGCCAAGAGCAGCAACTGTAAGTGTCTCTTTGTTGAGAGTATTGTACCACCATGGAGCTCTGTGGGCAAAAGCCCTCTGGCCCATTGTACTCTGGCATCTGGGGACCAGGAAGGTTTGCTGTTGTGAACTTCTAGTATGCTGGGTGTTGTGGTGGTCACTGAGGAGCTTTTCAACACCAGGGGGTATGATCCCAAGGAGGACCTTTTCGGCTAAGAGGCAGGTTTGATACTGGATCTGGCTAAGGAGAGGAAGCCATCCAGCCCAAACGTACAAATAATGACAGTTTAGTCCTGGAATCCCAGGTTTCTGCTGTGGTCAAGAGATGCTTGAATAATCTACACAATACTGCCAGGTTATGCTGCCTCCTGGGTCTGGATGACTTGAAGTCATTCACATATCTGTCATATTTCGGCTGAACTACTGAGGTGTACTCTATTATGGTCCCTTGGTAAGTCTGGTTTGTTGCCTGCAGCTGGTGCAGAATGCATCAGGGCAGGTTTTGAATTCCTTTTGGAGGTCTTACCATCATGAACTGCACTGGCTGCCACTGAGGAGGTGATCAACATCAAAATGCTGCTGTTAATTTTTAAGGCCATAAATGGATTAGGCCCATGCTGTCTGGGTGACCTCCTTGTTCCCAACTCCCCTGCCAGAGACAGTCACTCTACAGGACAAGGTTTTGTTTGCATTCCAATGGCTTATCTTAAGTTTGCAGGTGGATGGACTTTTGCAGCTGCTATACCAATTCTGAGGAACTTGCTAATGCTACTGGTCTTTTTTTGATCTATCTGTGCTTATTTTTAAGAAGTTGGGAACCTATCAGTTTGGCCAACACTTCAGAAAGGGCTGACTGTGTTAAGTACCTATTTTAATGTGTTACTTATTTTGTTTCCTTGTTTGGAATCTTTGCAATGTGTTTATTGTTTATTTGTAAAGCACACTGAGCTCTTGAGAAAATGCAATATCAATCTAATTCTAACTATAAAAAAATTGTTTTGTTTTCCATGTGCATTTTCTTCCTAGCCCTAGTGTCTGTGACCCTCTTTGGACCTAGGGCTACCTTTTATTCCTATCGACCACTAGCTCACTACATGCACAGGTTCCACTGGAGGCAGGATCCATGGGGGAGGGGGATCCAAGTGTATCCAAGCTGTCATTCTGACAACACAGGTGTTGATCCTCTAACTTTTTCAAGGCCCTCCCACCATTCCAACTTTGGACTAAAGCCTCAGTTGATCCAGTCTGTGAACACCTGTGCACAAGTCCCACCCCTCATGAGGAAGCGGGAGGCTCCTGGGGCCACAGCACTACCAGAACCCATCATCCTCCCCTGGTCTGGCTCGCGCTGCACTCTGCAGCACTTCCTAACTCTGGCCATTCCAGTTCCAGCTCCACAAGTCTACTCGTGAACCCGGGTTGCTTGTACAGAAATGCACTGTGCTTCCACTGAACCACTAGGCAGCCTATAAAATGTGATTGTTAATGACTGCTATTAAGGGCTGCTATGTTGTGGATGAAATTTACTAAGTTTGAGCAAGAGTTCCAGAAATATAAGTAGAATAGTCTTCATAAAAAGTTGTGAGCCCTTAGATTACTTTTTTGACTCCTCATAAAACAACACAGGTGGTCCAAAAATGGACTACAATAAAACTGTGAGTCAAGGACTTTGCTTAGTGTTTACTCTTCCCTAAAAAATGTGAACAGTTAAACTGCATGAAAACCTTACTTGAAGAATTCTGGCACTTTCATTTTAAAATGTTTCTTTTTTAGTGAAGCACACCTTTATGTATTCTCTCAATTTACACTTACTAAAGACACCTTCATAGCTGCTAATCTCAAGTGTGAAAAGACTACAAGAAAAAAACTCATTTGGTTTTTAAATGACACATTGTGATGCATTGTGAATCTACTTTGGAGTGACAAGCCTGAAAACATGAAAATATTTCCTAAAAGAGCTCAGTGCCATACAACCTTGAGTCAAAATTCCTTAGACTTGCTGGCCAAGCTATTGCCACAACTACAGCCACAACTATCACCACCTTATTTAACCTGTCCCTCTTCACAGTCTGTCTCCCAGCAATCTGGAAGAGTAACTTTCTTTACAGTCACACTTTTTCCATTGTTGCTTTTGTAACCTGATTTGTGGTTTTTTTTTTTTTTTTTTTTGCCTTTGTTACTCGATATGAGCTGATGTTTTTATTGTTATAATGTTTGTAACTTGCTTTACTTGGACACCTTTGAAAAAGGGTTCTTGGGCTCAAAGGTCTTCCGAACACAATAAATAAATAAATAAATATATAAATAAATAAACAAACTAGACAAATAAATATAAGAGTGCAAAAGTATCCCCCCGTCCCTACACACATAAATGGGGAGACTAGCAGGTTGTTAACTACTACAGGCCTACAGTACCCCAGTGCAGGATCTGCACAAGAAGACGTATGAAGAAAGACTAAAGGAGCTTAATATGTATACCCTTGAGGAAAGAAGGGAGAGAGGGGACATGATAGAAACTTTCAAGTACCTCAAGGGAATCAACAAAGTCCAAGAGGGTAGCATCTTTCAGAAAAAGAGATGTGCAAGAACAAGGGGGCACAATTTGAAGATAGAGGGGGGACAGCTCAGAGGTAATGTGAGGAAGTATTTTTTCACCTAGAGAGTTGTGGATGCATAGAACAGCCTCTCTGAGGAGGTTGTGGAGTCAAGAACAGTGGTGGAATTCAAGAATGCATGGGACAGACATAAGGCAGTCTTAGTGGGGGGGTAGGAGGAAGTAAGCTGTTGGTTAACTACGATCTGCAGCTTATCTGTTAGGTAGGAAAATCGGCAGACTAGGTGGACCAAGTGGTCCTTATCTGCCGTCAAATTCTATGTTTCTATGTTTCCTCTTGGCTCTGCTCAAACTCTGACAAGATTTGCCTATGCTCTAAATCTGATCACCAGCACCTCCACTAGTTTCTTGCCCTTGTCTAGTCTGATTTCCAGTCTAAGCACTCCACTACCACTGCCCTCCTCAAAGTAACCAGAAACATCCACAAAACTACGTAAAAGGCCAAGTCATAGATGCTATATACCTTGACCTAGGTCAGAGTATTCAGCCTGGTTGATCTTCAGCTGAGCATGGCTCTTCTACAACTTTAAGGCACGTAAAGGGAGGCAGTATAGCGTAGTGGTTTAACGCTCTGAGCTGCAAATCTGGAGACCTGGGTTTGAATCCTACAGCCCCCACTTGCATACTGTGTGACCCTGAGCAAGTCACTTAACTTCCCTGTGCTCCCAGGTTACACCTGTAAACAAGCTTTCAGCTTAGTATGTCTCATCTCGTTAAATAATTGGAAAAATAAAAAAATTACCTTGAAGGCACATGCAGAAGGTCACCCTTGGCACTGCCACTTCTGCACCTGAGCCTCTAAAGCAGGCTGTACTCCAAAGTTAAATCTTGGGTTCCCTGTTTTTGTTTTTCAGTGTTCAGTAATAACTTGTCTATCCAATGTGTCCAAATCATGGTGAACATACTGTATATGCAAACAGCACAATCCTTCACTGCAGTGCCCCCTAACTGGTGTGCATGGAGAAATGCCTGCAGTCTAGCTTTGTGACAGAGGAAGCCTGACTAACTGATAAAAGTCTTATTCTCAAAGCCAAAAAGACTAAACCTATGGCAATTTGACACTCATCTGCAAACCCACAACCTGGATTCCCCACTTCCCATATGTACCCAAGATAAGCCTGCACTCGAGCAGGTTCAGTTCTGCAAACAGCAGTGTGCATGGCTATACTCACAGCTTACTTACCACAGAAATATCAACCAGATCATAGGAGCCCTCTACAGGGTGGGCAACTGTCTTAATTATCATGCACGAATTACAGGTAAGAAAGTACATTTCTGCTTCCCCTTCTTGATTATGGAGATGTTGAATACCACTCTACCTGCCTGAAGTCACGCTATATAGTTTTGATGTAATCTATAACAGGCTCTGTATTTTCAACCTTGAAAGCAACTTGAGGACACATCACTGCCTTTTATGACTCAACTTGACTAAGATGGCCGCTTGAGCAAGAGTAGCAGAAGCACCAAGCTTTTCATGATCTTATTTCTTAAACATGTTTTGAACCTTCTCTGTTAATTTCAATACATGAAAAGGCACCTTGAAAATTAAGAGAAATGGTTTGCTATCATCTACTTTGGATGAACCCAAAATGCTCCAGTGGGGAAGGGAATATGGATGTGAGTCTCCGGGGAGGAGGATGACCTCTCCTCCTGGCACCGCCACGGGAGGAATCCATGGAGGAACACCTTCCCCATGGGACAGAGGCAGCAGGACAGCTGATGGCATCCAGGACAGGGCTGAATAGCCACTCAGTCAGCCCAGAATGAAAACCTGATGAAATAAATAAATAAAAGGAGCTATTCACGAAGCAACAAACAGAATTTGTTAGCAGAAAAGGGCCACTTGGCTTACCCAGCCTACCCAGACATTCCCCGCTTAGTCCCCACAGACCTTAACTGGTTTCCAGTGACCCTTCTTCCCCCCTGCCCATTTACTATTATTACCCTACGTCTATGCCACACATGCTTGAAGCCTCCTATTGTTTTCACCTCCACCACTTCCACTGGGAGTCTGTTCCAGGTGTCTACAACTCTTACAGTGAAGTAGTACTTCCTCCCTTCCCTCTTAAACGTCCCCCCTCCAGCTTCATTGCAGGCCCTCTGGTCCTGATGCTCTTTTTCATTTGAAGTGGACTCCCATCCTGCACCTTGCTTACCACTGTGAGGTACTTAAATGTCTCTGTCATGTCCCCTTTCGCTCTCCCCTCTTCCAGGGTGTACATGATGCGATCCCTCAGTCTCTCTTTCATAGGGCTTTTGATGCAATGCCTATACCACTTTAGCTGCCCTCCACTGGACTGCCTCCACCCTATCTGCTTTCTGAGGTGTGGCCTCCAGAACCGGACATGGAACTTCAGGTGGGTTCTCACCAGTGAGTGATATAATGGCAACATCATCTTCCTCCTCCTGCTGGAGATACCTCTCCTTATGCATCCCAGCATCTCACTGGCCCCACCCACTGCTTTGTCACACTGCCCTGTGACTTTGAGATCATCAGATATGATAACCCCAAGATTCCTTTCCTGCTTAATGACTGTCAGTACTCCCCCAACCTATACTCAGCTCCTAGGTTCCTGTGCTCTTGGTGCATGAGTTTGCACTTTTTGGCACTGAACCCCAACTGCCATGCTCTTGACCACTCCACAAGTTTCCCAAGATCTCTATACATTTTCTCCACCCCCTCCTGAGTGTCCAGCCGGTTACATATTTTGGTGTCATCTGCAAACAGGCAAACCTTCTCTTCCAGTTCTTCAGCAGTGTCACTTATGAAGATATTAAAGAGGAGTGGTCTCAGTGCAGAGTGCTGCGGCACTCTGCTGGTAACTCTCCCATCATTAGAATCAGTGCCAATAACCATCATCCTCTGTCTCCTATCTCTTAACCAGTTTCTGACACAATTCCCCACTTTGGATTCCACCACTAGGTTACCCATTACAGTGAGTACCAATAACTATCACCCTCTGTCTCCTATCTGTTAACTAGTTTCAAATCCAGTTCACTACTTTTCATTCCACCCCTAGGCTGCTCAATTTCTTTATCAGGCTGCTCAATTTCTTTATCAGGCTACTCAGTTTCTTTATCAGTCTCCTGTGTGGCACAGCGTGGAAGGCTTAGATAGGCCATGTCCACTGCTTTCCCCTTATCTAGTTCCCTAGCCACCCACTTGAAGAAGGTAATCAGATTCATCTTCCAATTGACACCCTATCTAAGGTACGGTACCAAGGTAGCTAATGCCCATGAATTAAGGGGGAAAGCCTGTATCTTCATAAATTTCCCTCCTTGGTTGGGGGCCTCTTCCTCCCTCCATGGGGCCACCCATTCTAAGGACCCCAACTCCTCCCTTCCCACTGCTGCTGGTGCCTCCTCCCAGCTGCCCTGTACCCCCAGTGTGGCAAAGGAATTTAGCAGTGGTACAGGATGAGGAGTGTATACCCTTCCTGCCACCCTCATCCTTCTGGAGCCCACCAAGGTCCAGCCACTCTGTCTCTGCCTAGGCATCCTCTGTCCTCTGAGGGAGCAACAGAAGACTTGACAGCCACTGGGTGGAGCAGAAGGCTCTCTACACCCTTGCCAGGTCAGTACATAGTTCAGCAACCTCTGCCCTCAACCCAGAGAGGTGAGTACAAATGGGGCAGTACCTCAGTCTCCATAAAGTGTCCTGAAAGTCTGCAGCTCCACGCCCATTACACTGCACCACTCTCATGCTCTTTCCTTCTTTTACGTCAATGCCTGTTGAAAAGTCCCTGTACCTTACTGCCTCCTTTCTATGCCCACTAAATTCCTACCTCTCCCTTTGCATGTTTAAAATGTATTTGGTACCCTTCCCCAGATAAGGTGTCCCTTGTTTTCCCTTTTTTAACCACCTACCTGTGTCTTAACTTGCTCTAGGTGTATACGGTACTTCTTACCCCTTTGTCTGAATCTTATTCATTACCCTACCATGGATAGGGTGTCTCCTAACTTCCCTTTTCAACCACTCTACCTGTACTTAGCTTATCCTGGTGCCTACTACTCCTTGCTTGAGGCAGCAGAGAGTTGTGACGAATGGTGTCAGATTTGAAAAACCTGCACAAGTACAGTTATGAAGTGAAACAAGTATAAGAGACCAGCTGGGTTCTCTGAATGAGTCAGGAAGGCAGTGAGGGTCAAAAAGAGAGCCGATATAAAGTACAAAAAAAAGCAGAGGGGTAAAGAATTGGACAAGTACCAGGAAAGGTTGGGAAGACCAAAATGGCTGTCAGGACTGCAAAAGCAGACACACAGCTGCATTTTATAGGGAGGGTCAAGACAGGGGAAACATTTTCTTCACTGATATAAGAAAACAAAAAAACACAAGGGGAAATTGTCAGGCTAATGGAGGGAGCATGGTAATAGAGGAAGATTAGCAGAAAGCAGCCATGCTAAACGACTACTTCTGCTCAGTATTTCCTAAGGAGATTACTGGATCCTTACCCAAGAGCAGCATTTAGACAGCTGATAGAGTGGTCCCAAAAATGAAACTGAAGAAATGTATTGGTGAAAGAGTCAAAAAAGGGCTAGCAGCCCTGAAGGTAAAAAAGGCCTTGAAGCCAGATGGGCTGCATCTGAGGGTACTAAGGAAAATAGCATTGATGTTATCTGAACCCTTATTGGGACTATTCAATAGCTGTAGGCACCAAGGAGTGATTCCCAGGGAATGGAAGATAACAGACGTGTCTGTGCTGCACAAGGCAGGGGAACTCAAAGACCCATCAGCCTTACCTCTGTGGTAGAGAAACTGATGAAGACACTTATCAAAGAGGACCTAATGGAATACCTGGAGAAAAATGGGTTTCAGGATAGTAAGCAGCACAGGTTCATGACAGAGAGATCTTGTTGGACCAACCTGATAGTATTCTTTGACTGATATTCAGGGTAGTTAGCAAGGGTCACGCAGTAGATTTACTCTACTACAACTTCAGCAAGGCAATTGACATGTGTATTCAGGAGTAGTGTGTAAACAGGAGGAACATCAGCAGCCAGGAAGCAAACAAAATTGCACCAGGCCTTCCACAACCATCAAGAGTGCACATTCTACCTCTGCTCTAAGATCTAGCTCTCAAGGACTCAACTGTAGCTGGCCATGTAAGAGGGGATCATCTGCTGTGGAGCTGTAAGGAGGAACCCTACTCCATGGGGAAATCTGAGGGTACCAGGACTGTGGGTAAGGGAGGCCAGCAGGAGGCTGGAGGTAGATTCCGTGGTTGGGTAGAGAACCAATGGCCAGGTAGAATAAGGTCCAATGGGTTGGACCAGAGAAGGAAAAAAGCATGTTAAAAAAAAAAGAATGGTGGAGCCCTACTGCTCTCATGGACTTCCACTGGTATCCACTTCTCCGTAAAAATATCTACATCCAGGCCACTAGGTATCTTGAAGACTTCTTCTCCCCTGCCCTTAATCTTTACTCCAAAAGCCATATGAAGGCCTTATGCTGGGTAGTGACTAAATTCAAGCAGGACAGTAGCTGAAAGGTCTTTTCTTTCTCAGAGCTGACTGATTAAAAAAAACTGCTTCCAAGTAACACCCAACCACCGTGCTTTGTGAATGCTGCTAATTTATTTATTAATTTAAAAAATTTCACTAGGAAAGACATATTGAGCTGAAATAGTTCATTTCCAGATGCATCCTTGGGGAGGAGGGAGAAAAGGAGTACAAGAAAAGAAACAGAATAATAACATATACGTTAAAACAGCAGACAGAGCAATAAATTATACAGCATAATAACTTGAGCTTCAACAAAGGCAAGTTATGCAAGGATAGGGCAGAGGGCCTGCTTCTTGGGTTTCATAAGAATACATTACAATGTGTGGAGGCACGAAGGGATAGGTTGGGTGGTGAAGAAAACAAAGGAGAGGGTACACAAGCACAGATGGGGGAGATAATTCAAGGGTGGGGCTGGGACAGGTCTCGGGGCAAGTGCAGGAGGGAGCAGTGAAGTCATGATGAAGAGAGGAGTGAGAGCATTTGGAGGAGGAGGAGGAGCAAATCATTGGGGGAGAGAGTTCCAAACTTTAGGAAAACAGTAGGAGACAGCTAAAAGATCATTGTAGCCAGGTAGCACAGCTCACTAACCTATCCTAGCCTCCGAACCCCACCTACACCCTAGGATTCTATCACCTTTACACTTCTCATGACCCTGGCACTCATCCCCCCCCCACAGAGTACTTATACAATTCTTCCCCATTTTCTTACCCCCCCATAACTATGAGTAAGGCAATGCCTGTACCTGTTATCAAGATAATCTTAAATCATTCCTGTAATCTTTGTATAAATAAATAGCCATCACCGTTATCTGCAATCTTATACCTCACTGTACTGCACTGTACTGTACTGCAGTATAAGAACTATATAGTGTATGATGGAACGTCGTTCTCACCCACTTTTCATATCAGCTGAAACCTTGTTGTACCATAGTTCAAAGGTCATGGAATGCGATTGTACCCTTCTGGGGTACAGCAATGTTCCAGCTAATCTGAAATGCGAATGAGCCACACACAACATAACTACGGGATCAACCAGATACAAACTCACAGCAGCGTGATCACTCAACTCCATGAGTAAAACAAATCCTGCAGATGCAGGATCAACCAGATACAAAAAAAACATGCAGGATCAACCAGATGGATTAAATAATAAGAAAAATACAATGCAGGATCAACCAAATATTTAAAGAGCAGCTGACGCCTTAGGGAAAACTTTAGAAAACATAATAGCTGGACATAATGCAGCTTCTACGTCATATATGTTCTATAGATTTATTCTCTCTAGTATTTATTAATGAAGAAATTCCTGCAAAAATAACATCTTTATCCCTTAAAGTTCATCTGCCTCTATAGCTTACTCCCTAATTGAAAGCATAATGCTCTGTTGTGACATCACAGTCTGTTGCCATGGGAATAACTGCGATGTCACAAGCAGAGTATTATGAGATCAAGTTGGGAAGAAGCAATATGAGCTGATGATCATTCAATGAACAGTTATCCTATTTTCATGCGAGTGACCTCAGTAGTAAATAATGGGGATAAGCACAGAGCTAATTAGAAATATAAGCTGCTTTGTGTCCAAATATACTGTTTTCCAAAGTTCTTCTTGAGGCATCGGTGGCTCTTTAAAATTACTTAATAAAGCTTGGTCCACATCCTCTCACAAAGCAAGAAATACAACTGCCATTTTTTTTCTCGAAAATCCCTCCCACACCCAATTGACTACCGACATAAGTGTCTGCTGCAAACAAAGGGGCATCTGGTCCCTATCAACTACAAACATAGGGACGTCTGTTCCCTAGCAGTCACACAACAAAGAGTTGCTAGATTGGCACCCTACCAAAATAATAGTCATACTAAAGTTAGAATTGTGTGAGGTTCTCTCACAGTCTTCTAGTTTATAATAAACAACCTAGAACTTCAAAAGAAAAATGAACCTTCTTCAGACTAGAATTCCATAAAGTCTGAACCAGGGTTAGCTACTGCTGTTGTGCTGCTCTTAACTGCACTGTCCAGAAAAATGCAGAACAGGAGAAAATTATGGAACATTTCTAAAAAAAAAAATCTGCTGAACTTAAATTTGTGTGTGCTGCTCTAAAGGGCCACAAAGCATCCAGAATGAAGTTAAGATGGGAACTGTTTTATTACAGAAAGTTCCTCTGGGTAAGCATGACTAGAGATCAAATGGGTATCCAGATAGGCTGGCAATGTTACAATACCATCTATCACCACATCTCCCCTTTTAGGACAGGTATACAATATTATCATGCATTCAAGCAGTTCACATAAATAACATGCGTAATTAACTTATATATGTGTTTAACTGGTTTAACCTTCCTTTTTCTTAACATCATATATCAGGGAATGTCAGAATAGACTAACTGAATACTTCTAGCTCAGTGGGAGAATTATTCTGGTTTAGTTTATTAGGTTATGTTTACTAGGATATATAAAGCCATTGAGTCAAGGCTCATTTCCAATTGTGTCCCATACTCCACTCCATTTATTTATGTATTTATTTATTTATTTAAGAGATTTACCAGATAAGCATTCTGACCGGGGACCGCTCGTTTCCAGATGCAACTTGGGGTTACATAGGTCAAAAATAGATACAGTTAAAACCCAGTACATCAGTGTTACATAGGTCAAAAATAGCTACAGTAATCACAGTACATCGGTGTGAATAGACAGCAGGTTCAGTAGGCATTAAACTTGAAAGGTATATGTGACAGCTAAATCTATGGGTGGCAATTACATACATCTGAGAAGTGGGTAACCAGGCACGGTTTAAGAAGCCAGTGGGAGGCTGAGAGCCTGATGTCTGCTGGTAACTCATTCCATAGTTTGGGCAGTCGATGCATGAAGGCCATTTGGCCCTTTGAGGTGTGCATGAAAGGTACTTGGAGCTGTTTTGAATCTGAAGCTCTGAGGGGGTAAGCTGGGGGTGGTTGGGTTGCTAGAGCACAGCTGAGGTAGAGGGGGAGGGTATTTGACCAGTATTTGAAAATGAGATTTGTACAATGTAGTTTACGCCGAGACTCTAGTGATGGGAAGGAGAGGGCACTGTACAGGTCGCAGTGATGGGTGGAGGGAGGGCAGTCGAGAACGTAGCGGCAGAATGAGTGAAAGAGGGGGTCCAGGCTGGCCAAGGTAGATGGAGGGGCGGCACTGCAGACCACTCTATGAATACAATTGTCACAAGCAGATAACATATAATTGAACAATAATAAAACAAAAGCAACGTATAGTTTCATGAGATGTAAAGTGCATTCATCAATACATAGAGAACCATTTACCTCCTGATTACTTGCCTTGAAATTATTTTAAAACATTTTCTTTTTATTTACAAGTCCAGTCTTTGTAGTTGGAACAACTCTCATCTGGATCAGGTCACAACATTGGATGTCATGATTGCTGGTTCCGGGAGTGGTCTTTCTGTTGGCAACTGCTGATGTGATCGCAGTGGTGGTACTGGAACTACTGGTGGCACCAGCAGTACCTCTTCTTCTTGATCATCTGGTGGATCTCCCAAAGGTGACAGCCATCCATCATCTTCTGATCCTTGTCATTCTCCCTCTCCAGAGTAAAGGCAAACAAAGTGATCCCTTCAAAGTACAGCACTTCAACAGACAATGCAGACTCTGCAGAAGATAGGAGCAGGTTGATACGTGTTCTATGGCCTGTCCAGATATCTTCATGCCTGGAATCCAGAACCATTACCCTGGACGAAGCTTTGACAAGTATCAAGCTCTATGCCTTGAATCGTTTGTTTTTGGCATTTTGAACTAAATGACTGCATGTGACCTTGTAGTTTCCCCTGGCTTTAACAATTTGGAGTTAAAAGAGATGATATCATAGATGAACATTTTCTCAGTTTTCAACCCATCAGCAGCTCTGCTGGGCTGTATCGACTGGCAAGCAGTGTAGCTGGATGAGAAAGTAAAGCTTGGTACTCTTAACGTTCTTACAAAGTCTTTTTACAGTTTTGACTGTTCTTTCTGCTTCTCTATTGCCTTGTGGGTGTCATAGACTATTTGTAAGATGTGACCATCCATAATCTTTTGTGAAATCTTAAAAATGTCACACAACTGGACTGGGGACCATTGTCCAATATGAGAGTCTTGGGCACTCCATAAGGACTGAAAACTGCTCTCAGATGCCTGATGACATGGATTGCTGTACTGAGGTTTAACTGAGCAACTTCACTCAAATGGTAGTTTACAACTGTAAGAAAGTTTTGACATTTGAAGTCAAACAGTTCTGTGTCCACTTTTTACAGTGGTCTGTCTGGAAATGTAGATGGAATTAATGGCTCCACTGGCTTGCTGCAGAGTTTGATACCGGGCTGTCAGTTGTTCAGTGAGAAGATCCAAAATGTGTTAGTGAAGGAACCATTAGGATCCAGTGACCACAAGACAGTGAGGCTGGAGGTCCAAATGGGGGCCACCAAAAGGGCAAGTATAGTAAAGGTATTGGATTTCAAGAAGGCAGCTTCTGACAGGAGGCGAAGCTGTTGAGAGAATGCATGGAGAGAACAGAGCAGATAAAAGGGTAAAGAAAAATGGGAAGCATTTAAAAAAGGAATGCTAGAGGCAGCAGCAAGCTCCACTGGGAGGATATCAAAGGGCAAAATGCTGAGTGTGGTTCACAGCAGAAGTGAAGAACAGAGTAATTCATTCTTTCATTTCATTTTCATTTCATAAAAATGTTAATAATCAGGATGGTGTAATGTCATATGAGCTATCATGTTTGTTTTACAATGACATCCTCAGCATATCATTTGACAGTTACATTACAATAAATTACACAACAATAATACACATATGTATACTCAACATATACATCAGATCAAGTACCAGTAGGTTTGCTCTCACAATCACATTTTTTCTGCTCCATTGTAACCAGCCATTGCAAAACACTGTTGACAGGGACAAGGTTACCAAAATATGCATGCAGAGGCTGTGGGACTGAATTCCAGAAAGGTGGAGCACCAGCTATACAGTTTGACTCCCTTTAACAGTATTTATATGTGGGACTACAAACTCCACACTGGCGGAAGAGCTCATCTCTGATCTAAACTGGTCTCACCTGGCGGCCCAGTGGCATGGAGGGCTGTGGCATCAGTGCCCCCAATAATCCACCATCTGTTTCCTGTCCACCAAATAACTTGCAAACCATTTATTTATTCACCCACTCTGAAAACCCAGCTCATCCAATCTCCTCAGCAGTATAGCATGGTTGACCATGCCGAAGGCCATGTCGCAGGCCCTGGAGAGGTCAATAAACACAGCCCCAACAATGCATCCCCTGTCCATAGCCATCTGAATATCATTAGTTACTTTCAGAATTGTAGTCATTGTGCTATGTCTCGTTCTAAAACCTGACTGTCTGCTATTCAACAAATTGTTCTTATTCAAATAATCAGTAAGAGGCAAGAATAGAGCATTCATTAAATATAAGGGCAGCTAAATGGAGAAGTCCCTAAGCATAAACAGGGATGCTGGTAGAAATGTCAGGGAGAGTAACGCAGAGATGGAACTCAGGCAGCAAAGGGGATGCAGTAAGGTGAAAAAGGGTTCTTTGGATATATTCAGGAGGGAAAGGTCAAAGCAGTTATAGTGAGTCTTAAGAGTGAGGAAGGTTGGGAAGAGGGGGACAAAGGTAAGGCATAGATTTTTTTATTCAGTATTTACTAGGGAAAATAGGGACCAGTGCTGCATTGTGGGGCAAGGAGGGAAGCAAAGGGGAGTGGTGCACTAGCAGCATGGGAAAAGGTGATGGAAATTTAAATGGGTTAAAAGTAACTACATCTATGGGACTTGATGACTTACACCCTAGCATGTTCAAGGAGGCTGCAGAAGTAATAGCACCTCCACTTTCAGACATATTGAACTGGTCATTGGCCACAGAGGTGGTCCCTAGGAACTGGGGGACAGAAGATAGAATCCCTCTACACAACAGCAGAAGGAAGGATGATCCAGGCAACTACAGGCCAGTCAGCATGATGTCCTTTAAATCCGCCCCGAAAACGTATTTATTCTCTCTTGCCTATCCTGAATATTAATTTATGAACTTTGTCATTCAAGTGGTTTTTAAATTTTATGGTTTTAGTGTTTTGTAAAAGCGCTTTGATATTCTTTGAATTGTGCTTCATACAAATAAAGTTATTATTCATTATTATTATGACTATAGTGGGGATAGTAATAGAGCCCATACTGATGGAGGAACTGGTGTATATCCTAGAATGGAATGAACTACAGGACCCCAGACAGAATGAGTTCATGCATGGCAGGTCTTACCAGATG
Organism: Neoceratodus forsteri; assembly: GCA_016271365.2. Classification (NCBI taxonomy): domain Eukaryota; kingdom Metazoa; phylum Chordata; order Ceratodontiformes; family Ceratodontidae; genus Neoceratodus; species Neoceratodus forsteri. Next base: position 1,758,890,362 of record CM057456.1, on the reverse strand, counting down.
AATCTGATTGACTTCTTTGACCTGACCTGGTGATCAGGGCAACTGATAAGGGTCAAGCAGTCAATATATAGTATACTTAGATTTTAGTAAGGCCTTTGAAGCAGTACCCCACGGGAGACTGGTCAAGAAGCTAAGGAACTTGGGGGGAAGGAAAAGTAACATAAAAACATAGATTTAGTAAGTAAAAAAAGGACTGCAAGGTTGGCCCAATCTGCTCTAACTCTCCTCAACCTGTGTGGTGGTGATGATAGGCCCTATGTGGCCACAAGGTTTCCTCACCCTCTCCAGGTGATTATTCCTTTTTATGGTATTTACATGCCTGTGCCATACATGCTTGAACCTCAATACTGTCTCTACCCCAACCACCTCCCTAAGTAACCTGTTCCATCAGCTGACTGTCTTTTACATGAAGAAATGCTTCCTTAGCTCCCTCTTGAAATATCTCCCCACTAACATCATTGTGTTCCCTCTTGTAACTAAGTTTGTGTTCCACCTAAAAAAAGCTTCCTACACACCACCCTGTTTATCCCCCACAGGTATTTAAAGGTTTCAATTATGTCCCCTGGCCTTCCTCTTTTTTAAGGAGTACAAGTTGAGGCCCTTCAGCCTTTCCTCATAGTGCTTCCCCTGCTGTCCCTGTATCATTGTTGCCCTCTTTTGTACAGCCTCCACCCTGTCAGTGTCCTTCTAAGTTAAGAGCTCCAGAACTGCCCACAGTACTCAAGGTGGGGGTGAACCAATGACTTGTACAGGGAGAGTATAATAATCTCCCTCCTTCTGCTTGTTTTCCCCCTCCCTATGCAGTCCCTCATCCTATTTACTCTCCCCACCATCCTTAAACACCGGGCTACTACTTTCAGGTTTTCTGTAATGATAACCTCTAAGTCCCTTTCCACCAAGGTACATGCCATGACCGCCCCTTCTATCCTATACTCACTTCTAGGGTTTTTGTGTTCCGCTAGCAGTATAGCCTAGATGTTAGAGTAGCAAGCTGTGAATGAGCTTGGTACATCCAGCAGACCTGGGTTTAATTCCCACAACCTCCACTTGTGTAGTGTGTGACTCTGAGCAAGTCACTTAACCTCCCCAGTGCTCCCAGGTCACCCCTGAAAACAGGCACTTGTACCTAGAGGGCCTTACCCGATTACCAAAAGAATAACAATGTGCATGACTTCATACTTTTTGGCATTAAATTCCAGCTTCTGAATTATGAACCGCTCTTCTAGTCTTTGCAGATCCCTCCTCGTGGCTTCAATTCCCTCCCCTCCATTGTGTCCTCTATTGCAGACCTTGAAGTCATGTGCAAATAGGCAGACTTTTCCTTCTAGATCTACCACTTTGTACCCCGAATACATTGAAGAGTATGGGGCCCCATACCGATGCCTGATGATGCACTTATGAATGCCATCTCCCCAGAAAATTCCCCATTTAGAACTACCATCTGGGTGCTTTTCCTTAACTAATTTCCCACTTATTAGGTTATTTCATCTCCCACCCTTAGTCCTCTTAACTTCTGTAGTAACCTCCTGTTTGACACTGTGTTGGAAGGGGGAGGAGAGTGGGGCAGCTGCAAGTTGAGGGGCCAGCTGCACATTCGAGCAAACTCGATAGACCATATAGGCCTGCTTCAGCTGGCATTTTCATATGTCCGTATGTTTGTATGTGTTGAAGACCTAACTGAAGTCCAAGTAGGCCACATTTATTTATTTAGTTAGTTTTTATTGACCAGGTATGTGCACTAGACAAATTCTGCCTATTTTCAGGTACGACCCAGGGAAGGGGGATACAGGTGAATACCAACTGACTTTGAAGTAGATCAAGCTGTTGGTGGTATTTTTAATGAATGAGGGGAAATTTGGCCAGGGCACTGGGGAAATTCCTCTACTCACCAGCAGGGGAACCTCTGGCCAGCAAGATGGGCGACAACAGTCCAGGGAGGAAGGTGGATGCTGTGGAGCTGGGAGAGCAGGGCCCCTCTCCTATTTCATCTGCATCAGGGGCTCAAATGGTGAACAGAAATGGAAAAGGTAGTCCAGGACTTGTGATAACAGAAAATAATTCTACTGATGACCTTGTAGGAAACCCAGGAAATTATGTGTATATTCAAGATGAATCTATGGATGTTGTTCATGACTCTGAACTTTCTGATGTGTCTGACTCTGTGCAGCCCAACGGTGATAAGGACTTAGATAAACCTTGGAATTAAAGCGCTTATTGGAAACCGAGGAGCAGAAATTCATGATTAAGAAAATAGCATTGTAGCAGAAAATACATCGGCTTCAAACTGACAGTGTGGGTGACGCTGTCTCTACAAACCATCAAAGGAGCCATCGTGTGCCAATGCAGACAGTAATCAGGAGACTGCGCATATTTTGGACTGCGCTGAAAAACCTTCTGTAAGTACAACACCTATTACTAATGTTGAACAAACAAACCTAAGTACAGAAGGATTGCTAGACAGAAACGATAAAAGGGACTGTGCTGCACAAGCGTGGTTAGTAGAAACAGCCTTAGCGGGAGCAGGTTGGGAAAAACATCCCGAAATGAATACCTGGGTTTCTGGAGGGTCTCCAATTCAGATGCCGGCAACAAATTACTTCCCTGAATTATCTCAGATAACAGTCCCAGCTTCTCACCCACAAAATGATGCACAAGTCTGAACCTCTGTATCTCCCTGCAGAGCTAAATTTAACCCAAAACCCGATCTTGCGCCTTCAGTCTATGAATTTAACTCAGTTGCCAGCTACTGCAGTGCCTCCAGAGACATCAGCACAAGCTGCAGCCCCTCTAAACAGAAGGCCTGATGGACAAAAGAAAATGTTTTCCTCCCTTTTTTGCATTTCTGTTCTTTCAGTCAAATGCCACAATGCCGTACGGTTGACTTACACGGGTGGCATGCCAGAATCCCCTGATTGAATGTTTGTGGCAAGGAACCTGTTAAAGGACTCACTGAAGTTTTTCTCTCACAAGATATATGCCTTAATCTATATTTCTGGAGAGACTTCCTTTGACATTAGTTTTAAAATGACATGAGGCTTAGAGAGGGTTTGGTCCAAATATCACTCCCTTAAAAAAACAGCATTATGGACTCCCTTTCTAATTACACCTCTCACAAAATCTGTCTATAAATTGATTACCATTTTGTTCCGGAACATAGGTGTGGACATTGCAGATGTCATCTACTGGCTAAAATTACGTTGCACAGTGCTTGGTGAACCTGAAGCTATCCTGGATACCGAAAACATATGGACTGGGGGGTGGAAATGTAAAGTGTTGTTAAAAACTACAGATTCAGGCATTGTTCATCTACCTAACTCTTTTTTTCTAGGATGGGATAGGGGAGTTTTGTTCTATCCAGGCCAATCTAAGACCTGCTACAGGTGTGGTGACCCAAATCATTTAAGCAGTGCTTGCGATACTGTTAAATGTACTCTATGTGGAGAGTTAGGTCACTTAAGTTCAGCTTGCTTAAATGAGTGCAAATGTAACCTGTGCGATGAGGTGGGCCATACATTTCAAAATTGCACTTGGGCAGCCCACAACCAAGAACACCATGGTGAGGGGGAAGACCAACATTTCATAATTACACAAGCTCAGAAGGCCAAGTTGAGGATCAGACCTAGTTCAGTACAGACAGCCCAGCCACAAGGTAGTTTTTCCAGTACTCTATCTACACCCTCTATGGCAGGACCTTCTTCGGAAACGACTATTCCCAAGGACCCCCCTCCCCAACCTGCTACTTTATCCTCCTCTACTGAGAAAGAGACTACCTCTATAGCAGATGTAGAAATGCCCCCCCCCACCAAGGAGCCTGCCCAGATGAGTTGTAGACGTTCTGCTAGGTCAAAGCAGAAGGTTGCCCTCAAAAGTAATTAGAACATCCCCTATCAAGTTAACCAACCAATATGAGATTTTCTAAGAAACTTCAGCAGATTTCGGTGAGGAATTAGATTCCTTCTCCATTTCTTCCTCGCACCCTGAGGGTACTACAGACACTGAAGCCTGCACTAAAGGGAGGGGTTTGCAGAAAAGGAAAGCAAAGTCTAAAATGAAAGTGGTGTCAGTAGGTAGGAAGAAATGATCTTAGTAGACTTTTAATGCATCTAGCCTTTTTACTACACTACTGCTTTAATGAGTGACACAATAAACTTTCACACTATTAATGTAAATAGTATTAAACGAGTAGGGGAACATCAGGTAGTATTTTCTTTCCTTGCCTCCTTACATCTAGGTATATTTTTTTCTTCAGGATACTAAGTTTCACACTTCACAAGAAATAAAACAAGTCCAGAGAGACTGGCTTTTTGGGCCTTCCTTTTGGTCTCAAGGACAGGAAACCTGCTCTGGACTGGGCATAGGAGTCTGTATGCCTAATTTTAAAGTTCTGAAATTATATGACCTAGTCCCTGGAAGAGTTTTAATACTTGATGTGTTCATACAGCAGACAGCTTATTGCTTAGTAAATTTCTATGCCCCACAAACTAAGACAGCTTGTATATCTTCTAACCCTTATCCCACCATACCTCCACACTTCTAGAGAAATCATATTCTCTGGTGATTTCAACTGTGGTCTTAGTTTAAAGGATAAGAGTACACAGGCTAAGACACAAAAATTATTCTGTGTGACACACAGGCTTTGAAAAAAATGATACATACAGCCAGATTAAAAGATGCATTCCACCGGCTCGTCTGCATAGTGGTTGGATTTCCACTTGCGACCCGAGTTCGGGAATGGACTCGGGTCACTGGAGAGCCAGCCGGGAGGAGAAGGCTTGAGCATCCTGTGACTGCTCGCCTTCTCCGGGGGGGGGGACGCGGCTCGCTGTCTGCTGCCTTCTGACGGAAGCCAGAAGAGCAATAGCTCAAGCGAGCCCCACTGCACACAGGAGCGTGGTGAATGTTGGCATTCACCTAGATGTCTGTGGCACACCAAGCCTCCAGGGAGAAAGAGCGGAAACTCAGCCTCCTGGTCGGCCGGATGATGGCTGCCAGCTCCTGCCAACTCGGGTGCCCTGACACTCCGGAATCCACTTCAGCAGCTCCTGGGGACTGATTGAGTAGCGTGCTGGTTACCCCTCCTGGCACCTTCCCCCTCAGAGAAGAGAGACCAATCTAGCAAAGGGATACATTGGGCCACCCCCTGGGATGGCTGCTATCTGAGGTGAGTGGAAGGGGGTCAGGGCGAGGGGGTCGGGGGCATCCTTGAGCAGCCAGATGGAGAGGTAGGCCAGGGAGCAAGTAAGGAGCAAAAAAAAAAGACGCATACCTGGATACTGTTAAAAAACATACTCCTACTTTCCAGAAGGGTTCCTTAACAATAAGGATTGATTTCATTTTTATATCCCAGTCTATACTTGTTTCTGCTGCAAACGTTACCCCCCCCTCAAATTTTCTGATCACAATATGGTATCTGTTGTTGTAAATAAAAAAAAACCTAGGGGTAAAAGTCCCTGGCACGTGGAAGTTTAATACTACCTTGTTGCAGGACAATAGATTCTTAGATTCTTTAGTCCAGTTCTTGGTGGCCAGAAAATCTGTCCTGATTTGTTATGATTGTCCCATTAAATGGTGGGAAGACACAAAATCAGACCTGAGTCATCTGTTAAAATGGTTAAGCAAACAGAAGAGTAATTCTGAACATTTAACATATCTAAATAACCGACACCATTTATAGATCTTATTTACTATGGCTAGTACAACTGGGCAGGATTTGAGTCACCAAATACAGCTAGTGCAGAAAGACATGGTATCATTCCATAAACATAAGGCAGCACAACTTTTTAATCAACATAAATTTGGAACGCATGGCATAGCACAAGTAATATTTCCTTTCAACCAAAACTTCCGAAGTGTGGGGCAGAAATCTATGCCATATCTGGTAGACCAGGAAGGGGTAAAGTACTCAATTAAGCAGGAAATCCTAGGACTAGTTACTCGCTTCTCCATAAACTTGTTTTCACAAATCACATCAGATATTCAGAAATCTGAAGAATTTCTGTCAGACATCCAGATACCACAGGTTTCCTCACAGATTATGCCAATCAATATCCATAGAGGAGGTACGGAATACTATTCAGCATCTAGATAACAATACTACTCCAGGGCCAGATGCCCTTCCTCATGAACTATATAAAATCTTAGGAGGCCATCTAAGCATAGAGCTTACGTGCATTTTTAATACATTACTTCAAACAGGGAACATACCACTGAAATTTAATAAGGGTACTTTGATATACCTGCACAAAAAAAGATGAGAAAACAAACCTGAACAATTGGAGACCTATTTGTATGTTGAATACGGATTTTAAAATCCTGACTAAAATCTTAACAACTCAGCCAATAGAAATAGCCAAAATAGTCACTTCACCAGAACAATCTTGTTCTATTCCACACAGAAAGATTCAAGATCAACTCATTCTTTTAAGAGAACTTATCACTACAGGTTATACTGATACTCTTTCAGGGTATATCATCTCACTAGACCAAAGGAAGGCCTTTGATTCCATTAGTCAGGAGTTTCTTTGGACCACACTGCACCACTACCAGGTACCACAGGTTATGATTCACTGGTTGAGATTATTATACAGAACTGCTACAGCTGTACCAGTGGAAAATGGATGGCTGGGTCCACTGATACCTATCAAACGAGGGGTAAGACAGGGGTGCCCCCTGAGTCCCCTCTTATATGTGTTCTTTATAGATCCTTTATTGTGAAAGATTAATAATTGTGTAAACATTAAACACATTTCCAGTCCAGAAACACTAGTTATTCCCAAAGCCCTGGCATATGCAGATGATCTCTGTCTACTAGTGGCAGACAAAGACTCTGTACACAACTCCTTGACACAGTGTACTAGGTTTGGCTCCTTTCCGACGCCATGCTGAATCTACATAAGTGTACAGGCTTTTCCCTAGGCACTCTCCCTACTACAGACACTGTGATTGGCCCAGTTCCCCTTACAAATGATCCAGTTTTCATCCTAGGTGTCAAATTTGGACCTCCTGGTATGGAAAAATTTAACTGGGAAGAGAAACTGGTGATAGGCAAACAGAAGGTTGCCCAGTGAAATAGGAGCAAAATTGGCAAGAAAAAACATATATTCCTGATTAAAACATTTTTGGTACCCATCTTCCTGTGTTTTGAGTTATGTATTCCTCATACCAAAGCAGTTGGAAACTTCGGTTCTGAGTTTATTTGTTCAAGCTGTTTGGGGCAGCCGTCTCAATCTTATTAAGAGGAATATTACTTACTTGCCTGTTAAAGAGGTCTATCCATGATTAGTCCTATATTATTTTTTAATAGCATTTTTTTATATCCAACTTGAAACCACTAGTGGTTAATACACAGAAAGGTTGGGAATACTGGTTACATAGCAACTGTAGACTTTGGTTTCATCAGTGGGAAACAAATACATATAGACCTATAAGAGCCTCTCAGATTACCGCTACTTACTTAAAGGAAACATTTTTAAGATTAAAGCAATGGAAAATAAGTTCCCAACAACTTATTTCAGCTTCATCGCATAAGGTTTTATATAAACAACTCCTGACAATTCTGTGTCAGGTCCCAGTACCCTTTCCTAAATGTCCAACTAAATATTTGCAGTCACTGAAGATACTTTTGTGATCAACCAGAATACCATGCCATATGTGGGACTTTCATTGGCTTTCTTGCCATCAGAAAATTAATATAAAAGGCAACCAGAAACATAAACAACTCTCAGAGAGAATATGTAGTCACCTTAGATGTATAAATATGATAGAATCAATAGAACACTTGTTTTTTGAATGTTCTTTTACTACAAACTTTTGGGGATTTTTAGCAAAATATAGCAGGAACCTCTTTTTTCACAAATTACATACGAAAATCTAATGCATGCTCACTTTTCTCCACAATGGCAGAAATGGAATCTTAGTACATTGACCTTAATTTTTACAACCATAAAATGGAACATTTGGTTGACTAGGTGCTTGGTCACCCTGCAACAAAATGACTGCACATATATTGAATTGATGAAGAAGACTGTTAAAGACTTACATAATGTTTTTGTTGTTGAACGGGCAAAAATGTCAAACCAAGATTTATTAGCGTTATGGAAGGGACTTCCTTGGGTGACAGACACAGATGCTGCTATTACATGAAAGTAATAATTCTTTGTTGTTTTTCTTTTTTTTATTCTTTTCCTATTTTTTTTTCTCCTCTGAGTTATGAATTGTTTGCTTAATATGCTGTAAATTGTTTGGATGTACTCTGATTTTATGTTTAATAAACTTTCCTCTACTCTTTTCAAGAAGTGCCACGGGATCTTTAACATCCACCTGAACTACCATGAGAACAGGCAGATGGCACCTTGGTTTAACATCTCATCCAAAAGACAGCACCTCAGGAGTGCAGCACCCCCCTCATGCTGCACTACAGTGTCAGTATATTGGGATTTAACCTAAGTGCCTGGTGTGGGGATAGAACCCACAGCCTTCTGATCTCCTGGTCTCAGAGGCGAGTGCGCTACCTGCTGAGCCACTGACACTCACATTGACAACTCAACCCCTGTCCACTTCCCTTGTCACAGAGTCAGGAAATTCTATTAGATTCATCAGGCATGACTTTCCTCTGGTGAACCTATGTTCCTTCTTGTCCTGTCCTCCATCAGATTCCAGGACTTCTACTAATCACTCTTTCAAAAGGGTCTCCATAAATTTCCCCACCACAGAGGTAAGGCTCACTGGTCTGTAATTCCTTGGCTCTTTCCTGCCATATTCTTGTGGAGGGTGACAACATCTGTCCTTCTCCAGCCTCTAAAATGAGTCCTAATTCCACAGAGCTGCTGAACAAATCCATTTGTAGGGGCCCCAGAACTTTATCAAGTTCCCTTTTCATCCTTGGGTGCAATATATCAGGGCCAATGGCCTTGTCAATCCATAGAGCCCTTATCCTTTTGAAAACACTCTTCAGAAAATGGTGTAGTGTCCACCTCCCTGCCTGACTTCCCCTTACCCATGTATGCTCTCAATAGTAATGCCCCCTCTTTCCACTGCACATAATGAGCTAAAGTATTTGTTTAGTATGCCTACCTTTTTCCTGTCTCCCTCCAGCAATTCTGACCTACTCCATAGTCAGTCTATCCCCCTTTTTGTCTTCCTTTTCTCACTGACATATTCAAATAATGCCCTGTATCCCTCCCTTAGCCCCACTGCAATCCTTTCTTCTGTCTGTTTCTGTACATTTGCTCTCCTCAAGTTACTACTTTGCTTGCCTCTTTCAATGTTTTTGATGTTAAACTTCCCTGTCTTCATCCCTCTGATGTGCCGTATACTTTTTGAAGGTCACAAGCTTTTCCCTCACTGCAATTTCCACCTCCTTTGAAAATTTAATTCCGTTTGCTATTGCTTATCTCTGATGCTCAGACCAGACACCAGCAATAACCCTTTAATGATCATGCCCGATTTTTGCTCCACCCCCTGTCAGCCTCTCCCCTCCCACCTTGTCCTTGAGCAGCTCCTCCATGGCTAGAAGTCTGCACCTCTGAAGTCCAGCACCCTCATCCTTGTGCAGTCTTTATCCACCCTAGTCCTGATGTGGAACCACACAGTTCGATGGTCGCTGTTTTCCAGAGGTTCCCTTATTGTAGTGGTAGCAGTAGGTGTTTTTATTTGTTGAGTACCCATTCCAAGGGCCTCAGAATGCTTTACACACAGAAAGGCTCATAATTAAAACAATTAGAAACACATTTTAAACATCAAAAAATAACAGTAAATGTACATCTGCAGCAATGAATAAAACCTGCTGAAATAGTGGCAACAGATTCTGGAGCAATCTAATTCAAATAAAAGCCTCCCTAAAAAGGTGGGTCTTCAGGACCCTCTTAAAGGCTACATCCAAGGGAGCCTCCCTCAAGGATCTTGAAAGCGTGACCTTCCCAAAGCAGTCCCTGTTTGTCAGTACCTGGTACAGCACTGCACCCTTAAAAGTAGGTTCCCTAACTAGCTGACTTGAGAAGTTCTCCCCTACGTGCAGGAATCTGGATGTGGGGAGCAGACAGGAGCCCCCCCCCCCCACACACACACACACACTTTTGCCCATCAGTCTTCAAGGTGCACTTTTAGTACATGCAAGGTAAAGAGAAAAGCAATCATGGTCTCCTTTGCAATTGTGTGTGTGCACTTCAGTCTCCAATTGAAATGGAATCTCCTGGCAAGCTAGCACTCAAGCATCAATCAGGTGGCCAAGCTTACCGTCATATCAAGGCAACTGCTGGAGTTGCCCTAATGTGAAAGCATGACCATTTGCCTTCATTTGTACTCATGGAACCAAAACTTCCTGAAATGACTTTAAGATTTGCTTTTGTGGGTGAGTGTGATACATTATTTCCGATTAGCAATAGAACATGAAGGTTTCTTACAATGTAAATGTCTTCTCAGCTTTCACTGCCACCTTTGTTAATGATGAGGCTGAACATTCCACACACATCCATAGTGTGTCGTCCTGGTACCATCAAGCCTTTACTTGGAACCTTCAAGGGTATATGGTGTTTACCACACGGTCTCTTGTACAAAGTTTTCAGCATGGCTATGATATCTGCGCCCATGTCCGTTTTGATCTCCACCGACATCTTGCTGATGAGGCCTGTCATGTTCCAGCCTATGCCTTGGGTCTGACCAATCCAAAAAGGCATACTCCATGTCATACTCTGGTACTTCTTGAACTTCCTGTATGATTGATTTTGACTGACATCCACATTGTAGCACGCATGGCAGGTGATGTCTTTTACTAGACACACTACTTTTGGGTGTGATGCTATTTTTCTGCATCTCCACCACTGCTTCTGTGTATCCTTTCTCTGGAGAGGTGTCTTCTTTTTGTCTCGAATCCTGTGTCCCTTCTGGAGTAACAACAGCAAAACAAGGATGTGGCATGTGCCATAAAAGCCACAGAACAGCCACAGAGCAGACAAAATAATGTTTGATTGCAAAAAAATCTCTGAACAACTCTCTGGGCATAGAGTACCCCAATCCCCCAGCACTGCATCTCACGTTAAAATGATAATAAAACTCCTGAGCACTGCTGTTTCAGTTAGTGCAGCGGTGGTATTAACACCACTAAATTGACCTTTTTTTCCCAGAATCATGTACTGCTACTTGATTGGGCTTGTCAGATAGTTGACTTTGCAACTGTAATAGTCAAAAGTCTGCAAGTACAGCCTGCAAAAAAAAAAAAAAAAAATAAAGTTCCTAAAATTCTGCTATTGCATTATCTGGAGACCAGATCACAAGGTAAGAAATGTTAAAGTTAAGGCCCAGTCCCACATATCCTTGCCTGTCACCTTTAAGAAGGTACAGTTTGATGGTATCAGTGTCAGTGGCTCAGTAGGTATCACACTTGCCCCTGGGGCTGGAAGATTAGAAGGTTTTAGGTTCTAGCCCCACATCTGGTACTTGGGGTAATACCCATAACTAACACTGTAGTATGAGGGGGTGCTACACTGGTGAGGTGCCATTCTTCAAATGGGATGTTAAACCAAGGTCCCTTCTGTTTATATCTGGTCACTGCCCAGATGGAAGTAAAATATTCCATGGCACTTATCGAAGAAGAGCAGGGGACTTTCCTGGTGTCATGCCCAACATTCCCCTGTCAATAAAACAAGTCCATGCAACCCAACCCCCCCAGATGCACCTGAAGACCATGTAACCCAACCCCCGATGCACCTAGAGACAAGCTATCATTGCTTAGTGTGCCTTTTCTGTCAAAAATTACAAATAAATAAAATAACAGTATTCACCTTTTTTTCCTTCATTTAGCTACCAAACATAAGAAATACTAAATAAAAAAGATCAAGTATTAGTAGAGGTATTTTTTGCTTGTAGCATGCCCTTCCAATAGCTCAGAGCACTCAGGCAAATGATTAATGTACAAAACAAAAAAGAGATATAGGCAAACACTTCAAAAAAATCACATTCAGTCAATAAGTAACAGTCAACCACACAAAGAAGATAGTTAAACAAACTGGCTAAACATTGTCAAACAGCAAATAGTCAACAGTTCAGCTGTTCCAAAAAAAGGGTATACCTGCCTCCACATGTCTTTGCAGCCTAGATATAAAGAAATAATTGAAGGGGCTAATGGAACCTCCTGTGGTAGGGCATTCCACAAAATAGTGGTCACCAGTGAGAAAACCCTACCGTCTGTTGATTTAAGATTTGAGGGAGTTATCCGGCATGGGTGGAGGACTAATAACTAACGTAGATTGCATAGTGATAAGTAATGTGACTTGTCTAAATTATGTATAGTTTATTTCTTAGAAGACGTGACTTACGTTGGTTAGTAGTGTAATAGCAGCAGTAAGTCAACATTGGTCGGCACATGTAGTAGCACAAAACAGGACATGGTTAACTTGTATGGTTGTTACGTTGTTTTTTTAAAAATTTAGGTTGCAGGCTCAGCCCACATCTGCCATTTAAAATATAAAACATGGGGGGGGGTAGAGCCCTGAATGTAAACAAATTAATCATCACATTCATACCAGATACACCCCACTACCAAAAGTAGCATTGCTTAACACACTACTCAATCTATGTTGTCCTTGTCTGTAGTGCACCACCATCATCAGTTATTCTGAATATGCCCTGCTCAGATGCTCTTGTTCATAGAAACATAGACTTTGACGGAAGATAAGGACCGCTGGGCCCACCTAGTCTGCCCATTTCCCCACCTACAGGATATGCCGCAGATCCTAGTTAACCAACAGCCTATTTCTTCCTACCCCCCACAAGAATTGCCTTATGTCTGTCCCATGCATTCTTGAATTCTCCCACAGTTTTAGACCCCACAACCTCCTCAGAAAGGCTGCTCCATGCATCCACTACCCTCTCTGTGAAAAAATACTTTCTCACATTGCCCCAGAACCGCCCCCCCCATCTTTAAATTGTGTCCCCTTGTTCTTGCATGTTTCTTTTTCTGAAAGATGCTACCCTCTTGGACTTTGTTGATTCCACTGAGGTACTTAAAAGTTTCTATCATGTCCCCCCTCTCCTTTCTTTCCTCAAGGGTATACGTATTAAGCTCCTTTAGTCTCTCCTCATACGGCTTCTCTTGCAGACCCTGCACCATTTTGGTTGCCCTCCTCTGGACTGCCTCTATCCTGTCTATGTCCTTGCAGAGATGGGGTCTCCAGAACTGGACGCAGTACTACAGATGGGGTCTCACCAACTGTCTGTACAGAGGGATAACAACTTCCTGTTTTCTGCTGGTGATGCCTCTCCCTATGCATCCCAGTATACCCCCAGCCCTCCCTACTGCCTTCTCACATTGCTTGCTAACCTTAAGGTTATCTGATATGATTACCCCAGGTCCCTTTCCTTTTTGTTGTTGTTACTACCTCCCCACTGTGTAATCTTCCCTGGTTCTTGTTTCCCAGGTGCATTATTTGCACTTCTTTGCATTGAATCTCTGCCATACTTGACCATTCCTCCAACTTGCCAAGTCCCTTCTCATCCTTTCCACACCTCCTTGTGTATCAACCCTGTTGCAGATCTTTGTGTCATCTGCAAAGAGGCATACTTTTCCTTCCAGTCCCTCTGCAATGTCACTTATAAAGACATTAAAAAGGACTGGACCCAGTACTGAACCCTGCAGTACCCCACTAGTAACCCCTCCTTCTTCAGAGTTGACTCCATTTACAATTACCTTCTGTGTCCTGTTGTCCAGCCAATGTTTTACCCAGGCTACCACCCTGGGACCCACTCCCAGGCTGGTTAATTTGACTATTAATCTTTTGTGTGGGACTGTGTCAAATGCCTTGCTAAAGTCTAGGTAGGCCATGTCCACAGCCCCTCCCTGGTCTACTACTTTGGTCACCCAGTTAAAGAAATCTATTAGATTCATCTGACATGACCTTCCCGCTGTGAACCCATTGCTGCCTTGGGTCCTGTACTCCACTGGCCTATAGGTACTCAACTATTCTTTCTTTCAGAAGTGACTCCATCACTTTCCCTACCACAGAGGTCAAACTGACAGGTCTGTAGTTTTCTGCCTCTGTCTTGGTCCCACTTTTGTGAAGGGGAATCACATCTGCCTTCCTCCAGTCCTCGGGTACCACACCATCCTCCCATGATTTATTAAAAAGAGAAGTCAGTGGTTTCCCTAGTTCCCCCCTTAATTCTTTTAGAATTCTGGGATGAATTCCATCAGGCCCCATTGCTTTGTCCGCCTTCAGTTTTAGGAGTTCTTGCAGAACCCTTTCTTCTGTGAAAGGGCTGGGATCGATCCCCCTATCAAGAGTGCTTCTGTTAATTGGATTAGTCACTTCCCCCTCCTCTTTTGTGAATACTGAGCAGAAATATTCATTCAGTATCCCTGCTTTTTCACTGTCCCCCTCTGCTCACCCACCATTCATTCTATTCAGCCTCACTATCCCTCCCTTTGTCTTTCTACGCTCTCCGATGTACCTATAAAAGGTTTTATCCTCCTTCTTAACCGAGTTGGCTATCTTTTCCTCAGTTTGGGCCTTTGCTATTCTGACTTCCCTCCCTGCTTCCTTCTGCCTTAACTGGTACAGCTCTCTGTCCTGCTCCTTCTGAGTTTCCTTATAGTTCCTGAATGCTATCTTTTTCTCCCTGACTTTCCCAGCCACCTCTTTTGAGAACCATAGTGTTGTTTTCTTTCGTTTTGATTTGTTTATTTGCTTCACACAAAGGCTTGTTGCCTCTGTGATGGCAGTTCTGATAATTCCCCATTGTTGCTCCACCCTTCCTTCTAGTCTGTTTGCTAGTGCTTTTCTGAGGCACTCTCCCATCTTGCCAAAGTCAGCCCTCCTGAAGTCCAGTACCCTCACTTTTGTATGGCTTGACTCTGTAGCTGAGTTTAACGTGAACCACACTGTTTGATGGTCACTTGTTCCCAGATGGCAACCCACTTCTAGATCTGAGATCCTCTCACTGCTCCCATTTGAGAGTACGAGGTCTAAGATTGCTCCCTCATGAGTGGGTTCTGAAACTAGCTGTCTGAGGCCTGCCACCTGTAGGGCATCAAGAATGGCCCTGCTCTCGGATGTGGCTGCAGCAAATGTGCTCCAGTTAACATCTGGCATATTCAGGTCTCCCATCAACAGTATCTCCCCTTTCTCTGCCATCCTAAGAATGCCTTCTATCATATCCTTGTCCATTCCCTCCCCCTGACATGGGGGTCTGTACACAACCCCTGTGCGGATTGCGGTGCCCTTTCCAGTCTCCAAGGTGACCCACAGTGCCTCCTCTCCTCCCTGTTTACTCTTTTGTTCAGTTGCTTTTATCCCTTCCTTTACATAGAGAGCTACTCCTCCCCCTCTTCTCCCCTGCCTGTCTCTCCTGTAGGTTATGTACCCTGGTATGTTAACATTCCAGTCATGGTTCTCTGTGTACCATATTTCTGTGACTGCTATGTTATCCAGGCATCCCTCTTCCATCAAGGCCACCAGCTAAGGGAGCTTGTTGCCCAGACTATGGGCATTGGTACTCATTACCCTCCATTTACTGATGGCCTAACTCCTTTTTGTCCCATCCCTGTCCTTCTTGCCTTTGTCACTTCCCCATTTACCCCTGCCCTTCTCCCTATCGCCACCTCTATGCTGGTGTTTACAGCACTAACTACCATGATTTATTTGGGGGCTAGGATTTCCCTGCACCTTTCCAGTGCCTCCCTCCTTGGCTAGTTTAAATGCTTGCCAATGAAGCATTTAAACCTATCACCTAGGATCCTGGTTCCCCTCCTGGACAGATGCAGCCCATCATGCCAGTAGAGGCTTGCATCACTCCAGGTGAACCCCCAGTCCCCAATGAAGCCAAATCCCTGAGCTCTGCACCAGTTTTTCAACCACTGATTGAATCCCATGGTGTAGAACACCCTAGCCTCTTCTATGCCATAGATGTGCAGCACCTCCGAGAAGGTTACCGTGCATGCTACTTGTCTAAGGCCCCTTCCTAATTCCACAAACTCTTCCTGCATTGCTCTAATCCCCTTATTAGCCAGGTCATTGGTCCCTAGGTGGACAATGACATCCAGCTCCCTTCCCAGTGCAGCTGCTCTGGCAATCCTGAGGATTCGCTCCCTGTCCCTCCAAGCCATGGCACCAGGCAGGCACCTTACCTCCCTCTCCCCTTCCTCCCCCAGTTTTACCTTCCTAACACTGGAGTCCCCACCAGGAGTTGTTTCCTTCCCCTGTGGGGTCCCATGCCACCCTCCTGTGGGTCTCCTTTGTAGAGGTTCCCAGCATCCTCCTTGGTCTCTATTGCAGGTACCTCCACAGAGGAACCACACTTTGCCAGAATGGCATAGGAGTTGTGGAGAGGTACAACTGGAGGGATATGCCTCTGTTCCACCACCCTCACCCTCCCTGAGCCCACTGTAGTCCAATCGCTCCTCTTTCTTGGCAACCTCTGAGGCAACGGCAGTGGCACTGGTGGTCCCTGGATGGAAGAGGAGGTCCCACAAATCCTGGCCAACTCAGCCTGGAGATGAGCAACCTCCTCCCTCAGCCCAGAGAGGCGCCTGCAGATGGGACAACACCGCATCCTCCAGAATGTCTCCCGGAAGACTGCTGCTCCACAGCCACTGCACTGCACCACTCCCATTATGTCTTATTTCTGGCCCCTTAACTGTTGTTTGGAATCCTTACTCTTTCCTCTGTTTTTTTTTTCCTTTCTCTTCTCTCTCTACTTACTTTCTGCCTCTGTGCCCTTTAAGCTCCTGATTGTCCCGTTCTGAGACAAGAATATCCTATATTTCTCAGTAGACCCCTTACTTGCTCAGAGACAGACATCCAGCAGCTAGAGGGAGACGGAGAGCTACTCTTGTCCTTCTAGGATGGTGGGTCTTTGGTGGCTCTGTGATCACTCACTT
Source organism: Neoceratodus forsteri (assembly GCA_016271365.2). Taxonomy (NCBI): domain Eukaryota; kingdom Metazoa; phylum Chordata; order Ceratodontiformes; family Ceratodontidae; genus Neoceratodus; species Neoceratodus forsteri. The sequence goes on along the minus strand of CM057456.1, from coordinate 1,758,873,492 downwards.
CCTGCTCCCAAACAGGAAGATCCTGTTGTCAGTCAAATCCTGTGCCTATAAAAGTAGAACTAGCTTTGGGTGGGAGGGTGGAGGAGGAGCAAGGAGGGCAACATAGCCCCAGTAGAGAAGTCCAGTCACACAGCACTCCTTCCTCCTGGTGTCTTCTGCCAAGCTACTACTTTCATGCTAAAGATATGCAAATACTTCACAGAGGTACAGGTGCCCCAGCTCATTTAGGGCTTTGAACTGTATTTCAACAAAAGAACATTTTTTTATTTCTGTTTATGCCCCTTTCTCTCCAAATTTCCCTCTTCCACCAGCCTGCCCAGCCTCAGAGGGGGTGCCAAGATCAATGGTGTGGGGCCCACTGGAGGCCAGTTTCATACTGCATCAGTTGGGGTTCTTTTTCCAGTGTTCTGGCTTCCCTTTTCCCTGGGACATCAGAGTCAAGGTTGTGTATGTGCAAGCATGCTAACATGCCACACTAGGTGATGTACTCCCTCCCAAGCAGTGCCACCTTCAGCTCCACCTGTGATTACCTAGGTGGTGCTCACACTGTGGCATATGTCACCCTCTCTCCCCAGATCTGGTGGACAGCATCCACAGGGACACTTTATACTCCTCGCCAGCCATCCCTTGATGCCCTAGTTCATTCTTGAACCTGAGTCACTGGCATTTTGAGCAGTAGCTGTAGCATTGTACTGCTAGGCCAGTTCAACAAAAGAACCTTGAAGTCAACTCACCTTCTAACAGCCAGCCCAGTGAATGCAGTGAAGGTGTTATAGGATCTGACCTCCAACTGGAGGACAGAAACCTTTTTGCAGCATTCTGGTCAAGATGCAGGTGGTACAGTTAACCACAAGGCAAGCCCTTACACAGTGCATTGCAGTAATCCAACCTGGATGAGATAAAGGTTTTCGCCAGTGTCCTTAAATCATCAGTATCAAGGAAGGGGAACAGGCTGAAAATATTCCTGAGATGGCAAAAACTGTTTTTAATGGCTGCTGACACCTGAGATTCAAGCATTAGGTGCTCATCAAGAACCACTCCCAAGCTGCAAATATCCCTCATCACCTCCATTTTAACCTCCCGTGAGGGGACAGGAAGATGCCACTGTTAGACATAATACCTACTGGAAGTACTTCTGTCTTTTCTGAACACAGGATCAGCCAACTAGAGGGCCTCCAAAGCTTTATGTCCTCCAGACATTGGTCTAACCTTTGCATGGGACATCCCTAATCCAGCTGAAAAGACAGGTACAGCTGGGTATCATCTGCATAGCACTGAAACTCCTTGCTGGATTGCCTACTGATCTCTCCTAGCAGAAGCAAGTACACCACAGACAATGTGGGAGAGAGGACGGACCACTGAGGTAACCCACAGTCCATGACAACCAGCCCTGACTGGCATTCACCAACTGGAAATGACTGTATCCTTTCATAGAGGAAGGAATGAAACCATTGTAAGATAGCCCCAGCCAACCTTCTGTGCACCTCAAGTCTGTCCAACAACTCCCTGTGATAAACCGTGTCACATGCCAAGGTGAGGTTGAGAAGAACATGGGATGACACATACCCAATCCTTCACCAGGTAGAGATCAAAGCTAACTTTGTCCAAGACAGTCTTTGTGCCATGTCAATGACAGAACCCATACTGAAATAACTAGAGGATGTCATTTGCATCCAAATGGTCCACCAGTTAATCAGTTTCCCACCTTCTCCACAATCATTGCTAAAGACAGGTGCATTATTTGTGAGATTCCCCAGGTTGCGTGAGGGCTTCTTGAGTAGGGGCCTCTTTACCACATCATTAATGGAACTGGGAGAGAGCCCTTATTCATAGTGGCCCTGACAATTTCTGCAAATACTGATATCCAGGCCCCCAACATAGCTTTGAGCAGTGAATCGAAGCCACACCCTCCTCATCAGCAGGTGGAACTCAACACAAGAATTGATAGTCCTCTATGATGCCAAAGATGAACCCCTGATGCTTTTAACAAAGTAAGGGGGGAAACTGGTCCCGGATACCAACAACCTTTGTCTTAAAGAACTAAACCAGTCACTCCTCTCAGTGGAGCTTAACTCCCTGTCCTCTACACATTCCAGATGGAGAATACTGTCTAAGGTGTTGATAAGTGTGACTGGGCGGTTCCTTTCCAGTGCTATAAGCCCAGAGAAGAACTTTTCCCCCTCTGAGCTCATAGCTTTCAGGCATGTCAAATAATGAGTTTCCAGGACAAGTTTTCAGCATGTAACCAAACTTTCTCCCTCCGCATTCTAACCTGTGGCCTTGAACCTTCAGACACCGAAGCCTGGTAGAAAACCAAGGACTGCTATGGCCTGAGATCACTAGGCACAAACAAACTAGCACCAGGGATGAAGTACAAGGTTATGACCAAAGTCTCATTTTAAGTCTCAACTGTGACCCTGCAGCCCTGAAGGAGGTACCTACCAGACCTGAGGTATCCACAAGACCTAGAAACCTCTGAGGGTCCAAGTCCCATACAGAATAATAGTGGTGGCCCTCCACAATCAATAGTGGCATTTTATTGGCTCTGATATGAAACTGGATGGGATAGTAATCCCAATCAAACAACATGATGGACTGAGAAATTGTCAATCTCCATACCCGTCAAGAACACAAGGTCTGTGTGTTGCCCCTTGCATTCATGGCTGAAGTAGAATTTGCTTGTGTAACCCAACCACCCCACCCCCTTGTCTAAGAGCATAACTTTTCATCGCAGATGGTCCAGGGGCATGGGAGAGGACTACAACAAGCGCACATTGCCACGGAATCTGGCAAGCCAGCTGATAGGCAAGCATACAACGCTGAGCGCAATAAGTGTACATGGGCCATTCGACAGGCCAAAGCCCAGTACTACCAGTTCACTCTTGTCTCCTCTTGGGGGTTGGCTAGAAACTTTTGAGATAATGTAAAGGAGCTGAATGAGAAATCCCGCTCCCCACCCCCCTCTCAACTCTCCTTTAATGGAACTGTCTGCTCTGACCCCCTTGGCATTGCAGACTGCCTAAACCACACTTTCTCAGGCCTGAGTTCAGTCCTGCCCAGTAACTTCTTTGACCCCATCCCAGTAGCACCCCTACCCACTCTCCAAAGACCTCCTTTCTACCTACATACCATCTCCCCATTGGAGGCTAGACCCCTTCTGCAAAAAGCCGTTAGTAGTAACAACCCCGGCACCGACCTACTGGACACTAGGCTACTTCGTCTGATGTTGGATGCTATCCTGGTCCCACTTACTGAGCTGCCCAACTGCTCTCTGTGCCTGGGGCAGTTCCCCAGCACATGGAAAACTGCCATCATCACTCCTATCCTAAAGAGTGGTGATCAAGTGACCCCAGGAAACTATCGACCTATCTCCATCCTTCCCCCACTCTCTAAGGCCCTTGAAAAAGTAGTTGCCAACCAGCTTGCCGAATACCTGGCCATGCATAATATCCTGAGCCCTGAACAGCATGGCTTTTGTGCAGGTTACAGCACCACAACTGCGCTACTTGAATTCTCCAACTTCCTGCACTCTGCTCTTCATGCCGGAAGTCCTGCCGGTGCCGGGTTCATTGACCTTTCCAAGGCCTTTGACATGGTTTGCCATCCTCTCCTGCTTGACGCCTTCAGATGCCTTGGTTTCTCCCCCAGCCCCCTGGCAGGGTTCACCAGCTACCTCTGCCAGAACTCAGTGTGTAAAAATCAATAGCAGCCTATCTGACACATGACCTGTCTGCTCTGGGGTTCCCCAGGGCTCCATTTTAGGCTCTCTCCTCTTTAGTCTCAACCACAACTTCCTCCCCTCGGCCTGCACAAGTAAGATCCTCCTCTACGTGGATGATGCTGTGCTCTTTGCTGCTGACCCCAACCCCAACACACTCCAGGCCACTCTCCAACAAACTTTTGATAGAGCTGAGCATTGGCTCACATCACGAAGGCTAGTCCTGAACCTAAAAAAGACCAAAGCTCTGCTCTTCTCGCATCACCAAAGCAAAGCTAGTGGTGCCCCTCTCGTGATACTGTCTAGCATACTAAACCCCATTGAGCAGGTTTCCTCCTACAAGTATCTGGGCATTACCTTTGATTCAGCACTCTCCTTCCATTCCCATATCAATGCCCTTTCTGCTGCCACTAATGTCAGGATTAGACTGTTAAACCGCCATAGGGACTGCCTACCACAAGAGGCCCTTAGATTGGCAATCACCTCCTCTGTCCTGTTGCTAATCTTCTATGGGCTGCCCATCTATGCTTCAGCTGACAACACTGTGCTTGCAAGAATCCAGCTCTCTATAAACAAGGCCTGCAGACTAATGCTGGGAGCCCCTAGGTGCACCCAGGCATCACCAGTAGAAAACAAGAAGTTATTATCCCTCTGTACAGACGGCTGGTGAGACCACATCTGGAGTACTGCGTGCAGTTCTGGAGACCCAATCTCCGCAAAGACATAGACAGGATGGAAGCTGTCCAGAGGAGGGCAACTAAAATGGTGCAGGGTCTGCACCGGAAGACATATGAAGAGAGACTTAAGGAGCTTAATATGTATAGCCTCGAGGAAAGGAGGGAGAGGGAGGACATGATAGAAACTTTCAAGTACCTCAAGGGAATCAACAAAGTCCAAGAGGGTAGCATCTTTCAAAAAAGGAGGTGTGCAAGAACAAGGGGGCACAATTTGAAGATAGAAGGGGCGGCTCAGAGGTAATTTAAGGAAGTATTTTTTCACAGAGAGGGTTGTGGATGTATGGAACGGCCTTCCAGAGGAGGTTGTGGAGTCAAAAACAGTGGTGGAATTCAAGCATGCATGGGACAGTCATAAGGCAATTCTAGGGGGTGGGGGTAGGAAGAAGTAGGCTGCTGGTTAACTAGGATCTGCAACTTATCCATCAGGTAGGGAAATGGGCAGACTGGGTGGGCCAAGCGGTCCTTATCTGCCGTCAAATTCTATGTTTCTATGTTTCTATGTTTCATACATGCCTGCTGTACTCCACCACCAACTTGCTCAACCTTGAAGAAAGACTCCGCTTCCAAACCTGCCTTCTTGTAAAAAAGACCCTGCTAGGGCTCTCCCCCTCTGGGGTCACCACCTCCATGCAGCGTGCCTCCCCCTCAGTCTCCACCCACAACACTGTCAAAACCTCCCTTATTGTCCCCAAGGAAAGGACCTCTATGGCCAGAGATCCTTTTGCTATTGGGCTCCCTCCTGGTTCAGTTCCCTCCCAGCCAATATAGCTGACTCCACTAAGCTTGGTCCTTTCAAGGTCTCCCTCAGAAGCCATCTGACAAGCACTCGCTGCTGCAACTGCACATAATCCCCCACCTGCCCCTTACCTTCACCCCATGGCTGGGTCTGCCCTGTCTACTTTTGCTGTATATACCTGGGGTCTCGTGCAACATCTGTTGACTAATGTAATAAAATATCTCTGGTTGCTACCTGACGTGGTACTTGTGTACCTATATTATGACTACTGTGATCTACCTATTAGCAAGCGTATACCACCAGTGAATGCCTGTAACACTGGTTCCTTTTTTAATCTAAGCGTTATGTACTGCACTGTTTGTTTGCTGTGATGTATTGCTCTCTTGACGAGGTGCCTTTGCAAATGAGTCTATGACTCAAGGATCTGTAAACCGATGATCTAATAATAAAAAATAAATAAAAAAACACCCAAGCCAGTGCACCACCAAATAAGATAGGAAAATGGCTGTCCTACCTCTCGAAGACTTCATGTCCATGTGCACCCTCAATCTCACCTCCAAACCTGGATTCACCCCGGACGCTGACCACCAGCACAGGATCTCCAAACTGCAACCTCCTGTCTCTTCTGAGACCCAAAGCCCATCGATCCCAATGCAGCACGATGGACACCTTCTGGAATTACAATTTATGAAATAAATTAGAAACAAGGGGGGGTCATTTCCTTTGTTCCCCCTCCAACCTAAATAAAGAAAGAATCACTACCAAGTTTCTTCCCAACTAACTTCTTTATTTTAGCTCCTGCACCCCCAAATGATTCCAGGAATGCAGGAGTCCCATCTTTCACTGGATAAATAAAGCAGCTCCATGGGGCTAGCTGAACTTTTTACAATTTACCCAGGCTGGGCATTTTGAGCAGCATAAATGGTTTACAGACAGTACAAGTAGGGTTTCTTCACTATGAAATCTTGGATGATTTACCCAAGGAACCTCCCTACTTGGAAAACATCCACATGCTCCTGACTCACTGACGCTGGTACACCAAATCTCTCTCTCTCATTTCCTATTCTGGGTTACCCATTCTCCTCAATCTCTGTCTGGTCAGGCACTGGTCGGCTGCCCTATACCAGCACAGGAAGGCATGCTGCTTCCCCCACCTGGCCCCTGGACCTTGGCCCAAATCTCGAGGGGTACCAGGATTTTTCCTCTCTGACCTAGGCCCTGTGACCCATTCTCTCTCACTTTGCACGGAACCTAAACTGCTAGTGCTCCTAAACTCACAGCACCAGTCCCCACACCTATGGCTCAGCTCTCTCTCTCTCTCTCTCTACTTGTGCAATGGCCCTCAAACCCAGCCCTGCTCAAGTGCCTGAGCTACCCATTCCCCTCAATCTCCTCAACCCTAATCGGGTTACCCTGCCACAAGACAGCCCTGATTCCTGCCACCACCTAGGCCCTCCGAGCAGCCCACTCCTCTACAGATGGCACCCTCTGTTATGTCAAGTCGTAAATATTTTTTTACCATTAGAGTTGCTGGTCCATGGAATAGGCTACCACTAAATGTTATTATTAGTGAAACTAAAAGTATTTTGAAATACAGATTGGATGGTCTTATTTGTAAAGGGTATGACCTTTCCTATTATGTTTTGGATTAGTATAAGTGCTTCATGGGCTTCTGTCTTCTTGCTCTTGCAATCTACCTTAGTATGAACCTTAGTATGAAACTCCTTTCTGCACTCCCAGATGACCATTTGAATGGTGCACAGTCTCTGGCCCACATTCCTGCTAACTCATCTTGGGCTTGTGGTAAGCTCCTGCCAGCGGCAGCCCTCAAGGCCTGTCCTAAGACCTGCAACCCACCTGGCCCTTTAAATTTCTGGCACCCCAGGACCTGCTCCTCCACGCAAGTCCCCTGATATGGGTGAAGGGCCCCATGGCTCCCTCAACTCTCAGGCCACCCAGCCACTCCAAGTATGGGAGAAGACCACTGCAACTGGCCTCCCCCCTGTGGAGACCCTGTCACTGTCCCCACAGCCTTGGTGACCTGTGCCACTACTCCACGGGATCTCTCGGACTCCTGCCTATCCTGGCATCCTACTATCACCTGCGTCTCCCTTCTCCTGACAATGCAGGCACCTGGCTGACCATCCTCCCCACAGAGCTTCCTCCCCTATTCCTCAACGCCATGTCACTGCAGAGGCTGCCCCTGTCTGCCACTAATGAGGGGGGGGTCTCCCCACAGGCCCACCCAGACCATCGAGCGCCCTTCCTGCCAGCCTACTCTGCTCCTCCAGCCGCCCCCCTCCAGCTCCATGCCTAATGCCCAGGCTGGAAAAGGCCCCGAAACTTACTGTCTCCAGCCTTATATACTGTCCCTAACCTGCCATCTGCTGCCAGCAGGTATTTACCCTCAGAGCACTAATGAATTTCCCAGCTCTCGGGGGGGTGTAGGAGGGGGAATGAGGTTCCTAAATGGGAGCATAAGCCCCTCCTGTAAGGGGGGCTTACACTCCTCCCCACTCAGAAAATCATTCCCTCCTGGGAATGATGGCAAGGGTCCAGTGATGGTCTCCTCCCATCAAACTGGGTATACGCACTCCCCAGCCCTCTAAGATCAGACACACCATACCTGGCCACAGGCACCACCCAACCTACCCCTCTAAAGCCAAGCATACTCCATCAACTAAAACCTACCTGCGCCTGGAGATAATCTTAAAACTGTTAGAAAAACCTTTATTATTTTTTTTATCAAACAGATAACCTTAAAGAGCTGGTGACACGTTCAGGAGAACTTTAACAAAACATAGAAACATAGAAACATAGAAGTTGACGGCAGATAAGGACCGCAAGGCCCATCCAGTCTGCCCATTTCTTTTTCTACCTTATAAATGTGCCATCGGCCTTTGCTCTGTCAGTGACCTATCTATTCATAGTCATTTGTATTGCTCCCTTATGCCTATCCCATGCCTGTTTGAAGCCCTGCACTGTATTCATAGCCACTACTTCTTGTGGTAAGACATTCATGCATCTACCACCCTTTCTGTGAAAAAGAATTTCCTCACATTCCCCTTAATCGGCCTCCTCTAATCTCATGCTGTGTCCTCTTGTCCTGCTTTTTCTTATATTTAAACATGTTAGACCTTTCACCTTGTTTATGCCTTAAGGTGTTTAAATGTCTCGATCATATCACCTCTCTCCCTCCTTTGCTCAAGGGTATACATATTGAGCTCCGTTAATCTGTCCTCATATGTCTTCTGATGCAGTCCCTGCACCATTTTGGTTGCCCTTCTCTGGACTGCCTCAATTTGGTTAATGTCCTTGTGAAGGTGTGGCCTCCAATACTGCACGCGGTACTCCAGATGGGGCCTAACCAGTGTCTTGTACAGAGGGATTATTACCTCCCTCTTACGACTTGTGATACCCCTACTAACACCCTAACACCCCCCTAGCCTTACCTACTGCTTTAGAGGTCTGCTTGGATGATTTTAGGTCATCAGTGATGATGATGCCCAAGTCTCTTTCTTCCTTTGTGACTGCTAGCAACTCCTCCCAGCCTATAAGTGGCTTCAGGGTTTCTCTTCCCTATGTGCATGATTTTGCCCTTCTTTGCATTAAATCCCAGTTGCCACTCTTCTGACCATTCTGCTAGTTTATCCAGATCTCTTCTCATTCTGCCCACCCCATCTGGATCATCTACTCTGTTGCAGATCTTGGTGTCATCTGCAAACAGACAAGCCTTACCCTCTAGTCCATCTGCAAGGTCACTAATGAAGATGTTGAATAGGACTGGCCCCAGGACTGATCCCTGAGGTACCCCCTCGTGACTTGCATCTCTTCTGACTGTATACCATTTACCACCACTCTCTGTTTTCTGCCAGTCAACCAGTTTGCCACCCAGTTGACCAACTTCTGACCCACCGAGCCTACCTAGCTTATTTATCAATCTTCTATGTGGAACAGTGTCAAAAGCTTTGCTGAAGTCAAGGTGGCGACATCAACTGCTCCCCCTTGGTCCACCACTCTGGTTACCCAGTCAAAGAAATCTATGAGATTAGTTTGACAGGACCTTCCTTTGTAAACCCATGCTGTCTTGGATCCTGTGCCCTATGGATTCCAGGTGTTGCACTATCCTTTCCTTAAGGTGCCTCCATAATCTTGCCCACTACTGAGGTAAGACTGACCGGTCTGTAGTTCCCCGCCTCCTCCCTGCTACCACTCTTGTGGAGTGGGATCACATGAGCCCTTCTCCAGTCTTCTGGGACCTCTCCTGTGCTCAGAGACTCACTAAACAATTCTGCTAATGGCTCTGCTAGTTCCTCCTTTAGCTCCTTAAGTACCCTGGGATGTATGCCATCAGGTCCCATTGCCTTATCCACCCTGGGCTTAGCAAGCTCTTGTAGGACCCTTTCTTTTGTGAAGGGAGTAGTGCTCACCTCCCTCCCCCCTGTGTCCATGATGCTGAGCTGTGGGCCCTGCCCTACCTTCTCTTCAGTAAATACTGAGCAAAAGTATCTATTTAGGATAGATGCCTTTACAGGGTCCTCCTCCTCACATGCTCCCTTTTCTCCATTAAGCTTAACAACCCCTCTGGACTTTCTCCTTTCACTAATGTATCTATAGAAAGTCTTGTCACCTTCTTTACTGTTGTGCTAGTGTTTCCTCAGTTTGGGACTTTGCCTGCCTTACTGCCTTACCTGCTTCCCTTAGGGCAGTTTGGTATGCCTCCTATCTTCATCCCGCTGTGTTCCCTTATATTTTCTGAAGGCCAGCCTTTTGGCTCTGACCTTTTCTGCTACTGTATTTGAGAACCAAAGTGGTTTCCTTCTTCTTTTGCACTTCCTTTTCTGTCTAACACAATAGGATGTTGCTTCAATTATTGTATCCTTAATGCTTGCCCACTTGCCTGTACCTCCTCACCTGTGTTTCTTTTTGCCAGGGCTAGCTTAACTCTGTTGGCCATCTTATCAAAGTCAGCTCCTCTGAAGTCCCATATTTTTGCCTTGGAATGGGATGATTTAGATGTAGTAGCCAAATTGAACCATACCATGTGATGGTCACTGGCCCTCAGGTGACCTTCTACCTGGAGATCTGTAATCCCTTCTTGTTAGTCAGTACTAGATCTAGGATAGCCCTGTCTCTTGTGGGTTGCTGTACCAGTTGTTTGAGGCCCTCCCCTGCAGGGAATCCACTATGTGTCTAGTTCTGGCCGATGTTCCTGCTGGTATTGACCAATCTGTATCTGGCATGTTGAAGTCTCCCATTATCAGAACCTCCCTTTAGCTGTCATGTTTTGTATATCTTCTAACAGTAATGTGTCTATGTCCTCCCTCTGGTCTGGGGGCCTGTAGACAACCCCAGTTCTTATGGCTGTCCCATTTCTGTTTCCAGGGTGACCCACAGTTCTTCTGGCTCCTTATGTGTATTTTGAATTTCTGTAGCTTTGATATTTTCATTAACATACAGGGCCCTCCTCCCCTTTTGCACCTCGGTCTCTTCTAGCAATACATAGCCAGGTACTGAAGTCTCCCAAGTGTGGTTAGTGGTAAACCACGTCTCACTAATTGCTACTATGTCCAGTTTAGCCTCTGACATTATTGCCTGCAGGTCTGGGATCTTATTTCCCAGGCTGTGAGCATTTGTGTACATGATTTTCCATTGGCCAGATTTTGGTGTGTTAGTTGTTGGGTGAAGTTTGGCATTACCCCTGTGCATCGTATGGGGAGACAAACCTTTTTTCTTAGCTGGTGATGCAAATGAACGGCAAACACGCTGAATTCCTGTTTGACCACTAATATTTAGACACAGTCCAGCTTTTATTTCCCATTAGTGCTGTATTCCTCCTCCCCATTATTTATTACTGAGGTCATTTATATGAAAACAGGATCTTTGCTCCTGAAGACTTTGTCTATTCCTGCTGCTTTTTCCTTACCTGAAGTCGTAGAGTGCTGCTTGTGACCTCACAGTTACTCACTTGGCAACAGATTGTGATGTCACAACAGAGGATTATGACTTGAAGTAGGGAGTAAGCTATAGAGGCAGATGGACTCTGAAGGAACTCTAAGGAACAAAGATCATATATCCATGCAAATTTCCTTAGTAATAAATAATGGGGAGGAGAAATATTCAAAATATAAATGGAATACAGATAGAATTATACCCAATTATTATGTTTTTTAAAGTTTTCTTTGAGGTATCAGTAGCTCTTTAATCATTATTTCCGTAATGATTTGACTTCACCATTAAAACCATTTAAAACAGTAATGAGGTAGTTTCTAAAACTATAGCTACACCCCAATATACCTCCCAACAATTAGAAACAGGTTACTCTGTATACAATTCCCCAAAAATCATTCATTCACTCATTCCTCCAACCTCCACACCAACATTTTTTTCCATGATCATAAAAAAAGTATTTTTTAATAGTAACATAATTTTAAGTTCCATTATTTTCAGAAAGAAGAGCTGTATGCAGTCACCATGTCCTGCTCTGTAGAGCAACTGTCCTGGTGCAGTTATAAGTCTGAAACCCAGGAGGCCTAAGTTGCAAGGCCCCCTCCTGGAGGAAAATAATACTCCGGGGCTGGCTTAGTGGTCACATCCCCAAAGGAGTTCTGGGTCACAGTGTAATACTTGGTCCACGCCTCAGCTAAGTCCTGGACCAAAGCGAAGTGTTTAAATAGAATCAGGCCAGACCAAGTCCCTGTGTGACACATTGACCGCACCTGCTGTATCAACTGTTGAGATGGGGAACCTCCTCCTCCAGGGTGATTCTTCAGATGTTCCATTTGCTCTTTGAAGATCCACACTCCTCCTCATCTCCTCATTAATGTCTCATGTCCTCTCAGGCACATATGGATAATTCATATGGGGATACTCCACATGCAGCCTCCTATGGACCCCTCTCTAGCTGGCTCCATTCTAGCAGGTCTCTGTCACTGGTCCTCCTAGCTTTCCCAACTGATAATCATATCCCCTTTCAATACTTGATATTCAGTGGGTCACTGGGATTTAACCTATCCATACGGGTCCGAAGGGTCTTTGCCCAGACCGGAAGCTGTGGGGTACAGTATGCCAAGGTGATCACTGGGTGATGGTGAGGACTGGGAATTGCCCTACTCACTTGATAATCCTGGAACTGGAATGTGCTACCAATGAACTTCTCTTCATCCAGCTCCTCCAACTCTCTTTGATCGCCAGTACTCTCCCTGAATACTGTTCATGCAGAAATAGACTTGGAGCCAAGCCTGCTGGGCTTTATCTTAAATTTGGCTCCTGAGGTAGGCTCTGACTTAGCCAACAGGGCCTGTGTACTACCGCCGGGCAGGGCCAAAGCAGGGACCCCCCCAGGCCCAGGGGGATCTCCTCCCAGTTGTCTGAGACCCCCTGCTCCTCCCTCCCTCTGCCACTGGGATAGCTGGTAGCCGGCAGCAGGGAGCAGGACAGACAGCTGTGCTCCCCGTCACCTCCTTTCCTTGGTTGTTCCCCTGCACCTTCCTCTTCTACAGTCTCCATGATGACATCTGGGGAAACACTCCTGGCTTTGGCCACATGGACATGTGCACTTTCCCCCCGAGAGAGTCTATCAAATGCTCCTGAATCCCCACTATCTGGTGACCACAGTACAAAGGAGCTCACAGTGGAACTGGGAGGAAACCCCAGATTTGGAACTGGCGGCATACCTGCGCTCTTCCAGCACACAGGCAACCTGGCAATGCCTCCCCCCCGATACCCACTCCTCACACATCGATCATTTGCTTGCCCTTTTCCCCCAGCTTTCCAGAGCCAGGAGAGCAGTGAGGTAGGAACAGTGGCCAGTGGTTCCTCCTGGGGAGCTGCCTCTGCTCCAGCCTCATCCTTGCTAGATGCTATCCAAAGCCAATCCATTGGGCTGTCTGCTCAAGTCTTTCTGCTATGCCTCCCAGTACCCATAATAAGGAACCCACTTACTTCTTTTTTTCTTGGCAGTAATGTCCATTTGCTTTGGTGCGAATGCGCAATATCTCACTCTCACTGTTCGTTCACTGACTCTCTTTCTTTTCCTTCTCGGCTCTGCTTCCTCTGATCTCTTTTCCCAAGATGGTGTTTCTTCTATAGCTGCTGTAGCTTCTCTTCTGCTGTCATCCAATCGGAGTCTGCCTGAGTATCACTTGACCAGCTGGTCACGTAAGCACACCACACCAGGCATGCAAAGGCCTACTTCTGACTCAGGCCTACCCCACAACTAAATTTTTTTCTTTTTTTTTCAGCACAACAGGGCTCAACCAGGCTGGGAAGCCTGGCAACACATTGGTCTCAAGGGCTCAAGGTCTGGCAGAGTTTCGGGGAACAGGAAACATCATGGACAATCCCCCATGTGTAACTCCCCAACCCTCTCATCTAGGGGCATAACGTATCATCGCAGATGGTCCAGGGGGCATGGGAGAGGACTACAATAAGTGCAACACCCACTACAGGTTAATTTAATAAAAGGAAGGAAGGGAATGGCAACCATCTCAGGAATTAGAGATGACAAAGGGAACCTCAAGAGGGACAAACATGGCATTAAGAAACAGTTTTGTCAGTTCTACCAGAAATTGTATACAGCTGAATGTGAGGAGAAGAGGGATCTTGAGCAGGAATTTTTGGAGGGGGTAAAGCTGCCAAAATTATCGAAGACACAGCAGGAACAATTGGGTGCAGAGATAACCAGAGAGGAGATCCATCTGGCGATACAAAGCCTCAAGAGAGGGAAAACCAGTGGCCTAGATGGATTTCCAATGGAGTAGTACAAAGCTCTGTCTGGAGTGCTAACGGACTCCCTATGGGAAGTGTTCCAAAATGTACGGGGAGAGGGGGCACTCTTGAATACTTGTTATGAGGCAGTAATATGTGTGCTACCAAAACCTGGCAAAGATGTAGCGGAGTGTGCCTCCTATAGGCCTATTTCGTTTTTGAATTGTGATTTGAAAATATTGGCAAAAGCCCTAGTGAATCACCTGGACCGGCTGCTTCTGGAGCTGATCCACCCAGACCAAACCAGTTTTGTAAAGGGGCGCCTCTCTTACCATAACATGCGGAGGCTGCTAAATGTTATATGGGGAGTCTCTCGGTGCCAGGGGAGCACTTTGGTGCTCTCTATTGTCACAGAGAAAGCATTCGACCAGATAGAATGGGAGTACTGGTTTGAAGTTTTAACCCGGTTTGGTTTGGGGGATCGCTTTGTGGAGCTGGTTCGGGTACTTTACAAAGCCCCAGTGGCCTCTGTCCTAGTGAATGGCTCCCTTTTGGAAAAATTTCCCCTATGTAGGGGAACAACACGGGGTGCCCCCTCTCCCCACTTTTGTTTGTACTGGCTATTGAGCCACTAGCAGCCAAGATACTGGCATACACAGTTATGGGGGGGGGAGACAGGCCACATGCATAAGATTACACTCTATGAAGATGACATGTTGCTGTTTGTACAGGACCCACAGAGATTGGTCCCACCCCTCCTGGACCTGGTTACCCAATTTGCGGCATTCTCAGGGTACAAGATAAATGTAGGTAAATCCAAACATATATCACTAAAGGGGGAAGGAAGGGGACAACAGGCCAACACATGGGGATTAAAGAAGGTAACCACATCCTTTAAGTATCTAGGCATAAATGTGGGAAAAGATCTGGGGTCAGTATACTGACTGCATTATACCCCTTTAATCTAAACCACTGAGGATGAGCTGTGAAGGTGGTGGGTGCTACCTATATCTTGGCTATGGCGTGTGCACTTGCTAAAAATGAACATGTTGCCCCATCTCCTCTACATCATGCAAATGGTGCATGCAGGCCCAGCCAAAATGGACATCAAGAGATTAGAGAAAGCTTTTCCACACTTCCTATGGCAGGGCAAATGCCTGCATGCTAGTCTCCAATGCCTTAAAGCCGATACTAACAAAGGGGAATGAAATTTCCCAAATATTAAAAACTACTACTTGGCTGTCCAGTATAGATATATCCAGGACTGGGTCAATAGACCAGTAGAAGCTGGATGGCTGTACCTTGAGGAGGAGGGATGCCCAGGGTGACTGTCAACGTACCTGGCACAGAGGGGCCAGAGGGCATATAATGGCCTGGGGCGGGTGAACTCACTGGTCTCCACAGTGTTGGAGAGTTAGATTCAGATAAGGAGAAGGGTAGGGGCACAGGAAGAGGAGACTTGGTTGCTGCCCATTGTGAGAAACCCATTCTTCCTCCCAGGGTTGGAAGAGGGTGGCTATCAGGAATGGGAACAGAAGGACCTGACAAGTGTAGGACTTCTGAAGAAGAGGGAAGGACTATATACTTTTGAGGAGTTACGGGAGGGGATTGGGCTATCCCACAACCACTTTCTTCGGTATTTACAAGTTTGGGACTATGCTAAGGGCTTGGGTTGGGGCAGAGGAATGGTGTTTCCCCTGGATTAGGTGGAACACATTGTTGACTCTGCTATAAAAGACACAAGAGGACTGATAGGGAAAGCCACTCGGCTAGGGAGGCAGTCCTTCCTGGACCTCACTCAGAAAACTAAATTACTTTGGGAGAAGGACCTGGGGATAGGTATCTGAGAGGACGACTGGGGAATGATTCTAGGTCTGCATAAAGGTGTAATATGCTGTTACAAGTACAGAGTCTTTCTACAAATTTGTTCACAGACACTATTGCCCTTCACTGATAATACATAAATTTAATCCTGCTTTGTCTCCGATATGTGGGAGATGCAAGGTGGTCCCTCTCACAATTTCAGTCACGTCTGTCTGCTTTTCTATCTAAGTTGTCTACCTGCTCTTGCTTTCGCTGAAGGGTGCCTGCCCAGAAACTCCTCCAACTTCCACATGGCTGTCTCCTCATATCTTATCCTTTCTCTCACTCCACTACTGCTCTCTTCTAGCATAATATGAGAGTAGTACGTGTAGAATCTCTGATCCTAGCCATTCCCATGTTATATTGCTACTGTTTAATATGAAGTTTTGTACTATAACTGCCCTGTATACAGCCTCCTTCTCTATCTAGGCTTGCATCGCTTGCCAAAAGAAAGTCTGAAATTGATTGTTTGTGTAATTGCAATATTTTGTCTCGACATGTACTCTGCCTAATGCCAACTTTGTAACACGAGAACTGCATTGCTGATTTCACTTGTAACTTCATGGTTGTTTCTCAACCCCGGGTCGACCCTGAAAAAGGGACTTTAATTTTCTCAGTGGACTTACCCAGTTACCAAACCTCAAATAAATAAAATAAATGGGGACCTATTTGCACTACTTTTGGGTGTGCCCTGTATTACAGGACTTTCTGGAAGGCCATAGCTACAGAAGTAGGGCCACTAGTGGGGCACCAATTCCCTGTCGATCCTCACCTGCTTTTATTTGGAATAGAGGACATGGGGCAGAGGGGTTGGGAATGTTGCCCAGATGGACCCAGCTCCTGTTAGTTTTAGCAAGACACTGTATCCTGAATACATTGGTATCCAGAAATAAGCAAACAGCTCCACAGTGTCGCACTCTGGCCATCCAGATGTTCGCACTTGAACACCCAACATATTTATTTATTTAATTTTGTTCACCGGGTAGGTCCACTGGGCCCAAGAGGTCCCTTTTTCAGAGGCGACACGGGATTAGTTACAGAGAAATTTTGGGGTACAGGACATTTCAAATACATGACAGTTTTAGGTACAATCACAATACATAGCAGACGAAAATATAGCAATACAATGCAGATTCTTGACAGCTTTGAGGTACAATCACAGCACATTGCAGACAAAATGTAGCAATATGATGAGTAGACTCATATTGAGGGGCAGACCTAGAATTTTTATGGGACAAAAAGATATTTTATTGTAGCATGTTTGTATAGTCTGTACATGGTCACTTTCCTATGTGGAGTGTAGGCAGCTGTAGCCAAGGGTATAGGACATAGGGGGCAACTTATCCAGATTAGGATAGTCTACTAGGGGTCAGGGAGTCACAGATTGTCCTTGACATCTGCATTGCTTGTGTTCCCTATGCAGCTCTCAGAGTCCTTTTTCCAAGGAGGTTAGTGAGCCTGCATTTTGCAGCTGATCCAGGAGATTGTTCAAGTGGGTAGAAGCAGCGTGGGTGAAAGACTTATTCCCTGCTGCCCTTCGTATCCTAAGGACCTCCAGTAGCTTCCGAGATGAGGTATGTAGCAGTTTGCCTGGGCATTTAGGGACCAGTATCCCATTTAAGCCAGCTGGGTGTGGGACGTTTAATGTTTTGTAGGTGGTGCACAACAGAGGGAATTGGAGCCTTTGAGTAAGGGACGGCTAGTTTAAGAAGTCAAGCACCTCAAAGTGGTGTCACCTCGGGGGTGATTTGGTAGAAAATCTTGCAACTTTGTTATAAAGAACTTGCATCCTGCTCAGCTCCTTACTGGATAGAGCCTGGACGATGGGAGCTGCATAGGTTAGATTGGGCAAGAGGATACTGTTTGCGATTGCAACCCTAGTCTCAGGGATAAGTTGCAAATTCAGTCTGTATAGCAGCCCAAGCTTCTGGTATACAGTTTTGGTGACCTGGTCCACCTGGTATGTAAATGTGAGGCCTTGGTTGAGTACAAGGCCAAGGTACCTAAAAGAGCTCACCAGTTCCAAGGGCATCCCTGAGGATGAGACAAGGGGGTGTAGAAGGGATCTTTATGAGCCTAGTGTCCTGGGTCCATAGACCATGACTTTTGTTTTTTTGTCATTCAGCAGCAGCCTGTTCTTTAGCAGACACCTTTCCAATGTACCGAAGTCCTCCTGTAGCAGAGGCTTTAATTCTGATATGCTGACAGTGGTTCTATATAGTACAGCATCATCCGCATACTGTATTACAGAGCTACCACCACAGTTGTTGCCGAGACCATTGACAAACAGTGAAAACAGGAGGGGCCCCAGGATAGACCCTTGAGGTACACCCTCCTTGATAGGCAGACTACCCGATAACGATCCATTCCACTTAACCTGCTGGGTTCAATGGGAGAGGTGACTCTCAAACCATGCCAGGGAGTGGCGGTCTAGGCCTATGTTTCTTGGCGCTATAGAACATAGAGTAGCAGGCTCTTTTTTGTGTGAGCCCATGCATTATTATTAATGATCATTTAACAGAGATTTCTGAGGGATATTGTAAATTTAGGTGCAGATGGTTTTGTTGCCCCCAATGGGGACTGGAGCCATTCTCCTTACCCAGGAGGTGGTCCATCCCATGGATTGCTAGGACATACAGAAGTAGCAGGAGTACACTTCTAATTACCATTTTCTAGGCACAGCAGGGTTATCAAGTAATAAACCCAGTATATTATTATGCTTTGGGTTGGTAGAATACTTCCTATTCAAATTGATCTATGCACTGGTCACCACGCTACTGTATTTGAGGAAGGTGACTGTCTTACCAATTAAGTCTTATTTATATCAGTTCAGAAAGGGGCCTGTTAGGCAGGGACAATACCATCAGATCAGATAGCCCTGTGCCCACCAATCCTAGCCTCGCAGGCTGGAGCTTAGGACTATTTAATAAAGTTGTATGAAGTTAAGGGCAAAGCAGAAAGGTTCCTCTTCACGTGGGAACCATTCCTGGGTTCACTGTCTCTGAGAAAGCACAACTGCTGAAGGAGGGCCAACTATAGTTAGGAATGGCTGGAAGATACGAAGAACCCACCCAGGTAGGGGAGAACCAACATCCACAGTACTAGGAAATGGGAAGACCATCATTAGATACAGGGACCTCTATGCAATATATTGTAATGAAAGGTATGGAAAGTATAACATACTATATAATTTTGCACATTTTGTTTTTGTTATAATGAATTGGACTCATGTAAATGTTCTGGATTTATTAGTTTAGTATTAATTGTTCAATGTGTGATTGTTGAGTGTTTTTGTCCTTATGTGAAAATTTTAATAAACATATTATGCAAAAAAAAAAAGAATTTCATCAAAACTTCTAACTGCTGTGGGTGTCACTTTATTTGCCTCCTTTAGTGATTTGCCAGTCCTTTTTTGAACTTACCCTGGCAATAAACTGGCTTGAGAGCCGAGTGTGATTCTGGAGGCAACCTTATCATCTGGATGGCCCTTAAAAGGGGCCTTAAGACTTTTTTATTTATACAGGCCTTTGGAGATTAATTCCCCTATTCCATCCCAACACCCAGTCTGTATTTATTTATATGTTATCTTCATAATTAATGTGTTTATTAGTATGTAGTTTTACGGCTAGCTTCAATAAGTTAGTTTTAGTACTTATTATTTATTTTATTTAATTTACCTGTTGTGTTTTAAAGGGACACTGTCAACCTCGTTTTATTAAAACATCTAACCTCATTTTTTCTACATACTCCATATGAATTAATGTTGAAGAAACTGGCTCTGGTTGTTTTTTTTTTGCCAAAATGAGGTGCATTTAGCATTAATTTTAGCAAAACATGCCTACCCACCATATTAGTGTTACCATACTAACGTGAATGGCGCCCCGATGTTTACATCCCCGTTCAGGCTGGATTTCTCCTTGTGGCAGTGGTGAACTCTTCCACAAATAGCAGCTATGTGCATCTCTGTTTATTGAATGTGTATTCTTGATTAAATGTCCTGTCACTATAAATGTTATCTCCACTACCATCAGTCATTATTTTAGAACAGAGGTAGTCTACTTGCAAAAGAATAAATACTTCCGTCTTGTCTTCAGTAAAAGATTTCATGACTAGCTTCTCTCATTAATTTATGCCCCTCAGAATGTTTAATCTCTCATAAAGCTTTTAATGGTTTTCCTCATTCAGCCCCGATACACACTACTTACAAAAGTGTCATTTCTTATTGGCAAGTAGAAAAAAAAAATCACACTGCTGCTGTCAAATGCCCCAATATATATTTGCCCCCCTTGTTGGCATTCTAAGTAAGATTACATTTTACGTGTTCCTCATATGTTGACTTGAATGAATGGCATTGACACTTTCTGAGATATGAGGTCCCAGTTTTGTGAGTGCATGTGAATACTTTATATTATTTGGTACCTCAGACGAAGACATTAGTGTGTTGCTGCAGCTGACTGAAATTAAGGCTGACAGAACAGGTGGCAAATTGACAGCGCATGTGCATGATTGTAAAGGCACAAACATGAGACATGTCAGCTGTGTGCACAAGTGCGCAAGCCAGCAGAAAACGTTGTTACACTGAGTAATACTGTTGCCTGTTTTGAAAGAGCTGACTGGAGAAGCGGCAATATAAACAAAACTTAGGCAGACAAGTGATTTTCAGTACTGGAAATATCTGTAACACATATACATGAAGACAACAGCCCATGAGTTCCCACTTAAAGAGTTATTGGAGAAAAAACACAACATGATGCACATATATCATAACCCAATATTAAGTTGACAGTGTCCCTTTAATCTATGATGTATTGATTTGTAATAACCGGGGAACGTTTATTCTTATAAGTGAAGCGGGTTATAATGGCAAACATGTGCCAGCTTCTCCTTAGCCCCGCTCACACTGATTCCTTCACTGCGGCTCTTACAACTGCCATCAGTCGATAAAGAAACATTTCAACAGTTTTGGTCTCCGTGTAGAAAAACAGTCACAGAATTGCAACGCCACTAAAAAAATGATGAATACCTCACTAACCATTGCCACAGCTGTTACAGGCAGCTTTCCAGATGGCAGCGAGATTCAACACAGCCACTCCCAACTCTGACCCCCGCTCTGACCTCTCCACCTAATTTGCATATTGCCGTAATGATTATGACCTCAACCATAAAAAAAACTCAATTTGAAATGACAACACTTTTCTTCAAAGTTCTTAAACTTGCTTGCCAACATTTAGTAGTGTCCCATACTAAGACTTGTTTTCACCACATTTCATTAGCTGCCATTTTCACTGTACAATGAATGTAAACCCGTTGCCATACCATTCTGACAGTCTGTGAATTAAATGAACCTGTTACTTGGCGGTAACAAAATAAATAAAAAACAGTAAAATACACACCTTTGAACAGTATGCCACAATTTATTCACTTTTCTAAGTGAATTACACACTAACATACTAACATACTATTTGCCAGCAGATTAGGCCTTACGATCTATCGAGTCTGCTCGAACCTTAGTTCCTTAATTGGGTGCCGAGACCCTCCCATCCCTTGTGCTCCAGAAACCGCTATCATCCATCCCCACCCCCTTGGGACAGGCCATCATCTGATACATCCACTTTCTGTGTCTGTCCCACCCTCTCTTGAAGCCCTCCACTGTGGATCTCTGAACCAGCTCACCAGGCAGTGCATTCCAAGGGTCCACCACCCTCTCAGTGAAAAACCTCCTCTCTTTTCCCCCTTACCCTTCCACCTTCCAACTTCAAACCATACCCTCTGGTGATACCTCCCTGCTTTAGTCTAAAGATCCCTCTCGTTTACCCTATTTATTCCCTTGAGGTACTTGAAGACCTCAATCATTGTCCCCGTCTCTCCTCTCCTCCAATGAAAACAGGCAGAGCTCCTCAAGTCTGTCCTCATACGTCAAATCCCCTAGCCCTCGTATCATCTTTGTTGCCCTCCTCTGTACCCTCTCCAGGAGTTGTATGTACCTCTTCAAGTGTGGTCTCCAGTACTGTACACAGTACTCAAGGTGTAGTCTAACCAGTCCATTGTACAGTGGCAGAATCACTTCCTTGCTCCTAGAGGTGATCCCCCTAACGATGAATCCCAACATCCTGTTTGCCTTGCTAGCCGCTCTCCTGCACTGCTCAGAGTTATTCATACATGCATCCACCATGACCCGTAGGTCTTTTTCCCCTATTGAGGCCTCCAGCGCCTCCTCTCCCAGGGTGTACCTGTGTTTAGGGTTTCCCCGACCAAGATGCAACACCTTGCACTTGGTGCTATTGAAATTTAATTTCCATGTGTGAGCCCAGCTTTCCAGGGTGTCCAGGTCCCATTGCTGGGCCAACCTCCCCTCTTCTCCCTCAACTACTGCTCCCAACTTGGAGTCATCCGCGAACAGACTCATTTCACACCCTATACCCTCCCTGATGTCCAATATGTATGCATTAAACAGAATCGGACCCAGGACCGAGCCCTGCGGTACCCCACTACCCACCTCTCTAGGGTTCGAGAGCTCCCCATAGACCACTACTCTCTGGGTACGTCCAGCTAGCCAGTTTTCAATCCATCTGACCATCAAAGGGCCTACGCCTAACCCCATTAGTTTCTCCACCAGACCATTGTGGGGGACAGAGTCAAACGCCTTGATGAAGTCCAAGAATAATACATCCACAGGCTTACCCCTGTCCAGTTCTGATGTTACCTATTCATAGAACTCAACAAGGTTGGTTTGACATGATCTACCTGGCACAAACCCATGTTGCGACTATCCAGACCTCCCCTCCTCCAAGTACACCCCCAATCATTCCTTTAGTATACTCTCCATTAATTTTCCCACCACCGAGGTCAAACTGATGAGTCTATAGTTACCTGGTACTTCCCTTGACCCCCTTTATGGATTGGCACCACATGTGCCTCTCGCCAATCCTAGGTACCCTCCGCTCTCAAGTGACCTGTTAAGCTCGCCAGAAATTGCAGCCAGTATGTCCGCCAATTCCCATAGTACTCTCGGATGAATGCCATCCAGCCCAGGAGATTTGTCTTTCTTTAGGGCCTTGAGGGCTAACCACACCCTTTGGTGGAGATAGCATCATCGTCCCTCCACCTTACTGGCCTTTTATCCTTACTCAATCGCGACACCCCTGGGGTGCCTCTCCTCCCTCTTGCTCCATTTCTGTTGCTCCCCTGATCCCACTTACTGCTGCTTCTATCCCTTCGCGCCTTGCTTTGTAGATATCCCATCCCTCCCTAATGAACACAGAGGCAAAGTACTCATTAAATACCTCTGCCTGGTCCCTTGCCTCTTCCACCCACCCTCCTTCTGATCTCAATCTGCTGAGATGGCCCTTAGTTTTTCCACTTCTCAATGTACCAGGCAGACCTCTTTTCCCTCCATGTATCCCCTGTGCCAGCCGCTGCTCTTTCTGGACTTTGCTCCCCTCACCATACGGGTGACTTTTCTAGATGCAAGCTGGTACATTTCCTTATCCTATCCTCTTGTTGTTTTTATATTTTTGTGAGGCCTTCTTTTCTCTGACTGCTACCTGGCTCCTCACTGGACCACCAACATGGTTTGTGACCTTGCTCCTTACGTTTCAACTTAGCGCAGATCCTGACTGCCTCATGAAGTCCCGTGTTATGACCTCCCATCTCCTTTCCACACTTGTCATTGAGGTAATCCCTTCAAGTGATCCTTGAGAATATTTCCCATGCCCATAAAGTCTCCCCTGAAGTCCACTGCCAGTGTCCTAGATCTCACCCCTCCCCCATGCTTATTTGAAACCAGACAGTATTGTGGTCGCTCCCAGTCAGGGGTCCGTACAACCATATCCCTTACCAGATCCCCATCTGCCAGAACCACATCCAGGACATGCCCCTCCTTGTGGGCTCCATCACATGCTGTGTTAGAACACATCCTGAAGCCATCCAGCAGCCTCTGCTCCTTGGCCACCTTAGAGGACATGGTTCCCCAGTTTGTACCTGGCATATTAAGGTCCCCATCAACACCACTCCTTCCCCTTGGTCCACACTGGGCAATGATGTTGTCCAGCAAACCATCCTCTAGAACATCACTCATCCGGGGCCTATATACTACACCCAGCTTGACCTTATCTCCTGTTGGGATCATGGAGGACCCATAAGGCCTCCACGTTTCCCTCTGTCTCTTCTACTCCTAGCAATTTCTATGTCATCTCTAATGATCATAGCCACTCCACCCCTCTGCCTCCTTTCTATCCTCCATTAAGCATAGTGTACCCCGTGCGTTTAGGTCCCAGTCATGGTTTTGCTGTCACGTCTCCGTGACCGCCGCTACATCCACCCACCCCCAACAGCATGGCCTGGAACTCTGGCAACTTGTTTCCCAAGCTCCTGGCATTTACTAACACAACCCCACCCCTTATCCTGATCCTCTTTGTTGAACCCCACCCAGATTCCTTATACTTCCATCCTCCCTCTGCTCCTGAGACCTCTACCCCAGTCTGTTTCTCCTCCCTCCCTTGAGCTTGAAGGCTACTCCCTCATCTGGAGGAGAGACTCTGGTCAGCCCCTCCCTTATCCCTTCCCCCCTCACAAGTTTAAACCCCAACTTTCTTGTATGTAGTCAGCTATCCCCTGTTTAAGGACTTCCTTCCCTAACGGGGCAAGATGAAACCTGTCTTTGGCATATAGTCCCTTATCCTCCCAAACTCCATTCCAGTTCCCTAACACCCCAACCCACTCTCTTCACCCCACTTCCTGAGCCAGTCATTAACCTCTGTGAGCTTCATTTTTTTCTCCACTGGGGCCTTTGGTACTGGCAATATCTCGAAAAATGTTGCATCCATTATCCCGACAGACTCTGGCAAGTTCTTGGAACCTTGGATTTCCAAACGCTATTTCCTCTAGATCATTAGTTCCCAAATGCCAGGAAATCCAGTTTCCTCCACAATCCTAACCATTTCATACACCATGAGCTTTGCTCTGTGCACTGTCAGCCCAGAGATACTCCTACCTTCACCTGGCTATGGCATCCACCCCCCTGTCCCTCCCACTGGATACCCCTAATCATCGAGTCTCCCAATAACAGAACCTTAACACCGCCATCATCCTTATGGTTACCTCCACTATGCCCTCTCAGCCCTCTTCCCCCCTTTATTCATGATCTCAATTCCATGGGAGTCTTCCTGCCTTATTAGAGACCCCCTTGTCACCCTCCCCTTTCTGCCTCCCTTGCTATTTTGCCCACTTAACTCAAACCCCCTCTGAATAGGTGTCCCCTTTAACCCTCTCTTATCCGAACCATTTATCCTGGCCCTGATGGTTTCCCCTTCCCCCACACCATCATCCTCCCCTTGTAATAGTACCCCTGCCTCCAGAGGCTCTCTGTGGGTCCCCTTTAGCTAGGGCCCCATCCTTGGTACTGTCCCCCCTGCTGAAGGGGGGCTCCTCTCCCACCTTCTTGTCTCCCAGTTTCTCTCAATCATGCTCTCCTCCCTCATGTCTGGAATATGTTGCATCTCCCCTATTTGCTTAACATATATGTTTCCCCTTCTACCTCTGGGACTATTTCTATCCTTTCCATAGCCGGTCTGTGATGCCCTATGGGTATCCGACTCCCTCCCCCCGGCCTCTGTATAAGTTTCCTCATTTCCACCAACCCCTTCCTCCCCCTCTAGGTTGCTTAGTAGCTCAAATTTATTGTGACACTCTATGTCAGCCTCCATCAAATAACCAGAGTTTCCCCTGACTGCACCTCTAAACTGCCCCTCTTCTTCCCCTCTTGCTCTGTTCACCATAGGAGCTCCCTTCCCACAGTCTGCTGTTTTAGGCTTCCGCACAACAGCCCCTCCTGACTCTTCCCCCTCCACTCTCTTTGTATTCAGAATGTTCACCCCGTGACGCTTTCCCTTAGCACCAACTTCCCTATCTAAGGTCCTCTGTCCCTAATATCCCCCTCCTGCTTGCTGTAACATAACGTCCTGTAATTTCAGAGCATTGCCCCAGCCTCCCTCAGCCCCACCCTTCTGCTGCCCATATCCACACCCTTATCCTTGGACACCCCTCCAGCTCCCCAGCTTACTCCTTAACCAATATACCTCACTCCTGATACAAGATAGCTGTCTACAGTGGGCAGCCTCCCTCTCAGGCCCTAATTTAGAATTATTGCCATCCCACAGCCTGTGCAGCCTACAACCCTTCGAAGATGCCTGCCATGGTGGAATCACGGCCACCCTGTTTATCCCCTCTGTTTATAATGGCACACCCTTTTTCTCAGTCCCTTTCCCTGGAATACAGTTTCTCTCTATACTGACTGTGGTTATTTACAAACCCAATTTCAACCCCACCAATAAAGCTCCCAAGTCTCTCAAACACATACAGTCCAGTGTGTTTTGGTCCCTGCTTCAGTGTGTGTGAAAGCAGACATCAGGTACTGTATGATGTCACAGGCCCACCAGCTCCTGTTGCTTCAATTTCAGTCCCAAACAGAAATACTCAGCCCTTCAATCCCAACCCCAGTGGCTTTTCAGTATTTAAGAAACCTACAAAACAGGGTGGGTGGGAGGTTCTTACCAAGCACCAGGCAATTGTTAACAGGAATTTTTATATGATTACCTTTATCTAATTCACCCTGTTCTTTTCCATGCTTATGTCAGTCCATCCTGGTGAGCCTGCCACCTCAACACATGGACGCATGGTACTGCCTGTCTCTTAGATTTGATTTACACTTTTGCATTGCAGATTGTCTAATTTGATATACGTATGTTCCTACACTATTGCACATAACTGCTGTATATAATATGAACCTAATTTTTGCCTGAATCTGTCTTGTTCTCCACCATCCACTCCCCTCCAATTCGGAAATCTATGTTTTTTAGTATATAATGTACGGCATTGTTACACATGGTATTGGGCTCTGTGAGCTTATCTTTGTATCTTTATTGATATTGGTGCTATTATTGTATGCACAGGGCTTTATTTATATTGATGTATGCCTCTTTTATCTGTATTCCTTTATAATAGTGCTTATGTATTGTACGATCATGGCTGTGTTTATAGTTTTGTATTCGGCACCTTCTGTCTCTCCCCCCCCGCCGCGGTTGCCCCTGAAAAGGGATTGTATGATCTCAGTGGGCTTACCCAGTAACCAAAATTTTAATAAATAAAATAAATAAATATCTTCTGATGAATCAAAACAGACATAACACTTTTTGTGAACCACAGTATTTATTTATCTGGTTGGGGAAAAAAAAAGTCCCTCAGCAATTACACAAAACAATACATGGAGGGGAGTGCATAAGGAGAAGCCCTCAGGCTTTGCCCTCGGGGTTTATGTAGCATCCCACACTTCGGGTATGCATTAAATTCTCATTATGCACTCCCCCATGTATTATTCTATATGTTATGTTCCTACTGGTTCTATGTGATAACAGCGATCGCAAAACTGCGATCGCTGTTAGGGCAAGTGTATATTGTCAAAAAGCAAATCGGCGATATACACTTGCCGGCGAACAAACATCGAGCAACTGGATTTAATATTTATGCAGGGAGGGGCTGCGCCCACCACGTGCTCCCCCCTCATGTGGGGTTTGCCCCCACACCTCCCGCTTAAGGATTACTAACTCCGGAAGGGGTGAATGTAAGGGAGGGGGCAACACTCCAGATTGTACACAAAAAAATGACAGCAGCAGACAGTGGCAAATTTTTTTCCCCTGTTCCCAGCCCCAAACCAAGTACCTGCTGCACCACAGCTAGCCAACATCACTACCACACCACATGGCTAGCTCGGCTGCAGCAGGCACACTACCCCTTGAGAAACCCTCTTCACTGTCTCTCTCCTTCCCCTCACTATTCTCCCCTTCCGGTCACCCTCCCCTATGGTCGCCTTCACATAGGGTTGCTGCCCTTGCAGGGTAGCCCATGAGGATAACGCTGTTTATAAGTCGTCGTTTTGATGGTCGCTCACATTCAGTTGCTATCCTCACTGGATTCCGTTCCTACTATATGTGGCCTGACTGTAATGGCACCCTGAGCCTCCAGGGAAGGGTGCCATACTACTACTTCTACTGCATTGAATCAGGGGCTCTAGGAGTCTGACCAATCATGGCGCTTTACCAGTGTTCAATGACTTCTGAAAAATCATTGCCAGAGTATCTTCTATTACATCACAGAACTCCTATCTTCAGATGTAAACAATCCAGTTCTTCAGATTTATTCAGATTCAACTTACCAAGTGTACTGTCACTAAGCTAGTAGTGATATTAATTGTGCTGCAAACATCCTGATATTTATTATTTATTTAAACAATTTACACCCAGACATGCTCTGTAGAAGTTGATCACATTTTATGCCAAAAATCCTGGGGAGCAGAGGAGGCAGCAGTTAATTACACAGATTGAATATATGTGCACATAACATCAATGTCCAGATTTTTTGGGTTTCTGTACATCTCCCCAAACCACGTATATATTTCTAAAGCCTCAACCCCAGTGCGAGCGTCCTAGTTAAACAAATCCTTGTGTTAGTCAGGCTGACATAGCTTCACCAGAACAGACAACACCTTTTAAATAGACTTGAACTTCTAATCCAGTTGAAATGTCAAAGTATGGGCAAGTGTTTCTGTACAATTTAGATATTTCTTCTCTCCTAGCACCCTTTTAAGGATCCCATGTACTGCTCTTCCTGAAAGCTGCCTCTTTGGTATGCTTACTCCAAGTGTTCTAAACATCTGTTGCCTTTGGGTTTTGACTTGGTTTTTGGCTGAGACAATGACTGCACTACACTGAGAAGTCCCAACAGGGTGAACCATGTGGCCATACATTGTCATTCTCAGCCTTTACTGGATCAGATGTATAAAACTATTTAAAAGAGATGTCTGATCCTATGGAGCCGTCTCAGCCGGAGTAGCACAAGGATTTGCACCATGATACCTTGCACTGGGATTGTTGTTTTAGCCCTTGCTGAGCCGCAGACTGATATATCAGTCCAGAATACCTATATGTTCTAATTCTGTCGGCAGCCTAAGGATTAAAATATGTGTGTGGTCTACAGTGATGTTTATCATTAACTAGGATAAGGTCTACAATGGATTCCTTACCAGTCTCTTTTTTTTTAACTTTATTTGTATTGATTTAGTGTAATTATACATTACATGAAATTGCAGTCAAGTAGACATATGATATCATCTTGTCTTACGACAATTCACATTTTTACAGTAACATTAGATTTCTGCCCCTGAACCTTGCTACATCACTTGGGGGGAGTTGCTGAAAAAAAAAAAATTTTCCAAAAGCTACTACAGTAAAATTATATAGAACAATTAAGCTAGTATTCATAGCAATTTCTCAAGAGATTAGAATCCTTAAATTGACCATTGCAGCCATGAGCCAGGATAAAAGAAATGTCCAGTCATCATCGTGCACCCTATCGAAGGGTTAAACATCCTGCCCGCACATACTCTCAAATACCTAAAGGCACTCCACCACAAAACTCACAAGTAGGCACTCCATTAATATAATAGCTGCTGTAAATTTAACTATAACAAATATGAAAACAGATTAGGACTGAATACCCTTGTCCAAAAGATCTAAAGATATCTTAACTGGAAAATCAGTGAACTTTATATACATTGGAAGGGAAACTGAGGTGGGAGCAAATGAAGAGAATATCAGTATAGGGTAGAGTTTACCCCCCCCCCCCCGGTCAGAAAAAATCTACATTATAGCATCCAATTAGCAATTTAAAGTCCTGAAGTTATAGGAGCACTCTTGTTTACTTTCAGTTCTGCAGAAATGAATGTCCTTCTATTTTACCCCTTTATCCTCTCCCTCCCAGTCATTAATGATGTAAAGCATTGACTTTCATTCAGGTCATCTGTTCCTCCTCTGAATCGGAAGAATCACCCCTCACTGCAAACTGCTTTTTGATACGATCCAGGAGCTTGGAGGTTTCAGAAAACTGGAATGCCTTACCTCCACATAAAATTCTCAAACTCGCAGGCATAAGAAGAACATGGTGTATGCCTAACACTCGGAGCCTTTCTCTGATGCCATCGAAACTTTTGAGTCTCAGTCGGGTGGAATAACTTAGATCTGGAAAGAGATGCACCTTAGCATCCTGCCAGTTAAGAGGACTTAAAGATTTGGCTTGCTGGAGTATTAGATCTCGCTCCAATGATGTACGGAGCTCAAACATTATTGTCCGAGGATAAGGTATTCCGTTCGGATGCTTCGGTCTGCTTCCATGTGGCGTAATGCAGTAGGCCTTAATTATTGCAAATTCAAAGTCTATATTAAGTAATTCTTTCAGCCATCCAGATAGAAAGCCCAGTAGAGTATCCCCTTCAGTTTCTTCTGGTAAGCCCAGTAGATGAATATGTGTGGCTCTAATAGTATTTTCTATGTTTTCCAGACGCCTCCGTAAAATACCATTTTCTTTGGTAAGACCGGTCGCAATGTCAATTGCTTTGTCCAAACTGGCAACCGTTCCTTTTGTATCCTCCTCCAGTGACCCCACTCTTGTATTCAGTTGTTTAAGGTCTTTGCTAACACCATCCCTTTTATTGTCCAGGTTCTGTATTGCCCGAAGCAACGCTGCATTGGAGGGTTGTGGCCCATTGGGATCAGTCGCACCGGGCTCATGCTCTCTGTTACCACCCGTCTTTGGCTCCTTCGAATGGGTTTCTTCTGCAGGTGGTCCCAGTTTATTAGTTCATCCCATATTCTCACTTCCAGATACCAAAACTAGTCAGGTTTGGCATCTATCTGCAGTGCAGGGGTTCTTCTTTTCGGTGATACCAAATTACAGCAACTATGCACCTCAAATTTAATTTATATAATAAGGTGCCGACTTGCAGAGCTACAGAGAAGAGCTGTTCACAGCTCGGTTGCTGGACACGCCCCCAGTTTCCTTACCAGTCTCTTAATACTTTGCCTAGTTATTGCAAGTTTCCTAATACCTCTTTAGTAAATATCAGTGGAAATGATTCATTTGGCTTCTGTGGCCAAATCATAATCTAATACTGTATCCTCTCCAGATTCTGTATTTAGCTGTCTTACTCTGTCCCAAACCATCCTCTTTCTTTTGAGGTAGCTGAAGTACTTTTTACTATTATTTTTGTTTCATGCCAATACTACTCAGTTTAGTTCTTACCAGTCTTTTGCCCTTTACATTTTTTTTCAGTGCGTGTTTTTATACGGCCCTACTCTCCTTGTTGTATTGCACTCTTTCTCTCTCTCTCTCTCTCTCTCTCTTGCTTCATATGGCTTTTTTTTTCTCTTACTAGTTTTTGAGAGTCCTATCGTTCTAAACAGGATGGTCCTCTGCTTCTGCCCCTTTACTCCTGATGAATATGCAGTGTTCCATTACATTTTACTATCCTCCTGATGGAGCCTTACATCCCCTCTACCCACTTTTCCATACCAATTTGTTTTACCCAGGTCCTCCAAATATTAAAGTCAGCCCTCTTGAAGACCAAGTTACTTATGTGTAACAGTAATTTTAGTGCTGGTGTTCCTTCCCGCAGTCACGCTACTGCAGTTTCCCTGATCATTTGCAAAATCTTGGGAAAGCCCATGGGCTAGAACGTTGCTTCCTGTCCTTACTCAAAAGGGGAACAGTCATAAAGGAAAACCCACACCTAAATGTGGCGCTGCTTTCACTTACTTTTAAAGTGCTGAATTCTGCAAAGTATATGGTTGAGTCTGACACCCTGTCACAAGCACTTTAGGTATAGCACCACTCTGGGATCATCCCAGAATTCCCCATGGTTGACATGAGCCATGGGCTGCAGCAGCAGGAGATTCAGTTGCTGCCAATATGGAAAGGAGCTGGTGTAAAGCTCTGTTTTATCATCTGCCAGTCCCGTTCAGCTCCTGAGGCTAAGTACAAAAACACATAGTACATTTGATCCAATACATTTCATGGTCATCTAGTCCATTTTATAATGCACAATAAAGTGGGACTTTTCACTGAAAGGAACTGGGAGTTTTACTAAAGTGCCCTATGTTGTGGAATGAATTCATAACATAGAAGGGAGGAGAGAGAGAAAGGGGAGGGACTAGGGCAGAAGAGGACAGGAAAGGGAATTTGGTTTTATATAGTTCTTTTAACATACTCTCTATTCCAAAATGCTTTACCACCCATGAATAGTTGCATCAGCCATCAAGTACACAAAGAGCTTATGTGAAAGAGACAGACAGACACAAAGACAGGCAGAGAGAGACACGCACGTACACACACATATAGAGAGAGATGTTTCAAAAGAACAGGGAAGTAAGTAACTGGCTCAAGGTCACACTAGATGTGTTTACACACACACACACACACACACACACACATATATACATTGTGGCAGCATTTTTGTTTCTGTGTATTGTAAGCACCTATTTCAACCATGTCCGCGGCACACACACACAGATGGTGAAATGCTGCAAGAAAACTGGCCTCCTCCCACAATCCATTTATTTGTTTATTTTTTTAACAACCCTCCCACTCTCTCTCTGCTGGCTCCTCCCATCTCTGAGTCCAGCATTTTTGTAATACCTCCCTCTCACTTCTGGCTCCCAACCCTGACCCTGGCAACACTGCAGGCAGTAAGAAGCACCCCTACAGGAACAAAAAAATATCTGCATCATTTTAGCTTCTTGCCGCAGCATCTCAGTGCAGTAAAGTCAAAACAGATAGACTCCAGTGGCATCCACAATGAAAAAACTGCACCAGTGTAGCCACTATGTACCGCTAGCACTGGTGCCAAATGTAAGTGTAAACACGCCTTCTGTAAGTAAGTGGCAGTAGTGGACTTCAAAACTGAGTTTCCATGTCCATCTTGAAGCCCTTCTCCAGTATCCAGGAAATCTTTAAAAAATATAATATGCAGATATAATTCACATTATATTTGAATGCCCCCCCCACCATTCTTTATTAGTGAGAACAGTTACATTAAAGCAGGATCTTTACATGTCAGACTTCATGTTCATGCTGTTCCCACCAGCTGAAGTCATAAGTGAGACCACAATCGTTCCACCAGCAACAAACTCTGATGTAACAGAAAGAGAATCATAACTTCAGCTGGGGCGGGGGGAGAAGCAGGAGGATGACATGAACTCTGGAGGACAAAAATAATGTTCTCAATAATAAGAAATGAGGGAACATAAATAGAGAAAACTTATGGAATGTAAGTTGATTTAGGACTGAATATTATATTTTAAAAAGTTTTCCAGCATACTGGAAAAATGCTTTAAGACAGGAACCACAGTACTTTACATTACAATTATACTGTTCATATTTATGTAACCTTCATACATTGTGACAGAGTAATACAGTAATTTAAAGAGCAACTCTCTATTATAATACAAAGCTTAAAAATACCACATTTACACTTATTACGTTTTAACTTTGTTTTCTAGTTATTTGGGGTTTTTTTTGTGTTTTTTTGTTTTAACTTTCCCCTGCTGTTGTTCTAAACATATTGTAGATAATGCAGCAATTATTTCACTGGTTCTTTCAAAATGTATCTGAATCTCCCCTGCGAACCAAATAATTATCAGCCCAGTGGCACTGAGGGTTGAGGTGCCGGATGCCACACCTCATGCCATGCCGGCGACCCGAGTTTGGGAGCAAGCTCAGGTGCCAGGGGTCATAGGGATGGGGCAAGGATTGAGCACCAGCAGGTGGCTTTCCTCCCCTGGGGAGGGGGTCTAGCTCGGTGCGCCAGCTGCTCCCAGTCGAGATAAGGGGTGCTGCAGCATGTCGGATGCAAGTCATGCAGCGTGGATGATGCTGGCAGGGTTGCCTTGTGCCAGAACATCACGGGTGCACCACGCAGTGGGAGGGGCACCAAGAAAATGGAAAAACCCAGCTTCACAGGGGAGGCGACGGCACCTGACCCCCATGCCCACCACCAGATTCACCCTGCCTGGCCTTCCAGGTCCTCTGCCCAGGGCCCACTCCTACAGCCAGAGTCTATGTGTGCAACAGCACCCAATGAGGAGGGGCAGCCCCACCCTGGAGGAGTTAAGCTGGGACTGCTGGCTGTGGGAGGGGTGGAGAGAGGAGACACAGGTTCAGGGGGATCTCAGGCAGGTAGGATCAGGCAGGATGCCAGAGAGATGCCCCTGTAGGCTGTGACTGGAGGGAAATAGAGTCAAAAAAAAAATATTGTTTGTGAATCACAGTCTGTTGTCACGGTGAGCACTATGATGTCATAAACAAACATTGTGAGGTAATAGGGAAGAGGCAAATGTTTTCTATATAGACTTGTCAGATGGACTACCAAGATGTGCTATAAATATTGGAAAAGAACATTGAAAAAGAAAAAAATGTATTCGCTAGTAAATTGTAACAGCTGAAACATCTTATTTATGACAGCACATGCTGAAGTGCAGAGTTGCCCTTTAAGGATGTAAGGGACTCTGGGTCTATGATGTACACCCCCCCCCCTGCACAAGCAAGGATGAAATACAATATGTGTGCTATGCAAACACGTACTAATCTCTAGGGATTCCCCAACCCACTCTACTATTTAGGGTGCAATTCCTTTAATAAACATATGTTTATCAAGGCTTACCTTTACTATTTTCATATCCACCGTCTCCAACAGTAAACTATTCCACAGGTTCACTATCCTCCGAGAGAAGAAATGTTTCCTAACACTATTCTGGAAGTCATCAACGCTAAGCTCAGGTTGTGTCCCCGCATCTAGGTGGAGGAAAGCAGCTGAAACAAAACCAACTGTTCGATCTTGTCAATACTCTTGAGAACAAGGAATATTGAGATTATGCCCCCGGTTGTTTACTGCATAATAATTAACATGCAAAAAAAAACATGGCACATGAAAAGATTATCTGGTAACTCACAAAACAGAAGTATAATCCTTTTGTCAGGCATGAAGAACAGCAGCAAGACTTTGGCGAGGTCCTCGTGACTAACATGAACAAGCATGCAACAGAAACTGCTTCCTGCTTCTCTTATGGGGTATGGGGAAGGGGCAATAGGATAACTGCAGGTTACCAAACTAAAATTCTTACATGCAGAACGTAATAATGAAATGTAAGAACATTTAAATGGACCTGGAAACAAAAATGAACAGCAGAGAAGTGGATAATGACGTTTGGAGACATTTTTATAAACAAACTGCTACATTATTATCAGCAAATTCCAAATATTTTCTTCCTGATGCTGCAAAAATGTAATTGGGAGAATTAAAACAGATAGATTGTGATCTTTTAATAGATCTTTTTGTTCTTCTTTTAGGAGAGAGCATTTTCTCTACCATTATGAGCTGTTGCAGGAGTCCGAGAACAGAAAACGTTCTTTTGTTGATGCCAGGTGAAGTACTGGTAGTTGTGGCTCTGTACTGAAATCAATAGATTTTGTGAGTTATCTTGGCATTATGACAGTCATATTTAAAATTTACAGTGGTGTACTGCAGTAGTCATCTATGTATTGGCTACTGCAATACCACACTGAAAATGTGAAATCATTACTTGAGACAGTAGGGTTTGCCATCTCCCTCTAAATCTCCCTCTGTTTGCCATATAGTCACTCATTCACGTGACATCAGAAGAACATTTTTCTGTTTGAGAACTGGAAGCCTCTCTCCAAGGCAGAGCACACTATCCCCTAATGCAGAAAAGGGTATATATATGTTTCTAAAATTAAGATTACATTTTTACAGTACTGTAAAGATCTGTGTTCCATTTTTTGCTGACTGAATTATAGTTTAACTGTCTGAGGTAATCCTGACGGATTGCTGTGGTACGTAATCTGCTGTAACAATCTGGCAGTGAGGGACAGAATAATTCAGTCTTCTATTGATTTTTTACATTGTCTGAAGGAGAGGTTATAGCTATTAACTGCATTGTTTGTTTATTTGCTTATTTATTTATTTAGTTTTTATTTATTTATTTAATTTTTTATAACCGGGTAAGCCACTCCAGGCTGAGGGCCTATTTTCAGGTGTGATCCAGATACACAAAATACATAACAATTAAGAGAATGCAATAAACACACTATGCAGCTTACAGTAATATGTCCTACCACAGAACACGTACAAATATGTACAGATATTTACACAAGAATAAATATAAAATAAAATTAGTACTAAACTACAAAAAACATAATTAAAGCAAGTACACAACAGGACTGTGTGAGTAAATATGTTTTTATCTTTCTTTAAAAGGTATTGTTATTGTAAATCATCAGCACTGATTCAACCAGCCAGCACTTAACTTTCCCTTCACGATTCCCTCTCACAACCATATGTAGTCATCATGCGCAGGGTTTAAGAAAGGGAGTATTTCCTTTAGGATGGTGTGGCTTAAATTTTTTTTTATATACAGATTTTTCTCCATTGCCGACACGCACATCGGTACCCCCATTGCTGGTCTCCAGCAACCACCCAGCACCACCCTCCACTGATCCTTTCTCTGCTGAAGGTGACAGGCTCCACAGCATGAAGCCCCAGTGCACCAGAATCTGGCATTCAGATGGTAGTTGGGATTTTTCTCTCCCTTAACCTCCCTGCCTCCCACCATCCACAGCAGTGTGCGCAGTGCCATTTGCGACCACACAACACACAGTCGGAAGGTGATCCTTCAATGGCCTGTACCCCAAGGAGAACTTCAGCTGTGGAAGTGCGATGCTTCCCTGCCTGACCAAAGACTCACTGCTGTTAGGGACACTGCGCAACCCTGGCTACCGCTTTACCAACATCCCAGGCTCGCTCCCAAACCTGGGTGGCCGGCATTGCAGCATGATGGGTTGCTGCAGGGCCATCAGGTGGTCTCAACTGTTTAAATTTACTGTATTTATTCTAAAAATGAATATATACATTGTTAAAATCTAAGGAATTTAAATAACATTCGTATGTGCATTCTAGAGGTATCATTATTTTAAAATCATAGAATCTGTTTTATCCAATAAAGATCATTAATTTTTTCTTTAATTCCCCCCCCCCATATCCCATGTCTGATCCCCACCAATGTGTTTTCCCCATCCTCGCTGTTTGAAAAGCCTCCACTGCTCCCAGCCCCTGACAGGGCTCTCCCCTGTTGTGGAGCTCCCAAATAGAACTATATCAAGGAAGACAGTAAAGAAATGAGTCAATATTAGGTCAGTGCAAGATGCCAGGATGAGGGGCAGTGTACTGGTCATTTACACAGCCTGTACCAATACCCCAGTCAAAACAATAAAGGGTCAGGAAGGAAAGCTCTGGAATGCATAGCTCCCGTTCCCTGGATTACTAGAGAGCAATCACACAGCAATAAGGAAAGGACAGGAAAGGAAAGGAAAGGAAAGGAAAGGAAAGGAAAGGAATGGAATTTGGTTTTATATGGTGCTTTTTAAATAAACTGTATCCCAAAATGCTTTACAATTCACAGAGGAGTAAGGGAGAGAAGTTGCCACCATTTTTAGCATTTACGGAGATTCAGAGTGCACAGAGATGGCTGAGAGAAAAAATTACAGAGGTTAAGCATAGGAAGGTTAGTTGGCTTGTTCAGGGTCACACAAATGGCAGTTGTGGGATTCAAACTGAGGCCTACAGTTTCACTGCTCTGCACGCCAAACACTAGGCAAAACTACTTCTCATGTTCCAGCAAACAAGGGCTGCAAACCTTCCAAAGAGGCACAGCATATCCCCTGAGGGCTTCACTCAGCCATTACCATTCCTGACTAGGATCTTGAGCTCAGGTCGCAAATCCTGGTCCTTACATGGTGATCAATGTGGTCAACACAAGGCAGGCCAGAATCATTCATTTTTTAAATATTTTAGAACATTATATTCTGTAAGCAATAAGGCATGATTGGATGTGCAGTATGATAATTTAGCTGCACATCTAGGGGAGTAGTGAGGCATGAGGCCGCAGATCATGTGCCTACAAACCCCTGGAAGTGCAATCAGATCAGTATAATGCACACCCTTGCAGTGTCTCATTGCACT
The DNA here is from genome assembly GCA_016271365.2 of Neoceratodus forsteri. Taxonomy (NCBI): domain Eukaryota; kingdom Metazoa; phylum Chordata; order Ceratodontiformes; family Ceratodontidae; genus Neoceratodus; species Neoceratodus forsteri. The sequence goes on along the minus strand of CM057456.1, from coordinate 1,758,835,810 downwards.
TATAAAAAGGGTGAACTGAGAACATTTTGAAAAACAACAAAAAATCACAAATTATTTTTTAATAAAAATTGATATGTTATTTTTTTAAATGTAACTAGTGAAACATAGTCCCTCCCCATCAGTCAAGTATCTGTCTATACACACACTAAACAGATGGAAAGTTTGTTCATCACGGAATGCAGGAATTTAAACTTCTGCAGAATTCTACTGTCGACATGTTCACCTCTACCAGCCCAACCACACACAACAGAAGGCCTCAGTAAAGGCAGGAATTCAGTTTTATCAGTGGCAAGGCACGCAGCAAAGATTTCCCTGGTATGCTGGTAAAATGGGGGGGAAGGGCCTGATAAGAAAAGAAGCTCCAAAAAGACAAACAAACTATACATAATATTTTGTTTCTTTTAAATTGTGCATGTACAGCATATAAGGAGGAGAATAGAAAAGAACACGTAATCAAATTGTTTGTTCTTTTTTATTTTAAATGAGTTTTATTTTTAGGGCCTGGATGATTTTTTAGTGAGTAAAGGTGGCAGCCATGTCTATAATGGCAAACGGGAATTTTTGATAAGGTATTGATATTGTTAGTGTGCTGTGTCCTGGTTGGCAGCCTTTTTTTACCTGTGTATTAGACAGATCTAAGATACAGGTGGCAACCAATCAGGACACAGGATTTCCCCTACCAATTTTGTAAGGGGAAAATAACTCTCATGATAATAACTTCAAAATTCTGAATTTGTTAAAGTGCATTTGGAATACTCAGTTTTCCTTATCAAGGGTAAGCTCTATTATTTCAGTAAAAAATAAGCATAGCATTAACTATGTAATACACGTTGAGCCTATTTTTCTGGTGTTTTCAAAACCTTGTTCTTCATGTTTCAGAATGTAGAATCTGCTGTTCTTAACATTTCAGAACATGAAGAGCCAGGTTGCTCCCTACACCAATTACACCAGTGATTGCCAGTAGTGCTGTGGAAACGCGACATGAGGTGTCATGGCAGCAGACAGCCTTGTGCACTGATTTAAAAATCGGCAGTTTGAACCCTTCTGACACATTCCCATCACAACCTACTGGCTGCAATTCAGCATTTTAAAAAGGGCACCAATCATATAAAAAATGTTGAAAGGCATTTTGTTGAAAGGCATGCTGAAAAGCAGTCTCATGTTCACCAGATTCTCAACACCTCGGTAGTTTAGTGACATCGGGAAGGCACTCAGGCTTCGCTCTGGTGCCTCTGATGACATCAAACTACCTTGGCATTGAGAGTCTGCTCATTCTCAATGAGGGGGTTACTTACTGTATAATAAGGCTCATCATTAAACATAGAGCTACTTATCATTTAGTATACTCAGAGATAGCACGCCTGAGAGGCAGTCTGCAAGAACAGCACTGTGTAGTCAGGATCCCTAAAAGATTTAAAGCAGCAGTGCTTGTTAATAAACATACACTTTTTTCAGTAATAAGGTTTGTCTGGTAAAAATATCAAGATACATATTTTTCTATTCATATTCTTTCATTCCTAAACAAAGATATGGGGTCTTGACGTTTTTTAAAGTTGCCACGCCCATGCCACACCCTTGCCACACCCATACCACTCCCACCATGAACAACGTTAAAAATGTTATGCTGTTTAGTATCAGAAACATGCAGAAGAATCATCCTAATGTAGCTACATCATGAATCTGGCATGCAGATTCATCAAGTAACACCAGGGAAAGAGATTTAAAAAAAAATGGCGAATGGTGGCCATCTTTAATAACATGAGTCATTAATTACAAGATCAGCTATAAAAAAAAGTCTTAACACTCTTGAGAAAGCAAAAAATACATTGAGCACAAATCTTTGGTTGTCAGAAATACATTTATGGTAAAAAACTAAATGACAAATTTTTTCACCAACTAACAAATACTGCTGCTTTAAGGAGAAAAAAAAATATCCAAACAGCTTAGTTTCTGCAGACCTCTCCAAATCACACACATACACTAAAGCCTCAAACCCAGTGCAAAGCATCATGGGTGTACAAATACTTGTGTTAGCCATGCTGACAAGACTTCTCCAGAACAAAAGCTGCCTGAGAATATACATTTACAGTTGCTCCAGTTTAGAATGACAATGACACACCACAGACTCATTTCATCATGGTGGGATTCCTCAATGCAGTGCCTTCGCCACTGGCTCAGCCAAGCCCCAGGTGTCCAAGAGGAAAGGATGCATTTAGTACACTTGGAGATAGCCTACTGGGGAGGCAGTTTGCAAGAAGAACAGTGTATAGAATCCATAATAGATGCAAGGAAAAAATAAATATCCAAACTGGGTTTTGTGTGTCTCGCCAAACCATGGGCATGAAGGTGGGAGACAGTAAACAGGCTAACAGCAATGCGGGATTTATTTGGGTTCAAGGGGAAAGAAGCCAAATCATTGTTAACAGGTTGTGTTGCAGACCACCAGATCAGGATATACAGTGGAATCAAGACGTGTAGAATGAAATGAGAATGTCAAATAAGAAAGGGATACAGTATTGATGGGGAATCTGAATTTTTACAATTTGTTTGCCTCCAACCTGGCTTCCTCCACATCATTCCTTCAGTTCTCACTGTGGTTACCATATCACAGACTAGCCTCCCATGGTCCCCAAGAGGTCCACACCACTGTCATGATTCCACTTCAAACCCTCCACAGACCTACCTTCCTTAGGCCTACCAGAGAGGAGGAGAGACATGAGCTGTGTGACCAGGGAGCAGTGTAGGACATTATGCGGACCCCACTGCTATTGATGAAGCAGCCATCATCTAAAGTGAAGTTCAGGCTGTTTCTGCATGTTCTGCCTATCCCCCTTTATTCAGAGGAGAGACACCAATGTGTTGCACCAAACATTATGCTTTCCTCCACATCACTCCTCCCTCTCTGCAACTGAAACATCTTTGCATTCTGCCTCCTGCCAATTCTAAAAGGCAGCCAAGTAGCAGGATAAGCAGCCCTTCCACTCTCACTAGGGAGGAGAACTCTAAGCAAATTTTTGATCCTGCCCTGCCATCGGGGGCTTGGGGCATGAACCTGTGTCACCAGTATGCTAAGCAGTCCCCTACCTCTCACCACCACAGAGCTGGTAGGGGATTTGAGTTTTAGGGAGTTTGCCTGGGAAAGATCAGAGGCAAGAACTACAGCAGGCAGAGAATTTCTAAGCACAGTATTTTTTGAATTTTTGTTGACCGAGAAAGGAGGGCTAGACAGTACAGCCTATTTTCAACCTCATCCCAGGTGTGTGTGTTGGGGGGGGGGGGAGGATACAGATTAAAACCAACTGAAATTGAATCAGATTAAGCTGTTGGTGGTATCTTAGTGAATGGGGAACATCTGCCCAGGACATTGGGGAAATGCCTTTACTCTTTTTGATGTGTGGTGGGCTGGATCCATATACCACCCCATTATTATTCCTCATTCACAGTCTATGAGTTGTGTCCTATTGTTGGACTGTGGGTATTGCTTAACCTAGATGGGCGATTTGTAGTATGCACATCATTTTTTTGTACTTTGAACAACTGAACAAACCTTCATTTTTCTCTTTTTTTGTCAAGGATGGAAATGAGAAAGGAAAAGTGTGTCCTTGATTTAGAATATGCCTTGCAGGGGCTTAACTGCACTGAGAGAGGTGGTCTGTTTGTATTTCTCTTTTTTTGTGAATTTCTGACGTAAAATGTCTTGTAGTAGGTTTTCTTTGCACGTCATAATAGTAATACTTTTGCATGCATTGTTTATTTTCATTCAATACAATTCCCCACTATTTTTGAGATGTGCTACAGGATCTTTAACATCCATCTGAACAACCGGCAGAAAAGGCAGACAGGGCCTCAGTTTAATGACTCATCCCAATGAGGGCACACCCCAACAGCACAGCATCCCCTCATCCCCTTAGTATTGCACTTGGGTAAGAGACTGTTTCTTAACACACACACACACACACACACGGATACTAGGAATGAGGCAATATTGGACACTATGCTTTGTAACCTTGGAGAAGCTATAAAACTGCTCAGTAAGAGAGCCAAGCCAACATGTGGCAGTGACCAATATATGGGAGAATTCAGTATCCATAATACAGTATTGCTGGGGTCTCATGTTACAATTGTGTAAAAGAAGAAATTAAATCCACTTTACCATAATTGTTTTTTGTGTTACGTTCCAGCACTGTCACTGGGTTTAATCATAACTGCTGAAGATATGGTTATTGCTATCCCTTCCAGAGAAGCTTACTGTCAAAGCAGTGACATCATCATAGAAACTTTCCTCCTCACTGTTCTGAGTTACATTTGGGAGTTAGCTCAGTTTACTATACTGTCATGCAGCATACACAACATAGATTGAACTAACAAACAACTTAACAATCAACTCTTACCTTAATAATGTCTGCAGATCATAACAACTGTTAGTTCTCAAGAGCCAAAATAGGGGTCTCCTTTGGCTGACAACTCAAATTCCAAAGTTGATAGCATGGCATGATCCTGTTAATGAGATACACAGAATGGAAAAAATTGCAGCACGCTTGCAGAATAGACTTCCATAGTTCCTGAGGAAGTGGGCACTGTAGATTCATTACACGATGCAAGGAGGGAATCTTTTTGCTCCTTGGAATTCAGCGTAATGACTCTCAGCATTGATGGGCTTCATGTCTCTCCTACAACTTCACAGACATAAGGCTATCAGTCAAAGCAGAAGATAAGTAAAACTCAAATGGTGGTACACCATCTATACATGCTCAGAAGACTGATATGGTTGCATGTTAGTTTCTTTAAATATTGGTTGGTCACATTTACTAGTGACTTTTGGATCAGTAATATCATAATAAATTCAATAAGCCAATACAGAGTTGAGGACTTTAGAGATTATATAGACCTGTACATATGGAAGCATACGTTATCTTGTTAAGTAGATTGAAACAGGATGTGCAAGGGATTGGGGAACTAACAGTCTCTGAATGATTATTGTTTGAGATCTGTAACCGTAGCTGTTACATGCACAAGGGTCATTTGATATGTCAAATATCCGTACTAAGGCTTTCTGTATGTACATCAAACTCTGAGACGGCAATAAACTCTTTTTTTTTTTTAAAAAGGATCTCAAGATCTGATGACTGATTATTTAAATAAAGATATGTCTCTATAGGGGCGCCATTGCGTAGCCAAATAGACTGCACACATTGACATGGAGCTCCCGAGAAGAATCTTTATAACGTTCATTCCACTGCAAAAGACTCAGGCCCACATTTTCAAAGGAGATGCGCAGACCAAAATGTAGATGCGTGGTGCATCTCAGAAAATGAGCAGAAGCATGATATTTGAAAGGAAGAGATGCATCATGCATTTCTGAATGTGCCATTGCACAGAAATAATGTATGCAGTGCAAATAAAGGGGGGAGTGATTCCATGAATATGCCGTGCATCACTATATTCAGCCAAAATGTGCAGTGCATCTGCCATGCATCTCACAAATAAGCCAGCCAAAGTTAGGCAAACAAAAGGATAGCCTAAATCAGCCAGCCACCCTCAGGCAGGCTGCAGAACTGCAGGCATGCCATCCAGACACAGCCTCAGAGGTGCACAAGAACATGCTCCAACACCCACACACAGCAGTCATGCCAGTATGGATATACCCAAAGCCACAGGTGCCATGTCACCACCAGTACCATCCAGAGGGCAACCCCCCACACTGCACCCTGGACATAGACACCTAGAAGCCACCCAGCACCACATGCCAGTGTTGTTGTGTGGCCCCCAGACACACCAGCAGAGCAGACAGCCACACAGCAGTACATGTACCAGTGGCCATGGCCTGCACCCATGTGGCCTGCAGGGTGCCACCAGCAGCATGCACCCAGGGTGACATCTGTGGCAACGGTGCCCAGGTAGTCTGGTGGTACCAGTGGCTACATGGCATGGGCCAGGAACTGGCCCATGGCACACACCCACAATGGTACACCACAGGTGCACACAGGTGGGACCCACCCACCTGGGTACCTGGTTACCTTGTGCACACTGCCATCCCATGCAGTTCTCACAAGGTTTTTCTCATATGGGTGGGGGGTGGAGCACTGCAGGTGACTGTATGCAACAAATAGGGCTGCTGTATCACATGCATGTGGTATACTGATCAGACTGTGTCACCCTGTGTCCTCCCCTGTAGCTTGTCCAGGTGGGCCCCTATGACCACTGTCCTGATGTGCCCCCATACCACAGCCTGAACACTGTACATGGCTATGTGTAATAGCACTGTATCCAGGCCAATGAAGTCCACCCACACACACAAACATACCATCACACCTGCCTGCTAGGCTGCAGTACCTCCTGTTCACCTTTGTGGGGTGGTGAGGCAGCCCTGCAAAGCTGGAACTGAGAATGCCCGGGGTAAGCAAATGGCCTGAATACATTACAGTAATGAGCTGTGCATGGGGGAATGGGCTTGGAATATGCAATAAGGCCATTTGCATAATCTGGCTGAATATTGCAATTTTACACACTGCACAAGTGGCTTTGCATTGCGCATTTCCCATGCTTTGCACAGGGCTCAGGTCACCCGCTTTGCCAAAAGATCTCCCACTGGGCAATCACACATGTTCGAGATATTCAGCCAGACTCGTGCGATCACATCTCAAGGCACATCTTCTGAATATATCATTATTTTGTGCAGGCGCATCTCAGTTGCACAGCACAGGCACTTGCACAATGTGGCCTGGGACTTTTGAATATGGGGCCCCGGCTGTTAAGAAAAACATGTGTAGTAGGCTGTTGGTTAACTAGAATCTGCAGCTCATCCAATAGGTAGGGAAATGGGGAGACTGGGTGGGCCAAGTGATCCTTATCTGCCGTCCAAGTCTATGTTTCTATGTTACAGCAGGTCGATATGGAGATAGTATACACTAAATCATAATTATGTCCTCTTGTCGCAGACCCCTCACATTGCCTGAACAGCTGCTTGTGGTCAGCCCTATTTATTTCTTTTAGATATCTGAACGTTTCAATCATAGCCAGGCTGTCATCACACCAGTAGCACTACTGCTTGTGGCAGCAGTGATCCAGGTCCTAGAATAAGCCAGGTTCATTGGGGACCAACCAATGGTGAGGATAATTGAGCATATAAGCAGGATTTCTCCTCCTGGGAAATGAGGGTTGCACTCCCTGCTCGTACACTGCCACATGGATCACCACAGGTGGAAGTGCAGTGGGTGGATGATGTAGGAAGGTGGGGACTTTGCTTGGCATTGGTGCATGATCACGAACATACATGCATATACACACAATGGCACCCCCAACTGGCAGCACCTTGGGGTGGAACTAGTAAGCAGGAAGAACCCCAGAATGAAGCAGGATAAAGCCCAGCACTCTCAAACTCTGCAATTTCTCTAGGTCCCCTCTCATGTTCCTAACCCCTTCCTCACTGTCTATTGTAGTAATACACAGCTAAGTGGATGTCTGGTATTTGTTTTCTCAATAGTATGCTTTAAGTCTATTGTTAAACTGAATAAAAATGCAGTTTGAAAAAAGGCAAGATACTTTAACACTTCCATAATGGGGAAAACTAAGAGGAAAGGTATTTGGCTTTATATAGGACCTTCTATACAAACTATCAATTAATCAATCAGTCAAGTCTTTATTTATCCAGGCGAACACCATTAAACAGGCTCATTTAGAAGGTGGACCTGCATTGCACAAGGTCAGGAATAATACTTTCATGTACAGATAATAAATATATCCCGAAGTGCTTTATAATCCAGTAGGGGTAGGACAGGGAAAGTTGCTGCTGCTTTCAGTGCAAGGGAGATTCAAACTGACTGGGCCCTGACAGATACCATTGCAGCCAAATGATTCATTCTCAGAAAATGGAGGTCCTCTGAGGTAACCTCCTTCAATGAATGGATCCAAACTATAAGCCAAATGGCCTCACTGGAGTGACTTTAATTCCTAGCTATCAACAAAATAACTGCATATAACAAGTTGCGGGGCCCCTTTCTCAGGTTAAGAGCCGACAAGAGATAAAGTTACAATATCTGTAACAAAGAAAAATAAGTCCAGCACCATTTGCTCCAGTAGCTTATATATAACTGATGCTGTATTAATACCCTGAAAGTAATCTGTAACAGGCAAGGTGCTATATACTTCTTAGTGTGTACTGTGTTACTGGTTTTTTTTTCGATTTTTTACTGTTTATGTATGAATGTTAAGTGCCCTAGATAGCTTCTGGCAGAGAACAGGCAGAGCACAGTAAGAAGAAGGAGGTACTGCTAGAACTATACTTCTCTACTTTAGTCTCTACTGAGACTAAAGAACTAGAACTCTACTACTGGGACCTTCAATTTAGGGTAAAAAAAAGAGTTAGTGTGTTTGTCTGAGTTGGTTGAAGTGAATTGTTTGCTGAGCACTTATCTAGCTGTTTGTCTGAGTTGGCTAAAGATAATTGTTATCTGTGCAGTTATCTAGGTGTAGAAAGAGCTGTAAATTAGGGAGAGTGGCTTAACCAGAAGGAAGCCAGGTGTTTAGGATTTAAAAACTGCCCTAGATAGCTTCTGGCAGAGAACAGCAAGAGGAAGGAAGTGCTGCTAGAACTATACTTCCATACTGGGACTATATTGCCCTCCCTCCCCTCACTTAGCCAGTTCTACTTTTATAGGCACAGGTTTGACTGACAAAGGTAGCTCTCTGCCGCCCCCAGCTGCTGGAGGTCTGACTCTGAGCAAGTAAGGAGATTACTGAGAAATATAGAATTTCCTGTCTCAGAACAGGAAGATCAGGAGCTTTAAGGGCATGGAGGCAATAGGTAAATGGGGGGGGGGGGATATATGTATATATGTAAATAAAATAAACAGAGGAAAGAGTAAGTCTTCAAAACAACAGTTAAGGGGCCAGAAAAAAGACATGGTGGGAGTGGTGCAGTGCAGTGGCTGTGGAGCAGCAGTCTTCTGGGAGACATTCTGGAGGATGCAGTGTTGTCCCATCTGCAGACACCTCTCTGGGCTGAGGGAGGAGATTGCTCATCTCCAGGCTGAGTTGGCCAGGATTTGGGAGACCTCCTCTCCCACCCAGGGACCACCAGGGCCACCACCACTGCCTCAGAGGTTGTCAAGAAAGAGGAGCGGTTGGACCACAGTGGGCTCAGGGAGGGTGAGGGTTGTGGAACAGAGGTGCATCTTTCCAGTTGCACTTCTCCACAATTCGTATGCCTTTCTGGCAGAGGGTGGTTCCACAATAGAGGCACATGCAGTAGAGACCAAGAAGGATCTGGGAACCTCCACAAAGGAGACCCACAGGAGGGTGGCGTGGGACCCCACAGGGGAAGGAAACAACTCATGGTGGGGGAATCCATTGTTAGGAGGCTAGAACTGAGGGAGGGAGGGGAGAGGGAGGTAAGGTGCCTGCCAGGCACCATGGCTTAGAGGGACAGGAAGTGAATCCTCAGGATCGCGGGAGCAGCTGCACTGGGGAGGGAGTTGGATGTCATTGTCCACTTAGGGACAAATGACCTGGCTGGGAAAGGGATCAGAACAGTGCAGGAGGAGTTTGTGGAGTTGAGGAGGGGCCTTAGACAAGTAGCACACACGGTAACCTTCTCAGAGGTGCTGCCTGTCTATGGCATGGGTGAGGCTAGGGTGCTCTACACCATGGGATTCAATCAGTGGTTGAAAAACTGGTGCAGAGCGCAGGGGTTTGGCTTCACTGGGGACTGGTGGTCCACCTGGAGTGATGCAGGCCTATACTGGCACGATGGTCTGCATCTGTCCTGGAGGGGAACCAGGATCCTAGGTGATATGTTTAAATGCTTCATTGGCAAGCATTTAAACTAGCCAAGGGGAGAGGCACTGGAAAGGAGCAGGGAGATCCTAGTTCCCCCCCAAAAAAATCAGGGTAGATAGTGAGGTAAACACCAAGATAGAGACGTCGATAGGGAGAAGGGCAGGGGTAAATGGAGATAACGACAAAGGCAGTAAGGCAGGGATGGGGCAAAAAAGGGTAAGGCCATCAGGAAATGGAGGGTAATGAATACCAATGCCCGTAGTCTGGGCAACAAGCTCCTTGAATTGGTAGCCTTGATGTAAGAGGGATGCCTAGATATCATGGCAGTCACAGAAACATGGTACACAGAGAACCATGACTGGGATGTTAACATACCAGGGTACCCAACCTACGGGAGAGACAGGGAGGGTAGAAGAGGGGGAGGAGTAGCTCTCTATGTAAGGGAAGGAATAAAAGCAACAGAACAAAAGAACAAACAGGGAGGCAAGGAGGCACTGTGGATCACCTTAGAGACTGGAAATGACATCACAATCCGCATAGGGGTTGTATACAGACCTCCATCTCAGGGGGAAGGAATGGACAAGGATATGATAGAAGGCATCCTTAGGATGGCAGAGAAAGGGGAGATATTGTTGATGGGGGACCTGAATATGCTAGATGTTAATTGGAGCACCTTTGCTGCAGCCACATCCAAGAGCAGGGCCATTCTCAATGCCCTACAGGGGGCATGCCTCAGACAGCTAGTGTTGGAACCCACTTGGGAGGGAGCAATCTTAGAACTCATACTCTCAAATGGAGACAGTGAGAGGATCTCCGATCTAGAAGTGGGTAGCCATCTAGGAATAAGTGACTGCCAAACAGTGTGGTTCATGATAAACTCAGCTGCAGAGTCAAGCCATTCAAAAGTGAGGGTACTGAACTTCAGGAGGGCTTATTTTGTCAAAATGGGAGAGTGCCTTAGAAACGCACTAGCAAACAGGCAAGAAGGAGGGGTGGAGCAAAATGGGGAAACATCAAAACTGCTGTCACAAAGGCAACAAGCCTTTTTGTGAAGCAAATAAACAAACCAAAATGAAAGAAAAAGCCACTATGGTTCTCAAAAGAGGTGGAGGGGAAGGTTAGGGAGAAAAAGGTAGCATTTAGGAAGTATAAGGAAACACAGAAGGAGCAAGAGAGAGAACTGTACCAGTAAAGGCAAAAGGAAGCAGGGAAGGCAGTCAGAATAGCAAAAGCCCAAACTGAGGAAAAAATAGCCAACTCGGTTAAGAAGGGGGGTAAAACCTTTTATAGGTACATTAGGGAACATAGAAAGACAAAGGGAGGGATAGTGAGGCTGAATAGAATGGACAGTGGGTGGGCAGAGAGGGACAGTGAAAAAGCAGGGATACTGAACAAATACTACTGTTCAGTATTCACAAAAGAGGAGGAGGGGGAGGTACCTAATCCAATTAACAGAAGCATTCTGGATAGGGGGTCGATCCCAGTCCTTTCACAGAAGAAAGGATTCTGAAAGTACTCCTAAAACTGAAGGTGGACAAAGCAATGGGGCCTGACGGGAGCCACCCCAGAATTCTAAAAGAATTAAGGGGAGAACTAATGACACCACTTACTACCCTTTTTAACAAATCATGGGAGGATGGTATAGTACCTGAGGAGTGGAGGAGGGTGGATGTGATTCCATTCACAAAAGTGGGAGCAAGACAGAGGCAGGAAACTATAGACCTGTCAGTCTGACCTCTGTGGTAGGGAAAATGATGAAATCACTTCTGAAGGAAAGAATCGTTGAGTACCTGCATTTACACGTTTGGACCTGGATTTATCCTGCAATGGGCTAAAGTGTGCTGTACTACTTTTGGCTTCTTGGATTCACAGTGGGAAGGTCTTGTCAGACTAATCTAATCGATTTATTTGACTGGGTGACCAAAGTAGTAGACCAGGGAGGGACTGTGGACATGACCTACCTAGACTTTCGCAAGGCATTTGACACAGTCCCCCACAAAAGATTAATAAACAAACTAGCCAGCCTGGGAGTGGGTCCCAGGGTGGTAGCCTGGGTAAAACATTGGCTGGGCAACAGGACATAGAAGGTAATAGTAAATGGAGTCCACGCTGAAGAATGGGGGGTTACTAGCGGGGTACCACAGGGTTCAGTACCGGGTCCAGTCCTTTTTAATGTCTTTATAAGTGTCATTGCAGAGGGACTGGAAAGAAAAGTATGCCTCTTTGCAGATGACACAAAGATCTGCAACATGGTTGATACACGGTGGGGGGGGTGTGGAAAGGATGAGAAGGGACTTGGCAAGGTCAGAAGAATGGCCAGAAGTATGGCAGCTTGGATTCAATGCAAAGAAGTGCAAAATAATGCACCTGGGAAACAAAAATGCAGGGGAAAAGTACACAATGGGGGGAGGTAGTAACAACAACAAAAATGGAAAGGGACCTGGGAGTAATCATATCAGATGACCTTAAGGTTAGCAAGCAATGTGAGATTGCAGTAGGGAGGGCTGGAGGGATACTGAGATGTATACAAGAGGCATCACCAGCAGAAAACAGGAAGTTGTTATCCCTCAGTACAGACAGTTGGTGAGACCCCATCTGGAGTACTTTGTCCAGTTCTGGAGACCCCATCTCCGCAAGGACGTAGACAGGATGGAGGCAGTCCAGAGGAGGGCAACTAAAATGATGCAGGGTCTGCAAGAGAAGAACTACGAGGATAGACTAAAAGAGTTTAATATGTAATACCCTTCAGGAAAGGAGGGAGAGGGTGGACATGATTGAAACTTTTAAGTACCTTAATGGAATCAACAAAGTCCAAGAGGGTAGCATCTTTCAGAAAAAGAGATACGCAAGAACAAGGGGACACAATTTGAAGATAGAGGGTGAACGGCTCAGGGGCAATGTGAGGAAGTATTTTTTCACAGAGAGGGTGGTGGACGCATGGAACCGCCTTCCTGATGAGGTTGTGGGGTCTAAAACTGTGGGAGAATTCAAGAATGCATGGGACAGACATAAGGCAATTCTTCTGGGGGGGTAGGAAGAAATAGGCTGTTGGTTAACTAGGATTTGCAGCTTATCCAGTAGGTTGGGAATGGGCAGATTAGATGGGCCAAGCGGTCCTTGTCTGCCGTCAAAGTCTATGTTTCTATGTGCGATTGAATGCAATCAAACATGAAGTATGTCATAAATGTCTTGACAACTATGAGAGCATTTACAAAGCACTTTTTATGAATTGATAGTTTTAAAGATTACAATGTTAAATTTCTATAGTGTTTTATGTTTGTGTTGTTTGTAATTGTAATGGCATATTGCCGAACAATAAACAAATGTTGAACCTTTGAGTCATGAAATAAACAGAAATGTTTCATTGCACGTATATTAAAATAAAATGTGATTTTCCTGTTGCAACTTACTTTTTAAATTTTTGCCACAAAATACTGTTAGTTGCAACCATTTTTTAAAAATATGTGTGATACATATGTAACCCCCAGGTGGCACTATCCCAAGGGCTACTACCCCTGCCTGCTTGACTACTGACAGGATGAGGGGCCTAGGTTCTATGGCAGGTGCCTCCACCCAGAGGTCAGGGTTTGTAGTGGTTAGACTAGCTTGGTCACAACCCTCTGGGACACTGAGACCCCCTTTTATCCCTTCTAGTGGCTCACACAATGCACAGAAGTTACAGTCCCAATACCCCACATTTACACACTGTTCAATCATAAAGTACCACTTACCCTCGAGACTGATTCTGAGGTTCGTTTCTGAGGACCTCCTGTAAAATAAGGTTAATCAGCATACACCAACCACTACAATGCTTGATAAGTAGGTACTGACACTTCAGAGAGTTTAAAGTTTAACAACATCAAATCTGGTTTATTTAGGGGACAATAATACGGGAGGGGGAATCAGATTAATTGGTGGCATAAGATCACAGTACTGTGCACATTACAGGGTCTAGAAAGTCACACTTTGGGTATCCAGGTTGGGGAGGGGGGCTAGCCAGGTCCATTGCCCGGGGTTGGCCGGCAGGTGCAGATGGATGGGGCCCTGTAGAGAAAAATAAGCACAACACCCAATTGTAATCCGGAGCCGGATGGCTCAGTCTTTGAAGAAACGAAGAAAAGGAAATCAGATGAAAGACTGTTGATAGATAATCGGTCACAGGGGATGCCCTGATTAGTGCTCACAATACCCCACACTGAAAACCTGGCGCAGATGGTGGTTCTGGATTGCCAGACATACACAGCAGGGAGATGAGATTCTACAAGCCAGGCACACAGCTTTGATCAGCAGACGGATTCAGTCCGCATACATTCACTTGGCTTTCAGTCTACACCGCACGGGGACAAGAGGACCCGTTTAGCTGTTCCTCACAAGCATTCCACACATTTATATGTAAAGGAAATTACTATACCAGGCAGCTGCATTCAGGTCCGATTGCACTTATTGCTAAACCCGGGAGTTCACACTGCAGCTTCACTTTCTGACAGACCGAGTGCGATTCAGCAATTTCTCCAGTCTTCTACAGAGTAAGCCTAGTCTCCACTCTTTCAGCCTGTCTTCCTCTCTATAGTCTCAGATTTAGTCCAAATTAAATTGGCAATGCAGCAGGCCAACTTTAGGCCTCCCACACGCTTCCCACGCAAAACTATACAGCGCAGAAGCTCGGAGCTCATTCTCTCATCACAGTCACAATAAATCTGATCTGTCCAGACAGAAGACAGAGCATTCTCTTCAGGCGCCACCTGGTCCAATTGGTGGACTCAGCTGTCAATCACTCAGAACTCTCCCTGTTGGTGCAAATAGGCGCCAAGGTCCAGAACTTCACTTCCTAGAATTACTAGCTATATCTCCTCATGGTAAGCCAGCTCCCAGGAGAGTCCTAATTCTGGTTGGTCCGAACAAACTCCATTTTAGTGGCCCCCCTGCACTGATTGGATCCATTCAACAGTTCAGATCCAAAATGGAGGGGCAAAACACACAGAGCCCCAGCTGCAAGAAAGGCAGGTTAGACAAACTGCATTCTACTTAATACTCTAACTGATTTCAGGCAAACAGTTGCGCACCATCATTTAGGCTCCCTCTGCGCTCTTAGCAACTGCAGAAATGGAGGCGTTTACTGTTGAGGCGGAGATTCGAGCATTAAATACAGCCCCCCCATACAAACTAATGAAGTCTGCAAGCAGACAGCTCTTAAAGAGACAGTATGTGGAGGCTCAAACAGCACTCACTTGGAACCACATTTAACGGCTTAAACGTTGAACGCCAGCAGGCAGGGAAACACTTAGGCAGGCTCTATAGAGTCTTTTCCAGAACCCCCATCTGTAAGGGGGTTACACCTACATTTCCAGGGACTTTTCGCATTAAAGGTGTGGACAATGCCAGTCAATCCTCTTATTGTTCACTGTTAAAAGTACTGACATTTGGCCAACACTGTCAATCCAGAGAATTTTTGTCAATACAAAGTTTTGTGCATGCGTTTTTGTGTATCTTTTTTTAAGAAAGTAAATTCATTAGAAGTAGGTAAATGTAATGTTAGGGGAAAAAGTCCCGTGAGCCTTTGTGAATCTGTGGTGTGGTGTTCCTCTGGGTTTTAATGATCAGGCAACACAGCGTTGGCATTAGACTAACTTTGGCACCCTCTCTCTGGACTATGGCAACCTTACTTAATGGCATGCAGAAAAGGGCAATTTAAATAAATTGAAACACCACATACAATAAATTGGCAAAATTTTTTTTTTTTTTTTTTGCACTTAGTACACTTTGTAGTGCATGGATGGCTCTTCCATCAGCCCTACCTCGGACCCGACCACTGTTGTCCTTGGTTCTGGGACTGACCTCACCTGGTGTTCCTCTCTGGTCTACCCCCCCAGGGCAGGGCCTCTGGGGCCTCCCCTTTACCCTGTTGGATGCCATTGTCAGTGTCTAGGGTGCCAACCCTGGGTTGGCTGCCTGCTGGTGGCAGCACAAAGCAAGTGGCATCCAGCTCAACCAGCAACATTTTCTTGTGGAGACTGTGGGAGGCATTGCATGCATGCAGCCAGCATACCTCCCATACACTACCTCACCTCCAATGGCAGGACATCCGGTGATCATCCAAGAGCACTGCACCAGAAACGTTACCCCTCCAGAGGTGGAAAGCATGCAAGGGCTGCTCAATCCACCTCCCCCCAGCCAGCACTCTAGCAACCCTGGTCCATTCCCAAACCTGGGTCACCAGCGTCATGTGCGGTTGCCCTACTGCTGCACCGACGGGCCAGCCAGCAAGATCTGTGTTGTGTGAATACAAAAACACCATTGTCTTAATTGGATAGCCTGGGATTTAAGAAGACAAAGAGACAGACAATGTTGATATTTGTCTACAATTTAATTCAGGAAAACCAATTCATATTATAAACATACTATCATAACTTGATCATAAATATAGTTTAGGAAATATAATACACCTTGGTTATCAAATACCAGTAATTGGTGGAGCAGGGGAATTTATGGTTTCACGTTTTGTATCCAAATGTTGGAATTTCCTGTCAGTTTCACCACATGCATCACTGACAATAGGATCTTTTTCTACAGCATTTTTTTTTGTTCCAGATCTCCCCCTCCCCTTGTTCTCAGACTCTCCCTACCTCCCGCCCCCATGCCCAGGCTTCCCCCTCCATGGATGCTATGGGCAAACCCTAGCTTAACCCCTGGGTCAGGGCCACGGGAGCGGGAGCAGGACCCTCCCCTGGCAGATGGAGGCAGTGGATGGTGGGATGGAGCAGTCGTCATGCCAGGGGGGGGCTGGCTTTTTTCCTCAATGCTTGATCCCTGGGGATGGGGATGTGCAATGATGTCCAGCATCAGCCCTGCCCCCTAACACAATGGCGCTGGTTGCAACAGTACCCGCAGCCTCCACCAGGGTCTGTGAAGCACCGGACCCTCTTCCCCTCTCTCCCCCTGGAGAAGGAGAGCAGACACGCGATCCTCCTCCCCCAGTCAGCCCTCTGACTCCCGGGTCCATTCCTGAACCTGGGTCGTCGGCGTCACAAGTGGAAATCCAACTGCTGTGCCGGCGGGCCAACTTTTTCTACAACTTCAAAAGACGTTTGTGTATAATATGAATCCCAGCTAGTGTTTTCATATCTAAAGTTATACACAAAGCTCTGTTTTCATTTTTGTACTTATTGAGATGTAACCATACTAATTTTGTGGCAGGATAGCTTTGAAAATAGGACTTCCCTAATAGTCAAACTCATGTGAAAATAAGGTTTTTACTGCTTTACACTACTTTCCAAGCACTGGTGTGTATTATTCTGTGCTTGGAAATGCTATGTGAAAGTTAGGATAACACCACTGCTGCAGCTTGAGATCATTCAAATCCCATGGAATGTCATGCCAAAGATTCACCAAAGCTCAGGGGACTTTTCCCCTTAACACTGCATTTCCCTGCTTTTTGTTTTTTATCTGTCTGTAAGCATGAGAATTTAAAAGACTACAGAGAGAGTCCAGAATTTGATGCATAAACTCAACTGTATGTTCATAAAGTAGACCAGGGGAGTGGGGGATAGTAAGGCTAAAAGGGGAGGTGGGAGACTGTGTGGAGGGGGACCAGAAAAAAGCATCAATCCTGAACAGATATTTCTGTTCAGTTTTTACTGAAGAAGGGGAGGGACCACAGCTAGGGAAGAAAATTGGAAGGGACAGAGTCACAGGACCATTCACAGAGGCAGGTGTCCTAAAGAAACTCACAAAACTGAAGGTGGACAAAGCTATGGGTCTGGATGGGGTACACCTGAGAGTATTGAAGGAGTTGAGGGGGATACTTGTGGCACCACTGACAGCACTGTTCAGTGAGTCTCTGGAAACAGGAGTTATTCCAGAGGACTGGAGGAGGGCAGATGTCATTCCTGTCCACAAGAGTGGGAGTAGGGAGGAGGCTGGAAACTATAGACCTGTCAGCCTGAACTTGGTGGTTTGGAAAGTTATGGAAACACTGCTAAAGGAGAGGATAGTGGAGCACCTTGAATCTAGCAGATCACAGGATCCGAGGCAGCATGGATTCATGTCAGGAAGGTCATGTCAGATGAATCTGATAGATTTCTTCAACTGGGGGACAAGGGAAGTGGATCCGGGGAGCAGTGGATGTGGCCTACCTGGACTTCAGCAAGACATTCAACACTGTTCCAGATAGGAGGCTGATAAACAAGCTGGGCAGCCTAGGTTTCGGACACAAGGTAGTGAACTGGATTGCTAATTGGTTGAGTGATAGAAAACAGAGAGTGGTAGTAAATGGAGTTAGATACAAGGAGGGAATGGTGACCAGCGGGATGCCATAAGAATCAGTGCTAGGGCCAGTCATGTCTTCATCATTGACACTGCAGAGGGACTGGAGGGGAAGGTATGCCTCTTTGCAGATGACACAAAGATCTGCAGTAGGGTAGATACACCAGAAGGGGTAGAAAAAATGAGAAAAGACCTGGATAAACTGGAACAATGGTCCAGCTAAGCTTCAATGCAAAGAAGTTCAAATCATGCACTTGGGGCATAGGAATCCAGGGAAGGAGTATATGATGTCCAACCAAAGGTAAATAAATGAAAGTTTTGTTACTGGCCAATTGCCAGTCCAGGCATGCAAACACAATGTGAAGCAAAAAGAAACAGCGCGCCCACATAGAGGTGCAATACTCCAGCATTTCGCTCACTGGAGCTTCCTCAGGGAGTACATGATGGGTTGGGAATTGTTATCGGCCACCAAACAGGAAAGAGATGGGGGGTTACCATATCTGATGATCTTAAGGTGGCCAAACAATGCCCCAATGAGACCACATTTGGAGTACTGTGTCCAGTTCTGGAGACTGCATCTCTGTAAAGACACAGACAAAGTAGAGGCAGTTCAAAGCGGGGCACCAAAGATGGCACAGGGTCTGCACCAAAGGTCATACAAGGAGAGGTGGGAGGCACTCAATATGTATACCCTGGAGGAGCAGAAGGAGAGGGGAGACATGATTGAGACCTACAAGTTCCTAAAGGGTAATAAACAAGGTTCTGGAGGGTAGCATCTTTCAGAAAAGTTGTTGCCCCAGAACAAGAGGGCATGACATGAGATTGGTAGGGAGTAGACTAAGGGACAACGTGAGAAAGTCCTTCTTCACACAAAGGGTAGTATAGGCATGGAACAGTCTCCCAGCAGAAGTGGTGGGGGCAAAGACAGTGAGGGAGTTCAAAACTACATGGGATAGTCAAAGGGGAACCCTAGCAATGCAAAAAAGGAGATGAAGCCAGAGACAGTGCAAGGATCAGCATCTTTATTTAGTAGATTGGATAAATAAGGGCAGACTAGATGGGCCTATCGGTCCTTATCTGCCATCAAATTCTATGTTTCTAGGTACAAAGTAAAAAAAAATACCATTCTGGATGGATGTCATGCAGATGATATGCAGCAATAAAATGAAATATATAACAGGCAGATGTCTAATAAGCAGATCTACAGCACAGGTGAACTTACTTAGCCGCTGCAGCAGCGGCTTTGATCGTGGCTGTTCCACCCAACTGCAAGACACAGACAGCTGCAGCATCCAGGTAAGCACAACTTCCCTCCTAATGGGGGTGGGGGTGGACAAAGATCAGCTGAGCCTCACAGTAAGATGTTGTTGGGGGGGGTTCTCGGAGGACCCATGGTGGAAGCAGTGGTTTACCGTGGCCCATTGGGTGCCTTGGCCCCCACCCCCAAGCCCGGTATTGTCAGCTCAGGAAAGGAGCAATGCAGACAATGGCCTTATTGAAATTAACAGTGTGGCAGGCCTGCCCCTCCAATACCACTGTAAGCTATGTGAATAATACCATCTCTGCAAGACAGATGACTGACTGTATAGTTGGCAAGGCAGGTGAGAGACACAGTCACAGACAGCAATTACATTGGCTCTGGGATGGGAAGCAGGGGAAAGCAAGCTGAGACATTGTAAGAAGGGTGGGCAGGCTGGTCAAAGTAGTGGAGTGAGGCAGTAGACCTCAGCATTGTTAATCCATGTATTGGAAACCCAGCAGTCCTGAGTGATCTTTATATGGGGACTGGGAAAGGATGCGACAGAATGGCCCACACCACACCACACCCCACCACCCCCTGAGGAGGTAGGTGCTTCTTCCCCTTACAGCTAGAGCAACCTGCTCGATAAGGAGGGGGAAGTTCCACTCGGCAAGGGCAGAGCTCAGGGAAGTGAGCCTTGGTGGGGGAGCCAGACCGTGTACCAGCCTAACTGCATGGGGTGGGGGGGCCAATGCATTATTGGTCAGGCTTCTTTCTGACATCATATTAGGCAATAGGGTGATTAAGCACTACTAGAGAGGCCAGGTAAAGGGTGCTTAGAGAGGGCAACTCATAAATAAATGTTATGCACAAGGTCTCCGGGTATGGAACCTTATCCTAATGGCCAGACACCACCAAGCAGGCCAGCAGAGTGCCCAGTTTACCATGTGAAGAATGTACCTTTGTATGGGGTTTCATGTTATTTATGGGTTTTATATTCGGTTGTTTCTACAACACTACTACCTGAAGTACAAAACTGCCTGGAAGATGACAGCAGGCATGATAACATGTATTTGTTAGGGGGATTAACAGTCCCATTAAGAGAACAAGGGTATTAAATGAACTGAAGAAGCAGAGGGCAGAGGTATCTTTCTTGTAGGAAACTCATCTGACATGCAGAACCCACAAAATTAAAGAGAGTGTGGGTGGGGCAGGTCTATCATGCCACCTTCCAAGATCACCCACATAGAAGAGAGGTGGCAACACTAATACAGAAAGATTGCCCCCTCAAGGTAAAAGAATGTCAGCAAGACCCGGCAGGCAGATACTTTGTCCTTAAAGGCACATAAAGGTTGGTTCCCTGCACACTCCTAATATTTATGCCCCAAATCAGGACAAGGAGAATGTTGAATTCCCGTGGAATACCATCCTTAAAACAGCTTCAACTTCTGGAGACCTGTCCTCTTCATAATAGACAGGGACTTCAACACAGTCCTGAATCCCTGCTTGGACAGATCTAACAACAGGTCTGAACCTCGCAACTCAGTGGCCAAATGCTTGATAGAGTTGGCTAAGGAACTAGGTCTGTTGGAGGCATGGAGATTTACCAACCCAATGGTTAGGGGCTACACTTGCAGGTCTGTGCTGCACCAGGCCTACTCCAGATTAGTTTTCTTTTTTATCTCTACAGAGTGGCTGCACACTTGCGACAATGCCCAAATTATCCCCAGAACACTATCGGACCATTCCATGGTGGTTATGGAACTTTCCCTGGCCCTATTCTCAAAAGTTCCTCTTGGAGACTTAATGTCTCCCTCCTGAATCATAAGGAATAAAAGAAATAGTAAAAGTGCTTAAGAGAATATGCTGCCTCTAACCCTCCCCACAACACCTCAGTTGTGATGTGGTGGGACAGATATAAGGAGGTAGTAACTGGCAGAACAATCAGTTATGCCTTCAACCTAGCCAGGCAGAAAGAGCAGAGAGATCTAGAAGTAAGCAATAAGACACGATGGGGTATGCATTACGGTGTGATAAGCACACTCCTAGGGGCATAGTTAGACAAAAGGCCAAAGGCCGAGTGTCGGTCATCCCTAGGAGTGCGGTTGTCACACCGTAATGCACAACCCTGGAGTGTCTTATTGTGCTTACAAAATGTCCCTTTAATTTTAGAAGCAGGTTTTTTTTTATTTGTAAACACATTTTTAAATAAGTAAAAATGTAAGTGAATCTGTGCTTTTAACATAAAATAATCCTTCTGCCTATTGGTGCTAGATTAAAGTAGTGTTATACAGTGTATGCCTCCCTGCCCACTTAAGCTTCATATTCCCCTGCCAGCCACAACAATTCACAAATGCTGTTTTTCTCATTCTAAGTATGACAGATAGCCCCATTATTTTATTTCATTCTCCTAACTCTGTAGACAAAACTAAAAGGAAGCCATAACGGAGGCTTCTCAGTTCCCCAAAGCTGCAAGCATGAGCATGGTTCAAAACTGCCACACTCACTGACAGCATCATGAACCGCTCACTCTGTCCTAAAAGATAAACAGCAAGGTGAGTCATTTACCACTTTTTCTCTTTGTTTATATAGTATTATTGCTTACTTTCTTCATTCTGTTTTTTTCCCTCTGTGTTTCCCCACATTCAAGAAATGGAATGTTTACCACGGAACACAGGGATTCAAAATTCTGCTCAGTTCTACTAGCTGTTCCTCTAATAACGTACTGTATACACAGACAACAAAGGCCTGTTTTAGAGCCAGAGACTCAATTATCTCACTTGTCAGGGAAAGCAGAAGAGATTTCCTGATGAACAGGTAAAGATAGAAGGGGGAATTTTCACTGTTAGCAAACAAACAGTTGTAATGAAAACTATAAACAATACTTAATGTTTCTAATTTGTTTATGTGTGTTAGGAGAGTGTGACAATCTGGTAAACAACATTTAATTAATTTGTTTTATTTTATATTTAAGATCATTTTAATTTTAGGGCCCAGTTGAAGGTTTCTACAGTGTAAAGGTAGCGGCCATGTTTGTGGTGGAAGATCAGTTCTAGTTGTAGGGAGACTGATGGAAGATAGTTTTGGTTGTAGGAGGACTGATCTGCTCATTGTGTAATGTGGTTCAGGACCAGGATGACTGTGCGTATACAGAGAATTAATGTACAGTCAGCTGATCTGTCTTGGCCGATGAGATTTCTAGATTTTTTCTTGCCATTTCATCAGCCCAGTTATTTGAGCTGGAGGCAGAATGTAAGATTGTTCTAGATAAGGAGGTGAGGAGGAAGATGGAAAACTGCAGGGTTAAACTGAACAAACTGCAGGACAACAAGATTGAGGGCACCCTGAGATGCTCCTGGCAGAGATACTATGAGGAAAGTAGAAAGAATTTATTGTTTGGCACAAAGCCATTACAAATAAAAGAGAATACATATACTTATAAAACGAGTTCATACAATAATTACATCAATAGTCATATTAGTATACAAAGAAAAAATGTCTACTAATCCTTGTATTACAACGTCAATAAAATGTATTTTTTTATAACATATATCACTAGAGATCTCTGTAAAAAAAAAAACTAAGGACATCATGGTTTTGTATCTTGTGTCATATCAATGAGATCACAGCTTAAGTGAAAGCAGATAATGTGCTAGAGCATTTAGATTTTCATAATTATTAGATTTAAATAACTCAGTGAGTACTTGGTCTGGAAAGAGACCGAGTTCAGAAATTATTGAGCCGAGCCAAAATCTACGACTTCTTTTTTTATATAATGGACATAGTAAAACCACATGTTTTAACCCTTAAGCTGCCAACAGAATTAGAACGTATACAGTAGGAATTTTAGACTGATATATCAGTCCGTGACCATGCAAGGGTTAAATCATCATGCGTCTTCATATTACATTTACAATATTCAGTTTCAGAATGTCTTTGAATAAAATAAATATAGTGTGCTGCATATAGTTCTAACCTAAACCTTTTGATGATTCCACGTTTTTTTGGTTCAGTAAGAATTTTAAGATATGTTTCCAATTTATTAACTGTTTTTAATGTTTTGCTCTATTTATATAATTTCTTAATTTTGAGAATTTCAAAGTACTTAGTTAGGACTTAATGCAGGAAAGGTGCCTAGCCCATATGGGCTGGCAGCTGAGTTCTATAAAACTTTCAAAGATGACCTCCTGTCCCAGCCCAGTGGTGATGAGGGTTGAGGAGCTGGATGCCACACCTCACACCATGCTGGTGACCTGGGTTCGGGAATGGACTCGGATCATTCAGGGGTCAGCTGAGGAGGTAAGGATTGAGCATCTGGAGGACTGCTCTCCTTCCTCAGGGTGGGGGGTTTGTGTGCTGCGTGCATCAGTACAAGAGAGGTTTAACCCTCACCCAGGTGCACTTGGCTGCCTCCGCAGAGGTGGAGATGGCTGTTGCACCCATTGCATGGACGTGGTGGCAGGGGAGAAAAAAAACAAAGGAAAATACCGGGACCCGGCAGGACCCATGATGGCCCTGATGGGCCAGAGGACATACCCCTCCGTGGGTAGGTCATAGCCTGGACGGGTCCAAGGAGGAGGTGACAAATAATGTTGTGATTAAAACAAAAACAAAGATGACCTCCTGCCTCACCTCAATCCCTAAACCAGGAAAGGACCCCATGCTATGTGGGTCATATTGACAGCATGGCTCAGGTGTCAGTGTGGCTCAGTTGGTAGCACATCCGACTCTGGACCAGAAGATCATGGGTACTAGTCCCACACCAGGACTGGGCTCACCTAAAATGCTGGCACCCAAGTGCAATATTGGGGGTTCTGTACTGTCAGGGTGTGCTGTCCTTCAGATGACATGTTAAACCAAGGTATTTTCTATCCATTCTGGTGCTAGTGCTGTCCTGGTGGGTGTCCAGGTGGAAGTAAAAGAATCCAAGGCACTTTTCACAAAGAGTAGGGGACTTTACCTGGTGTCCTGGCCAATATTCCTCTTCCCATAAAACTGGTTCATGCAACTGTCCAAGTCTGTGTGTGGGTGCTGATGTGCAAAATGGCTGCCACTACATGTTCAGTCACTTCACTACCAGTCTAGCATTACATGTATAGCACTTTGGGATACAATGTGTATAAAAAGCACTATATAAATGCTGATTCTTCTTCTTCATCTCCCTACAAAATGTAGACCAAAAAATCTTCACATTGATCCTGGCAAAAAGGCTCCAGGGCTGTGTGGGGGTTCTGATCCACCCAGACCAGATAGCTTTTATTAATGACAGACTAATTCATAATAGTAAGACACCTTCTCATGGCAACAAAAATCAAAGGGCCATATTTATGGATGCTGAGAAGGCTTCTGACCGGTTGAATTGGAGGTACCTAAACAGAACCCTGGAAGAGATGCATATGGGACCAAAATTTCAAGACAGTATTAAAACCCTATACGCCTCCCCTCAGGCCACAATTAGGGTGTATGGAGTTCTCATGAACAGGTTTCATCTGACACTGGGCACAAGACAGGGCAGCCCCCTCTCTCCCCCCCCCCCACTTTTCATATTATGCATTGAACCTTTGGCTAATGCCGTTAAGAGCAACAATAAAATCGAAGACATTACCGCAGGAGACGGACCTCACAAAATCTCACTCTATGCAGACAATTACCTCATCTTCCTTACCTCTCCACAAATATCAATGCCAGAGCTGTTAAAAGAGCAGAAGCTCTATGGGGAGATCTCAGGTTATAAAATTAACCTTGATAAATCAGAAGCTATCAGGTTAGGGAACCCAGTCCCATGAGAATTCTTAGTAAATGTTCCCTTCAAGTGGGCAGCCAATAATGTCATGAGATACTTGGGGGTGAGGATATCTCCCAACCTGTCCTCAGTCTTTAAGCTAAAATATTAAATACTCTGATCCAAGATCAGAGCAGTCTTGTCCAGATGAGAGATCGCCCCTTCTCCTTAGGGAGCAGGATAACCACCCTAAAAATGAACTTATTACCACATTTCTTATTTTTGTTCTAAGTCCTTCCCATCAGCATCCCGAAAATGTTCTGGAAACAGACAGACAAAGTTCTTATATCTTTCAGATAGAAGAAGGGCAGACATAGGGCTAGCAAAAAAATTGTTGTTTCTACCATGTGAAAAAGGGGGCCTGGTAATGCCTGATCTCAGGCTCTACTACCTTGCGCAACTGGCTCCACTTGTGACCTGGGTTAAGCAGAGTGGAGATTCCAGCTGGAGAGAGATGGAAGTGTACCATCTCCAAACTATCCCCCTGTTTGCCCTCTCCCCATGTTACCCTCACTCCATGGTTATGGAAAGATATTGGAAACCCGTGGACCCGACATAAACTTAAAACTTTAGTAAAAGTAAGAAAACTCACTCAGACACTGAACAAGGTAGGTCTCCTTACCTCTACAGTTGTGGACCTGGACTTCTAGCCTCCTCACACTGATGTAGGCTTCTCTAGATGGAACAGGCTATCCCTAGCTAGGCATCAATCATTGATACACAACAGAACCCTCCTGCCATTCAGGGAACTACAACAAAAATATGGGTTTCCCCAAAATATTTTCCACAGATACTTACAGATAAGACATTACCTCCTAACTAATAACCTATTTCACAAAATCAACAGAGACCTGATGCTCCTGGAGAACTTTCTATATTGTGCAACCATGTTAACTGGTAAAAGTGGGGCAGCATCTAGAACGTATAG
This sequence comes from Neoceratodus forsteri, assembly GCA_016271365.2. Lineage (NCBI taxonomy): Eukaryota > Metazoa > Chordata > Ceratodontiformes > Ceratodontidae > Neoceratodus > Neoceratodus forsteri. Next base: position 1,758,809,821 of record CM057456.1, on the reverse strand, counting down.
AACCCTGCCAGAAGAAGAACACACTGAGATCGATAACCTCAGGGTGAAATGAGAACTGGATGCTGGGATTTCCATCCCTGAGGAAGAATGGGGAAAAAATGTGGCAGAGGGGGTGGAGGGTGACTGCTCCACCAGGCTGCAGGGAATTTAAATGGAAGTGTATGTTCTAATTTTTCCACACACCTATGATCTCCAAGCATTTTATGAGTAGGCAACTCTGATCTGTGTTGGGGAGGGTGTGGACAGATAGGGTCACACTACCATATTTTTGGGGCATGTCCTGTGATTAGGGCTTTCTTTTCTAACATATAGGTGGAACTAAGCAAGCTCTAGGCTGTTCCAGTTCCTATGAATTTTAAAAACTTGGTACTAGGGATAAGGGTTACAGACATAGGAGGCCCTAGACAACAAGGATTCCATGGATCCTTTGTCTAGCAGCCCAGAAGGAGATCAGGGTCAACTGATTGCAAGCAACCACCACCACCACCACCCTTCCTTCGAGTCCTGGGTCTCCAGGGTTGATAGCATAATAAGAATGGAAGAACTGACTGCTAAATTAAGACTCACAATAGAGAAGCATGCTGAACTGTGGGCAAGATAAGATTCTCGAAATGTTCCCATACCTGAGGCTGGTGAGGGATACTGAGACAAAAACCTAGGCTTCAGGGCCAGAACAAGGGAGTCAATTACATAGATAATCCAAAACAACCCATCCCATTCCTAAATTTAAATTTGATACCTACAAAACATGTTAATTATGTGTAGCAGTGTCAAGTTAGTTTAAGCCACAGTTGGCACTGGAATTGTTTTGCTTGTTGGTTGTCTTAGGAATGTCTTGTACAGGGAAGTCACTTAATATGGAAGAACATTGTCATAAATAACATTACAAATAACTGGGTGACCAGGAGGGATGACTTGGGCTTGAATGCACTGTAATCAGGATTTGTAAACCATTCAATCCCTTCAAGAGTGTGTAGAGTTGTAGATTAGTGTTGCTTATATTTGTAATGACTTTTTGACTTGCAGTAAAGCGGAGTTTAAAAAAAGAAATGTGACTGCCCATAAAAAAGCTCCCTAGTTTCTTTGGAAAATGAATTGTTCTTTGTCTGCCCATTTTGATTTTAACCAAGCACTGATTTGCCCCATTGCTTGTTGTCTGTAAAGAGACACTTGCACAACTGGAAGGATCTCAAAAATAATGACGCTAGCTTTCAATTTTATTCCAAAACATTCAAAATCTACAAAATGTTTCTGTTCAGGGGTTTTCCTTGCATCATTAGTGCCTATAAGTATAACCACCATAGGAGATCGTCCTGATTGTGTCAAGATACCTTCCACTCTGACGGATATGTTCCGTGTGCTAGCTCCAGGAAAACAGGCTGCCATGGTGTTTAATTTAGCCTTCTCTGAGATTTTAGAACCTGTAACACATATTATTGAGTCCCCTATAACAACCCTCTGATTAAGTGGTGGGGGAGCATTTATTGTTGGTGGATTTGGGGCTCTTTGGTGGGTCCCATTTGTGATCTCTTCAACCCCATGGTTGGTTTCTATGTTAGAAGCTCTCTGATTGCAGGGTATTAAACAGCTGGTTTAGCATAGCAAAATTGGGGGTAATGCTAACCATTTTCAGAAAGACCATTTTTTTAGTGAGCCCATGTCACAGTACTTAACATTAATAAAAATATATAATTTTTTAAAATGTTGATAATCAATTTGCGCCAAGTGCTATGCATTTTCACAACTGACCAGCATTTTCACACGTCAAACAGCTAATGAGTATTTTCAGCTTATTTAAAATCCTGGGTTGGGTGTTCTATTGATATTTATTGGAGGTATAGTAGAGGTTCTAGGTCAGGGGCTTGATACACCAGCATTATCCATTTGATTGTTTTAAGGAATATTCCTGGATTCCAATTTGGGGATTAGAGGTGTTTAGTATATTTGAGGAAGACAGTGCACTCCTGCCTCTTTTATCATGTTTATTTGGAACTAGTATGCACCAATCGTTGTCTTGGGAACAGTTCATTTCCCTCCTCTCTCACCCTTTTATTTGGAATGGTTTCTGGGAAAAAGTTAATGTGTGAGTCTACTCATTCCTCTCTACTTTCTCTGTTTCATTTGCACTCTGTATCATTAGTTTTTCAGCCTCGAGTGTCTCTAGAAAACATTCCAATTTCCTCTTCTATCTTTATTCCTGAATCCCGAGATGTACATTTATTGTAAGTATATTTCCCTGTATGGATAGGTAGCAGCTCAATCTGATACATTTCACACCCTGCACACTGGCTAACACATCCCCCTGTGGAGAGATACAGAAGCGCAGTCTCCATTTTGGGCACTTTACTTTTAACAGGACAAAGACAGACAGGTTTTTTTTCTCTCCTGGGACACACAGATGGGAAGGGGAGTCCATATGATATAGGGTAGAAAATATAGTCCTTCAAGTCAACTTATGCTGTGCCTTTGAAGAACCCATAGGTATGGAAATGATAAAAGCCAGTAACAGAGGTTCTGATACTCTGAAAGCTTAAATTAATAATTGACTTACTGTTGTATGCTATAGAGTGAAAATACTGTGTCTGAGCCCGCAGACACAACAGATGCCTCTGCTGTGTCACTTCTTCTGTGCTCAGTGACACTTTTCACAGGTGTCTGCTTATATATGCCTGAAACCGGAAGTAGCATTGGTGGCTCACTTCTGGTTTCACAGCTCACACAATCCTGTCCCAAACACTTTTAAAATACACAAACTGAGTTGCCTTCATCCTAAGACTGTAGCCTATTACTGCCAAAGGTCCCAAAACACTGCTTGTCTGGCTCATGGACTCAGTAAATAAAAATCAGAATGGGGGGGCTCAGTCCTCCAAGTTCCCAGCAGGCTTTGCTAAACTGACAGGGAAAGGAGTGCTAGATAGGTGGATACCCCTGTTCCTGTATACACCCAGAATTTAATAGCAGTAGGCAGTGACAGAGAGTAAAAAAGTACAAATGCTGCACAAGCAGCGGCACTTCATAAAGTTGTTTATGTTGTCTTCCATGTCTTGAAGGAAGGGCCCTCATCATGGGTCTCCCTTTGGCTGTGTAGAGCACCTTGGCGGTTCCTCTCAATGCAATCCTCCTGTGTCTGCCTGTGACTCACTTGTTCCCTTTCTGCATACCCCTTCATTTAGAGAGGCACCATCTTCATCATCAGTCATTCAGTCACTGTATACATGTAATATTTATTCAGAAGATGCTCTCCCCTCAACTCACACCTTGTATGGTGGTGCCTTTTTGTTCATGAAAGGAGAGGGCACCTTTGGCTGTGCAGATCAACTCGGCAGCAGTTCACTCTGTTATCCTGTTACAGGGACAGAACTGAGCCTTCCCTTCAAACATTCCTCTTCATTGATTTCCAAATTAGCATAGTTGAGCTGTCACTAGAATAGCCCACTAAAATAACTCCAGCCTAGACAAAAGGTGACCTAGGCATTGGTTACCCAAAGATTTCCTCTATGGGGGGGGGGGGGCTCTCCTCCATGCTGAAGGTCATAAAATATTATAAATGTATTAATAATTAATTATTCTGTTGAGAGTTAGAGCTGGATGGTGGTCCTATAGTTCCATGAATGACATATTCTTCCCTGGCTACATCTCTTCTCACCTTATAAGAAGTATGTGTTTATTTCATTCATTTCTATTTTGGGGCCTCTTCCCTAAGGTACTTTTGACATAAGGGGCCCTTGTTCCTGCGGCAATTTTAAGGTTTCTGTCTTCCTCGGCTTTTAATCCCCCTTTCCTCTACATTCCATCCCACTGCACAGTGCTGATGTTTTAAACTGTCTTGATATTTTTATGTCCAGGATCCTCTCCTTGGTTGCACTTTCCACTGTTAACCGCCTCCCATTCTTTATTCCATTTTCCTTTTTTTTTTTTAAGTAGTAATATTGGAATTCCCCCCCCCCCCAAGATCCCAGGACCCAGGCAGACACGGCAGTGCATGTGTGTGGAGGCGCACATGTGCTCCGGATACTGGCTCAGCCTCTTCCACCCCACCCCAGCTATCACCAGGCTCCCCACTGCCCAAACTGCCATCCTCCACCAGGTGGCAGCCAAGGGCAGGGGAAACCCCTCATCCCTCCCTGGGAGAGGAGAGCTATCTCACGGCACCTAAATCCCACTACTCGTCCGCCCCCCACTGGCCCCCAACAACCCGAGCTCATTCCTGAACCCAGGTCGACAGTGTGGTGCGAAGTGTGGCATCCAGTGCCTCAACCCTCAGTGCCACCAGGCTAGCATTGTATTCCATTTTTTTTTCCACCTCCCCATGCACCCCTGACCTGCCTCTCTCTCTTAGGTCACCTAGGTGCATGCTGCCATCGCTACCCCCACCACCACCAACCAGCACCCCCATACTGCAGCACCCCCCCCAGGGAAGCTGAAGTATCCCTTCCTCAGACGGGTCTCCCTTCTGGGGAGAAAGTACCGTTAGGCGCATCCAGTTGACCCAGATGCTGCTGCTGGGGTTGGTCCGGGCTATCTGGGCTTCATGGCAGTGGAGGACCGGCAACCATCATCTGTTCGATCAGGAAGCATTTTCCCTGTTTTTTGTTGGGAGTGTGACATGCCACATGATGTCAAGGTGTGAGCCGACATCTGTCACTCTGCCTCCTGTAACAATGCCCGATGTGCTGCCATGCCTCCGGCCTCCACCAGGGGCAGGCAAACACCAGGCTGCATACCCCCTCCCTCCCAGGAGAAGGCAGCAGTTGTGGGACACTCAAGCCATGTCCCCCACCAGACAGCCCTCCAACGCCCAGGTCCATTCCCAAACTTAGGTCATCGGTGTCGCAAGTGGAAATCCAACCACTGTGCCAGCGGGCCTGTATTCCATTTTCAATGTATTTTTTGTTTTTTTTTTGCCTCATGTGTATTACCTTGCACTTAGCTTTGGATTTTAACTGATGAGCTTTGACCACTTTAGGAGTCTTCTCAGGTCCTCCCTCATATTTGTTACCCCTTCCTCACTATTCACTCTTCTGCAGATCTTTTTATTTTTAATTATATTTTATTGTTTTAAAAGAAAAACCATGACATACAATCATCTCATGCCAGATATCACATAGACTAACTTGAGATACATCCAATGTAATAGTAGTTATTTAATCTAAGCAATCTGAAGTTCAGATCTGAGGGTATTCCTTTGTTTCAAATGTCCAACATAAGCCCAAGAATATGTTGCACCCCACAAGACTTTTGAGCGGTCAGATCAAAAAGATAAAAAGGGGGACTTCCGGTGACGTCATCGGACCTATGGCGGCTTAGCTTAGCTCCACCCGTATGACGAATTCCAAAGCGTAACCCGTCAGCTAATGCCTTTCCCAGCTAAAACTACCAGAATGAAGGCTAACAGACCGCCAAACACTCCAGTGCAAAAATTAAAAGAATTGCTATACGCGGAACAAGAGGAGGTGGCAGAGACCAGATCAGCAGAGGAGGGCCCTCATACACTCGAGCAGCAAGAAACAGGCCTGTCAAAAGAGTTCGTAAAAACAATTATGCAGACGGCACAAACAGTCCAAAACATAGATCAGAAGCTCTCAGATCTTCGGACGGAACTAAATACCGTTGATCATAAGACGGAGCAATTAGAGCTGGCTCTTACTCAAACATTGGAACAATCGGAAAGACAAGACCGCTTACTGCTGTATCTGCTGGCCAGGGATAGGGAGCTGACCCAGAGGATCGATGATTTAGAAGGAAGATCCAGACACCAGAATGTGAGACTTTACGGGATTCCGGAGGGAGCAGAGGACAAACACGCAGACACCGGTGCCTTTTTAAAGGACCTGCTAAGAAAGATGTTAAACCTCCCTGATGATCTGGATCTATCGATGGATCATGCTCATCACTCCCTGGCCCCGAAGCCCCGGGATCCTAATGCTCGACCAAGGCCACTGATTGCACGCTTCACATACTATAAAACCAAAGAAGAAGTCCTACGTACCGCGTGGCAGCAGGGCCCTCTAACCTATCGTGGCCAGAGAATTGCACTAGACAACGACCACACGGCATCAGTTCAGGAGGCCCGACGGGTTCTCTGGCCTATAGTGAAACTATTGCGAGCTAAGTCCATCAAGGCCCAGGTTCTTTTTCCAGCATGACTGAAGGTCACAACGGATAAAGGCACGAAGATATTCCCTGACCTACTCGCGGCCTCCCACTACTTGGAATCTCTATCTATACCTATACCAGCGATGTATAAGGAGAAGCTTGAGAGGGATCTAATCGCTCCGGCATGGCTGGTGGCTCAGAAAGGAGTTACCCTCCCAGGCTCACTGAAGAAGGTTCCCACCTCGGATTTTCGCTTGGACATATCCTCGCTACTTCAGAAATATGGCGACCCCTCTAAAGTAAACAAAAAAGTGCAGCACCTGAGAGAAGACCTGAATCCCACCCAGGCGGAGACGACAGGTCATTGAATGTACTGCTTAACCAAGTGATAATGTTGATTGTACCGAGTTTTTTACACTCCTGGACCAATTGAGCCTCTCCCCTAGTGCCTCCCCCAACCCCATTCTGAACTGTGGTGCCTGGACTTACTTCTGATAGACTCAGGATAAGACTGTTTGGACTGTTTGCAACTGTACTCTCGCCTACCTGCTCAAAGATGGAATACTCCGAAGAAGGAAATGACAACCAACCCTCTAAAGTTGGTGGACGGGGGAGCAGATAATGGAGTCTGGTAGGGGGAAAGCAGACTGCATGGTTTGGGGGTGGGCAGGAAGGGGATACAAAAATCGGAGGGAGGGGCTGGGTCCGGGGCTGAGGGCCGAAAGGAGCGAGGCTCTACTCTTCACCAAAAATAGGTGGCCCTAATGAGAATTGCATGGTAAGGGTTTATGGGGTAGAACTAGAGATTCGTTGCTGGGACAGGGGGGGCTCTAGATCTCATCTGAGGGCTGGGGCTGTCTGAGAAGGCAGAGGGTAGACTGATTGGGTCGGGGTCATCCCCATGAATATTGGCTGAGACACGCTGGGGACCCGAACCTGCTAACCACTTGAAGAAGTAAAAGGCTGAACCAGAGTAACAGGTGATATTTCCAGACCTGATAGACATAGAGTGCGGACCCGTGATGGGTCCTGTCTAGAGGGGGAGAGACGGATAAATTTGCAGTATAGAGAAATGGCTTTAAAACCTGCATAAAATATCTTAGTCTAAGAGTCGCGGGTGGGGGGGGGGACGGGCTTGGCCGCCTAATGAAGATCTGGTTCCTATGATGCGACGTCCTAAAAGAGAGATTTCTCTGGGACTAATGGGGTATCTCTTTCTATATTGGAATCCCCTGTTAGCAGCACTAGAGACTAATGCACACAAGCTGACTGATAACCAGCTAAACCTAGGAAGTCAACAAAAACTAAACTTGATAAGCGAAATTGGGGGATGTTTCATTCACCCCCCCTTGAAATGTTCTAATACTGTTCTGTTTATAGGAAGGATGTTAACGCAGCATGTTGAATGTGCTTGGTTGCGAAGTTCACAAGTTTGTTTCCTCGATATATTTGTTAATTATATGGGAAACAATTTTACTAATTATCTAAAGAACATCAGACATAACCTGATAAAATGGATTACACAGTGCAAAGTAAGTTGGCAAAATAGTAAAAAGTCACATGAATAAACAGCTAACGAAAATCCTATCATTTAACATAAATGGATGCACAAGCCAGATAAAGAGGAGGAAATTGCTGAAATACCTAGCACTCCAGGACTGCGGGGTTAACTTCCTCCAGGAAACACACCTTTCCCATCAGAGATATTGAAATTGAGGTCCAGGAGATTCCCCCAGGTGTTTCACTCCTCCCTTCAGAAAGGTAGGAAGCCATTAGAGAGGGGTTGCGATTCTACTCATCTCTCCCTTTGAGTACATGAGGTGGTGGAGGACCAGGGTGCTAGGTACATTATAGTTATAGGCAGAGTACAAGACATCACAGTTACGTTTGCAAATGTTTATGTACCACCTGGGTCACCAGTTTCTTTTTACTCCTCACTAATACAACTAATTGTAGAGAAGGCAAAGGGGTTTTGGTCATGGGAGGGGATTGGAATTAAGTTTTTAACAGGGTGCTGGATACCACTTCCCAAATACCAACAGCGGCTATCAAAAAGGCCAGCTCTGTTGGAAAAATACTAGAGCAAGGAGGGCTGAGGGATATATGGAGAGAGAGGTACCCCAAGGCCAGGGAGTATACCTGCTACTCCCCCAGGTTCAAGGTTTTCTCCAGACTGGACACTTTTTTTACTTTCTCGCAGAACCTGACTGAATTCCAAGAAATGTGGGTGGGGACCTGTACAATTTCTGACCATAATCCAATATTTGTAGAAATAGATTTTTCTCTCCCCCCCAAAAAAACACATTGGAGACTGAACTGTTCCTTCCTCCAAGACAAAAACGTAGTCCAAGAAATCAAGCAGCATATCATCAGAACACTGCAGGAAAATAACAAAGGGGGGGGGTCACCTCGCAAATAGTCTGGGATACCATTAAAGCTACGACTAGGGAAGGCTTATAGCCATTGCGGCGGCAAAGATGAGGGAAACCAAGCAAAAGCAGCAAGAACTCATGCTGCATATTGAACGCTTGGAAGATGCTCAAAAGATGAAGTGGGACAAACGCAGGGATCAAGAGCTTAAAATAAAAAGGAAGGAGGGGGAAGATTTACAAAAGGCAGAGGTGGAGAAGGCTCTGTACTTTCTGAGACAAAGGTTTTATGAGGGAGGTCCAAGGGCTACAAAACTACTTGCCTTTAGATTGAGGAGACATCAGGCAAATACAGCCATCACTAAAATAGTCTCTCCAATTACAAATAAAATAGGCACTAAACTGAAAGACATCTCTGAAGCCTTTGTCTCATACTTCTCCCAGCTCTATCAGGCTCCTGAGAAAACATCCCCTACAGAAAGACAGAGGTTTTTGGCTCCCCTTTCACTCCCCACACTGTCACAGGAGGCGGGCCTTTCCCTGACTAGACCAATCACTCAAATTGAAATCCTAAATGCAATTAAAAAGTTAAAGTCAGGCAAATGTCCCAGGCCTGATGGGTTCAGTGCAGAATTCTATACATTTAAAAAAAAAAGAGGTGTCCTTTCTCCTCCAGGAGGTTTATTTAGCCATTTGGGAGGATGGTTCTTCTAATCCACCTTCATGGCAATATGCTACTATCTCCCTAATCCACAAAGAGAATAAGGATCCACCTAAATGCGAATCTTACAGGCCCATTTTGCTGCTCAATGTTGATTATAAAATACTAACTACAATTATAGCCTCTAGATTAAACTCCCATCTACCGTTTTTGCTTAATATGGACCAAACAGGCTTTGTTTCCGGACGCTAAGCGGCAGATAGTGTCCGAAACACCCTAGACACTATTGACTCAATACACCGAGCACGTACCCCAGCATGTCATATGAGCCTTGACGCGGAGAAAGCTTTCGATAAAGTCTCCTGGAGTTTTCTTTTTTTTGGTGCTGGAGACTATGGCCTTTCCCCAACCATTTATAGATGGCATAAAATCACTGTATATTGGTCCACAAGCATACATTCGAGTGAATGGGAGCCTGTCAGAGAGGTTTAGATTAAGCAGAGGAACCAGGCAGGGCTGCCCCCTCTCTCCAATGTTATTTGCACTGTACATCGAGTCTTTGGCAGAGGCCATACATCAGTCAAAAAATATACGGGGTATTGAGGTAGGGGGGATGGAGAGGAGAATCTCCCTATACGTGGACGACGTGCTCTTGTCACTGGCAGACCCAGAGGCATCCATCCCTGAAGTGTGGTCAATCCTGGAGGAGTTTGGGAGACACTCTGGATACTCTCTGAACAAAAATAAGGTGGAGGTGCTATGCTTTCATTACACACCATCTCAGAAGGCCTCTCGGGCGCTCCCCTTGAAGTGGGATGCTGAGAAGATGAACTACTTGGGCACGGTGATAACTAAACACCCCTCCAGGCTCTTTGAGGCCAATTATAAACCCCTAATAGAACAGATTAAAAAGGATTTCGAGAGATGGTCTCTAATCAACTTCCCAATGCATTCTAGAACCCAAATAATTACAATGAGTGTCCTCCCTAGATTCCTTTATTTATTTCAATGCCTTCCTGTGTACATAGGAAAGTTACAATTCCTTAAATGGCATAAACTAATAACCAACTTTATTTGGAATAGTAAAAAACCTAGGATTAACATCAAAATACTACAGGTGCACAAAAGAGGAGGGGGCAGGTCACTATCAGATTTAGAAGACTACTACTTAGCATCTCAGTTAAAGGCAGCCCTGGCCTGGACTACTCCCTCGTGTTCCTCTAATTGGAAGACAATAGAAATGGGGGAGACAGAGGGAAAAGTTCCACTGGATGTGAGAACCCTGATGCCCAAACATAAGCTAGCCACAACCACACATCCACTTATGGCCGTCAGGAACACCATAGCAGCCACTCACAGGATTTGGCAGAAATATAAATTGACACACTCCACCTGGCCTCTGGTCAGAATAGCTTGGGCCCCTGACTTCCTTCCAGCAAAGCTAGACCATGGTTTCAGGATATGGGAGAGGCTGGGCTTAATCTACCCAGAACAGCTAATACAGGGAGACCAAATCTTGACTTTTGCAGCACTCAGGGAAACTTATAGGCTGGGGAGGATGGAGCACTTCAGATTCCTGCAAATTAGGGCCTATATAAAACACTGCCAAAGCCTAGACCATGCCTCACTTAGAGCAGCTCCTCTGCTAAATTGTGTCCAAGAAATTTGTGCGGGTGAATTCAGAAGGGCCACATCTTGAATATCTACAAAGCAATGTTACAAATCAAAAAAGACCCCTTAAATAAAATTAAAGCTAGGTGGGAGGAGGAAGCTGGAATAGGCATGGAGGAAGGGGACTGGAACAGAGCTTTCCAAGTCACCACCAAAACCACAAGCTCACCCTACTGGCAGGAGTTTGAATGGAGAGTTAAAATAAGATTTTTTCTCACTCCTGCTGCCCTGCATAAAAGAAATCCTGAACAGTCCCCAGAATGCTGGAGACAATGCAGGGAAAAGGAGGCAACATCGCATGTTTTTTGGGAATGCCCAAAGCTAAAAGACTTTTGGGATGGGATTAGAAACACCCTAAAAGAGGCCTTTTTGTTAACACAAACCTTGGGCTTTCCAAACTTAATTCTGGGTGTCCCTCCCCCCCAGGCCTTGGTACCCCAGATGCTCTATATCTGTGGGCTATACTCATTGTGGCGGCGCACAAAACTATTACCCGCTCCTGGCAAAAGTCAAGCTCACCACTGATACAAAGCTGGGTTAATATAGTACAAGAGATTTCTGAGATGCAGGAGTTAACCTTCAAGCTGAATCATAAAACACATATATACATAAGAAGGTGGACAAGGTGGTATATCTGGAGAGACACACACCCAGAAATTCTCTCTTGATATAGCTCGTGGTGGGAGAAGGAGGAGGAGAGATTAAGAGGTGGGAGGGGTGGGCTGAGGGAACACCGGCCCAGGGAAAAGTAAAGGGGAGGAGGGGAAAAAAAAAACCTAGGGGGCTTGTGACTATAAGGATATTTGGGCCACTGATCTTTGCACTGTAAGAAAAGAGGAACAATGTTTTGGTAAAAAGATAAAATAACCGAATTTAAAAAAAACTGTATTGAAAAGATGTAATTAAAATTATAGCACTGTAAACTTGCTCGAATTTGAATCAATGGATTGAGAAGTCTGATGGAGATGAATGTATTTGTACCCATTTGTTGTCAATAAACTCGAGTATAAAAAAAAAAAGATAAAAAGGAAGTCCAAACATTTTTAACCAACAGCCTGTGTTATGACCATCATCCAAAAATACGTCTCCAAGATAATTTTAGCAATCAGCAATAATGGTGCTCCTGAGTTAACTACAGTAGAGTAACTGCTTTTAATACTTTGAACATCGTTATTTACTATAACAGCCAGCATGTGGCTGCCACCATTTTAATCATAATTACCCTTTTTATATAGGTACTTAAGTGTAATAACTATAACCATATATTGTGTGCCATTTGGTATAAACTCTATATAACTTCACTTATTTTAATCCACCCTTCAGCAAGACAAAAAAGAACCTATTCAGGGTAAACAGTAGGTTAACTACGGGTGTAAATAGTCCCCCACCTAACCTTACATTATTTGTTTAAAGTCCCCTGCAAGTTCAGCCTCGTTCGAGTTCATGTGTCATCCCCAGAATCAGAGGACTCCGGACGTCTGGTGCGGACGAACTCCTGAGACAAAGCCTCAGCTTTCTTGTCAGTTTCTTTGGGATCCATGAACTGGTAAGTGTATCCCCATATTGGATCCACAATCTGGCTGGCATGAGAAGACAGTGAGCCACCCCCAGGCTCCGGAACTTGGCTCATACTCCATCAAATTTCTTTCTGTGGGCTCTGGTCGTGTAGGACAGGTCCAGAAAGAGATAGAGAGTTGCTCCCTGAAAATTGAGCCGCATGGCTTCTCTAGCAGCCTGCAGGATCCTGTCCTTCATTACTGGACTTGATGTAACCAGCAGAATGGTCTGGGAAAACTCCTTAGTTGCAGCAAGCGATCTCAGAGACAAACATTAGGCCTTAAGCAAGCAGTCCTGAGTAAGTACAGAGTCCAGATTTAAGGCACCCAGCATCCACTCCCATAGAAAATACAGCAAATGGTCTCCCTCGACATTTTGGAGCAGTCCAACAATGCATACATTAGAGGCCCTCTGTGAATTCTCAAGGGTCTCTAGTCGGTACTGAAGTTGAGCATTTTCCTGGGTAAGTTTACCCGACAATGCTAAGGCTCTGGTCACCATTGACTCCGCTGTGGTTACCATTGTTAAAGCCACTGCTATTTTAGCATCTTGCTCTGCGAATTTTGTTAGGAGGGACTCAACTTAAACATCTATGGCCTACATTGATTTCTGCAGGGCTCGCCATGAAGTCTCTGTGTCCTTCATCGCCACCAATGCTGGGGTTGACTCCAACTGAGAGGTTTTTGGTCCTGCTGAGGGCCCTTCGTTTGTTTGACCCATATTCAAGAAAGGTATTAATTTGTTCTGCTAGATACCAGGTTTCTAAATTTGACAATGAAATAATACTGTTCATTCGATTAAATGATATTTTAGTACTTTTTTTGCAGTAAATCAGAGAGTTCCTGCTGAGTGTGTCTAATCAGTAGGCATGCTCAACAGCACCCCCCCTTCTTCTGCAGATCTTAGTATCATCTGTGAAGAAGCAGAGCTTTTCCTGGATCCCTACTCCAGTACTATAGATGAAGATATTGAAAAGGACAGGACTCAAGACTGATCTCTGTGGCACACCACTGCTGACCTCTCCAACCTCTGAGTGTTTCCCTTTAAGGACAACCATCTGGGTTCTGCCACTTAGCCAGTTTCCTTCCCAAGCTGTGATCCCCCCAGTGTTTTGACCAACTGTCTGTGCAAAACAGAGCTAAAGGCTTTACTGAAGTCAAGGTACAATATGTCCACTGCCTGACCCTTTTCCACCACCTTCGTCACCCAATCAATAAAGCCAGTCAAGTTCATCTGACACAACCCCCCTCCTGTGAACCTATGCTGTCCGACATCCTAAAGTGCCTTTGCCTCCAGGAAACCCACTAACCTCTCCTTCATTAAGGTGTCTAGTAACATCCGCACTATGGACATCAGACTGACAGGTCTGTAGTTCCCTGGTTCGTTGCTACTTTTGCTCTTGGCTCTTGTGCAGGGGAACTACATCTGCTGTCCTCCAGTCTCTAGGTATTACCCCCATCTCTAGTGAGCTGTTAGAGCTCAGCCGGTAGAGCAGTTAAGACCTACCCCATTTCCTTTAGCACACAGAGGATGCAGTCCATCTGGGTCCTTCAACATCTTCATCTTCGGTATGTTTAGTCCCTTTTTTTTTTTAACTGTTTTTTTATTTCAGGTTTTTACTTAAGTGGTACCACAGAGCTGCATTACAGGACATCATCAGAATAGACAGTAAATTGCACACTTCTTATGTTTCGGCAGTTATACAGATATGTAAGAAAGCTAGCAATCTAGTACATAAATAAAGAGGGAGAAAAGGTTATATAATAACATGAGAATCATTTGCCTAGCTTACACGCACAAAGTTATATGAGTCATGCATATGTTTACCATGTATATATGATTAAACTAAGTTTGCAATTATTTTCTGGGGGAAAAGATAAGATCTGGGGAGCCCGGGAGGCCGCATTCTCTGTCCCTTATATTAGTTAAATAAAATCATGACCCACCCAACTGGAGGGGGACCCCAGAGGGAGGAACATAGGGCTGGCCGATACCCACATAGTAATTAAGGTATGCCCCGACAGATGAGAGACCCCTAAGGTGGCTGATCTGATCTAGTTTGAGAAATACTAAGAAACCAGACATTCCAGTGATTCTTTAATTCTGATACTTTATTTTGTAGCCTGGCGGTCATATGTTCCAATTTGTATATGTCGTATACTGTGTCTTCCCAGGCTGAAATAGTAGGGTGCTCTGGGTGGAGCCATACTCGAGTAATACATTTTTTGGCCATGCCCAGTAGAATGTTAAGTAGGTATATTTGGTGCGGGTCTTTAAATGACATGGGTAATGGAGGAGGATCCTTATAGCCGGGGAGAGGTTACCTAGGCCAGGGAAGAGGTCTAATACCCTATTCTCTATCAAAGACCAGTAAGATGCCAGTACCAGGCATAACCAGAGAATATGCCCATGTGTGGCCACCTCACAACCGCATCGTCTCCAACAGAAGGAATCTCCTCCAGCTGAGAACTTGGCAGTGATCTGGGGGATGCAGAAAAATCTGGACACCACCTTCCAGGAAAATTCTTTCCAGGTATATGAACTTGAGGTTTTATGTCTCCGCCATATCCGGAGCCAATCCTCCTGGGTCAATTCAACCTGAAACTCAGCCTCCCAGTGAAATTGTACCAGGTCAATGGTCTGAGAGGGGGCCATCTGTAGGGCCTTATAAAATCAGGAGACCAAATGGCTTTGATCTCTGTCCCCTGCCATCTAAAGCAATAAGGGGCATGGGGGTAATTCGAGTAGTAATATTTAAGCCAATTTTAGTACCCAAAAGGTGGCAGATCTGTAGAAACTTGAAGAAATCACTCTTGTTTAAAGAAAATTCCTGTTTAATTTGATGAAATGACTTAAAGTTGTCTTTGTCAAAAAATCAGTGTGGATGTTTTAAACCCTTATGTGCCCAGTTCTGGAAGGTGACATCAGATCGTGCTGGGGTCCATGATGAGTCTTCAGCGGGAATACCTATCCATGTCGACAAGAATTTATTAGTCAGTCGGGTAAGGAACTTCACCCAGCTCTGGAGTAGCCCTCTCGTAAATCTGGACCTGCGTCGCAGTTGAGTTATGCTATGGGGCCAAAACACTCGGGAATAATTTAAAGGATAGTCTGCCATGACCCTCTCCAATATTAGCCAGGATGGGGCCTGGTTCTGTGGTAGAAACCAGGTTGTTATATGTGTGAGCAGGGCGGCTAGCCAATAATTAGAAATGCAGGAGAGGGCTAGTCCACCCCTCTTCTTGGGGCATTGGAGCTTACAAAGTGCTAGTATGGGTCGTTAATTTGCCCATAGGAACCTACTGACAGATCTATCCCATTACCAAACATCCTTCGTTGTAAGAGGGAACAGTATATTTTGCATTAGATAAAGTATCTTCAAGAGGGAATTCATCTGGATAGATTCAACCCTAGCCAGTAGGGAAAGAGGGAGAGGGTTCCATCTATGTATATTGTTATTATGTTATTTGATAACCTGCATGTTATCCTCCCCTTGTTCCCTTCCCCCAGGTTGCACCGGGGGACGAGCATCGTTTTGCTCAGTGTGCATTTCCCGGTGAATCAATTTAATAAATAAATAAATCTGAATTTATCTTTTAAGAGTGTTGATGAGTAATTCAAAGAGTATAAATCATAAAAGTTCTGAGGAATTTTAATACCCAGGTAAGTTATGTAGGGTTTATCCCATTTATAAGGGTATCTCAAGATGAGATCCTGGGACGGGGGCTGTATTAATAAAGCCTCTGATTTATTTTGATTAATGGTAGAACCTGTGAGAGTTTCTATTTCTTTCAGGAGTGTAGTTAGTTAGTAAAGATTCATCGGGATGTGAGATATAAAGAAGGAGATCATCGGCGTAATAGGCTGATTTATGACAGGAAGATTCTGAGACTCTGTACACACAGAGTTTAGGAGTTTGTCAGAGCAGCTGGGCTATGGGCTCCACAAAGAGAGCAAACAGGTATGGGGAAAGGGGGCAACCCTGATGGGTACCCCTAAATAAAGAAAAACGGTCAGAATGTGATCCATTCAATCTCACAACTGCCTCTGGATGAGAATATATTCCTCTAATGGCAGCCATAAACAGCCCGGGGAAGTTGAATTTTTGTAGGGTAGCCTGTAGGAACCCCCAAGAGACCATATCAAAAGCCTTTTGGGCATCTAGACTTAGTATAAAAATGGGGGATTTCGTGGACTGGGCATAGTCAATAAGATAAAGGGTGTATTTAATGTTGTCTGTTGTCTGTCTGCCTTTAATGAACCCTGATTGATCCGGGTATGTTAGTGAAGGGAGGATGTGATCAAGTCTATGAGCTAGAATACTCATGTAAATCTTATAATCTTGGTTGAGTGCTGCTATGGGGCGATAAGACTCACACAAGTGTGAGGGTTTCTGGGGTTTCAGGATCACTGTGATTGTTGCTTGCCTCCATGAGATAGGGAAGGAGGAGGTAAGATGGCTGGTTTGTAAAGCTTGCAGGAGGGGGGGTCTGTACCAAATTCCATGTGCCTTTGTAGAACTTAGCTCCAAAGCTATCTGGGCCAGGAGATTTCCCGTTCTTGAGTCCTCTAATGGTCATTTGGAGCTCCAATTCAGAAATCGATGCTGCTATCTGTGCCTGTTGGGAGGCAGAAAGGGTAGGAAGGCGGAGCTGAGAGAGAAAGGCCGATATTTTCTGTGGATCAGGCTCTGATGAAGAGGAGTAGAGGGACTGATAGTATTTCTTAAATGCATCAAGGATATGTTGAGTGGAATACTGCGTCTATCCCGATATGGGGTCCTTGATTTTAGAGATAGTGCATTGTTGCATTTGATTTCTAAGACAGTAGGCCAGGAGAATGGAGGCCCGAGCACCGCCTTCATATTACCGCTGCCTTAACCAGGCCAAGACTTGCTCAGTTTTGGCTGTCAGCAGACGCTGGATCTCAGCCTGTGTCTGAGAGATTAAAGGAAGGAGGTCTGAGTCCCCTTGCATGTGCGCCTCCTGAAGAAATCTAAGCTTCTCCTGTAAGGTCTGCAGGTTTAACTCAGACTGTTTTTTCTTATGGGTAGCATACGCTATGATATGACCTCTGAGCATGACTTTAATCGTATTCCAAAGAGTCTGGGGAGAAACCTGAGGAGATGCATTATCTCGAATAATTTTTGGGATTCGTGCCTGCAGGAGGTCTCAGAATTCCCTGTCTCTCAGCAGGGATGGATTAAATCTCCATTGTACATTTTTCCTTTCCTTTCGAATATTGAGTTCTAGATGATGGGAGCATGGTCAGACAGGTAGATATTAAGGATATCTGCCGACCGAACCAGATCAATATACTGTTTGCCTATACAGAAGTAATCAAGTCTGGAGTAATGTTTAAAGGTATTGGAGTAGTAAGTGAATTTCCGATATGAGGGATGGAGCTGTCTCCATTTGTCCACCAGACCCACATCTTGAAGCAAGCGCCGGAGATGCCTCTGTTCTGAGGACTGTGGAGAAGGGCGCACAGCGGACGAGTCAAGCAAGGAATTGCTGGCCTTTGTGCAACCCCAGTATTAATTTTGGCTCCTCTCGTCTCTCCTTTAGCCGAGAACCCGCTAGGGATTCCAGCTCAGCCACTCTCCGTGAGGACCGCGGCCACCGGGCGGACAGCGCTTCCGAAGCCACTGCCCAAGACCTTCTCCTCAGACGCCACCACTAGAGAGGTATGGCAAAGTCGTCAGCCAATCAGAGAGCGAGCGCCTTTTCTCTGGCCCACTCCGACTGGTCCGCTTTACTCCCCATTGACTTCACTATCAGAAACTGGGCAAAAAAGAGCTGTTTTGTACTGAAAATTGTGATTTAAGTGTCTGAATTGAGTTTAATATGCCTAATTCTGTGTAATTGCCTGAAATTTTGCTCCTAGCAACCAAGTGAACTAGCCCCTTCATGCTGTTGTAACTCCTTCCAGACTGCAAGGCGCCAAGGAAATCGTTGGTCTTTTCACTTGCCAATTTGTTGTCTTCTCCCTGATTGCTGGCCTTTGTGCAGCCCCAGTATTAATTTTGGCTCCTCTCTCCTCTCCTTTAGGCGAGAACCCGCTAGGGATTCCAGCTTAGCCACTCTCCGCGAGGACCGCGGCCACCCGGCAGATGGCGCTTCCGAAGCCGCCACGCAAGACTTCCTCCTCGGACTCCACCGCTAGAGAGGTACGGCAAAGCAGCAAATTTGTTCCCACCCACCCACCTATCCCCCTCCTGTGTGTAATTATATAGACCCCTAGCGCCGCCCACTGCTGTCCTTGACGTATCCCTTGCTCTCACTTGGCACCTTAAACAAACACTCTACCTAAAAAACATGCTCACTCAGGCCATGAGTCCCAAGTGAAATCCCTCTTCTTAATTTAATCTGATCTCACCTGTGGTCTGCTCAGGGAAATCTTCCCCCAGCAGCTGGTGAGCCATCCGTGCCAATATAATTTTACTTAATTACCCTCACAACTGCAACAATGGCGTGCATGTGGCAGCTCTCCTTCCTCACTGCCCTTTGCACCATGTCCCTTATAGGCTACATCCCTATTAAGTCCGACACTTGGAGTACATTGTATTCACCTCCCCTAGACTGTTTGCCCACCCAGACTCCACATAACCCATGCAATGCTCCTGCTCCTTGTCAGCTGACTCAAGTGGACTATCTACCTCAAAGTGCGACCAGCGCACTGTCTCATATGCCACCCCCTTATCTCCTTCTACTTTAAAATACTCCCCTTAGTAACACTCAACCAGAGAGTTAGCCTATGTGTCCCTAGGCTTGCACAAATCAAAAAGTAAAGCCTGGCATTCCGGCTCCTCCTTCACGCCTAGCCAGAAAAGGCCTCTAGTACTCTGTCTCTCACTTGCATCTCTAAGAAAACTTATACTCCTCCTCTTACTTTGCTCTGGCAATGTTGAGCTCAACCCCGGTCCTATGAATATACTTTTCTCCCCTTCAGAGCCTAAAACTCTCAAAGGAATCAGTTTCATGCACATCAACGTGTGCAGCCTTCTGAAAAAACTCACCGTAATCCAGGCATGGACTATTCATACGGTGCCAGATGTGCTTGTGATATCAAAATCCTGGTTATGACCCTCTACGCCAGACAGTGAGATTAATATACCTAACCACCAGATACTCAGATGTGACAGACAATCCAGAGGTGGTGGGGTCGCCATCTACTTCAAAGAAAAATTTGCAGTATCAACCCTTAATTCGAGCTCACTGGCAGCAGAATTTGAATGCCTGGGTGTCAAAAATTGAGCTATCCTCGTCACTGGCACTCCGAGTCATTGGATGTTATAGACCACCATCCGCTGGCCCACAGCTCCTGTCCTACCTCACATCCATCATGGACACCAGCCCCTTGGAGACAATTATCCTAGGGGATCTTAATTATGACTGGCTGTCGGAAGCTGGACACCCCCTTAAATTCTTCTGCGACTCCCATGGTTTCACTCTACTCAGCGAAGAGCCCACCCATATTAACAAGAAAAATCCAGCTAAAAGCACACTCCTGGATGTCCTGCTGGTGCATAAGCCCCACTCCTTCTCCTACATTGGAACCTTTGATGCTGATGTTAGTGACCATCATCTAGTAGCTGGGGTATGGGCAGCCCATAAAGTGCCAGCCACTGCAAAATTCTCCACCAAACGGTCAACCAGGTCCTTCGATCCGAGGGCATACATCTTTGACCTAAAAACCTCCCCATTGTGGCAGAGTTTTTACCTAGCAAAATCAGTGGAAACAGCATACTCCACTCTTCACGGAATTATAACTTGTGCCCTGAACCTTCATGCACCTCTGACAAAAATACGCATAAAAGCTAGGAAATGCTGCTGGTTCACCAACAATCTTAAGGCTGCACTACTGTCCAGGGATAAGCTTTGCAAAACAGCCCGCAAATCCCAAAAAGAGGAAGACTGGTGCCTCTTTAGAACAGCCAGGAACCACTGCACCAAGATGATTAGGGAAACCAAAGCTAGATTCTACCAAGCAGAACTAGACTCTGCATCCAATTAGCCCTCCAAATTCTGGGCCACACTAAAAGAACTGTCGGGATACACATCACAAAACACACTTCTCACAAAAATCATCTCTGACAATGCAGAAATCAATGATAAAAAAGAAATACTGCAGGCATTCAACACACACTGCGCCACAGCAGGCCTAGCCTTCGACAACTCACCTGCATGCAACTCGCGCACCCAGCTCGACATGACCCCCCAAATTCTGGTTCCACAAGCCAGCCCTTCTCTTTCACACCTGTTTCGCTCAAGGAAGTGGAAGACCTGCTTCTCCAACTGGATACTAAGAAAAGCGCTGGCGCAGATACACTCGACACCTACTTCCTAAAGATAGCATGTCATGTACTGACTGCGCCTATCACCCATCTATTTAACCTGTCCCTATTACAAGGTATCCTCCCTCAAATATGGAAAATTGCACACGTTATTCCGTTATTCAAATCTGGAGACCCCTACAACCTAAATAATTACAGGCTGATCTCTCTCCTTCCCACACTCTCGAAACTCTTGGAAAAAATCATGGATGGCCAATTGAGATACTTCATTGACAGCAAAAAACTACTAAACCCCATACAATCTGTCTTCAGAGCCAACCATAGCACGGTCTTGGCATTAGCCAAGGTAACCAATGATTGGCAACAAGAGCTGGAGCTCAAAAAGTCTGTCTGTGCTGTGTTTCTTGACCTAAGTAAAGCATTTGACACAGTTGACCACAGCCTGCTCCTCGCCCCTCTGAAATCGATAGGGCTGGATTCTACCTCTCTAAACTGGTTCCGTGAATACATGACCAACAGATACCAGCAGGTAAAGGCTGATGGTGAACTTTCTGCCCCCAAACTGTTACAAAGAGGTGTCCCCCAGGGATCTATTTTGGGACCTCTCCTCTTCGCCATATACATCAGCAATATAAATGTGGGAATCAAGGAGGCAAGTATTCATCTATTTGCAGATGATACAGTGCTTTACCCGAGTCACCAAACACCTGAAGAGGCATGTGCTGATCTACAAAAAAGACTTCAACCTCCTTCAACTTCAACTAATCAACAAAAAAGTGTTATTAAACGCCAAGAAAACAAAAGCCATGTTATTTTCCCCTGCCATTCATCTGGCTCACCCAATTACAATCGGCTCCCCCCCCCCCCAATCACCACGATCCTGCGAGAGAACCTAGAGTATGTTTCGAAATTCAAATACCTGGGGGTTTGGATAGATTGCAAACTTTCCTTCGCTGACCACCTGGACGACCTGTTGAAAAAACTAAGGGCAAAGACTTGGCCTTTTCTATAGGATGAGATGGTTTCTAACTGCAGACACAAAGAAATGGCTAGTCCAAGCTATGTTTCTGTCCTTAATTGACTATGCGTACTTCACATATAGTAGCTGCGCTGCCTCATACCTTGGAAAACTGGATATGCTTTACCACAGAGCTATACGCTTCATCACCGACCTCCCCCCTCTCTACCCATAATTGCTCACTTTATGCCGCCATGGGCTGGACCTCCCTTCAGTATAGGCACAACATGAATGCAGCACTCTGGGCACTCAGAGCCATTAGTGGCAAACTCCCACAATGCATAGCTGACTGCCTGACTCCGATTGTGGCCAGAAACTATACCCTCAGAAGCTGCTCCCTGATCTCGCTATACATACCTAGGGCTCACACACGCTGCGGGAGAGCCGCCATTGGCTTCTCACTCCACTCACTTTTGGAACAAAATCCAGAAATCCCTAAAGCTGAGGTCTCCAGTTAGTATTCGCTTGTTCAAAACTCTTTACCGTAATGGCATAATGGAAACCTGCAACTGCTTTGCTCGGCGCTAACTAACCACCTTCCCCCTACATGGCAGCACCCTCACTATAATTCTACTCTCTCGTGCGCCTGCCTCAAGTTATTCGTATGTCCACCAATCCTCCTGTGGCTCCCACCACCAACCTGCTCTACCCCAACTAGTCGCGCACAGCAACCCTGCAGCTCATACCCCCCTCTGATGCTGCAACGGGTATCAGTCAGCTGGTATTCTCTCCCCCCTGACAGTTCTTTGTTTGCCCCCTCTTTCTTTCTATCCCAACCTTTAGCCCACCACACCCAAGTCACCTTGACTACCTGTCCCTCTGATATTATACAGTACCTGCCTCTTTTTATCCCGAGTGCCTACCAATTCCTTAACAAATCCTCTCATAATTGCACAGTTTTGGGCATGGATCCAGCACAAGCACTATACTGATGACAGTCTTCTGAATTATGTATGTCTGTTATCTGTATATGCGTATTATTACTGTAAAAGCTAGCATCTTTGCTGCTTCATATGACTGTAACTTGTGCAACTGTATTATTGTTTGTACGACCGCAGATCCACCTTGTAAATGAGCTTGCTCAATGGTGTCTGCCTGGATAAATAAAAATATAGATTGATTGATTGATTGATTGATTAAGTTGACAGTTAAGATTCCCTTCTAATATCAGGATGCCTTTTTGTCTCATCAGAATAACATCTATCAGATGTTTGATGGTGGAGCCATCAGAGCCTGAGGGAATATAAATACTGCATAATGTCAGAATCTGCTGATTTAGTTTAACCACAGCCAGCGCCAACCTGCCATCTCTATCAGAATATTGATCAAGCATTTGTAGCTGGGAGCTTCTCAGGATTAGGATCACTGCCCCTCTCTTCCTGCTCCGCTGGTAAGAAGACCCTACTAGCGAAGAAAAACCAAATCTAAGTAATTTCTGGTGCTCAACTGAGAAGAGGTGAGTCTCCTGTAAAAAGAGGGCATCAGGATTAAATGTTTTGAGTGCTTGAATTGTTCAGTTCCTCTTAATGGGGCCAGCCAGCCCATTTACATTGTGGGAGATAATTTTAAAGGGACATTCCATAGCCAAACTTATCAGGGACCATTTCGCAGCCTCCCAAGCCCCCTGCCCCAGAACACCAAAAACATCACCAGTTTTAATTTCCTGCAATAAAAAATATTTGTCAGCTGAAAGATTTATAGTAGCCTGATGCTCTGCGTCCAGTGTGGTAAAACAGAAGGACATTTTAGTAAAGGCTGTAGAATAACTAGTAGGCCAACTGGGCTTAACTATAGCACTATTTACAGTGGGCAACATCTCAATAAAGAAATATAAGGAAGTGAGAACTATGTACAAGCCCCCGTAAAGAGGGTTATCTGTGACAGCCATCAATACGCATTCAGGTGAAACGCGCACTAGGGACAGGTCTGCGGACTGTTCGAAGGTGGGCGCCCAATCAGCTAAGTGATATGGGGCCCTGGGGAAACTCTTGCCCTTAAATTCAGGGAGGGGGGACTGAGACAAGGATAACCAATATCAGGGAATTCTGAAAAGAAAAAGGGAGCGATAGGGGAGGGATATAAAGTGGAGCAAAATGGTGCCGTTCCATTAGGGCCTGACTAACAGATGGCATATGAGCCTGTGGTCCGCCCCCAATGTATGAGGGGGGGGGAGATAATATATAGTGGGTCATCCCAGGGATATTCATAATGACTAGCTGAGGTATCTGATATAGGGGGAGCACCAGGTCTCACAGGAATACTCAGAGTTTGTCCCAGCATTACTGAATATTCAGGGGAAGTGCAGAGTCAAGTGTAGCAAACTGCATGGAAATTTCCTGAGACAGGAGACCATATTGCAAGCTAAATGAGAGTATTAGTTAAACCAAGAAGAAAGTCAAGTCCTCGATTTGTAGGTAGTGAAGGTCCAAGAAAAATTATCTGTCCATATGCCACAGAGTTTATAAGGAAAGGGTGTTTCTGGTAGGCAGTTGAGGACCAGCAGGAGAATGATAGGGCCCCGGGAACACCCAGCCCGCTCATGCCCAAGGAGGACAGGGGAGAGGATGCCCCCAGGGGGGCTGAGGGAGAAGCAGTGTCCCCATCCATCCGGACCAACCAGCACCTCTGGTCACGTCCCGATTCCGGGAATGTTCTTGATAAAGTCTGGGCTACCCTGTAAAGGGTCCTCACAGAAGGGGGAAGGCGCCAGAGGGAACCAGCCACGAGGCCTAATATGTAATCCCCCTCCCACTGCAAGGCCAAGCACAGACAGTGCAAATCATTGTGCCAACTAACAGCACTGGGAGCAAGTCCCAGACAACAATACCAGTTACTCTTAGTTCATTTATGGGTCTCTTATTCTCAAATGCGCATGAATACCACCAGGCCATCCGAGGCCGAGGAGACCTCCTAACTGAGCCCTATTTAGTGGGCTAATGCAGTGAAGCCAGCCTAAGCTCGATCTGAGGGGGTATAGCCCCGAGTTCAGGGAGGGCATCCAGGCCTGGACGGGCAAAAAATGTCCAAGACCTACCAGCCCCACCCCAAGCAGAAGTACACCTGAAAGCCCCTATTTAATGGGGTCTGAGCAAAGTAAGGAGCTTCAAAAAGTGGCAAGGCTATTCCAATATTAGGCCCATATCCTCCTGCCCAAGACAGCCTGACAGCAAACTGCTCACTCGCAAGACCAATTTCTGGCTTCATTCTGTGGAAGCTGGCACATACATTTTTCTGTCCGTGTTCTCTAGCCACCGCAGGAGTAGGAGGCTCCTCGCGACAGACCCCCTGTCCACTCCCCCCGATTTATTCAGGTATCAATGTCCAGACTGGGATCCCCACCCTCCAGCCAGTCCCCCAGGTATCCTACTCAAACCCCCCCAAAACAAGAATGTTAGCCAGGCCGCCCTCCGGTCCCTCAAGAATCTTCCACCTTGGTACTCATTGCGAACTCAAGATCGTGGTTCAGAAAGGCCTCAGCTGGGCTGTCTGGAGAATTGTGCCAGCATCCGTTTGATCGAGTTTATTGTGGCTTACTGATCTGGTTGTATTCAGGAGGGGGCCACTTGAGCAGGGCCACGGTCATCAGAAGATCTCTGGGGAAGGCATGCCGAAGTTGGCAGTGTGAAGCCATGTTTCTTCAGATCTGCATGGGCTTCCTCAGCATTGTCATAGGTCTGCTGCCTCGAGGGTAACTGAATTACCAACTTGCTAGGGTAAGGGGTTCAAAATTTAAGTTTTTGTTTCCTCAGGATTGGAAATAGTGGGACGTATGTCCGCCTGCTCTGCATCGTGGCTGGGGCATAATTATTATCCATGAATATATGTGTGTCCCCATAAAAAATGTGAGATTTAGCCCAGGCTTGTTTCAGTATGTACTCTTTTGTCTGAAACTGAAGGAATCTGATACTTATAGATCTAGGGCATGCTGATGGTTGTGTAGGTTTTGGGCCCAGCGCCCTATGGATTCTTTCTAGCTCAAAAGTAAAATCTGTGTCCAGCTCAAGGGCTTCTCGCAGGAGAGTTTCCACAAAAGTTTGTAGATTTGCACCCTCGCTGTTTTCAGGGACCCCATAGAGTCAGTGGTTGTTGCAACGGCTGCGATTCTCCACATCCTCCTGGCATTCTACAGTTAGTTGGCAAAGGTGGGCCCCTGAGTAAGGGTATTTTGCAGCTGAGAGGTGGTTGAGGCTTGCTCTTGTGTGCATTGATCCAATGTGGACACTTTAGAATGCAGGTCTGTGAGTTCTTTTTGAAAAGATTCTTGGTTTTGTTTAAATAAGTGGAAATCTGACTTGAATTTCTGAAGTTCCAATAAAATTTCGTTGAGTTTGTGGTCCATCCTGGTAGATTGTGTCACCTTGGATCTGTTCATTCTGCATGGTTTAGATCGGATTGCTTGGGTGGAAAACTTGGAGGCCCCTGAATCGGTTGCGTCCCCGTCAGAGATCTCGGTCTCCAGGCGAATTGCCGCAAATCCGTTGGTTACCCCTTGAAGTTTACCAGAAGCCATGTAATGCACTTGGTAAAGTAAATGGTTTTATGTAGTTTGCAGCCGATTTAAAGCTTTAAAGCAGGGGAGCGGGCCAGGAGCTCGTGGGCTAAGCTGCCATATAACCGGAAGCTGCACCAGAAGTCCATGTTTAGTCCCTTTAACAACCTTGCCATCACACCAGCCTGGTGGTGCTGAGGGTTGAGGCGCTGGACACCACACCTCATGGCACACCGGTGACCTGGGTTCGGAAGTGGACTCGGGCCACCAGGGGTCTGCAGGGGAAAGGGAGGAACAAAGGTCCCATGACAGCTCTCCTCCCTCTGGGGTGGGGAAGGGGTCCATGTCGTTCTCTGCAATGGCAACTGGTGGAAGCCAGGGGCACTGCTAGTAGCAACGCACAGTTGAAGGTTGGAGTGCGGCAGGCATCGGAATGTTGTGCATGGACACCACTGCATGTCTGGCTCCAAGGGAGGGAGAAAATCCAGGCAGAAAATTGCGGGGCGGCTGATGGCCGTGCACTGCACCCCTGGACATGAGAGGTGTGCCCCCCAGGTATCAGGATCCAGATCCCCGGTGGGGGGAACTCTGTGTGCCAGCCTGCATGGAGGAGAGCATGTCGCTGGCCAGACCGGGTCCGAGGCTGTGGGTGTTGGTGCTGGTGGACGAACAACTTGCTGCCCACTCCACAGAGGTAGGAGAGAAAAGAATATCGTGATAAAAAAAAAACCTTGCCTTCAAAATCGGATCCTCATTAATATCCTGCCCCCTTGTCTTGATTACACAGTCAGGCAATTGTCATTTCTCCTCCACTGTAGATAGCGAACAGAAAAACTTGTTCAGTATGTCCCCCTTCCCTCTAACTCCCTCCTCCCACCCTTAATCTTACTTTAGTCTGTCTGTCCCCTGTTTTGATTACCATTTATGCTGTATGCAATAAAAGAATGTTTTTAGCCTACTTTTTCATTCCCCTCAGCTATCCTCACCTAAACATCAGACTTCGCCTCCTCACAGCCTTGTTGGTCTCCCTTGTTCTGTTTAGAAACACTACCCTATTCCCCCTCCACCTGACTGTTTTTATATCCTCTAAAGACTTTCTTTTTCTCCCACACAGCCTCCCCTACCACCCTAGTGAACCACAGCAGTTTCCTACCCCTCCTGTTTTTCCTTACCACCCTTACAGAGACTTGTAGCTTCTAATATCTTGCTCATAATCAATTGCTCATTTAATTTCCTCCTCCTTTACTGCCCCTTCCCTTCCCAGTTTCTCCTACAACAGCAATCACATCCATTCATAATCTGCCCTCCTACAGTCCAGGACTTTTGTCTGCAACTGTTTCCTCTCTGCATCTAATTTGATATTAAACCACACAATCTAATGATCGCTGGTTCCCCGTGGGTCCTGCACTGTGATCTCTTCTATACTGTCCTGGTTTGTGAGGACTAAGTTTATGTTGGCTCCCTCCCTTGTAGGCTCCCCTACCTTCTGTGACAGGAATGCTTCCTGGAATGCCTCTAGAAGCAACTGATTTATTGCTCTTGCTGCTACTGTAATCCTCCAGTCCACATCTAGCATGTTAAAGTCACCTTCTGATCTAATACTCCAGTTCCCTATTAATGACGTTTTTTTGAGATGGTGGTCTATATAGCACTCTAATCCTTTTGTTCCACCCCCCCATCCATGACTACCTGTACTTTTTCATGGCACCCCAATAGGGTAGTAGTCCCTGTAGCAGGGACAGAGAGATTACACCAAATTTACAATCCATGATGCAAAAACATCTTACATACTACATGCCTGTCATCATTCCAGTCCTCCAAACCTACCAATCATTTCCTTATGTTGCATAAACATTCCTATATAAGAAGCCTGATGGTTCATCGAATTGAAAGACTTTAACCTGTGATTCAGTGGAGCAGGAGACAATTTGCAGTCCCACCACCACCATCACCAAGCGGTACATAGCTATGCATACCCAGTGTCCACTTGACCCCCATTTCTTTGCTCTCTCCATACACTTCTCCTTCTCCAGTGGCACTTCTCTTTCATTGGGGTTGGGCCTCTTCCCCAAGATACCATTGGCGTAAGGGACCTTGTCCCTCTGGCACCTCTAAGGGGTGGAACCCCTCCTTAAGAGGGTACATGTGTCTTCATGGAACCAAAAAAAGGTTGTAGTCCTTATACCAAGGACAGAGAAATAGTGTGCCAAACGTATAATATATGTTACACAAGCATTCTACATACTACCTGCATGTTATCATCATTCCAGCCCTCTGAACCTACCAATCATTTCCATATATTGCATAAGCACTCTTACATAAAAAGCATGATGGTACAGTGAATAAATGTTAACAAGAGCTCCTGGACCAGAGAGGTTTCATTTGAAAATTCTATGATAATTGATTCCTGAGTTAGCAACACTCACTGTAATAATAATGATTCAATTACAAATAGAATAATAGATAGGTTCTGGTGTATTACAAGGCAGTAATTCCATCAAGAGGTTTCTTGTGTCCCGAGAACCTCGAGATGGAATTTCTGCCTTGAAACACTAGAACCTATTTATTATTTTTTGTAATATATGGATGTGAAGAATTTTTAAGTTCTTACTTGTGCCTGCTGTACAGCGCTGCAGTCTGCAGTAAGACTCCCAAGTGTTGTTCCTCGCTCCTCGCTCACCCCCCCGCCGCTCCTGCTCCCGCTCCCAGTCCCATTCCGCTTCTTTCTCTCACAAAAAAAAAAAAATCACGGTTCACACAGTAGTCACATCGGTAATCCCAACGATACTATTACGAGGACCGGAAGTATAGTATTATTGGGCCGGAAGTATAGTATTATGAGGACCGGAAGTAGACTATTATGGGACTAACTAACATATTACAAGGAATTTTTGTATGCATTTTGGGGGTATTATTTTCATTATCCATATATTACAGTAGAATAGTCTGTGTGTCTGATAACTGGAAGAAGGCTCTTGTTAACTTTTAATATTCATAAAGACCAAGAGGTAGGGGTAAGCATCTAGGGCTCTACATTTGTAGATTAAATCAAACTTGGAATAGTAGTAAGTTTTATAGTGGTATATAAATAAGCTTCAGAATTATCTAAGTTAAAGGGAAGAAATGACACATTTGGCTTTCTTTGCTTTTCATTATTCCCTCATTACCCAGTAAGCCAGAATCTCTTTCAGATTGTCCGGAAGCCTGGGATCCAATGTCCACTGGAGTGGTCATCACTGCCTTTGGGACAAAGAAGGAAAAGTTCTGCTAACCCGTATTAGTAGAGTACTTAGGAACAGATAGGAGAGATAAGTTACTGGATCTCAAGGGTATGCCTGATAAGGTTGAACTAAATGTCAGCAAGGGCAACAAGCTGAGCTGACCTGATGATCTTGTCAATAGTGCATCCTACGGTATATAGCCAACATGAGGTTGGAGGCAGCCACCCTAGGCTAGAGTTAAGAAAGCAATGGTGAGTCAGTCTGGTCATCAATAAGGCAAAGCAACAAATGTTATTATAACTGGTGTTCTATTTATTTAAGTTACATTTGCTTGCCTGAGAGAAAGAAGTAAGACCATATATAAGGCTTGGCAACAGTATTCCCTGGGCTACAGCAAGTCTGGCAGCAGAAGTTAAGGCAGATTTAACTTTACAAGCGAATCCTGTTTTCGTATTTACAGACTTGCAGGCATTAGATATACATACAGTAAACTCTAGGCCAGGGTCTAGGGTAAGGCCTAGGTATCTGAAAGAATTTACAGTGGTGAGGGGGAAACAATCTGCACAAAAAATAGTTAAGTCATCAGGACACGCCTTCAGCTTAGATACTGACCAAGAGAGAGCATGGAGTAGGACTTACTGGAGTCGAGAAGTAGTTTATTTTGTGTTAGCCAAAACTGAACACTACCAAAGTCAGCATTAAGCCTTGTGCTAATGTCGGTAATATTCCTGGAGCTAATGTATAGCACCAAGTCACTGGAATAAAGTAGGGTCGACCAGGAAGGTGTGAAACATAGAAACATAGAATTTGATGGCAGATAAGGACCGCTTGGCCCACCTAGTCTGCCCTTTTCCCTACCTAACTGATAAGCTGCAGATCCTAGTTAACCAATAGCCTACTTCCTCCTACCTCCTGTGGACTTAGGCAAGTTATTAATAAAAATGGTAAGAGTAATGGACGGAGCTTTGAGGGATGCTGATGTTTATGGAGGCAAGAGCTTTTCTGAAATGGTTAAATTAAAAAAAATGCCATCTATCACCAAGATAGCAAGAAAACCAAGGAGTAGCAGTAGGCGAAAAGCCAAGTGATAACTACTTAGTTCTGAGTATGGTGTGGTCCACAAGTTCAAAAGTCTTTGTTACATCAAAGAGGACAGCCCCTCTGTACATACGCCTATCTACGGCTATCCTGACATCACTGGTAAGCTGAATGAGGGCTATTGTTTTGCTACGGGCTTGTCGAAAACAATGCTGAGTTGGGGATAATAGATTATACTTTTGGAGGTACACTGTAACCTGAGAGACCACTAGCTTCTCAAGCAGCTTGCTGAGTGCAGACAACATTGCAATGGGTCGATAGTTTTCAGTGCATTTGGGATCATCTTTTCTAAATACTGCCATTACTTTGGCAACCTTCCAAATATTGGGCACTGTGCCTGAGGTGAGAGAGATAAGTTAACTATATGAGTTATGGAAGAAATTAGCTGGGGTGCAGCAAACATTATAAGTCTGAGCTCAAAACCATAATGGCCAACACTGCAGCAAGGAGAGATGGTCTTCAAAAGGCGTAAGATCTCCCTGCGCATGACAGCTCTGAGGAAAAAACGGGGAGAAGCTGGTTGGTCAATTTGTGTGCTTTGGCCTAGGTACAACAAGACATGTTAGAATCTGCAGGTGCGCCATTATGTTAATTCCAGATGTGGACTTACCCAGGAACAGGGATCGCTGCACCTAGTAATTGACCTCCTGATGAGCGCTTTGGAGGGCCAGATCCCCAGACATACCACTTCATTATCATAAAGAGCCATTATGCAAACTCCTGTCACAGATATATTAGCAGTCTGTATCAAATGGGAGAGGGAACCGAATGTGGCAGTTACTGAACAGGAATGGAGTAAACACTGTGCAAGACAGCATAAAATCACACATTCGTACACATGGAGGGCATTTGGATGTAAAATGGTCCTTAGATACAAGTAAGGGGACACAGTGTTGGAGACAATGTGGCCATGCCCCAGTGACAAACATGCATATTTTCTGGGGATGTGATAAACTTTAAGAGTACTAGGCAGCCATTGAAAAAGCACTACATGACATGGTCCCAAATCTGGGGTCACTTACTCCACCATTGGCACTACTTCAAATACCACCTCACAGGACCAAGGACAAACACTTGCGGGGGCAGGTATGTCTTCGGCTTATGGCTGCAAAAAAAAAAAAAAAAATTACCCAAAGTGGCTTCAAACAGACACCACACACACACACACACACACACACACACACACACCAGGACTGGAGAATATAACACAAGAAATATATATGATGGAAAAATGAACTGCAGCCTTGCAAATGCAGGTTGAAAAATGTAACAATATATGGAATAGATGGTTGATCTGGATAACACAGCACAAGTCTGATAGTATCCCACAACATGTTACACTAGGACACAGGGAAAGCAGTGTGCCAAGAACAAAGAGGGATTTGTTATATCATGTAACATTTATACATACAGTGTTGGATCATTCATTTGAGAGAAAAGCTGAGACTACTGTAATGATTATGTGAGACAGGAATGTACTTGTCCCTACTAAGACTGATAAGGATGCCTGGTCATTGTCAAGTATGTTCAACTCAGTGTACCACTGTGACTGTTGTGTAATAGATATTGCTCCACATAAGTTTAATAAACTTTAAATACAAAAAGACATGTTAGAATACTTGGTTAGGTCAGAGAACTGAGCATTAAAAGCATCGGCAACTATATCAGTGTTACTACAATTGATGCCATTTAGTATCATATGTCAAACACTGTGTGGTGGCATCTTTACCCATGAAACTCTTGATATGGCTCCAGATTTGTAGGAGTCACCTACAGATGCTTGGAGAAGATTCTTACAGTAACTACTTTTAGCAGCACAGATTCGTTTTTACACTCATTCTTCCATTTCTTATATTCCAACCAGTCATTAATTAGCCCTGAAACTTTAAATTTAGACCAAGACTTGTCTGTAGCTTTTAGCGAAGAAAGCAGGCCACCATTTAGCCATCTTGTGGCTGACTCTTGTACCATGTGCCTTATTAGAGGGATGTGCTTGTCCTACAGTCCCTGGAGCTTGAATAAAAAAAGCTTAAAGCATTATAAATATCAGTTATAAACTATAGAGGTGACAAAGTTAGTTTGGAGTAAGTCTGTAGAAAGGACCACTTGTTCAAGTTTCAAAAAGTCACAAAAACTAGTTCTTTGGGAGAACTAGAGGGGCAGCATCTTTTCCAGACCCAGAAGACTGTTGAATGATTGCTAATGACATCAGACAGCATAACAGAAGTAATAATCCTGTCCTTTTTGTTTGAAAGGATCCTGTCAATAAGGGACTGATGGTTGCCTCTTGTCAATAATCTGGTAGGCCCAGTGATAAACTGAGTAAGATTAAACTTACTTAGCAGGGATTCAAATGAGTTTGCATTATTACAAAGCCATTCAAGGTTGAGGTCTCCCATTAACAGAATTTCATATTTTGCCAATACTAGAGGACAGGTGATGGATAACATTAGACAGTCCAGCCATGTCACTTTTAGGTGGATTATTGACATATATGGTGTGTAGTTTCTTGGTATTCCCATGGAATAGTAAAGAGTACAGGACCACACATGAAGGTAGATTATTCACAGGCAAAGTATGAGCTGCAAGTGATCCTTAAAGTAAATTATAATCCCCCCACCCCTCTTTGAGAAAGGGCAATCTAGTCTGAGAAGCTTGTAACCAGGCAAGAAAAACACTGTGCCAGGGATAGTAGGTTTTAGCCAGGTCTCAGTTATACTCAGTATGTCAGGACAGTAATGGGTTATCCAGGCTTCGAATTCAGTATTGTAACCCCCCTGCAAATGGGGGTTCCCAAAAGTCTTCCAGGAGCTTGCTTGCTTGAATCCCACCTGGGCTGCGGAGAAATTGCTCCATTTCTGTAGTCGCTAAGAGGGCAGAGGTAGACTAAATGAAAGATGTAACTGTTTGCCTGAAACCAGTTAGAGTGTTAAGTAAAATGCAGTTTGTCTAACCTGCCTTTTTTGCAGCTGGGACTCTGTGTGTGTTACCCCTCCATTTTGGACCTAAACTGCTGAGCTGCACCAATTGGGTTAAGGGTTCCCTAAAATGGAGCCTGTGGACGAATCGGAACTTGGAGTCTTAATTTTGAGCCAGCCACAAGGGGATTGTATGGGCAGTGACTCTGGGAAATGTAGTTTTGACCTTGGTGCCTTTTTCTACCAACAGAGGGAGTCTTAATTGTGAGTGACCACTGAATCAGCCAACAGAATAGTGTGGAGCTAAAGGAAATGCCCTGCTCTGTGACTGGAAAGATCACATCAGTTGTGGCAGTGAAGAGAGAAGGAGCTGTGTGTTTCTGCGGTGCATAGTTTCGGGCGGGAAGCGCGTCTAACCTTGAGTTTGGTCTGCAGCCTTTGTGAGTGCCAGTTTGGACTGAATCCGAGTTGTGAGGAGAAAGAAGCACTAGAAGTGTGGAACCAGGCTCACCCTGTAGAAGACTGGAGAAATTGCTGACTGCTACGGTCTGTCAGGAACTGAAGCTGCTGTGTGTGCTCCCGGGTATTTTACAGTAATTGCGATCGGGATCGAGGAGCAGCCTGCCTGGTATAGTACTTTCCTTTTACATATAAATGTGCATAGTGCTTGTGGGGAATCGCTATTTCAAATCCCTGTACAGTGAATTGTGTGCTGAAGCTGGAAGTAAACCCCAGCTTAATTCGGACTACATCCGTTTGCTATCAACTGCAGTGGGGTCCAGTCACAAGGACCTTGTCCTCATGCCCTGCTCTTCTGGCAATCCAGAGGGACATTCTCGATCCGATCCTCAGCTTGAGTGTTGTGAGTACAAATCAGGGTATTCCCCTGCAGCTTGTTTTCAATCACAAGTGTGTCACCTAATTCTTGTTGTTTCACTGTTTCATGGACTGAACCCTCTGACTCTGGATTACAATTTGGTGTTGTGCATATATTTTCTTCTACAGGGCCCTATCCATCTGCACCTGCCGGTCAACCCCGGGCAATGGATCTGGCTAGCCCCCCCCCCAACCTGGGTACCCAGAGTGTGACTTTTCAGACCTTGTATGTGTGCACAGTACTGTGATTTAATGCCACCAATTAACCTGATTTCCCCCTCCCGTGTTACTGTCCCCTAAATAAATCAGATTTGTTGTTGTTATACTATATACTGTCTGTGGTGTTGATACTTATGGAAACAGTATTGTATTTTGCTGTGTATGTTGTTTAACCTTATTTTGCAGAGGGTCCTCCGAGCCGTGCTGCAGAATCAGTCTCAAGGGTAAGTGGTGCTTTATGAGTGAACAGTGTGTATACGTGGGGTATTGGTGCTGTAACTTCTGTGTACTGTGTGAGCCACTAGAGGGAACCAAAGGGGGTCACGGTGTCCCAGAGGGCTGTGATCAAGCTAGTCTAACCACTACAAACCCTGACCTCTGGGTGGAGACACCTGCCATAGAACCTAGGCCCCTCAACCTGTCAGTAGTCAAGCAGGCAGGGGTAGTAGCCCTTGGGATAATGCCACCTGGGTGTTACAGTATGATTAGCCATAAGACTACATATAGTTAAATAGGCAACATTGAGATTCTTAACACTAAACCATTGGGGGAGGTGTTAGCAGGATTAGGGTAACTGAGAAGCCCATGATAAGACTCAATATATCCAGATAGTGTAATGCAAAGGAGTTGGTGCCATGCACAAGCAAGATCAATAGCCAAGGGCCCTAGTAGGGGCCAGTGGAAGAAATATTTGGCCAAGTATCTGATTATTAATAGCACATATTTGGACCTATGGCACCAGGTCATGGGGGGTTGGCAGTAGCTACCATTATGTTTGGGAAAAGGAAGGCATGTGAGTGATTAGTTATGGATCTGGACAGGTTGTCAGGGGCTGGGGTAACATTGCCCGTAAGGACTAACAGAGCTACAAGTCTAATCCTGTATGGATAGCTGTCCGTAACATATTCAAAAGTTATGTCAGTAACCCAGAACTGAGCAGCTCAGTGAAAACAGACAACAAGCAGAAGAAACTAGAGCCTATGTAGCACAAGTTAAAATGGCAGCCCCTTGGAGGGAGAGGCCTAGACAAACTGATTTAACCTGTAATAGGCATAAGCTGTATGGGGCAGTACAGTAACATTAACAACCACTTTTAGTTGTAAGAAACAATTTGAGAGGAACAGGCAGCAAAATAGGGAGCCTTCTGAGAAAATGAGAGGTAAATGCAGCAGTGATACAAATTTCCTGGTAATTAGGGATACAAACCTGTAAGACAGCAGACCCAAGACAGGGTGAAGCCTGAGGCTCAGCAAAATAGCAACAATACAGGTAAGCGGTGCAGCAAAGGACCAGTAAAAAATGAGTTGCTACCAAACTATTATGTGATCAGAGCTCAGATAGGGAGTTGCTAGGACTCTAGATAGGGTATGTTAAACAGCAGGAGTAAAATCATTTAGGGATAGTTACAGTAGTTCTAACTGGCAGAATAGTCCCAGAAATACTAGGGTAGGCCCACGTAATACGGTGATTGCAGACAGCCTGAAATAATAGTAAGCAGACCAACACAGGTAAAATCATAAACAGCAAATGGAAGTAGATACCTTGGCAGGATGGAAGTAGACTGTATAGTAATAATTCAGAAAAGTCCAGAATACGTGAATCCATAGTTGGCCACAGACCAAGCAGAGAGCATAGAGACACAGGTTAGGGGGCACACTAATGGGGCAGCATGACCAGCCAAAGGCTGACACCACGGCTGGCAACCACAGTGTAACACTGTGCTACACCCCCTTAGTGCTCCAGATAGCAGCACTCCAGACCACTAGATGGCAGACCCTTTTGACGGGAATAGAGCCCTCTGCGGTTAAGCATGGGGGGGCTGCAAGAGAAAATTAAGTGACTTGCTTAAAGTCTCTTAGTGACCAAGTGGCAGCAGTGAGATTTGTTTGTGGATCTCTTGGTTCACAACTCTGCACTCTTAACCAGTAAGCTTTACTGCTTAGTGGATATTTACTGTTTAAATTACATACAGAATTATTACAAGCAGAATAGAAAAGCAGTATAGTCTAGGGGTTAGAGTGCCCTCTGTGAACCTGGAGACCCATCTGACCTGGATTTGAATCCTATAAACCTCCACTTGCATACTGTGTGACCCTGCACAGGTTACTTAACCTCCACATGCTCTTGGGACACACCTGCAAACAAGCTTCACCTCAGTGTGCCTTTTCCCAGATAAAGATTCTTAAAAAAAAAAAAAAAAGGCAAGAAAAAGAATTGGTATACATGAAGCAATGCAGAATTGCATCAAATAAAGCAAACAAAAATCTTTGCCAGTCCTCTGAACTCTTCTAGTATATCTTTACATTTTCTGTGGTACGGTAACCAGAGTTGGTTTACTATATTGTAGATGGTAATTAACCCGTATACAATGGCATGATTATGTCTCCTGATCTACTTATAACATTTCAGAGAATGCTGTTAAGCTGGTGATTTTGCTGGCTCCAGATCGGATCAACTTGTGGCCAAACAAACCTCTGCCATATCTAACACAAAACTCACAGGTGAAGAGACCACTCACTGGGAAGAATAAGCTTCCTGTTCAACCAGTCTGCTTGTTTGAGAAATCTGACCTGGTGTTCCACATTGCAGGAGGACTGGATTTATTTCTGCCTATTTGATTTGTTAAATTCTTTTTATTAAAAAGGTTTTAAAACATTTTCCCAAAGGGGACATACACGACAAAGAACATGTACATGTTTGCCTTACTACATCTAAACATTGATAAATACACCAGTTACTTTATACCATGTTATGATTAAACAGTACCACATTTCATTGTATGACTTACATGTGTAACAAATACACAAAACATCAACAACAGACACATATTCATTTTACATTTCATAGATCAATTAGCCCAACTCAGTATTACATAAAGCGAGTTCTCCTAGTACAGTAGAAGCCGCTTTAGCGGAATGGCTCAGTTTAAGGCCGATCGTCCCGTTTAAACGGCTGTCTCTACGAAACGAAGTTGGATTTTTTTTTTTCCAAAAATACACTAACTGACATTTGCAGTTAGTTGATCAATGTGAAGGCAGGGAGTTGACTAATGTGAAGGGGTTTTGAGTTTTTGTTTTGTTTTTGAATGCTTGTGCTTTGTGTACAGTGCTTGTGCTTTATGTACAGTGCTTATGCTTTATGTTCAGTGCTTGTGCTTTATGTTCAGTGCTTGTGCTTTATGTACAGTGCTCGTGCTTCTTGTGCTTTATGTTCAGTGCTTGTGCTTTATGTACAATGCTTGTGCTTTATGTTCAGTGCTTGTGCTTTATGTTCAGTGCTTGTGCTTCTTGTTCTTTATGTACAGTGCTTGTGCTTTATGTTCAGTGCTTGTGCTTTATGTACAGTGCTTGTGCTTTATGTTCAATGTAACAGTATACTCCACATACTTCAACTAGTAATTATTAAAGAACGGTGTAAACTTTCTCCTCCATGAAGTGGTACAACTGGCGGTCATAGTCATCATCGAAAAGGTCATCCAATAGCAGCTCTGTAGTGTGTGGCAAACTGATTTGGAGCATAGCCTGAAAGGAGGTAGAGGAGGTAGATGACATATCATATACTTCTGGCAATGCTTGCACTTCTGGCACCAT
The DNA here is from genome assembly GCA_016271365.2 of Neoceratodus forsteri. Lineage (NCBI taxonomy): Eukaryota > Metazoa > Chordata > Ceratodontiformes > Ceratodontidae > Neoceratodus > Neoceratodus forsteri. Next base: position 1,758,771,742 of record CM057456.1, on the reverse strand, counting down.
TACCTGTTCAATAATAGGTTCACTACAAGCAAGAGGAGCAAAGAATTCAGTTCTGCTTGTCTGTTTCTTTTCTGAAATGGCATAAGCTTGTATGCTCCTTTCGGCATCGAACAATGAATCCCACATTGTGGTTTGCCCAAGTTGCTGACACCACAGTAAAGCTGTGCGAATCCCAGTAAGGACCTCAGTGTTTGTAACAAGTGGCACATCATCTGTTGTGTCATCTATTGTTTGGTCCTCGATCTCGGATTCCTTATTGATTGCACTCACCACTTCAGCGTCGGAGAGTACACCAACAGTAGGTTCATTTGAATCCATATCAACAAAGTCATTGAACGCTGCAGAATCCATAAAGGAGGGTATACTTACATCATCCAAGACTGGCATTTCTTCAATGGCAGTTGCATTTGTCTCTTCTGACGCTCTCCCAAAAAAGCCTGCTTTGCGAAAACAATTTGCTACTGTTTGTGACTTCACTGCCTGCCAAGCTCGGTGTAGCATGTAAATTGCATCGGCCAAATTAACTTTTCTGGCTATTTCTGCTGCATGAGCTGTCTCTCCTTCATCAATAGAGAGGATGATTTTTGCTGCCACAAATGATCTGTAGTGCCCTTTTAAGTTTTTGATCACCCCCATATCCATGGGTTGGATTATGCTGGTGGTGTTTGGTGGAAAAAACACAAGCTTAATAGATTTTAGGCATTTAATCAGATCATGAGGGTGTGCCGAACGATTGTCAACAAACAGGATGATTTTTCGTCTCTGTCTTCGCAGTTCAGCATCCCAAGCCATCAGCCATTCTTGAAAGATTGCACCAGTCTTCCATGCATTGCATGAACTGGTGTAGGTAACAGGCAGCAATTTTAAATCCTGAGGCAAACAACGTGGGCGTTTAGATTTTCCAATGACACGAAGCTTTCACTTCTCTGTTCCACATTGGTTAGCACAACAAAGCACAGAAATTCTGTCTTTTGCTTCTTTGCCTCCAATGAGTTCATCTTGCTTGAAGGCATGGCCATGGTCAGGATAGCCCCAATAGAAAAGTCCAGTTTCGTCAGCGTTCCATACATCGGTAGGTAGATAGTCAGAAAGGAGACCAGGCAGCACTTCAGCAATCCATTTCTGGGCAGCAGTGGCATCTGTGTCTTGTTTTTCCCCATGCTCCCGTTTAAAGACAATCTGATGTTGCATTTTCCAACGCAATAGCCATCCATTGGTGGCATCGAATCCATCATGCAACATCTCCCTTGCAAGATCATGAGCCTTTGCTTTCAGCATCGGACCTGATATGCGTGCACACTTCTGCAGAGCCTGGGAGAACCACAAGAGGAGAGCCTCATCCACTTCACTGTCCTTACCCTCCCTTTTCCTTCGGCAACTTGGGTTCGCGTTTGTCCGCAACTCGTTGAGGATTGCATCATGGTTTTTACTGATGCGACCAGCCTGGCTTTTGGAAATTTTAAACTCTGCAACCACTGAGGCAAGAGACCTGGAGGGGTTTGACAATGCATCAAGCACTTTGACACACTCTGCAAGCGTGAGTTTGTTCCGAGAAAGAGACATGGTAGAGGCAAAGCAGGAAGCAAGCACCAAATACATTAGACACTGTTAGATCAAAGAACAGACCACTTAGTCAAATAGCAAAACTCTGCTGGAAATCGTCCCAATAAACTGGCTTCTGTGTGATTGCATGTCCCACTTAAGCATTCAATTAACTCTATGTTTTCCATTTAATTGAATTGGTGCCTGGAGAGACGTCCCGCTTATGCGGCCGTCCCACTTAAGCATGCCTTGTTTAAGTGGAGTGTACCGTACCAGTTAATATGCTGCTCACCCTCTGCCTTTATGTCAGCCTCTTTTTTTATTTACCTGTGCCCCCTCCTGGGCCTATAGATGGACCACTGCAACTTCAATTGGTGATAAAGTGGAGAGCAAGGGGTCCCACTGCCTGTTAAACCTATTTTCCAACCCTTTTAAAATGTATTTTCCCACCCTGGAGCAGTGGTCAGACGCTCCAGGGGTAACATTTTAAGCAGTAGGCCCTTCCAAAGGCCCATTGTGGGTGTGGCGCATGAGACCCAGGTGTTCTGGATGCATTTTCTGGCTATCAGGTGCATAATACTAACATACTAACATACTAAAATGCCAGCAGAATAGGCCTAACGGTCTTTCGTGTCTACTCGTTTGGTCAGCCCCCACCCTGGGAGCTGACCTTGCTGCCCCCCTCACACTCTCTGGCTTCTCCCTTCCCAGTCCCAGATATTCTCACTGCACTGCAATACATATAACTCTAAGGTACAGTTCCCAGTCCTCCCTTTCCCTGTTTTCTATACCAAACAGAAGAGGCAGCTGTTCAGTAGGTATGCCTATTCTTTTTTTTATTTTTTTTTATTTACTATACTCTTTCATGCCACCAACTGCCCGGTACTTCAGCCAGGTCATAGACCCTGCAACTTCCACTCTCACATTAGCCGTGACTTCCTGATACCCCCTGGCTTGCCCTCCCAGGGTGGTGTTGTGGCACTGGCTCTAAGTGCCTCATCTGACGGGATAGGTCAGGGAGCCAACCTGAGAGCTAATTGAAGTCAAGAGCGGACTTCATCAAGGATGGCCAGCAGTGCTTTTCTAGACTGCCCCAGGGGCAGGATGTGCATTGATGTCCAGTGTCCACCCCGCCCTTCTTACGTGCTGGTACTAGTCGCCTGTGGTTCCCCCAGCCTCTGCCAGGGATAACATAGAAACGTAGAATTTGATGGCAGAAAAGGACCGCTTGGCCCACCTAGTCTGCCCATTTCCCTACCTGATGGATAAGTTGCAGATTCTAGTTAATCAACAGCTTACTTCCTCCTACCCCCCCACTAGAATTGCCTTATGCCTGTTCCATGTATTCTTGAATTCTCCCACTGTTCCTGACTCCACAACTTCCTCAGGAAGACTGTTCCATGCATCCACAACCCTCTCTGTGAAAAAATACTTTCTAACATTATCTCTGAGCCATCTCCCCCATCTTCAAATTGTGCCCCCTTGTTCTTGCACATCTCTTCTTCTGAAAGATGCTACCCTCTTGTACTTTGCTAGTTCCCTTGAGATACTTGAAAGTTTCTGGCATGTCCCCCCCCTTTCCTCAAGGGTCCCTTGGGTGGCGGATGCTCTACCCCTCCCTCCCCCCGGAGAAGGAGAGCAGTCCATGGGACGCTCGATCCTTCTCCCTCCACCATCCCTCCAACTCCCTGGGTCCGTTCTCAAAAGGTACGTCTATTCTTATTACCTGGCCTATATACTGTTCCACCTCTGTCCAAAAGGGGTGGAGTGTTGTGTAGGTCCAAAAGTAATGTAAATACATTCCCCTTTCCGCTTTACACCTTCCAGAGATTGGGGAGATGCCTGCCTGAAATTTACTGACCGAGTCAGGGGGCATGTATGGTCTTTAAAGGAACTTATATTTTGCTTCCTTGTATAAGTCACAAATAAGCAAGCCCACATGGGACTCAAACTGTAGTCCAAGCTTTCCCAGGAACATGACATTGCAGGGTCCTTCTCCCAGTGCCTTCTCACCTTGGATGACATGTCTGTGGTACATCTCCTCAGGACCTGACATGCCCCGGACAAAGAGCTCTTAGGGTTAGCCCTGGCCTGGAGTACATTTTCTTCCATCTCGTGAATCTTGGCCTCCTTGTGATTCCGTCTCCATACTGTTTGTATCAGATTTCTGGACTGGAAATACGTCTATGTGACTGGGGGAGGCTCAGATCCTCAGTAAGCTGCTGACAGGTTTTAAGTCCTCCCACTGTGAATAAGTCCCCTAACTGGATGCCTACTTCTTCCTAATCCTGGGAGTCCTGATCCTTCAACCCTAGCAAGAACTCCCAGTTGCCCTATAAAGGCTCAACAAAATGCTCTCCTGTTTATCTCCCATATGCTTCTTTATCTTTTCCCATGCCTCCAGAAGCATTTCTGCCAACTCGTTCTTTGTTCCTGTAGCTCAGAGTGCCCTAAGTCCCCCCATGATTCAGGTAGGTCATCCAAGCATTTATTTATTTATTTAGTTAGTTTTTGTTAACCAGGTTAGGTGCGCTAACCAAGAGTTGACTATTTTCAGGCACGACCTGGAAGAATACATATATAAAAGAGATGAGATTATACAATTACATAGTATATGGTTACATAATATATAGTACATGTAGGTAAGAATACAGATCAATTCAGACAGTACTAGAGATTATGCGTATGGCTAGGCAGAGATGACACAAGGTGACAGTAGTACAAGTGAGGAGCCCCATCCCGTTCTATGAATACCCAGCTTGCACCTCACTCCCCCTTAATCCATTCTGGTAGCAGTCTCACCCAGGCCACTAGGTGATGGAAGCCAATGTCCAGAAACATGAGACCCACCTGTCCAGTCTGGCCTTTCAGCTTCGCTAAGCTCACTCCTGGCCTTCTCCCTGCCTATACAAAGTCTGAGCAGCTTCTCTCTAAGGCCTGCAAGTCCTATCCCCTCAGTCCCATGGGCAACATCTACATAGGATATACTCTTAGTCTCTAGGTGGCACATTCATTTTAACGAGGTTAATCCTCCCAAGCCATGAGATAAGTAGTTCCTTCCATCTGGTCAGGTCTGTGTTGATAGTAGCTATCATTTATTTATTATTTATGTGTAATAAGTTTGTAGCCTGCTTAGCATGTAGCCTGTTTAATGCATTGATTATCCTGTGCTTTAACCACCTGCATTAATAGCTAGTTGGATGTTCTTGTTTTGCCTTATTTGTGTTACTCTGTACAATAACTGTATCAACTACTGCACTATCAATGTACTGCTCTTGCTGAGTCACCCCTGAAAAAGGGACTGTCATGTCTCAGTGAGCTTACCTAGTTACCAAAATTCAATAAATAAATAAATAAATAATTTCTTTATTTAAAGTTGATAACCAGGAAAGGCACACTGAGCCAAGGCTCGATTCCAGGTGTGACCCGGGGGAAGGGGTTACAGGAGGACAAAAACAATAGTTTACAATTCAATCGCATGGATGTTAAAAAGAACAGCCAAGGAACATAATACAATAAACACTGTGCAATACATACAAAAACAAGATGAGGCAACAAAACAATGTCTACTTTACGATATTTACAGGATAACTTATATGAATGGTGGCGCAAGAGTAGCCAAAAGAGAGGATTGACTGGGCAGGGGAGATTAGGTGTTGAGCGAGGAAGAGTGGGAGGAGAGGGACGAGGGGAAGCAACCACAAGGTGGAGGGGGTGAGATTTATTTGTTGTTTTATGGCAGGGAATGAGGGGGAGTCACGAAGGAGGGTGGGTTGCTGGTTCCAGAGGCAGGGGAGACGGGCAAAGAAGGCTAAGGTTCAGGTGGAGGAGCGTCGGTTGGGGATTGAGAAGGTGCACAGGTCACTGGACCTTAGTGAGTAGGGAGGGGCAGGGGTGGTGAGAGAAGGGAAGAGAGCTATTGCAGGAGGAGGTTGAACCAGTATTTAGCAATGAACATTAAGGAGTGAATGTATCTCCTGTGTGACGGGGGGGGGGGGGATTCAGAGAGGAGAGCAGAGTGCAGTGGTGAGTACAAGGAGGGGAGTTAGTAGCAAAGGGGCAGAATGTATTAAGGATGGTGTCGAGATGGGAGAGAAAGGTGTCAGAGGCCAGGGCATAGCTTATATCGCCACAGTCAAAAATTGGGAGTATGGTTTTTGCTACTAGGACTTGGAGCAGATGCAAAGGAATGGAGTTTTTGTTTTGGTAAAGCACTCTGAGTTTGGGGCGAAGCTCGGTGCACATAGAGTCGATGTGTGTTGAGAAATCAAGGTGTTGATCTAACCCTAGCCCTAGACATTTGTAAGATGTCACTGAGCCTAGGGTGGACCCATCCAAGGAGGAGAAGGAGTGGCTAAGTGGGGGTTTAGCCAGCTTGTGGGGAGTCCCAAAAACCGTGGAGACAGTATTTTTGGTGTTTACTTTAAGGCTGTTGTCTTGGAACCAGTGGAGGACCTGGGTGAAATCAGACTGGAGGGTAGAGAAAACAGTGTCAGGGGAAGGGCTGGAGGCACAAACAATGGTGTCATCTGCGTAGAGTGAATGTTTGTATGTGGACAAGCTTTGTGGAGGTCGTTAAAGAATACCGAGAAGAGAATTGGACCTAGAATTGAACCTTGGGGGGCTCCTGCAAGAATGGGAAGGGTAGGTGACTTGGAGTTTCCCACTAAGGCAGACTGTAGTCTGCCATTGAGGTATGAGGTGAACCAATGTATTGTGGAAGAAGCCAGGCCAACCGAGTGGAGTCTTTGAAGGAGGAGTGGGTTGGAGACTGAATCAAAGGCTTTGGCAAGGTCTGTGAATATCGCCACCATGATGTGGCCACTGTCCATGGTAGACATTATGGAGTTTGTGACACAGAGTAGGGAGGAAATCGTAGAATGGTTTCTGTGAAATCCAGATTGGTAGTTGGAGAAGAAGTTCTAGGAAGAAAGGAAATCAGACAGTCTAGACAGAACTAGGGACTCCTGTAGCTTGGCAAGTGAGGGGAGGAGGGAGATGGGGCAATAGTTGTTAAGAGAGGAAGAGTCCCTGCCTTTGGGGAGGGGGATTACTTTGGCCTGTTTCCATTCTGTAGGAACAGTGTTTGGAGAGAAGAAGAGGTTGAGGATATGGGTGAGAGGGTAGGTTATTTCAGGGGCGGAGTGGCGTAACAGTTTGGGGTGGAGACTGTAATTAATTTCATGTCAGGGTTTCATAATTAATTTCATATAGTGAGGATAATGTGAGTCCCACCTTTACCCCCAGGTACTTAATGTGTGATGGTACCATTTTGTAGGGCTCCCCCTCTATTCCCCTTAGTGGGACTCTCCTAATCCCCATGAGTTCTGATTTGCAGACATTTATTGTGTACTCTGAAAAATCAGCAAAGGCCTTTATTATAGTAGTCATTGAAGGAACTGACATCCGGGGTTGAGCTAGAAACAGCAGAACACAGTCTGCATTAAGCAAGATCTTGTGCTCTACATGTCGTGCTCTCTCCATACCCCTCACCATGCAGTCTGCTCTAATCCTCTCTGCTAGGGGTTGGATTGCCAGTGTGAATAGAAAAAGTGATAGGGGGCAGCCCTGTCACGTACCCCTTCCCAAACAAAAATTTTCTGATAACTCCCCATTTATCAAAATACCCCCCTTGGGTTAGTATATAGTAAGCGGACCATACCCAAGAACTGTTCCCCCAGACCAAATCTCTCTAGTACTTTGAAAAGATAACACCACTCAACTCTATCAAAGGCTTTCTCAGCATCCAGGCAGAGCATGCATGCCCTCTGGATGCTGAACCCCCCCACTGGGCCACATTAGTAATCATCTGACACTGTGGTAAAAGTGTTGCCCCTTGACGAAACCTGTCTGGTCTGTAGCCACCAGCAGAAGAAGAACTACTTCCAACCTCTGGGCCATTACTTTAACCAGGAGCTCAGTACCACAGTTAAGTAGGGAGACCAGCCTATAGGCCCCACAATCCATGAGATCCTTCCCCTCCTTGTGAATCATCATAATGGTGGCCGTATTACTACCTTTAGGGAGCTTCCCCACCTCTCCAGCCTCCTAGAACATCTCATACATATGCATTCACACTGAGTCCCCCACTGTCCTATAATATTCAATAGGCAGCCTATCTGGGCCCATTGCTTTATCCTTGGCAAAGGTGGATGCTGTTTCTTTAATCTCCCCTCATGTGATCGGCCTTTCTAAATCTTGTAGTAACTCCAGTGTAACTTTCAGCAGGTGCTTGCTCTCAAGGAACTGTGTCATCTCCCTCTACTTCCCTTCGCATTCCAACTTACAGAGCTTCATGTTAAAGTCTACACAGCAGCCGTGGATGTCCTGAGTACAGCTGGCAAGCTCCCCTCCCTGCTTTTTAACTGCTGCAGTTGTATTGGACTTGTGCTTGCCTCTGGCTAGCTTGGCTTGGATTTGGCTGGGCTTATTGCTCCATTCATGGAAACTTTGATTGGTGTAGAATAGTGAAGTATTTGCCCCTCTCATCAGGACGCTACTCACCACCTTCCTGGCAGCTTTATGGAGCCTCTGAGTCTCCTCTCGTGAACGGGAAAAACTGTTTTTCCAGGTCTTTAGCTGTCCGTTCCAGGTTCCTAAACTGCTCCTAACACTTTTTTTGTGTTTGACAATCATAAATGGACAATGCTGTCTTAGCTGCTACTAATGAATTCCTAAACATGATATGAATTCTGAGTTGTTCCTGGTTACGCTAACCCGTACTGTGGTTTGCATTATGTTCTAACATGCTTGATGTTTTACAATGCCTTCTAGCTGAAACTGTCTACACCTGTATATGTTTCCCCCTCCCTTTGTCTAACAAGGATCCTTTGTAAAGGAGCTTTTAGCTCAAAGGTTGTAATTCTGATACTTTCAATAAATATATAAATGTGACCACTGTCCCTCTCATGTAGGCTTTGTTTGCCTCCCAAAAAACAGCTTTGGAGGGTGCAGAGGCCATGTCCGCGGCTACATAAAACTTCCACTGCTCTTACAGGTGCTCCTGTAACTGTTCATTAGTGAACATGTAGACAGGAAATCACCATGTTTTTTGCTGAGGTCTAGCTCTGTTCAGCAGTTTAGAGTAGGGACCCAGATGATGGGTGGTCTACCTCAATGTTAGTAGCTGGGTGACTTCACAGCAGAGCCCTGAGATGAATACCAAGAGACCCCCACTCCTTTTGAAAACAAATTAGTCAGTTGACAGTCCAGGCTGAAAAATACGTTTATTGTTACATTTACCCTTTTTGTTGGGGGAGGGGGGGTCACGGTGTGCTCTGACTTGTTGTTTTTGTTGATGTATGCCATATGCAGTAGCACCCCTCACTTAGAATCCCACTTATAGTTTGTGAATGAGCAAGGGTGAGCGGCTAATATTGGATTAAGCTAATTCAACCAGGCCCTGGCCCCACTGTGCTCCTGCCAGTTCTAGTCTAGCACCCAGTGCTGACCTGTCCAATGTGGAATCCAAAGCGCAGTTGTATTCTGACCACATTATTAAATTCGGGTACTATTCTGCCTGCAAGAGGGAGAGCATCTGGTCAAAACATACAGGATTATAGGTGACCAGGGCACAGAAATGTCCCAGGGTCACTCCTTCTCCATTGATCATGTCCACCACAAACACGTATCTTACTCCCCTCGTGTTTGCCGGTACTCTCTCTTTAACAAAAGGGATACTCTTGTGGTCATTGTATGAGGCTGAGAAGCAGTGGCCTGCCCATTCACTCACCAACTTAAGGTGCTCCTCTCGAGTTGTTTTTTTTCCGGAACATAGCTAGCTGCGTGCTTTGTCGGTTCAGCACTGTGAGTAACTTTTTTCTTTTTATGAGAAAGGAAATGCCCTGGGTGTTTCAGGTGCACATTGAAATCTTTTCCATGTCAATATTACTTCACATGGCTCTGGTGAAGGGTGTACCCTAACGGACTCGGACATAGACACACATCATTCTCAGAGTTTCTCTTCGCTTCTAAACAGCATGTCACTCACTGAAGAAAACTCTTTCTACCAGGGTTTGGAATGGATGTGTCAGAAACAGGAAACCATCAAACAAAAACATTAACAAACAACATGAACAAGTATTAAGTCCCCAGAGGTGATGAAGAGAAAGGGCATCTGCCACAGTGCTGCCCTCCCCTCCTTCCCCACCCTCCAGCCTTCTCCTGTGTTTCTTCTCAAAGATGTATCCCATTTGTTTTAGCATTTAAATTAACCAAGGTTAAGGGAGTAAGTAAGGGAGGTGTACGAAGTATGTGTGTACATAAGTGGTGAAGGCCACAAAACAGGAAAGGGACCTGGGAGTATTCATATCTGATGATCTAAAGGTTACCAAACAATGTGAGAAGGCTGTGAGGAGAGCCAGTGGAATGCTGGGGTGCATAGAAGGCGGTATCTCAAGCAGAAAGGAGGTGGTGATGCCACTGTATAGAACATTGGTGAGCCCTCATCTAGAGTACTGTGTCCAGTTCTGGAGGCCGCTTCTCCAGAAGGACATAGACAGAGTAGAAGCGGTTCAGAGAAGGGTAACTAAAATGGTGCAGGAGCTGCACCAAAAGCCATATGAGGGGAGACTGGAGGATCTCAATATGTATTCCCTGGAGGAGAGAGAAGAGGAGAGAAAAGAGAGGGGATATGATAGAGACTTCCAAATACCTCAAGGGTGAAAATAAGATACAAGAGGGTAGCATCTTTAAAAAAAAAAGATGTTCAAGAACAAGGGGCCATGATATGAAAACAGAGCGGGGTAGACTTAGGGGCAATGTGATAAAGTATTTTTTCATGGAAAGGGTGGTGGATCCATGAACAGCCCCCCAGCAGAGGTTGTAGGGGCAAAAATGGTAGGGGAATTCAAAAATGTATGGGACAGACATAAAGGAACTCTAGCGATAGGAAAGAGAGGGTAAGCCACAGATCATTTAGGATCTGTGGTATATGAAACAGGTAGAAAAATTGACAGACTAGGTGGGCCAGGCAGTCCTTATCTACCATCAAATTCTATGTTTTTATGTATGTTTCTATGTAAGTGGAATAAGTGTGTTATAGTTAGGTCTTACAGCTATATCCTAGCTGGATGAGTACTATGAGTTTATTTAGTACTTGTGTATAGTTAAGTCTTAACAGCTACACCCTATCTAGATATAGCTGTATGAGTAAATGTAGTACTTGTATTATAGTTGGGTCTTACAGTTGCACCCTATCTGGGTGAGCATTACGGATTAATTTATTACTTGTGTTATAGTTAAAGAGAATTTCCAAGATTCAGATATGAGTTTTTTTTAATGCCCCGTTACCCATATACTGTTCAAGGCCCAAACTTCAATTCCATGTGGTACAAACTGTTATACTAGGTACACAGCCTGTGCCAGCTTTACTAAGTTTATCTGTATACAACTTATGCTTCTTCCAACCCTCCTTTAAAGAACTGAAGAAGTCTTAGTCTTGACTCTGTGACTTAAAGGGCAAAATTATGAGTAACTCTACCTTAATTTCTGATACACAGATAGAATGGAACAAAATTGTCAGCTATTCTGTGTTCTTGCTATCCATGGATTTATAAGACACATGATAAACACAGTAAACTGACCTAACACCATAAAACTAAAAATTCACATTCCGCATAATTTTCTGTGTACAGTCTCTCATGGTCTTATGCAGACAAAAGCATGTCCTGAATAAGGCATACAGTAAAAGTTTACTCTTTTCTTTGACTCTGCAAGCAGGTTCATTAGGGGACAATTTCAAAACTCCATCCTTCATAAACTCTACATCTGCAAAGTGTCTGCCTCTGTAAAACAACTGCAGGACTCCAGGGATGCAGACCATAAAGTCAAAGCAATGGTTTCTTTGCTCAGTTTTTTCCAAGCTCAGAAAATGTTTTCTCCTTTCCTCTCTTGCACATCTGTTGGCTTGGCATATGCAGAATGTGTAAGTGTGACATGTCCCTGTAATTTTCGTACTTCTTGCAAAGACTGTCCATGAAAATCACATGGAACATAAGCCCATCCCTTTAGATGAAGCCAAAGTCCATCAGTCCCCCAGTCTCTGAAAATGATCTGTTCCTATCAGCTATTTTTCTTTTCTTTAATGGATATGCCATTTTCTCATACATTGCCTGGAACCATTGCCACCTTAAGAATATGGGACAAGCAAATACTATTTCTTGCAGTTCTATAGCCTTGCATGCCTTGACCGAGTCCTTCTTCCATCTTCACAGTTTCCTATCACACCCAAGGTAACACTGCCTTCCTCATGCCCCAACCTCTGTAAAGTATCCTAATGTAACTGTGACTGTCCCCCTTCCTCTTCCACCCCACACATGTACTAGGACTGCTGATGGGGGCTAGAACCCAATAAAGTATATAGTGTGCTCAGCATCTTCAAAGGGACAGAGGGGAATGACAAAAGAATTGGATGAACCTGGTTGGATGAACCTGGTGGATGTGGTGGAGGGTGTGACACAATCTTCATGCATTTCCAATCATTGTTCCAACACTGACCTTCCCAGTTAGAGAGTAGGGGCACCATATTCAAAACTTTGCCCGGTGGGCAAAGTGATTGCTCCGTTTGCCCGCGGTTTGTGCCCAAGTGCAGTATTCAAAGGGGACTGTGGCATGTGCTAAAAGGGTAAGTGTGTGCAAACAAACAATGTATGTGGTGGGCAAAGGGAGGGGTGGGACATGAATCCTGGTGTAGCACAATATTCAGCGTGGTAGCGCTGTGCAAAGGGAGCAGCACAGGCCACCTTGTGCTGCACAGTTACTGCTAAGATGAAGCGCGACTTACTCCAGGCAACCCTAGCAGCTGGCAAAGCCACTGCAGCCAACAACCATGCTGGCAGTTGGGGGAGCACACCTGCTCCCTGGTGGCTAGTGGTACCCCTCACCCTCTGATCCCCACCCCTGGTGAAAGTTGAAATTTCCCTGGTGTTGTGTTCCCCCATCCTCCAATTTCCGTTCCATGTGATGTAAAATATTTCCCTGGTGTCTAGTGGCCTCCCCCACCCTCCAATCACCGTCCCATATAATATAAAATATTTTCCTGGTGTTCAGTGGTCCCCCCACCCTCCGATTGCTGTTCTGTATAATGTAAAATATTTTCCTAGTGTCCAGTGGTACCCCCTGCCCTCCAATCATTGTCTGATATAATGTAAAATATTACCCCAATGTCCAGTGGTCCCCCCACTCTATGATCGCTGGCCCCATATTATAACATTTATTCCCTGGCATCTAGTGGCATCCCCCACCCACTGATCCCCATCCCCCATACTAGCAGAAGTTTTCCCTGGTGTCTGGTGGCCCCCCTCATACCATGGACACTGACCAACCCACCCTGCAAACCCCCCCCACCTTAATTGCTGGTGCTGTAGGGGCCCATATAGTGACCGGCACAGCCCTCCTCTCACCACCTCGGCCATCCCCATATGAAATGACAAGCAGTGTACGTCCTCTGTACTATAACAGAAGTACATGTACAGGATGTCAGCACGCAGGGGAGCTCATGCGGACACATGCAAGCATGCTTGTTCTGGCCATCATCCTCCCTCCTGCAGCGCCTGCCTAACTGCACTGCCACCTGTGGTCTCCCACGTGGCAGTCTTGCAGTGGTGGTGTCAACCCTCCCTGGAGAAGGAGAGGATGTATACAGCTGAATAGTCCTGGACATAACATCGTGGACAGATATAACATCGTGGACAAAATGTTGCAGTTATTAAGTCACCAGGACAAAAGGTAACAGTAAAAATAGCCACAATTTCTGTTTGTTAGTGGACAAAATGTTGCCGCCTTAAATTGCAGCTGGTTAAGTAACAGAGTCAGTAAATTTCCCATCACCCACCCTCCTTACAAGCCCATTCATTCAGACGTCAGCCAGGTGTGTGGGTGTCTCGTCTGTAGCCCCTTCATTCCCCTTGCAGATCTTGAGAAAAAAAATTAGTGCTTCATTCTGTGTGTCAGCTGCCCACCCCCATGCTGTCAGCTTGCTACCTCCCTCTTTGTGTTCCTTCCCAACTTGACTACTGGTCACATATCTCAGTGGTGGTTAACAGTCCCCCCTCAGCAGAGAACCACAAATACCAAAGCCAAACTGTTCAGCAATCGCAACCAGGTGCTCCACGTTTTTAGGAAACACAAACCACCCCCTTCCATCTCAGTAGACGCTCCCCAACAACAGAATCACACTTGGCAGCAACATAGCCATGATCAGCATCAAGTTCATGCTCTCACACCTAAGCAGGCTGCGGGAAAGCAACACAGCCAGCATGGCAAGCTCAGCCCTCTAAAAAGCAAAACAAAACAGCCACCATCGGCAGTGATCTCAACTCTAGCCCTCTTTTCCACATGTTAACCTTCACTCTGTGCTGAATTAAAGAGTAAAGAGTAACAGTAGGGAAAATATCACGCTTCCGTGCATGCTCTCATATTCTATGTGTTTTATGTTTTAAGGCCATTGTGTGGTTGCAGACAGATGAGTGAAAGCCCATAGGTAGGTACCACAAATGAATTAGTAGAAAACCAGGTCATTCGGTTTAGTTTATCCAAAAACAAAGCTGCTTTATGGAGAAGGAGAGACCATTACTGGAATTTGGGAGGGACACTGTGTCACCAATTGTGTCACTATTTACCACCAAGAATGCCTGGTAGACAGAATGTCACAGCAAGCATATGCGACATTCTGTCCGCCACAATTAAGCCAACGACCACTTATCCAAAGAGCATTTTGTCCATGGCAATGTAGCCTCTACATTTCTGCCAGCGACGTTCCGTCCACGTGCTGGAGAGCATCCTCTGGGATGCTTAATCTCCTCCCCCAGCCAGCCTTCTGATGGCCCAGGCTCATTCCCAAATTCAGGTCATCAGCATCATGAGTGGTAGCTCTACCACTGCGCCAGCAGGCCAGCTCCCTGCACTTCAGATTTCTAACAGAATGATCCCTCCCTTTGGGCCACAGCTGTGTAGACGTTATCTATCCACAGTGTATGCTTGTCACTGACTTTGCCAGTTGCAGTGCTATGCTACAGGCTTTGGCACTACCCTTGGTCTTTGGTCACTGGGCAGTTCTGCAACAAGTTTTTTGAAAGTATACCAACTAAGCTACCACTGCCCAAGGTCTACACAACAATTAATGATACAGATGCCAGCTTAAAATACTGAGCACACTGCAGTTCTCATGACCATGCTTATATAACCATGCCTGACTGCCTCAAGGAAATCAGTGTGTGTATATAATATTGCATGTACAGTATATGATCTGGCCTGGTAGTGCAGCAGTACCACTTGATAAGCTGGTGAACCTGGTTTTGTAACTGACCCGAGTGGCTACCAGGCTGGTCAGGGAAAGAGGACTGAGTTTCTTAGGGACAGCTATCCTCCTCTGGAAAGGAGGGAAAGACAGTACATACTGCTGCATGATCACCATCTGGCAGAGACCTGGTGGTGGAGCAGTGGATGACTCATGTTGGGAAGAGGGTCCTGAAGCAGATGCCAACAGCATGCCATGTGCTAGTGTGTGCGCATGCATCACTGCATGTGAGATGGCTTCAGTGGAAGACAATATAGGGGAATCCCTGGCTAGCAGAATGGTTGCCTACTAGACACTTGCCTCTGAACTGGAACCAGACCTTCTCGGGAAAGTTGCGACCCCACCATGGGGGATGAGAAGGTCAGGGTAAGAACCTTGGAAAGGTGGCTGATGGGGCCAGCTAGATGGGGGAAGGTTGACAGAGAGCAGATAAAACTAACCTGTAAAAAACATAATCCTACATGTAAGAAATGCCAAAAAGCCAGCGTTCAGTGTTCCAAATCTCTTCGATATGGAGCACAGTAGGGGTGATACTGAAGAGCAGAGATGAAGAGATGAGAGGAAAGGAGCCGCAGAGCCCAAAGTGCACATGGAAAGAGTCACGTGTGGCTCTTGAGCCTCACACTGCAGACCTTTGATAAACAGGCAAACATTGAAACACAGTGCAATACTGTTCTGTACTTTTACTATTCAGTTGTTTTTTTTAAGAAATTTTCAATAAAGTATACTATTTACAAAAAGAAAAAACACAATGCAATAAAAACACTTAAAGCAGCAGTGCATGTTGCAGTGAAAATTCTGGTTGTGACAGTCAAAGCACTCTGCAGTACCCAGTGGGCCTCTTTCTCTCTCTCAGGCTTCACCCCTTAAGACTGCCAGACCAGTGTCGCCACCATCAAGGACACCCTTCTTTAGCAAGGGTGCCGAACCAGGTGCTCTGATAACCCCTTTGTCCACACCACCCCCTTCCACCCTTCAGACTTCCCATAGTGAGGTTCTCAACACTGTGTAGGCACACTTTGCTCTCTCTGAGACGCTTTTCCCTCTACACCTTATCCAGGTACCTTTCCCTCATGGATGCAGTCACACACAAACCAATTACTCCAATCTTTATTAAAAAAAATCTAATTTAATGCTAAAGACTGGTTAGCTAGATGAAACTGTCGTAAACAGGTATATATAATGTTGACACATAATCCATGCAGACACAAAGCATTCCATGATTTGGAAAACAAAGCGTACACACTTGTACAAGTAAATGTTTGGCAATTTTCCTAAAAGCTGAAGTATTTACTAACCTCACTATACACACCACTCTCTGTTCTCTCAATCCTTTCTTCAGAGTCAAAGCTTGGCCTCCCCCTTGGAATGGTTCACACAAAAATTCCCAGCAAAAGAAAGCAAACCTTCTGTTTTGGCCTCTGTTTCACCCCTTCCTCTCTTTCTCAATCCCTCTCTCTCTCTCTCTCTCTTCAGAGGCGTGATGGAGTTTAGGTTCTGTGACCTTACTTGCCCTGTAACAGAATTTACCTGATTGGCTGAAGCCAATTTCGGACCCAATTTTGTGGTTCCTCCTCCACCTTGATACTATGGTGCCAAGGGCAACTGGACAAGCCACTTCCTGTCATCAGTTAACACAACAACCATGCCTTGCGTTTCCATCTCCAGAAGAAGAGAGGCTGGTTTATTCATGTGAAAAATACCTATTCCTTTTTAAGGCTGCCTTACACAATAGGTCTTTCACACCTACTCCGGCCTGCTGCAGACCAAATTTCAAACACACAGACCAGGATTTTGTCAAACAGCAAATAATTAAATTCCATTATACAGAAAATAATTCAGTCATTACACTGACCTGTACCTTTGTATTCCATCTTGGATTGCCCCTTGCCTCCTGTCTTGTATGATGCCTTTTTTTCCCCATTTTGATCTGCTTTAGCACTTTCTTAGTTTTGAAATCATAAAAGTGTTCTTTTTAATATATATTTATTGAAAGAGTTGTACCAGGAAAAACCTACTGAGCAAAAACAGTTCATTTCCTGAGGCGTACTGGGGAAAGGGAAGCAAAGGTAAAAACAGTACAGCAGCACTTATACAATGACAATGTCACTCCAGGTAACAGACATAGGCATGGAACAGCAATAACATATACTTGTGAAGAGATTACAAGTTACAATATGCATAAATTTACAGTATTCAGTGCAGCACCAAATAAGGTAATTTCGGACATTTAGGCAGGAGCACACAAGGTACACATGAGTCAAAATAACAATTAAATAAAACATAATTTACAATTTCCACTGTAGGGCAAATGGCACAAAGAAAGTTATGGGCAGGAGCAGGTATGAGTGGTGTGCATGTGGAGAAGGACTTGGTACAGGTTTTTATCATTTTTTTAGCTGTCTTGGTACACCTATTGTCCCCTACTGTGCCACAAGGTTGGGGAGCACTGTCTGTTGCATGCTAGTCAATTTTAGTCACAAGGAAAATGGTGTTTTATTTTTAATCGAATAAAGATGCTAAACATAAAATGCCTATTGTCAGCCACGACCTGGGAGAGTACATGTCAACAGCCTTACAACTAACAGTGACTAGAATCACAAATTAAATAATGGGTGTTCAAAGAATAACAGAGAATACAGATAAAAGACTTGGACTGAGTCGTTTTAAAAGTAGCACTCCTTTTATTTTTCAAATGTAAAAAAAATGCCACAGTAGACTAAAAATAGAAAAAAAGAAGAGAGTATCAAACAATACACATAGTAAGAAGCAATTTAAGCTGTAATAAAAAAGTATAGGTCAACATTTTCACCACAAGCATGCACTGCTGCTTTAAAAATAAATTAACTATTGTTCAAAGAAACTTCACAAAGACTGCTTTTGACTGGGAAAATCAAATGAAATGTTAATGATTTTCTTTTTGCCCCAAGTCACAACAGAAGAAGAAATCCAATTCCTCAAGTTTTAAAGACTGCAAACCATACCAATTACATGGACTCTCCAAACTGTTCAAAAGTCTTTGGGAAGCCATGCCTCCCAGGCAAACCATCTTATCCATTCCCTTCAGAAAGTCAGGCTTGACTGGGCACTGCTATCATAAACCAGTCAGGTGAACATACACTGGCAAGACCAAATTCTGGTCAACAGGCCAAAAATGTCCTCAGCACAGGAGTGTAGCCAGAAATTTCAGTTTTGTACATACTCTCTCCAAACTGCTGGAAGTACACTGTCATGTGGGAAACGTGGGTTCAGGACCGATGTTTGATTTTTCACTCACTGGGCTAGCAGAGGGCAGGTATGTACAGAGGTGGTAAGCTCTCTTTCCAGGGAAGCGTATCATTCTGCAGCATCTTCTGTAACCAATCACTTAACAGGACTCTCTGGGGTTTGAACTCTGCTGTTCAAACAAAAAGTGAAACCTCACTACCAAACTCTATGTAATGTACTATACTGTATTATTCGTCTGGTAGTTGATATTTGCTGTATTTCTCTGTCTCCCACCTTGTACTGCTTGTACCCGGGTCACACCAGGAAACTAGCCTCGGCTCAGTTTGCCTTTCCCGGTCACCAATTTTAAATAAATAAATAAAATAAATAAATTGTCTGTGTTATTTGCTACCTAGTTCAGATACTGAGACGAACTCTGTGAGTGCTGGGGAGGAGGAAAATAGACTGCTTAGTTCAAGAAAAAAAAACAGGACACTATAGCACTATGTATTCTCTTGTAAAGCTCTGGTTTAGGAGCAGACAGTTCGAGTATCAGGATTCCTGATTGCCTTATACAGCAGTGGTAGTGATTATGGGGGCCAAAGCAGCTCTCGTTCTTTAGGACTCCTACATGTGTTGGATATGTGGTGCAATAAAAGATGGTGATAAAACTATTTTTGATTTTTTTGGGGGGGGGGGGATTAGGTGGCAAAAACATAGCGTGTGGTAGAAAATATAAAGTAGTGGTAAAAAACATGAAGGATGGTGGTGCAGTGCAGTAAGATAATAAATGAGAACAGTACAGTATCTTCCAAGGATATTTTTATGGGCATCAGATGTGATCACTGCAGCCCGCAAATCATGCCGCTCTTGACTGACGGTGGCCATGTAATTCAATGGTGCTTGGTGCCAATGGCAGTGCTAAAGTAAATTTCAGTCTCTGCTTACCTACAGGATTTGTGTACTTCCCTGAATAATGATAACATTTATGTACTCCTGAATGAGGTGTCTCAGAAGGCACCAATGTTTACTATTACTTCAGGCTACCTGAGCCCCAGTTTCAAAATAATTTATTAATTGGTCAAAACAGCTTTCCAAACCAGGCCAGTAGTGAAAAAAAAGACCCTTCTGTGCAGCAGAAAGAGACATTGGTTGCCACAGAGTTACAAAATAAAGATTCCTTCTTAGCTGGACTACCTGAAAAATGCTCTGTCAATGTCTGCAGTTAAAATGGTAGTGTTTCATATAAAGACCTACTGATAAGGTTTTAATGTAGATCAGGTTGAAGATGGGTGCCAGCCGGCTAAGTTTACTACTCTCAAATTAATGTGATTGCTCCAACCTTAACATAATTCTTTGCAGAAAAGGACCCAAGCAGGTCACTTTGGCCTGCACAAAAGCAGCAACACTAGCAGAATAATATTTTATTTCTTCACAGCACCAGTGTTTTACCTTAGAGGCTTCTTCATGGGGCTCTGTAAAAGCTGTACAAAATTATTTTATTGTTATTGTTTATTGATAAATCTTGGATAACACCTTTGAGTCAAAGACTCCTTTACAAAGGTTCCACGTTGTACATAAGACAGAGACAACTGTGAACAAAGTAACAACTAACATAGTAATTAAAGACAATGGTTACAGAATGGTTGCAAATGAATACAGAAAATACAAAATAGCAGCAGGGAATACATGGTAACAGACAGCTGCTAACAAGGTACAAAGTGCAAAAGGTTACAGGTAAAAACATAACATTTCAGGGTGATGGCACTAGCCATGCCATGGAGTTCATTCATTGGCCAAGGCAGGACATTGGGGTCCATTGTCATGGTATAGGCACGCCCAGAGGTGGTGGACCAGTGTTAGGTCCATGGTCAAGGGAGGAGAGGGAAGGTGAAGTGGTAGAAATGGAAGGTCAGGTTTAGGGACAGTCACATACTGATCCCTGGGTGATAAGGTCCCTTAGTTGGGACTTGAACCAACCAAGTTTGGGTTCAGTGAGGAAGGAATTTGGGAATCAGCTGAGCCAGGATGGGGCCAGATATCGAAACATTCTTTGGCCTGAGGTGGCCTTGCAGTGAGGTACCCTAAAGTGGGTAGTCACTGATTACTGTGTGAGGCGGGTAGACAGTGGGGACCAAAGTAGTGGGGAGAGGGCTGGTGGGAGTAATCCTGACGTGATTTTCTTAGCGAAGAGGCAGGCCTGGTACTTTAGCCTCCCATCGAAGTTGAGCCAGTTTGCTGAGGTGTAGAGGGTGCAGGTGTGTGTAAGTCTAGGACAGCCTGTAGCAAGTCTGCAAGCCTTATTGAGGGCCAGTCTAATCTTGTGTAGGTAGGTGGTGTCGGCTGCACCATAGATGATGATTCCATAATCAATTAGAGATAGAATAGATGCAGAGATGGCTAGGCGGAGAGATTCAGGGGGAGGCAGTGCTTATAGTGGTGAAGGAGACCAATATGTGTATTGACGGCGGAGCTGAGCATCCGGATATAGTTGTGGAAAGTAAGACCAGTGTCTAGGGTGATGCCAATGTATTTGAAAGTGGTAACCTGCTCAAGGGGGTCTTTCAGTGAGTTCAGAATGAGCAAGGGTTGTCCTAGGTTCTTGTTTTGGGGGTGTGCAAACATCATGGATTTCGTTTTTTGTAATTTAGTACTAACTTATGCCGAATGAACCAGAATTCAGCTTCAGAGAAGGATTTCTGGACTGCCGAGTGGAGGGCTGCAGGATCAGTGTGTGAGTTGTAGAGGACTGTACCGTCTGCATACAATAGAATTTTTCCCAAGCAGGTGTTGGGCAGGGTGTTGAGGAATAGGAAGAAGAGAAGTGGGCCAAAAATAGAGCCTTGAGGGACCCCAGACTTGACTTGGTGAGGGGATGACAGGGAGTGGGCAATCCGGACTATCTGAGTTCTCTCAGACAGATAGCTGGCAAATCAGTCAATGGTCTCATGGGAGAGGCCTATCTGAGTGAGAGAGTCCAGGAGAAGCGAGTGGTGCATGGTATCGAATGCCTTTGCGAGGTCTATAAAGACAGCGCCAGCAGTGTAGCCAGTGTCCAGGGATGTATGGAGGGTGTTTGTAAATTCCAAGAGGGCAGTGGTGGTGCTATGGTTCTGGCGGAAGCCACATTGTTCAGGACACAGGATACTATATTTAGTGAAGTAGTCTGTTAGTTGGGTGGCCACGATTTTCTCCAGGGTTTTAGAGAGGGGAGGTAGGATTGATATTGGGCAGTAAACCACACATTTCTTATACTATTATATAAACTCTTATCTCATCTAAAAAAACTGTTACATAAACATGTCATACCATTTAAGCTGCTTGTAGTATTATATTAAAAATTCAATTCAAAGGTATTCCATTTTTAAGAACTGGCGAAGTCCAAAGCAAACATAATACAATGAAGTAATATAGCTCATCACAATGCCACAGCTAAGTTCATTGGTACTGAACTGTATTCCATTGCGCATACTTAGCAGCTACCATGCCATTAACCCAACTCTTCATTACTCTGCACTGTCACAGACACTGCATGAGTATCTGTGTATGTCTTTTTTTTAAGTCTATGGAAAGAAAGGTGGATTTGTGAAAGATGTTAATTCACTATGGTACAGGATAATGTGAAAGTATATAAATTAAAATATTTCAGTGAATAATCAATTAACTGTAGTAGAGGCTTCATTCCCTGTCTGTGCTTTAAGCTGTATAAAGGAAGAAGTGGAGCATGTTAAGTATCTCTTTGAAATCTCTACTGGTTACAACTTCCTTTAAACTCTTTTAAATAATGTGAATAAGTTCTCGGTTTATATAATTCATGTTATTTCAAATGTTATTTCAAATTTTTAGAATCTTGCATCAAAAGATGTGCGGATTATATCTAATGGCCTTTGTAGATCAGCTGGTACTTCTTTAATTTATGTATGCATGCGTGTATTTAATTTCATCACATTTTCTTACTGTGGATGCTCAATAACAGCTGACTGCATTTCCTCAAAATATTTTAAGACACATCATGTTAATGTTTGCCGATTATGTTTTGGTGAGTACCTGGTCAAAGGCAGTGGGGTCATATTGCAGGCGTGAGAACCAAAAGATTCAGGTTCAGTCCCACTAGAGCCACATAGCTCACTGTGTGACCTAGACTGAGTCACAAAACCTCCATCTGCTTCAGTTCTCCCAGCAGAAGAACTGGGTAACAGCAAGGCCACACTGAAAATTAGATGTTGCATCTCAGTTGGGCAATCCTGGACAATTCAAATGTAAAATAAAAAGATGGCTAACTAGTGGTCATTTTTTTCCAGTTCCAATCTCAGTACTTACACTGAAAGATCTATGTGTTGTTGTTTTTTTAAGTTAAGTTGCTATATAGTTTGTACAGCACTATAAAACAATAGTTGGAAATGAAGCATTCTGACCACATTCTAAAAGGAATAGCGTTAACAGCTGGAAACCCTCATATACAATAGAACAAATGATCGATTACATTCACCAATACCTGAGGATAATTTAGGTACACAGTGAGGAGACACTTAATATTTAACAGAATAATTTCACTACATACACATAGGATGAAGCACCCTTTTTAATTGCATGCGAATGATACAACTTGGGCTGACTGCATGAGTAAAATACATACAGTCTTGCATCCTTGTTTGTTTTTGCATTGTATTAGTATGATATATACTTTTTCTAATTTGTTTAATGATTACAGAATTTGTTGGAAGATGTGCTAAACTTATTTTTTATTTTTTTTCAACTATTTTTCCCTCCGATCCTGGCTTGTTCCTGCCTGCCTGAGACCACCCCCCAACCCAAGTCTCCCCTGCGGTTCTCCAACCCTTGCAACTACTTTGCAGCTGAAAACCCCTGGCTTGTGTCCCCCAAGGTGGGGCCACCACTTCTTCTTTGGTGCTCCTTGAAGTCTAGATTCTGCTGCAGGCAATGCTTGGGATGGAATTAGGAGATCAGGTTGGTGGGATCCGGCAGTGGGCATGGGGGTCAGGTGCCTTCGCCTACCCGACGGTGCAGGGATTTTCCCTTGTTCGTGCTTGCTTCTCCCCCCCCATGGCACAGACGTGCAATGACATCCAGCGTAGGCAGGCGCACTCCCACACCCGCCATCAGGACATCCGCTGATGCCTCACCCCATCTTGAAAGTGGTCCCAAGCTTCAGTACCCTCAGCCTCCGCTGGGCGTCACTAGCGCAGGGGAAACACTCCCCACCCGCCCTCCAGGAGAGGAGAGCCGTCCTCAGATGCTCAATCCTCTCCTCCCTGGCCAACCCCTGGTGACCCAAGTTTACTCCCAAACCTGGGTCGCCGGCATGGTGCAAGGTGTGGCGTCCAGCACCTCGACCCTCAGTGCCACTGGGCCGGCTACATTCTAAACCTATTTATCTAGTGATAGATTTGACAGAGTTATTATTAGTGAGTTTGTTATTTTACTTGAATTCTGATGCAACAACACTTTGTAACATAACTCTTAAAGTTAGGTCCATCGATCTTAGGTCACAAAATAAGCAGTTAGTAATACACAGGGTCCAAACAAAAAGAAGAGATAATTATTTTTTTTGATATTACTTTTTGCTCCCCATTGCCGCCTCCTGCCTTACTCGGCAATGGGGAAACATAGGCATTTTACTTTTTTCTCCCACCTAACCCAGGACACCAGTGCACGGAAGTGCATGCCCATGGAGGCAAGCACGCACCCCATGAATCCGGTGAAGGATCCTTCCCCCCACCTGGCCAATAGCCGAGTCTCCCATTGGGCTTGTCGTTACCACAGAGCCTCCACTCGGTGGTAGCCAAGAGCACAGGAGACTCCAGATACCTCCCTTGGAGAGGAGTGCTGCCTATCAGCAGCTCAATCCAGCTCCTTGCCCCCACCAACCTGATCTCACTGCCGAACTCCGGTTACTGGCGTGGCATGAGGTGTGGCGTCTAGTGCCTCAACCCTCAGCACCACCAAGTCAGCCAAGAAGAGATAATTTATTCACGATATGGGCACTGAGTTTATGGAATACATTACCTCAGTATGGTGTTGATATAATGGATTTTGAAATCTTCATGAAAGAACTTGATAGATACTTGGGGCACTGATCACCACATGGTGTGGACGACAGTCTCGATGGGCAAATGCCTACTTCTGTCGACATTATACCAAGTACCAAGTTACAAGTTAAGGTATTACCTCTGTTTTCAATGGTTTCATTATAAAGATTTAGGTCAGCCCAGTGGCGCTGAGGGTTGAGGCGCTGGACACCACACTTGTGACCCAGGTTCGGGAACAAGCCCAGGCTGCTGGGGATTGGTGGGTGGAGGGGAGGTTGAGTGTCTGAAGGACTGCTCTCTCTTCCCCGGGGAGGGTTGGGGAGACAATCATTCAAGGAGCAACCTCTGGCGGAGGCTGGAGGTTGCCAACAGCAGCGTCGTGATGTGTGCTGGCAGGGTGGAGCTGTAGCAGTACATTGCCTTGGCAACCGGGCTCCACAGAAATGTAACCAAGCAAGAATCCCCCTCCTCCCTCCAACAGGAGAAAGTGCCTCCCACCCACAAACCACACTCC
The DNA here is from genome assembly GCA_016271365.2 of Neoceratodus forsteri. Taxonomy (NCBI): domain Eukaryota; kingdom Metazoa; phylum Chordata; order Ceratodontiformes; family Ceratodontidae; genus Neoceratodus; species Neoceratodus forsteri. Next base: position 1,758,747,132 of record CM057456.1, on the reverse strand, counting down.
CATAGTCAGGCACGACTCTTCTCATCCTGTCTTCTCCCGGCCCGGTGCTTAACCCTATAGGGGATGACCGGTGTCGGGGAGGTAGAGGAGAGTTCGGGCCATGCAAGGAGGTAGAGTCCATGGTGTTGGGTGGTCACTGGAGAGGTTCGGGGGGACACAAGGAGAGGGTGTAAAAATAGAATTTGAAAAAAAAAATTATGAAGATTTAGAACAATTAGAAACATACTGTGTAAAGTAGTGTTAATGTTATGTTTATGCTCCCTAATTTACTCGGGGGTTGTTTTTATTAATTATTCAATTATATTTTGTAATAGGTTCAGTTACTAAGTTATCTTAAAATCAATAAAGTTTTCTTATAAAAAAAACATTTACTTAACAAACAAATGAAAATATTTGAGTTTAGAAACATAGAAATTGACAGCAGATAAGGACCGCTAGGCCCATCTAGTCTGCCCTTTTACCCTACCTTTAATGGCGGCTGCTGACCCTACTAATTATAACTATTAATAATAGCATAATGGTATACTGCACAGCCAGTGAGTACTTGGGTCAGTTTTGTTATCTAATCCTAGGGTCATAAGGCCTTTGGCTGCACCTAATACTTCATGACCCCCGAAGGCTAGAGTGAGGATGGTAACCCAACTCCTGGTGGTTAATTCCCCCAGAAAACATGAAAGAGTGGGGATCGCAAGACACACCTTCTTATCTTGCTTTAGGGGTCAATATTAAAAATCTGAAGCCACTAGCCAGCATGGATAGTGGCTTGTAAAATGTACTGGCCCCACAAATATTCTTTTTTTTTTTTTTTTTATTTCTCTCTCTTCCCAGCTTCATTTGTCTTTCCTCTGCCCGTCTTTCTGTCTCAGCCCCATCACCCTGGAATCCCCCAGGGCTTTCATGGGTCCCTCCCTTGTTCCTCCAGAGTTTACCCCCCCTCTGGCAGGGGTGACAGAGCGCCCCCTTACCTGCTGCCACATCAGAATCCAGTTTGGGGAGGGACCTGTGGGGCCTGCGAACCAGGTGCAATCATCCTGCTGACGGGGAGTTTTTCCATTTTCTCTTCCCTGAGTCCCCCCAGGACATCAGCATCAAGGGCATGCCAAGTGCATCTCCATGCAAGCGTGAGGCATGTGTCACCTGCCAACATCCCCCTCCCACTAGCCGCTCCATCTGTACTACCACCTGTGGTCTCCCAGATGGCAGTAGAGCAGCGGAGCCAGCTGCCTTCCCTACCCGGAGAAAACGAGCATCCACTGGGACATTCAATCTTTCTTCCCCCAGCCAACCCCCTACAGTCTGAGTTTGTTCCTGAACCTGGACTGTTGGCATGGGACAGGTAAGGTGCTAAGCACTTCAGCCCTCTGTGCCACCGGACCAGCAGCCCCACAGACATTCTACTAGTTACCTAATCATTGTACTTATTGAAATGTACACCTTCTCCAGTACAAACCAGTAGACATATTTAGAGAAACTTTATAGTGTCCTGATACAAAACTTACCACCACCTAATCAGTGCCAGCTTTAGACAGTGGATTTGCAACTGCTCTTCAGTTATTCTTTCTCTGAGTACATTTCCTTTTCTTTTTCATCTTGATCTCTTCACCTCTTCTGTACTGACCCTCAGTACTATACCTGCAAAGATGTTGGGGATCAGGGCTCTGCTTTTAACATGGAGAAAAGCAAGGTGTTCTTGAAAAAGTATAAAGCACAGTCATGTATAAGTGCTTTAGACAGAAAACAAAATCACACCAGAAAATATAATACAATTTTAGGATTACATGTAGGGCTTACAAAAACAAGTTAAAATTCACATAAAAAGTGAAGGACCTGCTAAGATAAAAGAAAGTTAGTGCCAGCCTGCTGGTGAAGCAGTAGCGCTACTGCCCATGACATCAGTTACCCAGGTTTGGGAGCAAATCCAAGTTGTCAACGGGTCAGCTGGGGAAGGAGAATCAAGCAACACAGGGGATGCCCTCCTCCTTGTGTCAGGTGGGTAACAGTCTCCGCTGCTCTATAATCACCTAGGTGACCACAAGTGGTGGTGTAGCTGGAGCTGATGAACAGCTAGACATGAGAGGCTGCATGTGCCTGGAGCCCTACGCATCAGCATCCCCCCAGACAGGGTGAGCACAGGAAAAATCCTGCAGACATATAGGATGATACAGGGCACTCTCAAACTTCAATGTGCCGACTATCCTGTCTCTCAGAAACAAAGTAATTTTGGAAGGAAGTTTGTGGCCGCTTCCTGCTGACCCCATCCTGAAGGGGATGTCCTAAGCAGAGCAGAGGTATGTAAAGTGGCAGAGAAGGCACGGGTGGGCTTGGAGGTCCCAGAACTGCTGGGGACCACAGCAGCACAAAGGGGAAAAAAGACAATGCAAAATAAAGCTAGTGTAAATACACCCCTCCTCATGCTGCTATACACTTCATTGAGAATGCTGTAGCCCTGTTCTCCATTCAACATCATCAAATGCCATTTTGAGGTGGGGCTACAGTGAGAAACTCTGGAGCAACATGGAACTTCAGTTTTTTTAGCAGCTTTAAAAAAGTTCATAATTAGGTCACTTAAAGTTGTTTACGTGGACCCTGGGTCAGGCCGCACGGTGCAAGTGACTTGTCTGCCCTGGCTAGAACAGCTGCCAGCTTCTCTTTAATAAATCTTTACCATATTTAATTCCACAACAAATATTAAGTTGCTGTTTTGTGAAATACACTTAAGTAGGGAACTGCTTACTGAATATGTTTTCAAGCTTGTTCTTCACATATAGAACTCGGTTCACTAACAATTTAAGTGCCCTTTACAACACCAAGCCAAAACATAACACTGTATTGGGGCACAGGCATGTAAAGTGTTGCCGAACTGAAATAGCACTCTACATCAATACCACTCAATATATGATACAAATTAATTACTAATTTACCTCACCTTTAGCTCACAGAAACACAGAATAAAAGACCACTTGGCTCACATAGTCTGCCTATATATCACCGCAGATCCTACTTGATCTCCGGCCCATTCACCCCCCCCCCTTCCCTTTCCCTATGATTCCCTTATGTCTATCCCATGCATTCATGAAGTCCATCATTGTTTTCGCCCCATCACCTCCACAGGAAGACTGTTCCAGGAATCCACCACTCTTTCTGTGAAAAAATACTTCCCCACATCTCTCCTGAATCTATCCCCCTCCAGCTTCTCGTCATGCCCCTTGTTCCTGAACACCTTTTTTTCTGAAAAATACTTCCCTCTTGTACCTTTTTTACTCCTGTGAGGTATTTAAAGGTCTCTATTATATCCCCCCCCACCCTTCTTCCACGGTGTACATATTTAGGTCCTTAAGTCTCTCCTCATAGGACTTCTGATGCAGACCCTGCACCATTTTAGTTGCCCTCTTCTGGACCACCTCCACTCTATGTCCTTCCAGAGATTTGGTCTCCAGAACTGGACACAGTACTCTAGGTGGGGTCTTACTACCGGTATATACAGAGGCAATATCACCTCCCTCTTTCTGCTGGAGATGCCCCTCCCTAGACAGCCCAGTATCCCACTAGCCCTCCTAACTGCCTTGTCCCACTGCCTGGTCACTTTTAAGTCATCCTATGCGATTATCCCCAGCTCTCTTTCCTGCTTGGTGATCATCAGTACCACTCCTTATATTCTGTACTCTGTCCCTGGGCTTCTGTGCCCCAAGTACATTGCTTTGCACTTTTTCACATTGAAACTGAGCTGCCATACACTTGACTACTCCTCAGGTTCTCTCAGGTCTCTGTTCATCCTTTCCACACACACCCAGAGTGTCCACCCTATTGCAGATTTTGGTGCCATCATCAAAGAGGTAGACTTTCCCGTCCAGCTCATCTACAATGTCACTTACAAAGACATTAAAGAGGACTGGTCCCAGCACTGATCCCTGAGGCACCCCACTGGTCACACTCCCTTCCTCTGAGTGAACTCCATTTACCACCACGCTCTGCTGCCTATATTCTAACCAATTTCTTACCCAGTTTACCACCTTTGGATCCACTGCTAAGCTATCCAGCTTGCTTACAAGCCTCCTAAGTGAAACAGTGTCAAAAGCCTGACTGAAACCTAGGCAGATCACGTCCACCGCTCCACCCTGATCTAATTTCTTGATCATCCATTCAAACAAATCTATCAGATTTGTTTGACATGACCTTCCACCCGTGAATCAATGCTGCCTTGGGTCTTGTAACCCATTGGATCCAAGATATTCCACAATTCTTTCCTTCAGCAGTGACTCCATTAACTTTCACAGCACCAATGTCTGGTTAACTAGTCCGATTGCCAGCCTCTTCCCTGCTACCACTTTTATGAAGTGGGACTACATCTGCCCTCCTCCAGTACTCAGGAATCACTTCTACTTCCAATGAGGCATTAAAAAGGACCACCAGAGGTGGAGCCAGTACCTCTCTGAACTCTCTCAATACTCTTGGATGCACCCATCTGGCCCCATTACTTTGTCCACTTTCACATTTGCGAGTCACTTCAGGACACTTTCCTCTGAAAACAGACTAGGGGCCTCCTCCCTCCCTCCAATGCTCCTGTTACTTTTTTGTGTCATCTCCCCTTCTAGTTCCTCTGTGAACACTGAACAAAAGTATTTGTTCAGGATGTATGCCTTTTCCTGGTCCCCCTCTGCATAGTCCCCCCCCCTTCCCTTTTTAATCTTACAATCCCACCCCTTGTCTTCCTCCTTTTGCTTACATACCCAAAAAATATCTTGTCCCCCTTCGTCACTGCCTGGGCTATTCTCTCTTTAAGTTTGTGCCTTCATGCTCTTTACTGATCTCACTGCTTCCCCTGATACAACTCCTTATCCTCTTCCCTCTGCGACTCCTTATACCTTCTGAATGCTATCCTTTTAGCCTTTACCTTTTTTGTTCTTGCCATCTCTTTCAAGAACCATAGTGGTCTCTTTCCTCTTGCTTTTGCTCACTTGCTTGATCCAGAGGTTTATTGCCTTCCCTATTGTTCTTTTTTGTTCTGCCCACTGTTCCTCCACCCCTTCCAAGCCATCCCTGAGGCATTCACCCTTCTTTTTAAAATCTACCCTCCTGCAATCCAAGACCCTCACCCTTGTGTGGTTCAATCCCGCTGCCATCCTTATATGGAACCACACTGTACAGTGATCGCTGTTCCCCAGGTGGCCTCCTACATTGACATCTGCAACACTGTCCCTGTCAGTGAGTACCAAGTCCAGTATTGCCCCCTCATGAGTGGGTTCATTGACTAGTTGCCTGAGGAATGCCACCTGCAGGGAATCCAGGATGTCCCTGCTTCTAGATGAAGCCACAGCTGGGAATCCAGGATGTCCCTACTTCTGGCTTAAAGCCATAGCTGTGAGGTTTCAGTCTACATCCAGCAGGCTGAAGCCCCCACCAGCAGCACCTCCCCTTATTCTGCCATCTTGCCTGTAGCTTCCACCAGTACCTTATCTAACTCCTCCCCTGTGCTGGAAGTCTGTAGATCATGCCAGTATGATTAAAGGCTCCAGTCCCCATCTCTAGGGTGACCCACAGTACCACTGCCCCACACTGTATTCCCTGTATCTCTGTTGCTTTTATGCCTTCTCTTTATTACATTAAAGAGCCACCGATGACTCAAGGAGAACTTTGAGAAACATAATATTTGGACACAAAGCAGCTCATATTTCTCATTAGCTCTGTAGTTTTCATCCCCATTATTTTTTACTGAGGTCATATGCATGAAAACAGGATAGCTGTTCCTTGAGGGTTTATCTGCTCCCTATTTCTTCTTCCCAACCTGATGTCATAATACTCTGCTTGTGACATCACAGCTATTTTCCATGGCAACAGACTGTGATGTCACAACACAGCATTATAATTGCAAGAAGAGAATAAGCTACCGATGCAGATGAACTCTAAGAGCTAAACATCTTGCTTTTGTGGTAATTTCTTCAGTAATAAATAATGGAAAGGAGAAATATACAGAAGATATATGAAATGCAAGTTGGATTGTGTTTAAATATTGTTTTCTAAAGTTTTACCAAAGGTATCAGCTGCTTTTTAAATTATCATTATATTTTGTGGTTGATTAGCAATAAAGAACACCTGGCTATTTATCAATATGTTAAGTTTCAGGCTACAAAACTGTCTTAAAATAATCTCTAACAGAACAGACAGGTAATAATTGCATGCCTCAAGTATTTTGTTAGGCACGAGGTGTTTGCACAGAGTGCCTGTAAATACACAAGAGGAATGTGTGATTATTGATCATAATCACACATCACCTAAAATGTCTTATTGCACTTATAACATGGGTTCTTCTTTAAGTAAGGAATAATCCATGGTCAGGTGTGTGCCAGTATTGTAATAACTGAATGACCTGGCTGAGATGTGAGGCCCAAGGCATAGCTAAAGGCCTGCAACTACCCAAAAAATGAGATTAGCACAGCACTGATGCACACCAAGAGTGACTTATTAGATGTACAACATTCATAAAATGGTCAAGTGTTATTAAATGGTACAAAAATCATTTTGCATGATTTTTAAGTAAGTAATAAGGCATGACAGGGAGTGTATTATGGTGAGATAATAGCTTGCCACAGGTGAGTTGAAGCACGAGGTGAAGCCGAGTGCTTCCACCACCTAAGAATGGTTGTTAACCCATCATAACACATTTACTGGAGTGCCTTATTATGATTATGAAATGGGTCCTTTTTAGCAAACTGGATGTATTTTTTTTTATTTATTCATATTTCCTCATCTTCTCAGCTGCCCCCTTCCGAACAACCCCCCCAGCCCAGTCACCCGGCTCCCCTGGGCTTACTTTACACCAGCATCCTCTGCCACAGGACTTTTGGTGTGCACCCAGCCACCAGTGCAGAGCTGGGGGGGGGGCGATCTTCATCCTGCCACCAGGGTTTTTTTTTCCACCGTGTTTTCTCCCTCCACTTACTTCCCCAGGGCCTCATCCATTCACAGTCGTACATGTGTGGAGGCGCCGACACTGACAACAGCCCCGATCTGCCCACCCAGCCCAGCACCAGCCCCTGCAGTACCCAACGCTACCATCAAGCCTCCACTCAGTGGCAGCCAAGAGCCGGAGAGGCCTACCTCCCCAATCCGGGAGAGGAGAGCTGCCAGACGGCCGCCCTGTCCACTCCCAGCCCCCCCAGCCAACCCCCTGCAACACAGATCACCAGCATGGTGAAAGGTAAGGTGGCTAGTGCCTCAGCCCTCTGTACCACTGGGCCAGCAGATGGATGTATTTTTTAAACATATTTTTCTTGTGCTACTTAGCTAGGCTGTTATGCTGGGATAATGGTCCAGCTGAAAGTACCCCTTGGCCAATCAGGAGCCAGCATTCTTTCTACCCATTTCATAATATACATATGCTTTATGTATGAAATATGAGCAGAAAACAAAAACATAATCCTAGCTGAGGTGTATTTATATTGCTGAGTTTAATCCTGGCCCAGCTCTCCCCCTAAAAAGCTAACAGATCTGCCATCTGAACTCCCATAGCCTTCTCCTGAAACTTGACCAGACCAAAATTTGGGTTCTCCAGCATCAGCTTGCTATACTAGTCATTACAGAGTCCTGACTAACCCCAGTGATGTCATGGCTGCCATTCTGGATTATTCGACCAACAGACAAGACCATGGTAAAGGTGGTGATGGAGTTTCCACTGATCCTAAACTCAGTCATACTTGTGATCTGATCACAAAGTCTGCTGTCCCCTCCTCTTCTGATGTACTCCACTGTCAGTTCTCTCTACCTTTCTCATTACCTATTTTTATAGGTGGCATGTAAGCTTGTCCTATATCAAAACCTGATTCTGTTTTATCCTTTGTTCTGGTCCTTTCTCATCGGGTGAGCTTTTGATACTTGGTGATTTTCATCTTGACTGACTTTCACTCTCCCTGTCTTTTACAATTCAGAAAATTGAGGCTTTAAATCTTATTCCACTTTTCTCTGAACCCACCCGTCTCAATCATCGGACCTCCAATCACTCATTAGGCTGGATTATTTCTTCTCATCCCTATCATTGGGTCTCCATTGGCATTCTTCCTGATTCCTTCAGTAATCACCCGGATGACCTCCTGTGTCTGGAAAATGTGCTGTCCTAAAGGTCCCCGAAGTTCATTTGGACTAAGGCAACAAAATCTCTTACCCTGTCTGCCCTCCTTGCTGATCTTGGCAATATTTCTTTTTTCTATAGAGGTTGTATACTCCTATGTTGCTCCCAGCTGTTCCCTTCTGACCAGCACCACCAGCCCCATTACCCAGCTTCTCCGAGCTCACTTTCCTCTGTCATCCTCTACCACAGGACTGTGGGAGGTGCCCAGTCACTGGTGTGGTACCTGGGAAGGGTTGGTCATCATCTTGCAGCCGTGGGTGCTTTTCCTCTGGTTTTCTCCCCAGGGCCCACCAGACGTGCATTGGGCATTATGTGCATGCTCTGTCCCTGCAGAGATGCTACTGGCATTCTGAACATGGGGTCCCTTCCCTTGTGCATGTGGTACACCTTGTGCTACAACCTGGTCACCTCCAAGTGGCAGTCAAGCAGCAAGCCATGGTATCCCCTTCCCAAGGAAGGACAGCAGTCCTAGGGAAGCTCAATCTTCCCTCTCCAGCCAGCCCCGAGGCAATCCACATCTGTTTCTGTACACAGGTAGCCAGTGTGGCAGGAGAAGAAGCATCCAGCATCTCAGCCCTCCACACCACTGGGCCAGCAGGATCTTGGCAATATTAACTGGTCTTCACTCTATGTTCTTTTATTTTCACTCCAGATTTACTGTTGTCTGGGATAATCATGCCACCTTTTATCGCTCTCTGGTTTGGGGTTTTTATTTACCCTGGATCTCAGCTGAAGTCACTGACCTTTGTATGGCTCATGGCTCTGCATGGCTTTTGTATAAGGCATCTGGCTCCCCCTCTGAACTGCGTCATTACAAATAGCTTCATAATACCTGCACTAAATCTATTAGAGAGGCTAAATCTCACTATTTGTCTATGAATCTCCAGTCTAGCCTTTACTCCCCAAGTAAGTTTTGGAAGGTTATACACTCCCTTCTTGATCTAGCCTCCCAATCTTCCTTGCCTAGTCAAATCTCTGATGATTCACACATCTCTGATCTTAGTGCTCCCTTAGTGTTTAATGAGATTTCACTTATTGTGTTGCCTTCATTCTTCCCCTCTTCTTCTCTCTCCTCTGCCTCTCTTTCCTTCCTTCTCATCTGACATTCCCACCTCTGCTTTCTCCCGCTCTTCAGTCACTCCTTCTGACACTTTCTCTGCATTATTGAGCTTAAACCCTTCCAAACGTTATATACTCCTGATTGCTCACTCTCTCTGCACCTGCCATAACAGTTTCTATCACTACTCTCCTCAGTGTCTCATTTTCTCTTAGTGCAGTTCTGTGGCTTTGGAAGGAGTTCAGAGTCATCCATATACACAGGGGTGGTTATCTTGCCTCCCCAGGTAACTACTGCTCCATCTCCCTTCTTCCATCCCTTAAGTTACAGGAATACTTTGTTTTCACCCAGCTCTTTTCCTTCCTTTGTTGCTTCTGGCCATCTCTCTCAATACTAGTCTGCCTTCAAGAAACACCACTCTACTGTTTCCTCTATTCTCAGATTCGCTGACTCCAGCTACTGTACATAGGAATAGATTAAGGCCTTTTCTTTCAGCCATCTTTATTAATCTTGCTAAGGCTTTTGATTTCATTGACCACACTCTACAATTGGTGTCCCACAAGGTTCAGTTTTTGGTCACATTTTTTCTTCCTTCTTTCTAAGTGACCTTCCATCTCTCTGTGTCAAGGCCAGCAGACACATATACGTGGATGACACTGCCCTTTATGCTACAGATCACTCCATATCTGAGCTTAAACCTCTGCTTCAGCAGGATTTTGATAATGTGAATCGTTGATTCTCCTCAAACTGACTAATTCTTAATGCTAAAAAGAAAGCTCCCAGTGTCCTTTGGTACTGGTACCAGGAAAAAAATTGCAAGTCTTCCCTCCCACACATCTTTCGTCACTCTTAATGGCTCCCCTTTGGATAATGTCCCCTTCTGTAAGTACCTTGGTATTTGGCTTGATCGTAGTCTTGACTACTTTACACATATCAATGCCATTCTTAAGAAACTACATCCTTTACTGTCATAAAGATTGCCTTCCTCTCCCAGTAGAGAAATTGTTCTAAAAATGATTTTGTCAGTGTTTGACTACGCCGATGTATTCTACAGGGCTGCTCCAAAATCCTGCTTTGCCAGATTAGATCCTCTTTTCAACTCTTTCTGCCATTTTGCCTCCAGTTCCTGTCCTCTCACTCATCACTGTTTCCTCTATAAATCTCTCCCCCTGCCATCCTTGGACTTCCGTCATCTACTTCTTTGTGTTCCCTTTCTATCTATATTCTGTTTTTCCTCTGTTCCTCATCTCAGCTGTCCCCTTTCCTATATATGTTCTTCCAACTATTGCCTCCACTCCTTTGATTCTCACTGTTTTTCCTGCCTGTCAAACAACTTCTGGACAATCTGTATTCTCTTTCCGTCTCCCATCAATATGAAACAATCTTCGAATCTCCTTCCATCTCTGTCCATCCTACCTATCTTTTAAATCTTCCCTTAAAAACATTTTCTCCCTTTCTGCTCTTGCCCTTAACTTTACCATATTCCTTACCAGCATCTGTCCACTATTCTTCTATGCCCTAAACTTTCATAATTTGGTTTTATTTGGTGATGCAGTTTGTCTTTTTTGTACTTTTTCTTTTTTTGCCAAATCTCTACTCCTACTTATTTAACTGACTGCGTTACAGCTATAGTCTCTCTTTAATTCATCTTATGTATTATACCAGTTAACTTTCTGTACCGACTTCATAATTTGTGTATTTTGTGTACTCCAGTATTGTATTCACAATTGTATTTGGTTACCTTCATTGTTACTATGCACCATTTGTTCCCTCTCCTCCAGGTCACACCTGGAAACATGCCTCGGCTCTGTGCGCTCTTCACAGTTACCAAATTTCAAATAAATAAAAATACTGTAGCTGATCCTTGTGCACCAGCTAAACAAGTACAGCAGTATAACTGTGGTCTGATAATTACTCTCATACTTGTTTTTTTAGCCAATCAGATGCCTAGAAGGTTCTTATCCATAGTATGAAAATATAATCTCTATGACCATGCATCTCATCGTAAGTTAACCATAACTTTAGTAACACCCATTGCTTTATTCAGCTTACTTGGCCTTCACTCAAAATTGTTCAGTTTACTTGGACTTCATTCAAGGGAAAAAAACAGCCACATGACAGAGAATACTGTAAATCCCAACTTTACATACTCATACCTGTCAAGTCTTGTTCTTTGATGTTTAAAAAGATGTCTGGTCCTCAACTGTCTCATTCTTCCAAGGGGGAAGGTACTGTCAAAATAATGCAGTGGGATATGAGAAAATCTCTCTCAAAGATACTCTGACCTTGACAGCCCTGCATACTTCTCAATAGGGAGCAAATGTTACAGTGTCTGTGGCTCAGCAGGTTGCACACTTGCCTCTGCAGCCAGAAAATCAGAAACACAGCTTGTATTTGCAGAATAAGACCCAGAGGGGCATCCAGTATGGCTATTTCTCTGCCTTGCTCCATGCTTAACCTAATGTCGGGCTGCATTTATCCTTTAGCCCAAGTGGCTGATCATCACCACCTTCCCCAGGTAACCATTCTCCTTTTCTGCCTGTGGGCTCCAATATTCCCTTATATATCTCCCACCCAAGTTTAAACCCTATCACAGTCTTTGCTTCAACCGCCTCTCTGGGCAGTTTATTCCATTCAACTACCAACAGCTCTGTGAAGAACTTTCTCATATCCCTTCTGAAGCTCCACCCATGTCCTTAGTCACTGTGCCCACATTCCTCATGACAAGTCCTTACAATCCACCCTGTTGATTCCTTGCAAGAACATATATATCGCAGTCATATTTCACTTTTCTGTCCTGGTCTGCAATGTATGCATGTTAAGGTCTGCCAGCCTTTACTTATATGACCTCCTCTGCTTCCAGCAAATCATCTCTGTGGCCCCCCTTTGTATAGTCTCTATGCAGTCCCTGTCTTTCTTGAAGTGTGGACTCCAGAACTGCAAATAATACTCTAGGTGTAGTCTTACAGGGTCCTGTAGAGGGGCAGTACCACTCCTTCCTCCTACTACCAAATCCCCTGCTTATACATTCCGTCATCCTGCTTGCCTTCCTGTATGCTTTGTTGCACCGAGCATTGAATTTGAGGCTGTCATTAATGATGACCCCCAGGTTTCTCTCATTTCCTGTCCTACCTTTACTCCCCCATCCAGTACTCCATTTTAGAGTTCTTTCTAACAATGCGCATCAATTTGCACTTTTTGTGTTGGACATTAGTTGCTATAATATGGACCACTTTTCCATTCTTTCTGGGTCTCTTTTTATTTCTCTAACCCCCTCCTCAGTGTCCACTTTGCTGCACATCAGCAAAGCGACACACTTTATTCTGGATTCTCTCACCTATATTGCAAATGAAGATACTGAAGAGTATTGGTCCTAAAGCTGATCCCCGCATTATCTCACTTGTGACTGCCCAGGGATCAGAGTGAATCCCATTGATGACCACCCACTATGTCCTGCCTCGAGTCAGTTCCCTATCCACCTGGTCAGTTTGTCCCCTACCTCCATGTGACCTAGCTTTTTTATTTAACCTTCTTTGTAGAATGACATTGAAGGCCTTGATAAAGTCAAGGTACAACCCACGTACTTCTTGGCCCATGTGCAATGCCTTTATGACACAATCAAAGAAGTTGAAACCAAAAAGTTCAATAAACATTAATTAAAAAAAAAGTTGACCAGGTTAGTTTGGCAAGATCTCCCTGTGCTGCCTCCTGTTCTGCAATTCATCTGCTGCTAAGAAACAATCTGTTTCTTAATTTTATTAAGTTTTTATCTGCCAGTTAAGTACACTAGACCAATAGTTCTTAGACTTTGTCACAGTGAGCCTCCCCAAATCCATGGAAAATATTTTGAGCCTCCCCCAAAAATTGAAATAGTCTTGGGCCTCCCCAAAGAAAAATAGCATACTGTACTTTATGCAGTACACCATGAATAAACTGAAACCCCTCTGAGTACTTGGCTCACATTCAGTTATTTGTCTAATACTGACCTTTGAAAAAGAACTCCTGTGCTCATGGGTCAGACTACTTTCTTTGTTTCCTCTCCATATGAAATAACCTTCCTACATACTTTGCCTCTCCCCCTCCTTCCCTGATCCTAAGCAACTTCTCGGGGATTACTTTGCTCCTTCCTGATGTTCTTAGCACTTTTATACTCAACCCTTGTATTTGGGCTGTTCTGCCATCACTCTACAAATTAATCATTTACCACCTCTAATAATCAGTTTATTGTTCATATTTGTTTGCACTATTGTTCATTGTGCATTTCTTGATTGTTCTGCAGTTACCTTTTGAAATGTATTCACTTCCTACCCTTCTCCAGGTACACCTGAAATGAGCCTTCGCTTATTCACTTTCCCTTGTCACTTATTAATAAATGCATAAAGTCCACTTACTATTATCCTCTTTCAATTTGCTTCATCTCTACACACAAAATATATAAAACTCAAAATTTATATACAGTACTTTTTCAGACTTGCTTGAGCCTCCCCTGGAACAGGTTGGGGCCTCCCCAAGGAGGCTGGCCTCACCATTTGAGAACCCTTGCACTAGACAAAGCAAATGCCTAGTTTCAGGAACGACCTAGGACACTACAAAGGATAAGGCAGCACAGTAACATCAATGTATACATACAACAAACAAATAATAGTAATAGGAGATAAATGGTAATCCAGAGTACATACAAACAGCTAGCAAATACTCATCAGGGTAATCACAGAAATAGAAAACACTGAAGCTTTTACCAATTTGTGCAGGAGCAACAAGTATGCACTATGATACAGGCAGAAAGTACAACTGGAAAAAAATCATGTCATGGACTGAGACAAATACAAAAGCCAAGAATAAGGTATAACAACATCAATTAATAACAAAAGCATGTAAGTGCTTGGTGCAAGTGGTTGCAATAATTTATATGAAACCTCAGAAAGGTCTGGCAAGAGTGAATTTCAGGGGAGATGGAGTTCCATAGTCTGGGTGTAAAGCTGGCAAATGTATTGTCACCTTGAGTGGTTTGGCTATCATGCATGGCCAGTAAAGCATGTTCATTAGAGCTCAGAGAGTAGCTATTATGCAATGACAAATAAGGGAGGCCAGGGTTACAGGGGATTGATTTTGCAATACATTGTAAATGACGCCACTAAAGGTAACTTCTCGGAAATGGGGGAGAAAGCCAGCCAAGTCTAGAATATAAAATACAATGATGGATGTGGATGTTTGAAGCCAAGGCACAACGACAAATATTGTAATGTGTCATATCCCACTTCCTCAGTTTAGATCTGGCCACATTAGAAAAGACTAGTGCACCATATGTAAGCACAGGGATTAATATACCATGGGCAATAGCAAGGCAAGTTCTGGGGTGAGATTGTTCCTTACTCTGTAGGACAGGCCAAGTCAAGAAGTTACAGTCTTGCAGATGCCAGAAATGTGGAGGGAGAAATTGAGAGACGGGTCCAAGGTAACACCTACATAGTTAAATGAGCAAGGATAGAGCCTTCAAGACAAGACATAGACAGAGGAAATGGACAGTACCTTAGTTTAGGAGGACAGCTGAAAAGCACTGCCCTAGTCATACAGGTATTTAGAATAAGCTTATTAAGAATCAGCAAATGCTGAACAGAGTGAAGATCTGGGACATATATCTATTAAAGTTATTCACACTGTCTGAGATGTGGATGAGAACTAGGTAATCAATATAAAGAAGTGGTGTACTATGGGACAGGCATTGAGAAATGTTAATAATAGGTGGTGAGAAAAGGAGTGGCCCAAGTAAAGACCCTTGTTGGACACAAATGGAAGTAAAGGCCAGCTCTGAGACAGAGGAACTGAGTTTGATGCTCGATGCGTATTAAATAGATAATTTGAAAACCAGAGAAGCACAGAGGAGGTGATACCCATTTTATCAACTTTGTAACAAAGCAAGGAGTGGTCTACAAGATCAAAGGCCTTGGTGAGGTCCCTAAACAGAGTTGGTAAAATTTCCCTTATCCATTGCAGTAGCAATGCTATTGGTAAGAGTAAGCCAGTGGTGGCACTACGTCCCTGCCTAAAGCCATGTTGGGACAGGGACATAAGATAGCATACAGTAAGGGGTCAGTTAAGAGAGTGGCCACCAATTTCTCAAGGGCCTTGTTTAAAGCAGGTAGAATGGCAATAGGCTAAGAACGTTAGTGTTGCCTTTCTTAAAGACAGATACAATCCAAAGATCAAGCACCACCCCAGAGCAGGTCAAGAAGACTAAACAGTCTAGTGTTACATAAAGCAAGTTCTTGGGAGACAATGCATAGAAGCTTAGGTTCAAGTCCATCAGAACCATTAGATTTAGATGGGGAAATCTGCGTAAGCTGGTTGCAGACTTCAGTGACTCCAATCAACTTAAGGTAGAACAGTGGGTGAGTAGGTTAGCCATGGTGGGGGAGAAGAAGGGGGCACTTGGATGGAGAAGGGAGAGAGTCAGTATAGAAGGACAGATCTGCAAAGTAACTGTTGAAGGAATTCACAATTGTGGTTGGATTATTGCAATTGATACCATTATATGGGAACAGTAAGCACTAAGAGCCCCCACACCGAAGTGTGGGGCTGGTCCTAATTTATACTTTGCGTGCAAAAACATTTTTTTTCTTACTTACTATATACTGCAGAATAGTAGATTGTATCACAGAAACACAGAACATAGAAACACAGACTTTGATGGCAGATAAGGACCACTTGGCCCACCTAATATGCCCATTTCCCTACCTATTAAACAAGCTGCAGATCCTAGTTAACCAAACAGCCTACTTCCTCCTACCCCGCCACTATAATTGCCTTATGTCTGTCCCATGCATTCTTAAATTCCTCCACTGTTTCTGACCCCACAACCTCCTCAGGAAAGCTGTTGCATGCATCCGCCACCCTCTCTGTAAAAAAAATACTTCTTCACGTTGCCCCTGAGCCGTCCCCCCTCTATCTTCAAATTGTGCCCCCTTGTTCTTGCACATCTCTTTTTTCTGAAAGATACTACCCTCTTGGACTTTGTTCATTCCCTTGAGGTACTTGAAAGTTTCTATCATGCCCAACCTCTCCCTCCTTTCCTCAAGGATATACATATTAAGCTCTTTTAGTCTCTCTTTGTATGGTTTCTGGTGCAGACCCTGAACCATTTTAGTTGCCCTCCTCTGGACTGCCTCAATCCTGTCTATGTCCTTGCAGAGATGGGGTCTCCAGAACTGCACGTAATAATCCAGATGGGGTCTCACCAACTGTCTGTACAGAAGGATAACAACTTCCTGTTTTCCACCAGTGATGCCTCTCCCTATGCATCCCAGTAACTCCCAGCCCTCTTTACTGCCTTTTCACATCACTTGCCTACCTTTAAGGTCATCTGATATGACTAACCCCAGGCCCCTTTCCATTTTTGTTGTTGTTAGTCTCCCCCCCCCCAATTGTGTACTCTTCCCCTGGGTTTTTGTTTCCCAGGTGCATTACTTTGCACTTCTTTGAATTGAATCTAAGCTGCCATACTTTTGACCATTCCTCCAATCTTGCTAAGTCCCTTCTCATCCTTTCCACTCCCTTGTGTATCAACCCTGTTGCAAATCTTTGTGTCATCTGCAAAGAGAAATACTTTTCCTTCCAGCCCCTCCACAATGTCACCTATAAAGACATTAAAGAGGACCGGTCCCAGTACTGAACCCTGCAGTACCCCACTAGTAACCCCCCTTTCTTCAGAGTGTACTCCATTTACTATTATCCTCTGTGTCCCATTGTCCAGCCAATCTGTTACCCAGGCTACCACCCTGGGACCCACTCCTAGGCTGACTAACTTATTAATCTTTTGAGAGGGACTGTATCAAATGCCGTGCTAAAGTCTAGGTAGGCCATATCCACAGCCCCTCCCTGGTCTGATACTTTGGTCAGCCAGTCAAAGAAATCTATTAGATTCATCTGACATGACCTTCCCACTCTGAATCCATGCTGCCTGGGGTCCTGTGCCCTGCTGGCCTCTAGATACTCGACAATTCTTTCCTTCAGAAGTGATTCCATCATTTTCCCTACCTCTGAAGTAAAACTAACAGGTCTGTAGTTTTCTGCCTCTACCTTGCTCCCACTTTTGTGAAGGGGAATCACATCCATCCTCCTCCAGTCCTCAGCTACCACACAATCCTCCCATGGTTTGTTAAAAAGGGTAGTCAGCAGTGTCACTAGGTCTCCCCTTAATACTTTTAGAATTCTAGGCTCAATCCCATCAGGCCCCATTGCTTTGTCCACCTTAAGTTTTAGGAGTTCTTTCTGGACCCATTCTTCTGTGAATGGACTGTTATCGACCCCCCCCCCATCCAGAGTACTTCTATTGTTTGGTTTAGGTACCACCACTCTTCTTCTTTTGTGAATGCTGAGCAAAAGTATTCATTCAGTATCTCTGCCTTTTCACTGTCACCCTCTGCCCACCTCCCCTTCCCTTTATTAAGCCTCACTATCCCTCCCTTGGTCTTTCTTCACTCCCTAATGTACCTATAAAAGGTTTTATCCCCTTCTTAACTGAGTTGGCTATCTTTTCCTCGGTTTGGGCCTTCGCTGTTCTGACTGCCTTCCCCGTTTCCTTCTGCTTTAATTGATACAGTTCTCTGTCCTGCTCCTTCTGTAGTTCCTTATACTTACTGAATGCTATCTTTTTCTCCCTAACCTTCCCCACCAGTTCTATGTAATAATGGTGATTGCAGAATAGCAATCGCTGTTAGGGCGAATGTACATCACCGAAATGTACACACTCGAGGCGAACAGGAAGAGGGGGCCCTGAGATCTGCGATAGTTTCTTTAATGCAGAGGGCACAGCCTCCCGCACCCCCTACTAAAAAATCCTCAACTCCAGGGGGGTGTATGTCAGAGGGGGCAAAATACTTAAAAAAATAAAAAGCCGCCTGCCAGCAAAAAACATACCACACCAGACCCAAACCCTGTACCCTGCAACTCCCAAGTGACTACCCTCCCCACCAAGCTAGCAGACCAGCTTGGTAGCTGCCTGCCACACGCCATCCCACATACTCCCCTTCCTCTCCCCCTGCGTGCATGTATACGTGCGTACATCCCGTCGCCCTACCTCGCCCACCCAGGTATCCGTTCGCTACCTTGCCAGGTAGCCCTGTGATTGAGTTGCCTTTTTTGAAAGTGCTCAGTTGCGGTCACTGTGTTCACTGGATACCTTCCCCACCACATCTTTTGAGAACCATAGTGGTTTTTTACTTTGCTTTGTTTTGTTTATTTGCTTCACACAAAGGCTTGTTGCCTCTGTGGACAGACTGTATCAGACTGATTCTACTGACTTGCAAACTGGCATTTTCTGTAACTATAAATCCCAGAATCCCCTGCAGCTGACATCAGAGGAGAGGTGCAGCAGTGGGAGATTCAACAGCCTGAAGTGCATGTTGTTTTTATAAGCTGTGATCTTTTGTTTGCTGCTTGCTGTCCTCCCTGGTCTAAGTACAGTCACATGTAGCACTGGGTGAACAGCGGGACCATCAAATATCTGATCGGAGCTTATAAAATCTTTAACAAGCACTGCAGACTATTGAATCTCCCACTGCTGCAGCCCACCTCTGATGTCAGCTGCTGGGAATCCTAGGATTTGTAGTTACAAAAAATGTCAGCTTGCAAGTCAGTATAATTAGTCTGATACAATTTACTACACTGCATTAAACAGTAAAAAAATGTTTGCACACAAACTGCAAATTGGGACTAGCCCCACACTTGGGTATGGGGCTCTTAATGCTGACTGTTCCCATTCAAGAGCCATGTTAGTAGGGAAAATTATGATTTCCATCAGCTTGCCTACAAATAAGGACAGACTGATCAGTGTCTAATTTTTTGAGTCATCCCTGTCCCCGCTCTTGTGAAGCAGCACCACATTAGCTACCCTCCAGTCTTCTGGAACTATCACTGTCTCCAGGGAACAATTAAACAGATTTGCCAAATGCTTTAACAGTGTCTGTCCCTACTCCTTCAGCACTCTAGATTGAAACCTGTCAGGACCAGGTGCTTTGTCTACCTTCTGTTTTTTTTTTTTAGATTTCTTTTATTTCAACTTTTTTACATATGTATCAAGTCAAAATACTTTACAATAATGTAAATAAGGTTGTGAATAACTGTTTTAGACAGTCAGCAGAATCATAAATTCCTGAGGATTCAGACATTATCAGAGCAGTTCAGTTCTCCAGTAGATAAGTATTTAAAAAAAAAATTCCATCTCCACGAAACATTCCCAGTATCTGGGGCTAAAAGAAAAGGGATACCTTCTTATTAATAAATATAGACAGTTGTCTCAGAGGGAAAGGTCTATAGGTGTATATATTGTCTTTTGTCTTGGTAGAGTGTGAAATGTTTGGTCAATTTGGGATTCCCAAACCCCTGCCATCCCTTGGACATTGTTCAGAGGGGTAGGCAGTGGTTATCTGGCCCACTTAAAAGGCAATGGGCAAAAGGTGGGATCCACCAAGGATTGGTGCAGAACCCATCTCTGCCATTTCAACATGCGAGATGGACCTTTATTTTGTATTCTTGCATTGAAACTCTCTAGGTGATATACAGTATGTCAGACATAACAGTTCTCCATTCCTGGACTGTTGGTATCTGAGTCGACATCCAATGATGGGTTATAGCTTTTTTTACAGCTAGGAGGCATATTGGAAGAAGCGTGCTGTGCCATGGAGGAGTGTGGTCCAGAAAAACACCCAGCAAAATCTGCTCAACCGTGAGCTTGACTAGCTCACTAAATAAGGTAGTAAGTTCCATTTGAAAGCTGAGCCAGAAAGGTATCAGATTAGGGCAGAGCCAAAATACATGGCCTAGTGAGGCCCCAGGGCAACTGCAACCTCTCTAGCAAAGCCCATATTATTCCAGAAGGAATTTGAGAAGAACCGCAGGTGCTCTAAAGTAGTGGGAGCGGCACTTCCACGCAAACTCCTTTCATAAAGAGGATGAAGTGGTCTTTCCATTCTTGTAGAATGGAGGCAGTGGATTCTGATTGGTCATTCCTCAGTCCCTTATAAATAAGCCCTATAATATGTGTTCCTAAATTCCCTCGAGTAGCTTCAATGAATAATTTTAATAAATCTGGGGTGGGGGAGGGCAGTTTAACCTGAAGGTTCTTGTTTCGTAGTATATGATTACGGACCTGAAAAAAGCTAAATAAGTCGGTGGTACAGAGATTGTATTGAGACTGTAGCTGTTCAAAAGGGAGAATCCCTTGAGGGGAGAGAAATTGGTAAATATGGGAAAGTCCCAATTTTCTCCAAGTGAAAAAGGCAAGAACCATATGTATAGGAACAAAAGTCTCGTCTTCAGAAATTAATTTACAGTACTTGTAAATTGTACCAAGTGGCTGAGATCTTCTGACATGCTTCCATAGTTTAAAGATTTGGGAAGTAGTATTCGTGAGGGCAGCAGTGGATATCGATCTATCATCTGAAGAGAACAAAATTCTCGTATTATCAAAAAGGTCATTTAAATGAAATTCGGTAATTTTCCAAGGTGACCTGTAGGACTCTGTCAACCACAATAGCAGTATCCTCAAGAATGCTGATTTGGCATATAAACTAAAATTAGGAAGATTAAAACCTCCCTGGGCCAAGGATAGTTGAAGGATCGATAGCCTGATTCTGGGACGACCCCTTCCCCAGACAAAGCCAGATATCAATCTGTTCCATGATTTAAAGTAATATTTCCAAGGATAAAAGGGGATGTTTTGGATCAGGTACAGAAGGCGGGGAAGAATATAAATATAAATTATCTCAATATGCTGGTGGAGGGGGAAAAAACAGTAGACCATCAGTACAGGTCTGACTGGATTTGTAAAGTAAGAGGTTCAAAATTTAGTGTTTCCGTGACCCCCAGGTCTAAAGGAACATGAAGACCCAAGTATTTTATTTTTGTGGATAGCCATTTGAAGGGAAAGGCTTTTTTTGGTGTTGGGGAGGGTTAAAATTAAATGTTAAAATCTCAGTTTTGGCCACATTTAGCTTGAATCCTGCTAATCTTTCAAACTGAGTCAGAATGTTCCATGTTTCAGGAATAGAGATAGTGGGGGACAAGAGGGTTAAAAGTATATTATCAGTGAACATGCTGATTTTATATTCCTGCTGGTTGATTGGAATTCCTTCAATCAAGGTCGTGGTCCTCAAAACAGATGCCAGGGGCTCCAGGTATAGTGCAAAGAGGTAAGGAGACAGGGGGCATCCCTGTCTCGTTCCTCTACCCAATTGGAACGGGGGGGCAGGGCTCCATTGACATGGACATAGGCCCTTGGGGACCTGTAAAAGTTAATTAAGCAAGTAATGAATGAGGAGGGAAAATAAAAGGCCGTGAGGGTAGCCCAAAGAAAAGACCACGAGACACAGTCAAAGGCCTTTTCGGCATCAAGGCTAATAAATACCGATAGAATTTTTCTTGTATGGACGTACTCCTGCAGGACTAGTGTTCTGCGAATGTTATCCATAGTACTCCTGTTTTTGATGAAGCCAGATTGATCGGGGTGTATAATTTGTGGGATAACAAATTCCAATCTAGAAGCCAATATGGCCATGTAAATTTTATAATCTACATTTAAAATGGAAATAGGATGGTAGGATCCAGGATCTGAAGGATCCTTGTGTGATTTAGGAATTGGGGCAATGGTTGCAAAATCCCAAAATGGGGGAGACAGACCACCCTGGGAAACCTTAGAGAATAAGGAGTACAATTTGGGAGTTAGTTCCTTTGTAAACATCTTGTACCATTCCGCTGTATACCCATCAGGACCCAGATAGCGGCCCGAGTTAAGAGTTTTTATTGTCTCCACTATCTCCATCTGGGAGATAGGAGAGTCTAGTGCACTAATTTGAAGAGGGGACAATGTTGGAAGATTAGCTTGTTGTAGAAATTGTGTGGAGTCAGATAGATTAAAGGGCAATTCCGTAGAGTATAATTTAGCATAATAGTCTGAGAAGGACTGCAAAATGTGGTTATCTGTATGGCGCAATTGTCCTGTAGTTAGATTTTTGAGTTTCAGAATAGTGGCAGAGTGTTTACGGGCTCTAAGCTTCTGGGCTAGTTTCCTAACCCCACCCCCACCTTGGACCCCCTTCGTGAACTGTTTGTCGGAGATAAAGTAGGGACTGTTGTATTTTATTATTTGTAATCTTCAGCAATGCAGCCTTAGTGTTCCTAATTTGTTTTTGCAACTCAGCATCTCCCTCCCTCCCTATATAACATTTGCTAGTTTAATAATTGCTCTGAGAGCATTCGATACTTAGCTTCTCTTTCTTTATTTGTTTTGGTAGAATAAACTATTATTTCTCCCTGGATTGTCACTTTCATCACATCCCATTGAATTGCCTCAGAAATATCTGGGGACTTGTTCTCAGAGAAGAAAAGAGAAATTCTGGATTTAATTGCCTCCTGAAACTCTTTGTCAGCTAGAATTAATGGGTTCAGTCTCCAGAGCGTCTGTTTTTTTTTTTCTCTACCCATGTCCAACTTCAGGGTCAGGGGATGGTGGTTGTATAGGATTTTCAGGCCTATTGATATATCCTGGACTATCGACAGATGTTCACAGGTTGTCATGATATAGTCCAATCTAGAGTAGGACTTAAATCTAGGTGAATAGTAAGTGTAGCCAGGGGCAGAAGGGAATAAACTCCGCCACACGTCAACTAGACCTAAATGGTCTATAGTATTTTTGAACTGTTTAGTAGTGGATGTGTTCCAATGTCTCTGTGGGTTGGAACAGTCAATGTGGGGTGACAAAGTTAAGTTGAGATCTCCTCCCAGGATCAACTGGCCATGGAAGCGGTCCAACAAAGATGATATAAATCCTCGTAAAATGGGAAATTTAGTCTGGCGGCTGAAATAAACACTGGCCAATGTAACCTTTTGGCCATACAATAGACCCTTAGCTATCACATACCTGCCTTGGGCATCTATATGTGTTTGTAATATTTCAAAGGCGGGGTTACGAGGGAACAGAATAACTGCCCCTCATTTTCCACCACTCGGGTGCGATGAGGCAACAACCCTACGTCTGTTACCCCAGTTTAGCTTAAGGTGCTCAACCTCAGAGAGGTATGTCTCCTGAAAAAAGGTAAGGTCTGAAGCACATTTATTAAGATATTGCATAAGGCAGGCTCTTTTAATGGGGTTGTGAAGACCATAAATGTTATGAGATAACATTTTTACTGGATTAACTGACATCATTTTGGGTTGTCCAGGTTTTAATCAGAATTCATTTTTTCCCCAGGGTGAGAGAGAAGGTATTAGTCTAGACCACACTCCTCCAGAGGCCATGGTCCATCTGCCCTGAAGAAGCTATCTGATGACTGCAGTTTAACAAGAAAAACAATAAAGCATACTTGATTAACAAAAACTCTTGATAAGTGTGATTCCTTCCCCCCTCCCCCCGGTTCTCCATTTCCCATAGAATCCCAAATAACGGTGATGAATTTCCTTGGAATGTTCTAAAAATAAAAAGGGTAAATGGTAGAATGAAGGAAACTGGATGCAAATAAGAATAAAAATATTTTGGATTCCTAAGGAAGCATAAGAGAGATGTGGAGCTTCATAACCCAATCTAGGAATTAGCACTAAAGCCCCTAATGGAGCAGAACAAATACCACTCCAGAATGGTACCGGTGTAGCTTGAAACATTTATCAAACATATCTCCAAGGAGGCTAACCACACATAGCCCATATGTCAGTGTGGCTTTATACACCTGCTAAATTACTATGGGGAGGGCAAGCAATTTTGGACCCAAAAAGTAAGCAAAGGCAAGAAAAATATACAAACATTTAAATTCAGGTCCCCCTAATAACTGTATGGGATCTTTAAAAGTAGTAACCAGTTAGAAACAAACAAATACAATTTCCCCATAACCCATCATGTGACCCTTTCCCCCCTCCATATTCTGAGTACATGGGAACCAAATTTCTCAGTTAGTCGATTCCATTCAGATACTGTATGTGCAGAGAGACAGTTGCAGGGAGATCATCAGACAAAATAAAAATTAAATGTTTTGGGGAGACTTCCTCAGTCTACTGTAACTGTTAGTCCCTGGACAAAACAGGCAAGCATTGTAGAAACATTAAATTAAGGACTTTCAGAATGACGGAGGTGATACAAGAAGAAAAGTCTCCACAGTCTTAACGTCCACCAGGAACGCCTTTCCTCCAATCCTGCGACTGTAGCCCTCGAGCCAACTATGCCATTCATAAGGGACCCCCCCCCCCCAGCAGGTCAGCCTAGCCTAAATAATCAGCAGGCTAAGAGGATGGGTAGAGGGGCTCCAGAGAGGATGAGATGCCACCAGGAGTAGAACTGGGAACACGGAGCAATAGTCTCCATAAACAAGTTCTCTAGCCTGGGATACACCCCACCATCAGAGAACTAAAAGAGAGTCCAAATGACAACCTAGGACTGAATTCAAAAGTTGGGATTTTATAACAAGAAAATTATTTGTTGCCTGGACTAATTAGAAATGCCCCCCCTCCCAATCTTCGACAGCATCCAACCTCATCCCCCCACTCCTGCAGGAGAGGAACCGTCCCCAAAGCAATGAAATGGGCGTAGCTACCAGACTTGAAGAACAGTTCAGGTAGGCTTGGTAGGATTTCTGTATTGTTGCAGTCTCCTCAAAGTAACTTTGAGTGGCATGGTTGATGCATGGGACTGTTTTGAGCGTTCTGCTTGATTCATCTGGCCCTGTCGAGATCTCACAGCTTCTGATATCTTGTCTGTAATGATGCCCCTGGTTAGGAGGTCTGCTGTAGCTTCTGATGCCAAGTTATAGGTATGCTGACCGGAGGGGAGGAAGACTGTTAATTTGGCTGGATAGGGAGTGTGGAAGCATATTTTTTGAGCCCTTAATGTTGGAAATAGTGTACTGTAATCCCGACGTTGTTTCTGAGTGCAGGGGGCGTAATCATTGTCAAACAGCAAGCACCGTTGTCCCCACATCACATTACCCTTTTGCCAGGCTTTTCTGAGGAGAACATCTTTACATTGATAGCTGATCAAGCATATTACAAATGAGCGCAGCCTTGCCTCTGGACGGGAGGGCTTAGGGCCAAAGGTTCGGTGAGTCCTCTCGACATTGAGTTGAAAATCTGGTTCTATTTTGAGCACAAGGCGCAAGTAGTAGTTAGCAAAGTCCCTAGGATCGTTCTCCTCTTCATCTTCAGGGAGACCGAAGATCCTGATATTCCTCCGTCTCCCTCGGTTCTTAGTGTCCTCTTGTCTAATAGACATAGCCAACTGTTCAGCCGCTAAAAGTTTTACTGTCTCCTCGAGTTCGTCCAGCCTCATTGAGTTTAGGGAAATCTGGTGGTCTGCCTCTACCATTTGCCCAGCAAGGCATCCAACTTGGACCTTATATCTTTTAGCGATTCACGGACCTCTCCTCAGATGTCTGTGATCGCCAGCAGAATAGCTTCAGTATTAGGCTCCGGAGATTTTTTTGAGCCTTTAGTTCTCAATGAAGTGGGCTTCTTTTTAGATCCAATCCCAGAGTAGGCCCAGACTGCGGATCCCCCTCCTCAGACAGATGGTCCTCAGCGTCAATCATTTCGGCGAAGGGCTGGAACTGATTACATAGATACATAGACAGTGTTGGCAGATAAGGGCCTGTGGCCCACCCAGTCTGCCCATTTGAGCTTGTAAGTTCAGTTTATGTTTTCCTAGAAGTCTGTTGCCCCTTAACCCTGACCTCCAGAATTCCTTTATGTCTATCCCATGCATTCTTAAATCCCGTGATTGTTTCAGCCCCCACCACTTCCTCTGGCAGGGTATTCCACTTGTCCACCACCCGTTCTGTGAAGAAATTCTTCCTCATGTTTCCTCGGAATCGTCCTCCCTCCAACTTCATCCCATACCCTCTAGTCATGGAACATCTTTTTCGCTTAAAAATAGTGTATTCCTGCACCCTGTTGCTCCCTGTCAGATACTTGTATGTCTCTATCATATCCCCTCTCTCCCTCCTCTCCTCCAGGGAGTACATATT
The DNA here is from genome assembly GCA_016271365.2 of Neoceratodus forsteri. NCBI lineage: Eukaryota > Metazoa > Chordata > Ceratodontiformes > Ceratodontidae > Neoceratodus > Neoceratodus forsteri. The sequence goes on along the minus strand of CM057456.1, from coordinate 1,758,720,953 downwards.
CAGTTCCTTCAACCTGTCCTCATAGGATTTGTGATGCAATCCATGTGCCATCTCTGTTGCCTTCCTCTGAACCTTCACTACCCTGTCTATGTCCTTACGTAGGTAAGGTCTCCAGAACCATTACACTGTACTCCAGGTGGGGCCTCACTAGTGTCTTGTATAGTGGAATTATGACCTCCTTTTCCTGCTGGTGATGCCTCTGCCTATGCATCCCAGCATCCTATTTGCTTTACCTGCTGCCTTGTCACACTGTTTCCCTACCTTGAGGTCATCAGAGATGATAACCCCAAGATCCCTTTCCTGCTTGGTGCATGCTATATCCTCACCCCCAACTGATATATTGTGCCAGGGTTTTGTGCCCATATACATTATCTTGCACTTCTTTTGCACTGAATTTCAACTGCCAAACCCCTGACCATTCTTCAAGTTTCTACAGGTCCCTTCTCATTCTGTCTAGTAGTCCTGGGTGTGTCTACTCTGTTACAGAGCTTTGTGTCATCAGCAAACAGTGAAATTCTGCCTTCTGGGTCCTGCGCAATGTCACTGATGCAGATGTTGAATAGGACCGGTCCCAGCACTGATCCGGTGGTACCCCACTGGTCACTCTTCCCTCTGTGGAGTGACAACCATTTACCACCACCCTCTGTATCCTGCCACCCAGCCAGTTACCTACCCACCACACTACTGTCCTGCCCACACCTATATTCCCCAGTTTGTAATAGTCTTCTATGTGGCACAGTGTCAAAGGCCTTGCTGAAGTCCAGATAGGTCATGTCCACTGCCTCCCTGATTCACCTTCTAGTCACCCAGTCAAAAAATTCAACAAGGTTGGTCTGACATGACCGCCCCCTGGTGAAACCATGCTGCCTTGGATCCTGTAGTCCATTGACAACCAGATGTTCCACCAGTCTCTCCTTCAGTAGTGCTTCCATGATCTTCCCCGCTACCGAGGTGAGGCTGGTCTGTACTTTCCTGCTTCCTCTTTGTTCCCACTTTTGTATAAGGGGACTACTTCTGCTGTCCTCCAGTCTTTGGGTACCTCCCCTGTTTCCAGTGATCGGCTAAACAGGATAGCCAGAGGTTCAGCCACCACCTCTCTCAGTTCTTTAAGGACCCTGGGGTGCACCCCATCTGGCCCCATTGCTTTATCAACTCTTATTACTTCCAGTTCCTTCAGGACTCTTTCTCGAGTAAAAGGACTTGTGTCCATTTCTGCACCATTCTCACCCCTTGTACTCCTTTCAGACCCATTACCCTCCTCTTCCTCAGTAAAGACTGAGCAGAAATACCTGTTCAATATGTCAGTTTTACTGTTGTCATCCTCCACGCTGTGAGAAGTACCTTAATTCTGTTTTTTAGAATATTTTAGTGCTCTTTCGGTATTGATTTAGGCGGGAACCTTGCAATCTGCATGTTCACCCAGCCATAACCAGAACCAAAGTCCTACCTTCTGGGTTTTTAGGCCCCTGAGCAACCTTTCTTTTGAGACGAGACCTAGCTTTTGACTTGCACTCTGGCAGTGCCTCCCCATGGTGAATACTGAACAAAAGTAATGATTCAGGATAACAGCCTTTTTCCTATCCTCTGTTGCTCATGTCCCTTCATTCCTCCATGACCCCCTTCGCTATTCTCAGCCTAATCTTTGCTTTACTTTCTCTTACCATTATTTTGGCCTCTTTCAGCTTCTTCAGATAATCTTCTTGGTTAGCCTCATTCTGTTTAACTCATTTTTTTTTTCAGAATGCAACCCTTTTTTTCCCTGACTGCCTCTCCCACCCCTCTGGAAAACCAAGATATTTTTTGTACTTTCCAGATTGTCTCATGCTTGATGCAGTCATCTCTGTTACATGCCTCTTTTGACATCATATTCAGCTTCTGCACCTTCCGCTCCCTCTACCCCTACCAGCTTATTTTTTAGCATTTCCCCATCTTACTGAAGCCTACTGTTCTGAAGTACAGGACCACAGTTTTTTTTTTTTAACCCTGTATTTATGCTCCTCCTGCCTTCCTCTCTCCACCCCTCGTCTGGGTCTGCTCCTAGAGTACACGGTCCACTAACCTAGGTGCCCAGATAACTCCCGGGTAGAGTGAGGAGGCACTCTCCACCTACCTCCTCGGAACCACGCTTGCTACGACGTGGACCGGTACAGCAGAGTCTGCCCGACGAACCTGAGGACACAGTGAGGAGTTGTCGCCTAGGAGAGAGGAGGGTGATTTTTCCTCTGTTCGTTCCCTGATGCCGGCGTGCAATGAGGGCAATGAGCATGGAGGCATGCTAAGACGTGCCTTCAGCTCTGCCCCTCTGCTGACATTTGCCCTATCCCTGTGCTGCTACTCCCTCCAACTGCACCTTCCACCCGGGCTCCCCTAGGTGGTGGTAGTGCAGCAGGAGCATGCAGGTAACCCTCCCCCAGAGAAGGAGAGCAGCCGTTGGGCGCTTAATCCTTCTCCTCCTCCCCAGCCGACTTCCGCGCCCGTGCCTGCTTCCGAACCTGGTGCCGCGCATACGGGCAAGGCATCCAGTGCCTCAGCCCTCAGCGCCACCGGACCGGCCTAAGGACCACAGTTTTTGAACTGGAATAATGTGTTTCTCTGGTTATGCTGAACCATGCAGTACTGATGTCAACTGACCCTAGTGCTCCCATAACTTCTACCTCACCATTTGACAGAATCAGATCAAGGGTTGCCCCCCTCTCTAGTCAGTTTTGACCCACTACACAAGAAAGCAGTCTTGCATCACATCCGCTGGTGCCTGACTTCTTACACTACTGGCTGGCTGCTGGGATTTCCTAATCTATATCCAGTATATTTAGGTCACCCACCGGTACCACCTCCTGTTTGGCTAATGCCTTCCTGATCTTCTCACATAATTCCCTGTCCCAGCCTTCCCTTAGGTTTGGGGGGGTGCACCAATCCGACCCTGATTTTGTTACCCCCTTCCATTGTCAGATGCACCAAAATTACTTCTATTCCATGCCCCCCCCCCCGAGTATTTCCCATGGCCTCTATACCCCTACTGCAGCAAAAAGTGCCAACCCCATGCCCTGCCTTTTTTTCTATCCCTCCTGTAGAGTGAGTAGCCTGGCAGTGCATGCACCCAGTCATTGTTTCCTGTTGCCCATGTTTCTGTTACAGAAACATAAAATTTGTTTGCAGACATGTCTGCTTGCCCACCAAGTCTGACCAGTTTTCCCTGCCTAATCTGTATCCGCAGACCCAAACTGGTCTCCAGCGACTCTCCCTCCACCCTGCCCATTTTCTAACATCCCCTATGTTTATCCCATGCATACCTGAATCACACACACACTGTTTAAGCCTTCACTTCTGCTAGCTAACAGGTCCCTTTTAGACTCTGCTGTCACTGCCTTCAGCTCACTCATTTTGTTTCCCGAGGCTGCTGCCATTTAAGCAGATCACACTCCAAGACACCTGTCTCCTACCCTTATTACTTCTGCTGACCAGACATACCATTCTTATTCCACATGCACAACTTGTTCATTTTTGTACTATTTAATTGTTAACTTGTATTTTTGATTTTCTATAACCTATTTGTTGCAATTTATTGATGTTCTCTCCCCAACCACCCATCCCCCGGGACACATATGGAAACAGGCTGTTTCAGCTCTGTATATCTTTCCTGGTATGTTTGACATAATAAATAATAAATTCCCTTCATTATTTCATCTTTGCTATCTCACCTCACTCTGATGTATGCTCCATTCATCATCCCTGTTTACATAACCCTTTTCCATGCTTGCCCCAGTAGTTGCAGGAGTGTTAGCAAGGTCTTCTCATAGATGTCCCCGGCCCCAGCCTCCCTCTACTAGTTTAAATGCCCTAAAATGTATGCCTCAAACCTCTGCCCCTATGCCTTTATCTGCTCCCTATTTAGGATGAAGGCCATCTAATTTAAATAGGCCTTATCCTACCAAAAAGAACCTAAGTATCCCAGAAAGCAGCACCCTTCCTCAGTCTACCACTGCTTCAATCAATTGTTAAATGGGAAGATATACTGAGCACTGTGAGAATTTCTGAGGACACAGTACCTGATAACCCTTTAAGCCTGGAAATGTACGTCTTGAAGCTAGCCTTCACTGCTTCAAATGGCCTTCCTGCCACATCATTTGTCCCCAAATGGACAAGAACATTCACCATCCTTCCCACTTACCTAACCAAACATCTTTTTATTTATTTTATTTATTTATGACTTTGTTAACCGGGTAGGTGCACTGATCCCAGGGACCATTTTCAGGCACAACCCGGGCCACGTAAGGCAGCACAGAGTAGAAACATCAGAGTAACAAGAACATAACAAGAGCAGGTAATGCATAGTGAAAGGTTACAGTTTTTACATTTGGGAATACATGGTGGCAGTAGTTGAGGGACAACAAATAACAAAGCAAAGTAAGGCTCATGGTGGTACCGTTTCAGCAAATAAGAGAACCTATTTGGCCCTACCCCTGGAACCTATTGGGTGGGGGGGTTAGTCCTTAAAGCAGTGGCAGGTGGATGCCAGCAGGAGCCAGTCTTTGAAGTGAGTCTTTGAACTGATGGTATTTATTTATTTGCTTTTGTTGACCGGGTAGGTACATTAGGCAAAATCCTGCCTATTTTCAAGCATGACCCAGAAGGGTACATATTACAGATTAAATAGTAAAACAGTAGAGGAGTACAAACAGATATTAATTGATTAACACAGATATTTTCACTGAGATCTTCAGGGAAAGTTGACATACATATAGTAATCATCCTCGCCTGGGTGGGAGGGACAGTTGAAAACAAACAGTTTCAGAGTGCTTACAGCAGATATCCATGCAGGGATGGTGATGGGATTAAGCATACAGGTGGTGCCCATCCTCGTAGGGATGGCAGTGACAGTGGTTGATACAGGCAATACAGGCATATTACAGAAACCAGGTAGTATTAGGCATAAGGTGGCGGATTACAGAGCAATGGGTGGTTAGGTGCAATCACAGGAATCAAGTGCAAAAAGGTAGGAGAAGAGTGCAGTCTTGAAGGAAGAGTGAGATAAGGAGCACTTAAAACGAGGGGGCAGAGAGTTCCAGAATTTAGGGGCAAAATGAGAGAAAGCTTGCTCACCCATTCTTGTTGAACAGCACAGGACAGAGAGCAGCAGCGAGTTTGAAGATCTCAATGGGCGGGAATAAGGCACAGGTGTGAGCATAGCCCCAAGACTGTTGGGGCATGGAATTCTAGTCATGGAGTCGATGAAGCAGCCCACAGAGTAGGAACATAGGGTTTTGGGGGACAGCCAGTGTAGGGAGGAGTACAAGAGGCAGTGGTGGGTAAGGCGAGGGGCAGATAGGGCAAATCTACAGATGCTATTGTAGGTAGTGTACCATTTACGAAGAATGCAAGCATTGGCATGTGAAAGGATAGGGAGTTCATACTGTAACTTAGGGAACAGGACACCTCTGGCCACAGAGATTCTGGCAGCTGGGGTGAGGGAGTGATGCACACGGTAGGTGGCACCAAGCTTACAGTTGATGGATCTGTATATATTGTTAATATGAGAAGAGAAAGTCTAGTGCGGGATCCAGTGTCACCCCTAGGTATTTGAAAGAGTCAGTGGTCATGACAGCAGACCCGTCCTGACAAAGCACACAAAGTTTAGGGGACTCAGCATTGACTTTTCTCGCAGAACCGAAGAGCATAGCCTGAGGTTTAGGTAGATTGCGGATTAGGGAGTTAGACAAGAGCCAGGATTGAATCAGTTGGAATGCTGATGACAGGTGGTCATTAAGATAAGCGATAGAGCAGGATGCTACATAGAGTACAAGGTCATCAGCGTACATAATGGAGTGACAGTGGTTGAAGGAAAGTGGGACTATCACTTACAAAGATTAAGAAGAGCAAGGGTCCCAATATGGACCCTTGTGGGATGCCATAGGTGATAGGAGCTGAAGAACAGAGGACCTTATTGAAGGAGACAAATTGTAATCGGTCAGTTAATTAGCTGCTGATCCAGGATATGGTGGAATCGGAAGCACCAAGAGAGTTCAATTTGTGCAGGATGAGAGGGTGATTAACCAGGTCAAAAACTTTAAAGAGGTCAATGAACACACCACCAGTAAGTAGACCTTTATCCATGTTGGACTGACTCTCACTGGTCAACAGGGTGAGAGCCATGGTGGTGCTGTGGCCCGTCCCGGAAGCCATGTTGAACCGGGGACTGGAAATTATAGTTTTGTAAGTGGTCAGAAATCTGGCAGTTTTTCAAGAGTCTCATTGAGGGTAGGCAGTAGTTTATGGTGTGCTGTTCAGTGGGCAGCTTGTTCCATAGTGTGGGGGCTGCTACAGACAAGGCTCTAGCACCAATGTCCGTGGCTACCCTGGGGATTTTCAGGGAGGGGATACTAGAGGAGCATAGGCAGCGGTGTGAAGTTTGGATGGTGAGAAGGGAGCAAGAGGGGATTTCTGGCCAATACGGATGGCAGAATCAATAAAACTGTACAGTGCAAGGTCAAAGCGAGCTTGTAGTGGAAGCCACCACAGTGTAGTGTAGAGTGTACAGTGGTGTGTGGAGAAAGGAGCCAGCAGGGAGAAGCGGCAGGCACTGTTGTATGCTACTGATAGTTTTGCCATGGTGAATGCGGAGGTCCTGGAGTAGTTGGGAGAGCAGTAGTCCAGAATAGGTAGCAGGTTTCCCTGGATGATGGCATGGTGGGCCTCAGGGGTGAGGTACTGCCGGTATCTGTTAGCAGATCCTAGTTTTGGGTGAAATCTTAGAACCAGGGCGCTTATGTGCTCTATAAAGGAAAGAGAGGGGTCAAGCACAACTCCTAGATATTTGAAATGTTTGACATCCTTTAGGGCATGGCCATCAGGGGACATGATAATTAGGGGTGGGTTATATTTGCATTTCATTAGGAAGGGCTTAGATCCAAACAACATTGTTTTTTGGTTTTTTTTTGCATTGACCAGGAGGAGGTTGTCAGAGAACCAGTTGTGGGCTGCAGTGTAGTTTTGTGAGAGGGCTGCAGAGATGAGGGTAGGAGACTTTCCGCTGGAAAAGAGCACAAGGTCATCGGCATAAAGGATTGAGTGACAGATGAGACTATCTTCCCAGGGGAGTACCTTTTTTCTGTCTCCCCTGGGAGATAGCACACCACCCTCCCCTCCTGATGTGAGGCACAGATCACAGTCTCAATATTATCTTGTATTATGTATATGATTTTAATGTTGTATGTTATTTGGTGTATTATGTGTATGATTTTAATGTTTTATGTTATTTGGTGTAAAGCGCCTAGAGTTTCAATTAAGAAACTGCACTCAATAAATAAAAATGATGATGATGATCACTAACCAGAGAATCCCCTACCATAAGTATCCTCTTCTAACTCTCCCTTCCTGGCTACTGCATCCCCCTGCAGACAGTCATGGGTTTGGCGTTACTGGAGCATTGCAGGCCCATTGTGTGCGTGTGCCAGTTGCATGCTGCGCCTTAACAATCATGGAGAATCATAGGCCTGCTGATTTAATTTATGACAGGGAGCTCTGCAACCTGCATATTTAAATATAACTTTAATTTAACATTTGATTGATGGTGGAGTGCAGATCCCTGTACACAAATACAGTAGCTGTTTGCTGCCCAGAAAAGCACTGGTTGACAGAGATCACAGGCTGACGATTCTACTGGCTGAGTTTACTTCTTACGATTCTTCAGTTATGTAGGTGTGGATTCAGGTCTTTGTCCCCCACCAGGAGTTTGAGCTAACACTGACACAGTAGGGCAGCATGGGGAGGTGCTGTTGAAGTACCATCTGAGTAAGACATTAAACTAAGTTTCCTTCTGCCTGTCTCTTGTGGATTACCAAGTGTATGTTTTTTGGTTTTTAATTTATAGTTTATCAAAACAGGGTACAAGCTGCAATACAGAGCCAGTAAAATCAACATACATACATCACAGTACAATATTTATTTGGTAACTGGGTGGGTGCACTGGTCCAGGGACCATTTTCAGGCATACCCAGGCCATCAAGATGACACAATGTATTGAACAGTACAAGTGCAAAATAGCGAACAATGAGAGCACATACATGACAAGAATTATTAGCACTGAATAATACTGTCCTTGAACCCCGACAAAGACTGTATAAGTAAACAATCAATATATAAAGAAATACCAGTACAAAGGTGTACATGCCTTGCCAGAGTTATGACAGTGATCCTGGCAGTAAATAACAACAATGTACATATTATACAGGACAAAATAATACACAGAACGATAGACCAGAAAGATGTGAAAATCCAGTTATGACACCCACTGATTTCTGCATCGGGGGGACAACTGTGGCCACAGGTAGTTGCACGGGTAGTCCTAATGCGCAACTGAAAAAGCAAGTGCGCATCAACAGAGTGGAGGGATATAGGCAAATTATTTCAGTGCCTAGGGGCAGAGGCAAATTGTTCCACTGCCTAGGGGTAGAATAGAGAAGGGTATTTGACCCATGCAGGTGGCAGGTTGGGGAAATTCTAGGAGAAGAAGTAAGGAGGACTGGAGGCTTCAAGTAACAGGCTTGGGTTTGAGGAAGAGTGATAGTGGCGAGGACTCTTTCTCCCAGAGGGATCTGTCAACAAGGCTGCCTAGTAGGTACAAAGCTGTACTGAGCCCACACAATGGCTGCAGACTCTGAAAATGCAGACTCTTCTTGGCCACTGCTGCTGCTGTTTAGGGGAACAGGAGGAGGAAAACCGGACCCATTGTGAGAGGAAGTAAGCCTTCCCTGCATCCTCAGTCTCTCCTTCTCCCTCAGGCCTGATAACTGGCCTGACCGCTCTGCAATACACAACACCTGAGAGCACTTGACAGCCGCTAGACTGGATCTGACTCCTGAAGCCAGGTGAACAATGGCAACAGAACAATGACAAACACATCGTACTTGTCCACCTTTACAGACCCCCAATGTTCATGGCACCGAGTCCCTCACAACACAGGGACAATCAGTGGTCCAACATGAGCTGGACATTTCAAAGTGGTCACAGGCTCTTGCCACTCTGTGAGAGGTGGGAACTGATAGGGGAAGGCTAAGCTTTAAAGAAAAAAAAAGTTTTAAACTGCAAACAAGCAGTTTACTGTGTGGGGGTCTCTGTCACTACATTTACTACCCTATCCCCTACCTATTTCATTTGCCAGGGGCACCCTGGCTGGGGACACTGGACTGGTCTGTACTAGGTGAACCATAGTGAGAGGCACTGGAGCACCAGGGCTGTACTCTGGGGTATTACAGCCTTCAAAGCACAAAAAAACAAAAACCAGGTACCACAAACATTCGAACACACAGGAATATATAAAAATATTTTATTCCATGAAGAGACCGAACCACCCATGGCTCTGGGTAGCTCCCCTCGACCAGTTTCACACCCAGTGCATCATCAGGAGCCTTCACCATGTTTTCAACATTTTCCACCCTTTTTTAACAATCCATTTTCTTTTGTGAAGTCAGTGATTACTTTAAAGGCTTTTTCAGCTGTCTGTGTGGCCGTTTGAGTCTCAGTTATAAGTCCATACTCTTGACCTGGGCTAGAAAGCTCTCCATTGTTTTGTCCAAGGACTGTATTGCTTTTAAAAAGTGCAGTGTTTGTGTGTTTTGAGGGATGGTCTATGCATAAGCCATTGCTTGGTCACTTCCTGCACTTGGGCACTGCTCCTTCAACCAGGCTTCCTTGCCTCCTCCTCCCGCTTATTACGATGCACCATGCTCTTGGATCTAAAACCTTTTGAGCAAAAGTAGTATCACTGGACTGCTTACAGGTTATTTCGTCCAGTGGTTCCACAATTTCTTTGTGTAGGTTAGTTTTAACAGCAGTTTAAAGCAATTTAGCCTTTGTAGCCTACACATCTGTGTGAAGTTGTTGTTCCACGTTCAGCAGTTAGCCACACACACCCCCAATAAGAAATGATTCCTGCATGAACTTATTTTCAGATTCTAGAAGGGGAAGCAGGGTCAGGGTTTGTCAGGCTCACTGATGGATCCCTGAGAAGAAACAACATTACTATGGTGAATAATTTGTTTCTTCAAACAACAGGAATCCATCAATAAGGTCTTACAAAAGGCAGACTCAGTAGCAGTACCTTTGGAGGCCGGCTCTAGAACATATTTAGGAAAAAGGTTCTGCAAGACAGCAATTCCAAAACTGGCATCCCTTCTGAACTGTATGTCCAAACGGTTTTGCTTTGTGAAGGGGTGTACTGTTCTCCAGGTAGTTGCTTTACAAATGTCTTGAATGGGAATGTCAATTGTGGCTGCCACAAAGGCAATGAGGCCCCTTATGGAATGTGCTCATAGGACTCGGGGTAACCTTGCCAGCTTTTTCATAACAGAAGAGTATGAGTATGCAGGAAACTATCCAATGAGAGTTCGTTTTCCTAGCTGCTGGCTTACCTTTGCCAGCCTCTCCAAAGGTCACAAAAAGTAGTGTATTCTGAGACCTGACATCCGTTGTCCAGTCTGTGTAGTGACCTAGTGCCCTTTTTACATCCAGACAGTGCCACTTTTGCTAACCTGTACTGCAATGTTCAGGACAGAACAGGAAGAGTAACAGACTGGTTCAAATGGATTTCTGATTCTACCTTAGTTAGCAACCTCCTAATGGTTCTAAGGACAACATTCTCCTTGTGGATGATTATGTATTTTGGATCTATACAGAGGGCTTGCAGTTTGCTTATCCTCCTGGCAGATGCCACGGCTATCAGGCAAACTGTTTTCCATGTGACATATTTTAAGTCAGCTGTGACCATAAACATAAACTCAAAAGGAGCCTCCATCAACTGGGCAAGACAGATGTTTAGGTTCCGTGGAGGAATTGGGTCTCTTACAGGGGGTTCAGGTGACTGAGACCCTTATAAAATGTTTTAAAACAGGTTGGGAGGTCAAGGACACAGCTGCCAGGTGTACCTTCAGGGTTGAGGGTCTCAGACCTTAGGGACTGTAAGTGTACAAAGGTAGTCCAGGGGTGTAGATAGCCCTACCTGCACTGGGATTATCTTTTTGGGGATAAACCAGGTATGAGAATCTCTTCCACTTAGAGGAGTATGCTTTCCGTGTTGCTGATTTTCTTGAAACCTTCAACACTCTCAGCACTTCCTCTTACAGATTTAAACTAGAAAATTCTAGCTCATCAAACTATGATCTCAGCTGTAGAGTTCTGAGGTCTGGCAATGTTATTCTACCCTGAGATGGTCATTCGATTGTATCTCAGTGGCAAGTTGACTGGAATCAGCCAGCCTGGTGACACTGAGGGTTGAAGCACTGGACGCCACACCTCATGCCACGCCAGCAACCCGGGTTCAGGAACGAGCCCAGACCACCGGGGGTCAGCAGGGGAGAGAGAGGATCAAGCGTCCAGAGGACTGCTCTCCTCTCTCGGGGAGGCATCCAGGGGCAGCCTGGCATAGCAGCAGTCCCTGGTGGAGACCAGCAACACTGCGACACACAGGGGCTCGAAAGCAGGGGAAGACATCAGGCAGCTGCCTTCTGGACGTGGGTGGGAGTATCCACATCGCGAGCTAGGCGGCAGTGCACGTCCCATGTCTGAGGCATAACTGACGGGGAAAAAAAATGCTCTCTAGCCCAGATAGGTAACGGATCGCAGCGCCTGCCGCCACATGCCCAACACTGGATCTCTGCCCCTTTGATCTCCTCGCGGACAGTGGCCGGATAGGGTTAGCTGAGGAGAAAGTAATGCCCTTGGGGGGGATTGGGATCACAGTGAGCGGTGGAAGCAGCAGAATGCTGTGTAGCCTGAGAGAGTTCAGGTGCCTGGAGTGAATAAAAAGAATTAACAACAACAAAAAAAGTTGATTGGAATCCTACTGGACAGGGCCAAAAGCACTGAGTACTGAGCTGGTCTGACTCAGTCTGATGTATCATGTATTGTAAGTGTTTTTTTTTTTTATTCAAGTTTATTAAACTTTTTAGGTACAGTGCATAAAATTGTTGACAGTATTCAAAGTAATATATTCAGCCTTCAGGTATTCCAGTTCCAAACATTATACAATCCATTCTTTTGTTACATATAATTCTTACAAAAGGAGTTGCAAATATGAACATATGAACATATGTAGAAGCCAGCAAAAGAAGGCCATTTGGTCTATCAAGTCTTCTCGTATTGCAGGGTCCACAGCTTGAGCTAATGTCCCTGCCTTACCTCCCCACTCCTCCCATCCTCCCTACCCATGATCCTTACTTTCCCCCTATATTTATCCCAGTCTCTCTTAAAGCTGCCCATTGTCTTCAATGAGATTACTTCTTCCAGCAATGCATTCCAAGTGTCCACCACCCTCTCTGTGAAGAAGTGCTTCCTGACCTCCCACCATCTAGCTTAAGACTGTGCCCCCTCGTGTGATGGTTGCCACTCAGCTTAAAGAGACTCTCCTTATCAACCTTATTTATCCCTTTCAAGTACTAGAAGGTCCCAATCATGTCCCCTCTCTCACCTGTCTTCCAGGTAGTACATGTTCAGTGCCCTCAACCTCTCCTTGTATGCCTTACCCTGCTGACCCGCTATCATCTTTGTAGCCCTCCTCCGGACTTTCTCCAGCATGTTAATGTCCTTTTTGAGGTGTGGGCACCAGTACTGAACTCCATACTCTAGATGCAGCCTTGCCAATGACCTATACAAGGGCTGTATAATCTCCTGTCTCCTACTACTGATCCCCCTAGATATGCATCCTTGCATCTTGTTTGCCTTTGCTGCTGCTTTCTTGCACTGCGTGGAGTGCTTCAGGTCACTAGTGATCATCACTCCCAGGTCCTTCTCCTCCTCTGATGCAGATACTTGGGACTCCAACCAGGTAGTACTCTGTCCTGGGATTCTTGGCTCCAATATGCATAACTTTGCATTTCTTGTCATTGAAGCCAAGCTGCCAGATCATGGACCACCTCTCCAGCTTTTCCATATCTTCCTGTAAGTCCTGTATCCCTTCAGCTGTGTCCTATATGGCATTAATTTCATCAGAGTACAAATTAATATACTTGATTTCATTTTTGAACATCTTTACACTATGAATTATCCCCTTTCTTAAAAAGGCCCTTCCTCTCTCCATGATATGCACATCCCATCCTGGCTTATACATCATCTGATAATATGGCATCCTTCCAAATAGTCCAGGTGGCCCATCGGCACACAAAAACTGTGGTTCTCAAATTAATTTCATAAGTCAGTTCCTCCATATCTTGTATGCTCCGGACCACCTCTAGCTATTGATGGTAAGTAGGGGGTTCTGGTGCCAACCACTTTCTTGTGATGGCTTTATGAGCTGCTGAAATTAGGACATTCCATAAATACAAATAATCTGCTCCTTTTATTTCAGGTGGTGTCAAACCCAGAACCAGGTGCACTACGCTTAGAGAGGAAGTTATAGAGAATGACTCGCAAAGCACCCCCTTTATTTGCTGCCAGTATGGCTGTATTACTGGACAGGTTAATAAAATATGGTAGTAGTGGGCCCGAGGCTCTGAACCCCCACTCCAGCAAGTCGAAGAACCTCCTGAGCTCCACTTAGCCTGAATGACAAGGGTATAGAAAAACCTGGTCTTGACCTTCCATGTAAATTCTCTCCAGAGGGGTGACCGAGTGGTTTCATCGGCCATTCCAAAGACTTCGTTCCATTCTTCCTCTGTTAATTGTATGTTTGCCTCCTGATCCCACCTCCTTTTAAGGACCTGGGAGCAGTCTCCCCTCATCTGTCCAAGGGCTTTATGCATGACTGAGATGTGTTCTTTTGATAGTACCTGAGAGAAGATGGATTTTATGGCCTCTAATAGGGGTTTAGCAGATGCAAGGGTTTGGATTTCTTTCTGTAATTCCTGTGCATATGATCTTATTTGCAAGTATCATTAGTGATCAGCATTTCTCAGTTGAAAGGCTTCCCTGAGTTTGCAAAATTTGTTGATTATGCCCTTGTCTATTATTTGACATGTATAAAAGAAGCCTAGTCTGGACCAATGTCTAAATTCCAGGTCCATACATGCTGGAGGGAAGGCAACGTCTCAGGCAAACCATTTAAATGGCCATATAATATTAGATAGTTTATATTTTGTCCAAAGTCGATGTGTGGCCTTTATAGTGTTTTGTATTGTGAAGAGGGTTTTTTTCTCCCTTTTAAACTGAAGTAATGGGTCCATGACCCTGGCACCTGGGGGGGGGGGGGCGCTCCATCTACATGCTGCATTTCTACATTTTTCCAGTGTGCTTGATATCCAGGCACTGACCGTAGCAAGGCAAATCTAAGTTGGGTAGCTAAGTAATAATCTTCTAGGTTGGGCAGAGCTCGCCCTCCATTTGTTTTGTCTGTTTGCATGATTTTTTGTGCAATTCTGGGCTTGCCCGGGTCCATATGTATTTGGTTAACATTTGTTGCCATATCTGTAATTGTGATTTGGATATTCTGAGGGGTAGGCATTGGAATAGGTAGAGGAATCTGGATAAGATATTCATTGTTACTGAGTGTATCCTCGAGTACATTGGAAAACTTAATAAGGACCATCTAGTGATGTCTTGTCTTATTTGAGTTGTTAGGGGGTTGAAATTAAAGGAATATAATTTATGCAGGTTCTTAGGGATTGTGACACTCAAGTATTTGATTTTTTGTGTATTCCAATCTAATGGGAGGATCTGGGAAATCTCTGTTGAGGGGGTATGGGTTGTAATGAAATTTTAAAACTTCTGTTTTTATACGATTCAGGGAGTACCCTGAAAGGGAGCCAGATTCCTCCAGGATGGCCCAGACCCTAAGAATTGAGGTGTTAGGTGCTGTTACATATAAACAAAACATCATCTGCATAGAGTGAAATTTTATGTTCAATGTCTCCTAGTCCATTGTGCTAGTGGCTCAATGTAGAGGGTGAAGAGAATAGGTGACAAGGGACAGCCCTGGCTATGCCTCTGGCCAAAGAAAATCTGTCAGAGAGTCCACCATTGACCCAGACATAGGCCTGAGGGGCTGCATAAAGTTCCTGAAGCCCTTCTATTAGAGAATGCAGGAAGCCTAGGTGTTCTAGCACTAGAATATGAACACTCCAGGAGACCTTGTCAAAGGTCTTCTCCGAGTCTAGGCTCATAATACAGGCTGGTGTGCCATCATGCTTAATGGTGTCAATTATGTTAAGTGTGCGGCGGACGTTGTCTGGGACCTGTGTACCAGGTATAAATCCCATTTGATCAAGGTGGACGAGTTGTGGCAGGACTTGATTGAAGCGTTATGCTGTAACGGCTGTGAATATTTTATAGTCTGTGTTGAGGAGGGAGATAGGTCGATATGAGCCATACTCTATGGGATCTTTTCCTGCCTTGTGTATAACTGATATGGTCATGTAATTCCATGATGGAGGGACTGAGTACCTCTCCCCCCATATTTCGTTGTATGTGTCCAGTAACAAAGGAGTCACCTCTCCCTGAAAGGTCCTACAAAATTCGCTTCCAAAGCCATCCAGGCATGGACACTTCCCTGGTTTCAGGGTTTGTACTGTTTGTGGTAATCTCTGCCCCTGTGATCGGTTTCAACAAGGCCAGTCCCTGCTCCTGAGTCAACTTGGGCAAGTTTAAAGTATTAAGAAAGCATTGCTTCTCCTCTGACGTGGACTCTTGTTGAGGGCTATAGAGATTCTTATAGTAGTCAACAAAAGAATTGGCAACTGCCCTCCTTTGTAAGATATACACAACACCCTGTTTTGGGTGCTTTCTTTTTATATTAGCCCTGGCTGTGCTTTGCCAGAGGCGGAATGCCAGGAATTTACTGGGCCTAGGACCTCCCTCATAATAGGACTATTTAAGGTAGTTTAGTATTTTTTTTGGTTTCTATTTTTTGTATGTCTTGTATTTTAATTTTTAGTTTTCTGATTTCTGTTTATCCCACTTCTGTTTTTGTTGTGTTTCCAGGGTCTTTAGCTCCATAACATGGCATCTATCTGCCTCCTTCCTTCGTTCTTTTTTCTTATGTACTGCGATCACTGTTAACTTCCCTCGCACCATCATCTTCAAAGTGTCCCAGAGGATTTGGGAGGTGGTGTCAGGGCCTGTATTCTGTTCTATTGTTGTTTTTATAACTTTTTTGATCTCTGAGACCACCTCCTGATCCCTGAGCAAGGAGACATTCAAGCATCAATGAGTATTTTTCTTAGGAAGTTGGAGTTCGACCTCGAAAAAGATGGGGGAGTTATCTGAGTGTGTGGCCATACCTACCCACATTGAGTGGAAGAGGGGCATGTCCTTGGTGAAGATCAAAAACATGTCCAACATTGAGCAGGTCTTGAATCTAGGGGAGTAGCAGGTGTAATCCCTTGCTTGGGGATATTTCATTCTCCAGATATCTACTATACCCATTTCTGCCAAAAACTTAGAAAATAATCATGCCGTTCGGTTTCTAGGATTGGGGATCTGTGATCTGGAGTCTAGGGTTCTGTCAAGTATTAGGTTGAGCTCTCCACTCATTATTAATTGACCTCTAGCTTTCTCGGCCAGGAACTTTATTAGCTCAGAATAGAACCCAATCGGGGAAGCCAGTGGGGCAGATACATTAACCAACGCGAGTACGGTATTCTGCACTCTACCCACTACAATGAGGTAGCGAGCCCCTGGGTCCATTATCACTTCCTCTTCCTCGAAAGAGAGTCAGCTTAAAACCAGGGTCACCACCCCCCTCTTCCAGCCCCTCTCTAATGAGGTGTGGTATAATTGAGAATATGCTTTTGTTTTTAACTTCAAATCCTCTCCAGAGGAGAGGTGAGTTTCCTGTAGGAAATTAATAGCACATCTCTGTACAGTGACGAATTTTAGAATCTGTTTTCTCTTTATCAGATTATTAAAGGAAAGCCGTCAACAATACAGCCTCCCGTCCCCGCAAGGCTTACTCCCCAGTTAAGCCTTTTAAGTATGTTGTGGAGTTTTTCTCGTGCCACAACATACTTTATTTTAATTTTAAAAAGTCCGCAACTCGGAAGTATGGCGGAAGCTGGGGCTCCATTATATGTAAAGGTGCGGCGTTGCACCGCTTGCTTCAATACATTATGCATGGAAGCGAGTGGTGTGGTGCTGCACCTTTACAGATAATGGAGCCCCCCCCAGGGTCCACCATACTTCTGGGTCATGGACTTTTCTTTATTAAAATAAAGTATGTTGAGGCACAAGAAAAATGCCGAAACATACTTAAAAAACTTAGCTGGAGAGTAAGCCTTGTGGGGAAGAGCAGCTGTATCGCTAACAGCTTTCCTCTTTTTTTTTTTGCTTGTTTATTTATCTGCCTTACCTTCTGCTGGGGTGGTCTTATGGTTCCCTCTCCAATACTGTGGTGTCTCCTGCACCGGACGCCGTGCCAGAGCTGCTACCTCCTCAACCTCTCCCTCTCCAAGGTCACATCGCAGACTCCTTGTGGAAGACCAAGGGGTCAGGACCAGAGGGAGCTCCTGGGAGTGTCCATTGCCATGGGAAGCCTTTATGAGTGCAGAAGGCTTAGCCATTTGTTCCCTATAGTTCCCCCCCATAGCATGGGCATGCAAGGACGCCAATGATGCTGTGATGCATGCGTCTGCCCACCACACATCAGATGTCTGTCCGCACTGTCTCCTCCATTGTACTGTGACTCACACTACCCTCCAACCACCACCAGGAGACAGCACATTCGCAGGTACCCCACTCCACCCTCCCCGGAAGAGAGTAGTCCCACTGATGCTCAATCCTCCTTCCCCCAGCCGACCCCCAATGACCCGAGTCTGTTCCTGAACCTGGGTTGCTGGTGTAGCACAATGTGTGGCGTCCAGCGCCTCAACCCTCAGCGCCACCGGGCCGGCTATTGACAGCTTTCCTCTAATGCTATGTATGTTGTAAGACAGGATTTGTGAGTTACCTTTAGCCATTTTCAAAGCTATTGTTGTTCAGCTGACATTCTAAACTTGTCTGTAAGTAATACTGGACAACAGTGCTGCCTGTCAGTAGATGCTCCATGTACCTTTTTAGTGAACTTAATGATGCACATAAAATACAAAATAAGCAGAGAACAGTAGAACATTTTGCAGTAAACAACAGTCTGCATAGCTAACTTATTACTTTGGCCCTCTTGTGCCCTCGATTACAGAAGGGGGGCAACAGAGCTGGTATTTCTTTGTTTATATAGGGTGTTGGCTTCCTAGGTCAATCTACCTCTATCTAGACCGGGGTACACCACTCTTACAGCGCTGAGTCTCTCGCCAAGTGCGAAGAATGTCAGATACTCCGATTTGAGCTGAATGTTTCGGAGGCCTTTGAGGTCCTCAACACCAGTTCTTGTATGGCTTGATGGAATCTCTGAAGCCCCCCCCCCCCCAACCTTACAGTCCCTTCAATAAAACAGTTGCTTGTAATAGTTGCCATTTATTTATTTATTTTCTCCTATGCCCTTTTCTTATGTAAATGCACTAGGGTGGTAGCCAGGTGTATAGTGGTTCAAGAGCACTACTGCTGGGTTGGATAGTATTGAGGTGGGGCAGCCACTCTCTGAGCGGCAGGGAACACCGGTTCATTTTCAACAGGGCACTATGATGGCTTATGCCACTGTATCCCAGAGCCCAGTCTGTGTCATCCAATATGTCTAATCACCTGCTCTGCCTCCTCTGCCATCCCATAATATGGTCCTTGCAGGCGTGATCAAGGCAGGTTATTTCCAGTACTCATTTTGATTTTATTTACAATGGTATTATTTACATTACTATTTTCATTATTATTGTTGTAGGAGGCAATAAGGCCCTGGTTTGGATTGCCATAGCCCTCCGGCCCCTAACCTGCCTCAAGAATCGTGCTGCGCCTGACTGTCTTGGCATCAAGGAAGTGGGGGCAGAGGGCACCCATCATTGCCTTCACAGAGGAAGGTGTGGGGAACTGTGCCCCCTTTCAAATGGCATTTGCAATATTTCAGCCTGGCTTCATTTTACAATCCAATCCCCCTTTTCTTTTTTTCAATGTCCCTCATCCCCAGGCCTTTGCGTTATATAATTTTGAAAGCCCCAGGCCTTCAGACCTAGGTTGGCAATATCTGCATTTAAATTTAGATTGATTAGAACTTTTAAACAGAGATGCAGTGTTACTTCTTCTATGTAAATTAATGGCTGATAGCAAGCAAAAGTGTCCGTTGTTCAACGTTCTTTACCTCTGATCCATATGGGTCCAAATGTTATTAACTGAGATCAGGTAGTGTCTATTATGTTGGGTAGTGTCAGAAAATGAGTAAAACTTCAGGTATGCAGCTTACCAGAGTTCGGCTGTAGGCAGTCTGAGTAGTTAACAATAGACAGGGGGGAGGGGGCAGAGGAGGAAAAGGATTTCCCAGACCCAAAACGGGGATACAACCTGCTGTTTTGAGGGTCGAGACAAATATATTTGTGTACAATCATGTGGAGGAGTTCCTTCTTCAGGTGTTATCAGAGGGACCCGCTGTGCTTGTCAAAGATTCGGAGATGCTATGCGGTTTTGTCTGTTTTGGCTGGGTCACCGTATGTCTGCAGTAGGGTGCTAATACCTGCTCGAAGGCGAGCTGAGTTAGTTTTCCTCTGTGTGCCAGGGTGTTTCAGGCCTCTCCGAGCAATGGTCCAGGCTGAGTCAAGTAGGTCGCATTCCAGGCACTCTTTGGGTAAGGGGATATTGATGCCTAAGGTTGTCAAGAACTGAGACGCCTCCAGCAGGTTGGGAAAGCTTTTAGGGCCACCTTCAGTCTCTATCTTGAGCCTGGCATGGTAGATTAGTTGTGCCTTGATGTTTCAGGCTTTATGTTGCCTTAGAACTGGCCATACCAGCTTTCTTTGCTCCTGAACCATCGTAGTATAGTTGTTATCAAGGGAGATCCTACTGTTTTTATATGTCATTTCTCTGCTCCTCCAGGCTCTACAAAGTAGTTCTTCTTTGGTAGCGTAATTGGAGAGTTTGGCAATGAAAGACCATGGTCATGCTCCAGTGTTAGTAGGGTTTGGTATCTCCCCCGTACAGCAACACTTCTACAGTGACATACGTCGATATCGACAACAATGACATGTCACTGTAGAAGTTCACCTGGGACCCGAGCACATTCCCCATTCTACACCCTCCCCGAACCAACTCTGTCTCGGAGTTGGAATCCATAAGTACGGGGGGTGTGGGGAAGTTCGGGGGTAAAGCCTCCCAAATAAAAAACACAGTCCAATGTGTGCAGCTCCCTGCTGACTGCAAATCGTGGCTGACTTGGAGCCTGGTGCTGTGATGCCAGTCGAAGAATTAGTTGTTGAACCGACAACGTAGAGCCGTAGGTTTGGGATGCAACAAATGGTGGGCCTGATCCATTGAGAGGTCCAGATCATTGGGTAGAGATAGCAGTTCCTTAAGTAGTTTCTGAAGAAATGCAATAGTGCTGGAGGAACCCATCTCTGAGCTCTCTGGGACCCCATAAATTGTAATGTTTTGTCGCCGGCTCTTGCCTTCCAGGTTGTTGATTCAATGAGTTAGTTCCCGGACCCTAGCAAACAAGTAAGGAAGTAGTCGGTTTTGTCTGACCGTTTGCTCCATGATGTTAATAAGGCATATCTCCATCTGGTTTGTTTTGTGCTCAATTTTATTTATATCTGTCTTAAGATCTGTGAGTGTTTGAGCAATCTTTGCCACTGTTCTGGCAGTTTGCATTATTGAGGTGATCAAGTCATCTGTGTCTGGGTTTTCGATGTTTTTATCAGCCATGCTGCTCTCTGGGTCCACTGATTTTTATAGTGTTTTTCTTGATTTATCAGCTCAGTAAGCTTTTGTACCGGGGTTCCCTGACTCCTAAAAGGAATAACTTTTGACCTGGTACTTTTTGCAGGCGAATCTATTGTTTTACAAACCGATGTTATTTGATTTTGGTCAGGAGGTGAGCGGAACTCTAAAATCAGGCAGCCATCAGTCTGCTGACGTCACCAGAAGAAATGTATTGTGTTATTTGTTATTACTTTGACTTCAGGTCATACCTGAAAAAGGAAATACAGTGTACCTACCTGCAAATTCAAATAAATTAAATGAAATCTAGGACTATCAGGATTACTGTTGCTGGTGCTCTTCTGAGATTTATGAGCACACTCTGTATGAGTGGGAATGGTGACAAGGCATACAAAATGTTCATGTCCAGTCCAGGACTAGGGCATCCTCTGGGACTGTGCCCCTGGCTGGTGGCCTGCAACAGAAACATAACTTTGGTAGTTGACTGTTCTCTCAAGAGGCAAACAGATCTATTTCTGGAATGCCCCATCTTCTGAAGACTAAAGCCAGCATTTGCTGCAATGTCCACTCATGGTTTCCCCAGATGATTCTGCTTAGGGAGTTTGCCAGTACATGTCCTTGCCTGACAGAATGTACTACAGAGAGCTCTGTGTCCAGGGAATAAGCCAGCTCACAGATTCTCATAGCTTCTGTGCACAGATTTGAGGATCTTGTTCCTCCCTGCTTGTTTATGTACTACACTGTTGTAGTACTGGGCCTCCTACACAGCCTCATCAGAAAACAGCAAGGAATTCCTCATTGCTCTGCAAGAGGTGGGTCTAACACAGCCAGTAGATTCACCAACAAGGGAAGATGCAATCCTAGACCTTGTGCTAACAAACAGCACAAGGACGTCGGACGTTAAAGTAGAAATCAATCTGGGCTCCAGCAATCACAGATCAATATAGTTCACAGTCAACAGACAAGAAGTCACCAGCCACACTAGACTAAAAATCCTCAACATCAAAAATGCAAACTTCAACAAGATGAAGTCCATTTTTTCAAGCCTGTAAGAAAACATAAAAGATGGAGACATTGAGGAGAGATAGACAGCATTGAAGATGTCACTAAACATCGTCATAGCAAAATACTGAAAAGTAATCAGTAAAAGCTATCTGGTTTACAAAAGAGATGGCATTGAAAAGAAAAGAAAAAAGCCTTCAGACAGTATAAAGAAACAAAGAAAGACTGTGATAGGGAAGAATACAGGACCAAGCTCAAAGAAGCCAGGAAGGCAATCAGGGTAGCCAAAGCACAAACTGAAGAAAAAATTGTGGCAGAAATTAAAAGGGGCAACAAAACTTTCTATAGGTATATCTGGGAAAAATGAAAGACCAGGGTGGGAATAGTCAGACTAAGAAACAAGGAAGTACAGCAGGTGGAGGATGATGTACAGAAAGCAAAAGTATTAAACGAATACTTCTGCTCCGTTTTTACAAGAGAACAGAATGGTAACGGCCCAACACTAGATACGGGTCTCCACGTCCGGGAAGCAGACACAAGCCCCTTTACAAAAGGGAGGGCCCATGAAGAATTAAATAAATTTAGGACAGACAAAGCTATGGGACCAGATGGAATTCATCCTCAGGTATTGAAAGAGCTTAGGGAGGAACTTGCCGTTCCATTGGCCAAACCTTTTTAGTAAATCACTGGAGAGCAGACAGGTACCAGAGAACTGGAAAAATGCAACTGTGGTACCTACACAACAGCAGAAGCAAGGAAGAGGCAGGGAACTAGTGCCCTGTCAGCCTCACCTCAATTATGGAATCATTACTAAAGGAAAGGATAGTGGCATACCAGAAAACCAGTGTGAGGCTAGACCCTAAGCAGCATGGCTTCACAACTGGTAGATCATGCCAGACAAACATGATAGAATTCTTTGACTGGGTGACAAAAGTAGTAGTCCAGGGCAGGGCAGTAGATGTTGTATATCTAGACTTTAGTAAGGCCTTTGATTCCGTCCCCCACAGGAGGTTTATCAACAAACTGGGAAATGCAGGTGTAGGAGAGAAAACTGTTAATTAGGTGAAAAACTGGCTTCAGGGGAGGACTCAGAATGTTGTAGTGAATGTCACCCTGTTGAGAAAGGGGATGGTGACCAGCGGGGTTCTACATAGTTCAGTGCTTGGACCAGTCCTCTTCAACATAATCATCAGTGGCATCGCAGATAGACTGGAGGGGAAAGTATGCCCGTTTGCAGATTACACCAAGCTCTGCAACAGGGTGGACACACAGGAAGGGGCCATAGTGATGGAACTGAACCTAACAAAACTGAAAGAATGGTCCAGAACTTGGCAGTTGAAGTTCAATGCCAAGAAATATAAGGTCATGCACATAGGGAAAAGAAACCCAGGAAAAAACTACTATCTAGGGGCTAACAATTAGCCATCACAAACCTAGAATGGGACCTAGGGATCATGGTATCTGTGGAGGGGTTGTGGGATAACAGACAAACCAGATGCAAAACTTCAGGTTCAACACACAATCTCTCTGTGATGTTTATTTAAAATACAAGAGATGACCTTCAGCAATGGTATATCTCTTCTTCACTACATCAGTTTGCAGCAACAGACTATGCACCTACTGACCCACTGATCTAACTTTTCAGTTGAGATTCAGCTTCCTTTATGTGGGTCTTGTTTGCTTGGGTGGTGGGGGCTCAAAGAAAAAAAAAAAAAAACAGGCTAAAGACAAAGAACTTCAGTGCAGAAGCATTGAAGCAAGGGTTACCCCCAAAGGGTAGTGGCAATAATTTCAAGTTTCAAAGAAACACAACATCACACATACCCCCATAATGTAAAACATCATGGGTCGTATATGCAAATCACCATGAAATTTCAGACTGGTTCAGTTTACAGCAGAAATGCATGGTACCAAAAGGGCTTCTCAAACAATCTGCAATTTACATGCATTTAACAACACAACAGGGGGGCTGGCCTGGTGGCGCTGAGGGTTGAGGTGCTGGAAGCCACACGTCGTGTCACGCCAGCAGCCCAAGTTCAGGAACGAGCTTGGGCATTGGCAAGGGAGGAAGAGGATTGAGCACCCGATGGACTGCTCTCCTTTCCCTGGGGAGAGATCTGGGGTCTCTCTGGTGCAGTGGAGACCTCTGGTGGAGACTGGGGTATTGCTAGCACCAGAGCAGCTAAGGGGGAGGAGCGCGGCTGACGTCTACAGTGCAGCTGTGCTGACGCCATTGCACGTCCGCACTCCTGGGAGGAAAAAATGAAGAAAAAACCCTTACTGCACTGGTAGGTGACAGCGAGGGTCAGTGGCAGAGCCCCATGCCCAATGTCGGGCCATCCGTCCTGACTGCTCCCGGTCTCCCTCTGCCTCTCTGGTCACTCTATCAGATTGTAGCTAGAGCACCGGAGTCGGTGGTGGTCCCATCCTGGGGGGCTCAAAGCCAGGGGGTTGAGTGGCTGGAGGTTGGGAGGAGAATCGGGGCCTGGTGAGCACCAGAGTTGGAGGCTTCAGGTGGGCAGCAGAGCTCCGTCGAGTACCCGCACCTGAGAGAGTATGGCGGGGTAAGTGATAAATAAACAATACAGAAACACCTAGTGCCATGGTATTTTCAACATGTACAGGTTTCATACACATAAGGTATATACAGTACATCAAGGAATGTTACGACATAGTGCTATTGCGTACTAAATCCAACAACGAGGAACACAGCCTGTTATTTTACATCAGCTTGGAGGTCACCACAATAAACTCACTGTACGAGAAACTGAGAGGGAAAAGGAAAATTAAAGAGGACACTATAGTAGTCATGAAAGGGGAAGGGCATACCCATAGGTGGCCAACCTTATGGACTAGAAATTGTAAATGATAAATTAGGCTAAGAAATAGAAGAACTGTTGCAACAGATTTAAGAAAAGTAGTGCTGAAAAAGTGCGCACAAGGAATGCGGTGCTAAAGGAACATACTGAGCATATTTAAATGAAGGTTCCAAGCAAATGACAGCCCATTAAGAAGGACACTAAACCATTTCTCGTATTACAATATCATTACTTTAATATATAAAAAAGAAAAACGGTACACGGACTCCCTGTCTGACATGTTTCGGGTTGTCACCCTTTATCAAAGACTGGGGAACAAACAATTCAAACAATTTAAATACATATAAAATCTGAACATGTGACCTCTAAAACCCCATTGTGAAGCCGGTTCTAACTGAAACCCAATTACCCTCTAAATTCAGTGGTGTGTTTAAAAATAGTTCTTAGTCACCGATTGTGACCTTATGAACTTCGAATTACTCAAACTATTCACATAAATATCTATGATGTTTCACGTTTACATTGCAACAAGAGCAGAAGAAAAAAGTGTATGTGGGGGGAGGAATACCTCAAAATTAAAACAGAGCAAACATGGGGGAAATAACAAAAAATAATAAGTGGAGACACAGTTAATGAAAATCCTGACAGTAGAATCAGGTTTAGCAAACATTAGCCAAGAGAAATTCAGGATGTACTACAGATGAGCACCAACATTGAAAGATATGCTGGTGCACAGTCATTTTGTAGACAAACAAGAAGAAACATGGCTAAATAAACCCCGGGGCTGCTTTCAATGTAGAAACATACTACATGCAGGCACATCAGACAGGAAAATAGTTTCACCTCCAGTAACACCCAGGAGAGATTTGAGATAAGACAGTCTATCTCATGTGATACAGAGGGGCTGATTTACCTAGCAATATGCACCTGCCAAGCATTTTATGTAGGAAAAACAAAACGCAGACTCAAGAAAAGAGTGGGGGAATATATAGGGGGCAATAAATAAAATGGACCTCACATATGCAACAGCAGAGCATATACATGACATGAAATATGAACCACAACATCATTTTGACTTTATAGCCATAGATAAAGTACATAGAAAAGGTTGATCCTCAAGAGTGGCAGGATCTCCCTGTCACAGTATCCAACGACCTAAAGGTAGGGAGACAATGTGAGAAGGCAGCACAGAAAGCCAGTAACATCCTCAGTTGCATCAGAAGAGGGATCACATGCAGAAAGCATGAATTGATAATCTCACTTTACAGATCCTTGGTGAGGCCAAACCTGGAATACTGTGTCCAGTTCTGGAGACCCCACCTTAAAAATAATATAAACCATCTAGAAACTGTGCAAAGAAGAGCTACAAAGATGGTTCAGGACCTCTATCATGAACCCTATGAGACGAAACTTAAAGAATTAAATATGTACTTCCTGGAACAGAGGTGACATGATAGAAACCTTTCAATACCTAATTGGTATCAACTCAGCATAGAATCAGAACCTCTTCCAAGAAAAGATGGAGGCACATACTAGAGGCCACAACAGACATCTAATGGGAGGGAGGTTCTGGGGCAACATTAGGAAGTTTTTCTTCTCCAAAAGGGTGGTGGAGTTGTGGAACAGGCTGCCGCATGAGGTCATGTACGCCAAGACAGTTAAGGAGTTCAAAATATCTTGGGACAGACATTGTGGAATATTGAAATAAGGGAATAAACTTGGGGGGAGTAGGTCAAATAACGGGCAGACTAGATGGGTCACGTGGTCCCCATCTGCAGTCATGTTCTTACTGTCTGTCTGGACAGACTGGCCTTGTAGCTGGAAGGAAAAGGACTGTATTGCCAACAGTACTGCCATGAGGTCAAGGAGGTTTATGTGCCTCTGAGTCTCTTGAGGGCTCCCGATGCCACTTGCTGTGAGATCCTCTATGTGGGTGATCCACCCTAGGATTAAAGCATCTATTGTAAGAACTCTCACTGGGGATTGCTGGAGAATGGGAATGCCCTCTCTGAGGCTGCTTTCCTCCTTCCATCATCCTAGTGCCTGTACAAAGGCTTTTGTGATTGGCACTAGCTTGAATGGAGTCTGACCTCTGGGAGCAGTGACCTCTTAGGTGGTACTGAATGTCCTTCATTTTAAATCTAGCCTATGGGACCACACCTGTGGATGAAACCAGGTAGCCCAGTAGCTGGAGGAAATCCCTTGCAGGCCTTGGACGGTCCACTGTAAAGGATTCTGCACTGGTAATCAGGGTTGAAACCCTTTCCTGTTGCAGAAAACATTTCCACTACAGGGCATCCAGCTTTGAACCTACATAGTCTAAAATCTGCACTACTTCTGTCTGAGGCCTCCACAGATTTATTAGGAATCCCAGGTTCTCCACTGTGCTCTTTAGCTGTTGTACAGAGCACCATGCCTCTTGTTTTGTTTTCCTGAGACCAGTCAGTCATTTAGGAAGAGGAAAAACCACCACACCTTGTCTTTTTAGGTGAGCTGCCACTATGGCTAGGCACTTTGTGAATACCCTTGGTGCTGATGTAAGACCAACGGGAAGGGCTGTAAACTGATACTGGTAGCTTTGTAGTCTGAACCTGAAATATTTCCTGTGGCTGGGTCCAACTGGAAGGTGGAAATAGCCAACCTTAAGATCCAGTCACCCCAACAAGTCTTCTGACTGTAGGGATGATATCTGTGTGCCCAGTGTTACCATCTTTTTTTTTCTTTATCACATTATTTGTCCACCGCCGCGGACCTAGCAGGGGCTACAACCCCCCCCTCGGAGGGGAACATCCTCCAGCCCACCAGGGCCATCATGGATCCTGCCAGGTCCCGGTATTTTTTCTCCATTTTCTCCCCCGCGCCCGCACCCATGCAATGGGCGCAGCAGCAGCTGTCTCCACCTCCACGGAGGCAGCCAGGCACCCTTGGCGCAGGCTGAACCCCTCTTGTTGTGCTGACGCAAGCAGCACAAACCCCCACCCAAGGAAGGAGAGCAGCCCGGACCCCAATCCTTACCTCCCCGACTGCCCCCCGAATGACCCAAGTCCGTTCCCTAACGTGGGTCGCTGGTGTGGCGCGAGGTGTGGCATCCAGCACCTCAACCCTCAGTGCCACCGGGCTGGTTAGTGTTACCGGAGGCCAACCCCTTAACCTCCAGCTAGAAATAAGGTTCTTTGAGACAGCAAAAGCCTGATCAGCACAACAGGGCCTGTGGCAGGCAGCAGACAGCATACTGCATGGTACAGTTTTTTTCCCCCTTATGTTTCCCCATTCATAGACACCATGGTGGTTGTGTCTGACACAGAAGTGTCAGAACGTCAGTATCCCTCTCCTTTGATGCTGGCTCTAGCCTGCACTGGCACGTATGGTCACCCAGGTGGCAGTACTGTGACAAAGACCAGAAGCCCTCCCTCCCAGAGGAGGAGAGCATCCACTGGAACATTCAAGTATTCTCCCCCTGCCGGCCCTCTGATGACCCAGACTCGCTCTTGAACCCAGCTTGCCGGCATCATGAGCAGTAGCTTTACCCCTGAACTGACAGACCGGCCCATGCCTGCAGTAGTTTCTTTACTTCCAGTACCAGCAGAATCCTTTCTGTTGGTGAGTGTGCTAGGAAGTGTTTTGGTCTGCAGTTTAGGAAATCTTTGGAATTGCAAGACAAACCTTGTCTGTGGTCATTTTTTTTCCAATTCCTGGAAGCAGTGGACCAAGGTTCCCCCCACTAGCAATGGCTGACTGATGATCTGGGAGAAAGTGTCAGGTTATGTTCTGACTGTAGCTTAGGGGCTGGTGCTGCAGCATGCCTGGAGCCTCTCCTGCCTCTGTCTCTGAGGTAACCTCTCTGAGGCTGGTGCCCATAGGCAATGTATGGTCCTGTATAGTAACCTTTGCCCCTGCCTCCCCTTCCATAAGGCCTACAGAAAGTGGAGGCCTTTTCTTTCTCAATGTTGCTTCTAAAAGTGGACTTGTACTCATCCACTTTTTTCAAGTAGGCCTGTTGAGTCACCAAATACAGAATTTCTCTCAAATACGATATCAATGGCTTTTGCCCGAGTGTCCTGGGTGAGGATGGTAGCTTCTAACCAGACATACCTATTCAATGCCACTGCATGAGCCAAGACTTTTGGTGGCCTTGATGGAAGAAGGATGCCTGGGTATCGTAGCAGTCACAGAAACATGGTACACAGACAACCATGACTGGGATGTTAACATACCAGGGTACATAACCTACAGGAGAGACAGGCAAGGGAGACGAGGGGGAGGAGTAGCTCTCCATGTAAAGGAAGGGATAAAAGCAACTGAACAAAAGAGTAAACAGGGAGGAGAGGAGGCACTGTGGGTCACCTTGGAGACTGGAAAGGGCACCACAATCCGCACAGGGGTTGTGTACAGACCCCCATGTCAGGGGGAGGGAATGGACAAGGATATGATAGAAGGCATTCTTAGAATGGCAGAGAAAGGGGAGATACTGTTGATGGGAGACCTTAATATGCCAGATGTTAACTGGAGCACGTTTGTTGCAGCCACATCCAAGAGCAGGGCCATTCTTGATGCCCTACAGGTGGCAGGCCTCAGACAGCTAGTTTTGGAACCCACTCGTGAGGGAGCAATCTTAGACCTCTTACCCTCAAACGGGGGCAGTGAGAGGATCTCAGATCTAGAAGTGGGTTGCCATCTGGGAACAAGTGACCATCAAACAGTGTGGTTCACGTTAAACTCAGCTACAGAGTCATGCCATACAAAAGTGAGGGTACTGGACTTTAGGAGGGCTGACTTTGGCAAGATGGGAGAGTGCCTCAGAAAAGCACTAGCAAACAGGCTAGAAGGAGGTGTGGAGCAACAATGGGGAATCATCAAAACTGCCATCACAGAGGCAACAAGCCTTTGTGTGATCAAATAAACAAATCAAAGCAAAGAAAAGCCAGTATGGTTCTCAAGAGAGGTGGCTGTGAAAGTCAGGAAGAAAAAAGATAGCATTCCGAAGTATAAGGAAACACAGAAGGAGCAGGACAGACAGCTGTACCAGTTAAGGCAGAAGGAAGCAGGGAAGGCAGTCAGAATAGCAAAGGCCCAAACTGAAAAAAAGATAGCCAACTCAGTTAAGAAGGGATAAAACCTTTTATAGGTACATCAGCGGCATTAGAAAGACAAAGGGAGGGATAGTGAGGCTGAATAGAATGAATGGTGGGTGGGCAGAGGGACAGTGAAAAGCAGGGATACTGAACGAATATTTCTGCTCAGTATTCACAAAAGAGGAGGGGAAGTGCCTAATCCAATTAACAGAAGCACTCTTGATAGGGGATCGATCCCAGTCCTTTCACAGAAGAAAGGGTTCTGCAAGAACTCCTAAAACTGAAGGCGGACAAAGCAATGGGGCCTGATGGAATTCACCCCAGAATTCTAAAAGAATTAAGGGGGAACTGAGTAGACCACTGGCTACTCTTTTTAATAAATCACGGGAGGATGGTGTGGTACCCGAGGACTGGAGGAAGGCGGATGCGATTCCCCTTCACAAAAGTGGGACCAAGACAGAGGCAGGAAACTACAGACCTGTCAGTCTGACCTCTGTGGCAGGGAAAGTGATGGAGTCACTTCTGAAGGAAAGAATAGTTGAGTACCTAGAGACCAGTGGAGCACAGGACCCAAGGCAGCATGGGTTCACAGCAGGAAGGTCATGTCAGACGAATCTAATAGATTTCTTTGACTGGGTGACCAAAGTAGTAGACCTGGGAGGGGCTGTGGACATGGCCTACCTAGACTTTAGCAAGGCATTTGACACAGTCCCACACAAAAGATTAATAGTCAAATTAACCAGCCTGGGAGTGGGTCCCAGGGTGGTAGCCTGGGTAAAACATTGGCTGGACAACAGGACATAGAAGGTAATTGTTAATGGAGTCCACTCTGAAGAAAGAGGGGTTACTAGTGGGGTACCACAGGGTTCAGTATTGGGTCCAGTCCTTTTTAATGTCTTCATAAGTGACATTGCAGAGGACTGGAAGGAAAAGTATGCCTCTTTGCAGATGACACAAAGATCTGCAACAGGGTTGATACACAAGGAGGCATGGAAAGGATGAGAGGGACTTGTGAGTTGGAGGAATGGTCAGAAGTATGGCAGCTAGGATTCAATGCGAAGAAGTGTAAAATAATGCACCTGGGAAACAAGAACCCAGGAAGAATACACAATGGCGGAGGTAGTAACAACAACAAAAAGGAAAGGGACCTGGGGTAATCATATCAGATGACCTTAAGGTTTAGCAAGCAATGTGAGAAGGCAGTAGGGAGGGCTGAGGGTATACTGGGATGCATGGAGAGGCATCAGCAGCAGAAAACAGGAAGTTGTTATCCCTCTGTACAGACAGTTGGTGAGACCCCATCTGGAGTACTGTGTCCAGTTCTGGAGACCCCATCTCCGCAAGGACATAGACAGGATAGAGGTAGTCAGGAGGGCAACTAAAATGGTGCAGGGTCTGCAAGAGAAGCCGTATGAGGAGAGACTAAAGGAGCTTAATATGTATACCCTTGAGGAAAGAAGGGAGAGGGGGAACATGATAGAAACTTTTAAGTACCTCAGTGGAATCAACAAAGTCCAAGAGGGTAGCATCTTTCAGAAAAGAGACATGCAAGAACATGGGGACACAATTTAAGATGAAGACGGTTCAGGGCAATGTAAGAAGTATTATTTCACAGAGGGTAGTGGATGCATGGAACAGCCTTCCTGAGGAGGTTGTGGGGTCTAAAACTGTGGGAGAATTCAAGAATGCATGGGACAGACATAAGGCAATTCTTGTTGGGGGTAGGAAGAAATAGGTTGTTGGTTAACTAGGATCTGCGGCCTATCCTGCAGGTAGGGAAATGGGCAGACTAGATGGGCCAAGCAGTCCTTATCTGCCGTCAAAGTCTATGTTTCTGCCACTTCCCCTCGCTCCGCTGTCCGCTGCCTCCTACCGTCCTGACGTATCCCTTTGTTGGGAGGGGCCCGCCTTGTGGGGGCAACTGGGAGGGGAAACTGAAGTGCCCGTAGGCACTTCCTTGCATCTACATCTGGCGGGGGTGCAGCTCAAGGGCTTCCCTGTGAGGGGAGGCGGGCCGCCGTCATCTGGCTGGCTATTTTTCACTTTTTTCTGCCCTCCCACCCTAATTGGGCCTGAATGAGATGGCGACCTGAGGCAGGGACATGCAGAGGCGTGTCGAGGCTGCATGCCACCTTGCATATCTACCAATCCACCTCCAGGTGCCAAGGCCCTGTCCCCCCCAACCGAGAGGGAAGTGTCCAATGGACACTCTGGAATCTCTCCCTGCTAGCCTCTGCTCCTGACACCCGGGCTCAGGTACTCGGGTCGCCAGCATGCCGAGCAATCCCCTTTGCTCAGCGCCACAGAGCTGGCTTTCCATGCCTTTCTGATGACTGAGCAGCTTCATCTTTGCTGTCTGTCCTTTTGACAGAGACTGCTGTTTATGAGAAGAAGAATCCACTGATGCATGCTTTCCACCATCTTTAGGAACTGGTTCTGAGGCTTTATTGTGCTTTGGTGACATACAGACAGACTGAGAAGCCATAAACTCTTTTCTTTTTAAAGTTTTTTTCTTTTGGGTTTAGGGCAAAACTTTTCACACAGTTCATAAATAACAACATTGTGATCTGAACTCAGCCATTTTAAACTAAGGTTGTGGGAGTCTGCCTTTGCCAGGAGCTGAAAACACCTTACACAATTTTTAAAACCTGTAGGCCCGGATATATTTCTGGGTCCATTTGTCATGCCAAACACTTATAGAACCAATAATTTTTGATTAAACAGTTCCCAGTCAAATGCGGTAGTAAGAAATGCTTTTATAACCCAAACTGGTAAAACAGTTTTTAATTTTAGTAATAGAAGTAAAGCAATTTTTAAAGGTAAAATACAGCTGGTTCTCTTAGGTGGGAACAGTGTTATCATGTGGTCATCTCCAGTTCCTGGGAAATGATTGTGAACTGGAGAAACTGCAAAACAATAAATATGTAAATAAATACATTAAATAAAACAACTAACACGGAGTTATTCGGGGGGAAAAAAACAACTAGTAAACCAACACAATAAACAATATACAATAAACTGTAAAACAGTTGACCTAAAGACTGGAGCTGACTTCGGGGCTGCTGGCTTCAGCGGAGAAACAAATCTGATGTTAGAACAGCAGGGGGACCGTGACCACAGTGCAGAGTTTGAGCCTGTATTCTAAATTCCACAATTAGCATAAAGCTCCATCTCCAGGATAGCACACTCTTATGGACTAATGCCATTTGTAAGGCATCTCATTAATGGATTTCTGTTGTTTGAAAAGAGGGAGATGGGCAAAACAACACAAATGGGTTCTGGGAGGCAGAGCCAGCACCTTACAGAGCAAGACGTGTATCTGAGAAGCTTCCGCACTTTCGTTGCAACTTTATTATTTTTTAGATAAATATATAGAGACCATCTTTAACAATAAGATACCTCGAATTGGTGGGGATCCATCATCCCAAAGCCATATGACTCAGCAGGAATCTGGGAAGGGCAAGTCGCAGAGGCCACCAGAGAATGCAACAAAGAGTGGTGCTTGTGGAATAACCAGGTGGGAGAAGAAGCCATCAACTGGAGCATTCCTTCAGGCAATTAGAGGCATTGACCACAAAGTAGAAGTGTTCGACTCCCAGTGCACACCGAGGGAAACAAGACTAGAAGGGTTTTCCTCTGACATTAGGTCCACAGTTCAAACTACCAATAAAATTGCGACAACTGTGATAGGCCTCGTTAGTGAAAACAAACTGCTTAAGCATCAACTACAGCAGCTTGAAAATGGAGCATGAGATTCCAACATACGACTCCCAGGTATCTGTGAGGATCTTGAAGGGGAAAATAGAATAGACTTGTTTAAATCAATACTGGATTGAGATGTCACAGGACTCCTCCACAAAAGGTACTGGACCACCCCAGGAAAATGGTCAACAATGGATGAACACCCATGTTTTATATAACTTGTAACAAGTGGTCCTCATGTATGGGACAATATCTTGCACAAACCAAGGAAGAAGGGGCAACTGAGTCTGAATGATGGCACCCACATTTATTGTTTCCCAGACCTGAACTTTGTGACTCAGCAGTGAAAGAAAGGTTTTGACGCTGTCTGAATGGAGCTCAGGACTCTGGGGGCTTCCCATGCACTACAACTGCCGGCCTGGCTACAGGTGCAGTACCTATTCAGTGATCCTGTAGAGGCAGGTAAGAGGGTTGAGGCTATTAAAAAGAATTTCAATGCCCAGCAACAGGTCGCTGATTTAGATGTAGAGGACTGATTTAGTTCTGGACGGTTCTTTCACATTTTAAAATTGTTACTCCAGCTATTCGATTGGCCTAATATTCAGTGTTAAAACTAACTGCTTGAGAACTGTGAGACAGTTTATTTGACGGCTTAAAGGGATATTTTTAATGTTGAGCAGTGGGGTGCCGAAATGGTGTTGTGCAAATCAATCTAAACAAAAGCACACATCTTATTTTATAAAATTTGGAAGAGCCACAGGGTAGGAGACCCTTGGCACTGGCGGGAAGGCTGGTAACAAGGTGGCTGCTACCATACAGTCTGCAGGACTCAGGCTACACGCCTTAATTTTGCGAGCATCATACACAGTGTTTTTTTCTGACTGCATCCATGTTTAAGCCAATGTTAATGTCAACTACTCTTCTGACTGGCTGGGAGTGGACACTCCTTATACAGCATCGATAAGGTAAAGAAATGCTTCTCTCCTTTGATAATAGTTTATGAGGGCAGGGGTCAAAAATGAAAATGGCGTACCTACTGTAATTCTTGATCTTTCTGTGTATCTTCACCATTCATCACTAGTGGGTACAGCGCACCGGAGCTAGGACCCTGCGGGAGACTTTTTTTCCTCATCATGGGTGGAGTTGACGCAGGGCTGGCGCCACACTCTAGCTACGCCTCCCGTGGCGGGGTTGGGCTAATGTAGCTGCCAACTCCACCCCAGCCCCAGTTCTGATACGCAGGAGAGTGTAAGGAAGGGAAGGTGGGTTGAGGCAAGACAGCCTAAGGGATAGATAAAAGGAAAGGAATAATAAACTAAAAGGAGAAATAAACAACTTAGGAGACAGAAGAAAATATTAAAACAGGAAATTGGGATGAAGGGGCCCCAATCTCTGGAAGGAGAAGAAGGAAAGGGAGGAGAGGTAAAGGGAGGGAAAAAGAGTAGCACACCCCCAGGAGCGAAATGCACACTGACATCTTTAGAAGACTATAGTCCAGTCCTGGACTATAGAGCTCAGCTGCAGGAGGCAAGCAGAAGTTGCAAGCAGCCTAGGTCTAGAAGACCAGACAATAAGAGGGTGCAGGCTGAGGGTGTGTCTCAAACTCTCTCCCCTCCTTCCCAAAAAGGGGAATTTTAAACAGCCAAAACGGCATAGTGGGGAACAGCTCAATTTATGAGTCTCTAAATAAAATATATACTGAAGGGGGGGGGAGAGGAGGGGGCCCCCCACACTCCCCAGAATAAGGGAGAAGAGAAAAGAGGGCCCCCCAACATCTCCAATAAACCCTCAAGGGATTCGCCCCTGTGTGTCTCCATAGTCCCCTCCTGCCTAATCGCAAGGGAGAGGAGAGCGAAGAAAGAGAAGACACATGGGGGGGGAGGAAGTTCAGAGACTGAGGCCCACAGGGGGAAGAAGGGTGGGATTTAATGATGAATGGTGAAGATACACAGAAAGATCAAGCATTACGGTAAGTACGTAATTTTCATATCTTATCTGTGTCAATTTTCACCATTCATCACTAGTGGGTGAGTAGTGAGCCCCCCGAAGGGGGCCCTTAACTACCCTAAGGAACTAGGTCTCTTAGCCTCCAGTGGGTGAGACACTGAAGGGGAGAACCCCTTACAGGCTCTGGACTGGTCTGGGTGAGACAGGGATCCCCAGTCGGGGAAGAAGGTGCCCGAAAAGCCTCCATCTCACCCCTTCGGAGAAAAGATGGGTTCTCTGGTATGTGGAGTAAATCACCCCACGCCGGCCAGGGTG
The DNA here is from genome assembly GCA_016271365.2 of Neoceratodus forsteri. Classification (NCBI taxonomy): domain Eukaryota; kingdom Metazoa; phylum Chordata; order Ceratodontiformes; family Ceratodontidae; genus Neoceratodus; species Neoceratodus forsteri. Next base: position 1,758,685,387 of record CM057456.1, on the reverse strand, counting down.
ATAACCAGAGCAGGCGAAGCCATGCCATCCACCAAAGGCAGATCGCTGTCCCTACCACTCTGGATGCCACCTCACCGGCGTCATACGATGCCCTTGCTTGGTGCCTTGCTAGCTCCAGGCCCTGCGCAAAGAGGGCAATGGCTTGCCTGGTTTCCTCCGAATCCGGCATTGAGGCTAGGAGCTGACCTAGCCTAGACCACAAGAACCTGTTGTAGGCTGCAAAGTGGGCCTGATGTGCTGTGACAGAGTGATCCATGCCGAGTAGAACACTCGTCTTCCCTAGAAATCAAAATCCGCAGAGTCCGAATCCGAGGGGCGGTCATGGTAAGGGGTGTGAAGCCCAGAGAGGGTGTCCTGGGAGGTCAAGCCCAAAGAGGGATGAGGCAGAGAACCTGAAGACACAGGGGGAGCGTAATACCACTGGCATAGGTCCCTTGGGGCTGGTACGGTGGAGTAGGGATGTAGCCAGAGCCAATGTGATGCCTCCTAAAAAGGAATAGGCCAGGCTGGACCCACCAGGTGGGCCACACTGTACTCACCTAAGAAGGTGCGTGTCACATGCTCGGGATTGCTGGCCAGGACTGGGGTAAGGTGGAGCTCGTCTAACATCCTTGCAAGGAAGCGCTGATAGGAGGACTGATCAGACGCTGGGGAGCTGTGGACCGAAGGTTCCTCTCCCTCCGTAGAGGGAGAAGAGGATGAAAACGAGCTCCCAGGTTCAGGGTCCGGATGCACGGGAGCGTGGTGAAACACCTGCTGGTCCAGGGCATGGAGGTAGGTGAGGAAAACTGCAGCAGAACCTCTGAACTGTTTCCAGGTGAGAGGTCCGCGAGGACTGGGAATACCTGGGACAACCGGGGATGGAGACAGAGGCTCGGGGGACAGGCTCCTGACAACAGGAGAATGGTCTCTGTCAGGGCAGGGGGGCCAATAGGAAACCCTTCACGGGGAAGGGGATCCGAAGGCCGACGCAGCTAACAGCCATTCAACCAGGTAGGAACAGTCAGAGCTGTGCCCAAAGGAAGAAATCCTCCCTTGAGGTAACCAGGATTGTGCGAGTCCAGAAGGACGGCCCCTGACCTCAGAAGTTAAAGTCCCTCTTGGAGACTCCTCCAGGGAAAGGTGAGGGTCTGCGCTCCGACTCCTCCCAGAACCCAGCTGGGCTCTGGGGAGGGCGCGCCGCACCACACCTCCACCTCTCAACCCTTCAGAATCAGAGAGGGACCTAGTCCTTGTATCCACATGCCTAGGTAGCTGGCAACTCCGGGCTGCCTCCGAGAAGTCCACCTAGGGAACCGTACCCTTCCCCTCCTGGTGCGCCCTGGGCTGCCCCAAACTTGGGCTGTCCAAACACACCAAGGGGGGGTGCCCCAACTGAAGGAACAGTAATGCCAGTGACCCTAGGTTGTATAGCAGTAGTCATGGGGCCCACCGCTGGCTGGTCAGACCCCCTGACCCTAAGGTCCACCCGCGACAACCAACCCACAGAGGGAGGCTGAGTGGGGGGCCGAGGTGCTGGAAACAGACAGGTCCGAAGAACCTGGGAGCCAGTCTGAATCAGACCCAGAGTCCGCCTCCAAAGAGGCAGGCTCCGAGGTCCGATGCCAGACAACTCCCCGAGCCCCCCTTCAGTTCCTGGACCCTGAAGTGGGGCACCCTGAGATTCGGCACCACCAAGGCTGCCGGAGGGAAGCACAGCCCCATGCTGACACCCACCCCAGTGCTGCGAGTGGCACCGGAGTTGGCACGACCCTGAGTGCGGCTTCATGCTCCTCCCCAGCGCCGCTGACTGCCAAACCCAACACAGCACCAGCAACTCCGACACCACTCTGGCACTGTGAGCAGCACCGAAGTCAGATGCAGCCCAGATACAGCGCGCGCGCTTACCTCGGCACGCGAAGGCGCGAAGGCAGGCTACCCACCACAGCATCGACCCAATCCCGGTGCAAAAGGCGCCAAGGACAGAGATGATGCTGGCTCCTGCCCCAGCGCCGCGCACAGTGCCGGGACCAGAACTAGGCCCAGAAACATCCAAACCACCACCCCCGGCGATGCCAAGAACTCTTGATGCCACGAGCAGCATCAGAGGTGACGGCAGCTCTAAGAGAAGGCCCAATGCCTACCGTGCTCAAAGCCCACGGCACCGTGTTTGGCGCCACGAGATGGTGCCAGCCCTGCCCTGAAGGCCTGGAACACGACACCGAGGGAGCCTTCCCCACCGAAGAGGCAACTGCTGATGTGGTGCCTCCCGACTGATCCCCAAGGGGGCTGGCCTGGGCCTCCTGCATCGCGGAAGAAACCCCCACAGCAGCAAAGCTAAAAGAGGCAGGGGTTCCCCCCTCCATGGGCCGTGTAGGACCGGGAAGGGACCCGGAGGAAGGGCCGAGAATCCTCGCCTTGGCTCAGTGACTGCGCATTCGTCCTCTGAAAGTCGGCGGTGTACGTCCGACCTTCAACGTGCAGTTCTCAATTACATGGCGGTCCATCGAGAAGCAAATGTTGCAGTTATCCATATAGTGGTCGGGGCCAAGGCAGGAAAGGCAGCGGTCATGCTGATCCACCATGGAATAGAGGCAGCCACAGCGGCACCAACGCATAGGGGGCCACCCCGCTTTCAACATCTTTTTGCCCGCCGGACGAGACATGACTGAACGGAAAATAAAACAGAAAAAGTACTCAACGCCGCTTAATAAAAGGAAAGGTCTTACCGGTAACTTCAAGCGACATCAAGTAGGTGAGCAGAATCGAGGCAACTATAACTAGAACTAATGCTTGGAAGGCTTGATGGACTAGGCCACAAACTACCAGTCTCTCATGAGGTACCACATTCGACAGCGGGAGAGAAAGAACTGGGGCTTGGGTGGAGTCAACAGCAGCTACCTCACAACCCTCGAGCGCCACGTGGAATGTCGGCCTCGAGGGCAGCACCAGCCCTGCGTCGACTCCGCCCATGAGAAAAAAATAAAAAATCTCCCGTGGGATCCTAACTCCGGTGTGCTATACCCAATAGTAATGAACGGTGAAGACTGACACAGGTAAGATTTAAGTTTTTCAGCCACTAGCTAGCAGGGCTAGTGACTGGGAAAATCTACTACTCCCACAGACTTTTCTACTGGCCCAGCTGGTGCACTTACTGAAATGTTACCTTCTCCACTACAAGCCCACAGGACTAATTAAACGAAAATCTTACAAGCCCAATACAAAATCTATCAGCATTTGGCTAGGGGGCCAGTGCCAGTTTCAACCCCTGTAGGTGGTCCAGTATCTAACCTACTTTCTACTCTGCTGACAGGTTTGAGAAGAGAGTTGTTTATAATATCAGCCTATTTACAGTAGGCATATTGTTTAACAGAGTTTGTCCTGGTTTTTAGGGGCAAGGCTTCCTTTAGTAATGGTTAAAACCATCAAAACAATTGTTACTTACAATTAGTTAAGTTTGTTTTTAGGTGTAATAAAATTCAGCTGGCCTGCCGGCGCAGTGAAATGATGTTCGTCTATAACACCGACGTCCCGGGTTCGGGAACGGCCCTGGGAAGTCGGAGGGCCAACCGGGGAAGAAGGATTGAGTATTCTAGGGACAGTTCTCCTTCTCAGGGGAGAATGTCCGGTGCAAGTTGGACCCCCACCAGAGGCTGGGGTCTCACCATTCGGCGCCTGGATTACTTAGGAGGCATGTGGACATGGCGTGTTTGCATTTCGCCTCCTCCTTCAAGGGCCAAAAAATATCAGCAGCCACTATCCATGATGCCCCACCCAATTCCCCAGCCCCAACTGTTTGCTCTGGCGCTCCGGAACAGATGACCTATTCCATCGTCTGCTGTATCCAGCAGACTCCATGTCCTGCCCTGGAGGGCAAGCCAGGGGGTATCACCTGCCAGGTAAGTTCCGGGGGGGGGTGAGGACGGGTTTGGGGGTCGGCAAAGGGCTGAGGTAATGTGTGGCGCTGCAAAAAGCATACTAAATAATAATAAAAAAAAAAAAAAGGTAGAATGAAATTCTCAAGACACATGGAAACAGAATTTGTCGTCAGATAAGGACCGCTTGACCCACCCAGTCTGCCCATCTTCCCTGCCTATACTTTCACTGCAGACCCTACCTGATCTTTGGCTTCCTTCCCTTCCAACCCTGTTTTCCAATTAAGATTCCCTTGCACTTATCCTATGCATGCTTGAAGCCCACCACTGTTTCTGCAGGGAGAAGTTTTGATGAAGGGCTTGTGTGACCCAAAGCGCCGGCGCTTTGCAGCAGTGGCTCTGTCTGTCACACACTCACTTTGCCTGCTTATTGAAGCACTGCAATTCAGATTTCTCCATGAGCAGTGTTAGGACTTCTTGCAATACTTGGGCTAGCAGCCTTTGCCTGCACCCCTCCCAACCTGGACTACTCGCTGTTACTAAACCTTGATAGCTGGGTTAATTTACAGGATCCCAGACAAAAATTACACTAATAATCAGTACATTTTTGAAGAAATTGGTAAGGCAACTGATTTGAAAGATGTTATACTATTGAGGAATTTTAATTTCCTAGATATTAACTGGAAATATCCAGAACACATAAAGGGAGCAAGTGAAAAGGCATTCCAGAGTATAATAACAGATGGGAATCTAACACAACATGTATGCAAAACAGCTAGGGGAAACAACATTCTAAACCTGGTTTTCACCTCACAATGGAGAACTATTAAGGACTGCACCATACAATCCCCTATTGGGGTAGTGGCCACAACTGTATTCACTTCACAGTTACACATGGGTATGCAAATAAAAACACTGGGAGCACCATATTCTATGATTATAATAAAGCAGACTGGGAAGGAAATGAAACAGAACTGAGAAAATGGGACTACAACACATACATCTCTTCTTTTTCTCTTCCCAGGTGGAGTGCCCCTGACTAGGGTGCTCCTAGCCCAGCGGATCCCTTGCCCCGCCTGGTGCCATTTTCTAGCCACCGAAAGCACACTTCTCCACTGCCAAAGATTACAGGCACGAACTGCTGATTCCCTGCTAGCCACCGGCTCTCCTTCCATTGGCTGCCAGCTTTGCCTCTGACTACCGGTTGGCTGGTCCCTTCAGGCTCAGTGCTCCTATTGGTCGGCGCTTGAACCCTACTGGAGCCCTGAAGCCTGGGCTGCCGCAGCTCTCCCTGCCTTTGGCTACTTCTGAATTTTGTTCTGAGCTACTATTTTTAGGCAAAATTTTCTCCCGCCCCGGCACTCTTTAAATGCACTTTCCATCCACCTCTTAATCCCACCTCCTCCCTCAATTGGCTACATCGTCCTACTTCCCCTTCACTACATCGCTGCTATCTCTTTCACCAGAGTGCTATCTATCTTTCTGTCTATTCCCAGCCACCTCTCCTTCTTAAGTGCCCCCCCCGCATCAACCCTACTCCTTAGGTACACAGACCCATTTCAACCTGCCTCACCATGAAGCCCCTATTCATTCCTCTATTTGTGGCCTCTCTGCCAGGCTTGCTTCTACTAGTGGATTTCTCCGCTGCAATACTATCCACTGACCAGCTCGATCGTCTCCATTTCACTAAAGACTACCCCTCTCCATGCCCCCCCTCAAAACTAGGTAGGAGTCCATCCCCTTGGCACCCTCACACATGCCTTCCTCTCCAACCTTGAGCATCGCCAACAACCTTCCCATCTGCTCTCACCCTCCTTTCCCCACCTCCTCCCTCTCCAACTGTGCACCTACTTCCTCCTGCTCTCCTTGCTCCTACTGGCAGGAGATACTGAATCCAACTCTGGCCAACGCTCACCTCCTCTGACCACACTTGGGTCAAAACCATAGTAGATCTGTTTGCCTCTTCCCTCAGCTTCCAGCTTCCTCAGTTCTGGTGCAGGCCCCAGTCTGGGGATCACTCCCCTGGATGCCTTGAGCCTGGTCTGGTCAGGGAGGTCCCTATATGCATCCCTCCTTTTCCCCTGATTCTCAGGGTATTTCTAGACAAGGACTCCAGAAAATATACTTCATAGCTAACACAGGTACTTGTCAAAATGTTTTCCTACATGGCTTCTTGGCCATATAAAAAAAAAAAAAGATCTACTTCTAGAGTGCCCAGGCTTGAACACTGTGGCTAGTACTTAATTGTTCAGAGTCCATTCACTCTGGCCTTGACTGATACAACTTAGAGCATCTGCCAGAGTATTGTGTTTGCCTGGGAGGGATAGCTGAAAGACTGACTCCCAGGGAGAAGGTGAGAGACCAGATTTAAAGAGCCTACAAGCAGAATATTCCTGATCTGGTCCACTCAGCTTGTTTTTGAAAAATGCTGCAGTGGTGTCTGTTTGACATTGTACTGTCTATCCTTTATGACAGGAGCAATTGCTTTGAGAGCTACAAGGACTGCTCTGAGTTCCAAAAGAGCTATGTGTACCTGTGACTCTTGGAGAGTCTAGGTGCCACTTACTGAGGCACTGTACAGACGTGCTCCCCACCAGAGGAGGGAGGCGTCTGAGACACTGCTCCGTCAGAGGTTTCAGCTTTGAAAAAGTGTGCATTTTGAGACAAGCAAGCTGAAAGAGGCTTTACAGGTGTCGTATCATGTATCTGAACCCTGGGACCACTGCAGGCATTGCAGCCATGTGTCCCAATAGCCTGAGAAAATGTCAGTTACATGATTTGCTCAGGACCGCATCTTATAGTAAACAAGCAAGGGTTAATGAATCAACCCAATCAAGTGCCTGCTGCTGGTCTCGCTGACCCTGGATGAGTATTTGCTACTTAGGGACAGCTTGAATTCTCACCTGCGAAGAGAAAGGCATATTTTCCCTGGATGTTGGGAGGATACCAGGTGAGTCTTTGTTTAGATTTACTATACCAGGGAACCCAGAGATTCCAGCGTGAGCCCTGTAAGGGAAAAGGGATTCCTCGGCCTGACAAGGAGACTTAGGCACTGTGAGTCAATCGGCGAGTTAGGTGTAGCAGAGATGCCCAGATTCCTGAATGTGTACTGCTACTGCTGCCAGGCACCTTGTAAAGATGCTTGAGGCTGAGGAAGGCCGAAGGGCCAGAGCGAGACTGTGCCTGTGAAACTGCCTGTAAGACCTCATAATGGGCTCTATGGAAAAAACTGAGCCCTTTAGAACCAGGGAGGCTAGCCAGTCACCCTACTTTAAGGACTGTATGATTAGTAACAGAGTGACCATTTTGAATTTGTGTTTTAACAGCAAGGTAGGTGGTCACTCCCCAGTTGTCTTTTTGTGTCAGAAAATACCTGGAGTAGCGGCCCTTTCCCCTTTTCGTGGGCCAGGACCCTCTACACCATTTGCAAAGCTAGAAGGTTTTTACCTCCTTCTCCAACAGTAACACCTACGTTGGGGATAGAGGCTTAGACACCTGGATACACATGAGGTCTGCCCACACCAACGTCAGAGCCAGCCTGCGAAGCTGCTGGCTGGGTAGAGGTGGCCCCTCCCTATGAAAATGCCCATGTACTGAGATAAGGGGGTAGCTGGAAAAATAACCTGCACCCCTATTACTCTCGGGAGGAATTTCCATGGGGCAGGAGGCCCGCAGTCAGATGTTCTGGATTGAACAAAATGATTTGATCACAGGGAAAATCCATGGCCCTAAAACTGGGAATCTGGGGGTAGACCAGTAGTTCTAAGCCAGACAAAGCACCTCAGAGAGGTGGCATGGGCCATGGCTCTAGAGGTGGCATCATTACTGCCTATGAAATTGGTACTACATAGTTTCTGGGGCAGGTTTGCCATGACCACTGGCTCCTGCACCATAGCACCAGGACAGAATTCCGCAGTGCCTTTTTTTTTTTTTTTTAATATGGCAGAGAAGCCATGTAGGAAAAAATTTTGACAAGTATCTGTGTTAGCTATGAAGTATATTTTCTGAAGTCCTTGTCTGGGAGTAAGGAGGACAAGGAAACACCAGCTTTCTCGCAAGGTACCTGCTGTACTCTACTCACATGGCTGGGATGTACAGACAGGCACTCAGCATTGTCGTTAAACAACTAATATATGTATATGTTTATTTATTAGCATTGTCGTTAAACAACTAATATATGTATATGTTTATTTATTATCATTTTCAGACCGCTTGTAAACCTCTGCCACAGAAGTGGGGGTTTGAAGCAGTTTTGTGGTATTATTTATGTCTTCAACATAGGGAGGCATGACCAATTTTTTTAGGAGGTAGAAGACCTTTCACCCCACTAAAATCTTTTTTTATCCTCATCCTCACCTAGGATGGACTCCTGAGGAGGGAGGTCCAGGGTGTCCAATATGTTTTGGATAAACAAAAACATAAAGGAGTAGTTCTCCTGGACAGCTGAGGGAGCTGCAAGGAGAGGGCAGTGGACACATAAGGTCTAGGCCTTCCAAAGTAAAGTCAAGGGCATCCCAAAAATACTCATACATCTGTATCACCCTCACAGTCTCTGGAGCAAGAACTGTGGAAGAGTGTTTATCAGCCCCTGTAAGCAGGGTTATCATAAACTTATTCATCAACTGTATCACCTTCACAGTCTGTGGGAAAGAGAACTGTGGAAATACGTATACTAGCCCCTGTAAACATGACCATCTCTGAAGGACGGGCCATACTTTTGCTAAAAATTTTACCTGCACAGACAGTGCTGAATATGCTTCGTTTTTCCTTTATTCTTTAAGATGCCTGTTGCTCACTATTGACTTTCCCAGGAGGATTTTTCTTGACAAAGTTCTTTTTAGCCACTTCACAGCAGCTTGGTCAAGCTTCCTTTAGTCTTTAAAATTTTGTAATTTGTGAGGAACTTCATCAGCCCCTTTGGAAGCTGTATTGGTTACTCTTAAATGGCCCCTACCGGTAGCCTGATATATCCCCAGCCAAGATATGATAAAGAACAAGGTGTCTGACAGAGATTGTATAATAATAATAGATAATTTACTAAGTATGCAGCCCCATTACAGCATAATCACAAGAGGAGGAAATTATTTACATAATGCTAAAAGAGCCATAAAGCCTAGACACACCAAAATCTGGGGTGGCATATATCACAGTTACATCAGGCCACATACAGATTATGGATCTCATTTGTGGTCACTGTCACAGACTCACTCAGCAGATCAGGCCCTCTACTCCCAAAGTGCCAACCTCTGAGTGCAGTCTTGTGAACAATGTAACAGACAAGGTAACCCTCTTGTCTGTTTTTGTGAGTTCAGATCAACCTTTGGTCTCGGTTCTGGAGGGATTCAAACTGTTAACCTCCTGTTAGCATACCCAATGCACAGGCTCAGATATATCTGTCTTCGGGGGACCAGATATCTTTGCCTATGGGCACCTAACCAGGCGTGCAGAAATGAACCCTTTAAAACTTTAATAAAGACCTCAGATTTAAAAAGCTTCTCTTTCCAGTTTGGTACCACCATACAAGCTATGTCTGCTGTGAGCTGAAATCTGAGGGGGGGGGGGTGGAGATGAGTGAGGTCATTCCTAGAGCATTTGATTTTTCAGCAGAGACAGTCATTAATACATTTTATATATAAAAAAAAATATACAGCACTCAGAACGGGCTGTCTACGTCACACTCCTGCCCACCTAGACTGAATTTTGGGGATCTATCCCCTACATGGGATGAGCTTCCCAAATCAGTTCACTCCTCATAGACCCTAGACAGCCCATCGGCGTTCTGATTCTTAATGCCTGCCCTATGTAGGATTGTCAGATCATATCCTTGCAAAGCAAGACTTCATCTTAGTAGTCTGCCATTGCTCTTTCCCATCTGCGTCAGCCAAACCAGGGGGTTGTGGTCACTCTGCACCACAAAATGCTGCCCATACAAGTATGGCTCTAATTTCTTCAGGGCCCACACTATGGCAAGACACTCCTTTTCCACCGAGGAGTACGCCTGCTCCATGGGGAGCAGCTTCCGACTCAGGAATGCTACAAGGTAGTCTGTCCCTTGGCTAGACATCTGGCTAAGTACTGCCCCAATACCCACGTCTGTGGCATCCGTCTGAACTATAAAGGTTTTGCTATAGTCCGGACTTGTCAAAACAGGAGCACTGCACAGTGCCTCCTTCAGTCTGGTAAAGGCTTCCTCACAGGCTGGGCCCCAGGTAATTTTCTTTTGCATTTTTTTTTTGTCAGGTCAGATAGGGGAGCAGCTAGGGCACTGTAATTGGGTACAAAATTTCCTGTAGAACCCTGCTGTCCCTAGAAAGCACCTGACCTGCTTCTGGGTTTCTGGTCAGGGCCATGCCTGAATCACCTCTATCTTTATTTGGTTAGGACGGAACTATCCCCGGCCTACCACATATGCCCAAGGTATGCCACCTCCCCAATGGCCACCTGGCACTTCTCAGCTTTGACAGTGAGCCCGGCCCTCTGTATCCTGCCCAGCACTTCCCTAAGGTGGGAAAGGTGTTCCTCCCAGCTGGTACTGAAAATGGCAATGTCATCCAGGTACGCAACAGCGTTCGCCTCAGCACCATTCAACACCTGGTTCACCAACCTTTGGAAAGTGGCCAGGGCATTCTTCATTCCAAAAGGCATTACTTTAAACTCAAATAAACCTATCGGAGTGATGAAGGCCGACCTCTCCCTAGCGCTGTCTGTCAATTCTACCTGCCAATACCCCTTGGTCAGGTCAATAGTCGTAAGGTACGTTGCCCCTCCCAACTTGTCCAGGAGTTCGTCCGTCCAGGGCATCGGGTGGGCGTCGGACTTTGTGACTGCATTCAGTCACCGACAGTCCACACAGAAATGAGTTGAGCAATATGGCTTGGGCACAAGGACTACAGGTGAGGCCCAGTGGTTGTGGGATCTCTGGATTACCACTAAATCCAGCATCTCCTCCACTTCCCTCCTAATGTCCTTTTGGACAGCCTCTGACACCCGATATGATGTCCGCCATATGGGCGTCTGTGTCCCTGTCTCCACATCGTGTGTTGCTAAGGGGGTTACTCCAGGCTTGGCTCTAAACAAGGGGCAAAGTCTGCAAAACCTTCCTTACTTTCTGGACCTGGTCTGGGGTCAGCTGGGAGACAATTTACTGCCTCCACAGAGGACTCCCGCTTACTTTCTTCCAAGCGGATCAGAAGGGGTCTCAATCCGTCCCCTCCCCATGACTACATACTCACGAACACTATGTCAGCCCTATTGCGTGTGGCTTCATCATGTTGACATGGTACATCCTTGCTGTCTGTCTACGGTCAGGTAACTCTACAATGTAGTTTACGTCATTTACCTTCCTAACCACTTTGTACCGTCCTGCCCACTCAGCTTGCAGCTTGTCTTTCCGGACCGGAATAAGGACCATGACTTCCTGACCCACCATGTACGAGTGAGCTCTGGCTCTGCGGTTGTACCATACCTTTTGTTTCTGTTGGGCAGCTGCCAGATTGCTCTGGGCTGTCCCCATAAGCTTCTTCAGCCTTTCCCTAAACCTTAGGACGTAATCCACAATGGGAGTTCCCTGGGTGGCATGCTTGCCTTCCCAGTCCTCCCGGATCAAGTCTAGGGGCCCACGTACCCAGCATCCATACAAGAGTTCGAAGGGGGAAAATCCTGTCGACTCTTGGGGCACCTCCCTGTATGCGAAATACAGGTGGGAAAGTATTTCTCCCAGTCCCTCCCATGCTGTTCAGCAAACACCCGGAGCATTGACTTTAGGGTACCACCGAAGCGTTCCACAAGCCCACTGGCTTGCGGGCGAAATGGTGTCGTGCATCTCTGCACCACCCCACACTTCTTCCATATACATTTCATTGGGTCCGACATGAAGGAACCCCCTCGATCGATGATTACCTCCTGCGGAAACCCAGCATGGGAGAAAATCCCAAGCAAGGCATTTGCCACTTTGTCCATCCTCAGCGAGGATAGGGCGACCGCCTCTGGGTACCGGGGAGGCATAATCCACCAGTCAGGGTGAATCTCTTCCCCAAGGAGCTGGGTGTATTTAAAGGCCCTACAATATCCATTCCCACCCTCTGGAATGGCTCCTCCACCAAGGACAAGGGGATCAGGGTGGCTTGGGTTTTCTTGCCCGCCTTCCCTATTTCTTGGCACCAGTGACAAGACCTGCAATACTCCTTCACCTACTGGGTGAAGTTAGGCCAGTAGAAATTCTGGGCCAACCGCTGCATTGTGCACGCGATTCCCAGATGACCAGACAAGGGAATATCATGGGCAACTTTGAGCAACTGCTCACGATATCCCTGGGGAACGACAAGCTGCCTGCCTAGCATCCCTCCCTCTGTCTGTACTGCCTGTGTATACATAAGTCCATTTTCCCAATAAACCCTATGTCTGCCGTCACCTCCTTGTGCACCGTCCAAGCCTGCCCAAGCCCTCAGCTTCTCTAAACTAGGATCACTTCTCTGAGCAGCTGCGAACCCCTCACACCTTCCCAAGGCATGGGACAAGTCCCCTTCAGTCGCTAAACTAGGGTCCCTAGCACTAGAGTCAGGGACCTCAGGATCACTGTCAATCCCTACCCTTGGACAAGGGGTCACCCCTCCCTCTTTGGAGTAACCCTCTGTAGCTGGGTGGTTACTTGCTACTGGGGAAATTTCTACCCCCTTTTTATCAGTTTCCCCCTCTGGAGACACAGGCTGGGGAACCAGCCTCTCAGTATCTTCCCCAATGGCTTCTGGGGGGCTCAGGGAACAATTTTCCCTGGCCGCTTGGCTATGGGTAACTGCACATACCACCTCCTGCTGGAGATTGTTACCCAGGATCACAACCACTGCTAATGTGTTAGCTACAGCCACCTGTTGCACAGTTCCCCGTTTCACCCCAGTCCAGGAGAACACTGGCCAGTGGCAATGTTTTCTCTTCACCCGCAAAGTCCTGTACAGTCACGTATTTATTGGGTATAAGCTGACCAGGCTGTACCAGATCCCCTTTTACCAATGTCAGGGATGCCCCTGTGTCCCTTAACCCCTGCGTCTGTACGCCATTTACCATGACTGGCTGCATATGTTCCATGTTCACTGGCATGTTTCCAGGGACACACAAACAACCCACTTCCTTTCTGGTACTACTTTGCGTATTATTGCTTGCCCTTCTTGGACACTGTCTGGCAATGTGCCCAGTTTCTTTACATAACCAACAAACATTTCTTACTTCAGAGAAATCTTTTCTTTGAAACCTGGGGCTAACTGGTTTCAGTGGAGGCAGTGAGGGTTTTAGCTGCCCTGAAGGCGCGCTTTTCCCTTTCTGCGCTGCCACACCTGCCCCATTCATTCTCAGAGCAGGTCTGCTCTTGGCATATCGGTCCGAGAGTTCAGCAGCCTCTTGCACTGCTTTTGGATCTCGGTCCTCTAGCCAGTTTTTTAGCTCTGCTGGGCATGCCCAATACAACTGTTCTAATAAAATCACATTTTCAATTTTATCAACAGTGTTTGCCTCAATTCCTTCCCACCAACATTTTAAAAACTCACGTTGTTTTGTGGCTAGCTCCTCATAGCTCATATCAGGGCTTCTCCTGAGCTTACGGAATTTAGCTCTGTATGATTCAGCAGTTAATTCAAACTTTTTTAGCAGTGCAGCTTTTAAATTGCTGTAATCATCACTGTCTTCGTTGTTCATTTGACCCAATGCATCCCGAGCTTTTCCGGTAAGTAGCGGGGATAGCTGGAAGCTCCAGGACTCTTTAGAAATTTTAGCCTGAATACAAACTTTTTCCAAAGAATTTAAAAAAGCACCCATATCTTCCCCGTCCTTAAACTCAGCTATTAATTTAGAGTTCAGTCTGTAACCCAGTCCTGCAGTCCCAGTTAAACCCAAGCCACTTACCTGCCCTGGTGCCGCTGGTTGGAGTCGTAGCTTCTCCAGTTCGTGTTGCCACTGGCACTCCTCTCTCCGTTCTCACTCTCTCTTCTCCTCCACCTCTCACTGGCGCTCATGTTCCTCACGGTCTGCCTCCCTCTGTTGTCGCTCTGCCTCATGGTCTGCGTCCCTCTGTTGTCGCTCAGCCTCCAGTTCTATCCTCCGCAACTCAATTTGTAGCTTGAGTACCTCTGGATTCAGGACACTAGTGACCTTCCCCTGCTGCTGTGGCCCTTCACTGACAGTGGCCCTGCTGTCCTCCTCATTGGCTCAGGATCCCTCACTGGCCACTAGTTCTGCCACACTCGAGGTCTGGTCCCTTTCAGTCACGGTTGGTGACTCGCTGCTCTGGGTATCTGCTACCGTCAGGGCCTCTATGAGGTTCTGCTTACTGGCTTTCACCTCGAACAAGACTCCTCTGTCCTCGCACAACTGTTTTAACTGTTCTACAGTGTGCCTGCTGTAGTAGGATGCCATCTTTCCTAACTACTGCTACTCTAAAATGGGTAGGAACTCGACTGTAAGCCAAGTGATATATAGTTCTGTTTCCTTTTTTAAAATAAAACTCTGCCTTTTTCTTTCTTTGTAAGAAAGCCTATGGTCTCAGCTGACACAGAACAATTAGCTTGTGATACCAAAATGAATGCCACCGCTGCCAACCAATCTCTCACAGACTCACTCAGCAGATCAGGCCCTCTACTCCCAAAGTGCCAACCTCTGAGTGCAGTCTTGTGAGCAGTGTAACAGACAAGGTAACCCTCTTTTCTGTTTTTGTGAGTTCAGATCAACCTTTGGTCTCAGTTCTGGAGGGATTCAAACTGTTAACCTCTTGCTAGCATACCCAATGCACAGGCTCAGATATATCTGTCTTCGGGGGGCCAGATATCTTTGCCTACGGGCACCTAACCAGGCGTGCAGAAATGAACCCTTTAAAACTTTAATAAAAACCACAGATTTAAAATGCTTCTCTTTCCAGTTTGGTACCACTATACAAGCTATGTCTGCTGTCTACTATAACTATAAATATTTCTCAGCAAAAGAAAGCAATTCAAAAACAGACCAGGTTTTCTCTAAAATTAGAGTTTTTAGTAAAATATATAATCATACGTCAAACATACAATACAGAACTCTTATATCACAAGACATACATATCTTTAAACAAAACAAGGTTTAAAACAGTGCAGTTCCTACAACAATATTTAGATTTTGTTTAGCTTTCTAAATACCTGTTTTCAGTGCTCAGATGTTATCTTGGTCAGAGTCAGATCAAAGTGTCTCTGTAGTGAAAAAGAATAATCTTTACAAGCTGTATTGCCAACCCCTTTTGGGTGAGGTCATCCAGCTCCTCCTTTGACAAATTATCTAAAAAAATAAATATTTCTATACAACTACAGAATGTAATTTCATAGTATTTATTCTGCAGCCTTAGCATAACTAAAGTTTCAAATGACACTTTCTTTGATCTCATGCTGTACCCTCCTCACACAGGCTTCATATGAGTATTTACGACCTCTCACCTCTGTGTAATAACCTGTGTTTTCTCTTCAACGTCATAAAACTTTTTTATGATTTTTCCTCTTAACAAAGTTAACCCAAAACAACTCTGTAATTAACTGGAAACAAGATCCTTGATTAAAGTCTTCCAGGTAACACATTGCTTCTAAAACTGAGTGTGATACATGCTGTCAGCAGTTCTCTTGGCCTGCAGCTGTGAGATGAAATCTTGGGGGGATGAGTGAGGTCATTCCTAGAGCATCTGATTTTCAGCAGAGACAGTCATTAATACATTTTATATAAAAATATTATACAGCACTCAGAATGGGCTGTCTATGTCACAGTCACCATATGAAGGGGGGCATATAGGAAAGCTAGAAAAAGTACAATTAAAGTTTACAAAGCCAATATGGGGGCTAGGAGGCATGTCTCATGAGGACAGATTGAAAAAACTTAACCTGCAGCGCACCGAGGATAGAAGGTAATGGGGAGACATGTTAATTTATGCAATCGTACAGGACGTACCACTGCATAATTCCATGGGAATTTATCTAAACACATTTCATAACCTGAGGGGACACAACAAGCAATTAAAAGGTTCCACTTTTAAGGCTGATAAATACAAAGAATTATAGGTCTCTGGAATTCCTTACCTCACAATTTAGTAAACAGTATAAACAAACAAACTTTTAAGAGTAGGGGATATCCTGTGTCCTGGCCATCATTCCCATTGCAGTAAAAAAGGACCATGTACTTCACACCCCCAACCCGGCACAGCAGGAAATGAGGGGTTCAGCATACCTTTCTTGGCAAAAAAAAATTACAAACATACCAATGCGGGACTTGGTAAAAAACAGACTCAGATCGGAAAATCTGGACTGGCCAGTTCAGCCACAATTTGAGCCGATATTGCTGGCTCAGCCACTCTGGTGTTTACTGATTCCATCTTGGCTGTCTGGTTTTCACTCAGTCCTGGGCAGGGGGTGAAAACTGTACCACCTGAACCAGTCTGTCAGTCCAGAATGGCAACAACAGCAATATTTGCGCAACTTACACCTGGTTCAAGCTCACAGTTCGATTTTATTGATCTGGTTTTCACCCAATGGACTGTTCCCTGAATCCAGAAACAAATGTACCATTTCCCTGAAACTTTTGTCACAGCCTTGTTTTATGGTGTTCCTAAACTTAGCCTACGTGTAGTTTAAATATTTCTAGCTAGAAAAGAAAGGTCCTTGTCTTGACACAGTTACTGCCAGAATTTAAACTGGACATATACCTACAGTAACTCTGGTCCCCTTCCTATAACATTATAAGATCTCACCTTCAGTCACAATTCTCCACTATTAGGCAGTGGTTAAATTGGAAATGTTTTGGTGGGGGAAGTCATATCTAGATTTCTAGGTGGTGAAACTCTCCTATAACAGTTAAAGGGAAGGTCCTCTCAGCCTTTTACTCTGTTAACATGTGTAGTTTGTAGACATGAATAGTGATTGCCTCTATTGCATCCTCATAATTTCAGCAGGATTTAAATGTAAATGAAAGTACTCAAGTCCAATGTGAAAACCTGCCTGACTCCATTGCAAAGGTCATGACCCAGCTACCAGCTCATATAAGGCATCCTGGAATTTTATGTTTTATTGCTAAAGCCTGCAGTAGTCATACTGTATCAGTCCATGCTCTTGCTGTCCTCTGCAGTCCCCATGTTCATGTCCTATGCTGGCCACAAAAAGTTTCAAGGCACAGTAAGGGCCCTGCTCTTTTCTATAGTTCAAAATGTATTTCAGTTAAAAAAATGCGTTTAGAGAATACAGGGACTTCACAAGACATGTAACAAAACTGACATATTATAAGGTCTGTAGGCATGCATCAACTCCCATGATGCCTTGCATGCATGGGGTCATGACCTTTGCAATGGAAATAATTTTTCACACCAGAGCAGAAGAGAGTGAAGCAACCTAAAGGCTAATTTCAGTGTTGGAATTACACTTCCTGAGCTGGGGTGGGGTATAAGGGCACCATTTGTAAATGGAGCCCCCTTTCCCATTATATGTCACTAGCAATGATGCATGAGCTACTGGCGCTCACTTCGGCGGGCCTGAACCCGGTCAAGGCTCAAGCCCCCTGTAATCCCAACACTGCCTCATTTATATTCAAATTAGGAGGATGCAAGCGAGGGGGATAATTGCTCGTCCCTACGAAGGTACAAAGAAAATAGGTTGAGGGGACTTTAAGAAAAAGAGGCAGAAGTGACGGACCCGAGTTCCTGCCCAATTTAACCCCTGGTATTAGGACTTTCACCGAAATTACGTGAGAGTTTCCACGCTGTCAGAATTCCCCATTGAATATTAGAACTACCACCGATTTTGTTTTAAATTTCCACTCCTCTCTCACAATCCCCAAGAAAAGACGCCCCTCCTTCATCCTCAGAAGTCGAGAGTTGCTCCTCCTAAACATTTCAAACCTCTGAGGACAGAACTGTTGCACTATACTGCTGCCGATTCTCGGCTTCTAATAAACCAAATCCGTGACTTTACCAGTTAATTCTGCCTCGCGTTACTGCCAACGGCAAACGCCTGCCACGCGTGCGCGCCCTATAACGCAGGAGCACGCATGCACGCAGCAGGGCCTCCCTCAGTGCGCCTGCGCGCGGGCCCGTTCCCCTCTGCTTACATCCTTGTGCTGGCTGAGTATCAGTGGGGGGAGGCGAACATGGCACTAAAACAATGTGGGAGGTAAACTGATCTGAACACCGTGAGAAGAAACTGCGGCAATCATTTTCTGTCTTTCTGATTTTGGCCCTTAGATGGTATCTAGCGACCCGACTCTGGCACTGGAGGACGAGTTCTCAAATAATATGAAGGAGATGATTGGAGGTTGCTGCGTTTGCTCAGACGAGAGAGGCTGGGCTGAGAACCCACTGGTTTACTGTGACGGACACGGGTGCAACGTTGCTGTTCATCAAGGTAATGTTTGCCAGTATTTTGGTTACTTCGGTGAGCAAAAAAAAAAAAAAAAACACACACACACAAACGGCATGCTTTGGAAGGTACAGGTCAGCGCTGATCTGGACAAAAGACAGAGGAGGAAGAAAGATGGAAACGTGTTTGTAGTATATCTTTGCGAGGGACAGCTGTCATGTGATTATAGTGCACTACGAGTTAGTTGGAAGTCTCCCTGTGGTGTCATTTGACTCTTGATTACTGAAGCCAAGGGACTTCCTGTTTCCCTGCTAATGCATTTGCTGTGGAATTGGAGGAGGTGTGGGAGGGTTCATGTAATTACTCGGTCGGTGCTTATGACAGAAAAATAATGAAATGGGTATATAGATAGTTGCAGACAAACAGACCACTCATTGATGGCGCACGTGAAGGTATTTTTTTCTCTCACCTCTTCTGTGAGTTGGTATTGGTGACTTGAGCGTGGTCGCCGCTAATGGCGAGGTTGGGCATATTGATGTGCACGGGCAGCATGACGCACGAGGAAAGGAAAGAGTACTTCAGACCGGAGTTTGTAGTGAGCAGCTCTGTCTGAGCTCACTTTGTAAGAGGTCGGTTCATGGTGCGTAACATTAACAGTAGCACAGCGAGGGCATGAAGGGCTCGGGCTGAGGCGACAGCGTCAGAATCCCAACTGTCACGTTGTTGTCAGAAACACAGTTGTCTTTTTCTCCGAACAAAATGCTACCAGTTTTCTTCTGGTAAACGGTATAAAATGCCACAGTCTAAAACCTTGCGGTTTGCACTCTGCAGTGTGATGGGAGAGACCTGAGTTACGAGATATACACAAGACTAGAGGTTAGTTATATCGTTGAAGTGCTTGTTGAGAGAAATGAATGTTCCAGCTGAAGCGGTGAAATTTGTTTACTGTTTGTCTTTTTATAACAAAGTAGCGGTCCAGAATAAATCTCTGCTCTTCATTCTCGGTTGTAGTCACTTGACTCATTAGGTTAATAGGTTTTGTCATTTTTTGTTTTGTGGGTGTTGAGGTTAGAGTGAAAATCTTGACAGAAGTGTGTGAAAGTTTTAACTTGTGTTGGAACTATCCAGAGAGGATGTAACTGCACGGGTATGTTAGAATAATTTTAAAGATACCAAGTCGTGACATTTATATTTTTGTGTAATGTGTTGTACTAAACGGAATGATTTAAAATACATCTGTCTATGCAGTACAAGTAATATTTATTGCACTTCATGTCCCTTTTGAAGATAAGTCCTTTGTGGCATGGCACTCTTCCTGGGACATGTAGTCAGGAGTATAAAAGTAACTGACACATTCGGTTAGAGAAATCTTGCCTTGCTCTGTAATGAGCTGTCATATTTGTTTATTTTAGTCTTTGGTAAACAGGTTGGGCCCACTAGGCACGTGTGCCTGTTTTCAGGGGTGACCTGGGAGCAGAGCACTGGGAAGGTTAAGTGACTTGCTGAGAGTCGCACAGTATGCAAGTGAAGGTTGTGGGAATCAAACCCAGGTTTGCTGGATGTATCAAGCTCATTCACAGCTCATTACTCTAATCTCTAGGCTATACCAGTATTATGAGTACTGTACTGGGGAATACAATGGTTGTTATACCAGAGTGGATTTTCCTTGCCTTTTTTTTTTTTTTTTTTTTAACTTGCTCACTGGAAAATCTTATTAGCACAAATGGGTTGACACATGAAATAGTAAGTAACAATCATAAGTGGCAGTTGTATTCTAAAATCTTTCTAGGGGAATGATCTTTACCTTATTGACTGATTGACACAAATGGCTATCCACCTTCTGCTCTTACTAATTCTGGAGTGCATTTTTATAATATGCTATTTAACCAACATTGTAGGATATTTGTTTTCAGTGTTGTCCCCATAATTAAAAATGTGAAAGGTTGGGGTGTATGTTGAGCTTTAAGAGGGACATATTCAGAGCCATCCGGGTGCACAAAGATGCGTTGCACGGGGTAGAAGTGCCAGCCGGTTCTGAGGATGTATTCAAACAGTATGCGCAATTATAACTGATTGTGCATACTGTTTGAATAGCTGATCCTATAAGCGTAGCCCAGAGTGAACGGCCACCGTGTCCAATGCAGCGCGACCAGGGTCTGTGCTGAATACTGCCACTGGAATGCGTCATTCCCCCAGTGGTGATATTCAGCCAAGAAATGCTAATGAGCACATTGGGCATGGCGCATACAGGCCCCGTGCATGCTCATTATGTGCCCATTAGCATGGTTGCACCCGCTGGTATGCGCCAGGCCAGCCCCGACAGCATACATCACCATTATAGGCATCCATGATCCCTGGCAGTCCAGTGGCCCCCCCCCCAATCCCAGTTCCCCAATCGCACAAGACTGTGTGCCGTCCCAACCCAGTCGACATTTTAAACCTCTCCCCATCCCCGTTCCCAGATCACACATGAATATGTGCCGTCCCATGCCGCAAAACACAATCAACCTCCACCCCATCCCCAATCGCAGCAGAACCCAAACTCGACACCGTTTCCATAGTGTTGTGGCCCCACCAGCCCATGTTCACTCAGGTACCCACAGCCCACCCCACTCCCCACGTCCCAGCATGTCTCTGCTGCCGGCGAGCAGCACAGCCCTCCTCACACCTCCATGACTACCTGCCGACTGCATTGTTACTGACAGTGTACAGTATATACTCACGCCAGTTGGTCGACCAATGGGCGTGTACTGTACATTGTCCTTGACAATACGTCGGCGATCAGACATGGATGTGCTCTGCTTTGCCGGCGGTGGGGACATGCTGGGAGCGCGGGGAGGGTGGGCGTGGCCAAGGAGTGGGCGGTGCTGGGGGCCACCATACTATGGAAACTGTGCCGGGTTTGGAGTTCTGGTGTCAAGAGATGGGGTGGGGGTTGGTTGTGTTTTGCGGCATGTGACAGCATTTATTCATCTACATTGGGGAACAGGATGGGGAAGGTTTAAAATGTTGAATGATTGGGATGCACACAATCTTGTGATGAAAGATGAAAGGAGGAGAGGGTCTGCCCATATATTGAACGGGGATATGCACCAGTTCTGCTGCAGTTGGAGATTGGTGCTGGGGCGGAAGGTGTCACTAGATGGCTGGGTATGGCAGGCTGCGGTGCATCTGTGTGCACTTCCAGGGCCCACCTGTGGGTGGCTGGGTGACTTGGGTCAGCTTTTCGTGGCCTATCTTTGGGCTGCACATTTCTTCCCAGTGAGATGCGCATTCCCTCCGAATATGTCAGTGCGCTGCATATTCATGGGAACGCCCCCTCCACTAGCAGGGCATACGTTATTTTGTGCACCGACCCATTCCCATGTGGGCTGCACATCTTGCTGCTTTGAATATCGCTCTGCAGCGCATTGTTGGACTTGTGCGACACATCTCCCTTTTGTGCTGAGATGTGCTGTGTATCTCCTTTGAACATTGGGGGGGCCTAAAGATATTACATTAGAGAAGTAGTATGGTCCAGTGGCTAGAGTATAGGCTTGGTAGCCAGGATGCCCGTGCTCAGATCCCACCAGAGCCATTTACTTGTTGTGCAACTCTGAGCAAGTCACTTAACCTCTCAGTGCTTTGGTCCACTCAGTCATTAAAAGTGGGGAAAAGTAGGACGCTGTTAAACGAGGGTCCCTATTGTAAGGCCACCCTCCCTAGTGTACAGGTATACAGGATGGAACAGCTTACAGGGAGGGGCCTCGCACCAAAAACAGCTCAGAGCCACTTACTTGTCCTCCCAGCCTGAAACAGCCTTCAGGGCTTCACTGTCACACGGCAGGGCTAATCCAAGGTACCAAGGGGAAGGGTTAGCAGAACAGATGCAAATGTCTGCATGGGGTTAAAAAACACAACTTGATCCTTTATTCCACTGGAGTGAGCTCATATAAATTGATATTAACTCTGGGTTGGCATATGCACTATTGAGGTACTTTTACTGTCAGATACTGGCCCAGATGGAGACAACTAGCAGCTCTCTGAGTCCACCACCTCAGGCAGCACTGGTGGGGACTCCCAGGCATTTCCTAGCCCATATTTCCTATTAATGTACACTAGGCAAACTTCACAGTTCCAGCGCTGACACTGTGCAGCACTGCTCGATCCCGTGAGGGACTTCTGAATGCACTGTGACTTTCCACAGAGTCTGTTCCTTTACACTGCTCTCTCAGCTTTTTTCCCTTTTAAAACTAGGACACTGAGTCCACTCGGGCATCCCATCTGGTGCATACTGGCATTACACAGACCTTTTGGGGCAATGCATGGCCCAGTCTTTGCACTCTGAGATAAGTTCCTGTTTTTTGACAGGAATTCTGAAACTTAAGTCACTGTTCCTCTCTTGGGGAGGGAGGGCACCACTGGATGTTAAACCAGTCATTTCAAAAGTAAAATATAGAGTGAACATCACCTCAGATCGTTTGCCTGCTGAACTGCCTGGGAACAGCTTCTCCCCAGACGGATCTGTTTATTTTTTCAAATAATTTTTCCCTCCTCCCGCTGGAGAGGGGGCACCTTCTTTCAATGCTCTACTCAACAGCAGCCGCCATGAATGAGTACTTTTATCTTGATGCCTGTTCTATAGAGAAACCTTCAGGACAGTGGGAGCTGGCACAGTGTGCCAGTAGTACCTCTCCTACCAACTCTTGACTCACTAGTCTCTGCCCTTCAGCAAAGACCACTGACGACTCCTCTTTGGAATGCCAAGTCAGACCAGCTGGCCTAGTCCTCCAAGGGCATAGAAAAGTGGCACAACCTAGAGATTGACACTCTTAAAGGTACATAGCTCCTGAGGGGGCGGCTACACCTGCCCGCCATTCAAAGCTTGACGCTCTCATTGAGCACCGATACATCGAAATACAATGTTCCACCCAGAGATCCTTCCGGCAGAGAGTCTGCCACCCCTCCACCAGCCAGCACCAAGGGGAATATGGCTGGTCATGCTGGTAGTGCATTGGACACAAAACAAAACAAAAAAAGGAGCTCCCTAAGCCTCAAGGTCCTCACCTTCTTGCACTTCTGTTAGCCCCAGCCCCCAAGCCCCCTGGAGCATTGTGCCCAGGAGACCCAGAGTGGCACATCAGGTTCTGCCTCGTCCTGGCAACACAGACAAATCCTTACAACCCACCTGGACAACTATCGCAACACTATGACTGTAACTACTTGTAACCCACCATACATGTATCCCATGAAAATATGCAAAGTAACATTTTACAAAACGCATGCAGTGAATATTTACAATAGATTCATGCAGTGGAACCTTGCACTAATCACTCTGACAGCTTGAATAATACATGCAGTGAATGCTAAAGCATTTTATTCAGTGTGAATTCTATACTTATTCACAGTGGTGCATCTCTTTTAAGGAGTATAACATCCTAGCTATTACTCAGCTATCTCTGTACAGTACATACTAACACAAACCCTTTACTGTACATGCTGCATTCTAGTACTGTGCGACAGGTACGTGTTCTCCCTAACATCTAAGCATGTCACTCCCAGATTAGTCTTAACTCTCATGCTGTCACTAAATATATGCAGACTGCTTACTTCAAGGGGCATCTGTCTACCTAGTGGGCATCACCATGGCACAAATTCTCCCCCCTTCTAATTTTTTTCCCCTTCAAATCCTGTTTATCTAAAGCACCTTCTGGAGCTTGGATCTGGTCACTGGAACCCTGTGGGAGAGAAAAGAACAAAATACCCCCACATAGGCATAAACAGTTTATGCTGTTTACTGATGACAAAAAAGGTGCTACTTCTCATAGGTTGTAATGCCTCCCTTCTGATGGATCAGAACACACACACACACACACACACACACACAAAAAAAAAAAGTAACCTGGGAATGTGTCCCTGTAGTCCTGCTAAGAAGTCATAATGCCCACAGTGAAAATGTCACTTAACCAGTGTGTAAATGTCACTGGGTATGCTGCTACCCCAGCAGGTGTAAAATGTGCATACATGTCCCTAATGGGGCCCAAACCCTGTGTCACACCATAATAAAGCAAAGAAAATACAGTACATCACCAGTCTGTGGTCATCTTCCTCAAATCGACTGTCCCCACTGGGATCCTGTATGAACTCTTTGTCTGGTGAAGCTTGAACGGTGGGCTCTTCATCCCGGGAGGGCTTGGTCTAGGATGAATCTTCGCAGAAGCTTCAGGGCCCAGGGAACCCCTTTACTTGCAAGGCACGTGAACATAGCAAATAGTTGCAACCTTCAAACTTGAATCTTTCAACAACATGCTGGAACTTCTTCTGGCACGATGGAATCTGCTGGAGCCCCACTGGTTGGTCTTCGTCACTCCCAAGCTTAACCATTTTTCTGGGATACTAGAAATAATAATTCGGGTCTGGCGTGGTGCACACCCGGAATTTTACTACATTACCATCAAGGTAATCACCAGAGCATAGTGTTTGAACAGCATTAGACCATGGAACACACCTCCCAAAATGGACTGAGCAACACTCTGGGCCTCCTCTTTTGTAGCCTCTTTGCTTTTATAGGTGATACCATGCATTTGCCACGCCTTATCCATTATGGCCCTTCTGGTCCAGTCTCCACAGTTTCTTTTGATAATGTTCCATGCACACTCCGTTATATATGGGTAATTCTGCTCTGCATAGTTCCTCTTAATTATGCGCTACACGATCCTCTTGGCTTGACCCCATGTGGGTAGTACCTTCAGTACAGTTCTTGGGGCCTGTTCCGCAGGTAGCCACACATCTTGGTGGTAAGCCTGCATATTCTTAGGCATCTGTTCCAGAAGCCACATGACTGGCCTTCTCCACCCTCTGTATTCTGTGGATGGTTCCTGAGTTTCTATGTCACCTGGGGGGATTCTTCTAGATGGAGGCAGGCAGCACTTCACGACCTAGCACTGACTCCCTTTGGGTAAACATCAACAGTGGGCCTAACTTGGAAAGAGGAAGCACAGATGGGTTGCTTGTCTGAGGTAACTTCGTGGCGTGAAGGATGGCATAGACTCCCTGGTGGGGCAGGCATTATCTGAAAGGGCTCTCTCTTATGTTGAGTTTTGACTGGGGGGAGGGGGCCGTAGCAGCAACTGAGCTGCCCTCAAAAACATCTTTTAAACTGTCAGGGGCATCTATGGCATTTTCTTTTGTGCTGTCCCCAAGACCTCATGGACACTTCCCCCAGGCTGTTGATCATTTGTTTCAGCTTATCTATTCCCATGGGCACTGGTTTATCAGTACCAGTCTCATCTCATATTTCTTCAGTCTGCACCCCACTGGCGTCGTGTCAAACTAATCGCATAGATTTCTTTGACTGGGTAACCATAGTGGTGGACCAAGGGGGGGCAGTTGATGTTGCCTACCTTGACTTCAGCAAAGCTTTCAATACTGTTCCACATAAAAGATTGATTAATAAGCTGGGTAGACTCAGGGTGGGTCAGACGTTGGTCAGCTGGGTGGCAGACTGGTTGGCGGGCAGAAAACAGAGAGTGGTGGTAAACGGTATACAGTCAGAAGAGATGCAAGTCACAAATGGGTACCTCAGGGATCAGTCCTGGGGCCAGTCCTCTTCAATATCTTCATCAGTGACATTGCAGATGGACTGGAGAGTAAGGTTTGTCTGTTTGCAGATGACACCAAGATCTGCAACAGAGTAGATGATCCAGGTGGGGTGGGCAGAATGAGAAGATATCTGGATAGACTAGCAAAATGGTCGGAAGAGTGGCAACTGGAGTTTAACGCAAAAAAAGTGCAAGATCATGCACATGGAGAAGAGAAACCCTGAAGCCACCTATAGGCTGGGAGGGGAGTTGCTGGCAGTCACAAGGGAAGAAAGAGACTTGGGCGTCTTCATCACTGATGACCTGAAATCCTCCAAGCAGACCACTAAAGCAGTAGGTAAGGCTAGAGGGATGTTGGGGTGTATTATTAGGGGTATCACAAGTTGGAAGAGGGAGGTAATAATCCCTCTTTACAAGACACTGGTTAGGCCCCATCTGGAGTACTGTGTGCAGTACTGGAGGCCACACCTTCACAAGGACATTAACCAAATTGAGGCAGTCCAGAGAAGGGCAACCAAAATGGTGCAGGGACTGCATCAGAAAACATATGAAAACAGATTAACTGAGCTCAGTATGTATACCCTAGAGCAAAGGAGGGATAGAGGTGATATGATTTAAACATTCAAACATCTTAAGGGCATTAACAGAGTGAAAGAGTCTAACATGTTTCAACATAAGAAAAATAGCAAGACAAGAGGACACAGCATGAGATTAGAGGGAGGCCGATTAAGGGGTAATGTGAGGAAGTTCTTTTTCACAGAAAGGGTGGTGGATGTATGGAACAGTCTACCTCAGGAAGTGGTGGCTATGAATACAGTGCAGGGCTTCAAACAGGCATGGGATAGGCATAAGGGAGCAATACAGATGAGTATGATTAGATAGGCCATTGACAGAGCAAAGGCCAATGGCAGATTCATAAGGTAGAAAAAGAAATGGGGAGACTGGATGGGCCTTGTGGTCCTTATCTGCTGTCAACGTCTATGTTTCTATCCCCAGCTGGGAAATACTGCTCCAGCTCCTTAAAGATTGGGGCACTTTTAACTGTGGGCGTTCTTATGTTTCAAGCATGGCTTCTTTGAGTTTGGCCCTGGATAGCAATCCTGAGGCAGTCGCTAGTCATGCAGCCCACCGAGGGCTAACAGTCTTCTATCTTTGCATGCACTACAAAGAGGGATGAATGAGACATCGTTCTTGTAATGTGAACATCTGAAACAAGGAGTATCATCAGTTGCTTCAGGTGTTTCTTTTTTTTTTTTCTTTCTGTCAGCGAGTCACTCTAACAGTGTCAAGAGGAATCTTTACCTCCACATTCTTTTTGCAGTCAGCCATGATGCGCCACTGAGTTCCGGGTACAGGTTGGACAGGCTTTTACTTTCCCAGTCTGCAAACAAACAAATTTATTCTTGGTTGCAGTTGAGTTGCACGTTGTAGTGTAGTTCCCCTCCTTCTTTTATTTTTTATTTTTAAACTCAAGTGCTACAACATTTATGCCTGCAGCGCGCTCCCAGGATCAGTGATTATCTAAATAACACATTTTCTGCCAGTTGTGACTTTTCCTGACCGATTCATTCAGTCCCTTTTTTTTTTTTTTTTTTGTTTTGTTCCTTTTTGTAACAGGTACTCATTCTGTTACTTTGCAGCTACCCAACAGGTGTGAAAAGTCCCGCAGCGGCAAGTTCAATTTCTCTCGACTGGTCCAAAGGGGAACTACACTACAAATTCATTTATTTTTTTTAAATACCCAAAACGAGTTTACTTGTTGATACTGGTGGAGAAAATAACTGGTTTCTTCTACAAACTCCTCAACCGTGCTCTTGTACCTTCTCTCTCATTCTTCACAGTCGTCAGCATGTTGCAGGTCCACCAGTGCTAACCACGTCCCCAGCAGTGATGCTTCACCAATCACATCGCTCCATCCTTAGGTGATTTACATATTCATGAGTTGCCCACATACATGAGCCATGAGTCTTTGAGCTGATGTCCTCTTCTCGCACAGCTGCCCAGGTCACGCTTCCTGCTCTAACCAGTATTCCGTTTCAGTTGTCCCTCCAGTGCCATGTTTTTTTCAGTCACTGCACATTATTTATTCAAACAGCTGCAGCTTCTGTCCGATGCCCTCCATAATGCCAGTGACCATGGGGTGCCTCAAACCCCAGATAAGCCCCCAATGTAAGGCTACCCTCCCTGGTCTAAAGGTATACAGGATGGAACAGTGTTCAGGGCGGGGCCCCACACCAAAAACAGCTCAGAACCACTGGCTTGACCTCCCGAGTCTGAAACGACCTCTGGGCCTCCACTGACATGCAACAGGGATAATTGGAGCTGCAAGGCAATGAGTTAGCTGAACTTGGATGTGGAACAAATGCAAATGTCCAGAGGGGGTTAAGAAACAAAACGGGACCCTTTTATTCCTCTGGAGTGAGCACACATTAATTGATGTTGATCTCTCGTACTGCTTTTCACATACTTCAGCCAACACAGTCTGTTTGCCGTCACACTGTCACCACAGGGTGAACAGTTCTTTGTTTACTCTGGCTTGGTGTCAGCGCTGGTGGGATACTTTTTACTATCGGATACTGGCCCTGATGGAGACAACTAGCAGCTCTCGGAGTCCACCACCCCAGGCAACACAGGTGGGGACTCCCGGGCATCTCCTAGCCCATATTTCCTAACACCTGACACTTGGCAAATTTCCCACTTCCAGCGCTAGCACTGTGCAGCACTACTCGGTGCTGGGAGGGACTTCTGCATACACTCTGACTTCTCATAGAGTCTGTTCCTTTACACTTTTCTCACCCTTTTTCCTTTTAAAATATGGACACTTTGCCCACCTTTGCATCACATCTGGTGCATACTGGCACTACACCTACCACTCTGGATAAATTCCTGTTTTCTGACAGGAATTCTGTAACTTGAACAGCGCTGTTCCTCTCTTGGGGAGGGAGGGCACCACTGGATGCCAAACCAGTCATTTTAAAGGTAAAATAGAGTGAACATCGCCTCAGAGCCTTTGCCTGCCAAATTCCCTGGGACCGAACATTTCCTCAGACAGGCCTCTGTTTCTTTCTCCAAATGTCTTTTTTTTTTTTTCTCCCACTGGAGAAAGTGGGCACCCTCTTTCAGTACTCTACTTGATGGCAGCCACCACAAACGAGTACTTTATCTTCACTCCAGTTCTGTAGAGAAACTTTCAGGACAGTGGGAGCTGGCACAGTGTGCGAGTAATACCTTTGCTGCCAACTCTGACTCACCAATCTCTGCCCTTCAGCAAAGACCACTTACTCCTCCCCTTTGGAATGCCAGATCAGACCAGCTGGTCCATTCCTCCAAGGGCATAGAAAACTGGCACAACCTAGAGGTCGATAGGACACTCCTAAAGGTACATAGCTCCTGAGGGGGCTACCCTGTAAACCTTAGTTTTATCCAGTGTTAAAGGGATGCTTGGAATGCAAATAAAAGAAGTGATTTGAGAGGCAGTATATGGTGTAGTGGTTAAGAACACTGGGCTGCAAAGCTGGAGAACTGGGTTTGAATACCACAGCCACTGCAGCCACAACTTGAATACTGCGTGACCATGTGAGCAAGTCAGTTAACTGCCCCATTCTTCCAAGACGTACCTGGAAACAAGCCTTGACTTAGTGTGTCTTTCCTGGCCAAAAATTGTAAAATAAAAACAAGGACTGCCGACTGACAGTGGAAGTGATATCCGTTCCTATGTTGGCTGCTAATTACTTTGTTTTAATGCCAGGCCTCACTTTAAAAGTAAGTGTGATGAGTCTATTCTCAATTGCAAAGGTGATTGCTTTTAGCCTGATCCTGTGGATTGCAGTGTCTTCAAGCTATGCTGATCAGATGTTGTGTAACATTCATTGTATAGCTGCAAAGTGTTTGTGACCATGTCAGGTGGGGAGCCAGGTGCAGCTGTGAAAATGGCCGACAGGACCATTCACCTATAGAGGCACCCCATTCTAAACAGATCACAGACACGTGGGACACTCTCACCCACCTGAAGATCTACTGCAGGCATGTTGCGGTGGTGGGTAACAGTGCTGCAACAGGAACTTTCGAGGACAGGAGGAAAAGTGGGGGGTGCAGCGACTGAGGTGTTTTTTTTTTTTTTTTTTTTGGGAGAGCTTGGCCTGGGAATCATGGTACCACTGGATGTTGGAGCATGCACCAGGGTTGATGAGTGAGTCAGGGGGTTGTTCGTTGCACGCCAGGGAGGATGGCCATCTGGATAGGTCCCACTGAATGACCTTGCCTAGTGGGGAACAAAGGTAAGAGTGGCTTTGCACATGTTGGGGGATTTCTCGATGGCATGCTTATTCACATATGATTCACAGCAATACTTAGCTGAATGTGACTGTTGGTGGTGCTAACCAGTATGTTAAGGGACATGAACTCTGTTTGTACCTACTGTTATCCAGAACGTCAGTTTGCATTATGATTTAGTTGCGGAACGAGACTCAACCCCGTGGCTGACACCCTTTGTGTATAGCTCAAAAAGGGTGGCAGCATAATGAGATGAAGTTTGCCTCCAATTTTGGGTTGGTGCCACCCTTTGCAGCTGAGAATGGGGCCCCAGATGTTGCAACTCATCTGAATTTACATTGTAAATAAATAATGATCCTTTCCCATGTCTGTTTGGCCAAGTTCTGTCTCTTAAGCAATTGTATTTTTCGTCCTCTTTCTTTGGCTCCTTTATTTTTTGGCTTCTCCATGGCTGGCCAGGAGAATGGAGCAGGCTGAGGGAGGTTTAAACTAGAAGATAGGGGTACGGGTCTGGTTCAGTGGATCACCTTCGACAGGAGGCAAATGCAGGGTGCCACTGAGGGAAGGACTGCAGAGTAGGGGAGCACAAGGCAGGATGGGGCTTAAAGAAGCAGAGAGATACAGCGATGCTCACGTACTTGTCAGTTTGAGAATTGAAACCAGCAAAATGGGCTAACTTGAGAGCCTGATGCTCCTCAAAGACCAAACTTTTAATAACCTTACAAATAACTTGGGGAGAAAATGCCTAGTGCCCCAGGGTAGAGGAATGCAGGACAGTTCCAAGGGGATAGGCCTGACAATGGCTGTCTCTCTTTGTAAGGGAGAGTTACTGTGGAGGACCAGGAGGATATCAGGTAAGGAGGGAATTGCAGTGCTGCCACCAGAACTCAAGGAAGTGGATGGGGGACTTTGTGGAGAGCTTGAGGGGGCCATACAGCGCCACAGAGTTCATCTAATTTTAGATGGAGGAGACAAGTCATCCAGGGGATGTACTGCAGGCATCCCAAACAGCTCAGTGGAGCATGATGCCCAGCTGGATAAGGATTAAATTACGAGAGCAGCCAAATCAGCTGCAGTGGCAGTCCTGGGGGGGGGGGGATTTCAGTAGCCCTAGCATAGACTGGCATCTTGAGAAGGCAGAGGGCAAGGCTGAAACCAAGCCCCTGTCCACCTTCAGTGACCGTTTCCTAGAACAGCATGTGTATCAGGAGATTAGGTGTGAGGGTGAGATCACCCTTGACCTCGTTCTCCGCTGTAGGGATGGGGTCATTTCCTTTGTTAATGTCAAGGAGCCCTTGCAAAGCAGTGATCAGAACCAGGTAACTTTCTCTCTAGTGTCAAGGAAAATTAGCTAGTCATCAGCCACCGAGAACTGGAACTTAAGGTAGAATCTCCAGGATGAAGTGTCTAGTGACCAAGGGTCTGGAGCAACTGCATGAGGATGATAATGCAGAGAACATGTGGGTTTTGTTGAAGGTGCCCGAGGCAGCCACAGAGGTCGTTATCACTAAGCAATAGGGAAAAACGGTAAAGAAGTGCTTGCTAGCTCAACAGACACCTAAAGCAAATAATTTTAAACCAAAATAAGGTATAAATAGACCAGGTGTAGATGGAGGTGGGGTGTCACCTGAGAGCTAAATAAATGCAGATGGCTTAATACAGCAGATATACCAAAATTCCTGATCTGTTGATCACATGAACGCTGGGGCAAAATGTAGTTTGCAGCAATTTTGTACTGACACCTTGACAGATTTTTGCGATTTCAGCCCCATGTACTTAATGCAGATCCTTAGGCCATTACTTCAACAGTAAGTGAAATATACATTCAAGTGTGGTCTCAATGAATAGACAAGAGTTAGAGCTTTAAAATGCATACCCATATGTTACCTCAGAGGATTATTGTTAAAAGTTATAGGGTTAAATACCAACCACCACTCCTTAATTTCTTGGGACATTTCAAAATATTGTTATATTTAATATTGTCAGACAGGATTTATTGCGCTTTATAATGTAATTTTATGTTGTCTAAAAGGGTAAGGATTCTGCTTTGAAATGCATATGTGGTTTTGAAGTCTTAAGGGTAATTAATATAAGAGGATAAACTGATAAAAGTGAAGACACCATCAATAGACGAAATTTTAGCAAGTTTATATTTTGTCAAATTTTGCAATTTTTAGCTGCGCGTACTCCCTGAGGAAGACCCACGTGGTTGGGTCGATATGTAGGGGTGTTAGTCCTGGTAATGACATGTTGATTTGAAATAAAAGATTCAGCTGGTGGGACCAGCCATGGAATGTACCCTATTCCAGGATTTCCCAGGGTTTCAGGAAATCTCTTTGTCATTTCCTTATGGCTGACAGGCTGGTCGTGCTGTGAACTTAATCTGTGAGCTGCTCCATGGTTTTTGGGCGTTTGGAATAGATTCTAATGGTTTTAAGTAGTAAATGTTTAGCTTTGAGTGACAATGAGTTTTATCGCATTCGACCGTCTTTTTTGTTGAATTTAATCGTCCTTTTGCTCTTTGGATCTACCTCTCTGTGTGGCTTGAGCGCGTTGTAGTGCGCTGTAGCTACACAGAATTGGTGAATTTAGAACGTCTGGGAATTGCTGGAGGACTTTGTTCATCTCTCTGTGCTGTGGAACGGATTTTGGTCTGTTCGTTTGTGTATTAAGATGCTGCTGGGGAGAAGGATTTAATTTGTTTCGTTTGATTTTTCATCAGCTGAAAGGGATTAAGGGTTCTGCAAGCCGACAGTGGGGTTGAATGCCCTTAGGGTGCAATCACAATCTGTGTTCTGGTTCTTTTCTAAATGCAGTTTTTTTCACTGCATGGAAAACTGTCTGACTTTTTGGTGGATTTAGAGGCAGCAGATACTTGATTTGGGGCTTGTTGGAGTTGTCCCGATTTGTCTAGCGGTTGGTGCGCTGGTTGTAGTGGCACAGGGTTTCTGCTCTCGTCCACCGGGGAGTCGATGTTGAGTCCTAGGTTTCTCTGGTGGAGGCCTATCGTTTGGTGGGTGCTGCCAGGGATCTTTGTGGTAGCTGCTACGGCTAAGCGGCTGTCTGTCAGGCCAGTTTGACCAGGCTGCCCTGGTCCTAGAGTGGTGTCTGACCCTGAAGAGGCCTTTCAGAAGAATGTGTATTTTGGAACTTTGGACTGCTTTCTCCTGCTCCTGATTCTGAATTACGGTCATACTGTCTTCATTTTATTTATTTATTGACACTGAGAGTGTCAAATAATATGTGTCTGACTCTGAAGAAGCTTTTTAGAGGAATTTTATCTAGGGAACTTTGGACTCCTGTTCTTTGTTTTGATTTTATTTATTTATTGACAGTGAGAGTGTCAGTTAATAACTGTTTCCCCAGACTCGAGTAGTGAGAGTTGGAATTAGGGGTTATTTTATTTATTTTATTTGGGAGGTATTCCTAACCTGTTTACACCTATTTTGGGAGGTGAGAGCTCCCAAGAAGACTGTCCTTTCCTGATTGGTGGCAAGAGGACCTCTGGACTTGGACTTGTGAAATTTCATCCAAAATGGTTTTATGTTTTATTCGTTTTTATGTTTATTTTTAACTGTGTTTTTTCTTTTTACTTTTTTTAGTTTTATGTTAATTATTGGGAGGAGGTTTAAAAATAATTACTACATTATTAGGATTTGATAGGATTGTGTATTGGTTTTGTTTTGAACAGTTGGATAGTTTAAGGAAGATTCTTTGTTTTTAAAATGTGTTAGGGTTCTGCCTCCACAGCTATGTGCTGTTCGTCCTTCACGCCCTCCTGCCCCTTTTCCCTCCTCCACTTCAGTTTACAACCTACCTGCACTGTAGGGCGTTGGGTATTGCGTGGAGGAATCAAGGAAGGGCTGGAGCATGAACAGCGGGGGACGAATGGGGGGGCCACCACATCGGGGTAGTGAGATCCAGGAGACGCCCTGGGGCAAAATGGAACCAGGAGCGTGGTTCGCCATGCCTGGTTTCTATACTCAAGGGCACTACAAATAATGATAGGTAGGTAGGTGGTCTGGGCAGCCTGGGAAGTTCACCCAACTCGTGCGATGTTATGCAATTCTAGGTCCATTAAAAATAAGACTGCAATTATTGCAGATCTTGTTAAATCTGTGGACCTGGCTTGCATCACCGATACCTGGCTGGATGAGAATTCTGGCCCTGTTTTGGAGGCTGCAGTTCCTGCTGGGTTCTTCGTGATACACAGCCTGAGACTGGGTTGCGGGGGTAGCAGTCTGTTTTTAAGTCCGAACTTAACCTCACAAATGTACCAGTGGGGGAGACTGAGTCATTTGAGTGTACCGTAGTGGCGGGTGTAGGCTGTAGGATCGTTCTCATCTACCGTCCACCAGGTGATGAGAAACTATTCCTCCAGGAAGTGGCAGACTTCGTCGTCGACATGGTATTTGAGTCGGCTAGGCTGATAGTCCTGGGCGACTTTAACGCCTGGGTCGACAACGAACTCTTGCAGGATGACATCTCTGGGACATGCACAGGTTGCTTCCACTGCCACTCACAATCAAGGTCACTCTCTTGACTTAGTCTTCCTCCTGTGGATTGAGGCCTCCAACTTGGGGGTGGAACCAGTTGGATGGCCTGAACATTACACTGTGGGGTTTAGTTTTAGCGCCCCCCCTTTTGTAGGCCAACCCCTGTAGAGATGATTCGGTACTGCCCTTTGTGAGATATAAATTCTCAAGGCCTAATGGCAGTCCTGGATATCTCGTCCTTCTCAGAGGCAAACAATGACCCAGAAGCCCTAGTGGTGGCTTATGACTTGGCCAGTATGACTGCTCTGGATATCATTGCTTCTGTCCGTGTTCGTCCACTCTCCCTTCGCCCTCTATCCCCATGGTTTGATGGGACTTTGAGGGAGATGCGGCGACTTGGACGAAGGTTGGAGCGTTGCTGGCGGAAGTCCTCTCTTGATGCCGACCACCTTAGATTGATGGACCATTATCAGGTCTATCAATCCAAAATCTCCCATAAGAAGGCAGAGTTCCTGTCCGGGGAGATTTCGGCTGCTCAAAATCGACCAGTTCAGCTGTTCCGAACTGTGGACAGACTGTGCAACCCAGCCTGTCTACAAGTTTGGAAAGCATTTTCGCAAGAAGAGTGTGATGAACTCGCTCGATTTGATTATTTTTTTTTTTTTTGCAGATAAGGTTGCAGACATCAGATCAGCTTTCCGTCCGGCACACTCTATGGGTGCTGTGGTGGACCAGTGCAGGTTTGCATATCTTGATCTTCCTTGAGTACCTTTGGTCGGTCGGCTTTCATGGATGTTATGCGGATTGTCCAGAGTGTGTGCCCTACATGCTGTAGTTTGGATCCGGGACCTACTTCCCTAATTTTGGGTTTTAGTGATGTCATTGACCCGGTCCTAGCTTGGATAGTCTGGTGCTCCCTGGAGACAGGTGAGTTTCCAAGCTCCCTAAAAGAGGTGGTGGTAACACCACTCTTGAAGAAAGCTTCTTTGGACCCAGACTGCCTTGCTAACTACAGACCAATCTCTAACCTTCCCTTGTGGGGAAGGTGATTGAGAAAGTAGTGGCCACACAGCTGGAGGACCACCTGACCATCCATGCCATCTATGAACCCCTCCAGTCCAGATTTCAAAAGAAGCATAGTACTGAGACAGCGCTTATTCAGGTGCTCGGTGATCTCCTGATGGCTAGAGACGGGAGGAGCCGTTCTATCTTGGTCCTCTTAAGTCTCTCATCAGTGTTTTGATACTGTGGACCATGGGGTGCTGCTTGATCGCCTGAGGTTCATTTGTGGACTATTGAGTACGGTCTTCAAGTGGTTTACATCGTTCCTCACAGGAAGCTCTGAGAGGATGGTGTCAGGGTTTTTTTCCTTGGATCTGGTCTTGTTAACGTGTGGAGTTCCTCAGGGTTCAGTGCTGTCCCCCATGTTGTTGGCAGTATATATGCTGCCCCTCGGAGACATTGTAAGAAGGTATGGGTTGAGGTTTCACTGCCATGCTGATATCCAGCTTTACCTTTCTTTTGTCCCCGATCAGGATGGAGCTGTCTCGGTCTTTCATAACTGTCTTGCCGAAATCCAGGAGTGGATGAATGCCAGCTGGTTAAAGTTGAACTCTGATAAGACCGAGGTATTGGTAGTGGATCCTGGTCGCCGGATAGAGAGGTGGGGGGCGGGTCTTCCCTCTGGGTTACATCTTGGGGGTGAGCCACTCCCAACCTCTGAATGGGTGCGGAACCTGGGGGTAATTTTTGACGATGGGCTAACCCTGCATTCTCAGGTGTCGGCTGTCATCAGTTCCTCATTTTACCATCTGAGGAATATTGTCAGGATCAGGCACCTTGTTCCGTTCAACCTCCCTACTCTGATTCACGCTTTTGTGACCTCGCGCTTGGACTACTGCAACTCCCTGTACCTAGGGCTACCTGGGGTGGAAATACGCCGCTTGCAGCTAGTGCAGAATGCTGCAGCATGGCTGTTGATGGGATCCTCGCGGTCCTGTCATATTTCGCCAGTGCTGCGCGGACGGCACTGGCTGCCAATTCAGTGGCGAATCATCTTTAAAGTCTGTCTGCTGACTTTTAAAGCCCTACACAGACTTGGCCTGGACTACCTGAAAGAGCTCCTGGTTCCTCATTGCCCTGGGCAATTGCTCCGCTTAGCCAGCGAGGGGTTGCTAAAGATTCCGAGGGTACGCTTGAAATCTTCTGGGGCTAGAACATTTATGTATACGGCCCCTACCCTCTGGAATTCTCTACCCGTTGGTTACGTGAGCAGACGA
This sequence comes from Neoceratodus forsteri, assembly GCA_016271365.2. Lineage (NCBI taxonomy): Eukaryota > Metazoa > Chordata > Ceratodontiformes > Ceratodontidae > Neoceratodus > Neoceratodus forsteri. Next base: position 1,758,648,570 of record CM057456.1, on the reverse strand, counting down.
CCGTGGAGAGTTTTAAACAAGCACTGAAAACCTGGTTATGGAGTCAAGCCTATGGCATTTAATGGATGGAAAGAGTCTAAGATTTTATGATTATATTTGCCTTGAGATATGTTGTTGTGGAATTTTTCATTATGTGATTTTAACTTTGTTAGGCGCCTTGGTTTTGAAAGGCACTATAAAAATAATAATAAACTTTATTATTAATGCAGATTCTTGGGCCATTACTTCAAGACTAACTTAATAAGTTGGTGGGAGTTAGCTTTAAAATGCATACCCATAAGTTGCCTCTAAGATTAATTTTAAAAGTTGTTTTAAAGAAGGAAATTTATCTAAAAGAAAAAAAAAAAACCCTTTGTTTACACACATTTTTATTTCAAAAAATGTAAAATTTAAAACATGACTGTGGGTAAAGTAGTGGAACTTGGTCTTGTCCATCTAGGAAAAATCTTCATTATCAGATATGCCAGTATCATCTTGGTAGTCACATACATTTTGGTCCTCATCTGAGTCCTCATCATTTGCATTATAGAACAGTGACATAACATCACCTGGAAATGGTGTGTCCGTGCACTTTACATTGAGATAATCAGTCCAACCATACAAAGCTGCATTTGGGGCATTGATAACTGCAACAGAAGAAAGCCTCCGCAGTCGGCAGATGTAGTTGGTTAGTATAATTTGTAACTTCAGGGTTTCCTGGTAGGGTGGTAGCAGAGAAACATCAGTTATTCTGTTGTCTTTGTTATAGTTCTCCCAGAAGATCTGCTGCCTCGCAAAATTTAAACTAGTAACTTGCTTCCTTCCATACAGTTTACAGACATACTTCTCCAACAGAGCTACAACTCCCTTATCCACTTGCCAATCACTCCCAAGTTTCTGAAAGGCATCCAGGAATTGGGGGTACTTTTGAAGGACATTCCAGCAAATCTTTTTACCCTTTTTGAAGAAACATAGTGCCTGTGAATGCATGGAAACTGACTAAGGCTTTCTTTGTTGCAGTGGTCATTTCACACTTGCTAATGTCAAAGATTTTCCTCCTGCTACCATGGCCATTGTCCAGGTATATACTTTGCTCACGTTCTGAAAATAGTGACAGTAAAATTATTGGTATATTGGTATCCCCAGATGATGAACGGATGATGACGGGGCCTGGACATATTGTCATGATATGTTGCACATGAAGGGCAATTTTTATGTCTGCTTTTTCCTGGTCAGAACAGAGATCATCCATAACTATAGTCCCTTCTTTGGTGATCATGTACCATTTGTCTCTCTCTTCGAAAAATAGATCACTTGGGCCCCTGGCAGACTCATGCAATTTTCTCCCCAGACTTGCATAATCAAATCAATCAGGTGCTTCTTGTTAGATCCATTAGAAAAGATGTAACTGAAATTCATTGGCTCTTTGGTTCTTGGGACCTTTGATAATAAACTTCTCATTAAATCATTGTTGAAATCTCTCAGCCTCTTTGATTATTTGCTCTCTCTATGTATCTGTAACAACATCCACTCTTGTAAATCCCTTTGGAAGACTATTCAGGAGTTTCATTGCCAGATCACTGAAGGCTTCAGGGATTCCTGCCGCACTGTTGCCATTAGATCAACTATGTATGCTGAGACACTTTTCCGGGGGGGGAGAGAGAGATCCGAAGTACCTGACACTGGACAGTATTCTGCTAGCACCTCAAAGTAACTTGTTCGTTGGTGTTGTCTGTCTAGTTCCATCTGCATTGGCTAGACTCGGCGGGACTGGGCCCAGGCAATATGTTAATAATTTGTTTATATATCTACAGGGAAGTTGTGCTTGTTTGAAGGGGCCAAATGTTTTCTCAGTATATCTCTTCCAAATTTAAGTTCTGTAACTTTTTTCCTTTGGTAGTTACTTGCACTTTTTTGTTTGCATCATTGAAAGTTTTCACTAGGGCTCTTGAAATTGGATCAAAATATTTATTTTTACCACTTTCCAGTTTTTCTTTGACAAACTGTTCATACATTTTTGTACCTCGTTCAGTGATACTGGTGAGGTTCTCATCAATATCAGGCGCAACAGGTGCTCCCGAGGACAAATTATACCATCTTTCAGCATCTAAAGTATCACTGAATGTGTTAATAAACTCATGATCGAGAAGAGTCAATATGGCTTTGACGTATTGTTCTGACTTGATGATTTCAGATGGCCTGCATGCTTTTTACTACCCTTTTTAACAAATCATGGGAGGATGGTGTGGTACCTGAGGACTGGAAGAAGGCTGATGTGATTCCCCTTCACAAAAGTAGGACCAAGACAGAGGCAGGAAACTACAGACCTGTCAGTTTGACCTCTGTGGTAGGGAAAGTGATGGAATCACTTTTGAAGGAAATAATTGTTCAGTACCTAGAGGCCAGTGGGGCACAACACCCAAGGCAGCATGGGTTCACAGCGGGAAGGTAATGTCAGACAAATCTAATTGATTTCTTTGACTGGGTGACCAAAGTAGTAGACCAGGGAAGGGCTGTGGACATGGCCTACCTAGACTTTAGCAAGGCATTTGACACAGTCCCACACAAAAGATTAATAGTCAAATTAACCAGCCTGGGAGTGGGTGCCAGGGTGGTAGCCTGGGTAAAACATTGGCTGGACAACACGACACTGAAGGTAATTGTAAATGGAGTCCACTCTGAAGAAAGAGGGGGTTACTAGTGGGGTACCGCAGGGTTCAGTACTGGATCCAGTCCTTTTTAATGTCTTTATAAGTGACATTGCAGAGGGACTGGAAGGAAAAGTATGCCTCTTTGCAGATGACACAAAGATCTGCAACAGGGTTGATACACAAGGATGTGTGGAAAGGATGAGAAGGGACTTGGCAAGGTTGGAGGAATGGTCAGAAGTATGGCAGCTTGGATTCAATGCAAAGAAGTGCAAAATAATGCACCTGGGAAACAAAACCTGGGAAGATTACACAATGGGGGGGGGGGAGGTAGTAACAGCAACAAAAATGGAAAGGGACCTGGGGTAATCGTATCAGATGACCTTAAGGTTGGCAAGCAGTGTGAGAAAGCGGTAGGGAGGGCTGGGGGGATACTGGGATGCATAGGGAGAGGCAGTACCAGCAGAAAACAGGAAGTTGTTATCCCCCTGTATAGACAGTTGGTGAGACCCCATCTGGAGTACTGTGTCCAGTTCTGGAGACGCCATCTCCGCAAGGACATAGACAGGATGGAGGCAGTTCAGAGGAGGGCAACTAAAATGGTGCAGGGTCTGCAAGAGAAGCCATACGAGGAGAGACTAAGGAGCTTAATATGTATACCCTTGAGGAAAGGAGAGATGGGGGGACACGATAGAAACATTTAAGTACCTCAGTGGAATCAACAAAGTCCAAGAGGGTAGCATCTTTCAGAAAAAGAGATGTGCAAGAACAAGGGGACACAATTTGAAGACAAGGGGGGGCAGTTCAGGGGCAATGTGAGGAAGTATTTTGTCACAGAGAGGGTAGTGGATGCATGGAACAGCCTTCCTGAGGAGGTTGTGGGGTCTAAAACTGTGGGAGAATTCAAGAATGTATGGGACAGACATAAGGCAATTTTTGTGGGGGGTAGGAAGAAATAGGCTGTTGGTTAAATAGGATCTGCAGCTTATCCTCTAGGTAGTGAAATGGGCAGACTAGGTGGGACAAGCGGTCCTTATCTGCCGTCAAAGTCTGTGTTTCTATGTTTTGCGGATTACTGGCTGAACTGTGAAGGCCAGTTATCTCCAAAAGTGCCTCTCTGAATTTTGCTAGGTGTGACTGATTTCAACACCCATTTATCATAGGCCATTTGATTTGCAGCAGTGTGTTTGATTCCATCTGGAATTTTGGCACTTCGATTGTATGTTTGCTCACTAGCTTGGTCAGCTGATTCCCTGGAAGCTTTGTGAGGGCTCATTTTGAAATAAAAGCCCTTGCTTTTCAGTTAATGTCCTGGACACTGGATGAGAAGCTTCAAGAGTATTAAGGGTGTGCACATAGTAAGCCCCATATTGAGCATAATTTTGCTTGTTGAAGGCTAAGAACAGGGGCAGTGAATATTTCCAACACAGTAGTCTAAAATCAGTTATTTTCTTTTATTGCTGTGTGGAGTAAATGCTGCTAATCCACTATATCTAGATATGTAATCCAGAGCTATGGGGTATTCCCCAGTTCACTGTGACGAATCTGCTGCCTGAAGGCTTCATACTTAGTCTGGAAAGTGCCAGTCTCATCTTCCTGAAGCAGTTTATGGAAGTCTATGGGTTGAGATGATCTGATCAGGTTAAGCAATATTGCAGGGATGGCATTCAGTTTTGTTGAATACTCTAGAAATCTGACCTGAAGCAGTCACTCTAAGGCATCTGCAAAATGCTCATGTACAGTCCATGCCCGACTGTAATGCTTCCCATGTAAAACTCCCCTTATGCTGCCAGAGGCACAAAGACCAGCCTGAAAAACTATGTCCTCGAAGCTACTGCCACCAACTAACTGTCCTATAATGCTAAAGTTTTCCAGAAATAGGTGGAAATCTCCCAAATTAATTATGTCATTGTGGAACTGATCAGGGTAATTCCTCACAACATGATATGCCTTTGCTGCTGCTCCAACATCAAGTGTCAGGTGAACACAGGGCATATTTACTTGCTGAGCTATTTCTTGTGTTTGTGTGAGGTATTCAAGTACAGTGGCATACTCCGTGATGGGTTTGTGGATAGGTGGAAGATATGTGATAACCATATTCTTTGGTGAACTTGAATGTTTGTTATAAATAGTGTCAGCCAACTAGTAAACCTTGGGACACTCTGATCCTCATGTGCTTCCCGACTGAGTTTCCATAGCATTAGCTTTACCTTGCCAATATTTACCACTGATGTTGGCACAGTAGACTTGGGCATATTGCCAAATGTCGTTGGCTCCTTCTTTGAGTTCATTTGTTGGATACAGTCATCCTTCTTTTTGAGAGAGGAATTTCAGTAGAATCTTCTCTGAGAATGGAGCCTTCATATTATTCTTGATATGCATCACCATGTGTATTGTATATTGTTCCATGTCTAGTTACTGTTTAAATATTCTGATCAAAGTTGTCTATCCAGAAAACTGTTAAGACTGCAGAAGACTAACTTTATCTGAAGTCTCAGTAACAAACAGATCTTGCTCTTGAAAATGCTGAGAAAGTTCCGCTAAACCAGTTTCAATTTCACACACTTGGTCATAACTGCAACTATTTCCTAATTGAAACCGGTTGTTCACAGGCATTTTGTCTCCTGTCATATTGTGCAGCACAACTCCAACAAGTGCATGTTTTGTAGTGAGAAACTTGCCGTATGTGACACCATGAATTAGGTCTTCTGAGTAGGACTTTGACAATTAGGAGACTTGTTCACTCTCTGTATGTTTGGGAATTTTAGTACATGTGAGAAAAATGATTGAACTGTCTCTGGGGCTGTTGTTTTTTTTTTTTACTCAGGAGACCATCCACTGTTGGTGGCCATGGTAGTAAACGTGCTGTCTCTACAAATCTTAAGATATGTTCACGCAACAAAGAAGCAGCATGCTTGATGACTTGATTGTCATCCGTTCTCAAAAGCTCTGTGACTGATGCACCGCCAGTTAGTGATCAGCACTGATTACAGCTAGTGGTTTTTGATGATCAACTGTTAAAAATAAGTCAATCACTATATATTTTTTTTTTTTCATCTGGTTTCTAAGTTTAGAATGGTATCATCTAGCTCCTGCTCTGACACCTGAGATTTCATTCAGTGCATTCACTGAAATGGCTTGGTGTCTTTGAAGCCCCTTTGTCTTCAATTACACAAGAAACGGCCTCAAACCCAGTTCCATCTCACTGCTCATTGTCATCCTCATCATCACTTCTATTCTGATCATCTGTGGTCCTGTCCCTTGTGATTACTGTATAACTTAAGTAGCACTTGTCATGTTTACTAAACTCCCTTGCAGTGAGGTCCTCTCTTAATTTTTGAGCGCATATCTTGGATATCACTTAGCTCTCCTGCCCATTGTGGCTTCAGCTGTTTTTGTAACAATATCAGTTGGATATTGCTTCTTCCCCTTCACTTTGATTACATATTTGTTACAGATTCTGCATGTATCAGGAAATAACACTCTAGATGACGAGGCACAAGGAGCACCACCCCTGAGATGATGTGAGCTATGTTTACCAGTGTCTGCATTGTTCTTCAGATTTTCTGATACTCTTGGCTAAGGTGAACTTTTGATAACATTGTCTATGGTAGCTATGTTAGGCAAGGTCATAGTTAGGCATTGGAATTGATGCACACTGCTCATCTTGACGATTTTTACCACCTAACTGGGGTCAAATATCTTTGCTCTCCATAAGTGCAGTAACTTTTGTCACTCAGAGGAGTTCCTTCAGAGTCTCTTGTTGTCAGGGCAGGGTAATACACTACACACTGCAGGTTCCTTGGATTTTCCTCTCTGCGTTCCTGCTTGACAGAAAAGTTTAGAGACATCCTCGAAGAATCTGAAATAAAAAGAAATATGGTAGTGCATATGTATCTGTGTGTATGTGTATGTGTATATGTGTGTGTGTGTGTGTGTGTGTGTGTGTACATACATATATATATGTGTGTGTGTGTGTGTGTGTGTGTATGTATGTATGTATGTATGTATGTATGTATGTATGTATGTATGTACATACCATGGACATCAACTCTCTTTACACAGGACTTCGGTGACGTCACGGAGAGAGCAGCAAGCAACTGAGAGTGGCTCCTCTCCCACTTTGCTGAAGGAAACAATCAAAATACAAAAATACTGCAAAAAAGCATAAGAATGGCATCTACAGGACGAACTAAAGAAAAACAAAACAAGGAAAAACTAAAAAATCGAATAAATTCAACGGATGACCGAAAATTGACTCCAGCAACCAAGAGGCCGAGCAGAAGCCCTTCACCGGCTAGTATAGTAGATACGGAGGAGAACTCCGATCAACTGTCTAGATCGTGGTTTTTAAGGAGATTTGGGAGATGAGAGCAGAGACAAAGCAAGAATTTCGGAACCTTGACCAAAAATTAACCAAATTAGAGCAGCGAGTAGAAGCGGCAGAAGACCGGATAGCACAGAATGAGGATGGCATGACACAAACAGGCCTAATACTGCAAGCACTAATGGTCCAAACCGAAAGGTTACAAGAAAAATGCACAGATCTCGAAAGTTGCTCTCGACGAGAGAATCTTAGACTTTATGGCCTCCCCGAGGGAACAGAGACAGGCCAAATGTCAGATTTTGCTAATGGATATCTTGCATCTACCAACAGGGTATCAATTAAATATTGAGAGGGCACACAGAGCACTGCAGCCTAAACCTGCGGATGAAAAAGCCAGGCCGCGTGCGATTTATTATCAAGTTCAACAGCTACAAAACGAAAGAAGACGTTTTGCTAAGGGCATGGAGACAGAAAGAAGTCACCTATCTAAATAACAGACTGTTTTTCGATCACGATTTCCCGTAAGAAATTCAACGGCAATGCTAACAATATTCAGATATAATAGTGTTAAAAGTGAAGGGTCTCCGTTTCCATACACCCTACCCAGCTAAAATTCGCATTTTCTGTCCAGAAAGAACCAAAGTATATAACTCACCAGAGGAAGCCAGAGGGGTTATGGTGGAGAAAGGGCTAATGGAGCTTCAGGCCACAGTAAACAAAGAACTCTAGTTCCCAGAAGGCATCGGAGCGAGTCATGGATTGGACAGTTCCATTAGGGCGGAGGAAGAGAGGTCGCGACTTTGCGTCATCTGCTGCACCTCTGCAGGCGATGAGAATATTGCTACAGAAACTCCAGGAACAGCGTAAAGATCCACAAAAAGTCTCCCAGGACTGAACAAAATCTGGGGAAGTCCTTTGCTATTTTTGGATCAGGTAAGACGCCTTCTGGCAGGGGTAAATGGAGAAAGTGACAAAGGCAAGAAGGACAGGGATGGGGCAAAAGGGAGTAAGGCCATCAGGAAATGGAGGGTAATGAGTACCAATGCCCATAGTCTGGGCAACAAGCTCCCTGAGCTGATGGCCTTAATGGAAGAGGGATGCCTGGATATCGTAGCAGTACTACAAATTACTTTCTTAAATCCAAGCAGAAATCCCAGGCATGTGCACCAACAGCGCTGTCTTGTGCATGCGCAGGATCTTTATGCACACCTTGAGAGCGTATGCCCAGGATTTCAGCTTGGATTTAAGAAAGTAATTTGTAGTGCTTGCAGTGCTCGGTGTGCCATGGGAGATACCAGCAGCATTTTCTCACTACATAGGGGACCAGATTATCCAGCTTTTAGTGGTGGTATGTGAAAAATTCGCGCTTCGTGACCGCATTCCTTGCAGACCCGCGATCCCAACCTAGATGTGCTTCCGGGACATGAGTCAATTACCGCAGCCCGACTAAAAGGTATTGTAGCCAAAACTGCTAAAAATAATAAAAAGGCTTAACTTTCTTTATATGGGCACATTTTACAATGAATCTATTGGGTGTGTGCCAAGAGGCACACTTTCCAGATCTGGCTTAAAACGAAAGGGCAAGCTGACAGTGCCCTTTAATATTTGTAGCACAGCCTTTGGTCAAAATAACTGCAATCAGCCGCTTTATAGCCATGGATGAGCTTCTGCACCTCTACTGGCAGTTTGGCCCACTCTTCTTGTGCAAACTGCTCTAGTTCTCCCAGATTTGAAGGGTGCCTTCTCCCAACTGCTGTTTTCAGATCTCTCCACAGGTTTTCAATGGGATTTAGATCTGGACTCATTGCTGGCCACTTCAGAACAGTCCAGCGTCTTGTCTTGAACCATTCCTGGGTGCTTTTTGAAGTGTGTTTGGGGTCATTGTCCTGCTGGAAGACCCATGACCTTCGACAGAGACCCAGCTTTCTGACACTGGGTTCAACATTGCGCTCCAAAATGGCCTGGTAATCTCCAGATTTCATGATGCCATGCACACGTTCAAGGCACCCAGTGCCAGAGGCAGCACAGCAACCCCAAAACATCACTGAACCTCCTCCATGTTTGACTGTAGGGAAGGTGTTCTTTTCTTTGAAGGCTTCATTTTGTTTTCTGTAAACATAGAGATGATGTGCTTTACCAAAAAGCTCTAATTTGGTCTCATCTGTCCACAGGACATTCTCCCAGAAGGATTTTGGCTTGTTCAGGTGTGTTTTGGCAAACTCCAGTCGGGCTTTCTTATGTCTCTCTCTCTCTCTCTCTCAGCAGTGGGGTCCTCCTGGGCCTCCTACCATATAACCCCCTTTCATTGAGTTGGCGATGGATGTGCGAGTTGAAACTGTCATACCTTGTGTCTGAAGATCAGCTTAAAGTCTGTTTGGCAGTTGATCGAGGTGCTTTCTCCACCATTTGAACAATCCTGCACTGCAATCTTCGATCAAGTTTTCTTCGTGCCATGTCCAGGAGGTTGGCTACAGTGCCATGGGCCTTAAACTTCCTGATAACATTACGTACGGTGGAAACAGGAACATCAAGGTCTCTGGAGATTGATTTGTAGCCTTGAGATTGTCCATGCTTGGCTACAGTCTTCTGTCTGCCCTCCTCAGACAATTCTCTGGCTTTCTTTCTTTTTCCATGCTCATTATGTACACACAGTGACACAAAACAGGAGAATGAGTCCTTTCTATTCAAACTGGTTGAATGAGTGATTTTTATATTGCAGGCACCTGCAACTCACCACAGGTGAGTTCATTTCCAAAGTGAAGGAGAATCACCTGCTTGAAATCTAATTATTTCTAACTACTTCTAAAAGGTGCCAATAATTTTGTCCGGGCCATTTAAGGATTCCTGTGTGGAATAAGCTAAGACTTAGTAAATTTTTCTGCTTTTTGTGTTTTATTCCACTGTAAACCAAAGAAATACATATGTGGATACCAAAATATTTTTAATTTCAACAATTTTCTGGAAGGAATGGTGCATTATATATGCTACCTAACCACATTAATTACAGACACAGGGTCTCCTTAGACCCTACGAATACTACTCCCCCCATCTCTAACAAATAATGCCCCGAACACTGCCTACCACTGCCTCTGCAAAACTAAGATAAAGCCTGGTATGAATTGCCAGTACTATTTGTCTAAACTGAGTGTGTTTGTTTTTCTTGTATACTGCTTTACTACGTATGTATCCTTGTACTGCGTTCCCCCTCCACCCCTGTAACCGACGTGGAGCCTTTGCAAATGAGTCTGTGACTCAAAGCGTTGTAATTCCGATTATACGCAATAAATAAATAAATTATTAGAAAAAACTGCAAGGGCGCCAATATTTTTGGCCATGACTGTACACTTTTAATAGTGTATGATAGAGCATGAACCATACAACTGGAGGCTCTCCAGGAGGATCGCACGTTGTGTGATAGGTCGTACTCCTCGTTCTGGTGATCCCAGAAATGCAGGGGATTACTAATGTACAGAAACCTGAATTGAGGAGGAAAGGGTTTCATTGTTGGAAAGTACAAATCTGTTTAGTACTTGTTCTTTAAATAGCTGTTCTCACATCAGTCTCTAGTTTAGACATGATGTGGTATTGTTTAATATACTTTAGGTTGTTAAAAATTTGATTTTGGGGATCTTGCCTTTGTGGAAGGGGTGAAAATATTTTGGGAGAATCTAGGGGGTCTGTCAATAGGACAATAGAAATGCAGCATTTTTTTGAATTAACAATTAATGCAAAATTATAAATCGATAAGGCGGATATAACTATGTTGTCCTTTAATGTTAGTGGATTAACGCAGCCCATTAAAAGAAGCAGAATAATGTCCTTCTTGAGAAAGTCTCAGGCAGCTTTTATAATGCTTCAGGAAACTCATCTAAATAAAGATGAGCATGAGAAACTAAAAAAAAATTGGCTACCAAACAATTGTGGCTTCTTCATATAAGAAAGGTAGAAGATGAGGTGTTGCAATCCTTATACCTAACCAATTGCCCTTTTGAGGTGATTGATTCGATTAAAGATAAGGAGGGATGTTGGGCTGGTTTAAAGGGTAAATATAATGGCTCGATGGTCGCATTGGTTTCAGTATATGCACCACTGGGTTCACAATTTTCATTTTACAGAGAGTTTTTCCTTTGAATTTCCGATTGGGCAGAAGGTTATCTTATAATGGGGGAGATTTAAATTTGAGGTTAAATGCACATATGGACACATCTGGAGGGGTGGCCAGACAGGAAAGTGGAACGGCGAAGAAAGTAGTAATATTAACGGGGGAAATTGGCTTTGTCGACACTTGGAGACAGATGCATAAGAGAACTAAGCAAGTCTCTCTTTATTCTGCAGCTCATAAAACATATTCTATGATTGACTGATTTTTAATGCCCAGAGATATTACAGCAGTTTGCACTGATTCCTGGATGGGTGACATATTCTTATCAGACCATGCCCCACTTTACCTGAAATTAAAAATAGGACCCATTCTACGTGCCACTTTCTGGCGGCTGAACTTCTCCCTGATACATGATCAGGGAAATAAGGAAATGATAACCAAGGTAATTGACCAAGCAGTGAGAGATAATACAGATCCATATATTTCCCCCGGGATCTTGTGGGATACAGTGAAAGCAATAGTACGAGGAAAATGTATAGAAATATCGTGCAGAAATAAGAAAGTAAGGGAAGCACAAAGGGAGGGGCTCCAGGAACAGATAAGGACTCTGGAAATACAACAACAACAATAATTAAATGCAGACAGGGGAAAATTATTAAAGAAATTAAAGAAGGAACTACTGGAAATTTTAGACTGCCAAGTCGAGCAAAAATTACTTTATTTACTTCAGAGATTTTATGAGGGTGGTCCAAGGGCACTTCGACTCTTAACATGTAGGCTCAGGCAACAAAGAGCTAGGGCAAGCATCCCAAAAATATTAGATTCCAAAACAAGAACATGGAAATATAATGTTGAAGGGATTGCAGAAACATTTAAAAATTACTATCAAACCTTGTATAGTAAGGGGGCTAGTCCTACCCCAGAGGAAATTGAAAATTACTTAGCACCCCTACACCTACCTAAAATTTCGGACCAGCAGAGAGAGGGTCTGCTTTCTCCTTTTATAGCAGGGGAGATACAATCAGAAATATCCCGTTTGAAGGCAGGAAAATGTCCTGGAACTGACGTGCTCCCAAATGAGTTCTATAAAAGCTTCAAATCAGCAATAATGCCTCTACTTAGGGATGCATTTAATGCTCTCTGGACAGAGGAGGGCAGGGGTGCCCCATCTTGGGGTCAGGCCATTGTTTCTGTGTTGCCAAAGCTGGCCAGGGACCCCACTAGATGTTCCTCATATAGGCCGATTTCAGTATTAAATACTGACTATAAAATATTGGGGGCTTTGGCCTGGAGGTTAGAAAGTTTTCTCCCAGACATTATCCACCTAGATCAAACTGTGTTTGTCCCTGGTAGACGGACCTCAGACAACATAAGAAGGTCAGTAGATATAATTGAACGACTCCAACTATCTGGGACACCAGCTTATATAATGAGTCTAGACACAGAAAAGGCCTTTGATCAAGTATCTTGGACTCTTTTAAAGGGCACCCTGGCTGGCTTTGGCTTCCCGGCCATTTTTGTGGACTTGATTTTCAAACTTTATGAGAGACCAACGGCCTATATAAGAGCCAATGGTCATATATCTAGATCTTTAAGCTGGAAAGAGGTACTAGGCAAGGCTGTCCCCTGTCCCCACTGCTCTTCACCATGTATATTGAGCCTTTGGCTCGGAGCATAAGGGCGAATAACAGGGTAACTGGGGTGGTGCTGGGAAGCACGACCCATAAAATGGCACTTTATGCCGATGATGTTCTTCTGTATCTAACAAATCTGACGATGTCACTGCCTGAAGTCTTTGAATAAATTAAGGTTTTCTCGGCCCTTTCTGGTTATGCCTTGAATTGGTCAAAGACAGAAGTCTTGGTATTGTCAGATACAATCCCAGATTATATTAAACTAGCATACCCTATGAAGTGGGATTGTGATGTTATTAAGTACCTGGGAGTTAAGCTTGGCAAATCACCCTCTACACTTTTTGCAGACAATTACCCAGCACTGATAAAACAAATAAGAGCAGATTTGCAGAGATGGGAAAGTATTCCCTTCCGTTTTTATACAAGATTACAAATAATCAAGACGAATGTTATGCCAAGACTGTTATATTTATTCCAGGTGGTCCCATGTACGGTTTCACAGAGGGAATTTGATGTTGGCAGAGATGGATAATTGCCTTTACTTGGGGGAAACAAACGTCCCAGAGTATCTAAAAATGTTTTTATTTTTACCAAAACAGGAAGGGGGAAGAGCCTGTCCGCATATAAACAGCTATTGGGCCACTGCCCAAATGAAACAGGCTTTGTTGTGGGCTCATAAGGGTTATCAAGCACATTGGCAGCAAATTGAACTGCATTTAATGGGGAAAGCACAACTGTGCTCCAAGCTTTTTGACCCTCAGGGTCGTACCTCTGACTCAGAGGAACTCTTGTCCTCAGTAAGAGCAACACTGCAGGGATGGTACCAGGGAATAAAAAGAGGTTATACAAAAAGAAAAATTTGGAAATATAAATGATTTATAGCTGACAAGGCCTATATTCCAAATAGTTTCTCTAATTGGTACCAAAGACAGACTGATGTAGGTTTTGTTGCAGCTTGGCAATTGCTTCAGGGGGCACAAAATTCCCTTTCGAAAGAGCAAAGGAATTTTTCACCTGGACAGAAAAAGATTTGTTATATTATTATCAATTACGAAATGTTATTAATGGGAAATTGCAAGAGGATACTCAATATGAAGACCATAGACCTTTCCCCAGGGTATTTGAAATTATCTGGGAATCTACACATGGTAAGGGGGCAATAACAATGCTTTACTGGAACCTGATAGCGGACCAAATGCACAGCACAGCCCTACTACAAAAAAGATGGGAGCAAGAGTTGAAAATACAACTAAACCAAAGGAAATGGGAACTGGCCTTTAGAAGTAGTTGGCGAACCACATCATCACCGATGTGGCAAGAATTTGCCTGGACAATTAAGGTTAGGTATTTTTTTACTCCAGGTAGACAGTTTAAGATGGGGTCCAGAACCAATGCTGTGTGTTGGAGAAGCTGCGGCTGCCCCCACGCAGAGATGTCACATATTTTCTGGTCTTGCCCAGGTCTTCAGACGTATTGGGGCACCATAAAACAACATTTGACAGGAATATTTGGAATGGCATTGGAAATGGGCCCGGAAAATATAATATTAGGTCTTTGCCCAGCAGTCATTAAAACTAAAGAAGGGCAATATTTATGGGCTGTGCTGTGTATTGCGGCTTTGAAGGGCATAACAAAGAAATGATTACAGCAGTCTCCCCCAGAAATTCGGGACTAGATGGAGATAGTCAGCCAGATTCAAATAATGGAAAGAACCACATTTGCAGCCAATCATTGTAAAGAAGCATATACAAATATATGGACTCGTTGGGACCTTTATAAAGTTGGGATATAAATGCAACATAGATAAAAGTATACACTATACACTCTACCTTTTTCCTCCCTATTTTGTGTCTAGTAGCACTGTCCACAAAGAATATCAGTTCTAAATCAATGTTCATGTAGTATTAAAATATATGGATCCCCCTTTATCCTAAAGGTTTAAGTTGGTTTTATATAATATAATTTAAAGTTTAATGATTTGGGTTGGTTAATAAGTGTCTTATATAAACTGGAAAGTGTATAAAATTTGAACGTAATATAATATGGTCGTCATATATTAGTAACACTTGATAATGAACTTGTCTATGATAAAGTCTGTAAGTCACAACCAAATCTATTATTTTTTACTGAAATACTTTCAATAAACTAAGTTTAAAAAAAAAAAAATCTCTTTACACAGTGATCCCCCATGATTATGGTCTGACAGCTTTGCAGCATTTCCTGAATAAGCGGGAAGTCCAGCAGCCACCCACACACACACTAACTTGTCTGGCAGAACTTGTTCTTATACTCAATGCCTTTTCTTTTAATAAGTTTTTTTCAGCAGGTCAGTGGAGTTGCCATGGGTACCAAGATGGGTCCCAGCTTTGCTAATCAGTTTGTGAGTTGGGTAGAGGAACAGTTTTTTTTCTCTCTCATTCACAGGGACAGTGCCTGAATTCTACAAATGCTACATAGATGACTGTGTGGGGGCCACCTCCTGCTCTAGGGAGACCCTCCAAGTCTTCCTCGACAAGTTTACCATGGCCCATCCTTCCCTTCAATATACTGTTGAAGTATTCTCCTCTACACTGACTTTTCTGGATAGTCCACTGTCAGTACAGCACACTGGTCTGAAGACATCAGTTTATTACAAACCCACCGACTCTCACAGATCTTCCTGGACATAAAGTCTTTACCACTCATTCACAGTGATGGGACTGACGCCGGAGGCGCTAGGACCCAGCGGGAGTCAACATTTTTCAGAAGGGCTGGCGCCGAGGTAGGAGCTGCGAGGAAGCGGCACCACAAGCTAGGCTTGTGCTGTATAGACTACCTTGGCGTCGAACCTCCAACTGCCTCAGTTCCTTTTTTCTTGCCATCGAGCGTGCTTCAGTGATGATGTCGCTCGCCCGCCGGGAGTCAGAAACTTCTATAGCAGCTGTAGTTTTCAGTTTTTGTTCTAGTTATTATAGTTTATTGTTTTCTACAGAGTAATAAAGTAAACAATTTTATTTAATTACAAGAAGAAGTCTTCAGCCCTCCTTCGATGGAGTCGACCATGAGTAGGGCAGGTGACGGTAAGGAGACTTCGCATGAAAGCTGTTCAGTCAGCCGGGCTGAGTCTGGTCCGCTGCCCTCTACGGAGGGGGAGTCTGACTACAGGCAGCCCAGTGCTCACGGGGATGGGTGGTCTCCTCGAAAGCACAAAAAGAAGCAGTCGCATTCTCGGCACCGTTCGACCGCAAGCTCTTCTTTAGCCTCCCGGTTGAAAAAGAAACGGCACCACTCAAGGTCGCCTTCTGGTAGGTCTGCACGTTGATTGTCTGTTATCTGGGATGGAGGCCACTCTCTGGCTTCTGTTCCTTATGCCTGGCATCCTCAGCTCTTGAGCCCCTCTCCGCCTGACGGAGGGTCTTCTGGTGAGCAGTTTCACCATTGGGCCGCTCTTATGGAGCAGTGGGTGTGGAGGTTGTCCCAGCTACCTGAGCCGGCTAGTCCGTTGCTGGGGTCTTTCGGCCTCAGACAGGCAAGCCAGGCGGTTGGGACTCCCTAGTCATGCGGCACCTTCTTCGATGCCGATGACACCACGTCCTGGTGTCTATCCCCCTCATATGGCTGTGGCGCAGGGGTCCACACCGGTGCCTTTATCGCCTGCTGAATTTCTTCTCAGAAGTTGGGAACTTATGGTGCAATGCCTGCTGCCTGCAGTGCTGGCCTCTCCATCATCGTTATGGTGCTCGGTGCCGGCTTTCCCAACACCATGCGTGTTGTCACATCCATTGCCGGCCCCATGCTCGGTGCTGCTTCTCATGTCAGTGCCGCGCTCGGTGTCTCTTCCCGTGCCGGTGCTGCCTGTGTTCCTGCCGCTGCCTGTCAGCGTGGTGCCGAGAGCTTTTGCGATGCCACATGGGGGTCCGGGGTTCTCAACTCTGATTCTTTCTGTTCCTCCTTCTTTCTCTTTTCATCACTTTCCTATCTACACAGTCCCTTGTGGACTAGTGGGATGATTTTGAACCTGATCTTCGATTGGGGAATGACGGAGATGACGACTCCACCCTTGGGGCAGGGAATAAACCCCTTTCTACACAGCCTTTGGTTGAGGACCTTCCCTTTAAGTCTCTGTTCAGAAATTTTAATTCCACACTCTCTCTCCAGACTTCGGAGATTGATCCTGGGAAACTGTCGCTTCTGCAGTATTTACACATTCCGGACATTCCTATGGAACTAACCCCTCCAGTGCAGCCCTCTTTCGAGACTCTCACAGATGGTGTGGGATAATCCGGTGCATATTCCTTCTGTGGCCAAGTCCATACATGGGGAAATATGCCCCTCCTAAGGATCGACCTATTCTGGCCTCTCAGGCCTTTGCTGATGCCATCATAGTTCTGGCAGAGTGTGACAATGCTGTTATTCCACAAGAATTGACAGCGCGCCCCATTAACAAAGAATATTGCAAGATCGACACCTTGGGTAAGCGAGTCTTTGCTGCTTCTACCTTATGCATGCGCATTGCTAGTTACCAGGGCTGTTTGTCTCAGTATGAGTATACACTCTTGACATCCGCACAAAACTATGGTAGAAGCTCTTCCTGACTCAGAGATTAATTCAGAGCTCCTCCAAACTATCACTAGAGGCATTGAATCCAATAATCAACAGATTAAGGCTGTTACGGATGCCTTTGATCCTGCTTCCAGAGCAGCAGTGGCTGGTAACTGTACCCGTCGCCACTCTTGGTTACACACCTTGGGTTTCACCAGTGATGCGCAACAAAGAGTTACAGCCTTGCATTTTGATGGTGTGTATCTGTTTGGCCCCCAGGTTGAGCAAGTGCTAGAGGCCACTCACAAAACTAGCTCCGCCACTAAAATGGCTAGACCCCTCCCGCAGCTCCTCAGAGGGGCAGAGGTCGGCATTAGTTTCAAAACCATCAGTCCTTTCGTGGAAAGGGCAGAGGAGGCTTTAACAGAAACCAAACTCCTCAGCCGCAAAAGAAAATGCAGCAGAAGGCACAGGGCCCTAAAACCCATAGTGCCACCCTCTGAGATTCTGGCCCAGATCCCACCTCAGCTGTCCGAGGAGGACGTCTGACACTGTTCTATGACCAGTGGAAATTGATCACTTCAGACAAATGGGTACTCAAGATTATCCACGAGGGGTACTCCTTAAATCTGTCAGAAACCCCTCTGGATCATCTGCCCAAACAGCCCAAGCTGTCTGTCTCTTAGTCAGACCTTCTTGCTTCCAAAATCCAAGACCTTCCGAACAACAGGGCAGTAGAGGTAGTTCCGCTGGAAAAGCGACAACACAGGTTGCTACTCCCATTACTTTCTGTTTCCAAAGAGAACAGGCGGTATGTGCCCTATTCTCAACCTCAGAAAGTTGAACCAGTTCCTTTACAAGGAAAAGTTCAAGATGACTTCATTTGGTACTCTACTACCTCTGATTCATCAACACAATTGGCTAGCCTCCCTGGACATGCAGGATGCCTATCAACACATCCTCATGCATCCAAACCACCACAAATACCTCAGATTTGTGGCATTGGGTCAACACTACCAATTCCGAGTCCTGCTCTTTGGGCTATCCTCGGCTCCTCTGTACCTTGAGGTTTTGCAGTGTGCTTTGCAGTTCTCACGGTGTACCTGAGAAAACTCTGGATTCAAGTATTTCCGTATCTGGATGACTGGGTTCTTGCGAACTCCTCCAGACAACTAACTCTAGAAGCCGTTGCTATGACTTCAAAATTCCTCATGCCCATAGGAGTCCTATTAAACCTGGGAAAGTCACAGCTATAGCCCTCCCAAAAGCTCCTCTTCATAGGAGCCTTTCTGGATATTTTCAGTGCGAAAGCCTTCCTTCCGGAGGACAGATGGAGCAACATCCTTCTGATGGCCCGCTCAATCAGATAACACAGCTCAGTTTGGTCTCTCTCTGTGCAGTGGATGCTGGGTCTCATGGCAGCCTCAGTGTTTACTGTTCCTCTGGCTCGACTTCACATGAGAACTGCCCAGTGGATGCTCAGCGCTCAGTGGTCGCCGACCACACATCTTCAGTCCTTTTGCATACAAGTGACGGAACTGTTGAAACGGTCACTCACCTGGTGGTCTCAGGAGGACAACCTTTGGCTAGGCTATCCCTTCGCCACTCCAGATCCCCAGATCTCCATCACCACGGATGCATTTCTATGGGGATGGGGAGCTCATTGCGAGGGTCTCCACATGCAAGGTTGTTGGAGTGAGGATGAATGTCGGCTTCACATAAATGTTTTGGAAATGAGAGCTGTCCTATTTGCTGTTCAGACCCTGGAGGACGTACTCTGTCGCAAGATCATTCTCCTTCAGATGGACAACAAAGCAGTGATGCACCCTACATCAACAAGCAGGGTGGAACACACTCTTACTCCTTGTGCAGGGAAGCGATGAGAGTGTGGGAATGGTGCCTGGAGCACGAAGCCCTGATCCAAGCGATTTACCTGCTGGGAGTTCAGAACGACTTGGCAGACCGTCTCAGCAGAATGAAGGCAGATCCTCACGAGTGGTCCCTCGACACAGTCATCATACAATCACTCTTTGATGAGTGGGGAACTCCAGACCTGGACCTTTTTGCATCCCCACTCAATGCCAAACTGCCTCTCTTCTGCTCCAGAAATCCAGGACCTGGCATTTTTTGTCAGGATGCATTCAGACTGCGATGGACAAAATGCTTTCTGTACGCATTTCCACCTCTTCCCTTAGCTCAGAGGGTACTGCTCAAACTAGAGGCACAGGGAGGCAGAATGATTCTCGTCGCCCGTTCTGGCCTCGTCTGATCTAGTTTTCACTGATCAACAAATTGTCAGAAACTTCACCGAAACCGCTTCCACTTCAGATGAACCTGCTGACGCAAGGTCCAGTAGTCCATCTCAACCTGAAGTCTCTTCACCTCCATGCCCGGCTCCTGAGGAGATAGAGTTGAACAGATTTAATGTGCCCACAGGGTTTTTGATATCCTCTTGGCGGCACGCAAGCCGGCTACTTGACAGACCTACACGGCTAAATGGAAGCATTTCTCTGTCTTGTGTGCAAAATCTTCTTGGAACCCCTTTTCCTGCTCACCTAACAAATTGCTGGGGTATGTTCTAAACCTGTCAAACACAGGTCTCCAGTACTCCACCATTAAGGTTCACATTTGCGCGATTTCAGCTTACCATGAGCCCATACACTCCATGTCCCTAGCTCAACTTCCTGTAGTCAAGAGATTTCTTAAGGGCATTCTACATACCAGGCCACCAGTTAGACGACCGGTTGCAGCCTGGGACATTAACCTTGTGTTAGACATGCTCACCCGTAAACCTTTTGAGCCCTTGGCTACGTGTGATCTTAAATTTGTCTTGGAAGACAGCTTTTCTCATGGCCATCACTTCCGCCTGCAGAGTATCAAAAATACACGCTTTGGTCATGGACCCTCTGTATACGGCATGTCACAAGGACAAGGTGGTTCTCAGAACCCACCCTAAATTTCTACCCAAGGTTGTCTCAGAATATCATTTGAATCAACCATTGGTACTGCCTACTTATTTCGCAAACTTCCAAAATGAGGGAGAGCATACTCTGCATTCACTGGATGTGAAGAGAGCCTTGCAGTTCTACTTAGACAGGACAAAGGAAATCCGCAAGTCTAAACAACTGTTTGTCTCCTTTAGCGTGACCCGGCTGGGCCAGCCTGTAGCCATCCAGTGTATTTCTGCATGGATAGTATCTTGCCTTCACCACCACTACTCCATGGCATAGGTCACGCTAGAAGGCAGAGTATATGCTCATTTTACCAGAGCAGTCGCGGCCTCTCTGGCAGAACTCCATAACATCCCCATTGCAGACATTTGCAGTGCGGGCACCTGGAGCTCCGTGCACACTTTCGTCAAGCACTACGCCTTGGATGTCCATGCCAGATAGCATCAGTCTTTTGGCAGGACAATCCTTAATGGACTTCTGTCCTAAAGTGAGCTCCTCTTTCTCTCCTGCCGCCTGTCTCGCGGATTATTTAGCTTGGCACTCTCCCATCAGTGTGAATGAGTGGCGGGGACTTTATGTCCAGGAAGATATGTAAATTACGTACCTACTGTAATTCTTGATCTTCTTGGATGAAGTCTTCACCACTCATTCACACTCCCACCCACCATCCCCCAAGCTCACTTATCTGTGTCTTGGTCTTCACTACCTTGATGCTTGGGCTGTGAAGACTGTTGTGTTGACTCTTCTTACACAGGCCATTCGGACTATCTTATGTCCAACACAGGTTAGTTTTTACTAGGTTATTTTACGCTGCACCTCCTCAGGAAAAAAAGGTACTGAGGCGGTTGGATGGTCGACGCTGAGGTGGTCTATACAGTGAGAGCCTAGCTCGCAGTGCCGCTTCCTCGAAGCTCCTGTCTCGACGCTGGCCCTTCTGAAAAATGTTGGCTCCCACTGGGTCCTAGCACCTCTGGCATAGATCCCATCAGTGTGAATGAGTGGTGGAGACTTCGTCCAAGAAGATCAAGAATTACATTAGGTACATAATTTACATTTTCTTCCTCCACAGCTCCTTCCATCCTAAACATGTGAAGAATGGCCTGCCTTATTCAGTTTCTTAGACTTTGCAGGTTATGCAGTGAAGAAGATGATTTTGCTGAGCAGACCCAAATAATGCATAGTTGTGTTTTTTTTTTTTTTTATCAACAGGGATACCCTAAAAGCACAGTGGACAGAGCACTCTCTCCGGTCAGTAGCATGCCCCGTAACCTTGACCCCCCCCACAGGAGGGATGCTGTCACGCAAGAACAACGGCAAATTCCACTAGTGCTTCCTTTCCATCAGAGTACACCTTCTCTTCACAGGATCATCACCAGTAACTTTCCCATTTTGCAAACTGACCCCAACATTGATGCTTCCTTTACAGAACCACCTATTGCCTCCTATCACTGGCCACCCAACCTGCAGAATCTCTTGGTTAAAAGCAGCCTACCTACTCCTAACAGTTCCTCCCTACCAGGTGCCAAACCTTGCAACAGAACTCGCTGCTACACCTACAGATTTATTTCTAGTGTGACTGAAATTCGGTGGCCTACAGGTGTTTTTCACATCACCAAGGAGTTCTCATGCATCTCCACTAATGTGTGGTATATTGTATTCTTTGCAGGAAGTGTACAACTGTTTACATCGGAGAGACTGGTAGACGCCTTGCTGACTGTTTCAGGGAAGATTACAGAGCAGTCAGGAATGGAGACACTGCTAAACCCATTGTATCCCACTTTATCTCCAGGGACCACAGTGTCAGTGACCTTTCTGTTTGTGTCCTTCGGCAGGGCTTCTGGGATTCTGACCGTAGAAAAAACATGGAAACCAAGCTGATTATCCGTCTTGGCTCCCAGCAGCCCTCTGGTTTAAATGATAGACTTATTTTCTACTAACATCTTTCAGCCACCCCTTATTTTCCCTAAAGTCTGTTTGTATCTGTACACATTTAGTTTCTTTTTCATTTTTACCACAAGTCTCCATCTCTGTCTCCTTCCCCCACATTTGTCACCTTTCACCCTTCTTACTAGGCCCTGTTAATTATTCCCCAGGTGTGGACTTCTCTAGCTCTTTCACTCCTATTATGCTTTGTTTTTCCCATCATCACCTTCTAGTTTCACAGATTCTCTCTTAAATTTTGCCATTTATCACTTCTTCTCCCTGAGCCTCCCCTTTTTTCTTTCTCTCTCTCATATATATGTTTACCTCTCCTCTACACTAACTTTTTTTTTTTTGCTTTCTTAGATATTTCCTAAAGAACTAAGGTCAAAACTTAGATTTTTAACTCTTTTCAGCGTGCAATATAACCATTTTGTTTTGCTTTCAGACCACATGCTGATACAGCGCCTTGTTTTTACGTGTGTGTGTGTGTGTGTGTGCGTGTGTGTGTATGTATGTGTATATATATATATATATATATATATGTATGGCAAAACTCAGTTTAATGCATTAGTTAGTTTTCTAGCGACAGAGAATTGAAAGGGCTTCAGTTAGGGTTGATCTTCTCTGCCCACCCCCCAGTTGGCATTGTGTGCATTGTCATCAGCCCTAACTCTCACCCCATCACATGTGCAGCAGCAGAAGTATAGGAGAATTGGGTGAGAGTTAGACCGACGACCCAATGCACACCCAGTGCTTTTTGGGGTGGGTGGGCAGGGTCCAAGGGGTTTTCAACCCTAACACTGAATTTCCTCACTTTTGTCGCTGTGGAACAACCCTAACTAATGCATTAAACAGAGTTTTTTGCCTATAATTTCCTTCTTTTTGAGAATGATAACAAGAAATAGTGAATGTAATGCAGCGGCGCTCCCGCCACGTGATGTCTTGTGGCATAGTAACAGCAACAGCAATGCAAACCGAAGCTCTAACAGTGGCGCACATGGTAACGCAAGCGTGAATGAGAACAGAAAGGGTAATGCACACGGTGGCGTAGACGGGAATGGTGTGCCACGTGATTTGTTGTCACATAGTAACATGTTGCCTGCAAACGGAAATGTCAATGGGCATGGTGACGCAAAGTGAAACAGAAAGAGAAACAGTACTGTAGACACAAATGGCAAAAAATAACAGAAACACAAGTGCAAATGAAAACGCAAAGGATAACGCACATGGTGGCGTAGACGTCAATGGTAAGTGAAACGGGTACGGAACCGCAAGCGTAAAGGGCAACGGTAACAGTAATGTAAAGGCACAGGCTGGTTTTCCCCAAAAGCTGCATAGAGAAAGACAGTGAGTACAAAGTATGTATGCATAATAATGGGTATCTGAGCAGAAAATGAGGACTTGGAATACTAAATAGGTTATATCTCAGGAACCGTACGACGTAGAAAAAAAATTTAAAAGTCATATGATTTACGACTGTCCTGGCTAGTTTTATATTTAGCCCCATTAGGGGGCTAAGCATTTTTCCGACGAAAAGTCCGTATCTCGCACCGTTTCCGAGATACGGGCCCTGAAAGGTGGCGTAACGCCAGAATGTTATCCTATGGGAAAAAAGAAGTTCGAGTGCCATAACTTTGCCTCCTGTAATATTTTTCACCAAACCATTGAAAGGCACATCTGTGGGCTGTTGGCGTCTCCCTCCAAATTTCAGGAAAAAAGACCAAACCGTTATTTTGCAGCAGGGTGCCAAAGGATTCCAGTAATGCGTCGGGCGCCGTAATGTTATCCAATGGGAAAAACAGTCAAATTTGGAGTGCTGTAACTTTTCCGACGTGTAATATTTTTTCAATACAACACTGAAAGGCACATCTGTGAGATGTCTGCTGCGTTCCCTCCAAATTGCAGCCCAAAACTTCCAACTGTTCTTTTGCAGCGGAGTGCCAAAGAATTACTGTTATTTTGGGCATAGTTCAAAGTAGTGTTCAATTTATAAAGCTGCAAAAATTTGGCGAACACTTTCGTGAGTGCGATATCACTTTTATGAAAGTACTTTTCCAGAAATCTGAAAAACATATTTCTGAGGGTGTTTTACCCCAAAATAAAGACATGGCTAGGATCCTCAGGTCCCGACTGGTGAATACAAAAAGAATTAGGTTGCTAGAGGGTCTCAATTTAAATGCCAAGCATTTTTCTGATCACTAACTGAAAACAAGATGGCGGATTTGCTACAGTCAATAGGCCATTTGAGTACAGTAAAAGTGCATTTGCGACACTGTCGAACTTTTTGTTAACTTTCTCCCATTGACTTATAATGGGAAATTGTTTTTGAATAACTTTGAACTGCTTAATATTTTTCAATGAATCTTCAAAAGGCACATCGGGACCCTGGCCACATGTTCCTTGAAGATTTCGGCAGGTCAGCAAACCGCGGCACCTGTAGGCCGATAGCAGAATTCCAGAAAAGCGAAACGCACTCGCAGATCACGCTTAATAACTCCGCAGCCGTATATCCGACCGGTACACAACTCTGCAGATCCCAAGGCCTATGGTTCTTGATCATGTATTCCAAATTTCAGGTAAATCCGTCAAACGGTTGCAAAGTTATTAAGGTGCAAAATTTTGGGTTTAACATAGAAATGGCTCCTCAACCCTAACTATGGTAGCACTACCGTGCTGCCATAATATAAATATATATAATAACTGGTCAGCAGTTTCTCTCAATGTACTGACCAGGTTGATATTTTCCATAACAACCGGCTGGTTGTTATGACATTCATGAGCCATGCCAGTCAAACTATGCTGCTGCCTCATTGGCCAACATTCTGTACGTGGGCGGGGCCAAACAGTCTCACAAACTGCTGGAGAAAAACTGCTGGCCTGTTATTATAAAAATAAAAGATGTGGAGGGTAGCCACTGAGATTGAGCACCCTCATTGTGGATAGTTTGATAAACGCCGGCTTTGCCTCGGGTTTTGTAGCATCCCACAACCGGTGTGCATTAAATTTCATATCAAACCCTTCCTCATCCATTATTCTCTATATAATATGGATATGTAGTGTTCAGTAGTGATATCGTATTATTTTGTAGCAGCTTCAGTGACCCTGGCAACCTCGCTGAGTGCCAAGGCACGAGTGAGAGTTACGAGGTCACTGAAACGTGTAGTAATGCATTATCACATTACTGAACTGCTGCATATTCCATTTATGCAACAGGTTTAGATGTGTGAACATTTTGATTTTGGTAGGTGTAAATAATTTGTCAAAAAAGGGAAAAGAAAATTGAATTTTATGCTGTTTTTTGCTAATTATAAAAAAACAAAATGGTATCTATAAATGAAACACCACTCATTTTGTAGATATTTTTGAGCTGAACATTTTTCATGCTCACAGTACCATGCTATCATTTTTTGTTTTAAAGTTATCTATATTTGTTTGTCAAAAAAGTGAACAAAAAATTACATTTTCTTCTGTTTTCTTGCTAACCATATACAATATACAGGGTTTATATAAATGAAACATTATTCATTTTGTAGATAATTTTGTGCTGAACAATTTTCGTGCTCACAGTACCATGTTATCTTTTTTCATTTTTAAGTTATTGACATTTAAATATAGTTAGTACTGCTTCTGAGGCCGAACATTCTAAATAAATTCTGAAGAGAACTGTGTAGATAAATGAGCTACTGATGTAGTTACTGTGTGAATAAATGGGTGATGATGTAGTTACTATGTGGATAAATAAATTTATTACCATAGTAGCGAAGATAAATGGTTTTATTCTACAGTTTTTATCCTGACCCGTTGCATAAATATTTATATATATATAATGTATGACTACATACATATGTGTGTATATCTATATATAAAATGTATGTGTATATATCTGTCTGTGTGTGTGTGTGTGTGTGTGTGTGTGTACACACACACATATATTAATTAAGCAATAAGGTATGACCAGGGGTTAGATTAATAGTCTGTTAATCACCCACTAGGTGTAATGTGGCACGAGATGAGCCGCTTAGCCATACTGCCTCCTAGGGGTGATTAACTGACTTAATCTAACTCCTGGGAGTGCCGATTGCTATTATAAAAACACGCCTAAAAGAAAAATAGTTTAAAGTATACCTTTTCAATGTTTCGCCATTTACAGGGAGATTTTAATAAAATAGTTCTTCCACCAACAGTTTAAGAATGCTGATTCAAAATCAGAATGCATCGTTCCACACATTCAGCAGGGCTAGAGGATGGAATGCTGACAGAAAGAATTCATGTGCCATGGTGATCAGGCTGTACATGACAGTATAACATGGATTAATGTAAGGCTGTTGGAATCCTGACAGCCAATCAGATTGCAGCATTTCTGAGACCCTTTTTATAATATGTATACATTATAGGGGCGCTTCTGTAGTTAGGGTTTAGTAGGCACTTCGTTGTTAAACTAAAAATTTTGTACTTTAATAATTTTGCAACCATTCAACGGATTTGCACAAAATTTGACACGTGCTGTCCTGTGGAGTAGATCTCTTGATGTGGTAAGTTACATTCCGGTCGGATGTGTGCTTTCTGAGTTGTGGAGAGGTGAAAAAAACACGTTGCTCATTGACTTTACTGGGATTTTCTTTGAACTTGCCTACAGCCCAGACGGTTTGGTTTTGGTTTGAAATTTTCAGAGCATAAAGGGACTACCCCACAGATGTGCCTTTTGCTAGTCTGGTACAAAAATAATAATAATTTTTTAGGTTATTGCAATTAAAAAATTTGAAAATGTCTCTGAGCATGCTCAGTAAGCACTTAACTGTATAAAATGAAAAAGGAATCCTGTTTCGTATGGGTAAATTCCTTTTTCGTATGGCTGCCATCTTGTTTTCAGTTTTGCCTGAAGAATTCTAATTTGGAACACCCCCCCCCCCCATAATGATATTATTGAGGAGGAACCAACACATATGGTTTGCTTATTTGGACCCCTTTGATGCATTCTGCACTTTAGTACTCGAAAAATGCCCTTAAAATGTGTGTTTTATTTAACATTGAAATTATTTTTTCGTATTGGCGTTATACAAAATAAGATCTTGTTTCGTATGCCGACTCACGAAACAAATCTTTTTTTGTGTGGGCAAGTAATGTATTTTAATGGGATTTTCAACTTTGGTGGATAACTTTACCATTTTTGCATATTTTGGCACAAAATTTTCTACATAGCCTTTTGGGGACCCCACCTATGAACAATATGACTGTTGCTACACAGTCCCCACCCAAAAGGTCATTTTGCAGTCGCTTGGTGAATTCACCTCTCAGGCGGGTTTTGCATAATGACAGCTATATTGTTCATGAGATAGGGTAATAAAAAGGCTATGTTGAAAATTTGGGGACAAAATATGTGAAAATGGCAAACGTATGACCATTTGTTGCAATTTCGCTATGCATGCTCGTAACTTTGGAAATGTTAATGACTTTGACCCTGAAGTTTCAATATAGACTTATTACCCCGCCTCATGTATGCCACAGCTGAATTTTTTTCAAATCCTGGTTGTAGCTGGGTGAAATCCTCCTACTATATTTTTCATTAATGAAAATAGAGAATTAGTTCCTAAGGGGCTGCAAGAAAGCCTTACAGCCACAATAAGTCTGATTTAAGGTATCAAATAAAAATGAGAGCCTGCTGAGACCTGAAATATTCAGTGCAGGAATAGTTTTACAGCATGTCAAGATAAATGTTTCTTTCCTATCCTTTTGGCTGCAGCATTTTTTCTATGCTACTATTCTATCTTGTCTTTGCTGGATTGATCAACCAGCACTGAAACTTCAGTACTCTTTTCTTTTTCTCTTTCTGACACACACACACATACATATATACACACACATACATACACAGCTAGCATTAAGTATACAAGATCTGTCCTAGCACAGTTAGGGTGAAAGAAATGTTGTGTACTTTGGTGCTGTATTCCTGTTAAATTTCCTCGTGTAAAATAGTGAACCTGGGGAAGAAAGTACTTAAAATGAATGTTTTTGGCCTTATAAAATATAAAGTACTGAAGAACTACAATAAACCACCTTTAGTTTTGTATGGAAGGTATCAGGAATCCCAAAGTTCTTACTGTTTGAAATGTACCAAACACATGTTTTACAAACTGCTACCAAACAATGAATTAGCAATGTATTTTGCTTTATATTGGTTTAATTTGTATTTTTCTGATACTAGATGAAATGTTTCTTTAAGCCAAAACTGTACAAACTGCTATATGTTGAGGAAACTTTACCTGTTTGGGGAATGCCCGACTCCAAGTGATTTAGTTTGCTGGCATCCATTTTGTAGATTACTATGGGCTCAGGCCTGCTGAAGTCTGTGGGCTTTATAGAGCTCTAGCATGAGGGAGTCTGGGAACAAGAAAGGTGGGATTTCCTGCCAGGAAGTTCCTTTCTTTATTTTCTTATTTGCTTTATTTTTTGATGGTTTAAAAGCTGATCTGTGTTAAACTATTATTTTTCATGGTTGCTTACTTTTCTGCATGAAATAGACATATTTAAAAATGTTGCAAACATTTAATTAACATTTAAAGCTATGATTGACAGGTCACGTGATATTCAGCCCTATTATAGGAGCTGGCTGAGCACAGTCTGGCAGATGAGATCTGAGCTGTGGAGGGAGCAGTCCTCTGTAGGAGTGAAACTGATTGATGCAAGAGGGGAGTAGTTGGTGCTGGAAGCAGTCTCAGAAATTCTGACCAGTGGTGGTGCTAGTCAAGGCTGGGATGTTTTGAACCAGAGCTGAGTTGAGCAGCTAGAGGGTTAATTGGTCTTCCTAAAGTATTGGCTGCAAAACTGCCGGTACAAGTAGGACCACCCTCAGGCACTGGATTTGTCCCTGTAAGCCTACTGGCTGAGTGGGAGCCGACAGCCCTATAAGCCAAGTTTTATTACAGTTGCTGAAGATCATCCTGACTAGTCAATCAGTATGACCTGAGCAACACAGAAGTTCCAGATCTGCATTGTTGAACTGTTTATGGTATTGGCAAGTGTGTGAAGTCCTTCTGTAATAAAGTGCACTGTCCTATGGGACATTTTAAAAGAAATTGTCTCGCCTTCTGTGTCTTCATGCAACCTGCCCTCTTCCACACTAGTCAAAATGTGTTTTTGCACTTGTGGCGTGGAATGGTGTTCTAGTTGCATGGAATTACATTTTGGTGGGGTTTTGAAAATGTTTGGTACCAGGTACGTGAGGTGGGGTAATAAGATGGCTATGCTGGCAGTTTGGTCACTGTTGTCCTATTAAATTGAGTGCAGGGCCTGAAGGGCACTGAGCTCCCACAGACAAATAAGGTTACGATTACACTATCTCAAAAAGTAAGGAAATTATTTGCAAAAAAACTACATTAATGCATCAGTTAGGGTTGATATCAAACTGTAAAAAAGAGGGAAATACAATGTTAGGGTTTCAACTCTAACACCCCACCCTCCCTGAACACACCAGCCAGCATAGGGGTGTGCCTTGGGTCATCCGCCTAATGCTCACACCATTCTCCTATACTGTGCCCACCTCCGTTGTGTACTTATGGAATGGGGTAAACATTAGGCTGACAACCCCATACAGATTGCCCCCCAATGCGCTGGATGGTGTACAGGGAAGGGGTGGGATGTTAGGGTTGAAACCCTAATGTTGTATTGCCCTCCTTTTTACGGTGTGATATCCAGCCTTACTGATGCATTAACATAGTTGTTCGCAAAGAATATATATATGATATAGCAAGGCAAATTTCATAGTAGTGGAATTCGGCTGAATGAATACTAAGGTTAGCGATTTTGATAATTATAGCAATGCATAGATGACCACTACCGGTAAACACTATGAGGGTAAATGAATTTGGCTGACTGAATACTGCTTAAGGTTACCGGTGCATATTAACACTATGACAGTATGGTAAATAAATTTTGCTGACTTACGGTTACCTTACTGTGTACTACGGTATATAAGGCTTGTATACGAGGGCGGCTTCTATTGCTAATAGTGAAATCGGGGTACAGCTTCTATTCGGGGGTGGGTTCTATTTGAGGGTGGCTATAAAACGGTAAAATATGGTATATAGTGCCCTAGCCAGGGGCTCAGACCGCTGTACAAAACATAATAAAATGAGCAAATTTCAGTAAAACATCCCAACAGATAAAATCACGTTTTCAAAAAAAATTAAAAGCCTTCTCGAACAAGAATGTTTTTAAAGAGGCTTTAAAGGCCTCCGCCATGCAGGCTGCACGAATATGTGGTGGAAGAGAGTTCCACAACAACGGTGCAGCAGTACCGAATGCTCTTATCGCCAGATCTCCTGATGCGAGAAGAGGGTACAACCAGCAAGCCAGCCTCGGTGGAGCGTAAGGGGTGGATAGGGCAGTATGGACCAGGAGCCCTTTAAGGTAGGCAGGCCCCAAACCATGTATGGGTTTGTAACTTAACAAGCATATCTTGAAGGTGATGCGCAAACTTACAGGCAGCCAGTGCAGAGCACACAGAACAGGAGTGATGTGATTCCTCATTGAGGTACCCGTCAACATCCTGGCTGCAGCATTCTACATTAGCTGCAGTCGATGCATCAAATCTCCAGACATCCCTATGTAAAGGGGGTTACAGTAATCAAGTCTGCTGGTAATAAAGGCATGGAAGACGGTAGCCAGGTCAGCAGGCATCAGAAACAGCCGGATCCTGGCGATATTCCGGAGACGGGGAAACCCCGGCTCTAATGACCGACTGCACCTATTTGAGAGTAAGACAGTAATCTAAAAAAATGCCTAGATCCTTAACCGCACTAATCACCGACAGGGGGCCCCCGACAACTACTGGGGCAGGCAACCTCCCATCAGGGAAGACGCCCCCATGACCCGACTTGATCACCATAATCTCTGTCTTGCCAGAGCTGAGACATAGCCCATTAGCAGACATCCAGTCAGTGCCTTGCCGAGATCCAAGACTGGATGAGTATCAACTGGTTGAGGTTGAATCCAGACAAAACAGAGGTACTAGTGGTGGAATCTGGTTGTCCGGGGGTTGGTGTGCAATTTGGTTGAGTCTCCGGTCTTAGGCTTGGGGATTCGTAATTGCTCACCTTGGAAAAGGTGAGGAATAGCGGCGTGGTTCTGGACTGTGGCTTGATGCTTAAATTCCAGGTGTCAGCCATAGTACAGAGTGCATTTTATCATCTTCGCAACATAGCCCGGATCTGGGGGGGGTGGGGTGGTGTTGAGCTCCGCAGCCTGCAGCTAGTGCAGAATGCGGCAGCCAGGTTGTTGACTGGCCTTTTGAGGTCTTGTCACATTACACCTGTGCTCCGCTATCTGTTAGGTGGCAGATCACCTTCAAGGTTGGTTTGCTGACCTACAAGGCCCTGCATGGACTGGGGCCCGGATACCTCTAAGACCTTCTACAGCTTTACTGCCCACTCCATCCCCACTGGTCAGCTGATGCGGGCCTGTTGGTGATTCCAAGGGTACACTTACAATCTGCTGGTGCCCGAGCATTTTTGTTTGTGGCACCAACCCTATGGAATTCACTTCCTCGTACTATCAGAGAGGCCCCATCAGTAAATGCCTTCAGAAGGGAGCTGAAGATATTTCTCTTCAGGGAAGCTTTTCCTTCTTATTGATCAACCTGAATTGTTTTTATGTTTGGATACTGACTGTATTTTAAACTTGTTTTAATGAACTTTCTCATGTGTACAGCTCCTTGAGTTGCAACTGAAAAAGTACACTTTATAAGTAAATAAACTAAACTTATCTCAGCCAAACACCGGCTCAGCGTATCTGA
The DNA here is from genome assembly GCA_016271365.2 of Neoceratodus forsteri. Classification (NCBI taxonomy): domain Eukaryota; kingdom Metazoa; phylum Chordata; order Ceratodontiformes; family Ceratodontidae; genus Neoceratodus; species Neoceratodus forsteri. The sequence goes on along the minus strand of CM057456.1, from coordinate 1,758,616,695 downwards.
GGCGGAGCGGTCACCTGGGGCACAAGACTGGTACAACTGGGTATCATCCGAGTAGCAGTGAAATCCCAGATTGTACCGCCTAATGATCTCTCCCAGCAGCATCATATACACGGAGAACAACTGGGCGGCCAGAATGAAACCCTGCGGAACACCACAAAGCAGCGTGGAAAGTCCAGAGGAAAAATTCCCATGGACTACACGCTGTGATCTTCTGATTAAATATGAGCTAAACCAGTGCAAAACTGCACCGGTAATGCCCACACAGTTCCAAAGATGGTCCGGATGCACCCTGTGATCCACCGTGCCAAATGCTGAAGATAAGTCCAAGATCACCAGGATGGTAATGTGCCTTTGATCCCTCATCATGAAGAGATCATGTACCACCCTGACCATAGCCATCTTAGTGCTGTGCCGGGGCTGAAAACCTGACTGGAGAAGTTCTTAAACCAGCTGAAACTCACTCCAACTCTGCAGACTTATCTTCACCAGCAGGCCGATCACCACCAGCAGAAACTGAACCAAAAGAGGTAATACACGCCCTGATAGAGGACACCTTGTCGGCAAGAAACACTCAAACTGCATGTACTTTTCTGTGGAAAATGCTGTCCCAGACTGCAGACATGAGGGATTTAACCAGCTGTCGACTGTGGAACAGAGCAGCTGGGCGATTTTCTTGCCACAGCAATCGATTGAGATAAAAATTCAGTCTTCTTAAGATAGATTGCCCTCTGATACTCCAAATAATGCAGCTTCAACGCCAAGTTGTCCTCCTCAGAGCGTGGCCTCCTCCAATCATGCTCTAATCTACAACCCTTAGTCTTCAACCGATGCAGTTCAGCACAGTACCACGGTGAGCGATATTGGGAGGTCAAGGGACAAACGTGGTAGGGTGCAGTCTGGTCCAGGGCCTTAGTCAGGCCTGTATTATAAGCCTCAACACCAGCCTCTGAACCCTGAGCACAAGCTAGCATCAAACTCGAGACATCCAGCAACTCCTGGAGTTGGCGAGACTCCCAATTTATTTTTCGGACAACACCGGATAGTCTCCGCAGAAGGGGTTAATTTACAGGGGGCTCAGCAGTGGAACTCAACAGCGTAATGTGATCTGATCAGTTGATCGGATCAACCTTGACTGTCATAATGTCAAGTCCAAGTGAGAAGCCCAGGTCGAGAGTGTGGCCATGTATGTGCGTCCTGTAGGTAACAGCCTGAGACAATCCCAGCTGATTCATCAGCAGGAGGAACTCTTGTCCAAAACAACAGGATTCATAGTCGACCCAGGCATTAAAGTCTCCCAGGAACAAAAAATTCTAGGGGACTCCCAACACCTACTCAGCGATGAAGTCTGCTAGCTCCTGCAGGATAAAACATATACACACATATACATATGCGACACGTATGAAAACACAGAAGATATGGCGTGAAGAACTTATAAAGTAAAAACTTGATAAAATTTCGTCTATTAATGGTGTCTTCCCTTTTATCAATTTATCTTCTTATATTACCTTGAATTTTCACAACCATATATGCATTTCAAAGCAGAATCCTTACCATTTTAGACAACATGCAATTATATTATAAAGCACAATAAATCCTGACAAGGTTAAATATAAGAATATTTTGAATTTTCACAAGAAATAAGGGGTGGTGGTTGGTATTTAACCCTATAACTTTTAACATTAATCTTTTGAGGTAACATATGGGTATGCATTTTAAAGCTCTAGCACCCGCCTATTCATTGAGACCACACTTGAATGTATATTTCACTTTCTTTCGAAGTAAAGACCCAAGAATCTGCATTAAGTACATGGAGCAGAAAATTGCAAAATTTGTCACGGTGTCAGTACAAAATTGATGCAAAGTACCATATAGCCCCAGCATTCATGCGATCAACAGACAGAACATGAATTTTGGGTATATCTTCTACATAAAACAATCAGCATTTATTTAGCTCTCAGGTGACACCACATCTCCATCTACACATGATCTAAAAACTGCTGGACACAGACTGGGTTTCTTCTGGCTTGAGAGTAGTATAGGGCAGTGCTGAGGGTCTGCAAAACTGGAATTAAAGCCAAGGAGTTGTAGGTGCTGTGGACAATACCCAGTTTTTCTTCCAGTATATAAATGGAAGGGAGAAGGTGAAAGAGGAGTTTGGGTCCCTAAAAACTGGAGTAGGGAGAAACCTGTGAGAGAGCCTGGGGCAATGACTGAGATGCTGTAGGAAAAGTTTGCTTTTTCACACTCATTGTGCTAGCTGACTACATGATGAAGATCGAGGGGTGGTCAGGATCCAGCCCAGGGTAATGGTGGGGCAAAGGAAAATTTTATGGGACTGTGTGCAGTAATCTGACATGAGTCTGTCCAGAGAGATTGTGTGCCAGAGGACTAAAAGTAGCCTTTGTGGTTGCCATATTCGAGGTTGGACCTAGGCAGCTACTGGACAGTCACCTAACCCCGTGCTGGGAAAGTCCTGGAAGCCATTAACAATAAAGTACTTTGCTGAGGTCAGTGTTCTCACCCCCTCTCAGCATGCTTTGTTAGGGGGAGGTGGTGCCAAACCTACCTGATCTGCTTCTTTGAGGGTTGAGCAGGGTCGTAGACATAGTCTAGGTGAATATCAGCAAGACCTTTGACACTGTCCCATGATCAGCTTCTTGGCATAGTACACCAGTGTGGTATAGACGAGGCACACACAAGGTGGATTGCTAACTGGCTTGGTTATTGAAAGTAGAGGGTTGTATTTAGATGGGAACTACTCAGAGTATAGAGGAGTACAGGGCCACTGTTCAACAGTTTTCATCAATGATCCGAAAGCTAGGGGTCTACAGCAGGTAGACTGAATTGCTGATGACAGTAAGTTAGCCAGGGTAGTTGACTCCTTGAGAATGAGGGAAATATTAGTAGCACCTGAACAAGCTGGGCGATTGGTCAGACTCCTGGGTTCTCTGATACAAAGTAGAAAGATGCAAGGGGTGCTACACTTGGGGAGGAAAAGCAGAGGTAAACCCTACACGCGGTGTAGGGCTCCTCTTGCTTTAATGAAGGAGGAGAAGGCCCTGCTGGTCATATTAGATAAGGGGCTAAAGCATGACGGGCAATCTGTGGTTGCTGTAAAGAGGGCTAGTAGAATGCTGGGATGTATGAAAAGGGGGGGAGCAGCTGGCCTGGTGGTGCTGGAAGTTGAAGTGTTGGCTGCTACACCTTGCGCCATGCCGGCGACCCAGGTTCAGGAATGAGCCCGGACCTACGAGGGTTGGTAGGGGTGAGAGAGGATTGAGCGTCCTGAAGACTGCTTTCCTTTCTTGGGGTGGTTCTGTCATTCCGCTCATTGACTGTCCTCTGGTGATGCTGGAGGGCAGTATGGTCAGGAGGCATGTACTGGTGTCCCTGTGTTGGTGGGGAGGGAAGGAGGACAGGAGAAAATGTGAAAAGGGAGCTGGCAGGCTCCATGATGGCCCGTCATGTCCTTGTGCTGCCCCCGACTTCTGGATTGTGCTTGGGGGAGAAAACTGGCACTCTCCTCTCTGGTCCCGTCTGGGCGGGGAGTAAGCTCTTGAGAAACAGGGGTTGGCATGGCGAGGTCCTCCAAGGAGGCCGTGGCTGCCTGCCAGGCTCTGGGAGCATAAACAGAGAATAGAAAAAGAGAAAGGTGGGGAGGCCATCACAGCAGGGACGAATCTTGTTATTTTACAAGCCCCCAGGTACAAAAAGAACATTATGGTAGTTGAGAGAGTGCAGGGCACGGTCAACAAAATGATCGGGACCATGGAGGTCAAAAGCTATGAAAAGAGGCTGGAAGCTGTAATATGTTATCCCTGAGACAGGGAGGCTGAGATGGGAAATGGGCTCAGTTTTCTTTCTATATGCTCAAGCAAAGGTCAGAATGAAGTTTTGCAGCCATTAGCCAGCAGGGCTAGTGGCTAGGAAAGTCCACTAGCCCCACAGTCTTTTCTACTGGACCAGCTGGTGAATTTATTGAAATATTACCTTTTTTTTTTTGTTTTAGTTGTTTAACCAGGAGTAGCACACTAAGCTGAAAGTTTTTTTACTGGAGCGACCTGGGAGCACATGGAAGTTAAGTGACTTGCTCATGGTCACACCGTATGCAAGTGGAAGCTGTGGGATTCAAACCCAGGTCTGGTCTGCTGCATGTCACCAGATTTGCAGCTCAGAGCATTAAACAACATCAAACAACTGAATGGTCACTCCCAGTCCCCCTCTCCTTCTCTTCTCAACATCAATGGTACCGTCTCCTCTGACCCTGCCCTCATTGCCACCCACCTCAATAACTCCTTTACCGACCTTCGCTCAGTACTTCCTGGTAACTTTTTCAGTCCACCTCCTCCATCTGTACCACCACCCATTGCCCGCCTCTCTTTCCACCTCGTCGTGTCACCATGCAAGAAGCTAGGCCTTACTTGCTAATAGCCCTAAAAGGTAACACCATCGTAATGACTCACTTGATCCCTGCCTTTACGTCAGGTCCTGGATCAGGTCCTCTCACCCTATTCGTGCATTTTCAACAAATCACTCTGTCTCGGACAATTCCCCTCTGCCTGGAAGATTGCCACAGTTACCCCTGTCCATAAAGGTGGTGACAGGACTCTTCTGGGTAACTACCGACCCATCTCAATCCTCTCCCCCCTCTCTAAGGCGTTAGAGAAAATTGTGGCGTCCCAAGTCTCTGAATACCTCTGTAAGTACAATGTTCTCTGCCCTGAACAACATGGGTTCAGAGCAGGTCATAGTACCAATACAGCACTCCTGGAATTTTCCAACTTCCTCCATGCCTCCTTGGACTCTGGTGCTCTGGTGCTCTGGCTGGTGCTATATTCATTGACCTGTGTAAAGCATTCGATACTGTTTCGCATCCTCTTTTGCTCTCCACCCTCGGCCTAATAGGCTTTGCCTCAGGACCTGTTTCCTGGTGCACCAGCTATCTCTCCGCCCGCTCCCAATGTGTGAAAGTCAACGGTACTCTCTCTGAAACGTGCCCCATTCGCTCTGGGGTGCCGCAGGGCTCAATTCTTGGACCCTACTATTCTCACTCTTTCTTAACTCCCTACCCAGCAGTTATGCGGGTAAGATGCTTCTCTATGCTGATGATGCTGTTCTCGTTGCCTCCCACAATGACCCCATGCTGCTACAGAACTCCCTCCAACTAGTCTTTGACTCTGCAGCTAACTGGTTCACTGAGCACCGACTTGTTATCAACCTTAAGAAAACAAAACGATGCTCTTCTCCCACCCCAAAATAAGTACAGCAAGTTTCCCTTAGCTGTCCACTCCACACCCAATCTCTTCATTGACCAGGTGCAGTCCTATAAATATCTTGGTATAACCTTTGACCCTGCACTTTCATTCCATGGACATATATCTGCCCTAAATTCTGTCGCAACTCACGGCTGGGCATTCTTTACCGGCACAAAATGCCTCCCTCCTGATGCCCTCCGCCTGGCTGTCACCTCCTCTGTCATGTCTCTCATTGACTATGGCCTTCCGGTCTATGGCTCAGCAGATCAGACTGCCCTCAACAAGGTTCGTCTCACAGTTAATAAGGCCTGCAGACTTATCACTGGTGCTCCCAGACTCACTCACACATGTGAGCTGTACACCCTGGCTACCCTACTCAACCTGGAAGAAGCGACTCATGTATCAGACATGCCAGCTCACCTTTAAAGCCCTGCGCGGCCTATCCCCCATAGGCCTATCCAACTCCATTCGCCGTACTGCACCGACCCTGATCACGCGCAGCTTGTCAAGAGCTACCCTAGTTATTCCGAGAGCCAGGATCTCTCAAGGTCAGAGGGCATTCCCCTACCATGCGCCCCACTGGTATAACTCCCTCCCTGCCAGTGTCTCAAACTCACTAACCTTAGCTTGCTTTAAGCCCAGGCTCAGAAACTTCCTGCTTAGCTCTCGCAAATGCAACTGCCGCTAGCCTAGTGTTAAAAAAAAAAAAAAAAAAAAATATATATATATATATATATATATATATATATATATACTCTGTTTGACAATGCTCACTGAGCGGCTCCCCCCTTCCTTTCCCTACTAATTCCTCCTCCCCTATCTCCCTCCCTTCTACCCCCACCAGCTCTCCCCCGACCATAAGTTTTGCACCTTTTGTTATCTTTTGCTTGTTGGAGATTGTATTCTATTGTAACAAAATTGTAATTGAACTGTAACTTTTTTGTTTGTAAGTACTGTGTCCCTTGTACTACTGTTCTGATGTCCTCTTTGTGACGAGGTACCTTTGTAAATGAGCCTCTGGCTCAAAGGTTTCTAAACTGATGTTTAACTAAATAAATAAATAAATAAATAAACCACTGCGCTATACTGCCTCCCTAGCACAAGCCCACAGGGCTACTTAAAAACTTTTTTACTAGCACAATACAGAATCTGCCAGTATTTGACTAGTGGTCTGGTGCCAATTTCAACCCCTGCTTACGGGTACCATCAAGGTAGAGCAGATGGAGATGTTTGATCAGTGTGCACCAGCAGCGTTAGGGCATGCCCTGAAGCATAACTGATACAAACATAAAAACATAGACATTGTTGGCAGAAGAAGACAACAGTTCATCCAGTCTGCCCATATTGTACCCTACTTCACCTTGTGACTTCTTGTCCTGATGGAATTTCCTCCTTCCTCACCCTCTCTCTATTCCCTGACAAATTCTGCTTGGTTTAACTATCTGCCCCGTTACCTTTTCCAGCTGTGCTTGAATCTGTTTATAGTCTTTGCACCATCACCTCTGCTGGTAGCTTGTTTCACAGCTCAGGCACTCTTTCTGTGAAATAAAACTTCCTCCCATCCCCCTGAGCCTTCTTCCAGTCAGCTTCTATTCATTGTGACTGTTTGTTACTGACTCACTATTTCTATTGAATATACCATTGCTTTCCACCCTTTGTGGTCCTCTTAGGAACTTCAAGGTCTCTATCATGTCACTACTTTCTCTCTTGTCCTCTAGCAAATACATGTTCAGGGCTTCCAGTTTTTCCTCGTAGGATCTTCCTTGTTGGCCCTGAATCATCTTGGTGACCCCTCTCTGTACAGATTCCAGTCCGTCCTTGTTTCCTCAGATGTGGACTCCAGAACTGGGCACAGTACTCTAGATGTTCCCTCATCAGTGACCTGTAAAGGGACACTATCCCCTTCTTCCTGCTATCGAAACCCCTCCAAATGTGGTCCAAACTTCTGGCTGCCTTAATGTAGGCCTTTGTGGTATTGGCTAGTGTGTTTGAGGGAGTCACGTATGATGACTTGTCCCATTTCTTGGTAGTAGTGGCTAATCTGACACCCCTCCCAATCCAGTATTCTGACCTAAGGTTTTTTTCCCCTTTGTGCATTACTTTACACTTCTTGGAGTTGAGTCTCAACTGCCATGTTTTAGACCACCTCTCTGATCTACAAGGTCTCTTTCAAATTCCTCACCCCCTCTTCACTGTCCACCTTGCTTTGGAGTTTTGTGTCATCTGCAAAGAGACGCATCATGCCCTGTGTACCCTCTCCTATGTCACTGATAAACATATTGAAAAGTACAGTTCCCAGGACCGACCCTTGAAGCACCCTACTCGTGACCTCTCTCTCCCCCTCGATTTGGCTTTGTTGACCACCACTCTCTGTTGTCACGCTAGCTTATTTCCCACCCACCTTACTAGCTCTTCCCTATCTCTCGGTCCCTCTAGCTTCTTCAGCAGTCTGCTGAGTGGCACTAAGTTGAACGCCTTGCTGAAGTCGGAGTAAATCTGCAGCCTGCCCCATATCCACAGCTCTTGTAATCCAGTCAAAGAATTCTATTCGTTTCGGTTTACACAACTGCTCTGTAATAAATTCTTGCTGTTAACTATCCTGGAGACAGTGGCCTTCAGCTAGGTCACTGTGCTGTCATTGACTATTGTCTCCATCAGCTTTCCTCTAGTGGAGGTAAGACTGACAGGTCTGTAGTTACTTGGATCCTCCCTACCCCACCCTTGTGGAGCGGGACCACGTCCGTTGTCCTACAATCTTTCGGATCCTTCCGTGACCACAGTGAATTACTTAAAGACCAAATGCAAATTTATTTTAAAAACTAACCTGTTTTGCTAATACAAAGACCACCAGACCTTACATATTACAAATAAACTGCAGGAATTGCAATTTTTTATGTATAAATACTATTTCCTCTCTTAATGGCTTCACAGAAAGGCCCTCAGACTTTTTCAGACCAGCTAGCGAATCTTGGGTGGGTGGTGATGTCATTTAAGTAAGAATGACATAATTTTCCTCAAGATCTTGGCAGCTTGGTATATACACAGTACATCAGATTATGAAATGACAAAAATCATGTGTCACTTCAAGCAGTATTAAATATATTATAAGATATTAAATGTCCAGTAATTTCCACAGGCTAATCAATAAAACTTTTGGGACAATAATATAATATTAAACAAGAGGGAGGGGTGCCCAAACGTCTTCAGGTCATATAATTTGTTTGCCATTTTCCTGACTAACGTAAATGCAGTTCAATTTTGATTCACCCTGTTCTCTGTTCTAAGCTGGTCTCTGGGCTTCCTTACTTATGGGCTGTACCTCCTGATGCTGATAGGAAGGCAGGAATCGGACCTCTGCAGCAGGGGACATCCAGTCATCCACTTCCTGTCTCCCTCAGTTTACTTCCTGCCTTCAGACCAGCAGGTTCTCTGCAAGCAGAGCTCTGTCACCACATGGCAGAGCTGAAGACAGCAGACTGTAAGTCAAACAAAGTAATTCTAATTTGGAGCCAGAGTCCATTTGGGGCATGGCCTCAGGCACACCTTCCAGGGACAATAAATTCCAGCGACATAGGGGTTTTTGTCCCCGCTTCTAATCACTTTCGCTGGGTCGATTTGCCTAATATGGGAGAAGGCAGTGTCGGCGAATGTCGAGGACTCTAAGGAGGCAGCCCATTCCTCGACTCAGACTGATAGCAAACAGACAGGTGTGAGCGAGCAACAACCACCAGGTCTGAGAGGGCAGCGGTCACCGGGAGACCCAGCAGTCCGTAGCCCCCTCTCTGGCCCCAGGCCTCATCGACCAGTAAAATAGGGCCTTAGCTCTGGGCCCTGCATGCTTCATGTGCACCTCAGGGGTCACCAGATGGGAGACCACACAAGAAGGCAGAAGAAGGAGGACCCCATCCCCGTCCTCATCTAAAGAGGAGTAGTTGTCCTCACATCACTATGGTCTCAAAGTAGATCTAGGTGCACTAATAAGGGAGAGTGTTGCTGGGAGCATTCCCCAGAATCCTTAGACTCCAGTTCATCTTCCCTTGGAGAGGGGGAGCTAAGGGGCTCATCATCATCATTGGACTTGGACAACTCATTGTCCAGAATCTCTGACCAGGAGGGCCCAGACTTTTTCATAACCCAGGTCACAGTCGAGATTTTTCTCGGATCTTCCCCGTGGCTCCCACCCAGCAGAAACAGGCTTTCGCCTGGCAGCTGCCACCAAACCAGCCACAGCCTCCCTCTTCCTTCAGACATAGAGGACTTGCGATAGGAGGAATGGCAAGGTCCAGAACGCACCTATCCAGTGGCCCAGTGGATCTCTAAGCTTCTCAAGTTTGACAAGAAGCAATCTGAAAAGTGGTTAGACTGCCCCACAATCGACCCTCTGATTTCAAACCTAAGCAGAAGACAGTCATCCCTGCCAAAGGAGGGGCATCACTCAGGGACCCAGGGAATAGGAAAGTGGATACCGATCTCAACTAGGTCTTCCAAGCTTCAGCTACATCTTAAGGTGACAACCGCCAGTCTTTTTTTGGCGAGAGCCGCTCCATCCGGGGCCCGGATTTGGCCTTTTCACTTCACTGTGGACTCAGAGAAGAATATGCCTATTTTTCATCAGCTGCAGTTAATGGGGTTGGCCTAGGATTATGCAGCAGACATATAGGAGGAGGCGGTTAGGTGTGCCGCTCAGACCATGTTTTAACAAACCTTGGCTTGCTGCAACCTCCGACTTTGGGCCTGGTGAGCAGTTGCCTCTGTGAAGAGCCAGTTGGTTAACGCACCCTATGAAGGTATTCTCCTGTTTGGTTCAGCCCTGAAGGAGGCAGCGAAGGAATCCGGAGAGATGGCAAAGGTGCGTATGCCGTTATCAAGAGGCAGAGGCCAATCTTGGTCCTCGGGTCCCAGATGCATTTTTCGTTACCAAGGTTACAATAAGGGTCAAAACGCTAACTACTCCTGGAAAAAGAACATGCTATTTGGACCACACGAGTAGGGGGCAGACATTTAAAAATTTTCTCGAGGAAGGGGTCCAAACCAAGCCAGATAGGAGGGTCCTAGACATTATCAGCGAGGGTTACCTAGTACAAGCCCCCACTACCTCATGTGGTGCCCTCCCCTATCTATGGCAACCCATCTAAAAGACAGGCGATGATACAGGCCATTACAGACCTTCGGCAAGCAGAGGCTAATTTCCCCCACAGAGATCAATTGGGGAGGTGTCTCCCTATTCTCCATCATGCCAAATTGCACAGGGGGATTCAGGCCAGTCCTGGACCTCAAATTCCTGAATAGTTTTGTCTGCAGCAGACCCTTCAAGGTGGAAACCTTTGTCATCAATAATCAGGGAGTCGCATAAGGGGGATTTTCCGGCATCCATCGACCTGCAAGATGCCTACTTGCATATTCTGATTCAGGAACTAAATAGGCACTATCTCAGGTTCAAAGTGAGGGAGCAGCACTTCCAATTCAAAACTCTGCCATTCGGGTTTCCTCAGACCCACGGAAATTATTAAAGGTGCTGTTAGTGGTCATAGTCCACATGGAGACCCCACAGCCCAACCAGGCAGTACAAGTAGTGGCGGAGGTAGTCTGGTGCCAGTTGGCACGCGGATTCTCATCAACTGGAGAAAGAGTTCCCTAACTCCAAGCCAGACCTTGATCCTCCTGAGGGCAAACATCATGCCACAAGCCAGCAAGGTCTTTTCCCCGGAAACTACATTTTTAGGGATCTACTAAAGCTCATCAAGGAGTTTCACATAGCCCCTCAGCTGCCTGCATATTTTTTCATGTAGCTAATGGGGACAGATTAATCCCTCCCTCCAGCGAGGGTCTCGGAGGACAGAGGTCATAAAGGGTCACAAGTTGGGCCATCCACACCAAATCCGAATCACGACCAGTGCAAGCCTCAGGAGCTGGGGGCTCACCTGCATCACCTGTCAGCACAAGGCGGTGGTCGCTGTTAGAAACAAGGTACAGCATAAATGTTCTCAAGATAAGAGCAGTATGCCTTGCTCTGAGGCCTCTGAACAGCAGTTAGGATGGACTGATTTCAGTCTGCCAGCACTGGTATACATCAACCATCAGGGCGGCACCAGAAGCTCAAAAATGCTAAGTCCCTTCTTCTCTTCAGTGGGCTGAGCACCACTGAGCGATGTATATTCCGGGACAGGAAAATGTCACAGCACACTGGCTCAGTCGCAGGGTTGTTCTACCAGGGGAATGGGAACTGAAGGACAGTGCCTTCCACATCTTAACAGAACAGTGGGGCACTCCTCGGATAGATCTTTTCACCTGCTGGCGGAATGCCAAGGTAAAACAATTCTGCTCCCTGGCCAGGGACGAATCAGTGGTGACTCGGGATGCCTTTCCCTAAACTGGGATCAGTTCGGTCTTCTGCATGCCTTTCCTCCAATACCACTTCTATCAAGAGTCCTCCAGAAAGTTACTCTGGACAGGGCAGTCATGATTCTAGTCTGTCCCTTATGGCCTTTCTGCCCATGGTTCCTGATTTTTATCATTCATCTGTCGAGGCGACCACCTCTAGCCTTCGAGTTCAGCCCAGATCTTCTCCATCAAGGTCTGGTTCTGCATCCCAATTTGAACAACTTGTCTCTCTAGGCCTGGAGATTGAACTGGAACACTTTCAAGGAGCCAGGCTATGCAGCTGCTGTTATTGAAATTATGGGGAACTCCTGTCTGTCTTCTTCCTCTAAAGTGTATTATAGAATCTGGAGGAAATTCTGGTTCTGGCTTCATACCAAACACATACAGAACTATTTATTTATTTATTGAATTTTGATGACTGGGTAAGCCCACTGGGCCCCGAAGGTCAATTTTTCAGGGGCGACCCGGGAATAACCGTACAAGAGATAATAAACAGTAGAAAATACATGGGAGTACAGGTTATCATGGGTATACAGTATTCAGCTGTTTACACATAGCAGACATTACATAGGTTTGGTATATCTGATTGGTCAGTGTTGTTAATTGCATCATCCATTGACAGAGACATTAGTGAGACAGTACTCTAGATTCCTTAGGTGGCATTGTTTAAGGTAAACAGTATTCGGGTGTTTACACATAGTTGTTAAACAGGATTGATATATCTGAATGGTCAGTGTTGTTCATTAAATATCCAATATAATCGCCTGTACTACTGCAGTTCCTTTAAGATGGGTTGACAAAGGACTGCAACCAGCCACCTTACAAGTTCAGGTTTCTGCGCTGGGGGCACGCTTGGTGATGGATTCAGGGGAATCATTGGATCCACATCCCCATGTCTGGAGGTTTCTAAAGACAGCAACAGTAAAATACCCTCCAGTCAAGCCAACGGTACCACTTTGGAGTCTTAATCTGGTTCTCAAGGTTGTGACCAAGGCTCCTTTAGAGCCTCTCAAGGAGACATCCCTAATACATCTCCAAAATGAAGGTCGCCTTTTTCTCATAACTATTACCTCAGCCTGGAGACTCTACGAACTAGAAGCATTTTTCACCCAAGAGCCATACACTTTCTATCATCAGGCTCTGCGGTACTCCAAACAGATCCAGGTTGTTGCCAAAAGTTATGTGTCCCCTACATTACAACCAAGGGTTCTTTATTGTTTCCTTCTGCCCACTCCCTAAAAGCAATAAGAAAAGGGAATTTCATCCACTAGTCCCAAGGAGAATTATGAAAATGTATATTAAGAGAACGGAGGCTGTTCACAAAACTTCAAGTTTGTTCATTTCAGCTATGGGCCAAAATTATGGGCAACAAGGATTTAAAAGGCTCTATAGCCAGACAGATTCTATCCGTCATCTCCACGGCTTATGATCAGGCCGGAGTAACTTTGCCTGGCCCCGTGAGAGCCCATTCCACCAGAGTTATGGCTCCTTCGTGGCCATACTTCAGAGAAGCATCTCCAGCAGACTTATGCATAGCGGCCACTTGGTCATCCAGTCACACGTTTACAAAAATGTTATAAACTGGATGTGATGTCCTCAGCGGAGGCATCCTTGGGCCGCCGAGTGCTTCTGGTAGTGGGGGACCCTTAAGAGCACTTGACATTCTTCCCCCCCCCGGGACATCTGGGGATGTACTGCTTTTGTATATCCCATGATTAAGGAAGCCCAGAGACAAGCTTAGGAGAAATAAATCTAAATTTAAACACCTGTAAATTTTTCTTTCTCCAACAGCTGGTCTCTGGGCTTAGGAGTCCCTCCCAGAATGTATATAGTTGTCTAGCCTCACGGCCATATATACCTTAAAATTCTTGTCTTTTGTTTCCAAGTTCTTGTAGTATTGCCACATTCGGACTACTTTAGGAAGAACTGAGGGAGACAAGAAGTGGAGGGCTTAATGTCCCCTGCTGCTGAGATCTGATTCCTGCCTTCCTATTAGCATCAGGAGGTACAGCCCATGAGTAAGGAAGCCCCGGAGACCAGCCGTTGGAGAAATAAAATTTACAGGTATTTAAATTTAGATTTTGCTGTCCTGCAACTCTTCCTAATTTGCAATTCTGTCATGTACTGTGCTGACGTTAGACCTTTACTCATCTTTCCGAGAATGTACACCTCTTATTTTTCTGTTTAGCCTTCCTTTCTCAAAATTTGCAGTTTACTCCTGCACCCATCCAAATATGAACCCCATCTTCTGCACCCCTTTCTCAAAATTAATACTTTAGCCCACACTATTATATGTGTGCATTTACTCTTGCACTCCTCCCAGAAGTACATCACTTGCACCCCTCTCTAGATTTGTAGTTACACCGCTCCCAAAAAGTTTGAACTTATACCCCCTAACATTTACGCTTGTACCCCTGCACCTGTCCTGAAATTTGTACTTACACCACTGCATCCCTCCCCAAAATTGTAAATGCCCCAAGCATCTCTTCCAAAATGTGTACTTGCACAGTTCCAGAATTTGTACTTGCTCTCCAGTACCCATCCCAAAATCTATCTTGCACCCCTGCACCCTCCCAAAATTTGTACTTGCACCCCTCCCAAGATCTGTACTTGCACCCCTCCCAAAATTTGTATTTGAACCCCAGCTGAAATAGACATCTCTCCCAAATTTTGTTTCCCTGCCATATCACACCTCTTAAACTGTACACAGGGCTGGGGTGCAGACTTCAGGAGTAGTGTGTGAAAGGTACAGAATGTATTTTTGGAGTAGTGTGGGTCAAAGGGTACTAAATTTGTGGAAGGGTGTAATGGTAGGTGTGTAAATTGTGTGAGGGTTGCAAGAGAAGGGATGCAGATTTTTGGCAGTCTTGCAAATTTTGCAGTTTGTGCAGGGAATGGGGTAAAAAGTTTGGGAAAGTGTGTGGAATCTGGAATGAATTTTTGGAAGGGTACAGGAAAAAGGGGTAGAAATTCCAGGGGCAATGGAAATAGGGGTAGAAAGTTTTCAGAATATGGGGTAGGGGTAAAACTTTAGTAGATTCCAGGGGCCGGAGGGGGTGGGATTTGGGTAAGTGAGTGGGGTAAGAAGTACAGATTTTGTGTTCGGTTGGGGGGGGAACTAGTAGAAGGTTACAGGTTTGGGGGAGCTGTGCTGGGTAGGTGAATGTGTCAGGAGTCATGGGGTTAGGGGTACAAATGGTTGAAGTACAGTATGCATGTTATAAATTTGGGACATGCACAGATGGGCACACATTTTGGGTGAGTGGGAATGGGGTACAAATGTTGGTAGGGTGAGAGTACAAATTCTGGGAGGGGTGAGTGCAAGTGGGATGGGTGTTGGGTAGGAGTATAAATATAAAGGGTGAGGGACAGATTAGGGAGGCATATGGAATATTTTGAGGGTGCTGAGGTACACATTTCAGGAGAGATGTAGTGGTTAAGTATACATTTTAGGAGGTGTGTGTGGGGAAAATGAAATTCAAATACCTGTAAATTTTCTTTCTCTGACAGCTGGTCTCCAGGCTTCCATACTGTTGAGCTGTACCTCCTGATGGCATCATACAGGCAGGAACCAAAACTCTGCAGCCTGGATATCCTTCCCTCCACTTACTGTGCACACCAGTTCTTCCTAAAGCAGTCTAAGTCTGGTAGTACTATGTAAACCTGGAAACAAAAATGAGAAATATTATTCAAACATTCGGCCAACTGCCCGACTTTGTACACGGGAGGGAAGAAGCCCGGAGACCAGCTGTCGGAGAAAGAAAATTTACAGGTATTTAAATTTTGTTTTCTTTCTCTCTCCTAAGCTGGTCTCCAGGCTTACATACTGATGGACTATACTAAAGCGGAACATCCTGGGTGGGAAGAATGTCCTTAAGGGTACACCATCGCCTGAAGAACTCGGTGGCCATCAGACGCCGTAGCCAAGGCCATCTCATCCAGTTCGTAAAATTTGGTGAACGTGTGAATAGACGACCAGGTAGCTGCCCTGCATAATTCTGCTGGAGAAGCTTCTCTGAAATCCGCCCATGAGGTGGCCATAGCCCGAGTTGAGTGGGCTTTCACTGGTCCAGGCAAAGGCACTCCAACCAAAATGTAGGTAGTGATGATGGTTGAACGGATCCATCTGACTATAGAGGCTTTAGAAGCTTTTTTGCCCATATTCTGTCCTGCAGTGAGAATGAGCAAACTGGAAGTTCTAGGATCGTGGATATGTTGTTCATTCACACTGTTTGGCATGTCCTTTCCCTTTAAGAATCTTGCTGGAAGGTCTTGAAGCTGACTCCTCCCACCCACCCAGGTGGTATAACCCTTGGCTTCGTCCCATGATGCCAGATCTTCCTTTCCACAGGAAGATACAGGTTCCCTCCTTACCGCTCTCGTGTTCAGTAGGCCCTGGCTTCAGAATCCTCAGATTTGCTTAAACTCGTCAGAGTTAATAAAAATCGCTTTGTGATCTCAACCACTATGGAAGATAAATCTTCTCCTGGTTTCCGCCACTGTCTGTGCGGGCAAAAGATGTCTCACACAGACCCACGTGCCCTGTTTGTGTATTGCCTGGGTGTCGGCCATGACACCCAGGCCTGTGAGATGTGTTGCACATTTTACCCAAATGTCCTGGACGATCGTCTCGCACGGCTGAAATTAGGTAGACTGGAGAAATGGAATCCACTGGTCAAATCTAAGGAAGCCCGATGGGCGGTCTCCGTGGCTGCAGGGTCCGCTGAGCAGCTCGAACAAATGAAGGTCTTTGAGGAAGAGGCTGCTCGGGCCGTGAATTGGTCCTCGAAGTCATTTTTCGTACCACTCAGCTTGGGCTCCACTTTCTCTGGATCCTTTCGGGAGATGTGCTAATCCTTTCCCACCAAGGGCTAGGGGCCTTCGGGTGCATATGTCTCTCGGTCCCATAACAAGGACAAGGAACCAAGAGAATCTTCATCTCACTGATGACGTTCCTGGGATCGTGAGAGATCTTGGTCCCAGGAATCACCTGTCTCGACTTCGGTCGAGATTGCGTCCTTGGCCGCTGGTTTCACGGTCTCGCTGTCAGGCCAGCTGGCCCAGACACTGGACGATAATCCGGTTGAGATCATCCTTGACCCGTTGTCACCTGACCAAGAAGAACCACCTGTTTCCCTGGTGCCTTCTGATTGACCCCGTCGGTCACTCCAGTGATCAAGATTGAGGTCTTGGACCCCTTCGATCGACAGGCCGATGAAGGTGCACAAGCGCTAAGAAAAGGCATTGTCGACATTCTTCTTCATCCTCCTCGGATGAGGAGAGGCTTCGTCAGAAACTCCAATGCTACAAAGATCTAATGTGGCAACAGCTGATCTTTTCTGGTCAAAAGATGATTCCGGCTTCCACCCCAGCCATTACTTGGCTATCTCCTTCCAGGCCGAAGCCGCCGACTCCGGAGCCGGCCTGCACCATTCTTCCTCCCACGGAGCCGGTCAAAACCATTCCAATTCAGCCAAAATTGACCTCTCCACCGATCTTGGCGGAGCCACCACCTAAACAGCCCCCGGTGGGTGTGCCTACCAGAGAGTCTTGGCCTGTTCTGGTCCTCCCGCGCAGGCTGTCTGTTACCTTCACTCCTGACTGTCCTAGGCAGGTGGAGGGAGACTCAGGCAGCCGGATGATTTATCCGGATTCCTGTGAGTCCGAGGGCTCGGAGCTTCACTCCCGTCCCTTGGACCTGGAATAGGTCGGTAGTCTCTCGACGGAGGAAGGCCCCTCTTCCTTTATGGGCATCCTCCATCTTGTCTCTGAATCAACGGAGATGCCTCTCAAACCCGTCCAGAAATGGGCTGAATATCCCCTCACGGATGTACTCAAACTGGGCGATTCACCGACGGAAGCCTTTCCAGTGGCTGAGGCCATTGTTGGTCTGACTTTGGAGCTATGACAGCATCCTGCCTCCTGCCCTGCGCCTTCTGCCTGTATGGCCTGCAAAGACGTGGTGCTCATTGGGTCCCTTTTGGGGTTCACAGAGCACCCCTCTGCGGAGGGTCTGGTGACCGAATCTATGTTCAGATGCTCAGGTAGTTCGGCAGATACAGACAGACCTCCGGACAAGGAGTCCAAAAAACTGGACCATTCTGCATGTAAAGTCTATGCCACCTCTATGCTGGGCCTCCGTCAGGCAAGCTCGGCCGTTATCATGGCGCATTTCTTTCATGCCCTTCTGTGCTCCCTTGATGCGGTACTTCTTTGCCTCCCCACAGACCTCCAGACCATGGTCAAGCAGGTCCAGGACCAGGGTCAGGTTGTTGTAAAGTAGCAACTCCAGACGGCTCTGGACCTCGGGGATTCATGCACCCATTCGGTGGCAGCCGCGGTTGCCATGTGCCGCAGGGCTTGGTTAAGGGTCTCCACCTTCACGGCGGACACCCAGCACAAGCTAATGGACGTCTCCTTCCTGGGTACCTACCTCTTCGGCCCAGGTGTGGATGGTCGGTGCTGGTCTGAAGGTACAGTGCCACCTTGGACTCCGTAACGTCTGCGCAGAAGGAATCCCAGGGTTCCAAAAAGCAGAAGAAAAAGCCATTTCAGCACTCTGCCCCTGCGGCCAAGCAGTCCCACTTCCAAGTGGGGCAGCAATAGCAGGCACAGTCTTGGCGCCCTTGGTCCAAGTGTGGGCCTCTGGCGGCCCATAAGCCTGGAAGTCGAGGCCCCAGTCTAGACCCTCTTCCTCCAAGCCTGCCCATTGACGGGATGGGGTGGCCACTCGCATACCTGTCACGCAAGCTCCGAGTCCTCCCATGGGGGGCTGGCTCTGCCACTTTCTTTCTGCCTGGTCCGCTGTTACCATAGACAGGTGGGTTCTAGAAGTGGTGGGCCAGGGACTGCCTCTGAAATTCGAGCAGTACCCTCCAAGCCGAACCCACGCCCCATGGGAGGATATGGTGTCCATACACACTCAGTCGGCTCTTCGAGATGATATTGCCTTGCTCCTCCACAAGGAGGTGGTGGCCAGAGTCACGGACTCCCCCAGTCAACCCAGGGTTGATATCCAGGTACTTCTGGATCCAAGGCGGATGGGGGACTGGCGCCCCATTCCAGATCTGCATGACCTGAACCAGTTGCTCAGGTCATGCACCTTCAGGATGGTAACTCTGTCCCAGATCATACCATCCCTTGATCAGAACATGTGATTTTGCTGTCTGAATCTCAAGGATGCATTCTTTCATATCCCGATCCGTCCATCTCACCAGCGGTTCCTTCGCATTTCTGAGCAGAAGGAGCCCTATTCGAGTTCTGAGCCATACCGTTCGGCCTGCCATCAGCCTCACAGGTCTTCACCAAATGTATTACAGTGGTGGCGGCCCATCTTCAGTGTCGAGGGGTCAGACTTTATCCATATCTCGATGATTGGCTCTTGGCAGGTCACACCAAGCAAGAGGTGGAGAGGTCCAGGGACCTGTCCCTCCAGACCTGCACCGAACATGGTCTCCTGATCAATGAGGCCAAGTTGGAACTTGTCCCGTCACAGGTGATATGTTTCATCAGGCCAGAGCTTAACTCCTGCCGAACTAGAGCCTGTCTCCCGATGGACAGGGTGGAGGTTCTCTCCTCCTTTGTCCAGTCATTTCTGGTTGGGCACTTGCGCCTTGCCCAGGACTTTCTGAGCCTGCTGGGATACATGTTGGCTTGCACCACCGTGATCCTCCAATGGACCCGGTGGCATACGCGCCCCCTTCAATGGAAGCTGGACAGCCAGTGGACCCAGCGTCAAGGTCACTTCGATCTGCTGGTCACTGTGACCCAGAAGATGTGGGATGCTCTCCAGTGGTGGACCATCCTGGATCACTTGCAGGAAGGGATCCTGTTTGTCCATCCCGAGCTGACTGCCGTTCTCACGACTCATGCCTCTCTCATGGGCTGGGGAGCCCACATGGGGAACCACAGAGCCCACGGGTTCTGGACCCCCAAGGAATCCCAATATCATATCAACCTGCTGGAGCTCAGAGCAGTCAGACCGTCACTGTCAGCATTTGTTCCGCTCCTTTGGGGTCAAGTGGTGCAGGTCCAGGCGGACAATACCACAACCATGTACTACCTCAACAAATAAGGCGGCACACACTCCGGGCTGCTGTGCAGGGAAGCGCTCTGCATCTGGACCCTCGTGAGCCGACTGGAGGCAGATCTCCTAGCCATCCATGTGCAGGAGCCTCAAATCAATGTGGCGGACGCTCTCAGCCGTGTGGGCAAGATGTTCCACGAGTCATCTCTCCATCCAGAGGTAGTACACAGCTTGTTCTCCCACTGGGGCAAACCTCAGGTGGATCTGTGTGCCTCCAGGGAGAACACCAAGCTGAGGCTGTTTCATGCCCACCCCCCCCCAGCAGAGCTCGCTGCAGGAGGATGCCTTCTTGAGGCCGTGGACCTCAGGCCTCTTCACTGCCTTCCCTCCACTCACCTTGGTTCACAAGGTGATCCTCAAGGTCAGGAGGGACAAGCGACAGGTGATCCTGGTAGCCCCCAGACTGACCTCACCAGTTCTGGTATCCAGATCTCCTCAGCCTCAACTCCAGGCCTCCGTGGCATCTTCCAGTATGCCTGGACCTGTTCTCTGTCAATCAGGGGAAGGTATTCCATCCAGACCATTAATCTCTGCACCTGACAGCCTTGTTCCTGAGCGGCTGGAGTTCCAGGCTCTGGGTCTCTCTGAGGATGTGCACACAGTAGTGGAAGCATCCAGAAAGGAGTCGACCAGGAGGTGCTCTGCCTTCAAATGGAAAAGGTTTTCCATTTGGTGTCGGGGTAAGGGCCTGGACCCTTTGTCCTGTCCAGTGGCTAGCATCCTAGACTACCTTTGGTCTCTGTTCAAAGGGGGTCTTCGGTCTACGACGCTTAAGGTGCCCTTGGCCCCTACGGGCTGGTCAGTAGACAGTGGCACAGGAAAAGGTGGTCTGGCGTTTCTTTAAAGGCCTCGACCACATATCCCTTCTGGTGCGTGAACCTCCACCTCCGTGGGATCTACTGCTGGTACTGGCAAAGCTCATGGGCAAGCCATTCGAACCGATGCACAAGTGTGAGATATCACATTTGTCATGGAAGACTGCCTTCCTGGTGGCTATTATG
Source organism: Neoceratodus forsteri (assembly GCA_016271365.2). NCBI lineage: Eukaryota > Metazoa > Chordata > Ceratodontiformes > Ceratodontidae > Neoceratodus > Neoceratodus forsteri. The sequence continues at coordinate 1,758,595,972 of CM057456.1, read as the reverse complement.
TCAGCCAGAAGGACTGGGGAGCCCCAGATGCTCTTGGTGGAGTCTCCTTACCTGGTCTTCCAAGGGATAAGGTTGTCCTGCGCCCCCACCCGAAATTCCTTCTGAAGGTGGTGTCGGAGTTTCACCGTAACCAGGTTTTGACTCTGCCAGTGTACTACCCCAGTTACACCTCGGAGGCAAGTACAGGCTCTATACCTTGGACCTGAGACGAGCGCTCTCTTACTATAAGGAGCGGACGGCTGAAGTTCGGAGAGAGGTTTGTCAACTGTTTGTCACCTACGCTGAAGCCGCACCTGGCAGACCCTGCAACAAAGTGGACAGTTGGCAGGTGGATTACATCCTGCATTTATCTCTGCAATAGGTTGGCAAGCAAGGAGCCTCCCAGAGGGATAAGAGCTCATTCCACCCTTCACACTGCTGCGTCGGTGGCTGCTTCCAGGGACATCCCTATCCAAGAAATCTGCAGGGCTGCTACCTGGAAGTCAGCAAACACATTCATCACCCACTACCACATCGACCTAGAGTCACGCCGAGATGCTGGTTTTGGGGCCTCAGTTCTCCAATCTCTGTTTCCCAAGTAAGTATAGAGAGGGTGGTGTGTGCCTTGTCTCCCTCCTCCTGGAGAACTGCTTGGAGTCTGCCAAACAGTGTGGATAGAACAGTATATCCGCGATACTAGAAAAACAGGTTACTCACCTGCAACAGTAGTGCTAGAAGTGGTATATGTTGTTCATCCACACAAACCCACCCAACCTCCCCGGCTATGACGCACAACCTGAGCTTCCAGTGGGCAAAGATCTGGCGTCATGGGGGTGGAGGCAAGGGTTATACCACCTGGGTCAGTGGGAGAAGCCAGCATCAAGACTTTCCGGCAAGATTCTTAAAAGGAAAGGACATGCCAAACAGTGTGGATGAACGACATATACCACTCCTAGAACTACTGTTACTGGTGAGTAACCTGTTCTTTTGAGCATTGCCTGTGTTCTTTTATGTAAAGCTTCACCGCTGTTTTGGGGTCCAGAGTGTGAAATTCCCTCTCCTTGTCATTTTTTGGGTGAGGACAGAAGGAAGGCATAATCAACTCCTGGTTACAATGAAACGGAGACATTACCTTAGGCAAAAAAACTGGATCTGTTCGGAGGACTACAGAGTCTGATGAAACACAGTATAAGGTTCTTTAGTCGACAGAGCTCCCAGCTCGCTGATTCTTCTGGCTAAAGTAATGGCTATGAAAAAGGCGACTTTCACCGTGAGATGCATAAGGGATTCTTACTTGAGAGGTTCAAAGGGAGCCTTGGTCAGTGCTTTGAGGACCAGATCTAGTCTCCAAGAAGGTACCTTAGGTTTGACTGGTGGGCATTGGAGAGTTACTGCCCGCAGGAACCTTCTAACATGGGGTTGAGAACCCAGAGACTCCTCTGAATCTACTAACAAGAGTGCCCTCAGTGTGGACACCTAAACTCACAAGGTGGCTGGTTGCAGCTCTTTGTCGAATCCCTCTTGAAGGAATTGGAGCAGAATAGGTAACAAAATTGGCTGGTTTGGCATTTGATGGGATTGAAGCCAGAACAGGAATCTCTGCTAAATCCTGTAGTAGACCTTGGAGGAAGATGGGCGACGCAAGTGAACCATCCTCTCAATCACGGGAGCTGTATATCCTAGCTCTTTGAGTTTCCTGCTCAATTTCCAGGCAGAGAGGGACAGGTTGCACAGATTGGGATGTAGCACAGTGCCTTGTTGAAGAAGGTCCGGGCTGATTTGGAAAATTAGAGGTGGTTGCCTTGACCAGTGAATCGGAAACAGGAACCATGGACGATGGGGCCAGTGCTGGCAGACTAGTATCAGTTCTGCCCGATTGAGTGCCACTTTGTGCAGAGCTCTGGATAGGGGCGGTATGAGGGGAAAGGCATACAGGAGACCATACTGACCCCAGTTTAGGGAAAGGGTGTCCTGAGCCACTGTTAGCTCGTCCTTGGCTAGGGAGCAGAATTGCTTGACCTTGGAGTTTTGCCAGAAGGCAAAAAGATCTACCTGAGGACAGCCCCAATGTTCGGTGAGGACTTGGAAGACGCTGTCCTTCATCTCCCATTACCTCAGTACGACGTCCTTACGACTGAGCCAGTCTGCTGTGATGTTCTCTTGACCTGGAATGTACGCCGCCATCAGGCTTGCGAGGTGACGTTCAGCCCATTGAAACAGTAGAGGAGATTCCCTGAGCATCCGCAAGCTTCTTGTGCCACCCTGATGATTGATGTATGCCATTGTTGTCCGATTGTCTGTTAGGATCAGCATGTCCTGGTTGAAGACTTGCTCATTGAACTGATGCAGAGCTAGGCATACTGCCCTCATTTCAAGAATGTTGATGCTGCACCGGGATTCCAGCAGAGACCACTTGCCTTGAACTGAGATCTGACCCAGGAGGGCTCCCCAGCCCCAAGAGAGGTATTCATATAGTGAGAAACTGGGATCTTTTGGTCCTGGCTGTTTCAGGACTGGGACCAAAGTTTGAGAAGGTTTGTCTGGATGGGCCGCATGTGAACTAGTGCCCAGTGGACTGTATCGGCCAGTGAAACCATAGTTCCTATGAGCTGCATGAAGTTGTGAGCTGGCAGCTGGTGGGCTGTTAAGAACTTCCTGACGAGCTTCTGCAGGTTCTTGAATTTTGTTTCCATGGGAAACACCTTGTTCACTTGCGTCTTGAAGTCTTCCCCCAGATGGTTCAAGTTCTGCATTGGAATTAAGAAGCTCTTCTTCTGGTTGATGACAAATCCGTGTGCCGAGAGGTACTGGAAAACCCCTGCCACTGCTTGCACTGCTTGGTCGAGCTGAGGGTCCTTGATAAGAATATCGTCCAGGTGAGGGAAAAGTTGTATCCCTTGGTTTCGGAGGTGAGCGATGACAGTCACTAGGACCTTGGAGAAAGTTCTTGGGGCTGAAGAAAGCCCGAATGGAAGTGTTTTTAATTGGAAGTGATGGTTCCCCACTTTGAATCTGAGATATTGTCTGTGTGACTCTTGGACAAGGATATGCAAATAAGCATCCTATAAATCGATTGAGGCTAAAAAGTCTTCTTGATGTAGTTCTCTGATAATGGACGACAGAGTTTCCATCTTGAAGGATCTGTTGCACACAAAGTGGTTCAGGAATTTCAGGTCTAAGACAGGTCTGAATCCCCCTGTGCATTTGGGCACAATGAAGAACAGTGGGTAAACACCCTGGTTGAATTTTGAGGGGGGAGTCTGTTTGATGGCCCCTGCCTGAAGAAGGTCTGAATTTGCCTGAAATAACGTCAGTTTTCTGGCTGGGTTGCCTGAAATGGGTGAAGGCATCGCATGAGATAGCGGGGGCTTTGATTCGAATTCGATCAGGTAACCTTTGCTGACGATATCTAGGAACGATCTGTCTGTCGTGGTATGGACCCATTCCTTGTGGAAACTTGAAAGTCTGCCCCCTACATAAGGATGGGCCCGAAGGGCTTCATTGTGACTTTTTATTGTTGCCACCGGTGTCTCTGGCACCACTTCCTCCTCCACTGCCTCCTACTCTGAAGTTGCGCTGGTTACGGTAGCAGAACCATGCTCGCTTGCCTATGAAGTTCCTATTCTGACCCTTCTTGTAACTTTGGTCACGAAAATTCCATCCGGGGTCAGAAGACCAGGATTTGCCTCTGTTTCTTGATTGAGGCATGTGACCGTAGCTGTCTCACCAGGGAAGGGAATATTGTTTAACAAGGAATAGCATACTAAGCTGAAGCTTGTTTCCAGATGTGACCTGGGAGCACGAGGAAGTTAAGTGACTTGCTCAGGATCACACAGTATGCACCTAGGCGGCTGTGGGATTCAAACCCAGGTCTCCAGATCTGCAGCTCAGAGCCTTAACCCACCGCGCTGTACTGCCTCCTGATCTCACCACATTCCTTCACCGCTTCTTTGAGTGTGGATCCAAATAGATTTACTTCGTATGGAGCATTCACCAAGTGACTCTTCGAGGAAGCGTCTGCCTGCCAGGCCCAAAGCCAAAGGTTGTGCCAAGCTGAAGTTTGATAGAACATGGTTCTAACTGTGCATCTGACTGCTTCCTCTGACACGTCTGCTGAATAAGTGGCGGCTAACCCCATGAGCTGGAGTTGCTGCAGGGTAGCCTTATTCTTCTCTGAATCCTCTGCCACTTGGAAAGCTAGCTCCGTGGCCCAGGAAAGAGCAGCTCTGGCTGAGGAAAGATTAGCCATTGCTGCCTTCAGCGAGGTTGCTAAAGCTTGGAAGGCCTTCTTTAGGGAGGCATCCACTTTCCTGTCCACTGGGTTTCGAAGAGAGGCCCCTTCTTTTGCCAGAATGACTGTCTTCTAGGTGAGGTTCAACATAAAAGGGTCAGTCCTGGGGCAGTCTAGCCAATCCTCTGTTTTGCTTCTTGTCGAAATATAGTAGCTTAGTGATTTGACGTGGAACTGGATAGGTTACCTCGGGCCCCTGCCATTCTTCTTTCAGTAAGTCCTCGATGGTCGGGGAAATTGGGAATACCGTGGTCGGTTTGGAGGAAGAAGCCAGCCTAAATGCTGGTTTGCTTGCTTCGGAGCAGTTGGTGACGAACCAAGGTGGATTTCATCTACAGCCTGTTTTTATAAAGAAGTCTAGGTCGTCCAGGTCAAAGTTTCTGGAGGGCGTAGTGTCAGAGTCTGAGGAAGCATCCACTAACACTCCTTTTCTCTGGCGAAGGTGAACTGGACTCTGATGAGGCTGGAGACCAGTCCCTGCGATGCTTCCCCATGTGGCCATCCCGGGACCTGCTCCAGGATCGTGATCTTTTCCTTTTCCTGTGATGTGAGGAAGGCTGCTGCTCCTCCTCCTCTGAGGATCTGCTCCGGTACCGGGATATTTTCTTTGTCTTTGAGTGGTGTGAAGAATGCTGCTGCTCCTCATCTGAAGATGGAAACAGATTTGGCTTTCACTTGGACTTTTTTGTGGGACCTCATCTCTGTGGACCTGGGCAGCTGCCAATAAAAGCATGAGGGGGTCCAGGGCAAATGCCCTGTTTAATTTCTCTGAGGTCTGGGGCCAGTGAGGGAGTGGCTTGTTGCTGGACCTCCCTGGTGGCTATGACCCCCTCAGTCCTAGCGGCCTGTTGCTGATCTGCCTGAGCCGAAGAGATGGAGGCCTCCACCAGATCCTCCGCATTGGAAGTCATTGCTTTTTTTGCTTTTATTCATAGCCAGCAAAGGTGGCCAAGAGAAGGGATTTGCTTCTTTGGCATTTTCTGCCCCTGGGAGGCTTGTCTGAAGACATGGTGAGAAGAGTGCCCCTTGCCCTCTTGAGATATCACTGGGTCCCCCCCATGTGTCTTACTGAAGGTAAATTGCTTTGCTATTGTTATATTTATTATTATTTTTTTATTATTCCTCATTGCTAGGAAAGTCTTTCTGCTAGCCTCAAGTGCTGCTGTCTGCGGGGGAGGGGGGGCACTGGCATCATCGATGACTATGGAAGTGCCACAGATGGATTTTGAAGCTCTCATCGATGAGGAGCACTGTTGATGACTCTTGAAGTGCCAAAGAAGGTTGTCAACGAGCGACTGTAAGAGCACTCTGGTGACTGCCGTTGGCAAAGATTTCCCTTTTTGATAAATACTGTGTCCCTGCTTCTGCCTCTGTTTTTTCCGATTGATGGCAGTGCTGAGGGGAAATAATTGCAGAAGGAATCCAAGGCGGCTGTGCAGCAGCAAGACTGAGCCTGAATTTGGGGGAAAATTCTCTGCTGGGAATGGGACCAGTCTGTAGAGCATGCAAGGCTGAGACAGGGACCGAACAAGAAGAGCTTTTTATGACACTGCTCTTGCTAAATGCTTGAGGATATCCGGAAAAGAAAGAAAAATAGACTTGCAGTGTATCTTCTGCCCTGCCATGAGGTCACAGAGCTCTGCTACAGAGTACATGCCACTTAAAAGGCAGGAAGTAAACTGGTGTGCACAGGAAGTGGAGGGGAGGATATCCAGGCTGCAGAGGTTTGGTTCCTGCCTGCATGATACCATCAGGAGGTACAGGCCATCAGTATGGAAGCCCAGAGACTGGCTTAGTAGGGAGAAAAGGGGTATAGGTATAAGAATGGTGCAGGGTAGAGTTAGAAACTTGGAAATGATGATGTGTGTGTACATGTTTTGGAGTTACAAGGGAGGGGCAAGACTGAGGTGTACATTTTTGTGGGACTGTACATTTGGGGAGAGGTGCTAGGGTAGTAGTACACTTTTTGTGAGTGCTTTTGGAACCTTAACAAGGGAGTGAATCTGAACAGAATAAATGAGGGAGTTGTTGGGGATGCATTCAGGGCTGGAAGGGAACACAAGAAATTAAAATTTAGAGTATAAGATATTTATTTGGTGGGGGGGTGCTTGATGCTGTGCTCAGAAGGTTGGTGATCAACTTGGGGAACCCGCAACTATGTACCATTTTGTTCTACTAGTACAGGTACATTTAATAAAAGCTCCCATCGAAAATTGGTAGCAAAGACTGATTTTTGCCATTTCACAATTTTAGATGTGCTGTGTGTGCTAAGTTGATAAGACCTTAAGGAAAAGTATTTCATTGTTGCTTGAATGATACCAGCACTCTCCCAAGACGCTGCTGGCTGGTTTGAAAAAGTCAGACTGGATTTTTTGTAAAACCATCAAATAAGAGAGGCAAACAAAATACATTTATACATGAGTAATTGCAGTTTCTGAACTTTTTTTGTGACAAATGAGGCCTAGCTGCCCTCATGATGGGCAAATAGTGCATTTTTAAAGCATTAAATTTGATCTTTAATAACCCTGTCAACCAACGGCAGTTCCAGAAACAATCTTTGGTACCTATGTCGTATCTGGTCCTGGTGCTTTATCTATTTTCTGGGCAGCAAGCCCTTTTCTTACTCATTTACTGTTACCCCTGCCCTCCCCATTTCCTGAATCCTCCGTTTGCTGCCTTAATGCCACTCTTGAGTAGAGGCCTGCTTTCCTCTCTCGTAAATACTGAGCAGAAGTAATCATTTAGAAAAGTTACCTTCTGCTTGTCGTCTTCTCTTTCCCTTCTTCTTTCTGCTAACCTGACAGTTTCCTCACTTGTCTTCTCTTTTTCCTTAATGTTCTGGAAGAATACTTTCTCCCCTCCCTTGATCTTACCACCGTCTGCAGCTCTGTTACTGCCTTTCCCTGACCACCTTTCTGGATTCCTTCAGCTTACATTGGATTCTCCCATTCCTCATCCCGTTGGTGCCTCCAGTAGTTGAAGTCTCTTTTCTTTGCCCTCACCGCCTCCCTTACTTCGGCTCCATCCACACTACAGCACGAACACCCTTCTGTAATGTTACAGAGGGCGAAAACAGTTACTGCAGCGGTTCCAGTTTACACTGGTAACGTTACAGAAGGCATTTTCGCAACCGTTACAGAAACCTGTTGGGAGGTGGTTTCGACAACGGTTCCTGTAACGGTTACAGTGCTGTAACGTTATCGGTGCATGACTAAACGCTCCACCGTGTAGCTGCCAGTCATCCGCAAGACCAGCATGCAATGCAAATCACAAAGTAAGCCGGGAGGGTGGTGGTGGGGGGGCCGAGGAACTAGGAAGCATATGAGGCGCACGTGTGGACTGAACACCCACATAGGGGCTGTAGCGGTATCGGAGCTGTGCCAGCACAGCAGCAGTAACCTGAGCACCTGAGCTGTCGGCAGCACAAACTGGAAAGCGGAGCAGTGGGGAAGCACTGGGAGCCCATTGAGGGGTCTGCCTGCAGCCGCACAACAAGAAGTGCTATAAGGACACTGATGGTGCCTAGGGCGAACAGTGGGACTCTGCAGTAAGGAAAACAGGCAGCAGGCAAACAGACGGCAGCACAGACCTGTGTGCCACAGGTGGGACGTAGTCCACCAACAGCTGCCAGAAGCACATGCCCAGCCCCCACAGTAGTACAGTGCCAGAACACACCACCCCGGCACCACTGCATAGCCACCCTGACCCCAAAGCACTGCCCTTGACCGTGGTGTATCAACATGCCCTGCAGCCCTGTCGCTGGTGACCACAGCTGTACGGTACCACCCACCCTGTGCCGTGTGCCAGCAGGAACTATGACAGACCGTGGCGTCATCTGGTCAGATGAGGCCATGTCATTGCTGGTGGAGTTCTGGTCACAGGAGATGGTGCAGGCAGAGCTAGCCAGTGCCAGGCGCAACACAAAGGTCTACCAGAAGATTGCAGACCACCTGCTCGAGAGTGGTGTGGAGAGGACAGCAAAGCAATGTTGTGATAAAATAAAGCAGATGAAGGTGTGGTACCGCAAAACCAAGGACAGCAACAGACGCTCGGGGTGCACCTGTGGTGAGCCCCTTTTATGACAAGTTTGATACCATACTAGGTACACGACCAACCACTGAACCAGCGTTCATCCTTGAGAGCTCACAGGTGTACAGCCCACAACCGGAGTCTGAGGATGATAAGGACGCCACTGGGGACACACGCCCACACCAGGGGGATGATGGTGCGGACAGTGTGCATCAGGAGACACCCAACACAGGTACGTTAAATGTGCACTGCACCTGTTTGTTGGCTGGGATATGGGGGGCACAACATGGCATGCTGGTGGAGGTGTTGCCTGTGCATGAGGCGGATGGTGATGGGTGTAGCACAGCAAGAGGAGGTGGCACGGGTGTTCATGGTGCCGACTAGTGGACATGCTGTGGCCCATGGTCGAACAACATGCCTGTGACACCTGAGGTGTTGGAATGCCTACGGGTGTGGTGGGGGGCGGTGGTGTGGGGATGGGGTAGGACGTGGGGTGTGTGGGTGAGGTAAATGCATGTGTACAATGGTGATAGGTGTGTTCTGCCATTCCAGAGCAAGACCCAGGGGAAGGGACATCCCGCAGACACCAACACAGCGGAGGCATCCTCCGTGTCCTCGGGCATGCAGGATGAGATGCCGGGTACCTCCAGTGACACCTTCACCGCAGGAAGGGGCAGATCTGTGAGGTGGGGCGAAGTGGCCAGGAACCCCTCATGAACCTCCAGAAGAGGAAGTCCAAGGTAGCACGAATGGCAGAAGTGCTTGGGGTGGTGCTGGAACCGATGTGTAAAATGCTGCAGGAGCACCATAGGGAGATGTTGGAGTTGGAAAGGGAGCGGGCAAGGGAAGAGAGGGCATTGGAGGAGCGATTTCGGCAACAGGAGGCTGCACAGACACAGCAGTTCTTTGCACAGATGGTCCAGTTTCTAGCCATGCAATGCCACGAGCCACCCCGAGCAGGCACACCGCATTGTACGGGTGCTACCACCATGCCACACACCACCGCTACCCCATCCCCTCCTGCCTTGTTCCCTTGGGTGCAGAAAACTGGTGGGTTTCCCACCATGCCCATGACCACGGGGCACCCCACCGGTGTGCACAGCACTGCCATCCTTCAGCAGTCTGCCACTGATGACGGGCAGGCGGGCCACAAGTCAATGCCAGCCACCACCGGTATGCTGCCTCATCCATGCCTGTGCCCCACAAGCGTGCATCCCCTCTGTAGGGAGGTGTGTACACAGGTGGCGCCACCACCCATGACACCCTGCCCACCACATCCAGACAACGACGTATGGTGTTGGCATGGCACAGCAGTGATCCACAGGTGGTGTGACTGCCACTGCCAGTCTGCACACTGCTCCCCTACCCCTGATGCTTGGTGCTGCTCCAGCGGCACCCACGACAGGCATGCCGAGCTTCACACAGGACCTGTACAGTGATGAGTTCCAGTGGACCACACTGTTATGGTATATGCCACCAGCAGAGGTGTGGCGACCAGTGTGTCCCACAGGTTGTCACTGGGACACCCATTGTGTATTGCTTCTTGATATGGTGACACCACTGGGGATAGCCCAGTGTCGACAGTGCCTGGTTTGGTTTGGCACAGTGTTATGTGCTAACGTTGGTACCCGTGTATATAGTTTGCTACCACTGGGTTGTTCTGCATTGTTGTGTGGCCTATATATCTCTTGGGCTGCCAGGGGTTATAACACATGATGGCCACACGGGTGACTAGGCGTTTGCACATTCTGTGATTGTCATGGATGCATTGGGTTGGTTACTTTCTAGATATACAGTATTGCCCATATTGTAGACTAGCACAGTGTATTACATGGTTGGGTCACATAACTGGGTCTGTGTCTTGTGAGTGCCCTGCATCCACCGACTTTCGCCAGTAGCCTTGGGGGGCCACGGAGGGTGGTGATGTTTCTATATTTTGTTGTGTGTCCATTAACAGCAGTGCAGTGTTCACATTGCCTTTACAGTGTTCCTTTTGTATTGGGTACAGTTCTGCACGGTGTTGTGCTGCTGGACAGTGTTTGTTCTTTTCGAGTTCTTGGGGGTACCGCAGCAATGCACAAGGTATGCTGCAGGATCATGCTGTCACCTAATGTTGTTTTACATGTGTGACTGACACCAGAGGCCAAGGTGGCACTGGAATAAAGACTTGTCATGTGACTCCATACTGTGTTGCTCCTATGCTTGGGCGGGTTGCTGCATGCTCTCATTGCTATACGGGGGCACTGTGGGGCTTCCAATACCATGGGGCACGGGTGTGGTGGGACAGGGTGTGCTGCCTGGCTGCATTGTGTGTGCTGGACCCACGCAGCATGCGTCTAAAGGGTGGCTGCTGTACAGGACATGCCTTTTCCTGGTGGTGCACCGCATACCTGACTGTGGCATGCAGCAGGGTCACGGTTCCCAGTTCATATGGGTGCATCACAGTTCTCCATGCTAGATGTTGGGACCCTCCTCTGTTTTCGTTTCCATGCCTTCTGCTGCATCACACCTTCGGTCCACCATGTCTGCCTCGGGGCACACATTGCTGTCGGCCACCATGCCATGTTCTGCCATGCTCTGTGTACACTGTCCGCCGGATGGACATGTGGGTGGGTGTCCGTCATCGCAGCTACACTACCGGTCAAAAGTTTTAGAACACCCCCATTTTTCCAG